>OX344751.2:13750000-15000000 GCA_947034885.2 Thuidium tamariscinum
ATTTTTTCATACAAATGTGACCTTGTGAAGTACAATTGCCCATGTTTCTGCAGGGATACAAAAATGATTTTTGTCAATTCAAATGTTAATATCTTGCAATCTACAGAGTGAAAATTTCTGAATTTTTTTTCACATCTTTTCAAACTACCTTAATACAAGATCCTACAGTTATATGTGTCAAAAAATGTTTAAAAAAAAAATGTACACTTGTCTTAGAAATTGCAGTTTTGGAGTGTTTTTGGTGAAAACATAGTCAAAAACCTTTAGGGGTTAACCAAAAAAACTTTGAATTTTTTAGGCCAAAGAGAAAAAAGAAAATTCATTTAAAAAAATTCTATTTATAATAAAATTTCAGCCCAATGACCATGGATCTATGACCGTGGACCTATGACCATGGGAGTGTAGTTAACATATTTTAAAGTTTCAAATCCTACTATCTCCAAAAGACCTCTCAATATCTACCAAAAAAAATTTTGAAATTTTGAAATTCTTTTTGAGGTCTAAAATCCAAAACCTGACAAGGGATTTTCTAGGGTGATGGAGTTGCCAAAAGTTATTATTAATATTTTTTCCGCAACTCTATCACCCCCCAATTATTCTCTTTATACCAAGAGAAGGGTGTGAGGGGTGAAAAAGTCACAAAAAAGTGAACTAGTGACATTGTTGCAAAAAAAGAAAAAGAAATTTGAAAAAATGAGAACAAAAGTTTTGAGAGCTCTAAGCCCCTCTACCACCAATCCTCTATAGGGCTTCTTGATATTGAAAGAGGTTTTGGAGGGTGATGGAGTTGCAAAAAAAAATGAAAAAATGGAAAAGGACTTGAAAAAAAATAGAAAAAAATAGAAAATTTTGTTTTGAAAAAAAAAATTTGAAAGTCACAAATTTCAAATCCCACAAGGGGGTTATTAGCTATAAAAATCCTAAATTCCTAAAGCATGGTAATAGGTCCACATCCTAAAAATCACTAAGAATTAGACCAAAAATTAGAGGCTCACCAGACACAAGCTCTCAAGCTCATAGGCTCATACTCTAAGGTTCACAAAATAGAAACTCCTAATATCTTACAATCTATAGAGTATATAGTCAATGTTTCCAAATTCCTTCTACTTAGTTTCAAACTATTCGTGTATATGAACAACCTAGATTTAGATATGCTTAAATATGAATGCAAAATATGCTTAAACTTTTTGCTCTTTGGAATAGAAAATGGGAAATTTTGGAATTTTATTGTAAAGCATAAGCCTTAAGCTTTAAACAAACTTAACCCCTAAAGTCCCAAGGTCTTCCATTCATCAAAAAACACTCAAAATGGTCATATCTATTGTAAAGAGGAAAAAAATTTAACATTTTTTTTCCATATTTAGCAACATATCTGCAATTTAAGTGAGGGAAGGAGTTTTTTATACCTTGAGTTATTAGATTTGAAGAATTTGAATCTTTTCATTTTAGAATTTTTTCTCTTTAAATTTTGATTTTTTAACTTTTTAATACTAAAGGATTGAACTAGAGGTGAATGCAAGAAACACTTATACTATTTTGCATCACACAACATGTGCTAATATCTTTTTTGGACATAACTTTTGTATTTTGACTTTAAGTGATTCAAAATTTATAGACAAGGTACTCATGACTATTATGCACCTTATCTAATTTGTTTGTAATTTTAAAAAAAAAACTATTTAAAAATAGACCTCAATTGAATTTCACACTTGTCAATTTGGAGGGTTTTAGTACTGTTTAATACCCAAAAAAACAAACTTTGAGCTGAAATTTGGAGGAAATGGTCTTCTAATAGAATTGTAGCTAATGGCCAAAGGATTTTAAATAATAATTATTTTTATGTGGTTTAGAAATCCACAAACTGAGTCTCCTTCTATGTGCATTTTGAAACATGTAAAAAATGATTTTGGTGAGATTTTTTTTGGTGAATGACCATCTCCATAAAGTTCTTGCAAATAATTCATTTTTATTTTATTTTTTTAAGAAAATTCCTATTTTTTCCTAATTGAAACATCAAAGTATGTATTTTCTTGAGGTTTGACACTTTTCAAGTTCTCCTATTTAGAGATTTCTATAAAAAAAATTTGTTTGGTGATTTTATTCATCTTAAAGGTATATACAACTATACATTATTTAGTCATATTTTTTTTAATTAAAAAAAATTCTAATTTTCAAGTACTCTTAAAAAAATCATGCAAAATGTAGTGTAAACTTAAACTATTCGACAAAACCCAAGGCAAATAATATATGGGGGTGATTCCTCAAGGAAAGGCAAATAAGTCTATCGTATTGTGACTAAGGTCACTTGTTTTGCATTTTGGATACTTATCTATGATGTTTTAATTGCTAATTTTGGGAATAAATAATGAAACCCACACTCAAGTCAATTTTTCACAGTCCATTATCAAATGCTAATATATAGGACACAATGAATACCGTCATTGTCCTACCTAGTGGTTGGTTCGTGTCAATATTTCATGTCAAATTGTCTGGTATTGGTCAAATAGTCAATGCATGCACTATCAACTTAATCAAAATGCTAAGGTATAAATTTTGAAATTAAATTAAATTTTTAGGGAAATAATTCTTTCATTACTTTCATTTTCTTTTACCATATTCCGGTCTATACCGTTCTATATTATTAGCCTATTTTCTAAATTAAATGCAAATATCAAATCGATAAATTCTATCAATTTGTCCGTATGCAAGGTATGAAAAGTTTGTAAAACTTATCTCTTTTTATTTTATCTTTATCTTTTCACCAACCACTTTTGCTTCCACATCTTTTGATCAATTGTTTTTTCTTTGAAGCTTCTTGAATTTAGTCAATTTGTCATGGACATGGACTTTGAATCATATGATTAATTGACATATTAAATCTATTTATTTGACATTCAAATTTCCTTACTATGGCCAATCAACTTAGCACATTCAAAGGCTATCAATTTAATTTATAAAATTCTTCACAATTAGAATTATTTATTTGCAATTTCTACTTTCTTTCACTCATAGCAATTAATCACTCATAAATTTTCAATTAGACTTAATTATTTAAATTCAAAAATTGATCTTTTTACAATTTAATCACTCCAAACCAAAGAAATTATATCCATCAATTAATAAATTAACATTTAATAGTAAATATGTTGGCAAATTAAATTATATTTAATCATACAAGTAATTTGTTTTAATCATATTTTCAATCAAGCCATATACAACCAATTGCATTTGCATACATTCAATTAATAAATGGAAATGATATTCTAATTACAATAATCTTACAATCAATTTGTAGCATTAAAATATTAATTTCAGATTCACATAATGAAGAAACTTGGCTATTCGCCCATTTATGAATCCTCACAATTACAATGAGAGCTTCAGTCAATTAGATTAACAATCCAGAGATACCCTTCCAGTCAATTGGATTATTCAATTGAGCATAGACTTCTATTATTCACTTGTCAATTTGCTCTCACAAACTTGGATTAATTTGACCAGTCATGGCTAATGAGCCTAACCCCTAAGAGCATCCCCAATGGCATGCAACATATAACTCAAATTGGGTATGTTGCCGGGCTGGGTAGCAAGTAGTTCCCCACGGCGTGCAATACCTGGCACGGAAAATGCCTGGCCGCGGCAAAATTTGCCTAGCACACGGCAAATTGGGGAGAGGGAGGCAGCGCGCGGTATGTTGTGGCTCGCTTTCCAAAGTGTGGTCTAGGGTTTTTTGTCGCACTCTTCCAAGTACGACGAGCACAATGCGTACGTACAGAGTGTGTCTTTGAACGTCATGCGAAATGGCTATAAGGCGAGGGATACTGCGTGGAGGCAGATTTTACGGTCACAATGCGAGTAATTCAAGTAGAGATCAAGGTTACGGTAGAGTTGAAGGGCTGAATCAAGAATTCTCAGAATCTGGTCATAGAGGGAATTTGTTCGAATGTAAGGAAGGGTTTGCTGTTGGGGTGGAGTTCGAATTTGATGCACAACAAAGAGGAATTCGTGATTCCGAGAGAGTAGAAGATACCTTTGCCAGTGAAGGAAGATGACAATACGTAGCTGTCGGCGACATCAGTCGTGAACGCGGGGCCGCCAGAGCGGATTTTGGACAACTTCGTAGTGCAGGAGGGAATCCGGTGGCTGGGCGTGGAGGGCGGACAACGGACGACGTGACAACACGAGGGCGTGGGGGTCGTGTTGCAGGGGCTAGGTCCTATCGCCGCACAGTGGCTTCCAAAGCCCACGAAGGCCGCAGCAAAGGCGTAGCACAAACTCTAGCAAGTATCGGCGGATCCATAGGAAGCGACGCAAGTGCGGATCACAACAGAAGCGTGCGAATTCCCCTCTCCGAAATTCCGACAATCCAACATGTAAGAGTTACTGCTTCTTTCACGTTCTCCAAACATTAGGGTTGCGGCTCGTCATTGGCCTTGGTTGCAGAATTGCTAGTCCGCATTTGTAGGTTCTCTGGCATAGCGAATACAACCATGCCCAGAGAATTGAATTTCATGCCCCTTTCGGAAATGCCATGCCATTCAATAGTCATGAAATCCCATGCCATTGTCTTCTTCATGTACTTCTAGCGAATGCTTCAATAATTTTTTTGGTATGCTTCCATACTTCTATTCATGATGGTCACTCTCAGGTTCAAGTTGCTCTTCTCTTGGCCTTCTGATCCTACTTTTGAATTTGGTGCACGGTATAGCAATTCTGCACATTCGTGAAAATCCGGTGATTGTTCAAAATCACTAGGACGTTTGCTGACCATGAACACTTGAAGGAGTTCTCAAATTAAAAACTTTGCTTGCAATTCTATGAAGCGCTGACCGAATTAAAATCACAAGGCAGGTCGCTAGATCCTCAGTTGATCATTGCTGAGACTTTCCTTCCGTACAATTTGTTCAATGTGTCCACAGACGGAAAATAGGTACAGATTCAGTGCACTTAGCATGCATGCATGCTCAAGTGCCTTGCTTCTACTAATTGAGCATGTACACGTCTGTTATGTGAATATTGAAAGCTACCAAAATTTGAAGTTGTTTTCCTTCACTTAAATAATGTTCACGTGTGTGAGTCCCGTCATTGTCACTCAGGCCTCAAATTTTCCTTTTTTTTGCTTATTGCTCATATTTAGGGTTATTATGGTTAAAAATTAACTAAAAAGAGTGTTCAAAGTAGGATTAATCCAATTCCCGATAATTACGAGGAATTGGTTATAATTATTCCGGAGTACCTTAAAAGACTCCTTAGAGCCAATTTCTACGTCTTATCAGGTAATTAGATATGATATTACGTAGTTACCAGGAGATTGCACTAACTAATATTCGGGAAATGAATTAGTGCACAAGCATTAAGACGATCCTTATCGGAATTTCTGAGAAGGGTCTTGGTAGAATTGGGCTAACTGGAAGTCATGGGATTCCGGTAATTACTCAAGAGCGTCACAACGAAGCTACGTTGTGGAGATTCCCTTATATGGGAATGATTCCTCCCCAGAGGAATTAATTCCGCTATAGTACAATTTCTACTTTATTTAGACAGTGTGGGTTTTTTGCGAAACTTTGAACTTATCCTTGGGAGACTTCCTAGAAGATCCCCTAAAAGTTTCTTAATTTTCTAAATTACGGAAATGACTCCATGGGAAGTCAACTGCATTTACCGGCAATCAAAAATTCATAGAAAATTCCACGGTGATTGTAAAATTCCACTAAAAATTAGGATAGTATCTTTTAGCATAAATAAGTGCTCTGCAAAATTTCAAGACATTTTGACATCAACAAGTACCAGAACTGGCAGTGGCAACAAGTTTTCGTGATTTTACCAAAATCTTGGTGGGTTGACCAGCATACAAGGAGCATACGGAGTCCGATTTGAGTCAAATTAGACTCTTTTCCAACATTCTTGGACCTTCCCAACAACCCTAGCTAGTCAAAACCTTTGGGAAAAATCAATTCCAAAAGATAGATTTTCCACCCTTTTTACCGGTCCGTAGATGTTAGCTTTCAAGCGCAATTAGGCTCTGTGAGTAAGAGGTAGGGGTTCCTCTCTACTAATTTGGGTCTTTTGAAGCTATTGGCGCTATCTGTTTGGCGATCGGGCAGTTTCTCCAAAAGTTAGAGTAATCACAGCAGTAGTGTAGAATTTTCGAAGTTAAAGTTGACTTTTTAGGTTATTTAGCAAGTAACTTGAGGGGGGAGGAGGCCTTAGAAATGTATAAAAGGCCTCCCCCTCCCCTCACTTCACACCATTACAACCAACACCATCAAACCACCATTATCATTATCAAACCATCTATCATTTCGCGCCATTTTTCTCAATATTATTCTACATCATTCTCATTCTATTCCACTCTCTTCTAGTCTATACCATCTTGCAACCACCTTTGGGCTCTTTTAGCACTTGAGGTTCAAGATCTTCAACAACCTTGTGGGTACACCTTCAAGGGCTTTCTATACTTGCATTTGTTTGAATTGTGTGTTTTAAAACAACTCTTTGTGTTTAAAACTCATTATTTAAGACATTGCTAGTCTTTCTAAGTTCAAGTAAGTTTAGAGTCTTTTGCAATTTGTGATATCATAATTCTTTGTCACTAGTCTCTTCGGGTGGATTTACAACCTGGATTGGTTTATCAAAAATCCCCCTCGGGCCTAGCCATTGAATTGTGATCCAAGTGAAGATTTTTGGAGTTGATTCAAGCTCTGAGAACTCATTGTTAATAAGGCTCTTGCAAAATTTTGCCAGAATTTGAGGTTAAACCCTCTAAGACGGCGAAGCTTTCGTCTTGGAACTCACACTTAACAACAAATCCTCAAAGGAAAAGTTGTGTGGAAATTGCTCTTCTAGCCTTGGGTTACTTGATTTTTTTGTTCCAAGTTAATTTTCATTAAAGGGTCCCCAAAGGAGACCCTGGAGTTATTAAAAGAATTGTGGCAACCACCGCCAAATAATTAAGTCAGTATTGTCTTTTTTTTCCAAAGTCCAACAAGCCCAGGCCGCTCTCTCTCTCAGTTAAGGCAGCTAGTCCTTAGCCGGTCCTTGGCACCTGGTTCTCAACAGCCGGCCTTTGGCCTTTGACCAGCACAGACCCCAACCAAATTCTGGTCCCAAGGTAATACCACAAAGCCAGGACCATCATGCCATGCCATCCCAATTCAGGTGAGTTTTGAACACTAATTCTTTGTTTTTTTCTTTCGAATTCACAACCATAGAATTATAAAACAAACCTTTAAATCCAGAGGTTGGCAATTTAACAAGAGGAGGAAATTGATTTTAGTTTGGACAAGGATAGAAAAAGGAAACCAGAGAAATTTTCATTTCACACACTAATAGACAATAGGGTCTAATATAACAAAACCAGCGGTCAACCTGCATTGACCAGCCCTTACACATCCTTGGTAGTACTAGAACCAACCAATCAAGGCTCTCATACCCACTCCAGTAGTTGCATGTTATTGTGAATTTAATTGCAAAGTTTAAATTCAAGAAGAAAAAGGCCTATTAGCCGTCCAAATTACAAGAAAGGCCTGTCAAACTACGTTGACCAGCCCTTCCATCACTCAGAGTCTCATACTTGGAGACCAGCCCTTCCATCACCCAAAGCCTTCCTATTAGAAAAGTGAATCTTTCTATCAATTAGAAAACTAAGTTTCCAAAGCAAGGACCCTAATTTCCCACAAAGGGTCTGAACCAGGGCTCAACTAAGTTCAGAAATCTGAAGTCAACGCTGGTTGACCAGCCCTCTCACCATTGAGAGCCACCTGGCCCCTCACCAGCACATCAAAACATTCTCCAATTACAGAATTTCAAAGCAAGTCAGCCCTACTTGGCCTCCAACACCTAGTTGGGAGCTCTGGACCTGATTTTTGAAAGCTCTGGATCTGATTTTTGAAGCCCTCAACCTGCAGACACAACCTGGCCTTTCATTTGCAAACCAACTCAAGCTTCTATCTACAAATCTCACATAATTAAGAGTGGGAAATACAATTGTGGTTTAGAAGGAAGGAAGAGAGATGAAGGAATCTTGGAGCCATTTGACTTTGATAACCACATTTTAGTTTGACAAAAAAAAAATAGAAAAGACAAGAAAAAGAATAGTTGACTTAGGGACAACTTAGAGGTTTTCCAATTTAGGGAAAAGTTTAGAAAAACCTAGTTGTAGGAAGGTTTGACTTTATAAGCCATTTAGTTAGTAACCAAAAATTAGATTTTTTTAGGATCTTTTTGTATGTTGACTTTAGTACCTCACCAAAAGATAAGGAAGGAAATTTAAAAGATAAAAAAACATTCAAAAGAAGAAGGAAATACCAAGAAAAGGAAGGAATTACATAAGCTTTGAGACTCCCAAGGACGTACCAAATACCACTTTTAAAGTACTAGATCATCGAGATGGAGGTAGAGCTTGCACAACGAGAGGAATTATTTGGTGACATGAAGATTTCGAGGTCAACATGCTCGAAGTAAGTCTCTAAACCCTTTTTTTTTATTCATTCAAACCAGATTCACCTCAAAAATTGTCTACAATTAGTAGAAACTTACAACCTAGATAAAAGTAGACAAATCGTGATCTTTTAAAAGTAAAAGTAGAAGCCAAAACAAGTTTGGAAAATATTACCAATCAACTAGAACTAGGAAGTCAATTTCAAAAAGGATAAAAGACTGATTTGCTATTCTTTCCATAAACCGCTCAATTAAGCCTAGAAGCAATGAGCAGAAGTAATTAGAATAGGTAGAGTCATCCAAGAAATTACAAATCAAGAATCATTAACTCCAGAGGATTTAAATGAGATTTATTCCAATTAAACAAAAAGCAGATAAATAGTGGTCAAGCCATTGGGCAATTATCACCTACAACATAAATTAGCCGATTAAAAGAAGAAGTAGGAGTAGCAATTAGAAAGATCCATTGCTTGGAAGGCAGAACTGGATTGCACATGAGTAGACACCCACTAGGAATTAGATTTCACATAATTGAATCCGGTTGTGTACACTTTATTCCAAGGGTGGGAATAAAGCGCCCACAACGTGTTCCTTATAGGAGAACAACACTGCTGAATTCACCGAACTTCCTGCACGGCATAAGGAAAAGCCAACAAAAGGAAAGAATTTCAGTGCCGAAGAGGAACGGCAGACCGGCAGTTGATATAAAACGTCCTTGCGATTTCACAGGATCCAATAATTGGAAACGGTCAGAAGGCATCTGCTTTTGGGGGGAGAATATGCAAGCACTACAATGACTGTAGACCTCTTGAGTTCCGGCCCATATGCTCCTTCAAAACCAAGTGGGGAAGTATCAAGAATGATGTTTCGAAATTCATTGGTATCCTACATTAGTGTAGTAACTTGAACGTCAGTGGTGCCAATGCTGAAAATGTCCAAAGACATGCTTTAGAATTGTATAGGCTGAAGAGTGCGAAGAATGCGTAATTCACATTTTTGCATGTCTAGGAGATTGTAAAAGCCATCCCCTGTTGAAATTGCAATTTTGCACAAGACAAAGTCTCCACCCCCGTGATGAAGAGAAAAGACACACCTCCTCAGTGTAGTAGCACGCGTGCAAAACCAACACTACTAGAATTGGGGGGTATATATGACTCTAGTAAATGACTAGTATACGACAACCTGTCCGATGTGACTCAGAAATGATTGACTCTTCCATAATTGTACCATGGGTGGGTCCGAAACAGTTTTGGAGTCATTTGTAGTCATTTTATGCAACTCTTGGATGTAACCAACTTGAAATGGTAAGGTTTAGTGGACTTTCATTCAAATGGGACTGTGTTGACGTCACAGTGTTCATGCAGTCATTTAATCCGACTACACTTTACTTTTTCATGAGTAAGAAATGACTGAAGGGTCTATGGGACCACCCGATGGGATTTTTCTTGCAAAAGCGGGCAGGGCAGTATGCTGACATGGAATGCAGTCGCAGTATTGCTACTAGGATGCGACTATGAATGACTTGGGAATTACTAAGAAATTACTTCAGAGACTTTTTCTATACTTTGTATGGGTTTTAAGCTTTTCAAGGTCTGGTTGCTCCTTCTTGCTGACGTGGATATCAATTACTATAGAATGATTGCCATGTGACTGTCAAAGTGAAAGAAGAGCAAGCCATTCAGTGGATTTTCAAAAGCACTTTAGGAAAAGTCTGAAAGCATGTACACTTGTACAGATATACACGAAGAACATATCCTAATGTTATACATCTCTTGGGACTTCCTGTATAACATACATTGCACATACGTTGAAGTCTTCTTGTATTGCACATGTAGGAGCTCTAACACTGTGGCGGAATTCTTTGTTGCGTCCCATACAGGCTTGTGTCTTCAGTAATATATTGTGATGCAACTCTTAACCTCCTACGTATTTACAGTTGCTATCTCAGTTTCCTCCTTCAATACATTTTGTGGCGACTCCACTGAAACTTAAGAATGACTGGTACACTACTTTAGTACAACTAAGGAATGACTTCCCATGACTTCTAGGCAACACATGTTTGAATGCGCAAATACTACCACAAATGGTGAGATTCGGTCAAAAAACTGAATACATAAGAAATGTTATTACGTCTTAAGGTTATCCAAACACCTCATGCATGATAAAGTGTTGCGAACACTGCGCCACTGAAGCTATACTTAAGCTAGACCAATGTAACACTCCGGTCCTAATACTCCTCATGAGCTAACAAGTTCTCTTGCTCAGTCAACTCCATGGCTCCAACTAGATTAACTACGTCTTCAGGATCAGGAAAGCTATTAGGTGCTCCCAGACCTGGACTCTCACCTTTTGTAGAGATGAATGCGTCTATTATGTCCACAACTTCACGTCTTGCTCTGGCCTCTTTTTGCAACACTACTTTCCAACGAGGTCTACCTACAACATCTAAAAAGAATTCTTATGTTGCTTGGCTTGGGATTATGAAGGGCTCAGATAGGTGAGGTAGCTTGTGCCGAAAATTCACCACAAGGAATCCAGACTCATCTTGTGTATATTTTGGATTCCCTCAACTGTCTTGGGGTTTCACCCACTCACATCGTAATAGAATGATACGCATACTCAATGTACCATAATTTAGCTCCAACGTGTCTTTCAAAATTCCTACATAGTTTGCAGTCGATTCATCTCCATTCTCTGAGTGCTCCTGAAAAACGGAAGCTACTCCATTGTTGTAGATTACCAAGTGGGTCGTTTGGTTGTCTTCCACTCGAAACTGATTACCAAATGCAAGGACTTGTCCGTACCAAGTGGCCCTTAGTGATGGCTTCTTGCTTAGTAAAAAGCAATCCATTTCAATCAATTGGATTCCTCAAGTCCATGTCTGCATTTTGCACTGTCCGTTGAATCCAATCAGAGAGTGCTAGGGTGTTTGGATTTTGGTCTAATTCATTCCTCTACTTCCTATATACAGAAGCCAATTCATATTATGAGTTGCTAGCAGGAAAAGACATGCACATTAGAAGGCAAGTAAAATGGCCACAATACAGCCGTTGGAACGACCATGACTACATCCCCTTCTATGACTATAAAATCACTTCAATATGTCACGTTCAAGTCATTCTTTAGTTTTAGGTGTTATAACTATTCCTATATGAGTTGAACACTACTTTGGCGCTATTGTAGGGCCATCAATTCCTGCATTTTACATACCCCAAATGGTTTGTCTTGCCTTCTACTATCCCAATCCTATAAAGAGCTTCTCATTTCATCTCTTGATACTCACACACTAAGTGCTTTAAGAAGCCATGTGATACATGTATCAAATATGATGTATGGTGTATGGTATATTGTATGATTTTTTATTATGTATGGCATATTGTGTATGGTGTATAATTATGTATGGCATATTGTATATGGTAAATCATTGTAATACTTTGAATGTGCTTATATAGTTATATGTAACTTTAGAATGACTATAAAATGACTTGCCACATGTCAATCCATTTACAAAATGCAAAAAACTCCATCATGACTAAAAAACATTTCTTTAAATGTACTAACATGTCAAACTAGTCAGATTGCTCATTGACATTATCACAACTGCACAGTGACTTCAAAACGACTCTATAAATGTACTGACATGTTAGACTAGTCAGACTGTTCACTAACATTATCGCAACTGCACAGTGACTTCAAAATGATTGTAAATGCACTTACATGTCAGACTGTCACTAACAGTATTGCAACTACTACACAACTACTAAATGACTCTGACGTGGACAACCACGTCAACCTTGGTCAACTGCCCCACAACTACAAAATCACTACAAAATTAGGTGACATGGAAGGGTCACCAAAATTTTTTACTAAAAAAAGGCAGCAGCCCGAACTTTTTAGAAAATTTTCCTTAGAACTTCATATGCCACGTAGACTCTTTCATCCAAGTCTGAAGTCGTTGGTGATAATAAGATTAGAGTCATTTAAAGAATGACTTGTCCACAATGACTCCAAGGCCCAAGTCGTGTACTAGTCATTTTTCTCCTAAATGACTCTGCTGCAGTCATTCTTTGAAGTCATTTATACCCCCCAATTCTAGTAGTGCAACTAGTAGCAATGATGGTGACAGAGGAAGGGGTGCAGTTCAAACTCAGGGAGGCATCGACCCTAGGGCGCCAAGAAAGCTACAGAAGACCGATCTCTCACCTCAGCCAGTGACGGTAATGCGAAGGCTCAGGCGGATGCCACCAAAGTTGTGGTAGAGGCTACAGTCAAGAAGTCGCAGGTCCTGAAAGAGCAGAATGTGATCATGATCATGACTCACACACAAGACGGTGTCCTTTTCGATGCAGCAGCTGAAATACCTAAAATTACGACAAGAAGATGAACTTGACAAACTGAAAGCCCGCTTAGTCAAAGAACGTGCGAGAAAAGCTAACAGAGGAAATTGTCCGCCACCAATTCTAGTTGAAACGTCGAGAGCCTTGCAAAAACGAGCGGATGTAACGCTTCGTCCAGTTAGAGGCAGCCCTTTAGGCGAGGACTCTCCAGAAGTTGGCACACCTTCACAAGATATAGCTCCAAATTGCGGTGCACTCATGTGTGCCCTTTGCTCTCTTCAATGACTGCTGCGTTTCCTTTGTGTCCATCGTATTGTATTTTTCTCCACCGAATATGTTCCATTGGAAGTTCCTTCAATTGCGCCCCTGTGTGTGTAGGTGTGAGAATAACTACCGTTGAAGCTACATGTCATATCGAAGACCCCTACCTTCAGTACCGAGACTCTGCCATGCCGTCAGGGATGGAAGCCGATGACAAATGCATAGACCATGCAGACTTGGGCTACGAGGGCAACAACATGTCTTCCTCTCAAGTTCGGTGACAATGGGAGCAAGTCGATGCCTTACAAGACGTTGAATTCTAGTTCTGCAGGGAGGGAGATGTCACTGGCCTCGATGGGTGCATCCAAGAAGACACACAGGAAGGAGCTGAAGACTTCAGTGCTGTAGAGAATCTTTACTATTTTCATGCTGAGCTAGTACAGGATGCGGAGACCTTGCAGGACTTCAATAGAAACGACAGTCTTGGGTTCGACTTGAATACCGCCTTCTTTGGATGTTGACAATCATTGCTATAGACTTCCGTTTCATATAATTACTATGTAGTTCTGACAGCCTCTTCGATTTCATGAATCTTTGTTAGTAATGTGATCATTTCGTTTTTGCTTCAGCCTGTATAGGACTGACCTCCATTCAATTAGTTTGTAGGGAATGTAAGGGTAAAAACAAACTATTAGGAGCCAACGAAGCCGTAACCACTCCTTTTTTTGTAACATAATTGATTGTGGAGTCCAATTTTGTTTGTAATTGTCTTAAAAAATTATACCTCATTGTCTTTAAGTACTATAATTTGATGTTAGAATACTATGCAATCTATCATGACATCATTTCATCTTAGATAAGGACCAAAAATCACATGTAACCACTGCTTAATGTGCTTAATGAAGCTAAAAATGGATGAGAGTCATTAAAAATTGGATGGAAAGAAGCCATTCTTCATTACCTTGGAACTCTGCCTGAGGTAGCGTACTGGTTTCAAACTTCGTCACATAATGGCAACGGATGAACAGATCCTCACCGTTGATTCTTTAGCAGAGCATCTGGACCATTCACTTTGAACTAGGGTTCAGACTTAATCGCGGCATTGTTTTGCTGTCTTGCAGCTTTCTTCCTGTATCAACGCAGTTGTTAGCTTCTAACAATTCTAAGTTTAGGGTTGTGTGCAACACATTGCGGGTTTGATTTGGCAAGAAGCGTAATAATTTTTCAAAATTGTGGTTACTCCAAGTGCACCATTTTCTGAAGTTGTAGTTTCTCCAGAACTTCCACTTGCGCCGTCCAGGCATCCAGCGTCTACAGCAGTGAATAGAGATTACAATTTCTTGACCTAACTAGGGGACAAGACGAAGCTCTGTCAAAATTGCTACGGTGTTAACGCATCAGAGAGGTATGCTCGTGGAATACTTTCTTGATTTAATTCTTGCGGTTTAGGGTTGTAGTGAATTATGGTGTAGGGTTCTGGAGATTGTGTCATTGTGTGTGTTCTGTGCTAGGGTGTTTGTTTAGGATGAGTTCTTCTCGGTTTCAATAGTTTTCGAGGTGTAGAATTTACGGTTCGTTGTGTCTTACAATTTCCAGTTTAAACCCTAGCACTTCTTTTGTGTGATTATGGCCTGCAATTTCGAATTTTAAGTAGAGAAGGACTTTTGGCTGTAAGGGTGCTTTGTGCAGATGCTGAGTATAAGTACTGTAGTGTTGAAAATTGATCCCGTAGTTAAAACCCTAGCAGTTCTTTGTGTTTTGGGGCCTGCTGTTTTAAATTAAGAGAATGGAAGGAATTGTAGGTACTACTGTGTTGAGCTCACGCTAAGCTCCAATGTTACAATGACAACAAACAAAGTTCATTGTATTTGTGAGGATTTAGGGTACAATGCAGACGCTATGTACAAGTGTTCTTCAATTTCAAAGCTTAGGTGGCTTCTATGGTGTTTTTTTTAAGATACATTCTAAGGATTTGTTGCTTTTCACTCAGGGTTTCAAGTTCGCTCAAATATTGGAAGCTTAAGGTTTGAAGAGATTCAGTGATCGCCGTATTTTTTATTCTCGTGTCTGTCGCCATTACAAAATTGCAGATTGGTCTTTATCGACAGGTTCAGTGTACTGCTGGATCAGAGAGGTACATTCATTTCTTGGTCAATTTTGTGTTCAATGTCCATGTTTTTATGTTCTAAAGAGTCCAGGTTTAGGATTTAGGGTCCTATGTTGATTTCTGGCTTGCTATTAGGCTGAGCATCCTGATACTTTTTTGGTTTAGGGTTGACACCATAAGGGTTCAATAGGATTCATTGAATGGATTTAGGGGAGGGAGATGGTGAAGACTACGTTCAGCAATATAGGGTAGATTATGCTGAGAAAAGGAAGGTTGATACTAGAGAGAGAGTTCGTCGATGTAGAGCCCGAAAATTGCTTTTACGTCAGTCTGAGGATTCAATAATAGAAGATCAAACTTCAGTACAGTTGGAGACTTTTGATTGAACTGATCGATGCTTGCAACGCCTTAGCGCTCGGTTAGGTAGAGAATTAGCCATGACAGTTGCAAGTCGACTTAGAAGCTATGATCCAATTGTGCAGCATTTAACAATTGAGAAGTGTCTAGGGCACGAATTGCTTGATGGAATGCTTCCTGAATTCTTAATCGACCCAATCAAAGTTAAACTCAGACATTCAATTCTCAGTGATTTGAAAGGGGGCATGACCGATCACTTGATAGGAGTAAAACAATCTAAGGTCGTCATGGCTAAAGATATAGTTTGCACACTTGCCTCATCTTCAAAGATGGAAAGCAGAAGAACAATTGCTAACTTGATAGGGGTGGATAGGAGAAATCTCATAAGAGGCATGGAAAGACATTTGTTACTTGATACCCAGCAGAATGCATTTTGGCTAAACTACCGCTCTGCACGTCGGTCCGATGCCCTGTCTGATTCGCTGAAGAAGGTGGTCATCGACTTTTGGACTTCAAAAACCACTGTTTCTCCAAATCGGAAAGACATAATTAGAAATCGGATAGGAGTGAATCAGTATGAGGAGCATCCAACACACTACCTTCAAATATCGGAGGTGAGATTTCTTATATTCTTTTTTGTTTGTGGTTGCTTGCACAGTGTTCATGAATTTGCAATACGTAACTATATCTATGCTTTGTAATTACCAGCTTTGATATAAATACCACTGGTGCACTTTGTGGTTTTGGATAATCACTAGTGATACTTTCTGATTGCGTAGTGCTTAACATAGATAAAATGAACACTTCCAAAGTACTATGCATTGGAAATTAGTGAAACTGAAATTTTATTCCTTAGAGAGTATGAGCTGTCATTCAGTATTTGTATCCTTTGTGGTTTAGAGTCACTTACAACCATATTCTTATCTTTACATTCCTTATATAGAGACTTGAGTCCTTACAGTTTAGTATAAGTTCACAAGAGTCCTCTATGCTATACAGTTTTGGCTTTTAGCTTATGATTCGTTTGTAGGAGTCCTTAGTGGTGAACTGGTGATGACTGCTTGGTACAGTGGTCGAGGAAGTCCTTCATTTGGTGACTCCTTATTCCTGTATATTGATGACTC
Organism: Thuidium tamariscinum; assembly: GCA_947034885.2. Taxonomy (NCBI): domain Eukaryota; kingdom Viridiplantae; phylum Streptophyta; class Bryopsida; order Hypnales; family Thuidiaceae; genus Thuidium; species Thuidium tamariscinum. The sequence continues at coordinate 13,766,626 of OX344751.2, forward strand.
CTTATTATACGATTCCTTAGTATTGAGGACCCCTTGTTGCTTAAGAGTCCTTGGTTCATCAACTGAAGAGTCCTTAGTTTTGCGATGTCCTTTGTATGTTTGCAGTGAGGTCCTTTGTTGCACTGAGTCCTTACTATAGCAAGTGGACGAGTCCTTTATGTCAAAAGTCCTTTGTCTTCAGAGTCCTTTATATTACAAGTCCTTTGTGCTGAGAGTCCTTTGTGATGAGAGTCCTTTGTGATGAGAGTCCTTTGTGCTAGGAGTCATTTTTTCGTTTCCAGCAAAGTCCTTAGTGCTAATCAGGCCTATTGTGATTTTCAGATAATTTTTTTGTGGTCACTTGTCCATTGTAAAGACTTATATGGCTTTGGTGTGTTGATGATTTCCTGATACAGTATTGCATCTATTGTTTTGGCTTCAGTTTTTGCCTTCTTGACCTAACAATGAATGGAATTTGTTCCCTTGCATAGTTGGAGTTCTATACAGATTTCACTACAAAGGAACCAGGCTTGAAGTGTAGTCTCACATCTTTCAACAGCCTTAAGCCATGGTGGGTGAAACGCTTGCAGAACTGGAACACATGTTGCTGCAAGTACCACCAGGAGTTAAGCGACTTGAAAGAAGGAGTGAACGAATTACGTGTCGATTGCCAAGGTGTGCATTTGAACTGCTCTTGTACATGTCAAATGGTTTGTAAAAATGGTGTGCAGATCCAAGAAGAATGCTCAGGAAAAACTGTGGTCTATAGTAGTTTGCATGGTTTGTGGGAGTCAATTCTTTGTGTAAAGCAGGATTTTCAGATGTGGCACAAGCGTGATTGCTTGCTCGGGGAATGTCAGTCATGTGGTTTACAACTTTTAAAAATCTGTCCTCATGAGCAAACTTCGCAGAAACTTGTAAAATGGAAATCTATTGGGTCAGAGGTTGTTGGATACTCAGAAGACGGATTGCCTAAGAAGGCACCAGTAGTTCAATATCGTGAGACTAAGCCGACTGAGTTATTTGAATACTTGAAGCCCCGCTTAGAAGCTTTTGTTGTTCATAATTATGTTGCAACATGGCAGGATTATCAATTTAAAGAATTGTTTGATTCAGTTCCTAGGGATACTGTCATATCTTGTGTGGATTTTTCAGAGAATTACTCTATGAAGATACAAAATGAAACTCAAAGTATGCATTGGCGGAGTGTACAAGTGTCTATTTTGGTACACATAACCTACAGATTAAATCCCTCTTGGTGTATTGAAAACAATGAGCCTCTTTTGTTAAAAGAAGTCCATTACTATATGTCAGATGACAAGGTTCATGATTCATTATATGTTCAACATTGTTTTCTTATGCATTGGGATTTTATGAAAGGACATGGCTTTATACCCAAGAATCATATTGTTTGGTCTGATGGCTGCAGTGGTCAGTTCAAATTAGCTCGGGCCTGGTATTTCATTAGCAGGTACCCCAGTTTAACGGTCACAGATGGTACACTACCGGAGGGATGCCAGATGTTGTGGAATTATTTCGCATCTGGACATGGAAAAGGGGAGGTGGATGGTGCAGGTGCCCTTTGCAAGAGAGAAGTGCGCAAGGAGCAACTAAAAGTAAATGGGCGGTGCATCCAAAATGCCGAGCAGATGGTGAGGTTCTTGAGAGAGGAGAATAACAAGCAACATTCTGGTCCACCTTCTTCTAGAAAATGCACCAACAAGTTTTTTTGGGAGATCAAGGAGGGGGCCATTTGTCGTGCACAAGATCAGCAATGTGAGACGGTTGCAGGTAGTAGGAAGCAACACCAAGTGCGTTCCGTATCTGGTAAGGATCCTACCTTAATTCAATATCGGGAGCTTTCTTGCTTCTGTTGGGCATGTTCAGAAATGGATACCGATTTTGCTTGCCATCAAAAATCTCATGTTGGGCCTTGGACACTGCGGAGGCTTAAACCACACTCAAGTTCACAAGTGAGGTTACTTTACGAATCAAATGAAGAGGTAGAGGCAGGCTCAGGGGGGGAGTGGATAGCAGAGGATGTTTCCGTTGGAAACAATATCGCTGTGAGGGCAGATTCCAATAACAATGAGTCCTTTTGGATCATGTTGGTCGATAAAGGACTGCATACAGTCGAAAACTCTTTCATTGATCCTTCCGGCAGTGAATTTCTGCCCGGTGACCAGGTCATTCGAGGCTACTGGTATGAACGCTTGAAAAGTGGATCTCGTACCTATTGGTTGCGGGATGATAAGCCACAATCATTTGTATTTTCTCACATTGTGGTAGCATCTAAGTTTACTATGGCCCCCACAGCTCATGCGGTGAAGGGCAGCTTTGGAAGTTATGAGTTAAAGGAGGATGTCTTGAATATAATTTTGAACGCTATACTTGAAGCGGAAGCATTGGATTAGACTAGTATTGTGTTCTCTCTTGTGTTCCTATGTTTGTTTACTGGATGTGTGTAGGGTGTTTTGCGTATATTGGCTGTGGAAGGTGCTGTTTAAAGCAAGCGGGATTGACTGCAAGTTTAGGCAGATAAGCGGATATATGTGCGATGGAGTTCAAGATTTTATGTTTCCTCTTACTTGGGTAATTTCAGACTTGGCTCTATTCACATGTTTTATTGGTGTAATGTACTTCTTTGGACTTAGGATTTGAGGAGTTTGAGCCTAATTCTATTTTTGATGTCATCCATGCATGGTGTAGGTACAAGTTGCTCAAGGATTCAGGAGTGCTACTTTTACTTGAAGTTGTTCAGGAATGCTTCAAGTTAAATTATAGGCAGTAGATGTATTCAGTATACGCTTGGGGATTTTGGTTTAGGGTGGCAACATGCAGTGTTTTTTGAACACTACCACATGTCATGCTTGACAATTGTAACCCCCTTTTTTCCTTTATATATGTGTGACAACAATCATTTTTGCATTCATTTGTATCCAATACTTAATGGATTCTGTAACTTTGAGACTTATTAATATCTAAAACTGTGTACTTAGAGTTCTTGAAAAAAGTCAGTAATGAAATCCAATTCGGCCTCCATTCAATTAAAGTTGAAAATAAAATAGCAAATATCTCAATTCTGTGCACCACGATGTCAGATTGAAATCACAGAATGATAAACAAAATAAGAGCATCTTATACATTCTAGCTTGAGGATAGACTGTATGTAACTGGCAACAATCACAATTGAGTATAACTTTGGCGGTCATATTAATGTCAATGCAGCCTCCAACTACTGTTAAAATGGCTGGCATAGATTTGTTTATCTCCTATGTTGATTTCTTTTGTATCCAGACTGTACCTGCAATTTTTCCAGGCATGGATTCATTTATCTCGTGTTGATTATTTTGTGTCCAGGGTGTACTTTGGCAAGACTTCCCCCATTGTCATGCCTTCATAAAGGGTATCCAAGAGAAGAGTATCCGAGGAACTAGAGTGTTAAAAAAAGGGAACCAACATGTATACTCATGGATATGAATTTTCCTAAAACATTTTGGGCAATGAAATAGTAGATAAACATTTCCTATTTGTCCCCAAAAATTAAAAAGGTACCTAGATTAACATTGCCTCCTAAACACTCAAAAACGAAATGGTAGATTAAATAAATACAAAGTGTTATTCTCTACCACTTTGCATACATGAAGGACAAGCACCAATAACCATGGAGTTGAAATACTTTAACTATCAACATTTATGTTGTAATTGTACTTTATTATTGAGTGGTTTTTAGTTGATTTCTCTTTATCCTTGAAGCTCACTATTTTTAATTAAAACAAAAAAACAAATCCGTATAAGTACTAGCATTTCATTCCTAAATTATCATTGCCAACTGAACATGTCAAATTCTATTGTTGATAAATGAGTTTTGTAACTTGGATTGCAATTTGATCTAGAAAAAGTAAATTTTGATTGATTAATGCCATTTGCAATAGTGGTTTAGGGTCTTAAGAGCTCCACCTTATTTTGTGAGAGGGGGTGGGGTACAAAACTTTATTTGAAAGGTAATTTGAAGATTCTATTCTACATTCAATTTCCTAGCAAAAAATCCTAAAATGGTTTAATAGCATCTTCCTATTCAAGTTAATAGTTTTGGGACACTTTAAAAAATACAATTTTAGGAATGAATAGTCAATGTGATTTTGCTTCTTCACATCTTCATAGTGTATTTGAGGTTACCTTCATGAGCCTTTAATATAAAAAAATCAAGATTTGAAAATGGTCACTCTCATATGAGACCTTCAACCAAGATATTAAATAAGTTGCAAGTTCTTTTAACCTACAATTCTTTGTGTTAAAAATATATGTTCTTAAAGATATCAATTGAAGTTTAGATATTTTGAAAATAAGCTCGAGAAATATTCTAATTAACTTTAAATTTTAGTTGAAATATAAATACAAGGCCTTAGGCATTTAAGAATTAATTGAGATACATTTTAAAAACTAGTTATTTGATTTAATTGAGTTAGTGAGGTATTATTTAAACTAGCTTGGATGAATTACAATGAAATTGACTTATTCAAGACTAATTTTTTTATTGAAACATACCTTGCAAAGATGAACTTTGAATATCTTTGAGTGTTATATTTCAAACTAGGGAGAACTTTACAAATTCTTAGATTTAGACATAAATAGTAACTTTGATAGTTCCACCCATGATGTGTATTCTATTTTGAAATCTAGGGTTCAAAAATGAATTCATAATGTTCAAGTCTAATACACTAAGAATTATATATGCTCAAGATATATAATTCTGATATATATTTTCCAAATTCAATACTTGGTGGCCCTCCTTTGCCTTCAAATGTCCTTTAATGTGTGAATTGGATAGGTTTTAGAGTTATATTTGTAGAATGAAAAATAGAACATTGATATGTGATGTTGCTTTTGTATGCCACAATGAAATTTAAGCTAATAATCCTTAAACAATCCCACAATCCAATTTGAATTTTGACTAATCTTAGACAAAAAAGGAATTCAAATTACAAATAAATAAAATTTGGATACCATTTTAGATTGCTTGACTTAGAAACAAGCTGTATGCAATGGAAATTTCTTTTAGAAAAGATAATAATTTAATATTTTTAAAGTGTAAAAAAAATGAATTTTGTATAAATTTTGCAATTGATACTATTTAGTTTCAATTTTGTCGAATTGATCCCTAAATCCTATGTATTTTACAATCAAATATATAATTTTGATGAATACTCAAAGTTTTTACACATAGATTGACTTCAATCATGTATATTGACTAGAAGTGAATTACAACTTATTGATCATCACTTTAGTTTGTTTACAACGCTACTTGTTTTTAACTTGTAATAGAAGTATGTAGGGGGATTTCAATCATCCTATGTTAAAATGTGTGATTTTTTGTATTTATTTTTTGTGATGTTTTAATACACTTGAACTTATTTACTCATATTCAAAAACATGAAAATAAGTAGGTGCAAGGCAATGACTTTCACACTTTCCTTTTTTTTTCTTCTTGAAGAACTTATTAATTAAGTTATATGGATTTTGAAAGTACAGTTACTTGCACCCCATTTTTTTGGGCTTTTAGTTAAAATTTTATAGCGAAGTATAACCTGTAATTGACCTTTATGATTTTATTTGGATTCTTTCTAAGTAAATTGAATTTGGAAATCCTCCAAGTTCAATAAGCATTTTGTGCTTCACATAATGTACAGTTACTTGTATTTTATGAAGTAGATTCCAAATACACTTACAGTGTATTTTTCCCATGGTTAAATGTTTGAATGGAGGGGTTTTATTCATAATTTATTTATGTGGAATTTATTCCTAATGATCCTTCTTATTGCACTAATCCCCCATTTTTTTTTGGCTTTCTATTTTAAAGAAATTATAAGACCTGGACTCATCACCGCTAATGTCCCTAAATTTCATTCTTACTTAAAGAATAACTTTTCAAGTGAATATTTATTCCTAAAAAATTAAATGTGAGATTAAATGTTGCCCAATTAGAACTTTAGATTTTTTTCTTACATGGCCTAAGATTGGGGAATGCATATTCATGAAATTGCCACCTTTATATGGCAAATTATGAGTTAAAATAATTTGTAAAATTCCATGATTCATTTTAAAGATTGAATTTCTTATGTCATACAACGTAGGATTCAAGAAGATTTGTCTACAATATCTAAAATCCCCTCCCCCCTCCCCAAAAGGAAATTTGTCCATTTTTGGAATTTTTTAGCTTCCATTAAAGTAAATAAATCTATTGACTCCAAATTTTGGTACCCAAACCCTTCAAAGTTGCAAATGTTCAAAAGAAAAAGAAAATAGAGTACACCGTCCTTCCCAAGCTCCACCCCTCCCCCTGCCCTCAAAAAAATAAAATAAAGTGTACATAACCACCTATTTAGAAGCTAATTATTAAAGTCTTCACTCACTTTTGTTAATAATTAATTATAAGCATTTGAGGCACACCTTTAGAAAACGGGGTGGTGAGTGCGTTTTCATTATACTTTAAAAATTGTCCAATTTCTAAAAAGAAAATAGATGTAAAAAGTAATTGGTTTAAATAGCATTTTGGGTTAATTTTTTTGGAGTGCAAATGCCAAAGTTGCTATGAAACTTTAGTAAGTAGATGGATTTATATTAACCCTTTTGGACTTGCTTTGGATTCCAAAAGTGAGTTGCATCACAATTAAACCCATTTTACTACTATGTACATTGGATAATTAGGACATTTGAACTATATTAGTAGGCTAGGAAGTGAAGGCAATAATGTAAGTCAATACAATTAATTATACCCATTTTAGCCTTGTCTTTGTACAATTGAATTTCAAGTGCCCAAAACCTCTACTTTGGATTTTTAAATGCTAGTCAACAATCATTTGTTTTTAAATATAGGTAATTCTATGGATATATTCATTTCACTAAAACAAGCACCTTTATCCCTTCATTACTTGATTAATAGTTTATATACAAAAACAATTCAATACCTTTTCCAATTGACATTAGTTGTGAGATTTTTAATCTTACCCTTCGATCCTAAAACACCAAAAATGCACTCACCAAGTAGAATTTTGATAACTTCTAGTATCAAATTATATAGGTCAATGTATTGGGCAGATTTTAGATAATGCAAATTCTTCTATTCTATGTAATACCAAGTAAGATCCTATTATTCTATTTTAGATTTGAAAATGTTAAAACTACATACCCAAGTGGAAATTGTCAATCTCAATTAATCATGTGGATACTCCAATTACCCTTTGACTTGTAGTTATGAGCCCACATGAAATTGGTCCTCTTATAAGACTTCATATTGCCAATTCCAATTGTTATGGGATTAAACTTTGTTTACAAAAATTATTCACCAATATATATGGTTTTGGGTCATCACTATCATGTGCACAACTCCATATTTGAAGACATTTCAATTGAGCATGCTATGTTTTTGTGTACTGCTGAAAATGTAAATAGAGTACAATAAAAAGAATCTTCACATTACACCAATAAAATCATAGCAATACTTTACACCAATGAAGAATTCATGCCAAAGCTGCATAATCTATACAATAAATTAGAGGCATTACTTATTTAAGAGTCCAAAAAAATTCTAAGAACCCTCCAATTTTAACACAAGGAAGCCAAAGGTGTACCAATCTTCTGCCAGTACTATTGAATTCAACTAATCACCCTAAAAGGCAAGCCAAGGCATCTAGTATCCAAAAGAAGTTGAACAAAAATAAATCCTCACCTAATTACACTAAACAAATATCAACAAATTTAAAGGAATGAGATTGAACTTTTTCGAATCCTAAACCAAACCTATTCACTTAGGCTGATAGTTAGAGACAACCCAATGTGTTGCAAACTGCACAAAATGCATGTAACCCACTTCTGAATTTAAAAAGAAGGTAGTACACCCTGAAACTTGAGCTTCCATGCATATGGTAACTCAGAAGGTAGCTAAATCAAGGTATTGGCTTTACACTGCTCCGTGTAACTCTACCCCTTGTAGTGTCTGAAGCACTCTCAATGGCCTCCTCTGCCTTGTTCTTGCTGTCGTGTCTTCGTAAATGAGTCTTCCGGCTCCCATCCTCTTCCAGTTTTTGTGTCCCTTTTCTTTTGGGACCTTTGGCGCACCCAACACCTGTAATACTTGAATTAACAACCGGACAAACGACAGACAAACTAATGGTCTTACAGCTCGGTGCATCTTTGTCCAGTGGTCCCGATTCCCTTCTCACGCTGAAAGAGTATTTTGGGGTCTTCCCAACGGCCCCTTCTTGGTCAGGCAATGGCATAACACATGCTTGATCTTCTGTTAATCCGCCTTCCACATGATCAGAGTTGTTTCCTTCTTGCGAATCTGAACCAAAGCCCGTTGAACAAAACATGACAAGTTAATTGGTTGGCAAGAGAATGACTAATGCATAAAAATTACAACAAAGCTTATAAATCTAGCATTTCACCAAAGAAAGAGATTCAAGAGTCCAAGTTGTGTAAATTCAGACCTTCCACTGCAGATGCTATCACAACTGGCACCACAGTGCTGATTTGGATAGTATCTGTGTTGACACCATTTGTCAAACCTGCAGATTGCGAAATTCCTGTGGAAGGCAAATTCTCAACTAGAGAATTTGGAGTAGACTCCATCTGCAAGCATGAGTTGTGCAAACGTGATTTCTTCACAGGTGAATTCACTTCACCTCCAGCAGTCCTCTTAGGAAGCCCATTTTCTGGCTCTTCAAAAACTGATGTCATCACTGTAGCTTGATTTTCACTATCAACTCTGTGTCCTTGAAATGTCGAGCCTGATGACCCAAGGTCACTTTGTTTCTGAGACCCTGCGGACATATAATACAGCAGAAAAAATCCAGCAGTTCATAAGATGACCCTACAAAATTGACTAAAACTTAACACACCTTAAAATTCAAGCCCTGCAGTGTAACAACGTGGCCAAAGTTTCATATCAACCTCTTATAATTAATGCATTGCATATAAATTCAGGATAAAATATCCAAATTCAATTAATTAAGTCTATTAAGTCAAATACCCAAGTTGAAAACATTAAGCACAAACCACCATAAGCACCCAAACTGAACTCATCAAAGCCTAAGCACCCTCAATAACTAGGCTTATTACATTAATAACACTAAGCACCGGCTACAAAAGGAATTAGCACCTTAAGCACCCTCAATAACCAAGCTTATCCCAATAAGGACAATGTTAACCAGCTGCAAAACAATTGAGCATCCTAAGCACCCTCACTAACCAAGCTTATCACATTAAGGACACTAAGCACCAGCTGCAAAAGGACTGAGCACCCAAAGCACCCTCAATAACTAGGCTTATCACATTAAGGACACTAAGCACCCATTGCAAAAGGACTAAACACCCTGAGCACCTTCAATAACCAAACTTATCACATTAAGGACACTAAGCACTGGCTGCAAAAGGACTGAGCACCCTCAATAACCAATCTTATCACATTAAGGACACTAAGCACCAGCTGCAAAAGGACTGAGCACCCTAAGCACCCTCACTAACCAAGCTTATCACATTAAGGACACTAAGCACCCATTGCAAAAGGACTGAGCACCCTGAGCACCGGCCGCAAAAGTACTAAGCAGTGAAAGACGGAGAAGTAAAATGACTGAGCAATCCAAGCACAAGGGCAACCATCCTAAGCAAAATACATCGTGAGTAAAAGGAGCTCACTACCTAAGCACTGAATAATATTAGCAAAAGGAATGCATACACTTTGAAAAAGGAAGAAGCAACCGTTTTGCCCACTTGTCTATGTGAATCCTAAGCAAAACCAGCCACAAACTCAACAAAAGTGTTCACAACTATAAGCATTGGTGTTGAACACCATAAGCAATACTTTGAATACCATAAACAGTGAATTCAACCTCCAAAGCAATAATTGTAGTTCCTCTGATTATTTATGTAGACACAATAAGCTACCAAGTGACTAATTGCATAAGTCCATCCTTTCAAGCAGAGTTGAGAATTTGAATTCAAAAAGAGCATGTTCTTACAGTTTGTCATTTGGACTCCACTATCGTCTTGGGAGCTCAGCTTCACTACCTTGACATCTCCCTTCACATTAGAGAGATCCTGTTGCCCTGCAGAGTCTTGTAAATCCAAATCTTTGAAACCGAAGGACTGCCACCAACCCAAGTTAAATAGTTCACCACATGTCACACATGTCCTTTGCTTGATACAAACACTAGTAATGCAAAATGGATGATACATGTGCCGACAAGAAGCAACTATGATATCAAAAGCTGAAAAGAATCCATTGCAAAATGAGCAAGGCTGGAGTTCAAGGTGAATATCATCCCATTCACTGCCAATGTGTGAAACCGGTAGCGGCCTTAGAGACACTCCTGCTCCAGATTTCATCGAATGAATCTAGTCCTCAATCGCCACTCTCCTCCGTGTCATTTCAGAAATCCGTCTCTCAAGAACTTTGAAATCCGAATTAGATTTCCAAAGCTCAATCTCTGCATTTTGGTACATTTCTTCTCCTTGCACAGCCCTTCTGCTATTTTCTTCTAGGGCAAATTTTGCAATATCCAACTTCCTCCCAATGCGATCTCTTTCTAATTTGGATACGTCTAGTTGCACAAGAAGAGTCCCACCATCTGCAGTTGTTGCTTTGTCGCCCTACAGTGCAATAACCTGCCAACAATTCAATCACTTAGTGCACATAAAAGTTCAAGCTAGGTAGACTTCTTTCATATGTACAATTTCGAACTCTCTAAATTTGCAAAGTGCTGATGGGAAAAAAGACACAAGTTCTACAAAAGCTGTGAACCCTAAACCTGGAATCAAAATCCATTATTGAGGTTACATCTATGATCTATATTATTTGCAAGAAAAAACTGCAAGATTCCCAATAGCCCAGAACTTACGCATGATTATGGTCCTTCACCCGAAACCCAAACTACTGGCAGCAGATTCAATTGTCACTGCGGCAAAACTGAACGACAGGAGCTTCTTTGATGCTTTCTGAAATGCCAATTTAAAGTGGCAAGATACAAACAAGAATCTAAAACCCCAAATAAAAACATAACACCCCTACAATCACTATGAAGCTGTGAATCTTATTGCCATAGAAATTAAATAGATTCAACACATTTGAATTCAAGATCCAATACAGAGACGAAAGATTCAAGGTTCATTGCAACCAAGCTGAAGTCAGCAAATTCTCTACGGTTGTTTGTTGAAACACCAATTCCAAACTCAAAATCATGGAAAAGATATTGTGAATTTTGTTAACAAAAATTGAACGATACTTCTGTTACTCGAAGGATAAACTTGAAGACTACGGAGTTAGCTCCGTGTACAATTATATTCATGCTTCATTGGCAATATTTGCAACCTTTTAACCCTAAATCAAAACAAGAGTGTAACTTCAAGAATTCCAAAAGCAAAACCCTAAACTCTAAATTGCGAGACTTACAGCTTGCGTTGAACGGGAGATCTCAGCATCCACCGAGAGCAAAGCACATTCTAAGACCTTCACGCTCTCCTTGGATTCTTTGGCTGCACTTTTCCTGTCGTCCATACTGTAGCGAAGCCCGATTATTCTATCTGCCTCCTTCTTGCGAGCTTCAACAAGCAATATGACTTTTTTTTAAGCAGTATCCAACAAATGAATCTCAGACTGCAAAACATCCTTCACTACTATAAGATTCGCATCAGAAACAAGGCACTTCTCATCGGGAAGACCATAACTGGATTTTGTTAGGTTGCTGGATGACATTCTTCTTCCAGTTCCGAACTTGGTGCTGGGCTTTCCTCCTTTACTAGAAAAGGAATAAACAGGTTGGGTGGCGCCTGATAGTCCTCCGCTCCTTTGAGAATTCCCACCATTGGAATTTCCTGAGTCTTGCAATTTGGATTTGCTCAACTCTCGCTGACACCGATCAGCCTTCTCCTTCGCTGTAGAAGCAGCTGCCGTTGCCCAATCTACGTCCTCACCCTTGCACTCCAAGATAAAACCCTTGACAACCCAAAGCATGAATTCGTTGTTCGTCACGTCCTCTGTCCCATAAATTTTCCCATACAAGCTGACAAGCTCCTGTCTCGTTTCCGGATGCAATTTGGTGTTTGTTGTTCGGTAGGTGCTAACTTTCCCCCAAACCTCTTCTAAATCTTCTACAGAAACGTTGGCAGTATCAACTACAGACTTAGGATTCAAGCCTGTACCCCCTAAACCCCTAGCAGTCACGAAATAATCCACCGTTTGCTCCCTAAACAACAATAATTCTTGAATTAATTCTTGGGTAGATTTGGGTTCCGCCTTCACTTTTATTCTTGCAGTGCGACTTCTCTCTGCACTCCTCACGCTTGTGGATTTTGACCCCAAACCCTCCATTTGAAACTACAAAACCCTAAACTAAAACCCGCATTCGACACACAACTATTCCAAAACACTTGGCGCACAAATTACCAGCAACTCTACTCGTAAGGAATATGAACTGCGAGAATTAAGAATGAAACCGCAGTGAGGAGACGATGATCACTTCAAAACCCTAAGCCAAAGTAGCAGCAACTTCAAACTTGCGCAACGATGAGGCCAACAAAACTTCATAACAATCAGATGCGTTGACAAGAAGAATGATCGGAAAAAAAAAACGTTCTTCCGCCGCAGTACAACCCTAAACCTGAATACAACGACGATATTAAACCCCCACTGACAGCTTTCACGAAAATTCAAAATTGCGCGACGTACAACGCCCATACAGTCATCGAACTTTGAAAAAAGGAATCCCGTAAAGCAGTGAAGGAACTGGCGCGACTGGCTCCTAATAGCTCGTTTCTACCCGTAAGTTTTTTTGACGCTTCAGTGCCATTCATTTTATTGGAATGCTAGAGGTGCTAGGTTTTCTTAAGTCTTTCAGTAGTAAGTAATATTGACGTTCATATAGTAAGCTCTCCCACTGGTTTTTCACTTGTAAATTGGACAGTGGGCATAAGTTAGTGAAATAGTTAAACTTTGGTATGTCAAATACATAGAAGCTGTTAGCAAGACAGCTACATTTTCACTTTGTAAAACTCTACCACATAATACCTATGATATGTACACATGCATTATGAGTTTCTGCACCGTTTGTTTAGGACAATGAAGTAAAGTACTACAAACTGCTTAGAAACTGGAATGACACATTGGCAAGAAGGTAAAGCTCTAGTACTACTCCATAATGTCTTCATGTAGTCAAAGTAGCTCCTTTTGTTGCCCAAAGATGCTTAATCAAATCTCCTCGTAAATTGTAGTACATGTCTTGATTTTCAATTTGCACTGTACCCATGACCAATTGCTCGTATGAAAAGTCTCAGCACATTGGTGCTATTCTACTCATATCAAAAGGAAAGTCTAGCCGCTCCCCTTCTTCATCTTCCAAGATCATATTGTGCAAGATACAACAAGCAAGCATGATGTCATAGATGCACTCAAGACTCCATTGCCTGCATGGATTTCGAATAATAGCAAACCGTGCTTGCAACACACCGAAGCAGCGTTCCACGTCTTTCCTAGCACTTTCTTGTTGCTGTGCAAAGTGGGTTGTCTTAACATCATCATGTGCATGCAAAGTTTGCACGAAGTAGGACCATGGAGGGTAAATGCCATCAGCTAGTAAATAGTACCGGTTGTACTGCACACCATTCACTTCAAACAACATATCATGCCCACTACCTATTAACATGTTCTTCACTAGAGGACTGTGGTCGATCACATTAATGTCATTGATTGCACCAGGTAGGCCGAAAAAAGCATGCCAAATGTGTAAACTCTAGTCAACAATGGCTTCCAATATAATGGAGTTATGTCCATCTCTATTGCCATAATCCCCTTGCCAAGCCACATGGCAGTTCTTCCATTCATAGTGCATGCAATCGATTGATCTAAACATACCTAGCCATCCTCATTGAGCATTTATATCCAATTGCTTCTCTAGGTCATCTCTCATGGGTTGTCTCAAATAATGTGGACCAAATTCCTTGCGGATTGCTTTGCAGAATCGTTTCATAGCTTCCATTGTGGTCGACTCATCTATCCTGCAATATTCATCGACCACATCAGCATTGACTCCGTAAGCTAGCATTCATAGGGCTGCTATACATTTTTGGAGCTCGAAAAGACCAAGCTTCCCAACAACATCCCGTTTTTGGACAAAGTATCTATCACGTGCACAAATGGCAGCCATAATGGTGAGAAATAACTGTCGACGCATCCGAAAGCGTCGTCGAAAGATGGCAGGTCTATATATAGGATTATTAGAGAAATAGTCATCAAACAAACGGTCGTGGCCATCTTCTCTTTCCCTCTCTAGATTAGGACAACGTCTTGGCCTTGACCCTCCTACTTGGCGCGTTGCCTCTAGAATGACCGTGGAATGAATTCCACTTAAGAAGTTGTTGAAAATTGTTTCCTCCTCGTCATCATCATCTCGGAGTTGTTGCCACTGCCTTGCTAGTCTAGCTCGCCAATTGTCCATATTACATGTCCTTTGAAAAACATCAAAGCATGTGAGCACTATTTCACAAAGCAAAAGTAATTGAGTATAGGAAGCTAGTTTCAAGACATGGACAAAGAATGAAGTGGTGAAAAGTGAGGAATTCTAATTAGGACTAATTAAGGGGCATGGAAACATTGCTTAGCTTCCACCATTTGTGGATTTTTTTGTGCACTATGGACCATGAGTTTTAAATGCTTTATAAACAATACTTGAATTCAAAGTTGGGGGACAAAATATCCTAAAAGAAGACTTCATTTTCATTCATTAAGAAATTGTTGAATAGAAGCAGGTCCAAGATTGTACAGAACATAGAAAACTTAATGGATTGAAGATGGAATTAGAACAGCAATATCCCAATGGTGACATAGTTCTTGAAAACAAAAATAATCCTATGAAGAATGCTAATAGAAATATTTTAAAAACAACTTCCAAAAATGAATTGTAGAAGTTGTTTTTTGAAAAAAATGTTTAGGTTGCCCTAAGCAAAAGATAGTCCAAAACTTTCTCATTATTAGTCTAAATTGAATGAATGAAAGCTTAGATGTAAAGCAAAACACAATCTTTCATAAAACAAAATTAAAAGTATGGAAAAAACAATTTGTGCTTCATTTTCTTGCCCATCAAACTGCTTGTAGGACTTAGGATAGCAAAACTTTTATTCGCAGGCAACGACTCAAATGAAAATACTATATCTAGAAAGCTAATCAAAATTCCTATCTCAAAGAGAAGGTTCCAAAAATCATGTAAGAAATCCAGGTCACACTAGGTAGCCCAAGTATGAAGGCTTACAAATAAGTTTCATATGACATACAATTCTTTTCTAAGTAATAAATGAATATTTACTTTGCAACACTTCGCTTCCACTAATGAAGGACTCATAATTCCCAAAGCAAATGATTGTTCATGACAAGGAGGTGTACAGTGAAATTTAGAAGATAAGACCATCATGTTTATGAAGAACTCACAAGATGCCCTCTTTAATTTTTTTCCCACAAACAAATGACAACACAGTCTATAGCTTAGAAGTTTTCCAAAAAGGTTGAAGGTTCTTCAATGGAGCAAGCATGAAAATGGAAGACCTCTTCAAGTGTACACAATTTCATCATTCTTTTTGTTTTATACTTCAACAATTTACAAATTGTGGATACTTTAAGAGGTGCTCCATCTCAATGCTTCAAAATACTAAAACTTCAAATTCTTGTAATCCATTTGGCTAAGCTCATAAAATAATGAAACGACTTGGGTTAGATGTCAATTTTACTTCTCTTCTGTGGAAAAAGAATTGTAAAATTTTGATACAAGTTCAACCGCCATTAAATTTAGTTCTACCCTTCACATGGTCCACAATTACAACTCATACTTAACATCTTCTTGAAAGCCACAACTATAATCTGAAAGCCAAACCCCAACTAATTATTTGAAGTAAAAAATGGAAATTGAAGAGAATGAGTACAACACTAGTTCAACCACCATGCCTACTGAGCACAATACAGGAAATTCTGTCATATTTTTCTGTATTTGACCACTTCAAAAATTTCTGTGCAACTCAATATTTCATCTCCCAACTCTTTCAATCTACAATTCTTCAACAAATTCAAGCAGTATTAAAGCTACTGAACTCCATCTACCCAAGACGCTCCTAAATCAAGTCTCCAACATTGCCTCACGCAGAGTTCACTTGCAAAATCAGCTGCATTCACATAGCTCTCCAGAGGAAGAACTTCACAACTATAAAATCGGAGCATCACTGTGAAGGCGGGCCATTCCTTCAATGGGCCAAGACAAAAGATCCACCTGACCCCACTTGACACCTGACAAGTCGGGCTGCAACCCATTATCTGGTGAAGCTACAGTCTGGAATTGCGAGCCGTTCCTAATTCTGTCTCTTTTCTGGAGCCACGCGGTGGGGCAGCCATGACCCACATGCGCAAGCCGTCTCCCACCCACACAGCATGTGCAACCGGCTAGAGCCCTCTTCTGTGTCCCGTGTTGGGGATGCTCTAATTGTCGGGGGAGCCAATTCGTGGCACTTGGATGACTTCAGAAGGAGAGCAAAAGGTCTCAACAATGTTTTTTTCATCCATTTTGTTTTTGATAATCTTTCATGTTGAGTTAGGAAGAGTATCCAATTGAGTTTGTATTCTAACTAATGTTTATTTTCATGTAGTTGAGAAGAAATCTTTAAAAATGGATGGTAAAATTTGACATTTTAGTGTATTTTGAGAAATTGAGTAAATCTGAAATTCTTCCTTGAAAATGACATTTTTTTGAATTTGAGCCCAACTAATGAAATGGAGGTCCTCTAGTCTAGTTTCTTCTCCAACTGGAATTTTGGAAAAATTTGTAAAATTGAATATTTTATTGCACTTTGAACTTTAGCTACATCTTTTATGTCCATTCATCATTCTAATTTTAGAAGTACATGGGAATTTAGTTTCCATCATGATGATTGTCACTATAATGTTCATACATTGTGAAATTTTCAGACTTTTTGAGATTATTTTCTATATGGTATGATTTTTTCTTCAATTTTGTTCTAAAACTTTCAGAAAATACGATTTTCCTCAAGAAAATCTGAAATTTCTGTGAAGTACAGAGGACATATAGTTTCATTTCGAAAAAATAAAAATAAAAATTTTCATACACATTTAATTAATTACCAATTGGCAGCAAAATGAGTCACAAACAATGATGCTTGAAACCCCTGGTCATAGGCCCGGCGTTTCAAAGTTAAATATACACACATACATATAGCAAGATTGGCTGAACTTCAAAGTTTCTATGAATTCATAGCTTACAAGAAATTGGACATTTATAGATTATAGACAATTAAACTTATACAAACTTGGAATGACCTCCCAATCCAGCAATTAGTCTCCAACTGAGATACCCTCTCAAACAATTAGATATATAATTTAAATTATTACAACTCTCACAAAGGATAACTTGACTGAATGAAATTACGATTTATTTGGCTACCCACCAATTTGACAATTCTCACCAAGATCATACACAGCTCAAGTTGACACTCACAAATTTACAATTCAATCCACAAACAAATGTATATTCAAAGATAATTAGTTTACTCAAAGGATGATGGAATAACCTCCCAATCAATCCACACAAGAAATTAGACTCACAAGAAATTTACAACACCCACTACCCGTAAGGTTGGAATACAAAGACAATTTATAAAATGTAATATATTGATAATATTTGACAAAAGTACAATTGACATATGATTTCTCAAAAATTAGACAACCAAGAGTGTGAGAGAGAGAAAGAAGAAGTTGTCCACATTGTCATGTAGTCTCAAAAAGGAAAAACAAGGAATCGGAAAATTGCATAGGTTCAATTCCTATTTTGTAACTACCTACTTGACCCATTTTGCATCTAAGTCTATTAGCCCTTTCCATATCTTTGATAAGTCTTTTAGTCTTTGGTGTAAAATATTACGCTATTTGACATACTGACAAAGAAAATAGACTACTCTAATACCCTATTTACACAAGCAAAGTCAAATAAGCAAAACTTGTTTGAAAAACTGAGTCTACACAAACACAACAAATCATTAGATGTTTTTTCTGCAATTTAGAAGACTGTGAGTTATTGACTGTAGAAACATTGTGGGAACGTTGTGGGAACTTCCACATAAGCGATCTAACATGGTTGAGAGACTACCATATCATATAATAGTATTTAATTTTTTTTTAAATTAAATTAAATTAAATTTTTTTAATTTTGACTATTCACAACATTGGAAATGGGCTTGAAATAATCTTCTAAAACCTCAAAAAACACCTAATGAATACATATATTTCTTGCATTCACCCCTAAGAGTTGCTAAATATGAAATCTATTATTAAAAATCATATACAAGAATTAAAAACACACTAATCCTAAAATATTATTGTTCTCGAAGGATAATTTTGGCATGTGAAACTCTTTTTTGATTAATTTTGTAATTTGAATTTAAAAACAATTCTCCTATAAGTTATTTTTGAAAAAGAACTTCTCAATGCTTGTAATATAAAAGTCTTTATTATTTTCTCATCAGTATCTTCTGAAAAGATAGCACCTTCCTTACAATGATACCACCCCCTACATATGAATAATAATTGTTGACCTTCTTGAATGAAAAAAGAGCCCCTTCTGTTGTCCTCCACATGGGAAGGAGGGGAAAATTTTACAAGTGTTGATTTTGCTCAATATCTTGGGGTTCATGTTGATTCTAGGGTTCTTTCTATCAATCCAAGGGTTTTCTCTATCTATATCGTTGATTCATGCTTCATGCCGACTGTGCACCTTCTTATTATAGGTGTATCTATCTGTCTTGTCGTTTCAATTTATAGCTAGAGTTTGAATATGAGTAGCAAGAAGAGAAACTTTTGATTTGGGAATTTGAAGTGTTTCTATTTCTTGTGGTTTTGTCAAATCATGTTGCAGTTAGGATTTATGGCCAATGTTTTTTGTTGCAAAACCTGGTAAGTTTCTCGTCATTCCTTCTTGATTTCTATGTTTTTTTATTTTCTTCACATAGTTTGCTATAGGAGCTACTATAGGGTTCAAGAAATTTCGGGTTTCTCTCGCAGTGCATCCTCTAAACTGATGCTCTTATTTCAGTCAAGTTCTTGTTGCACTCTTGCCACATGAACCCGTGCCACATCTCTTCAGTAGATGCTTGTTCTTATAAGTTCTTGATGCTACAGCTTTGAAGTGTCATATACTACAAAAAAATGATGGAATAAATAACATGCATAAATGAAAAAAATCAATCATTGTAATTAACTTGACTTTTAAATGACTAGAGGGTCTTAAAGTCATTAAAGTAAAGTTGTTACGGTTAATGATTGTGATTATATTATCACCATTCATTTAGTACTTAGATGTGTAAATGAATGAAAAATTCAATGGTTAACTAAGTGATAAAGAAAGTTTGGCTTAAGGAAATGGCTATAGAGGTGTGATGTGGAAAATGCACACCTATTGAGAATTTGACGTGGACATCCACATGGCCAATCATTCTATAGTCATTTAGAAGTTATCATAGACCCATTGTAAATTTGACATGGATAGCCATGTAGTAAGTCATTTGCAAGTCATTTTGAAGTTACAACAAACCCATTAAACATATGACATGGACAACCACATGAGAAGTCATTATGTAGTCATTTAGAAGTTGTGATGAATTTTTTGTGCTATTCAAATGAATTGATATGTGGCAAGTCATTATGTAGTGATTTTAAAGTGATGTGGATTTAGTATTTTAGTCATCTTCTTTGGACATAGAAAACAATGTGAGCAAAAAAGGAAAGTA
The DNA here is from genome assembly GCA_947034885.2 of Thuidium tamariscinum. Lineage (NCBI taxonomy): Eukaryota > Viridiplantae > Streptophyta > Bryopsida > Hypnales > Thuidiaceae > Thuidium > Thuidium tamariscinum. The sequence goes on from OX344751.2 coordinate 13,786,432, forward strand.
ATGACAAATGCACAAGGGGTGGTCATTCTATAGTCACATATAATTGTATTTGAAATTCCTCAACAACATACTATACATTATAGAAGATATACCATATACCATACACCATATTTGGCAAATGTAATGCATGGCTTCCGTGATGGCTTCCAAAGCCATTTAGTTAGTGTTTGAATATAAAATGCTAAAATGAGAAGCCCTTTATACTGATGGGAAGGTAGGAGGCAAGAGAAACCATGTGGGATATGTAAAATGCAAGAATTGCATTACAAGTGAAATTTGAGACCTCATTTAGGTATAGTAGATTAATTTTTCAAAAACTTTGAACAAATAAAAGTTGGGAAATCAATCCGACTTTATTTTCTAAAAATCCGTTTGAAATTTGAAGTCTCTAATCAAAAGTTGTGTACAAATTTGAGAAATGGGTTAGAAAGGATATTTTCTTTGATATTTTCTAACATCTTCTTTGAATGTAGTAACACAAAAGATGGGACCAAGTCATTTTTCTCTTGTTACCTTAATGCAATACTATTATGCAACTTCTACCTAACTAGATCTAGTCAGACATGTGAAAATCATAGACGGCCCTATTGAATTAGTATAGTAAATCTTTGTTAGAAATGTTGTTCTTGTTATTTTTTGGAATGAAGTTCTTAGGGGGTAGACTTCACAATGAATTTGTATATATGTGCAAGAATTAGAGGACCATGAAAATACATCTATTCTAGCATCCAAAAAATGAATTCAAAGTATAAATCATAATCACATGTACTTGTTTTTGCTCTTCTCCATTGATGTAGGGAATGTAGAACAGAAGCAAGTTATGATGTGTGAAAAGTACATAGTGAATCAAATTGTAAAGCGTGTTGAAGATGTAGTTTACTAGGCCTTGACTTGTACATAACATGTGCACTATTGTTTGCTTATATTAAAGACATTCTTTAGTAATTGTGAAGAAGTAATGTTGCAATAGTCTATAAAATGTAGAAGCTCATGTGTACAACTTGCAAAGGCTTTGTCAATTTTAGATTGTATATTGGATTGTTGAAGTCACAAAATCAAGTAAAATCATAGTGTTTTTTTTGTGGCTAGTCCTAAATCCTAAAGCCTATTTTTTTTCATTGTGTAACAACTTGTAGTATTTTGAGATTGCTTTGAAGAGTTGATATAATAAATCCCTCATTACGTGCTTCTAATGACCTTCTATAGATTTGAAGTTGAATCACACCAATTGCTTAAATTTTTTATAATAAAAATGGCAAAAAATATAAAAAATAATTACTTCCATAATTGTAGGAGATTAAATAAATCATACAAGAAAATCTAAGGAGGAAAGTAAATTATACCATAGAAAAGGAGAAACCATCATGAATTCATCAATTGATGGTGCTTTAGTTAATTAGTAAAAATCATACCCTAAACTCCAATGACATCATCATTTGCAAAGTATAAATGGGTGATTGCAAAAAACACCTCGATACTATTTGTTGCATTTTGCATGAATACTCGTGATTATTTTTGGTGTATATATATATGAAAATTAGAAAAAATAATTTTAAGAAAAATTTAAAAATATGGCCAATGTATACACCTTTAAAATGAAAATAAACACCAAAGGAAATTCATTTAAAAAATTTCTAAGTTGGAGAACTAGGAAAGTGCTAAATCTCAAGAAAATAGATATTGAAATGGTTTAATTAATAAAAAATAGGAAAATTTTCAAACAAAGAATTTAAAAAAAAAATTGCAACAACTTCATAGAGATGGTCATTTACCAAAAAATCCACCAAAATAATTTCTTACAACTATCAAATTAAAATGGAAGCAGAAAGAGGTTCACTTTGTGGATTTCTTCACAACATTAAATTACATATTTTCTAAAATCCTTTGAATACTAGCTAAAACTATACTACAAAACCATCTCTACTAAATTTCAGCTCAATTTTTTTTCTTTGGGTACTACTTTGTTCCAAGAAAATCCAAATTGGCAAGTGTGATATAATATCAAGGACTATTATTAAATAATAAAACTTTTTTGAAAAATTCCAAAATATTAGAAAACGTGTATTATAGTCATAAATACCTTATTAGATAATTTTGAATTGATTAGAGCTAGAATACAAAATTTATAGCCAAAAAACTAATTAGATCACAATGTGTGAGAAAATATTACAAGTGTTTTTGCAATGATCCAAATCTTCTATTTTTTTAATTAAATTTTTAAATTTTTATTGAAAATAATTAGGACCCTTTAGGTACTTTAATTCATTATCTAGTATTTACAAAAAAAAATCCAGATAATACATCATCTTTATGAAATTGCATTTGTTAACATTTGACATGGCACATAGCAACATCCTAAAGAATATAAGTACTTTGTACCAAAGTATAAAGTCTAGTGTAGTGACAAGTCACTCATTTTGTAGTCACCCTATAGTAAAATTCAAGTTGCTCAAAAAGTCTCTTTCCACTACGTCTTTTATTGCGGTCTATTCTTTTTCTTCCTTTTTTTTCTATTAGTAAGTTGAAACTTCCTAGAAGGTGTCTATAAGGGTCCCTATAGTCATTATATAGTCACTCTAAAGTAAAGCGTGGTCACAACACAAAGTCGTCGATCTTGTGAACAAAAAGTAGCGGATGAAGCTTGCACCTCGCCTAAACTCTTCATCTTGAAATTGCACTTGTGACTACAGAATGACTCAGATTTTGTGAATATTGCAATATTGATGCAATTAGGGAGGCTTAATCATTTTTTAGTCATTTTGGGCAACCAATCATTCTTAGCAGTTACAAATTAGCCATTTTCTTGTAGTGATATGTATTGCGTAGGTGTTGTATGAACTTCAATAGGATCTATAGCAACAACATTGCTAGTGGAGCGCCTCCGACTTGTCGTCTTCTCCTCTTCATCATTTGCGGTTCATTAGGTGAGTTTATTGTTCCTTCCTCAAATTCTGATTTCTTCTCCATCTCTGTGTCTTGTTTCTTTAGGTACTACTCAAGGGTTCATTACATTTTGGAGTTCACTTTGGTGAGGTTTGGATGGCTTTTGTTCCTATCATCTTCATTTTGTCCTTCATTGTTTAAGTATTGATTTACCTATTGTAGGTGCTACTATCAGTTGCAACAACTTTACATACTAGCTGGTTGTTTGTTACATAGTGTTTAGGTCTTGACAACATGTTAGCTTTGTATATTCACTATAGTTTAGGTGAATTAGAAGGAAATCAACACATTGTAGGATGAAAAAAATAGTATTTATTAGATTTGTTTAAGCTCTCTATCTTTGAATGAAGAACTTTCCAACTTGGAAACAAAGGTGCAATCTCTTCTGTTCCCAAGGAGATAACTCTTGGTATTTTAATAAAACTACGTGAGTTTAAGGATAGGGTTCATTTAATTCAAAGGAAAAAATGTATATAATATGTAGGACTAATATAGGGACTACTATAGGGTTTATGAAATGCTACACACTCTATTATGTATAAATTAGGCTATGTAAAAACATCATGTAGTAGGAATTTTTATTAATAAGTTAGCCTCAATAAATAGAAGTTGTACATATTTTTCATTGTACAATGGGGTACCAATCAAAATGTCGTTTTTGAATTCGCAGTGAGAAAACTTTCAGTACTGCCAACTTTGAAAGCCTCCCGAGAGCTCAAAAATTGGTATTTTACCACAAAATTCTTACCACAGTATCATATTTAAATTAATTATATGTGTACCAAATTTCAAGGCCAATAGATTCACCAAAAAAAAGTTAATCAAAATCTACCAACATGGGTAGTGGTGAGAAACATTTCACTACTTTCAACTTTGACACCTTCCTAAGGGTTGATTTTTTTTTCTTTTTTCATGAAATTTTTGTCACAAAACAATCTCTATGTTTTTAATATGTACAAAAAATTTCAAAGTAAAAGAAAATTGTTTTAAGAAGATATTTGAAATCTCCCAACAAGTGTAGTTTTGAGAAAATTTTCACAATTGCCAACTTTGACACCCTCCCAAGGGCTGAAAAATTGGTTTCTTACTATGAATTTGTTTTTGTGAAGTCACCTATATGTTGATAATATTTTCTTCAAATTTCAAGTTCAAATAAATTACCAAAAAAAATATATACAAAATCTCCCAACATGTGTAGTTGTGAGAAAATTTTCACTATTGCCGACTTTGACACCCTCCCAAGGGCTGAGAATTTGTCTATTTAGCATGAATTTTTTTGAATAAGATCAACTTTGTATTGATAATATATGTTCCAAGTTTCAAGTTCAAAAAACTTACCCAAAAAAAGATATTCAAAATCTCTCAACATGTGTAGTTGTGAGGTTGAGTTTTTACATTTGTGTCAAACTTTGCTCCACAAAATAACACTATACTAAGGGCTCAAAAACTCCTCCTCACAACTACACATGTTGGGAGATTTTGTATATCTTTTTTTTGGTAATTCATTTGAACTTGAAATTTGAAGAACATACTATCGACATATAGGTGACTTCACAAAAACAAATTCATGGTAAAAAACAATTTTTCAGCCCTTGGGAGGGTGTCAAAGTTGGTAATTGTGAAAATTTTCTCAAAACTACACTTGTTGGGAGATTTCAAATATCTTCTTAAAACAATTTTCTTTTACCTTGAAATTTTTTATACATATTAAAAACATAGAGATTGTTTTGTGACAAAAAGTTCATAGAAAAAGAAAAAAAACTCAATTCTTAGGAAGGTGTCAAAGTTGAAAGTAGTGAAATGTTTCTCACCACTACCCATGTTGGTAGATTTGGAATAACTTTTTCTCGGTAAATCTTTTGGCCTTGAAATTTGGCATGCATATAATTAACTTAAAGATAATTTTGTGGTAAAAATTTTGTGGTAAAATACCAATTTTTGAGCTCTCAGGAGGCTTTCAAAGTTGGCAATACTGAAAGTTTTCTCACTGCAAATTCAAAAACGACATTTTGATTGGTACCCCATTGTACAATGAGTATAGATGTAGATAGATAATTTTATGTAGATGACAAAAATGTAAACAATCAAGCTTAAGGAATTTGCAATGAAGGATAGTTCACTAAATTTTTTCCATAATATCAATAGTGTACATGATTAAAAATTAAGTATGAGTGTAATAAACTAACAATAAGTGACAGAAATTGCCTCATTTGGCATGCATAGGGGGTTTATCTTAGTGAATTCAACAAACTAAAAATTGTACAACATGAGGACAAAATTTATGGTCCATTTAACTTCAAAATTTGAAGCCATATATGTTATATACAATCATATTGAATAGAATGTTTACATAATAGTTTCAATGGAGATTCTAGAAGTATCTCTAAGTGTTAAACTTACTCTTATTTTCTAAAGCTTGGAGGGTGTTTAGAAGAAACAAAGTCAAATAAAGCAATGTCTATAAGAACATTATGCCCATTTGACCTTCTAGGTTGAAAGATTACAATGTTTGATGTGAGAATTTTATTTAATTCCTATAAAACAAGGGAAATGAACTTCAAGCCTTTCTAGTGTAAAATTTTGTAACCATGATAATTATATGATGTTAGGTTTATTCATGAAAAATTTCGAAAGCAAATATGGAATTTAGCTTATTCTAAATCAACCTACAATGAAAGGAGGTTAAATGCATTGGCAATACACTAGTCATTTTTTTGTTGTTTTCTTGTGCAATGAAGAAATTTTTCAAAGTTAGAAAAAAAATTTGGAATATGTGAAAAAAAATTCAAGAACTTTGAATTCATAGGTTGCAAGATTATAAAACTTGAAGTTAGAAGAAAATATTTTTTCTTAAGTTGCCCCAATATAGCCAATAAAGTTTGACTTCTCTTACAATGTAAATTGAGAACTAAATTTTCTTAGGACACTTGAATGACATATTTTATTAGTTGCATTTATGCCAAATTTTAAAAGTTGATGAGTATTTTTGCAAAAGATGTACCAAAGATACCCAAATTCCTTATTCTACCAAGAAAATTTAGGGGAGTAAAACTTTGATTTGGATCCCCAATTGGAAAAAATTATATTTTCACTTAAAGGCATACATGTTTACATCTTGTATAAAATTTTTATAAACATCCAATCATTGAAATTCACTTTATAAGAACTTACTCAAATTTTTAATTGTTTGTCCAATGAACAATCGGCCTTTAAAGGTTAAAAACTGCCACTTCATCAATAGTACTTAAATTGAATTGATTGTTGTTGGTTTTGTGATGTATATTTTGTACATGCATGTGGTAGAAAGAAAGAAAATTTTGTAAAGAAAGGTAAAGGTAGGAAAAATTGGACGCTTAAATTTTAAATGTAAGATAGTCCAACTTTAAAATCTACAAGAATGAATTTACAAAAACTATAGGATATTGAAAATATGCCCTTTGTAACTTTTTATATAAAAACGGTCATCTTCAATACAAAAATTAAGGTAGATAGCCCCACATCAAATACCCTTTTAACTTAGAAGTATACCTTAAATTACAAGGAATGATCCCCCCGAGCTTCTATTTTTGTAATTCATTTGAATGTACTCCTCTTGGCAATTTAGTATCTATTTCTATGAAATGTGTCTTCATTGCAAAGATGGGACCGCCTCTATCATAGAATATGAAAGTTGCATCCTGGGAACATGTGGATTCTACAATGGCTGCTAGGAATAGCACCCAAAGAGTAGATGATGCAGGAGTTTCAACTATTGTTCCAAAAAGTGCTAAGATGCAGAAAGCAATGAAGGAACTTGCTTCCAAAGGCACAACAAAAGGTTTCTAGAAACTTTCTCTCACACCGTCTATTTAAGTGAGTGTTCTGAATGTGTACTTGCCAATCTTTGGAGACACCATTGTCTCTCAAACAGGGAGGCTTCTAAGCTCCCACCACCTATACAAAACATTGCCAAAAAACATGAGAGGAAGAAACCTCTAGTTCCACCAAAAGAACTTGAACTCAATATTACCATTTCAATTGGGAATGTAGACATTCCATTGACATATTTGCAAAAAGTAGAACAATTCCTTGAAATTGAATGCATTAGTGGATTGTGTTCCATTGAGAGATGAAGAACTCTCTAACAACTCCATCTTCAAATGGTTTGTCAAATCATGGCATCTTCTGTTGCCATTGTTAGCAAACACATCAAGACATATTTTAGATGGGATAAAGATAGCATTGTTCTTGTAGGGCATTACATTTTGAATAGAACCCTCCACAACACAAGATTCCATACATTCATTGACATGCTTAGTAAATGCATTAAAGACAAAGGTGAAGATCATTTTCATTGCATTCACCAAAATGTTACTTCTCAACAAATAGATGAGGGTGTTGAAGAGCTTGTTAAATATGGTACATTGTTTGCGAGAACCATGTCATTCCAATGCACAAGAATCTTATAAAGCGGGTCGATACTTTCTATAGATACAAATTAAAAAAACAATCAGGCAATACAATTGCCAGTGTGCTTCTAGCCATACTACAATCTGGTTAGTACATTCCTTCAGCTTTATAGATTTCATCTACTCAACAAGGTGGAATGGAATATATATCCAAGCCTCTGCGTTGTGGAAAAATATAATGCAACCAGCCACTATTACCACAGATGATGTGACACAAATTTTTTTGAACATACAAATCTTAGATCTTGAATGGCGGACTTAGGGAGGTAGAGGCTGGATAAGACTTTAAACAATGCTCAAAAAGGAGCTCCGTGTGGCTATATTGTTTTAGGTGAGTTCTTATCCAATGATCAATTATGTTTTCCTTCACTTTGTAGTTAAATTGAGCTCCAAGAATCACATGCAATTATTTCTCTAATCTACTCGTACTCTTGCTCTTAGGTGTTGTTGTTGGTGATGATGAGTGAAAGCCAAATGATGTTGTTTCAAGTGAGTTCTTACCCAATAATTATGTTTTCCTTTACTTTGTAGTTTTCAGCTCTATGAATCATATGCAACTCTTTTTTAATCCTCTCGTACTATTGTTCTTAGACAAATGTTGTTGTTGGTGATGTAGAGCAACAGCTAGATGATGTCATCATGGTCGATAACTCTCAAAATGTGGTGGTGCCAAGTTCTACGGCACTGGTCGACACCATCTCTCACTCTTTGGTACACCGGATTGAAGCCATGTTCATTCCTGTAGTCTATAGTGACCATAATAATCTCAATAGTTTTCGCATCTAAGGACAAGGATTGAGAAACTCTTGTATCTACTACAACGCATCTAAAGAACATTGGCTTTTTGTTCTTTAAACTATCTCTGCCAGTTTTGTGGATGTCTGTACTTCCTTGGTTTTGAAATTCTCAAAAAAAAAACTCATTCTTCTACATTCACACTTGAAATTTCATTTGTTTATGTACTTGTTCTCATTATTGTATTCGTGTTTGACTTTGTATTTTTTGAGTAGATTTTGTGTATACGGTATTGGTTTATATTCCGGATTTAAAAAAATCTTCTTATAGTTTTGAACTTAGAACCTCTTGTGGCTATCCTCTCAAAAGATGGCACACATACCTAATCAAAATGGAATGATGAACCAATCTCTCTATGTAGACAAAAATATTTTCTTTGAGAATTAAATTTTAAAAAAATTTAAAACTATAATTTTCTTGATTTTTTGGATGTTGCCTAAAGGATTCTATATTTATAAAAATACAATTTTTTCTTCAATTAATTCCTAGAAAAAAATTTATAGCCAAAAACAAAAATCATATTTCAATTATTTTAAAGTATGAATCTATAGCTTTGTAAGAAGTTTCAATTTGTTTTGAGTTTAGGGTGACATAACTTTTGATCTTGAGTACTAATTGAAAATTTAAGAAAAAAGACATGAAGCTTATATAATTATTTATTTTCAAAAATAAATTAAAAATTTTAAATAAAAAATTTAGATTATAGGAACTTCTCCAAACCTCCAAGTTTTCTTCAAGGAGACATTTGGAACTTTAGGATTTAAGAATTGTTATTTGAAGTTAAGTCACTGATAGATACTACTAAAAGCAAAAGCATGGGACATCCTTTCAACTAGTTTGATAAATTTAATTATGGTTGAGTTTTATATTATATATATATATAATTTTATTTATTATTTTGATTACTAAATATAATTATAAAGTGACCTATATAATTGTTTCTTTTTGTATTGAAGCCCAAATTTATTGTATAGATCTATACTTTTATTAGATTTATAGATTATTACTGAAACAAATTGAAAAAATGAAAACAAAATTTTTGAATTATAAGACTGAAAAACTCAAAGTTAGAAAAAATCATGTATTTGTTACATATAAATTATATGTGAAGAATTCAAAGTAAAATTTAGCTTCAACCTACATTTTAGACTTGAGAAAAATTAGGAAGAAACATTTTAGTAATTATTTTTCTACAAAGTCAATTTTGAAAAATCATTAAAAAAATGAATTTTCTTAAAATTATTATTCTTATTCATAAATATTAAAATTCCAATCTATATATATTTTTCTTGAGATTTTTATTTTTTAATTCTTTTCATAGACATTCTTTCTTCACCTCATCTTCATATCATACAATATTTCTTAAAGTCTAATTGTTCTTACATTTATTAATTTTCAAATAAATAAATTTTGATTCTAAATTAGTCCAAAAAATTGTTTTAAGAAATGACTTGAAGTTGAAATTTTTTAAAATTACACAAAATTCTCATTGATATTTTCTTTGCAATTAAAACCAAGCATCACATAAAGTACGCCTTATTTACTTTATCTCTTCTAATTTTTGCACAATGATTCCATTTTTTCCATTTTATACAAAATTTCAAAGTGAGGTTCAAATAGGATTACTTGACATTTTTCTAGATATTGCATTGTTCATGTGTACTTAATCTATATTCTATGAATTGTATACCAAGTATATAAGTTACCTTTTTTACCATTCACATAAGATGAACTCACGATGAACTTCAATAAAATCACATAGAAAGAAGTTTAGCAAGAATGACCATATTATTGGTCTTAGAGACATGGTGGCTAGTTTTTTAAAATTTTGATTTAGGAGGGCAATGGAGAAAAATTACTTCAATGGAGTCATGGAGCTATATACAACCATAAACATAGATGAAACATTAAAAATGTGGATGATAATTCATTTGTCATCCAAAATTATATACATACATCCAAAATGAAGTAAAACTATGAATTTTGTAGCAAGTTAGCTATTCATCTATTACTAAAGGAAAGATATATTTTCAAATATTCTCTTAGAAAACTTATATGGCTTTTGAGTAATAAATATCTAAAAATAAATGACTTCCACCAATATCTACAAATAAAAATGTACACCTAAAGGGTTGATGGAATGATTAGGGCTAGAACACATCTAGTCTTGTGGTTTTGTAGGGTGCAAAAATTCCAAAACTCTCACCAAGAGATTTAAAAAAAAAAATCCCTATAGTGAAGTTGGCAATTTTGTATTTTGAAAAGTCTCATAGTAAATTTCAAGTCTTAGATTCCAAATAAGAATTCAAAATTTCTAAAAGTTGTCATACATCATAAATATAAAATTCTTGAATCTTCCTTTGTAAGAATACAACAAGGCTTTGGCAAAAATAAAAATCCAAATCATCATACTCAAGTAAAAATGAATACCCAACTAAACCTTGAAGTATTTACAACTTAGTTGAAAATAAAATGAAGAGAAAAATACCATATATAACATCCTAGTACACTAAAAATTTGGTCCAAACCTATTCAAAGTAAATTTAACACCAAAAGTCCTCCCACAATGGAACTTTGACTTTTTAACCCATTTTAGAGGCATGTAATTGCTACATAACATCATAAATGTGATCATCTAGAACTTAAGAATTAGAACTTTGATCTTCAAATTATGAAGTCCCAAGTCCCACATTTAATTTTTTTACTTGTCTTCTACAATCCAAAAAAATTGGGATTTGGCTTGAATTGGGACTTGGGACGTAGAGTGAGGCCTAACCTTCAATCCAAAATCCAAATACTCCAATAATGATGGTCTCTGCAGAGCCAAAATGGATGATAAAATGTCGACGAATGAGAATGTCAGCATACGGAGATCATCCCTTAAACCCTAAACCCCTGTGTTACGCAGAGCTTCTCCTTCTCCCTCACCTTCTCCAACTCGGAGATTTTCTGGCGCTGGTTTGGCGCTGTTTTCATGGATTTCGGTCTCCTGTGATTGCATTCATATTATGCTTAGACTGGTTTAGTCCAATTCAAAGTGTTCTACGACACGGAGGTGAATGCTGCTCTTCGGAAACAATAGCAATGTCGACCTCATCGGATGATGAAGACGATCTCGACGCAGCCAAGTTTGCGAGCGTCGCCATCGATTCCTCAGCTGTGATTCAGAATGCCTCTGCACCGGTGGCATCACTTCGAAAATCTGGTGACGCGCGAGGGTCGGATGAGGAGGAAGGCAAGGATCAGAGTTCCGGTCTAAAGCTCTATCAAACTCGGGTACACATTTCTCACTTCTTTTTTTTTGCGATTTTCTTGAACACTTCGTGCATTTGACACAGTTAGGATGGGAAATAATCGTACTTGAACTACTTCAATAATTGAATTAATTGTGGATTTCTGGAGAGCTAAAATTTACTGAGTTTTGGAAGCTCATATCCTAATTCATTTTATTCATTTTTACGTGTTTCCTGCTCAAGTAATGTAAAGTCTCCATTCTTCATACAGTAAGGGAGAGGCTCCATTCACCTTATAGGTGAACTTTCAGCCCTTGCCTGCAATTGTTTAAAAGCTTTGCACATTTACGATGTGTTCAGTTGAAAATCAATTGCAAAATATATGAATTTCAATAGATTAAGTGTTTAGATACTTAGCACAAATAAAAGTTCACCTGTATGGTCAATGGAGCCCTTCGTGTACTGTATGGAGAATGGAGTCTCTACCATACATGAAGAAACGAAATTTATGAGTTGTTTGAAAATTTCATCAGGTGGCATTAAATTTGGGTATTATGATGGGACTTTCTGGTCATCAAGGGGTTCAGCAGAAGAATACCAGCCCGTTTTGGTTTTGAATGCAATTGCAAACTGAATTTTGAATCTCCTGTTTGGGGAGGGACACATATACAGTTGCAGGACCTTTTATACAAACACTTGGATAAAACATTTGGAGATGAACGTCGTTCGATTCCTCCACCACCTAGAGACGAGATTGTTGATGAAAGTGCAAGGACAGGTGGCATCCGACTCTTTCGACGAGCTCCTCCTGGAATTGTCGTGCCGATCCGTGGTATTGAATTATCCCTTTCACTGTTTTGACTTCAAGTGCGTGATGTTTTTCTTCATTTTGAGCATCTCTTAGAAACTCCTTAAAAGTAGGTTATCGACTATTGTTGAAACTTCCAATTGTGTCGTGATTTGGAGACTTGAATCAATATATCATTTAAAATTTCTCCCTCATAAACATGAAACTTTACATTTTAAATAGTTTACATTTTGGAAAAGAAAGATTCAACAAAATCTCATAACTTTTGTTGGCTTTTTGAAAGTGACATTTTAATAATGCTCATTTATCTTGATAATATTGATACTTTTATAAGTATACAACCTCAATACATGAATATGACATTTTAGGGGGTTGCAATTAGCTAGGATTGTCAAGGTGTGTTACTAAATTCAAGTTTTTTTACTTTAAAAGTGTAAATTAGACCTCTTGGGGACTTTCAAGGCTAGGAAAATGTCCTACCATAGTGAGAACATGCGTTTTTAGCTTTTGTGAAGTCCTTTAACTTCTCCAAAGTAGGATCCCCAAGGTAATTGGACAATTTTGAATACAAGTTTTCTCCTATTTAATGTTCATTTTTATGGATTTCAAGTACTTTGACATTCTCGGGTTATGCAATCACTTATTTGGGGGCTATGCTTGCAGAGGAGAAGATACATGGACCGGGAATTAAACCCCAGTTGCGTCCAAGTTTGACATTAGAAGAGGACTCAGATGAGGTATTCTTTTCAATTCTCAATGTACCTCGTGTTGTAGAAGGCGTTGATTAGAGAGTAGTATGTAGCGTTTGCAACTGAAGGCATGCAAAGCTGTGATGATCTCCTTTCTGCTACGGTTTCACCGTGAGTAACTGTGACTTGAATGAGACTTGTTAAGAATATTAGTAGAATGTTGGATTCTCTGATTCTAAAGAATGAATCTTTTATGTTTAGTAGAACTGTGACGTAGTAATTCAAAACATTGGGATATGGTTGTCTAAAATTAAGTTATTGGAGTACCGAACGTCCTTTCAGATCTGAATATTCCAACAATGTAGTCATACTGTGCAGTCTTGCTGCACTCTCGAATGTCTTTATTTTCATACCCATCAGATTGCGTTCTTAAATTTCGAAATCGCAAAGTGCGGATAGAATTGTCTCTACGTTTCTATCATGAAAGATTTTGAAATTGAATACAGAACCACCATCTTTGTACTCAATAACCTTGGTCTAAGTTTTTTTGACTATGGTTTTTGAATATTTCAATCAATGGAAGAATGCCACGAAAGAGTTCTACATTTCTCTTTCGGGTAGACGCGTATAATGAACTGCTTGTTTTCTATTCCAACGAGATGGAAATTATTCTGAACCCATTTGAAAGTTGGTGCAGCATTTGGTTCGTCTTCAAGCTACAGTAATTGACGGTGAAACCGTAGCACACCAAGCTGAACAGTTGAGAAGGAGAGCACTAGCATCAGCCTTATCCGTACAAACTAAAGCAGACTTGGCAAGAAAGAAAGAGGACGAGCGAGTTGCTGAGCTAAAGCGCCAAAGGGGTGAAGAATGGCTCCCTAGTGTTGCTGTCCAAATTGCGAAGGAAATAGCTAAGGAGCCTAAACTACCAAAAGCTGCAGTAGTTTTGGCACCTGAGGAAACCATTACTGATGCACCTCCGAAGAAAAAGAAGAGAAAGAAGAAGGTACCGAAGGCAAAACTAGGAATCGTCGTGGATTGATAGTGTCCAAACCGCTAGTTAGATATAAAATTTAACGATTAATTGTTCCTTACATAGATTGATTCAAAAACCTCCTGTTTTGTGTAATCGGCTCTTCCAAGTCAGAGGAAATACCTTGAGAAACCATCGTCATTGCATCAATTCCTGTTAGATATTTGGAGATTTAGTAACAGGCTGAGAGGTTCTAAGCTTGAAGTGTACATACCAACTGGCTTGGAGCATTTTTCCTGTTCTACTGTAGGTGCAGTCCATCAACTCCTTGCGTAGCAGTCTGGGCTCTTCAGAAAGAGTACTGGAATGTAACTAAGGTCACTTTACATCCAACGGTGCAGGGGAACGCCCTTCCCATGTGAACAACTCGAATGAGTTGGACTCGGCGGCATGCTCGAGGCTACAATACAAAGCAAGCCCTATACCAAGCCAATAACGTACAAGATCCTATAATGCTAATATCCTTTTCAAGTCGGACATTGTGGAGCCAATTAGAGATAATACTGAATGTAATTCCGAGTGGTGATTCATTGAAACATTTACTTGGAAAAACATACTGTCGTCATACTCTGACAATACGACGAATATCAAATGCTGTGACAACTGAATGGGAAATGATAGATGGACCAGCCCTTTGCACTTGAGTCCACTGACTTTACATTAATACCCTACGAATTTATCCATGTTCCTGCACAATTTTTACATAAACTTCACAAGGTTTTGAGAAGTCCGGTAAGAATAATTCAGCCAAGGAAGTCATAGTATTGATCAAACCCAACTTCAAAACACTCGTAACCTTTGTAGATACGGCCCTTCAGTTCGTGGAACAGCTTCAAGTTGTCGACCAGTTTATGGTACACATCGCAGCCTTCACACTGTAGCATCACACGCAAATTTTATATTTATCTCAGAGGACAGGCAGTTAAACATTAGAGCTGAAAGTGAGCACATCTCAAAACTTGACAATTTCAAGTTGCAGAATTAGCAATCGCATACATTCTACGCGAAGAAGGTTCCACTAACGCTTCCTAGTCATTTCAACTGCAGATAAATGCTCAACGTCTGCAAAGCAAATACAATAGTACCCAAGCGGACAAGCAGGTGCGTCAGGCGATGTTAAATCGACAGTGGCACAGAACCTACCACAGTAAAAGAAAAGTGGTCATGATTACCTGTACAAAAACTGTGCCATCAGTGTAGGCGTGAGGATTGATGGCTCGAATAGAACGATGGCCGCACACGTTACATGTAAATGCCACACGCATGCGACGCCTAGGCGACTTGCTCAAAATAGGACCTGGCATTTCACTGGCAGCCTTTTTCATGGAGTAAGCAGGGCCTTCTAAGCCAGATCCCGTTGTCCAACCAGCGGTCGATCCAGCAGCACGTAAGATGATTCCCATGGCTGCATCCTGTAATATGAAGCTTTGACTTTTCAGTATATTCTCATGGCAGTACATAATAATTCAATAAATTCACAAAAACAAATCCCAGTAAAAAAGACGGGATACTATTGTAGAATACCACTCTGCCTTTGCTATCAAGAACACTCCTTCCGCTTCAAAACACTGCTACTTCAGACACGACCTGGATTTGTCACCGCGAAACTCAAGACTCATCATATCTTGTACAGAACAGTTGAGGCTGAACTTCTGAACTTCTACTCTAATGCAGCTCAATCAAGGGGAATGAAAAACATCATATCAACATTCAACTCACCTTGGATAACGACTGCAGAGATGTAGACGACGACGACAAAACAATAGCACCAGCCTCAGGAGAAATCTCTTGCTTATCCCAGGATTGAGGAGCATTCTCATCAGTCAGCTCCTCCGTCTCCCAATCTGCAATATAAAATCCCCATCAGTGCCTCCATGCTTGCAAAACTCCCAATCAGCAATCTACCCTTGAGTAAGATGTCCTTAAAATCACTCTACCAACCGATTGCTTCATTCCAGAAACCTCGCACTCTCTCCACCTCAGTATGCACTTTGGTTCAACAGGGAAAAAGGAGAGGAACACAAATCTGGCAATGCTTGGGATCCCGCTATCTCAAACCTTTGCTTCCACACGGAGTTCAGATTAGCATACCGCTTACAATAAATCGAGCAAACCCATATAATAATCCCTCCGTCCAAATATACGTGTTTGATATCGAAGTTTCCGCGGGATTAAGCATAGATTGAAAATAAATTACTCCGTAAACAAGAAAAAAACCAGGGAAAACGTGGTATTGATAACACTGTTGAAAGAACACAATCTGGCGCAAGCTTTCCAAGACCTTGACATTTTTACACGAAATTGACATCTGAATGACCGTTTTGAAATTATCACTGGACAACTTATTGGTTAGCAAAGTACCAATCACCGCGTTGGTAGCTTACAATAAGTTCATTCTAACAAATGAGCAACGTCAAGCAATCTAACAGGTCATATAGAATCCCAGATAAAACAGAATTCTGAGGCAAGGGTTGATATCGGTCTCCACGACCAACAGTCATCCAGGCACATAGGCAAGAGTCGACTCGAGCGACGTCAACCTCCAAGACGGATTGTAATCAAATCATGAACAAACCGTTGCAAGACTCCTCAAACAATTTTGAATGCATTACAGGTAGATTTCGGATGGTAAGCGTATCCGATTGCACGATTCCGAAAACCTAGCGCTCTCTCCACCTCATAGGTACTATGAAATGCACAATAGTCCAACAGGAGAAAAAAGTGAGGAGCAGAACTCCAACAATGCCTAGCCTACCGTGACCGGACCAAGATCACAAACACGTGCTTCCTCACGAAGCTCAAAGAGCAGAAAAAACACAAAGAGAATGTCTTATGTGACATCCTTTCAACGAGGAATGCTCCGCTAACCATACATCGAGCATACCTACTTGCTAAATTTAACAAAAAGATTCCAGAAATCAACACAGGCAAGGGCGTGGAACACACCGGAGGCGGACGGCTCCTCAAAAGCATCGAACCGTCGGGGTGCAGCACCGGCGATAATGGGAGTGGTCACCAACGCTTTCATCATCTCCTCCCCGCGCAACAACCCTGGCCTTTCCCTGAACTTCATCCCGCTGCCATCAATCTTCACGTGCGAAGGCAACGCCACACTCAGGGATCCACTCACACGATTCTGCGAAGACGAGGACGTACAAGAAACACCGACACAACACGGTCCCGCTCGTAACAGCCCTGCCCCGGTCGCCATAGCCGTGCCAAACTCACTCCAATTTGTGCCCAAAGAAACTCCAATTTCAGTCAAGCGAATCAAATTTGTGCTCTGAAAACAGACAACGGCAGAGTGATCGACTCTTCTGGATAGAGATCCGACGAAATTGCGATTCCTGCCTGAAGCACCGCGAAAAGGCAAAGAAGGGCCAGGAATTGGCGGTGACAGAAGAGCTTGGAACACAAGGAACAAGCTGAATCGACGGGGTCGTTGTCCAGGGCCTGGATGACGTGGATGGTGCTGAGTGGGCACCGCTAATTTATCTGAGGTGGAATGGCGAAGAAGGGTTTTAATATCCACCTCCATCTTTCGGGCTGTGCACCAATCGATGGGCAGGGACCTTCTAACGAAGTTTTTTTGTTTTGTTTTTGTTCTGTTTTGGGTTGTTTTTTAACAAATGGGGAGACCCCACTGCATTAAAAAAGAACCAAGATAAGGGAGGAGGCTCGAAAACCGCTCAGGCTCCAAAACCGCTCACCTTCTGAAATGTATATTTCTGGTACATGATGCTTTTTGATCTTTACAGTAATGTACAAATAGTGAACATTTGAGGGGGTGGGCGGTTTTGGAGCCCTATGCCATATTCACTTCAGAAATTCATAACTAACTCTACATAGCTCCAAAAAATATGAAACGACTTGGGTTAGATGCCTATTCAAGCTGTCTTTCAAGAAAAATTCACTGGAAAATACTTCAAGATGTTTGACCTGCCCAAAATTCTGTTCCAGCCCTTAGATGGTCGGTTTATGGACCTCCTCCCTTACAAGACCAGCCAAGCCAAGCAGCTGGCTAAAGAACAAAGAATCAAATAATTAGAATCAGAAGAACCAAAGGTAAGGACTATCTAAACAAATAAAGATTAGGTCCTTTGCTATTCCAATAAATTTGGTCATGATGTCAAGTGGCCAACATTGCAGATTAAAGCCATTGTTTGTCAAAATTCTCCCAAATAAAAGTAGCTTGTTGTAGAAGGAGTTTAGTTGCACTGTAGATCTTCATTAAGGCAGCACAACCTTCATCTAAAAGTACATGTTCCCCAAAGAGCTTGGTGAATGAAGTTCAAAGGCCATTGGATGTGGTTAAATACCTTAGTGTTTCTATCAATCCATATCAATTATAGTAAAGCATTACATAAAATGGACCAAATGGATTTGACCCTCATGAATCTACAAAGGAGAGTAAAGCCAAAGATACATCAGGTTGTGGAAAACTAAACATATAGTCCTAAGACTAGATGGGTTCCAATAATATGATAAAGAATGGATTGTGCATATTCCCATACATCTTGGGCAAGTTGACATTCATAGAACATATGTATAGGTGTCTTTTCAACACCTAAAGAACAATAGTTATATCGAGTGTCTATAATGGGGTTGATGTGAGCATGCCATGAATGAACGGTAACAACATTGTGCCATGCCAACCACATGAATGCTACCCTTTTGGGGAAGTTGTTTTATACCATAATTCTTTCCAATCAAGTGTATAGGTCAATGGTAGGGTACCTAGCCATTTTGAAGGAATCAAACATTTTAGCCTACAATGTTGTGTAAGCAATTTGCAACTACTAGAAGAGTATGATAATGAGGGAGTTCCATTGCTCCAATGCCATCTACCAATTCTACTAAGGTTAGGGTCATAAGAGAGGATGTAGATGATTTCTGCAAAGAAAAGGTCAAGAGATGAATTCCTGCCCTTATGAATCTTAAGAATCCAAACTTTATAGACGAAACTAGTATACTTGGACAAATTGGTGGTGGTAGGGATAAGGTCAAATGCCTTGATAATGGTTCAATAATTGCTCTATTTCTTTGGGTGGATAAGATAAGGCATTGGATGTGCATATTGAGAATTCCAATACCCAAGTTGTAGAATTTCCACAGCTGTTCATATTGATTGTCAAAGATGCCAAGCCATTCACCATCTTATAAGGTGGAGAAATCCCGAGTGAGCATGGATAACCACTTTAGGGGAATTTTGGAAATCAATAAGTCCCACTTGACTTGTTCATTATCATGTAGTGAGAAAGTAGTGGCAATATCAATCCATGACTTGAAAGTACAAGCTTGTGCATCGAGGGTTGCTATTATGTGAGCATAAACGTGTGAGCCTATGAGCCTAGAAGACTATACATCTATGATATAAGTGTCTATACTATAGTAACCTTCTATGTTAATAGTGTATATATGCTATAAGCACCTATATTATAGGTGTTTATGTTACAAACACCTTCAAATGGTTGCATATACATACTTATCTATATGCTCAAGGCTCACATGCTCACACTTTCATGCTCACATACTAGCACCGTTGCTTGTGCATCCTATAGATTAGAGATAGTCCTTAGGCTACATCTCGCCAATTCCCTTGCTCAAACTAGGGAGAAATTGGAGTTTGATCTAACTTCTAACAAAATTGATGATTGAGAATGGAAAAGTATCATGGTATTTATTAGGATGAATGATGAAATGTGTGGATGGAAAGTGATAATTTTCATGGTCAATCCAATTGTCTTTAGCTAGTTGCTAAGCGAGTTTCTATAAAATCGACATTATCCCTTCATCTAAATTCCAATCAAATTTTTTTTGGTTGTAAGATGTGATAATTATGGATGTACAATCTTTAACCCTATAAAGTTGTTGCGGACACTAAATGACTTCACTTAATCCCTAAATGTCTTGGAATTTGCTTTAATTTGAAAAAAAAGCCAATATTTTGATAAACTTTATCAATTTAAAAAAAATAACATTACAAATTCAAACTAGACATGTTAGAGATCTACTAGGAAAAAAAACATAAACTTATCACTTATGGATTGAAAGATTATAATATTTGATCATTAGGGCGTTAAAACTACAAAAGTGAGTCAAAGTCTTTTGATCCTTTTTTCACATGTCAAATTTGAAGAGTTGGTCACTAAAAAAATATGAGGTTAAGGGGTCTAATATACATAATTCCAATCAATTTACGAATTCTCAAAATCTACTATAAATTTTTTTTAAATGAATTTCTAATGTGTTTTTTCCTCCAAAATATAGTGTATTTGAGGCTAATTTCCAAGAGCCATCAACACTATGGAAAGTCAAGATTACAATGGATGGCCTTGCACAAAATCTTGAATAGAAAAATCATAATCAATCATTTTTCAAGATCAAATTTTTGTAACTAAAACTAGACTTAAAAAAAAGTTTCTAAAAATATTTTTAACTACTAAAAATAGAAACTTAATTAGGTTTTATTTAGCTTCAAAGTTTTGCAAACACCAAATTTTGGTGCCTTGGGCATTTAGGGATTAAGATTTAAGACTATACCCCTCTCTTTCAAAATAAGACTTGTATTTCATTTGTAGTTTACAAAAAAAATGGTTTTATTTTTAGACAAAAATGAGTAGGATCGGAAAAAGAAATTTATTGATATCTTTTTAGAAGTTGTTTGAGTACATTTTCAGAAAATAGTAGTGCAAATTTCCTTTTATATTTCTAAAACAGAATAGGACATTTAATCTTCAAATCACCATTGTAGTGTATTTTGGCTATTTCTTTCTATTTACTCTTGATGTGAAATTTAACTATAAAAATGAAGTTTTTTGAATTTGAATTCAACTAGTGAAATGAAGCTATAAAGTGTAGATTCTAATTCTATTGGATAATATTTAAAAAATCACAAATTCAATATTTTATAACAATATGAACTTTTGGCTTGTAACCATGTCTTTTTGGTTTTCTAATTTTTAATTAATATGGTAACTTTGGTTAATATTGTAATGTTATACACAATAATATCCATCTCTGGTGAAAATTTTTGGTTTTCTGAATATATGTTATATTAGATATGATTTCTTTCTATTTTTAAAGATATTCAAAATAATTCCAAATTTCTCCAAAAAATTATTGAATTCTATTAAAAATTATTGCTTTAACCTAGCTAGACTTTTCTTTTTTTATTGATAAAAAAACACAGTTCATTTCTTCTTGTTAAGAATACATGTGAAGAAGTAGAAATTGGACTTTGTTTTACATTTTTCTTTTCACTTTGAATTCTTGTACTACCAAAAAAATTGTACAACCAAATTCAATCCTTTTAAATTCATTATTTTTACACTTGATCATATAAAATTGTAATCACTAATTGTATGTGCAAATTTGTCTCATCACCAACAAAGGGAACACTTGGCATATTTAGTTGTCTGGCGAATTCAATGCATTAATTTTTATTTATTTAATTTATTGTTTTCATTTTATAGAGTTCTATAGGATACATATCACTACAAGACAAAAGGGTATTTTAAGTATAGTCTTGGAGATAAGATTTTAAATAATGACCTTTTTATGAGATTTTAAGTAAGAAATATATGTGTTTCTAGTAAAATTTTACTAGAAACACATATATTTCTTACTTAAAATCTCATAAAAAGGTCATTATTTAAAATCTTATCTCCAAGACTATACTTAAAATACCCCTTTCTTTGCATTGTGGGAGGGAGAAATGAAGAATTAGAGTTTTCAAAGAAGATTATATAGAAAATAAAATCGTAATGTAGCTACTACCACCTCCTTTGAAATCCTAATCATCGTTCCTATAGGCTGCCTTGTTGTAGGTTCGTGTTGGGAAAAACTCTTCTGCCACATGAGAAAACTCCATAGGATTTGATTACATATTTAGCTTTAGTTGCACAAAGAAAAAGTATATTTGGTCAAGTGCAAAAATGGAAAATATTGCATTTGTAGTTGTTGGATAAACTTAAATGAGAGCCATTTTCTTAACGTCATATCCATGCAAGTATGAAATACACAAGTTTAAACTTGCTTGTACACAATTACAATATGGCCCTAAAAGAAGTGTTGCACATCTTGGTTTTCCAATAGTTGCCCCCCCTCCTCCCAAAAATCATGGGCCATTGATTTTTTTTAATGCTTCCCTTCTAAAATGCCGTAGATTTCTCAAAAAATCACAAGTTGTTGATCTTTGCAAGATTTAATTTGAATTGTCAAAATACAAATTCAAAATATAGATACAGATACTATATGAATACAAAATATGGATATGGTATCAAAATATGGATATGAAAATTGTATGAATACAAAACATAGATTTGATATGAGAATACAAATATAAATACTTGATATGGAAATATAGATATATGAGATATAGATATAGGGATTATAGGGTACATGATTTTGATTGTTCCATATTATTTGTCAAATTAATCTAGTTCAAAAAATTATAAGTAGGGGAAAAGGGGAGGTGGAGAAAAAAAATTTAATTAAAATTTTTTCTTAAGAACCAGAGAGGGGTTGGGGGTTGGGCGGAGTTTTAAAGTTTTAATTATTTAATTAAAATTGTGAGTGCTTAGTGACACTTTTGTCACTATGCACTTAGAATTGGTAGTAACTACCATCACTATTCCTATCAAACAACCTTGCTAGAAATAGCTATTGAATTTGAAATGCCAAAACTTTTGAAGACAAACAATAGAATAAACAATTCTATAATGGTTACATTCATAGGAAATTGTAAAAAACACTTGTACTATTTTGTATCATACTTTGCAAAGCAATATATTTTTTGGCCTTAAATTTTGTATCGTATTTTTAAAAGATCATAAATTCTAAATTAAAGTACTTAAGACAATTATACAAATTGAATATTTTTTTCATATTTATCAAAAAAAAATATTTATTTTTAAGTACTCCTAGTTAGATAGCACCTCCAAAATGTTTAGGATTTGGGGGGGCATCTAGTATTCTTTTGGGCTAATAAAATAAATTTTAAGCAAAAAAAATTGGTATCTAAGATCACCTCTAAGGATTACATAAATTGAACAAATAATTTTCTAAAAATAGTGTTTTTCCTTCAAGCACATATTGCATCAAAGTGTTGTATCAATATAGGGATTGTCAAATTCTTTTTCATCAAAATGTAACTAGTTTGTTAAAATTCCATGTAGTTTTAAAAAATGGCCATATGTTCATTACATATTTTTGAATTGTTCTATTTAATCAATATATAAACATACAAAATTTATTATTTAAAATTTTTTGTTTCTCTAGTTTGGGAATAACTTTTGGATGATTGCAAGAAACACCTACCAATTTTGTTGCATTTGGCTGATTTTTTCAGGAATACTTTAAAATTAGAATTTTTTTTTTAATTTAAAAAATATGACTTATGTATTCACCTTTAAGATGAAGGTACCCATGGAAGGAATTTCACAGAAAAATTGTCTAAGTAGGAGAACTAGAAAAATGCCAAGTCCGAAGAAAATACATATCTTGATGTTTTAATTAGGAAAAAATAGAAAAAATATGTAAATTCAAAAAATCAAAACTGACCATTTGCAACAACTTTATGGAGATGGTCATTCATCAAAAAAATCACTAAAATAATACTTTATAGGTTTCAAAATGCAAGCAAAAAGAAGCTCACTTTGTGGACTTCCACACGATATAAAAATAACTTTTTTCAAAATCCCTCACGTGAAAAGTTGTAAGTCTACTAGAAGACCATCTCATCCAAATTTCATCTCAAAATCATTAAAAAAAAGGTACTCCTTAGTGACTAAAAACCCTTAAACTGTCAAGTGTGACATTCAATTGGGGTCTATTTTTCGATAGTAAACTATTTTTGAAAACTATGAAAAAAAATTATGAAAGGTGTATGATAGTTATTAGTACCTTCTCTATAAATCATGAGTCATTTGGAGCCAAAACATAGAAGTTATGGCCAAAAAACAAATAAGCACACTAGGTGTGACAAAAAATAGGACACATGTTTCTTGCAATTGCCCTTTTAGGAAATGTTTTTTAAGACTAAATTTTTTGGTAAACATGATTTTCAATTGTCTACAAATATTCTCTATATATATTTTTTTAAATTCCAAAAATATTTTTTATCCAAGAAAAAATGAAAACACAACAACTAGAAAAATATTTCTTACAATCATCCCTATACATTTATGAAAATCCCTACAATTGCACATAAAATTCCAAACTACATCTTGATATTTTATATATTCACATAACTTCTCACTAGAAAAAACGTGCATAAACTTTTCTCTAGAAGAAACCTGCATTAATTTCTCACTAGAAAACACTTGCATTACTTTCTCACTTAATGTTACATTTGATGTTATTGAGGTCATAAAAACATTCGGATCTTTGTAAACATTACAAAAAATGCATTACTACAATGCGGTTTTCTTCTCATATCTACTAACATCCACCTTCAAACAAATCTTTAAAACAACAATACGACTCCCTCATCAACAACATTTGCAAATTTGGATGGAATTTTGAACCCTCACTATTATCACATATTGTGAATAGTCAAGATACAACCCGTTTGACATCATCCCACACTTTCCATTAAGACCTAAACAACATTCACCAACCCTTTTTTTCCCGGCACCGTGTGGCCAAATTGCACTATTTCAAAAAAATCTCTGTTTTTCGCCAGATAAAAGTAATCTTTTTTCACCAGAAATTTTTTAGTTCTCTCTAAAATATGGATGAAGTTATCAAATTTGGATGAAAAAGTGTATAAATATGATGTAAAAGTGTTTTTAATTCCAAAATATGGATGAATGTCGAAATACAATGCTTCACCAAATTTGAAGTGATTGCCATCTTGGCACTTTTTCAAAAAGTAAAAAAAAAGGGCTGACATTCACTACAAGAAAAAAGGGTTTTTTTAAGTGAATTTTTATGCATAGTCTAGGACTATACTTAAAAACTCACTTAAAACACCCTTTTCTCTTGTAGTGATTGTCATCAAATATTCAACCTACATTTTACCCTATGCATGCAAAATATTAAAAAATAATAGTAATGCTACCATTGATACCTTAAATTTTTGTTATGTTTTTTTGTTTTGTTTGTTATGTTAAGATCTCTTGGACCGTGCATTCTCTAGTCACATTCTTGGTATCATTGGAAAGTTCTTGGCAAGGAGGGGTGCATCTATGCATGGGCTTTGTTTTGAAGCATTTGAACACATGGTCTGAAAGTTATGGAGTTTTGAAGTTCTATGAATTAGAAAAATTAGAAAATTATTTTTATTTTTATTTCAGTTGTGGCAATGGCATAGGGCACAATAGTTTCTACTAAATCTAAGCTAACCTTGTATTTATCTAACTCCACTCATACCCCACTTACATATTTTTTATGCCCTCTCACCAAATCAAAACACCCACCTCCTACTTGCTATCCTTAATGTAAAACTTAGTCATTAAGAGAAAAATGGGGCTTCTAGAAGGTGTGTTCTTTTTGTAGAATTGAATTCAACAATAAGAATCAAATTATGAATAAAAAATATTCTTAATAATAAATTAAAAAATCGATAAATTAATAAATTGCACTCCACTTGACCAATGGTTGTCTAGGTGGAATGCAATTTTTTAATTATTAAATTAAAGTTTATTTTTATTGTAAAATAACAAATATTTTGTAGTTTCTATTGATTGCTGGTCAAACTTTTTGGGCCTTCTTGTGGCTCCATTTTCTTTCTAATGTTTTGAAATTAGGAAAGAATGTCCCTTCTAAAGGAGGTATGTAGCATTAAATGACATTGGTGCTAATTTTTTGTAGTGAATTGTTGGGCTTTAAGTGAATAGGCTCTTCATTTATTCAAGTCCTTTAAGGATTAGAATTCCTCTTTTTCTAGCTTTCAAATTCTTCTTCACATGGATTGTCAAAAGGAGACAATGAATAGTCAAATCTTGAATTAGTTTTAGACATTAGATGAACCATTTTGGTGCTCAACAAGGTCACATGTTCCCAGACTTCAAGAAATGAAGGAACTATATCCATTGCTATGCCTCTAGAATAGTCTAATGTGGTTGAACTTTGTCTACATCAAATAATAATATTTAACTAATTATCTTTAATTTTTAATTAAAAAAATTTTAAAACTTATTTTTATTTTTATTTTTTAAATTATTAGTGTTTTGATAGTGAACTATTCTTCCATTGCAAAGGGAACAAGAATATACTTGAAATGTCCCTCCATTGCTTGAAATCCCATCTAATGCATATCAAAGCACCAACTTGAAATTTCCTACTTTGATCTCATAAATTCATTGATTTAATGATTAATTAAACTATAGGATAGTCTAGTAGTGAGGGAAATTAGAATCACCTTGAAAATTAGCCTATCATTACAAATTTTGTTTTTATATTATTAATGCAATATGATATTATTTCAATATGCAATAATTCAAAATAGTGTAACATTGGTAAATTAGTGTCACATATACTATTATAAAAGAATCAATATAATTATATGTCAATAGCACATTTAGACCTTCTCCAATGGAGACAAGGAATAGTTTAGCAATGGTTATTGTATGGTTTGAGATAAAGTAATTCAATCCTATAGAATTAATTATAAATATTGTCTTCAATTGTAATAAGGTATAGTGCTCTAAAAGCAACCCAGCTCTAAATGCAACTTTTAACTCAAAAGTACACTTTGTTTTTTTCAATGTATCAATAGAATACATTTTAGGATGGGATTGCTTTTAGAAACCATTGCATTTCAACTTAAAAAATTTGTAACTAATTCCCCAAAGGTTCAAAAAATACAAAGCAACTTAAGTTGAATGCCAATTCCATTTTTCTTCCTATGAAAATTTACTAAAAATTATTTTATATAGTTTAGCTTCTCCAAAATGCAATCAAATATTAAAAAGTTGCTTTAAAAGCATACTACTGTAGTAGTGTGAGTAGAAGGTTTAATTGAAATTGGTACAAAAGAAATACAACACCAAATTCTATTAGACCCTATTTTTTGATGTTCAAAAGAGTTTCATCTTGTATTTTTCTCATACATTAGCTCGTAAGAGGATTTTTGGGTGTTTTCAAAGGCCACAAGTTCCTAGACTCTAGGAACTTCCTAAAATTTTCCACATAAATAGGTTAACATGGTTGAGCAACTCCCACGTTAGATAATAATATTTAATTTAATATTTAATTTTTTTAATTTTTTCAATTTTAAATTATTACTCTATGTATAATTGTTTTTTTAATCTGACCAACAATGACTAGATCACAGATTAGAGAACAAAACTGAAACAATTTTCTTAATGCCTTGAAATCTCCTCTTATGCTTCATCCCTTATGGCACACACTTTATGATTAACTTTAATATGCCTATAGTAGGGCAATCCACTGCAATTGCTTTTGGCATGATTTTCCTATGCCTTGTACTTTGCTAATTCAAATAGAGATTTAGTAGTACACACCACTACAAGATTCCTTCACTATAGTGATTTTTCAAGGTTAAACTACCTTTTTTTCTATCTATGCCACTTACCTACAATCCTACATACATCAAGTTCTTCTCAAAGATTTCAACAACTTGAACTAAGGTATATCATGTGGTTTATTAACTTCATTGTTGTGTGGCAAATAACACATTGAATTCTCTTAAAAACACTTCTTAGTTTTGTACTTTCTAGAAATAGGTTTGCCTATATATGGAGAACAAGCTAGACTCCTATAATCTATACATTCTTAATTTTAGCTAATTCCAAAGTTGATGAAAAATCAACAAAAAGAAGTGCAATCTTTATTATTTCCATTTTTTGAGTGGAGGAAATTTTCCCCCACCATCACTCAATCAAACATATGCTAGAATGGTTAATTGATTGTCTAAAATAGGTGATTTATTTTTAAGGATTTCTTCAACTAGAGCCCATTGGGCCATTTAGAAACAATTGGCAATTGGCTATAAGGGAAGACACAATGTGACAAAAAGTGGCGTACCACCCAGGTCAATTAATTAGCCCCCCCCCTCTCTCAAAAAATTTACAAGCCATTGATTTAAAAGAAAAAAAAGCTTACCTTTGTAATTACTGTTGATTTTTCAAAAATTCCCAAGCCATTGATCATGTAAGATTTAATTTGAACTTTTCAAATACGGATATGGATACGGATACTCTACATATATTATACGGATTATATGGATATGGTCCAAATACAATCCATATACAAATAAGGATACGAATACGGATTCAGATACAGATACTAGTACAGGATCACTTGTCCCATAATGTTTGTCAATCAATTAGTTTCAAAAAATTACAAGAAGAGAAGGGAGGGGGAGGGAAATGAAGATTTAAAGACTTAAAATTTTAAATTTTTTTTGGGTGCACAGTGATCATGCATCCAAAAAAAATTTAAATTTGGCCTGTAAGAACATGACAAGTGTACTAAACCCAAATTAAAATTAAATTTTTTTTAGAATTGGTAGTTATTGCCACTTTTTGGTACATTGGTCACACAATGTATCAAAAAGTGGCAATAACTGCCAACCCCAAATCTACTTTATACTACTTTATATCCTAAGCTAGTGCCTTTGTTGGGTCAATGTTGTAGAGTAGATTGGTAGGATGCTTTGAACAATTTTTGTTAGCCAATCATGTTCAATTTGTGTCTAATAGTGACTTTAGGAATTTGGGACGATTCTCACTTAAACATATTGCAAGTTGAAGCTCTAAAGTAGTTGCAATCTTAATAAATTTGTTGAGAGATGTATGTGTAAATAGATATTCTAGTATGTAATTTAATAACATCCAACATATGCAATAGCAATATGTTTAAGAAATTCTCTACTTTCTTGACCTTAAATTTCATAGCCAAACTATTCAAGAATTTAAAGTCATATTCTTGTTATATATATATATATATATATATATAATTTTTATAAAATCCAGTGGAAGGATTCTAAACCTTTGAAAAACTTTTCTCCTAAAATGAACCATGTTTGTGACAACTCATGTATGTGTTCTTTTGCTTGATAGAACCCACAAGTGGTCTAAGGCTTGTTACCTACATGACAAGTTAGACCCTTGATTGTGGATCCTAAAGTTTAGTCTACTAGTAATCAATCGAGAATTCAACTTGTGTAATGAATTATCCCATAATCAATTTCTAAGATCAATGTCACTTCAAAAATCAATGTCACCAAATGATTACTTGTAGAAATTTCTACAACACAATAATATTTTAACTTGTGTATTGATTAAAAATATATATAAATTTGATAAGTTAGCGTCAATATTCTTTGATAGAATAGATGAATGTGCTTACTAGTTTGTTTTCAAATTGTTGATAGACCAACATAGACATTGAAACATGTGTATGTACGCAAGAAAAAAACAACAATTTAGTAAGTAACAATCATTGACAAGTCTATGTTCATTGATAAAATCATCTTTTTAGTACTAACTTTTCTTCTAAATATTGGCAAATCTAAACAAATGTGGAAATGGACTCCTTGATAGTTTCATCCATTTGTACCCATGATTTTGGTGTTCAATTAGCTAGTACCTCAATGGGGTAATTTAACCCCTAAAGTTCTTTGACTATGTTTTCACCAAAAAACCTCTAAAACTGCCATTTCTAACGCAAGTACCAAATATTCGGAAAATATTGTTTTTGGACACATATAACCATAGGATCTTGTAGTATTCAGATTTGAGAAGACGAGGAAAAATTTTCAGAAATTTTTATAGTGTGGATTATAAGATATTAGTGTTTGAAGTTACAAGAATCCTTTTTTTATCACTGCAAAAATCCGGACAGCTGCACTTTACAAGCTCAAATTTGCATGAAAAAGAGTCCAAAATGGTAGTGCTTCTTTGGATTCATTCTCCAAGGCAAGTTGGCTACATTCTTGAAAAATTTCAAATCATTTGGAATTGGACAACATATAGAAAAAAAATAGTAAATAAAAAAAAGTAGAGAATGATTCAAAATACTAAATTGTTAAAAAATTATTTGTGAAATTGAAACTTGACAATCCAAGTGGTTCAAATGTTGTAATAAACAACCTACATCCAATGCTTTTATTTGATTTTTCCAAAAATATTGAAAATTGAGTAAAATAAAAGACTTCAAAGTTTATTTTAGAGTAGGAAATCTATAACTACCTGCAAACTAAAACTCTTCATAACTTTTGACTCATTAGTCCAAATGAAATGATTCAAATCTTTCCATGTATATATAAATCTATAAAACCAATTTCAAATTTTTATTTTCTAAAAAAGTGATTTTTCAGATCAGCCCAAACTACCCAAGTTGAGAAATAAACAACATATCATGCAATAATTTTTTAATCATGCAGTCAAAAGTCACGAAAATTGTTGGGCTTTAAAGATATTCCTCGTCCACACCTATTAAAATTTGGTTCCAAAACATAGAAATCTCTAGTCACACGTACTTGCCCAAAATAGTTATGTTGCCAAAAAAGGCATGTTGGTCCTTTAGGGGTTAACATTCTTATCCCTTTGCTAAAGGATTTGTGTGACATACTAGAAAACCCAAATATCTAGGAGAGAATGAGATGTCGTGGTCTAGGGATTGTGGCTCTCACAAAGAATAATATCCTTATACAATTAATAGCAACCTTTATTCTTGGGGGTTCTACATTGTTTGGGGGCCCAAGATCACTAAAGTGAAAAAATCTGAAACCATTTGTGTATCCAATCTTGACAAGTAGACTTCTATTGAAATTGTCCTTCATAGTGTAATAAAATTGTTCTCATACTAATTGTAATTGATTGTTTATTCTTTAAATTTTGATATTTTTTCCGAGCTATGTGATGTTAGGTTCAATGACCCTAGGGAGTTTAGCTTTGAAAGTTTATGTTTTTAGTAATTACATGTCATACCCAAAAATTCTAATTTCTTTTTATCAAATTTTCAATTTTCAATTGCTAATACTACAAAAGAAAATGTTTTGTTTTTGTTTTTGTTCTCTTTTTCACTTCTATTTCTCCAGAGAAAGTTACCTTCAACTATATTGAATTGCTTCTTTCAATAGTTTTGGGTGTTTTTGCCTTAATATTGAATATCATGAAGATTTTGGATTTATTGTAGTTGTAGGGCAGGGTTAATAAAAAATAATTCTAAAAATGAATGCCAAAATTTTTGAGAAATTATTTTGTCAAAAAACAGAAAACAATGTATGATGAAAAGAAGAATATTGACAGAACTTTATATTTTTAGGCATAAGGTGGGTACACCTAAAAGCGCCACTTATTCTTATTGTGCCTAGTTCCTGTTATTACGTTGTTTAGATTTTCATGCGGTCTTGTTGGCGAGTGAAAGCATGTTCCAACACACCAAAGAACAGAAGATTTGGGTACCGTATGCAAAAGTGATTATTAGTCAAAGTCAGTTTCTGAAAACGCCCATCTACAGTTTGGGTACATGACTGATTTTGAAAATGTATGCACATTGTAGATGGCACTTTAATGTCAGGTGCCATTTTGGGTGTACCTACCTTATGCCGAATCTTATTTCTAGGCGAAACAAAATTCAGTAAATCCTGCCCTTCACTTACGGTAATTTGTAAAGTGCACACACTAACTTATCACTCAGATGCCCTTCCCACAGTGGATGATGAAGCCCACTAACGGAATCATGGGCCCTGGAGCTGAAAGCGGCGGTTGCAAGCAAATCATGCGCTCGGATCCCGTAACTGTTTTTCCTGTACTATCTTGGCCTCTTCACTGGATCCCAATGGTTTCCATGACACGTCACAGTGATACTTCATTTCTCAACTCAGCTGCAAGAAGCTACTCTTGGTTTTGACGCAAATGGGAAAACATATGAAAGGAGAGAGGACGGACTGAACATTTGCAGAGCAGAAAAGGAAGACATTGCTCCATTTCCTGAGCTGGATTTGTGTCGCCATTGTTAGATTTTCTGAGCTGAGTTTGTGTCGCCATTGTTGCATTTTCTGATCGAGCTAAGTTTCGCCATTGTTAGTAGTATTTACAAGTGCCCGCGCCAGCGCCGAGGCAGAGATGATGAGGAGCTCCAAGTGCATCATGGAGAAAGTGGTGTGGATGGTGGTAATGTGGTCCGGAGCTTTAGGAGTTTTCCATGATCGCCATGTGGGGGCATTGGCGCATTACCTCCCTCTGGACCAGTGTGACTTTTACTTCCAGGGGCACCGAGATAATGTGCCCATGTTAGATGTGCTGGATACTCGAAACATCACCGCGTCGCCTCCTATTCTCACCAAGTGAGTAAGTGGCTAGTTGCTGAACTCGTTTATGAAATTTCCTTTTGTCAGCTCCTTACAGAGTGCGTGTAAAACTTCGAAGAATTAAGGGAAGTGCATGAGACACAAGTTGCGTCCCTTGGGATATGTAAGTGGGAGTGTGATTTTGGAGGAAATGGAGAGAGAGTGATGACTTTGGGTACCACACTAAGAGCCAAACTCTCTTTTGACATCAAATTGTTTCTCACTAAATGGGTTGGATAATTTCTGTGGAAATCATTCAAATCGGGAGGTTGAAGACCAGTACTCAAGGGTAGAGACTCCCAGCCTGATTTTTAGTCTGAAAAGATGAGTGCTCGTAGACACTTAGGCAAGCAGGGTTACACCCAAGTTGCTAACTAAACGCCAAGCCAGTGATGATTAAAAGAGATGAGTTGCTGTTCGTAAGAGGTGTCAGTCAACAGGAGAGTGACGGGAATGGTTCTTTAGTTTCGTTTCCCTTAGTATAAGTTGCTGTAAACTAGAGTCAGTGCAAGGGAATTTAGCAGGAGCTGCTGCAATTTTTGTTCATGCTTGCACTGAAAAATGAAATGTGGTTCATGTGTGACAGGTTTGACGTGGAAGTCGTGGCCGCTGAAATTCGGGCAGACTGTGCATTTCTACCGGATCCCTCAATGGTGTTCGAGAAACGCAGCTGCCGAGGCCACTTCCACGTGAAAAATCACCACCTGTCAGGCCGCTTTGCCAATGAAGAGTTTGCCTCCATGGAGGCATTCCGTTTTCACCAAGTGCTCTTGGCCCTTGAGGTACTATCAACTTGCCAATCCACTGTTGAGGAAAAACTAGACTGAGGTCTCATCCCCTCACAAAAAAACACTCCCTGATATCATACTTGAGTGAAATTGAGGTTACATCCACTCTATATAACACACATTCGAAACATTCTCGAGGACCTGCCTAAACAACTGTGGAAAAGGAATCCAGATTCTTTTGGTGCACAACATGCTGATGTTGGCCACTCACTGAGTGCTCTCTGTAGTGAATGCCAAATTTTGGGCACGGGTCATGATTCCGTTTCTCTTCACGCCAAAACGTGGTAAACGTTGTTTATGTGTCAGGGCGTAACGCTTGCAGACGGCACTCTGCTCAACCAATATGACAACAATCAGCAGTATTGGCGTCCCAGGCGGTGTGTCACATTTCTTACAACCCCAGGTGAGATACTGCCCAGCTTACAGCAAAGAAGAGCTCAACTCTTAAGTTCTGCTGGAGAGTTTACTCCCTCTGTCCTGAAATAATTTTCCACAGTTTTGTTGAAAACATTTGATAAACATATCATTGATCATCTTTTGGAGAGCACAAATTCAAAAGGGTCCCTCTGTCCAATTTAGTTTTATATCACCATAATTAATGAAGAAAATTGTATATGTTCATTGCAAACTCAATAAAATTGGACAGAAAAAAGTCTCCGTACATCCTATTCAAAATGATACTAACAAAAACATGATGTCCTAACAAGACATTTATTTTGGAATGGAGGGAGTATGTGAGAAAATAAAACTTGATAGAGAATCATCTATCAGATGCATTTCAAAGATAATCATTTATTGAAATATTTGCGAGTTTAAGGTGTACTCTGTACTAGATATTTAAGATGTTTAAGATGTGGTCTGGAGAGAAGCTCCTCCAGACCTCCACTGTCTGAATCCACGCCTAGGAAGCCCGGATTTCATGATCAATTCGATTTTATCATATTGAGAAATATGATTTAGTCATGACCAAACTTAATTTATCAGCAGAATTAGTGAATGTTGCACATTTGGGTCAAATTTTCTGACCCAACCTCGTGTGTAAAAATGGCAGCAGCCATTCCTCACCACAACCCCGAGACAGGTGTGCCAAGGGGAGACGCCATCACAAAAATGATGGAGATGGTGCCGAGGATGTTGAACAATGTCCATCGCAAGAAGTTGCACAAAATCCGGGCGTCGGCGCAGCGGCTTGGTCACGACGTGGGTGCACTTGTACAGGACATAGCCCATTTCCCATAATCATGCCAATAATAGCGGAGGTGATGAAAACTGAAATCTCAGCTGGCTTGACTCCTGTGGGTTCCTCTTTCCATTTTGAGAATGCTTACATTCGCCAATAAAACATTAATGAGAAATAGCCTTCCAAACACCGTTTTTGGATTACAACGGAGGTGGGTAGCCCGTTCCAGAGACCTTGAACGTTTTGAAATAAAACTAAGTTATGCACATGAATTGGAGCAGTTCACAAAATGTCTTGACTCGCTCCGATAATCCCCTCAACGACCACGATTCCATGGTTTTGAAATTATCAGTTTGATTGAACATACTTTGGAAAATATAATTTAAGACGGGGTCAAAATTGTATCACCAGAATCAGTTGAGGATTTTGCACACAAAACTAATCAGAGCTCCCTCAGAGTCGACTCAGTTTGCTAGCATTCGGCAATCGCTCGACTACAGTTCCTCTCAACGTTTTGCTATTTCTAACAGCGGAAGTTTACCTACCTGTGAAGTATACCTATAGAGCTGCGTCGTAGAAAGAACGTAATTTGTCAAACACCACTCGCATTGTTTTCACAGTTTGCCACGTTAGTATCCTGTGCACAACCGGGTAGACCTCACAGAATGAGCTGCGTTTATCGTAAGCCATACCATAAAAGGCGGCATTCTACATTGTGTATAAGCTAACAAATCTGCAAATCTTTCCAGAAACTTTCAATTACGGTTCGCCAAAAATAAGATGTAAATTACCTCACTGAACAGTCAATGAAGTTGTCACAACCTGCATCAATTACCTTCGACAAACACATTGAACCTGCGCTTTTCGTGGCTAGTGTGCTAAAAAGAGAATCCGGCGGAGGAAACCCAGCACTCTAGAGAGCTTCTTCCCTCCAGGCCTGATGAAGACCTCCATTCCAAGATCTTTGAAGACCCACAAACCACAAGGAGCAGAACAAGTAGGTTTGAGACACTGGCGGAACCGTCTTATTGAGGGTGTAATAAAAAAAAAATCTAG
Source organism: Thuidium tamariscinum (assembly GCA_947034885.2). Taxonomy (NCBI): domain Eukaryota; kingdom Viridiplantae; phylum Streptophyta; class Bryopsida; order Hypnales; family Thuidiaceae; genus Thuidium; species Thuidium tamariscinum. The sequence goes on from OX344751.2 coordinate 13,821,673, forward strand.
CGAAAAAAGGTCCCCTAGGAGCTGATCAAGGACTTTATAAATACACTAAGGTCCTTGATTAGAGAATGTCGAGTCCTCTGAACTAAGATTTCTTTAATCTCTTTAATCTGACCCTATTTTCATTAATAGTCTGGATTATCTTACCACACTATCCTTAACCGTGGGACACTTGTCCCACATTCAGGCTATTTGACCTGTAACACGACTCTCTTCCAAGCAGTAAGATTAAGGGGGTTAGATTGTATACTACTCGTGTCCCCTATTTGACACCAATCACAAGAAGCACACCAGAACAAATACACGGTACAAAATAACTATGAATTCGAGTTCACTAATCAACATGGGACGGCGAGGTGGTTCACGCCTTGTCACAGAAACGAGCCCAGCTGAAGCTTTGGTTCCGCAGGAGCTACAATATTGGAAACGTTCATCCCCAACTTCACACGCCTCAGCTGACCAGACGTCTGATTCACATCACATTTCACATCACATTTCATCCTTCATTGCAATGCCACACTGTTTCATTTCAATTACTGCGAGTAGCAGCGGCACATTGGGGCAGAATCCAATATTCTCCATATCAACATTTGATGTACCACTATACCAGTTTGGACAGTAACTTCTCCACTATTGTACAGTTCGATAATATCCCTTCAATACAAATGATACCTCTCGTATTTACTATAAACCTGATACAACTGCCCTTCTAAAATTTGTACGCAGGCCTCTGCAAGTTCAGATCCAGAAGAATCTGGTCGCTATATAACCCTCTTCTGTTGATTTCATATCCACACGGTGCAGTGCAGTAGCAAAAAGAGGTCATAACCCCCATCCTCCGTAGATCTCCAAGGCTTGAGGGTTCTGATTGAATCTCAAGAAAAAGGTAATCTCTGTAGCCAGCCCTCCACCTGTTATCTTCTGCGTACTCATTTTCAGTGAGAAATAAATGGAAATTCAAGTCATCACAGGCCGAGTAGGCCCCGTCTGGCACTTCCGCATAGGCGTACAATTGCAAATCCAATTCTTGGCCACATTCAGAGTCTCCCAAGACTTTCGTTCCATGTCATACAACACAAACCTGGCCAGCCCAGACGTTTCTGCAAAGTCATGGCGCGATATCAGGATATAATGTTCGCAATAGCACGTCTTGATCTTCTCTACAAACCGCATCCGCAGAAACACTCGCAAACAATGAGGCTCAATGAGAAACCACTCCAGCATAGGCGTTGGCATGCGATCCACTTCAATCCACGTCTGAGTATCTTGCTGAAACTCCCACACACGAAGCCCGCCCTCTTCAGTGAGCGTTAAATCACGCAGAACGCCTCTCCACTCACCAAGCCCCTGCATCAATGGACCAAAACTTCGCCTCTGTGCAGGTCTGGGTGCAGGCCCATAAGGATATATTGCTGCAGGCCTGCGAATATTCAAATCTGCAGGCTCATGCCCATCAGGTGGCGATGGGAGCACAGTCCAAGAGTCGTGCTCGAAATTGTAAGCTAGCATCTTTGGTTCAATAAGAGACGGTGAATGACAGTGCCTTGGAGGCCTGGAGATTCGACTAGTATTCCCACACTTCATGTACATGACACCCTCGCAGTAAGTCGAATCCAATTCACTGCCCACTAGTTTAGGGCAAGGAGTTGGCTTCTGTGTCCATTCTCCAGTAACAGAGTCGTAAACAGACGTAGAGTGGGTTCCATATTGGCACCAAACAGTGAGCACTTTGTATGAGGTCCCAAAGCGATTCTCCACAGCTAGCTTCGCCAATGCGCACCCGCTGCTTCGAACTCGCATGCAGGAGCTCGGAAGGCGATGGAGACGCTTGGTGTGGAGGTTCAAGACTGATCCCCCATTAAAATTGGCGGTGTACACCACGCCACGAGCCACATGAAACTGGACATCAGGGGTGAGCATTGAAAATCGATAACCATCAGACGGGAGCGCCTTCAACACCCATTTTTCTCCGTCCTGCACCAGCATCGCTCGATGGCAAGCTTGCTGGCCACCGTAAAGAAAGAAATAGGGTTTGGGCAATGAAGAAGTGAGGGAGCTAGAGCGCTCCAGAAATTGTTCGTTCTGAAGCAAATGGTTCCACTTCTTGCAGACACTGAGAGATCGGAAGAACGCGTGGAGGGGCAGCTTCGCGATCACCATCTCCTCCAAGTCGATGTGGTCCTGGAGATGTCCCCAAAGCTCAGGATCCATCTCCACGTCTTGAGAGGAAGAAGTAGAAGAAGACGAAGACGATGAAGAACTTCGGATCCTTTTGGCATCGGTGTGACTCAAGAGCCCCGTCGTGACATTGTGACCCTCTGTTGCTGGTTTCTCCTTTGCAATCACTTCTGCCCATCGCCCCCATTTGCAGTGGTCTCCCCAACGCGAGAGAGCCGACTTCTCGGTCCATGCGCTGATAATGTGACTCATTGAGGAATTGTCAAGATCTAAGTGCAAAAGAGGATTCTAATTCGTTAGAATAGTCACAGAACATTACCAACCGAACGGGGGAATAACGTAAAGTCTCCGTTTCTCGTACAGCAGGGGAGAGGTCCCATTGACACAGAACAAATGTGAAACATTTGAGATGACGCAAGTTTCTAGATTGTTGTAGGCAAAGGCTCAAAGTTCACCTATATGGAATACCTAGTGTACTGTATGGTTCATCGAGCCTCTATTTTACTATACAGCAAAAAGCATCAGACAGAGCTTAAGATTGAGCAGGCGGAAGGAGAACGTGAGAGGAAGAGCACGGGAGCACATAACTCAAAGTGGCCAAGGCAACGGAGCAGGGACATAAGCTGCAAAATCTGGCACAGCAGGGTGGTTGAATTCGAGACGACAACTAAACCCAATTTTACTCAACAATGGTATGTTCACCATCGCAAAACCTAGGCGATTGTGATCGCTATCGCTCCATCGACGTGCAAGACCGACACTCTACCCCAACTTCATCTAACTACCCTAAATTTCACAAAATTCGACCATAGCCCCAAAATGCCAACTACCGACACGGGTACGAGCTAAACCGCAAATTTAGCGTCGCAGACTCACAATGCAGGCACTTAACAATATTATGCAAAATGAGAACCAAAATCGTGCCACTCTTCCTCATTTCAACCCTCCAAGGAGACTCCAACGACGGAGAATCTCAAAGGAAACAGGAAGGGGAGCAAGCACGAAGAACACATGGTGCCAATCGCCCAACCAAGCTCGATATGCGACCAAATGACGTGCAAGAACACCACTCTTCGTCTACACTACCCTAAATCTCATAGCCTCAAAAGGTCGTTTACCGACACGGGTACGCCTTAGAACGCAAATTCAGCATTGCAGGCCCACAGTGCAAGCAGTGATCCATCCGTGGCAAAATCAGAACCCATATCAAGAAACTCCTGCTCATTTCAAACCTCCAACGACGACGATTTCAAACGAAACATGAAGCATAATGACGCATGGGGCCAATCACCCAAGCAACTCGATATGTGAGCAATCTGATCGAGATGAAAGCATGATTACATGATGAAATGAGGATTTTGAACAGAATTCGCACCCGGCCACCGACCTTCAGATCGAGATGAGCAAAGTGATAAAGCCGGCGTCGCCACGGATCAATTCAGCCAGTTTTGAGTATGACAGAGGACGCGATTGACGAGCTGCAAAGTTGGCGGCGTGGGAGATGGGGAATCGGGATGGGGCCATAACGAAAGGAAAGCGTGTGTCACGTGAAGAAGTTGTCACGTGGGGCCTAGGGTTTCTACTTGGAACTCCCAGCCTTCCTTTCGAATTTGGCATCTACCCATACCCGTCTGTTTAACCCTGAAACGTCTCAATCCTTTTTTGAATTTTTGCACATTTTCACTTATAGTTTGGTACAGATATACATTTACAAGGATTTCATGAATTTGGTCATTAAGGAAGGTTGCCTTTTCTAGACTCAAGTGTTACATTAGATAAATGAGAAGTTAATTGGATGAAACAGTGCCTTGAAGCTCTCTTGTCATTGTCCGGAATATGGACGTCTGAGTGCTTTAGGGTTAAGGATTGAGGGTACTTAGAAGAATTTAGAAAGTTGAATTAAACATATGGAGGATTAGCCTTTAGAAGACCAATTCAAGGGCACAAGAATTATCTAGGGGTAGTCACTACTTTTTCTTAGAGTATAACTTTGCAAGAGAATCTTTGGAAACATGAGCCAACATGAACACACGTTGGGTGAAGGAGCTATTACACCCTTGTAAATGACACTAGGAGAGATTTTGAAAAACAGAGGAACAACAACAGATCGGCGGAGGAACAACAACATATCAAGGGAGGAGCCTTACAACTGAACAAATTGGCAACGTAGTGGTGTAGAATTAGCTTGCGAAATAAGTTCTTTATACTGCTTATATACCTCCAGAATAGAATAAGTGGTGCAAGGAAGTCTTCACCGTAGAAGAAGATTTGGTCGCCAAGCGCCACGCGAAAGCCAATCCTGAGCCACCACGAAGAAAAATGGTAGAGAAGTTCGGCTCTCCAAAAGAGCCATGACTACCCTTACTATATTGAAGTTCAAAGTCAAAGCTTATAGGGCCCTATAATTGCCTATAGGCCAATACAATGTTGTGTCAATGTGTTCTTATGATGAAGACTTTCTAGACAATATTTCAATCACTAATGAAATGAAATATACTCAACAAAGGATCTAAAACTGACCCCTACAAGACCTTCATTCTAATGTTTGATTTACTACCAAACTACCAACCAATATTCTAAATATAGATTTGGAGCCAATCAATTTCATAGTTGACCTTCTCTATTACGAAAGCCCTAATAAAATTACCTAAATTAGTCCCTTAATCTCCAAAATCAACACTCAATTGACATCATTAGCACATGTTTTACTCAAGACACAATTTCCAAGTGGGCGGTGAAAGAACATTCTATAGGGAGTGGAATTAGGGCCCAGTTAGAAATGGGTTCACCTACCTTAATTTAAATTGAGAGTTTGGTGACTCTAGTCACCTTGGTTTCTACAAGAAGTCGGATGTAGGGCTTAAACTTAGGCTAACAAATGATACTAAAATAGATACTTCTATTGGATTGTAGATTTTATCTTGGCTACTAATTTTGAAAGCTACTCAATCTATATATGAAGTAGAATAGTGTAATTTATGAGTATTTTGTAATGTTTGTGGCGCACCTATAATAAAAATAGATTATATTTGATTGTTTTAAAGCTTTCATTTGTAATGTATAGTAGTAAATGAGTTGAATATTTGATCACAATATTATTTATGTTCTTAACAGTTGTATTAATAGAAAATTGTAGAATTCTAAATTTTTTATATGATGTCAAAGATGATTATTTGACAAGCTTTTCTTTTCTTGCACTAGCGGTGAAGACTACAAAGGATTTCACTTGGCCAAACTCTTTATTTATTCTACAAGTAAAGGGATGTATTTATTGTACCATTTTTGTCATTGATTTGGATAAAAATTTGTCATTGCAAAATGTAGACTTTATATATATAATCTTATGTTGTTTTGAAGGAGTAGCAAGAGGTTGGTATTAATCATGTATATTTTGTACACATCACAAGTTAAGACATAATTTGGCCTTGCATTGACATTTATTTGTATTTGGATAAAGAGATTAAAGTAGCCACCCATGTGTTGTGTAGTTGAGTAATTTGTCTTCAAATATTCTTGCATTCATGCATGTGAAGCATTTAGAAGAGTGGGATAATAACAATTTTTCATTTAAGCAAAACTTTATAGTAATTTTTTTATAATGCTTTGATGTGAGGGTTTATAGATTGTTGTAAAATATGTATTCATATATCTGTTTGGCTAAAGTCACATAGTGGACAAGTCATATTTGGATATTATATAGGCTTTAATGCATATTTGTAAGCTTATACTCTATGAATTGTCTATATATGAACTTAAATAATTGTATAATTTGTAAATCTAAAATTTGTGAATTATTATAGAATTTGTTTCATTATGTGTTATTTATTTATTAGTGTCTCATCTACTTATTTATAGATGAGAGGGTTTGTACTAGTGTAATGTTGTCTTCAAATTCTTTCTTTTCAAGGTATAATTGAAGAACCCTATAGGACTTCTATATGGGGTTCTTTCTTGAGATGGCCGTATTTCTCAATAGAGGAAAAAAGATGTAGATTGTACATTTTCATAGTTTTATTTTGGTAGTCAATGTTATTTAGTATTATTTGCAATTGCAAAGGCATCTAGCTTTTTTCCGTTTAATATTTTCATAGGCTTTGTTCTTTAGAATAAAAAAGTGGTATGTGTAGTTGTATAGCACAGCAACAATGGATAATAATATAACTTTGTCTAGGTGATTGTTGTGGGTGTTGATCTAGCCAAATGTTTAGTTTGGTAAAGAATGGAACATATAGAATTTAGGCTTTCTATAAATATGTAGGTTGAGAGGTTCATTATGGCATCTACTTTGTAATATAGGAGTCTATGTATTGTTGTCAATTCAATTTTCAGAATATTTTGCAAACTTCAAAAGTTTGACTAAAAGCTTATTTTTGCTTATTGGTTTGTATGTAGATGCCATAGGTGACTATTTTAGCAATTTAGTTTCTGCATCCAAGTGTTAATGTGCAAATGAAAGATCCATTTGCATAGTACTTGTATCAAAGGAGATATTTGTGTTGTGTAAAGTTAATATATATTTTCATTGTTGGAATTTAGATGTTATTTCTATCGTAAATAGGATTGGAGAATATATTCCGTTATTGTTAGTATAGATTGATATGTATTGGCATTTGTGCTAGAATTTGATGGAGATGAACTTTGGGCATTTGTAATTCAATTGTATTTCTTATTAGGTTAGCAAAGAATGTTGGAATTCCTTAAGTGTTTTGCTTGTTATGAACTACGATATAAAACACATGGTTCTTTGACTAGTTTGTTTTTTATATGATGTAGGAGAGTAGATTTATGATAGATTATTGAGTCCATTGGAAAATATGAAAAACATGTAAATCTTTTATAGTTATTTTTGTGATGTTCACTTGTTGTATCAATAGGTGTCTACCATTATGATTCTTGTGATGTTATTTGGATCTTCATATGTAGCAAGTCTAACTTGATGTATTGTTTGAAATAAAGTATTTGTATTATATAGGTGTGTTCAATTTTTTTTAGCCTTTTTTCTTTATTGTTATGGGACCTTAGTAAGACAAATATTTCGTCTCTAGTATAGGCAAATAGTAACTTACAAATTAGGTTAGACATGTAAGTGGAAGTGGTGAAGAAAAGCATGTGTATTTATGAGTTAGTACAAAGTAAGAGATAATATATTGTACTATTGGATCTTGTAGTATAATTTGTATATTTTTGAGTTTAGAAATTTTAGATAATGAATATTTGTTTTATTTGAGATATATACATAGTTCTACTTTGAATACTTGTACTAGTGCACTACAAGAAACCTGCATTTTTTCTTATGTTAGGCCAAAAACATAGCACATCTTGGCTAACATGATACATCCCATAAAACATTGGGATGTCTAGTAGATGGAGGTTGAAAAAGTATAAATTCCAATTAGATGTTGTAGAAAGCATTGCTAAATTACACTCATAGAACATTGGTGTTATAAAAAATGTGATGTAGTCTAAGACATCACTATAGATGTGTCACAATGGGGATGTAATTTTGGATGTTTGTTTGATATTGTTTTCATAACCATTGTAGTCTAATTGCTTTAACCCCTAAAGGACCAAGGCCTTTTTCCAATCAAAAACCTCTGAAAACTGCCATTTCTGTTGCATTCATCCAAGAAAACAAAAAATATTTTTTTTTAAGAATCTAACCGTAGGATCTTGTACTTAACTTGGTTGAGATCAAGTGGTAAAAATTTCATGAAGTTTGACCGTACAGATTGGAAGATATGAGCATTCAAAGTTGGAAATACAAGCTTTTTTGAACTGTGGTTTGCAATTTCAGATGACTTTGACTGGAATTTGTATTAAAAAATTGCACTATAGACTTTGAATTTATAATTTTTTGTGTTAAGAAATTGAGTTGAGAGTCTAGGAAAAAAATTTCACACAAAAAACACTTGATTTTCATTCTTTAAAAAATTGTTAAGTAGATGTAGGTCCAAGATTGAAAGAAAAACTAAATGGTTAATAACTCTAAGATGGGATTGAAATACAATAATCCCAATGGTGAGATTGTTTTAGAAAGTAAACATAACCTTGTCCAACAATTTCTTTTGAAAAATTATGAAAATTGCATTCAAAAATGAATCCTATAAGTTATTTTTTCAAGAAATTGTTTAGATTGCCCGAAAAACAAGATTGTCCATAACTTTCTCATTATAACTCCAAATAGAGTGAATCAAAGCTTCACATGTAGGCAAAAATATATTATTTTAGAAAAAAAAATTAAAAAATTAAATTTTGACGTTTTGCAAAAAAAAAATTCTGCCCGCCGAATGAAAATTTGGGCTTTTTGTGGTATAACTTTTGCTCCCGGTCATCAATTGAAATAAAAATTACATTCCCATGAAGATAATCAGTTTTCCTATCTTATGAGAAAGTTTCAAAAAGATTCATTAAAAATTGAGGTCTACGGAACCTGCCCGAACTCCAAATTGTCCCCCGAGGGGACAATGGTCCTTTAGGGGTTAATAGATATGATATAGTGCTTGGAATTGTTACATATGGATGATAGTAGATATTGTTCCATATATTGTTTATTTGTATCTTAGATATTTTTATCCAAATTGAATTCTTACTAACATAGCTATGGTCATGTTAGGAATTTGAGTACGTGGATGGATGTATCAAACTTTTTAAATTGCAGTTTATAAAAGTTTATTATTTCCAAAGTGTTATTTTTTTAGTAGTCTTCATATTGTTTATTTTTAAGAAGGTGAATGTACAAGTAGTATGTTAAGATTTTCTTGGACAAGATCAATTTATAGCTAGCATCCATTTTGTATAAATTTGAGCATTTCAAGAGTATTTCATTAGCAAATAAATTTTGAAATATATTGTTTATATATATATATATATATATATTTAATGTTTGTTTTTCCTTTAGTATTTGCAAAATAGTGAACTGCATATGGTTGTTGTATATTTATGAAGGAGGTTTTGCAAATTAGTTGGTATGGTATGAATATGTATTTACTTAGGTAGTTTTGAAATTTGGTGTCATTTGATTTATTTAGGGTCATTTGAGTATATGACATGATAAAGGTGGGCAAAGCAAAAACATATAGCTTCCCATTGTTGTATGTAGGGGGAATTATTCTTGTTTATTTTGATTGTAATGTAGTCCTTTGGACTCACTACATAATCACAATTGTAAACCAAAAGTGCCCTTTTAAATTGTAAAATAATGAATGAAGTCTTTTGCCACATATATAATCCACATGGTGGTGTCTTCAAAGTTATTAAAAATGTGACTTTTTGACCCACTTCTAAAAATAATACTTTTTGATATACTAGTTTTTTAGGTGATGCTAATCTCGGGGGGTGCACTCAATAGGATGTTTATGGGTACCGTGCGTTCAAACCCCTATAACATGTAGGCTATGTAGGTAAATTTTTTGAATTTTTGTAGGGCTATATTTACCTAAATTTCTAAATTATAGTCATTTTATGTACCCTATATTTCATTAAAAAAATTTGGAGAGACTATTTTTGTATACCCTATTTTCATTATAAATACTAAACATTAGTAAAAGAAAAATTGCAAACATTTCATTAGTTCATACTCAAACTTGTGATTGACAACTTGACCTACCAAAAACAGTATACAAACTAGGCAAACTTCACAAAGAATTCAAGTACTACCTTGGTTGATAGTAGAACCTACCATTGAGAACTTGATATGCTAGTCTAATAATGGTCTACAAAGGCAAAAACTTCACAAGCAACTTTCATATATACAATACACTGCAAGGCAAAGTATCTCCAATGACAAATTGATTTCAATTTCAAAGTAGTTGAAGCACAAATTGCCTTGAACAAAACTAAATATACATGCACAAGGTTTTGAATCATAGAAAAGGAGGTGATACTTGTGAATTTGGTAGTCAAAATGCAACCTCAAATTTGGGTTTAAATGCAATTTGCAAAGACAAACAAATGTGTTACAAAACATAGTTGCTAGCATTTACAATGTCTCAAAATTTGAAAGGCTATAGGATAGCAAAATTTTAGTTCACAAGTCCAGAATGCCAACATGAAAAAAACAAGAGTTGCTTCTAAATACACTTGACCTGTGTAAAGAGAAAAAACCCCTGTAGATAGCCTTTGCTTTATGAATGCTACATTTTTGGCTGCCATTCAATCCTATGTTACTTGCACATCCACAATTGCGCAACTAAGAAATTGAAATCAAGCAAGAAGAAATTGAGATGCAAACAATAACTAGTGACAAATTAATTCTAGGCATTAGATGAAATCTGAGGGCATTAGGAGACCGTTTCGGGTCTGTTCCCGAAACGGCTCCCAATGCCGCAGATCCTCGTCAGGCCGATTTTTATGGAAAAAAAAAAAAAAAAAAAAAAAAAAATTTTTTTTTTGGGGTCCTGAAATATGAAAATAAGTCCCAAAAAAAAATTTTGAAAAAAAAAAAAAAAATATTACGTGGCAGTGTCCCGACCACGTAGGATTCGGGTTCACAGGGCAGAAACTGCGTTCCCGCAGTCCGGGAACCCGCAGTCTCCTAATGCCCTCAAATTTCTTCTAATGTTGCAAGTGAAGGTTATTGTTGTGAAGTCTAAGGTGCACTTTCCGATACAATGCAAGGTAGCATCACATTTTAGAGTAGAAAATAAATTCATGAAAAAAATTGGGAGTGCATTTTGAATCAATGAATTTGCCTACTTATTGCAATCTGCATCTCACTTTTTACAATCCACAGCCCATCTTCTGCATTTGAGACTTCCTTTACAGCATTTAAGAGCCCACCTTCTAACCCTCAAAACAACCTTCTAGCAATACGGACCCTCTTTCCAGCATTCAAGAGCAAAGTGCATAGCAAACCCTAGCCTGAGCTTGTAGCATTTGGGAGCAAACCGTACCCTAAACCTTAAGCAATTTGCTTAAAACCTTGCTTCTGAAAACGGACACCCTGCTGCCAATTCATCTGCTCCCACTCATCCAAGCGACCAAGAAGGACAGATGACTTTTTTATTCAATGAAATTGAAATTCCATCCAAGCAAACTACACAGGATTCCAGCCCTTGGATCTTTCTTTCATTTATTACAGTAGTTCTTAATAGAGAAATTTTTGGGGGAGCCAGCTATACTGCATTTTAAGAGTTCAGATTTTGGAAGTACATTTTTAGGTAGGCTACTTTAGAAAAAAAAATAGGTAAATTTGAATATTATTCCCTACCCTTCATTACTTATAATTCCCTAGCTCCTATTTCGATGACCCAAATGTACTTCAAAAAATTGTCTAAAATTTAGTAATATGGCAATTAAAATTACCCTTCATTTGATCGCACGTTACCAATAAAGAAAATGGGAGTGCACCCCCCGAGATGCTAATTTTTTACACTTACTAATAAAGCAAATCAATATAAAGCATTATTTTTGAATGACATCAATGTATAACACAATTTTAGATCAAAGGGCATTGTTAAAGGTGTTTGGGATTATAACAAAATAATTAATTAAGAAATTTTCTCATGCTTCTCTTGGGGGTGCACTCCCCATTTTTTTGATGTTGATGTGTGAACTAATGAAGGGTAATTTTAATTGCTTTGAAACTAAATTTTATACAATTATTCAAAATAAATTAGCATCAATATAGTGGGCTTTTAGACTTTAAAAATAATGAAGGGTATACTAAAATACAAAATTTTATCAATTTCTTTCTTCTAAAGTATCCTTGCCAAAATTCCCCTCCAAAAACTTGAACTTTCCATAACATACTTAGTATAGTAGAAATTCATGAGCTATATACTAAATTTACAGAAGTATAAGAATTTATGATTTATTAAGAATTGATGTGATCCCAATTTTTTTGAATTTTAATGTCAATTTGTCTTCCAAATGTAAATAGAGCTTAGAATTAGCTCCATTTCCATTCCCATGTCAAATAGATTTGTAGATATTAATTGAGACTTAGAAGGGTGTGAAATGGAAGGATTGGAAAGAACTAATAGAAGAATTGGAAAGACAAGTTGACAATGTGTCCCACGGTGAAGAATTGTCTTCCCAATTTTCAGACTTTATGTCCAAATGTCGAATTGTCTAGTTTTCAGTACATACATGTAGTATGACTCATAGTGCACTTCTAGTTTTCAGTGTATACATGTAGTATGACTCATAGTGCACTTCGTTTTCAAATTGTCAATATATTCTAAGCTTTTATATCTACAAGTCTGCATGTCTAGTTGATTTTGAGCTAAGACAGTAGGTGGCTGTGAGCTCTTTTTGTTTTCTTGCCTATTTGTCAATTTGTTGGGGTGTGTGTCATACTTTATTGGAGTTTGTAGTTTTTGTCTAATTACCATTGAAAGTTTGCAATTCTTATTATATTTAAATTAATTCCTAGTGTCCGGTGGTCAACGTGATGGAATTGGGGAATTTAGTTTGTGAATGTGGTGTAGAAGTTAATTTGATGGAGCAGTAGGTGGCTAGGAGTTACTCCAGCTAAGTAATTTGTAAGAACATACATTAGAACAAATTGTTAAAAATATGGCTTGTGGTAGTTTTGGAGAGAAATTGCAAGAAAGTCAAATTGATGTGCAACATGGCTACTACGTTACCATCCATCTGTGTAAGCATGGTCTAATTGTCTAAGTAACCACAAAATCAATTAGATAGATGGTGAATGTGTTATAATAGTCCCAAGTCATTGTAGTATGCTAGATAGGTTATTGTTGTTTGAAAGCATATGTATGTAGAATTGTTGGCTAATTGACTGAGTTCATGTTAATTTGTGTGTCAATTTGCTATTATGACCACCATATGCTTGTGTAGTATAGCATAAGTGTTAATATTGAAGCCCATTTGATTGGTACTTTGGCTGCAAAATGATTAATTGAATTAGAATCATTTATTTTTCATTGATTATGAAATCAGTGAATTTGTGTCTAAATGATTGAGTATAGTAAACTGTAAGTCGAGTCTGTTGTGATTTTAATCACCAAGAAATTTATTGATTTTCAAGTAGTAATTTACAATGATGTAAATATTATTGATAAGTCTAATGGTCTGAGTGCATATTGTTGGGTGAAATATCATGTGGTACGCATGTGTTGTTCAATGTTTAATTGTCTAACCAGCATTGGTGCTGTAGTCTACGTGTCTAAGTAGTTTGATTCATCAATTGTTGTGTAACTGGAATACTGATTTCAATCTAATTGATTGGAGGAATGTCAATTTGCTTAAATCCATGCTGGTGTATGTGAGATTATGAATTACTTAATAAAGTTTGATACTATAAGTACATCAAATTGTCTGTGAAGAACTCCAGTTTTGTGTCGGTAAGTCTAATGGATTAAATACAGTATGGAATTAAATCTGAACTATCACATATTGAATTGACAAATTGAATCCTAGTTTTCAATTATAAATTGAATTGTTCATGATTGTGTTAATGTCAAATTGACCATGTGATAATGCTAAGATGAATTAACCGATAGAAGTTGTTTAATAAATTTTTTTGGTCAACTGGATGTCATGTTACGAGTAATTTTTATGAACAAAATTGTAAAGGTCTAGTAGACATAATCATATGTGTGTAGGAATTGATTTAAGACTAGTGGACTGTGATTCTTTTGATTGGTCTAAATTACAAGTATATGAAATTAAATCCAATTGATTGTTATATAGAGTTTAGTTAGAATTAAAATTGCAAATTGCTATTGTGCCCAAAATACCAACATATTTGGTAGGTGGGATTTGTTTTGGTTGTTAAAATTAAATCAATTGGTCTAAGAAGATAGCATAGGTCTATTAGTCAAAATGAAGTAAGTCCATGGCTATTTGACATGATCCAAATCAAATGGAACGGCTGAGACTATTTGACATGCTAAAGAGGATCAACTTGACAACCTAAAGAAATAATCAAGACATAAGGAAAGAATTTGAATTTCTTTTATTTGAAATTAAATTACAAAATTGCAATTAAAATTAAGAGTGATAAAGTTGACGTGTGAGAACAAAAAGAGGAATTAAATTAGATTATAAATAAATAAATATAAATATTTATACAATAATTGCATTAAGTGGCTAGAGCATGTATAAGACAAATTGACCACCCAAGACAAATTTATGACGGTGATTTGATATGAACCACATACTAAGCAGGACTATGACGCCATACATATGGTCTATATTATAGCATTGGGTTTGTGGACCGTGACCATTTGACATTAGAGATTTTCCTTGGGTTTATTTTATTTAAAACAAAACCAAAAACGACGTAAATAAGTATTCAATATACGATTATTATAACCTTAGTCATACAAACGATAGACTTATTGACCTTTCCATGGAAATAACCCCTAGTTAGTTGTCTTGGGATTTTTGTCAAGTAGGCAAAATCTACATCACAGTTGACTAGAATCCCATGTGCTTATTGTACAAGTAAATTTTAATCTGGATGAATGAAACCGTAAATAAATGATATTGTCACTGGCTAGACATTTCCATTGGTGTAGTTAGTGAAAGAGTAGTAGGGTGAGTGGATGACTGGGGTTTAGTGAAGTTTTTTGAACGTTAGGTTTTTTTTTGAGGTGGCGGAGTTTTTTTGAATTTTCTTGAGAGATTTCAAATTCATGTTTGAATTTGGTTTAGGATTCGTAAGGATCATGCGGAGAATTCAAATGCTTACTATAACTATTTGTATGTCAATTGTTTGTATGACTTTCTACTATGTTGTATTTATAATGAACAAGAGTATAAAAAAATTGGCACTCAAAATTTTTTTAACTAAAAGATAGAGTACATGAAATAAGCATCCTTTAGAAATTTAGGTAAAGTAAGCCCCCCCTAAATCCCAAAAAATCACCTACATAGCCCTTGAATAATAGGGACTTGTTCACAAGTGATCAACAAATTTTCCAAAGAGTACACCCCTCCGAATGATTCTTCATGTCTATTTGAACCTCTCGAAGAAATTTCAAAACTTATTGGATTCTTTGAATACATATACCAATTTATTTTTACTTTTTAGTACAAGAAATTCAACATTAATTATAATTTATTACAAAACTAATAGTGATTTTTTCATTGATAGATAATACATATTTTTCATATATTAAAAAGATTAGATTGATACTCAAATATCATTTATAAGGCTAATTTGAGCTCAAAATTGAGGCTCAACCACATACGTATAGATTTGGTTATCTTCTAAGAGTTAGTCAAGTGTATTCCATTGTTTTAAAAGTGTAGCTAGATTTGTAAGGTAGTTCTTGGTGATCCTAAAACTAACTAAATTTCACTTAGTTTCTCCTTAGACCTTACTCCCTAAATGCTTGTTTTTTTATCTTCTTGAAATTTGCACTAAATTGAATTAAAATACAACATTTTCATATGTTTTACGATTTTTTTTGAAATGTAACCATTTAATTCAAACTAGACATGCTAGAGTTTACTTAGGAAAAGAAAACACAACAATATCACTTATAGATTGAAAAATGATAATGTTTGATCATAAACTCAAGGTGTCAAAATTGCAAAAGTGACTTAGAGTCTTTTGATCCTCTTTTCACATGTCAAATCTAAAAATTTAGCCACCAAAAAAATATGAAGTTAAAAGGCCTAACATACATAATCCCAATTAATTTATAGCTTTTCAAAATCTACTCTACAACTTTTTTAAATGAATTTCTAATGTCTTTTTTTTCTCTAAGTTCTAGTGTATTTGAGGTTCATTTCTAAGAATCCTCTACACTATGGAAAGTCAAGATTGCAATGGACACCTGTGCACAACATCTTGAATAGAAAAATCACCCTCACACATTTTCAAAATCAGATTTTTGATGCTAAAACTAGACTTCAAAAAGAAGTTTTCAAAAATATAAACTATTTAAATAGCAAATTGATTAGATTTTATCTAACTTCAAAGTTTTGCAAACACCACATTTTGGTGCTTTGGGCATTTAGCTAGGGGTAAATTTCTTCATGTCCTCAATGTAAATTAAAAAAAACTTCAAAAAATTAACATTTGGCTAAAAATCCTTAATCCAATCTGAAATCATTGGTGGTTACATGGAAACCAAATTGTTTCAAATTACTTCAAAATTCATCAAAATGGCATTGCCAAACTTGATTCATAACATTGCAATTTAAGGTAGACAAACCCATTTATGTCCCTTTAAAAATTCCTCCTTAATAAACTAATGATGCACATTTATTTTTTCTCAAATGCACTCTATTGATACATGAGGATGGAATTAGGTGCAAGGGTAGAAATGGATACATCTACTTTTATAGCCAATATTGACTCTATCACCAATGTCCTTCAATACAACCAACATCCAAATATCATCTGATGCAAGGGTCACCAAGGATCTTTCACCAATCACCAAATACCATCCAAATATTATCCAAGCACCCATAGTATCTTTGAAAGGTAACAAGACCCATTCCCATCCTACTTTTAGACCCATTTCTAACCTATCCATAATCTAATAAAAATAAAGTCCACTAACATTTTTTGAGATATTGATGGACTTCCATCTTTCAATTGAATTTTTATTTTTTGAAGAACATTTTTGGATAAATGTAGACACACAAGTAGGTGTCAACTACCTTCCACTGAAGAATTTTTTTTTTAAATTAAAAAATAAAATTCTATGGATATTTGAAGATCATTTGTTTTTGACACAATTTTTTTTCCAAACAACTAATCAATACAAATTAATCAATTATTATTCTTGATAACCGAAGTTAGTCAAGAATGGGTCTACTTACCTTATCATCCACGTCTCACTCAAAGCATCGTACCACATTCTTCCATCAAAGAAAAACTAATAAAACACAAAACCTGCCTTTCGAGGTCCTTCTCTCCAAACACCACAAGCTCAAAGGCTCCACCTTCGCACAGCCGAAGAATGTATCTCAGAATATGCGGCACGTTTTAAAAACAGTATAAATTCGTGACCTACAACAACGAAAAGGAAGGGCGGCCCGGCTCTGTGATCTCCGCCGTTTACCCCCCGGACGTGGAGCGCCCTCCGTCTGCATGCACCACCCGGGTTGCAGGGAATTGAAGGACCACCAAATTCAAACGATCGAGCACCCCCTCCAAACACGAGGCACTGACAACGAAACGAATTTCTGAAACCAGTAACTTAAATTTGTGTTATTAAAGCTACAGTATTGAATTTGTTGAACTCGTTTTGCGATCGATCGAGTAGAGGGTTGATGAAATCGGGTGACGGATACTGTCTTGTGGGTGGCGACGGAGCGCTTGCTAGTACCGACGTATTTCATTTGAGATCGATCTTCAATTCTTGTTACAAAGTTTTATTGTAGGAGCCCATGTTACACAATACGACATACCGTACTATTAATGTGCTGTTTGAGGGTTGAAAACGACGTGGGTGGTGATGGCAAAGTTTCACGAGATTGGCAAGCATAGGTAGAGCTGAGTTTTAAGAGCTGGAGCTGCTTGGGGTTGCAAACTGGAGCTCTTTTGGGTTTTGCCCCACTAAAAGCAAGAACCGTACTAAACCTTCGAAGTACAGCAATCTTCGATTGTCTCACTCAAGGTTTCAGCTCGCAACCTCAAAACCTATCAAAGCCCCTGGAAAGTACTAGTTTACAGAATTTTGAGCACTCTCTTGAATGCCTCTGTTTCTGGTGGCAAGAGTTCAATGATTAAGACCATAGGAGAATTTTGTTTCGGATGCTGTGAGTTCTGTGTGGATCTACTGATGAGAACATGGTTCATAGCTATAATCGTGTGGTCCGGATCATTGCTGCCACATGATTAAGTTGATTTTGAACAGGTTTGTGCAGCGGAGTTTTGTGTTCAACCTAATTTTGTGTTAAAAGTTTTTTTGGTTTTGTGAACTTTTCGTCGTGTGTGTGGCAGGGTTTATCATGTCGCGGGAGGTTTTCCAGTTGGGTTTGGATGTTGTGGCCGCTGGGTGCTCCCTCGCGGCAGCCATGGGGTTCGTTGCCTTTGTTGGCGGATTGTTCGTCTCCATCGCCTTCGTAAGAGCTGCAGCTAACACCCCAATCAAGTCGACTTCAAGGAAACATCAGATTCGCTTGGTTTCGAGCCGCAAGCTGAAGCCCTCCATCAAGTTGTGACCGCTTTCTGTTGCAGCTCAGTTTTCTGTACATACATTTCCCTGTTTCTTTCCAAACGCAGGGTGCTGGCATCCTTCGAAGAAAGCATGTACATTCTTGAATGACTTGTGTAGAAGGGACCATTCTTCGCCCCGTTACATCTTGAAATGCGAAAGGTATTTTTCGTGCAGCCTTTTGATTTGATGTTCATGTGTCATTGTTTGGTGGAAACGGTGGGGTGGGATGACGGATGGTGTTGTGGTGGTTGTGATTGTTGTGGATAAGCAATTTCTCGTATGAATGAGTGATGCCTCTTTCCTTCATTATACTATGTACTGTCTCCAAAGAGGGGATGGCATCTCAAAATTCCAAAATACTGGTACCTGTTCAGACATATGCAAATCTGGAAAGAACTAACGGGAAATCATCAAACTTTGTTTTCACACAGTAGTGCTAAGTTAAAGAACTGCATGTAGGAAAGTAGCTACAACTTCGAGCAGCTTCTCTTGTGCCACCCTTGCCCCGTTGCAATTTACGGCAAATGTTCCTCAAGTTTTATTTTCGTTGTGCAAATTTCGCCCTCCCCGATCCCCCGTAAGTAACAGTGTCTGGAAGCTTCAGAAGGGGCAGTATGATGGAGGTGCTGCCTGGGAGAGTTATAAAGTTAGTTTTTTCAGTTCTTGTTGTTACTGTTGTTGATGTTGTCCTAGTAGCAGTGAGTGGATTGTTTGTTACTGAAATTCGAAGTTATAGAGTTTTAAACTGATTGACTGCTTGTTTCTGTAAATGTGACGATCTGTGACATCAGGTGATCTATTGTAAGGTAGAGATACCTGTAATGGATAACTTCAGCATTTCAGCCTGTAGGATGTGGGAATTCATTGTGAAATTGAGCTCAGTGTGTGCAAACATGAGGATGGGGAAGAATGAAAAGTAAAAAATAAAAATCCTCAAAAAGAATATTTTATTCATTATAAATGTGGATTTTTCATTTGAACCCATTCCGGTTTTACAAAATCACCTGTTACAATAACTTTTGCATTTCTCCCAAAGCAAGGAAGGAAGAAAGGAAGGAAAAAAGATGAGTGGACAAGAAGGTACATACAAAGAATCTTTTTCAATAAATAGTGCTTCCAAGTGTTGTACACTGTAGGCCAACCTCTAAAGCCATTCCAGGAGATTGTCGGAACTCAGAAATAGGTACTTCTACCATATTTCCTTGCCCACACCCTTGTCCACTTAGACTTAGAGTTGGAGAATGACAAACAAGCATGGGAAGAAAATGCCAAAAACTCTTAAGTTATATCTTATCTTACGGCAGCAAAGAGAAAAACATGATGCTTTGGGGAGGTACAGTACACCCTCTCTTCAAAAAGATTTCTCATATCCGTCCGTTATCGAGAAACAAGCTATGAAATGCTCTTAAAAGAATGCCTAACTGCTAACGCTGCCCTTCCAATGCAGAGCTTCTGATCCTTTTGCTCGAACCCCAACATGGCTGTGCCGCACTGGACAAGAGTCTAGAAATTACAGAGCATCATAAATCTTGCAAAAAATGGTGATGACTATGGCACTGCAGTGCCTACGAGATGGACTACGTGATTGATTTCTCAAGCAGCCAAGCGTTTACGGAACTTGTGGCAGCCCAAGCTTCCAAGGCTAGTGTACAATTCTACATAATTGTGGTTCTACTTCAAGATGTGCTATCTACTGGACTTTGGACATTGATAGCACGCTGTAAACACACCGAAGGTGCGAATCTGTTTGATAAAGGTGGAAACACTTGCCCAGCCACCGAAGCCCATGCCCACCGCCAGCGTCCACGCAATCACGATGACGTTCACCACATACACGGCCGTCCAAGAGGGTAAGAAGAACGGCGGCTTCTCCACTGAGGGCTGCACACAGTAACACCCAACATTTCAGAATTCTCTTAAAGAACTGCCTCAAATTTCCCGAACCACGCTGCAAATCAAATTTCTTTCTATGAATTCCTCAAAGCTCTCAATGCAGGATAAGTGATTAGGATAAGTAACTAGAACACAAAGCATAAAAACAATCACGTCACCCTAGTCGCATGAAACAACTTGCCCTAGTTTCTTACCTTGCACATAACATTCCATAACAGCCCCACTGAACACATTGAGTTCACAGACTAACATCCTACATACCCTTTTACAACAAAGTTAGCTGAGGAGGGGAACCCAATACCACTGCTTTACTCAGTATTCAAGATATACGTTGATAATATAGATGTACTAGTAGTACAACCATTACAACATTTGCAATTACATCCCGTTGCATAAAAAACTGAGTATTTTCTTAAGTTTGTAAATACTCCATTTTAAACCCAGTAGTACTCCCAAAATTTGAATGAAAACATCCGTCTGGATGAGAATGTCACGAACAGCAAGTTCTGACATTGTGCACTTAATATGATAGATATCTACCAAGACTTCCACCATAGTTTTGTCATAAATATCATGAACATCATCTGACTGGTAAAACACTGGTGTAAGCGCATATAAGGGTCAGCATATAGCACTGGAATTGGGTTCCCCAAATTAACATGGAGCAAATAAGAGTCCTTCAAGCCAACGATGTGAGAGCGATGTGAGAGATTTAATCGGTCGGGCAGTTGACTCCCTTTCATGAATCTGAGAAGGGAGAAACGAAGGTTGTAAAAAAGACGATCACGATGCAACATCAAACGACGGTGGTCCTAGGCATTGCTTGTTTGATTGCTCAGGGGGTGAAAGTAAGCCTACCGCACGGAGCGAGGCTTTGCAGAAGTAGACCATGTGAGCCAGGCAGGGGATAATGTACACCGTGAAGGTGACGAGCAAGCAGCCCACCATGGAGTTGATGGAGCCGAAGAAAGGGAAAGCGACTGCGAAGAACCAAATGGGCAGCAGGATGGGCACTCGGCAGGAAGCGCGGAGCAGCATGTTCTGGGCTTGGTGCACGCCCAGCAGCTTCTCCCACACGAAATACAGCGGCGTCACTGCAAACCCTACCGTTATGAACTGCAGAGAGACACACCCACAGGCACACAAATCAACAGGGGATAGTTTACTCAGACCTTTGTAATAGGCATACCTGGGAAAACAACACTCTGGAATATGCTAAACGTATAATTTGATTGTAAGGTAACTCTGCACCTAATTGTGCCCTGTTTGCAAAACTGTACCATCTATAATCTTGCCTATGACATAAGTCCTATGAAACATGAGAGACTAGAGTCGATTTGGGATACACGTATCTTCAACACATTTAAAATTCATAGATTATCTATACGTTGTTCAAAAAACAAACGCTAAGAGAATCTCAAATCCCCTTTTGACTCCCGACAAAATCCAACAAACGTTTAGACAGCTTAATAATGGGGACCAAACTCAAACGCATATTAGGACAATTTCAGGTGCAATTACCTTAGCACACTTGTCACACATTCACCCTATATAGTAATCTTTTAGACCCCAAGTAATCATTTTAGAGAGGTCAAGGTGAAGATGTGTAGTATGGAAGACCCCCTGTGCAAACCTAGCATTCTATAGAGTATTGAAGGCAAGAAAGTTTTATATGAAGTATAGAAGACCCCGGTATGTTTACAAAAAATAAAAGTCAATGAGATCACACCTCATTACATTATTGATGAGCTAGTCGAGAAGTTCCAGAGAGTATGGCTACAGAGAATGCTCTGTGATCATCAAACACTTGACCTCAAGCAAATAAAGACAAACAAGCTGCACTTGTTTCAACTACATTCTACCCCCCTTCATTTGACTGTTGAGGAGACAGTCATGGTACAGGTCAAAAAGACAATCGTGCTCCAAGCAATAATAGTATGGCCAGTGTGCAGGATATTCCAGAATGTCTATTTAGGGAGGGTCAGATTACAGAGCACACTCTTTACCACGGGAATCTCATCTGCAGGGGTTAATGATATGCTAACCTAGGGGGCCTTGTTTCCAAGGAATTTCCTGAACAGGACAGCCTGCAAGGCTGTCACAGCCTTGTCAGAAATCCCACTTGATCTGCTCCAGAGAATTCGTGAATAACGAGTCTTTGCAGAGCACCCTAAAGTTGGGATAAGGGTCTCCATATGCCAAGGGGCTTCTGAGCATTGGGCGTACAGAAACAAGTTTTCTAGGGAATTGGGTTTCCTCCAAGTACTCTACAGTAGAAACTACACTTTGAAGGCTATTTAGTGTAAGTTACTTTCTTTCAAACGATCGTCTTGCATCCATCTATCTAGAATCTTCTGCCTTATGCAACATTATTCACACTCACATGCTTCAAGAGGGGCACACTAAAACAAACAGACGAGAGGAAATATATGAACGTAGGAAATATAAAACCCAAGAGGCTACAATTTTTCAAACTGAACTAAAGTGTTTGCAGCAAGGGGTCAAATTTTCACTCGAATCCAATAAGGCACATAACGTGGTGGGTGGGTAATATCTTAAGCTCTTGAAGGTTATAATCTGCACCCTTGGGATTCTAATCTACAAAATACTTCAGTGTTGGAGGTGAATTATCTTCAAAATCTTCAAAATCATCCCCACTGTGACGTAAGACTTGGATTGGAAGGGATGTAGGAGGATTATTAAAACTCTTAATCTCAATGGGTTATATTGTCCTCCAGGTTATAATTTTCCCCCTTGATGTGCGTGTACAAATAGCTAGGGTGACTATCTTATTTCGAAACCCAAACAAAGTCGACAGAACCGAACAGAACAGTGTCGACATTAAAACGCTTTTCAGGTAATAATCTACTGGGTTTCCTCCTTCAGATACTTTCCGAACTAGCCATGAACTTTGCCTAGGTGTACTCATTCTCATAGAAATCTCTGAGCAAAAACTAAAACACAAACCAAAACTTTTGAAACTATGGCATGACAAATGGGGCACCTGATGGATGAGCATGAGGAGGACGGCCACATCCCGAGCAGGCGACTTCGGCAGCAACTGCAGCGCATTGGCGTTGTCCAGGAGAGAGTCTCCGAAAGCCCAGTAGACGGCCATGGACGACGGGATGGTTAAAGTGAAGATGTAGAGCGTGGCAAACAAGTAGACGTACTTGAACTTCACGGGTCTACTCATCGCATGCATAATCTCCCTGCAACAAAATAATACAAAATGTCCTGGATCAGTCCAGTTTCTATCAGAAAACCCACCCGCACAAAAGATAGTCTAGAAGATCGAGTTGCTTTACAATTGGCAGAATTTTCATCATCAAGAGGCAATAACATTGGCATGCCCACAAACTAGGAGAAAACCCATCCATTAAAGATATTCTAGAAAAATCTCACAATCCCAGGTTACAATTGGCAGGATATACATAAGAGATGACCTTAAAAAACATTCCAATTGGAACATGAACAAACTACTTTCGAAAAAACAGCCTTGCAGGAACTCTGGAAAAAACCTCCTTGCATTTCAATTGGCAAAATTTACATTAGAAACTATCTTAAAAGACATTACGATTAGCATGTCAACAATCTAGTAGAGAATCCAACCCTCATCGCTGCTATAGAAAACATAGTTGCATAACAATTGGGAGGGGTTTATAGTAGAAACTACCGTAAATGGGATTCCAATTAGCACAGTTTACCGAGGTTAGCTATTCTAGAATTCCTCCCAGGGTTTTGCTTTAAACTGTGCTAGTAGAATCACTCGGACACAGTGTCGTTGTTGAACCCCAATTAAGATTTTCCAAACGCAAGGACATCAACTGTAGGTGGGGTGTCACTTACACGGTGACAGCCTGGCTGCCGAAGGTGTAAAGGATGTTGGTGGCGCCGGTAAAGTAGAGAACCAAAGACTTGGGGCCATGGTGGGTTGCTCCCGGCGCCTACACTCGAAAAAGACAGTATCACCGACATCCCATTGAGTGAGTACCATAAATGTAACCTGGCCAAACAGAACCAATATAACTGGCTTCAGGATAATTACTTCAGTCATGACCTAGAGAAACAAACTTACATTCTTGAAGAGTGAAGAGAACGACCATAACAGCGCAAGATACTTAGGTCAGCAATGAATCAAGGAAGTGAAGAGGCTTGATTACCTGACCATAAACAAGCGCAGCGACTGTCATATACCACGACGTGTACGTGATCGCCACAACGCCGAAGAACGAATACAGACGGTAGTTTCGGAACGAGGGAATGAAGATTGTCACCAAACAACAAGCACCGAAAACGTATGTCCATTCTCGCTTGTCTAGGTCATTGTTCAGCAAAAATATGTTGCTGCACACACGGAATCCATGTAACCCACATGTCAATTCCAAGTTTTACCCTGTACTCCACAAATTCTCTAGTCCAATTCCAGTTCTCTAGTGTTGGTAGCGGAATTAGGGCAAAGAGAGCTGGGATTCAAAATTAGGGCAAAATTAGGGCATCACCTTCCACAAGCGATGAGTTGCGTGATGGCCGCGAAGAGGAGGTACACACAATTGAATGCGAGTCCCACGTACTTCCATTTCTGCCCGAGCAATCCGTCCAGCACTTCAAACCACTGCCATCACAAGAGACGTGAATCCCTTGCGACAAAATTCACACCAAAACATGGACCTAATTCTGCATGGAGCTACCTTAGTCTGAAGATTTTCCTTACTTGAATGACATGAGTTTTGAAAGTATGGCCCTCTCGCTCCATTCGCGTCCGGTACTCCATGTACAGCCACGTGATCATGTAACACGCCCAACAGCCCATAATGCCATAGACCACTTGGAGAGCCACTCCGGACGCGTACCCCAGCTGCGCAAACGACGTGGGCAACGTCAACAGCACTTGCGCTATCTGCATTCACAACCACGGCATTCTCAATCTCTACAAAATTCAAGTGGAAAGCATGTGCCTAGTTCTTAGAACAGTACTATAAAACGCCTCTAAGCAATAGGTTAATGCCACAAAACGCATTAGTCACATTTCTAATGCCATTGCAACGCAAATGTTACAACCTTACGACATCTCAATGTCGTTCCGATTTTCATATTAAATTCTCCCCACTAATGGTTGATTGAGTTGTGGTTGTCTCGTGGTGCTCCCCTGGGTGTGACCTAATTTTGTAGTTGAGTGAGTTGCAATGGCAGCAAGCTTGTGGTACTACCTGATTGGATGCCGCGCTGAACCAGGCGTCGTAGACCGAAGGGCCCTGGAACAACAACATGTTGATGCGGCCTTTCACGGAAGGGTCGGGGATGTTGTACGTCGCACACTCGATCCTCTCGTTCTGCTCCTCCATTTCGCCATAGCTCCCCGACAGCCTCTCCTCACTGGCCATTGTGGCCGTCACGAACTCCCCCTCTCACGAACACAAGTTTTCAACGTTTGCAGGATTCATGTAATATAGATTTCTCAAATATTTGCTAGTGTGAATTTGATGCAAACGATGCCCATTCTTTTACCATTCTTTGGATCACTGGTGAGCACCTTCTTGCGAATCCTGGCCAAAACGAACCAGCTGGGGGATACATCTGCAACCAGTTTGGAGCTCAATGATGTCGCCTGTAACGTTCTGATGCGCTTCCAATGGTAATGTCGCAAGAAACCTTCTCGTTCTCAACACCTGCTTCGCACTTGTGAATTTCAAGGTATTGCGTGAGAAACTAGAACAAATTTTGAAACGATCATGCACTACGTAATCCCGAAAGCCACGAACGGCAAGCTCTATGTTCAAATCCGCTGTGATTGAAACCGCTCATCCTCAACTAGGCTTGACATTGCCCCGCTCACTGGTACTCCGACACGACCCATCACCGAAGCCGCCAACTCACTTCAAAGCCCAGATTCGAAGTCACGTTGCGGATGACATTCTACGGGGCCCATTGTCACCTGGTGAGGAACTCAAATCACGGTAACCAAAAGCAGCTCCATTTCCAATGCCAAGTACTTGCATAGCCACGCTTTCGAAATCCCCTGCTAGACCAGATTACTAGTACCACCCCAAAACTCAAGGTTTACGGAGAATGTAGACGACTGACGTTGCTCAGAAAACATTTCACAAGATTCGCCTAATCCAGTCGTTACATACTACAATCCCATATGAAGTTGAATCTAAGCAGCAAAATCTCAGCTTTCGCCGCATCTGTGACACCGCACTCTTGACAAGTTAGCCGTTGAATTTGAAGCTCCGACAGCAACCAACAGCCACGGATTTCCTTTCACAACACGACCACTTGGGCTTCCCGTCTGATACCAGTATCTCCCAGCAGCAACAAAACGAAAGCTCGAATCTAAAGTTAACTTCAACGAACGGCCAAAGTCAGTCAAATCGCTAGGACTGACGTCCCGTTGCAAGATTGCAACAACTGACACGCCATCGGCCATCCTCGTTGTCGCGAAGGCCGAGCTGCGCAAAGCGCATAATTCGTTGAAAAGGTCGATTTTCACTTTTCCAGTGGACTTCGTACATTGTCAGTAAACCCACTGGAACACAAGATCTACAGCCGTCCTAGTTTTGGGTGACTGACTGACAAAAGTATTTGGCGCTCTGATAGAGTACACATCTTGACCAGTACAGTAACTTAGTCATCAATGTGGGGAGTCCCCTGCCGCCCTGGTCGTCCTTTTTTTTTTCTCGAAACAAATGAAACAGAATTCCATTTCATTTGTTTCAAAGTGGTCTGCCGTAATCACCAGAAAAACAGACGGCTCACCCAAACTGATCCAACCTAGTGACAAGAGGGGCAGCGCGCGCAGCGCGCAGAGAGGCCTCTCTTGGCCTAAGTTACCGCGAGAGGTCACGACTCACTACCCCAAATCCCTGGTGGTCCTTTTTCTTGTTTGGCAACAAAGGCTTGAAGCCTTGAATGCGCTTGCGGAGTCAGCTCCTGGGTCCTCGTCGCCCAGCTCAGCATGTACGTCTTATTACCCCCAGATGTTACATCAATTAATTCGGCAATTAATCTGCCAGTTTCTGGATGTTCTGTGGCATTGAATTCCATGCTCAAGTGCGGAGTTGGAAATTTGGAATGCCTTGGGATTTGCCTGGAGGGACGAGCAGGCTGGAAAGGGTGGAGTGATTTGCTGGGATGCCGGAGGGAAAAAGGAGTGGATGCAAAACGCCGTTGTGTTAACGTAACTTAGAGGGAACAAAACGTGTCGACAAGCTTGCCTCTTCCCGCTACAGGGTAATTCAATAATTCTATTGTGCCCTGTGCGTTGCCAAAGCTACCGTAAAACAAAAGTAGAAGTAATTTTCTAATTTTTTTGAACCCAAAAGTCCATAACTTTCCCACTAAAGTTTGGAACACCACGAAACAAAGTCCGTCCACCCCTCCTCACAGAGGGCTTTCCGAGGCTACCAAAAACATGACCGGCGGACCCACTGTTCATGAGATCTCTACATACAATCAAACAGCCTGTCTTAAAATATAGAAGGTTGAATAAGTTTTACAGAATGAGCAGTTTGTCGCTACACATTATAAATTACTGCATCATGAAGTGGTGCGATAAACTTAGCAAGCTCAAGCGTGCAGACTGCAGACTGTGTGTGGCTGTGCTGTGCTTGGTGTATGGGTGTGCAGTAACTTACAGTATGATACAATAAGTTAGCTTGTGTGATGTAAGAGCATCATGAACAGAGCGGGGACTGGATCTTGAGAATCTTCTGAATTTTGAGAACCACCGACTTTTTTCTTTTCTTTCTTTTTAACAAATGAAACGAAATTTCATTGCAAAAAGAGGCACAATAGAAGCCTGCCAGACACAACTCACAAGTGGCCTGTCCTGGCAGGGAGGGAAGCCAGAAACTTGGGAATCACTTCTAGCCTAGCTTCTTGTTGTTGTTGCTGCTGCTGCTTTTGAAACAACTGAAACGGAATTTCAATGCGAAGAGCAAAAAGAAAAGACAGAACCAGCCACTCTTGCTTGGGATTCTACCGTAGTCCATGAGCCTTCCATAACATCTATACCTTAACCCCTAAAGGACCGCATGACCATTGAACATACACAGGAAATCTAAGGTAGGTTCCTCCAAAGTCATTTTTGGTCAGAGGTTCTTGAAATTTGAACACAATGTGTATACATGTACCCCCTTCATGAAAATCCAATTTTTATTCCAATTAGGTGCCCGGATCAAAAGTTATGCTACCCTGAACTTTCTAAGCAGATCTGACAACTTCGTGCAACTTTTGCAAAAATCCTCCATTACTTTTGAAATTTGGGAGATATGTAATTTACATGATGTAAGATGAAAATGTAAAAAAAAACACCATGTGTAGTGTAAAAATCTCATTCTAGAAGGAGTTTAAGGTTGTTGTCCCTATTGGGCAAGGTCAAAAAAAAACTTCTTCTAGCTTTGAACATTATAAGCTTTCAATCAATGCGTTCAAAGTTTCTAAAATCTTTTCCATACATTCCTATAGTAGTCTAGTTCATATTTGTGCAGTTGAATCTTGAAAAAAAAACTTTTTTTTTTCTTTCTTTTTTCAGTGCCCTAGAAAGTAGCAATTTTTCACAATTTCTATCTAAAATGTTGGTCCTTTAGGGGTTAAGACAAGTAGTTTGTTTTATTTTGTCTGTTTGTTTTATTTGTCACATTGAGATCTCCTGACCCATTCATCTCCCAATTGCATGCTTGGTACCATTGGAAAGCTCTTAGGGAGGAGGGGTGCGTAGGCTTAGTTTCGTGGCAATCCGACTTATGGCGAGAAAGTTATTGAATTTCAAAGTTTTTATGGTTCTCAAAAATTAGGAAATTATTTTTACTTTAGTTTTGGTTGTGGCAACCACACAGGGCACACTAGTCTATACCTTAACCCCTAAAGCCCTAAACTGTATTTTTTGGCAACATAGTGATTTTGGGTAGCTCACTACGAATGGAGTTTTTAATTTTTTTCTTTGAAATTTTCACACAAGATGTGTCCAAGGAGTAGCTTTAAGGCCCAACAATTTTCATAATTTTTGACTTTGTGGTTAAAAAGTTATAGCATGATATATCATTTTGTTTGCTCGGAGGGCAGCCTAGGCAACTGAAAAAACTTCTTTAAATTTTCTTTTTTGAAAAGTGAAATTTCAAATTGATTCTTTAGGTTTATATAGACATGGGAAGCTTTGAATCATTCCATTTGGATTAATGAGTCAAAAGTTATGAGGAATTTTAGTTTGTGGATAGGTATGGAGTCTTTAACCCAAGATATTTTGAAATTAATCCTAATTTACCTAGATATTTTGCAAATTAATCAAAAGTTAATTTGAAAATTGTCTTTTTTAGTCCAAAGATGGATTTTTACACAAAAAATAAATCTTGACCAAATCCAATCTTTGATTTTTCAAGAGATATTTCCAAATTCACTTTTGATTAACCACAATTATCAATTAAAAAATCAAACTAAGAGCTGACCCTCTCTATCTTTTAGGGAACAACTCAAAACAAAAATCCGTCTGTGCCATTGTCTTCAGAAGACCCCAATTAGTTCACAGGATCCTTTACCCCTCACTCTTAGGCCATTTGTGAGCGCAAATTGGAATTACGGTAATTCCAATTAAAAGTTAAAAATCTAACTTTGGGAATTTGCATTTTTTGATGAATCTGTCAAGCCAAGGTCGTGAGGAATGTCTATGAGAACAAGGAGTTTCTCCTCATGTGCTCCAATCGGACATCATTTGCTCCTAGTACGCCAGTCAACCTGCCGTCAAGTTATAAATTCTAGTGAAATTCGATGTCGATGTTGTTTCTGGTAGTTGGGAATGTCGGAATGTCTTCAAACTTGATTGGGCACTTACTAAGCACACAAAATCCTAATCTAATTTTTAGTGAGATTTTACCGCAACATATGTAATTTCTATGAATTTACGAATATGTTTATTCGCGATTGACTTCCCATGGAGTCAATGTGGAATTCCAAAAAAATCCGAAATAAATTGGGTAACATTTAGGACAATCCTAGATTCTAAGTGTAAGTTCCACGCTCAATTGCACTTGTCTACTTTTAGTAATTTGAAATTATTTTGCCCAATTGAATAATTTAATTCCCGATACCCGGAATCTTGGACAATTGTTTGATTCTTGTGGGCTCCTGGCATGCTCCTACCCTTGAAACACCTCCCTGTAGTCTTCAATTGTCAATTCCACCATCTTCAATGTCCTGGTACTTCAACTCTCAAAGTCATCTATAAAGATTTTTACTCTTAAACCCAATTTATATGGAAATTGGATTTAGACTCTTGTAGACTCTTAAGACCTATAATAGACTCTGTTGGCTTGGCTAGTATGCCATGTGCATCCTTAAAAGGTTGATTTTGCATAGACAGACACTAGAACTAGCTAACTCTCATATCCTCACATCGCTCGGAATTGTTAAATATTCTCTCAAACTCACTTCTAAGACTTAGAATGATGAAAATTCCTAGAATTAGGAATTTACCACCTTCTAAGATGTTTCTTCACCATTTTGGTAGAGACTGCTATCAAAACTCTCATAACACTCTTTTTATGTATTTTTCTCTTATAATTTAACTAAATTTCGCAAAACATCCACGAAAAAGAAACCCCAGAGTTCCACGTGCCAACTTAAAGGTTTACAACATGCAAGAGATGCAATAATGATTTAAATTGTAAGAGCTATGTGTCGTTGGATCTATGTCATCATGAATAAACTCTTAGAACTATTGTATATATACTTCAATTCATGTGCCTTATATGTCAAATACACAAATAATACCACTTGCTACAACTTCAATCGGTCTTCATTGACCCCTAATTAGATTATGTAGACTAAGCTTTATTCTATTAGCTTTCATTATTCAAACAAATATGAATGAAAATTTTCATATTTATTTTTCAGAATTGAAGTCATATATCTACTGCAAACCATGAAATTTCAAATTCTTGGAAAAAATTTGAAAAGACTATAAATTCTTTATTGAAAAAAATGATGAAAATTCATAGTAAGTGTGGAATGTACAAAAAAAATCTAAAATTATCAATGTAGATGTATATTATAGTATAGAACATCATAATATAAACCATGATTATCATGTCACTTATAATTAAAAAAATAAAAAATCATAGTTTTAGGTCCAATGCTTGTATTGCTATAAAGCATTGAAGATTAGGAATTTTTCAAAATTTCCAATTGCAATAGAAACTACACTTAAACAAAATGGACTCAAATTTTTTTTTAAACATTATTTTTATGGTTGAAATTCACATCAAGAGTAAATAGAAAGAAATGGCCAAAATGCACTACAAAAGTGATTTGTAGATTGAGCATCTTCTTCTTTAGAAAAAATTATTTGATACCATTATGAGGGAATTTGCAATACTATTCATGAAAAATGTATTAAAATATCTTTGATAAAAAAAATTGGATGAAAAAACATGTTTTTCCATCCTACAATATGAAGTAAAGTCATACATAAGACACTTAGTGTCTACAACAATGTTATGGGGTTAAAGCTAGAAGCACTTGAATTCATTAATTTTTTATTATTGAAAATTGATTCTTTCAAGTACCTACAGTTGTAAGATTTGCTAGCATGTAATAGTATTAATTTGAATAGTTGCACTAAGAGACAAGTTTGAAACAACTTGAAGCTTTGATTCCAAATTAAAGAGAAGTCAATAAGGTTACACAAAATAGTGAAGTTAGGTTGTCTTTTTCTAAGCATAAGAGGATTTCTGGGCCCTTGGAAGACCGTTTCAGGGTTGTTCCCTAAAACTGTTCCCACTACTCTAAACCAACCACTTGCTGGTCTGAATTTTTGAATTTTGAAAAAAAAATTCAAAAAATCTTCAGAATGTATTAAAAAATAAGAAAATGATTTTTAAAAATGATTTAAAAATATTGAATAATTAATTAATTACATAGTAGTATTTTTTGATGTGGCAATACTTCGACCACATCAACATAGCATTCCTAATGTTCCCAATGCAATCCCAGCATTTGGGAACTTGTAGTCTTCTAAACCAGCTAGAAATCCTCTTATGAAAGTTACTCTACAAGCCATCAAAGTCAACAAGTATCTCCATTACTAGCCTTCTTGCACATCCTAGTTTTGGGAGGGACAATTATTGTATTTTTAGATTTTGACAAATTTGGCAAAATTTCACTAGAAAAAAAAAGTCCTAGTTCTAACTAAACCAATAAGTCTTGATTCAAAATTAAAGTAGTACATTCTTGTACAATAAAAATAAATATTCATATAGTGTAGAATGTCGAGAAATTAGTGAGGAGTAACTTTCACTATTTAGTGTAGATTAATTGGTCATGAAAAGCTCTTTAGTTTTCATTGAAAAGCTCAAATAAGAGCAATGTTGTTAGAGCTCTTGATTTCCATTCCATATGAAGAGGCTTAAGCAGGGTTGTTATTATGTGAGTTTGTGAGTATGAACTTGTCAACTTGTGTCTTGTGAGCATACAAGTTTTTGGTTTGAAATTTGATTGGGGACCTATGACTGTGTACTTTGGAATATTGAGGGCATGATGACATGAAATTAAGTAGAGTCTGGGCATGTAATGAACACTGTTCTCTACTCCTGTGGCTTCAACTTTGTTCTATTGAGTTTGGAATTCCACAACATATTAGCATGTAAGCAATTCAAATCCTATTTGACATCAAATGGCATTATTTTCAGAAGATATAACCAGTGCTTTAATCATTGAATTCTACCAAATGTTGCAGAGATGCAGAATTTTTTTGGATCTGCCTGATTCACTTCAACAGGATAAAGTCTCTCTGGTGAGAATTCCTTCAAAGCACAAACTGATGTCCTGGTTGGCACCAGTGATCCCAGAATTAGTTTATAGAATTTAGTGTAATATGCTACCTAGTTTAGGGGATTTAGTGCAATTTACTACCTTCAAGATAAATAAGCATCAACTTTGGCTATCTTGAGAGAAAGTGGCATTAAAAAAATTAGAAAAGAAAGGATTTTGCAAGTTGTAAAGGATAAGGGGGGGGGGGGGGGGGGGGGGTGTACTAAATACCCATAACTAACTCCAGAGATGCTAATTCCAATGTAGATTGAGTAACAAATTGGCTATCAAATTTTATTTGTTGTTGAAATCTTAGCTAAAATTTAATTTTTTCAAGGATTTTTTCCTATAGAGATTTAGCTACTGAAAATTTTTAGTAGCAATGGAGCAAAATTTAGTCAGTTTTGTGAACGCTGGTCGGCACAAACCAATGTCACATGCTTTGTACCAGTGATCTCAAAACAGATTCAGGGCTTTTCTCCAAATGTTCATTTTTGGAAGATTTTTTTGAATTTGCACTGAGCCCATGAAAAAATTAAGTAAAACTGAGCAAAATTTGCGAGTTTTGGGATCACTGCTTTGTACTTCAGTTGGATAATTCATTTAGTGTTGTCACACTCTGATTCGCTGCTGAAGAAAACTCTTGTTGGACACCTACTAATTTAAATACCCAGTGCCCAATGCTGCACCAGCAATCTCAGAACGAGTCCAAGATTTCTAGCCAGATGTTCATTTTCAGAAGTTTTTTTAAAAATCTACTCAGAGAGCATGAAGAAATTAAGAAGCAGCTGAGTTAAATTCAGCTAGTTTTGGGATCACTGTGCAGCCCATGTCAAATTGATTCTGCTTCCCTTTATATAGTATCAATTTGAGATAGGGCAAAGCATATGGGTGTGATGAAGCTTCACTGATAAACTGGTTATGGTGAGAGCATTGCTACAAACTCATATTCTCAAGAAAGAATGTATGCACAAGAAAGTCAAACTTACACAGCAGAGGGGTGGATTATTAGTAAATTAATGAATTTAACTGAGCTGTGCAGGCACATGTAACTCTGTCCGATTATGTCATAGATGAATGGCATGCAAGTGCAAACAAACCCCATTCATGTTACAACATGTTGACAAAATGTTGTTTCAACAGAGATTTTGCACTTTCTTCCTCTTGCAATTGACTTGGTTTGTTGGACCATGCACAAGTAGGAGGTGTGGACAACCCACACACTGTTAAATAACCTCATTGTTATTTAAATGTATTTTTGATGTACTTAATCATTTGGTTCAATGGACAGAATGATAGTCATGTTTATTAACATGACAATTTCAAAGCCATTGCCACTTTTCAAACTCCTTATGAAACCTGGAATGAGTTACTCAGATGGGAATTCCCGTCCCAGTTCTGGAGCTCTGTGCACTTCAATGTCCCAAATTCAGAACTTTGAAGTGTGCACATCCGTTTCAGCAAATGCAAACCATTATTTATAAAGGTCTTTACAACAACTCAAATTCCAAATGAATACATGTCATTTCCAATGTCTTTGTTCCAAGTGTTGTTCTAAGTCGCCCTTCCCACTTGTGACACCTGCCACTTTACCTCATTCAAGACTCCCCAAAATTCTAAGGAATCGTGAGTGTGTTCCTGTGTCTCCCCCACCCAGGCCTCCAGAGGATAGAATCAAAGGGACCAGTTCCACAATTTGAGAATGACTCATGCAGCTGTGCACGTAAGCATAGCTAACTTACAACCAGTGATCTCAAAAACAGATTCAGGGTTTCTGTCCAAATGTTCATTTTTGGAAGATTTTTTTTGAATTTGCACTGAGCCCATGAAAAAATTAAGTAGAAACTGAGCAAAATTTAGCCAGTTTTGGGATCACTGCTTACAACCTACTTAAGCTTACATGCTGTTCAATCTGTTGGGCGTTTCAGGAGTTGAATGGGCAATAAATAGTAAGAGATTCCTTTCTTGCACCCAAGAAATTCGTGAGTCTGCACAGGTTTCCAGAAAGAGATGCTCACTGTTTCTGCTGTCTGATCTGTGGCACCTCTTCTCTTCTCATCTCATCTCTACAGTTATTTTCTCCACAGAATCTCCTCTGCATCAAATATAACTTGTTGCAAAAGTCTTTGGAAATCAACCACCTTGACTTTCTAGCCACTCACGGACTACTGTACTCAATCAGATGCATTTGTAACATTTGCAAATTTGCAAGCAACTGACCATCCGAAGAAAAATACAAAGACACTGCAAATAAGATAAATGAGGATCATGTCAAGTCTTTGAAGCTGGCCATCTGCATATAACTTAACATATATCTGTTACTTTGAGCAGGCAAGTTCATCCCTCTGGGATTTCTGTAATTAATAACCAGAAACTAGGGTTAACAAGCTTTCCTACCAATTTGTATGAGCATGGAGCATATTGAATTTTCAGGGCTTGTCATCACTCCAAGTTATCCCTAACCTTGAATCTGGGTGACACTTCTTGAAGCAAATTACAAAATGGAGATGTGTTGACATCTTAGAGATTTCTCTTAGACAAGTTCCATCTGTTTGTTCAAGTTTGTCTTTCTTCTGGCCAATCATGTGAATCAGAAGTTGAAGCTTCTGTTTGAGAAGCTAGTTTGAGACTCACTTCATGTGTAACTTGCGTCACTTGGAGTTTTCAACTTCACCATGAAGCCATTGTTAAATTTCAGGCACTGATCAGTTGATTTGATGCTGGTGGCACTGGTACTTCAAGTGGAGAATAAATTACTGGTACTGGATGATGAATGCTTGTGAATGTCGTTGTATTGGTTGAAACCAATTTGCAACTTGGGTACCTGCTCAAATGGCGCGTGTTTAGAGGGTGGCCATTGAATCAGCCACATTTGTGGATCTTTTGAATATGCTTTGTGTAGTACAACTGCATGGTACTGCATCTTGTGGTAGTACAACAACAACAGAGGGTGCCTGTACTACATATAAGTTAAAACCTGTAGCAAAGCAAGCTTCCTCATTTTGCCACCATTTTGTATTTTGCCCTCTATCAACAGTGGCCATAGCTGGATCATGAAGGAAGGAAGGAATGAGGAAGATATATTGATTTTGTAACAAATTAAGCCTTACTGTACTGTCCAAATTGAGGATGTTGTTTTATTGCACTCAGCATACTTAATCCATGAGCACCCAGCTCATGTTCACCAAAATCCAGACCTGCTGACACTCATTCCAATCAAACTATCATTAAAAACAAGATTTATAAAAACTGACCATATAGATTGGTAGTAGAAATAGTTTTAGAGCAACATTAAAATGAACAAATGATTTGATCATACTATTGAAAAGATTACAAGAATTAACATAGGGCAATCTTTCAAATTGGAGAAGCCAAATTTGAGGTATTTGGGTGCTCAGGGGTTAAGTTATTTTCTATAGTAGTTTGCTCTAAAACAACCACTATCTTCAAATAAACCCTACAATTTAGGATAAAGTGAACATGTTGTAAGGTAAAAGCACCACTAACTAATCAAATAAGCAATTCTAAACATGATTTGGGTAGTGCAAGGTGAAGTAAATATTTAGAGACATGCATTAACATAAATGACAGGGATTGCAAAAAACTTGGTAACTTTATCTCTTGAATTGAAATTAGTATGAATTTTGAAAGGCAAAAGTTGGGCTTGACCCATGACTAACATTTAAAGTCATCCAATTCCAATCATTCAAGAACTACTTTCCCATTCATTGCTTCCTACTTTCTTGCTCACTTACATATCATTAACTTATTGGTCTAAACCTTGAAAAAGTAAAAAAACACACATTCAAAGGAGAAAATGGAAATTTGTTTCAACCTTGGTTGGAAATATGTCCTTGTATTAATTATTGATGGGAGTTGGTTTGTATTGGATGCCTTTACCTTAGTTCTAAAGTAAAACTGTGAATGATAGTAAATGGAATGGAAAAGAGGTGAGGGAGTACTTAAGTGCATCAATAATGTATTTGGGTTGTAGTGTGGATTGGTTTAACATGCAGTACTGTCCATTTCAAAAAGGTGTAACATGTATAGATTAATGTATCTAAAATCAAATTTGGTAAGCCAACAACCTGTCAAAAAAGTATATAGAATCTAGAACTTTAAAAACTGCCATTAGTCACTTCTAAGGATCTTCCTTTTTTCTTCACTGCAAGCCAATAAGCTTTTTTTAGATTTTCCCATCTCCCTTTATATTCTATTCTACATGTGTTTGCATTTTGTCAAACTTATAGTCAAGAATAGGTACATAGGAGTGACATCTTAGAAAAATCATAACTAATTCAATATTGCTTTGAAAACTAGGAAACTACTTTTGTTGCATGCAACATCCATTTACCTTACTCTAAAAAATAAGAAAAAAAATATTTTTGTCCACATAAGCCGACAAAAAATGCAACCAGACTTTAAATGGTTGCTTTTCAAGCAAACTACCATATATCATTTCTAAAATTGTGAGTTAGGATAGAATCAAGCCTTTTATTTTTATTTTTTATGAAGTGCCAAAGTGGCATTATAAAATGTTATAGTATTGCTTCAAATTTCAACATTCAATCCACATATTGGATAGAACATATCACATTAGTACATACAACATGTCCATAATTTTGTTTTCATCCACAATCTAATGATTTCATTTAAGGTTTTGCTTTAAATTAAAAAATTTATGGCAAAACCTTCACAATTTGTTGCCCTTTTTAGCCAAACAATTTTTTCCTGGTGCACCAAAGAGTCCCCCCCCAAAAGCCCTGGATAGAACAATACTAGTGAAAAAATTGATGTTTGGAAGACTAACTTAATTCAAATGTGGATATACAAAAGATGATGGGAGGAGTCTGATTGAGGTAAATGGGGTTGTAAAATTAACAGGCTTCTCAAATGCTACAAATGAGTCCATATGTATAAGGTGGTTACCCCCAAACTGCCACTTTTAGCTACAGCCCCTTGTTATTCTATTATTAAACTGACTATTATTTTTCATTGATTTCTTGTTAACATTTGAAAGGAAGTTTGAACGCACCAAAGAATGTAACATTTGAATACCATATGCAAAAGTTATGAAGGAACAAAGTTTGGCTTTCAAACAATCTCTTCCTCATTGATAGGTACATAATTGATGTTAGAGATGTATTCATACTGAAGATGGTGGTTTTGGATCAGTGGTGCATTTGGGTGGGCACTTTATTAATCATTTTAGGCCATACATGCATGTCTATTGTACTCATCTACTATATAGTATAGTGGAGGCTAATAATCTTACAGACTATAGCTATTGTGTCATAATTCAAAGAATTTTGCATTTAATATACAATATAATTGAATTTTTTTGTCTTGCATATATAAAATTCAATTCTTAGACAGTCCCAATCAAAGATTATCAAATTTTGGTTTCAAATTAGAAAATCCTCTTTTTCAGTAAATTATTTAATTTAATATTCACAATTTTATATGATAATTGATTGAAAAACACTAGTGAAAAATTTCTTAAATTTGATTGCATAGATATGTAGGAAACATTCAAACATACATGTTTTCTTCAACAAGCATCTCCAAAAAAGTTTCAAAATTTCCTCTATAGAGGTTCTAATATATGGGTGACAATGCCTAAATTTTATCACTAGATTTTAGTTAGATTTTGGCAAGGTGATTCTACAAGTATGTCCAAATATACAAAGTTTGTTCCATTGTGGGGATCACTTATTAGAATATAATTACAATAAATAAATATCTATTTTACAAATTTGGGAATCTTCATTCTAGCATTGAAATTTATATAGAGGGAATTTTGAAACTTTCTTGGAGATACTTGTTGCAAGAAAGATGTACATACGGATGCTTTCTACATATCTATGCAATCAAGATTTAAAATTCACCACCAATGTATTTCAATCAATTATTATGTAAAACCATATATAATAGATGAAAGAATTCACAAAAAACAATATTTAGTACTTTTGAAAGCAAAACTTGGTATGCTTGATTGGAATTGCATAATAATTGAATGTTAACTATGCAAGTCAAAACATGCCAATTGCATACTATGGTATACTAAAAAACTGAATAGAACAATAGATAATTTGTAAAAATATTGGACATGATTGTATATGCCTTATGTCTACGCATGTATTGTGCTATACAACAAGTGTATGTGCTTGTATGCCTTAACCCTTAATGCTTGAAAAACATTGAAAATCCTCTATACAACTTGCATTTAACCTTAAGGTGATTGC
Organism: Thuidium tamariscinum; assembly: GCA_947034885.2. Lineage (NCBI taxonomy): Eukaryota > Viridiplantae > Streptophyta > Bryopsida > Hypnales > Thuidiaceae > Thuidium > Thuidium tamariscinum. The sequence goes on from OX344751.2 coordinate 13,860,881, forward strand.
AAGAAAGACTTCATATTTTTGGCTATAGAACTGGCAATACTATGTAATCCTACCAATACTGCATGTCAACAGTGCGCTCACAAATCTTAACTGTCAATTTAGGGCACCAATAGATCTAAACCATTAGTCAGTATTAAGTAGTACTATAGACTACTTCAAAGTTGTATAGAGACCATTGGTAGCAAAAAATAGTAGAAAAGGGGCTTGTGGATCCTTTCATTTTTACAAGTTCAAAAAAAATTCATAAAATTATTTTTTTTGAATCCATTTTTCTAGACAAGATTGCACTTGCATTGCAATAAAAAAATCTTCTAAATTTTTTTCCCCTCTTCATAGACTTTGCGCAAAGGAAGGTCACTTTGACCCCATGTGCGCAACAAACGTGTTTCTACCTCCAACTTGTCCAATTTGTGGCTTCAGATTTGGATTTTTGGGTAAAAAATAGGACTAAAATCTCCCAAAATGGCCAAGGTAGACATACAATTGAGGGAAATTTTAAAATAGTAAACTAATTTTTGAAAATTTGAAAAAATTACGTAACATCTAAAACTTTTGTGTGCACCTTCATTCAAAATTTCAAGCCAAAAACAAAAAATATGAAAAATTTATGAGCAAAAAACTACCTATTGGAGGTTAAGGGGACAAAAAAAATAACAAGTGTTTTTTGCAATCACCCCTTATAACTCTTTGACTGTGGTTTATATAAATTTTTTGACACATTGTTATTTATATACTACTATGATCATTAAATTATTTTGTATAAAAAACTATTTGGTTTATGCTAGTTTGATCAAATATAAAAGAATTTACAATATATTATATGGTTGCAAGGGACTTCTTGGTCCTTCTAGAATTAAAGTACATTCACTTGCTTAGAAGTTGGCCTAAAGGAGAAAAAAATCTCCTTGAAGTAAGGAATGGGGTTTGTTGCTTGTCCAAAGTTTGTGTAGTTATGGCATGCAAAAGTGAAGAGTGAAGAGTACTTTGACTTTGCACCCTAAGTGTAGTGCTTGGAAATCTATATTTTCTATTAAATTGAATCTAGTAGGTTGAAACATTGTAAAAATATGCAAAAGCCACTTATTGTCAACCATTCTCTCAAAACCAAGTTCAAGGAGCTTAGAATGTCACTTATGGATTAAATGATCACCACTTAATCATATTTGAATTATTTTAAAATACTTTTTTTTTCCTACTTTATCACCTCATTTAAACCATGAAGAATCAATCTTCTTGCTTGTTTTGTTTGAGGAAGCTTTTGTTTTTCACTTGCCTAGGAATAAATGTAAAAATATGTTTACTATCTCGTAGTATTTAAATTTTGGATTTCTAAACTTCTCCCAACTAATTCAAGGGATTTGATTTGATTTATATTTTCTATAATTTATTCGATAGTTATTAATAATAAATTCAAATGTTTTATCCAATGTGCAAGTGTCTTCATCTAATGATAAGTGAGGCAAATGATTGTCCATGCCCAATGTTTGCAATTATAAATTCACATTGTATTAATTAGATATGTGTATGCATAATATTTAATCTTTAGAGGATCTTGCAAGTCCTAGGTGAGGGGGTATAAAAATATAATTTTCTTTTTAACTTCAAGCCTTATCATCTAGCAATCTATGAAATCAAAGTTCTTGAAATTTTTTCTACTTATTCAAAATGTTTGTCTCTAACTTTTCACTTTGGGGATTTTGAATACAAAAATTATATATTGCACAAGAAATCTTCAAAAAAGGGCAATTCACTCTAAATCTACTTATATTGCTAAGTAATTTAGAGTAAGCTAGACTCCATATTTGTTTTAAAAAATTTGTATGCCTTTACTGAACAAGACTTAGAATTCAATGGTAGATAGAATCAACTTCATCAAGAACAAAAATTTACTCGAAGATTGCTTGAAGTCTAATGACTTTGTTTTGTAAGGATAAAAAAAGTTATTTTCTCATTTCACATGTTATAATCTTTCTATCTACATGATCAAATGGGTTGAACATTTTTACACATTATCATAATCTTCTCTTTGTTTCTAAATAATATTGGTGTTTCCTTTGTAAAACACAAGAGTAACATTGGTATTATTCATAAACAAAGGGAGTAGTTAATTGCACTGAAGTTCAAAAAAAAATCCAATTTTAGGCAATGCATTAAATAATGATAATTTTTGACATTTCTCTTAAAAAACATCCTTGATCCTTTTGAAGTTAACCCTTAAGCACTCCGACATTCAATATTTGGATAATGTACAGATTGAAAACCAAAGTCTTTTCTCACTATAGCTTGGATGAAAGTCATCCTAATTTTTTGAGATACTTTGTGAAGTTGTTGTTCTATTCAAAGGTTGGATTTGGTGTTATTAGAGTATATATTTTTCTAAAATTATAAATGTGGAAGTATGTCAAGTGGTTGGCTTGCATTGACTCTAGTTCAAACTTGGAATTGCAAAAATGATGTCATAGAATCAAAGAACACAAAAATTCCAAAAAATCACCATGTCAAGAGAACATAAAAAGAAATCGGAATAAATTGTTTTGATGCCATTTTGACACCAAAGGTCACATTCTTGACAATACAAATCATTTTAGTGTCATTTTATCCATACTAAATTGGTATGGAATTGGCACTAAATTAACTTAAGTGCATTTCAATGCACCATCATGGCACCATATTCACATGTCTTGAAGTTCCTGATTAGTGAACCTCTTTTCGACTCCATCCCAACAAATTTTACTTAGAAAATGACAATATTTTGCTTGTAATTCAATTTAGAAGGAATTTTGAATTTTTCCTTTTGAAATTTATAGAAAAATATCATTGATAGCATTGGTGAATCTAACCACATGGATAGAATCTAAAATTCAAACTCTTCAAGTTTGATTTGCATTTTAATTCCAAAATATTCTTCTGAGTAGTAGTACTTTACGATGATTTTTCCGAAATTGCCAATTCTGGAGATGAGTCTGGACGTCTAGGGGTTAAATGAAAAACTATCCCTAATGAAATTTCAATTCAGTTGGAGTGCTTCAATCCGGCAAGGTTCTGCTTCTTCACCAAATCCAAACATTGGCTCATTATTAGCTTATCTTAGAGTCCCAAGTATATTTTATATTCCAATTTTTGTTTTGAATTTTTCCACGAAATTTGTTGAACATTCTTCAAAATTGATGTTAATAGTCCTTATCATATTTGAGTTGAAGATTTATTTTTGGTTGTCATGATTAACATTAGGCCGGGTAAGGTAGAAGGCTCGAAAACAGTTTAGGCATTAAGAACCGCCCTATAACTGGTTGTAGAATGGACATGATGCAGTTTATAAATTGACCTCACGAGTCATTGAATGAAGTGAAGGAAAAAGCATTCTTTATCGCAAGAGCCAATCATTGTCTTTGCTTTCCCCATTTTTCTTTAGAATTGCAAGTGAACAGTATATGAAGGACCTAGGAACATAAATAGGGACCTAGGACACATCTCCTTTGAAAATTCGTAAGTAATTCAATAATGTTTCAAAAAATATGAAACCACTTGGGCTAGATTTTCCATCAATTTTTCTTGGTCTGAAAAATGAGCTAAAAATGTTCCCATGTAAAGAAATACTGTAAAAATGCAAACCAGCCCTTAGATGAGCGGTTTCTGAGCCTTCTACCTTACAATATTCTTTTGCAGCACTTATTGAGCCGTTCACAAAATTTTGAATGTCATAAAATACAATAATTAGCAATGAAATCTCGTTTCATTTGTTTCAAAAAAATAATAATAATAATAATAATAATTGGAATTTTAAAAAAAAAACTATAATCGGAATTTTTGACAGTCTCTTGACATTGCTATAAGGTAAGAGGCTCAAAAACCGCTCATTTAAGAGTTGATCTGCTTTTTTCATGTATTTCCTGAGATGGGAATATTTTTAGTGTATTTTTCAGTCAATGAGAAATAGATGAAGAATCTATTTAACACAAGTCATTTCATATTTTTTGAAGCATTTTTGAATACGTTATGAATTTTCAAACACAGTCTAGCATAGGGCCCTATTTGTGATCAGTAGGCCTTGCAACCCCATACATGCATAGTTTGAAAAAAATCTGGCTTGGTTCAAAAACTAGCATTGCAACATGTAAAAAGTAATAGAATTTGTTTCTAAATGCGTCTCTTTCTAAAACTGAAATGAATTCTTGAATAAATCATTATTTCAAATTTTTTAACACTTGGAAAAAGGTAGTTCATTAACCAATTCTTATTTTGAATATAATTAGTAGACACCTATCTACTTAGTTAGGAATGAACCCATTGAGACTCTGAAACCATCCATTCAATTAGTAAAAATCAAATCTTAGCATGCTTCAATGTAATCCTCAATTCATTTTCTCACAATCAACTATCCATTTTCACAGCCTCCTAGTGGTCAAGTATAAAAGCTTACCCAATTTATGAGCCTTTTCCTATATTGTACAAATTCAACGAAACATGACAAATTTCAATTTCAAAATAACAAAATTTAATTTTTGGAGAATTATTCATTTAATTTTCATCATTTGTTTATAATAATCAGTCAAAAAAATATCAATTATCAATTTTCTAACTCAAAAGCTAAAATCATTCATATGCAAATCATTCATGTTAGAAAATATCATTTAGCAATTAAAAATATAATCTACAGAGTGTTCAATATTGTTGACATGCATGCAAAATTTTGTAAATTAACCCTTGAGCGCCTAGAGCGAATTCATTGAAATCCAAACCTTTCCAAACTCATTCCACTCAAACTTTCTTCTAAGAAGAAATCCACATAAACCAACTGTACCAGTTGATAGTCAAGAGAGACCTCAAGGTTTGGAGAAAAGGACACATCCTTTGACCGTACCATGCAAAAGATTATAATAGTCAAACAAGAAAGTTTTTCAAATTGGAAAGGCCAAATTTTGGTCTCTGGGGCGCTCATGGGTTAATAATTTTTGTGTTATTATTTGTTTTTTCAACTTGACCTTCTAATCAAAACCAATTTTGTACATTTTAATTATAATGGTACTTGCCTCAAGTAGCCCTATTATAGTTGTGAAGATCTTAATTGCCATTAAAAAAAATTAAAATACCCTCCTAAACTTAATCTCTTATATTAATGCAAAAAATGTCACAATTTCATTCCTTGCAATCTCATTTACACAATTGTTCATTGATTAATTCTTGCTAAACCCTAATGACATCTAAACATCTTTGAAATGAAACCTTGAAGAAACCCTTTTGGATGTTGTTGCATTTATTGTGCAAGGTTTTATTAGGATGGGTTCATAGAAAAAATAACAATATTAAAGATTTGGTGTCTAGATTGTACTCATATCATAATTTATTTTGCTGAGATTGTTTGAAATCTACATCCTCTGTCCCATGGGCTCTTTTGATAGAAATTAGTTTTTCTTACAATATCTTCATTGAGGAGATGAAGTAACTCCTAAAGGACCAAGCACTATAAGAGAGAGCGGTGATTTAAGTATAAACCTAGTAGTATAGTCTTTTAAGTAACGACCTTCAAATAAGGTTTTTAGTAAAATTTTACTTAAAAGACAATCTTTTAGTAAATTTTACTAAAAAACTTACTTAAAGGTCATTACTTATAGGACTATACTTAAAAGATCCCTTTCTCTTGTAGGGAAGTGACCATTCAATATACATAAGAGATCTTAGGTGATTACATACAAAGTCAATTTTGGTTGGATGTTCATGAAATTTTAACACAAGGTGTGAGCATCTACCCCCTTAGAGGGAATATAATTTTTTTTCCAATCTAGTAACTATTCTACCCTAAATTTTTTTTAATTTCATGCAACATGAGTAAAACTCTTCCTCTACTTTTGAAATTTGTCAAGTATGTAATTTACATGATACAAGATGAAAATGTAAAAGAAAATACACTAATGTATAGTATAGAAACCTCACTCTTGGAGGAGTTAAAGTCTAATGACCTTGTAGGGCATTAATAAAAAAAAATTTAAAAATTCCAACTTCAAATGTTGTAATCTTTCAATCTAGTCCAAGTTTTTGAATTTTTTTCTACACAATCCCAAAGTAGTCTATCACAAATTTGTGCACTTGGATTTTCTTTTTAAAATTACTTTTTTCTCACTACCCTAAGAAGGATGAGGGTGATTGCTCCCCTCACTCAACATTTCCAAGTCATTCTAGGGGTGCAAGTAAAAAAACAAACCCTAAATTATGCTTGATTAATTAACCTTGTACATGCCTCTTGACTAATTTTGGACCTCTAGTTGCAAATATGAATTTGCAAATTTTATCATGTATGAAAAAAGAAATTCAGCGTTTTCTTGAGGGGTCAAACAAGGGGTCACCCTAGCCCTAAGAAGTGACAGTTTTTCAAAAATTTACCCAAAATGTGCATTGGTTCTTTAGGGATTATGTGCCCTTTTGGAAACATTCATCACTCACCACCGATAAAGCTATTACGGGTTGAAGGATCAAATTTCAAAACTTGCTTCATTCCATTATTACTAGGGTGGCCAGTGCCGTTGCCACGGTCTAATTTTTTTAATGTATAGAAACTTCAAAATTCAATAACTTTCATGCCGTAGGTTGGAACACCATGAATCAAAGCCCGTGCACCCCTCCTCGCCGAGGGCTTTCCGATGGTACTAAACACGCACCCCGGGGACTCATGGTCCAAGAGATCTCAACGTAACAAACAAACATCCAAACAAACAGTGTATCTTCATAGGGGGATTATCATTTTTTATTTTTTATTTTTTGAACAATTGGGCAGCTTCATTCCATTATGACTTCTCAATATCATCAAAGGGTCACACCAAAATACCAGAGGACCCTAGAATCAATCCGTAGTTGCCGCTTGTACTGTATCTCAAACATGCAAATTACGACAAACCTCCAAAGAATCTACCTGACTTGAGCTCAACCAAACTGGGAATAATATAATTAGTGTTGCATTCAAACCTCTGGAAACTTGGAAATATCTCTCTGAGTAGAGTTACTGTATTTTTGTTCCCTTTTTGGAAAAAAATGCTTCATTTCTTTGCCAAAATCCCCCAAAAAAGAATGGTGTAACCTTAAGGCTCTATCATAGGTTACTTTATTGACCAATTAGACTTTATATCTCTACTCCAACCAAACCTTAAGGTAGTTTGCTCTAAAAGCAACTACTTAAGATTTGATTAACATTCACATGGGCTTAGATGGGCAAAAAATTTTGACTTATTTTTTTAAAGAGAGTAACATTGATGTTACTTAGATTTAATAGAAGTGGTTTCATAATTTTTTGAGCAATATTGAATTAGTTTTGATTTTTTGAAGATGTTGGTTCTAGGCGCCTATCCTTGATTGTAGGTTTGACAAAATGCAAATACATCTAAAATGTAAAGAGAGATGGAGAAATTGAAAAGAAGCTTGCTAGCTTGCAATGAAGTACAAGAGAGGGTTTTTAATGTGACCAATGGCAATTTTTAAGGTTTTAGATTTCTATATACTTTATGAAGAGGTTGTTGACTAGCCAAATCTTATTTTAAATACATTAAAAATGTACACAAATTACAACTTTTTAAAATGGATTGCACTTAGATGGAAGAACCTAAAATTGTTAATATAAACAATTCAACATAGTTGTAGGCATTTTTTTCCTAAAAATAGTATTTTTGTAGTATTGGAGGATAAAAATCATGAATATTTAAAAGAATTAGATTTTTTAGATGCTCCATGTAATTTCTATAATTTTTCAAAGTGCCTTCTCTTTAGATGAGTGAAATTGTCCTATAGGTGGAGTTAAATATGAAATTTGCAAAATTAGTAGTTAGTGGATCAAAGTTGAGTTTATGTCCTTCAAAAGAGTTAGTGAATTAGAATTAAGCATTTGGAAAATACATTAATCAAAGTCTTGTGGCACAATTAGGTGAGTCTAAGGCACAAGAATGGAAACATGCGTATTAATGACTTACATGTTAATGGTTAAACCAATCCACATTACAACCCAAAAACATTATTGACACCCTCACTTCTTCATTAGCCCAATTATTGCCAATCATAGGTCCACTTAATCCTTGAAGGACGAACTGGTGGCCGCAGAAACCATCCATTTTGATACTATGTGACATCACCTACTTTGAAAGAGCCAAATATATGCATTGGAAGTCAAAGTGCTATAGAAGATCTTCCCTTCCCACCCTCAATACCGAGGATGAAAAGTTGCATTTCTGTCCTCGAAGGAAAGATTCTTTATCATTCAACGGACACCAAACATTTGCGGCGTTGTTCAAGGGTTAAAAATTATATCTTGTCTATTTTATCCCCAATTGTATGGTCCATTAGAGTAGACTACTATAACCATGTTGTGCCGTGTGATTGCGGTTGTAGATAAGATTTAGAAACTTAGATTCCGAAATCAGAGTCAATTCCATACAATATTTTTTGTCCTTTGGAAAGAGCCAACAAACAAACTTGGGAAATATCTTCTCCTCCAAATCCCTTCAGACAAGGAAAGTGAAACGAAGCTCCAGACACTCCACCGAACAACCTTGACGTCGTGTTCACGAACCTGAGACGTCGGATCAGAGATAGGATCTGTGGCTGAGATCTGCCACCTGCTCGTGTGGAAGACGTGAAAGGCGTGTATAAGAAGGCCACAGACCCCCGCCCTTTGAAGGTCTAAGCTTATTTCAGTGCGGTTAGTTGGCATTGCGTATTGCTTCCGTCGTCATATCTCTTTCGATTTTCTCCTCGCCGATCGTCACCATGTCGGGCTGCGGCAACGCCAACTGCAACTGCGGGGCAAACTGCCAGTGCGGCTCCGGCTGCTCGTAAGTCTTACGTACTCTTTGTTCCTGTGCAATTGCTTCTGTAATTCAGTTCTTGTTTGGATATTTCGTGTAGAGATTGCGTTGGATTTTTTGGTTTGATCTTCGTGTCCGTCGAGAGGGTAGTATCGTAGAGGTTTCGATCGAGTTGCCGTTTGGAGAGGTCGAGCCTCATTAAATTTGAATTTCCTTTTGGTTTTGAGCTTCGCTTGCATGAAGTGCGGGAGCGACTGTCAAAACATTTTGAAGCCTTCATGTCCACTGTTTTTCCTTCGTTCATGCACCTTGCTCATCACACATTGAGCCTCCACATGTCCATGTCCACTCAGCTTGTGATGAAGCACTGTTGGACATTCCACTTCATGTATTGTAGAGCCAAGTGACAGTGCATGCTACTGGTAGGATTAGTCGGGAAGATGCAGTTCGATTATCTTGATTTTGTTGTAGGTTTGACAGAGAATTCTGAAGGTTAGTTTGGATATCCTCCCTGTTCTTTCTTAGTTTGTGAGGAGGAATTGATGATATGAGCGTCGATTGATGGAGCTTTTGGTTAGGTCCTTGTCGTCGGAGTGGTAATTGTATGCGCATATATTAATGGTAGTTGTAGTCTTTCCGTTAAGGTCCTCTTGTTTTCTAAGCGGACGTATATAGTGTTCGTCGTATTGTTAATACGCCGAAATTTTAAGAAATTTTCTCCTTCTGAGTTCATAGAGAATGTTTTAGATTTTAGAGCTCTGCCATCAATAACATAGCGAAATTTTGGCGTTCTGTAGCACGCGCACGATTTTAACGAATACGACTGTAGTCTGTATCGGTTTCTGGTGATTAATACCTGTAGGAGAGTTTTGTGCATGCTTTGAGAATTGTAACTGTCATCGTGATGCCGTTCGTGTGGCCTCGAGTGTGGTGATCGAGGGTGCAGTCTCGCTGAAAGTACGAGTCTGAAGATTCAGTTAGAATTAGTTTGCAACTCTTGTACAAGATGAAGTGAAGGTTCATTTGAAGTTTTGCCTTGGCGAGTAAGTTCAAACTGGTGCAGTCGGGCCGCTTTTCTCGAGTATTGCTTTCATCTGTTACCTTTAACATATTTCTAACCTCTCTGGATGAAATTGACGCTGTATGTAAGACTTCAATCTTTTATTACAAAAGTAAAATAAGGAGCTTACGAAGGAATCGTGTTACTTTGGAATTGAGTTGTCACAAAGTTATGATGCTGAAATGCTAAACGCCTTCAGAACTAAGACAGATTTAGATTCTACGTGTAAAGAATTTTAGCGTTCGCTTTAAACTCATCCAATTGTTTTAAAAGTCTGAAATCGTGAGTCAAACATTAAATTCGTGAAAAAGCAAGAGATTGGCTCTTTCCAGGGTTCGTGTGGATCTGCACCGGTCCTAGCTAGTTTCTGGATTCGTGAGCAATTGCTGATGTTTGATAATTTTGTGAAGTGATATATTACCTGCAACCGGTTTGTTTGTTTGACGTGGTCTCGACTTACTGTAGAGGTTGAATTGATTTTATTTGCTGATACCGGTTTTACATTATTTTTGTTAATGTTCGTTTTCTTCGTCCTCTTGAATTGTTTACATGTTATATATCTCTGACTTTCTGGATCTGATGCATGATTGCAGGTGCGGGAGGACCATGTCTGCACCATCTTTCGGTGGCCTCCGCAAGTGAGTAATTGCTGATGTTTGATTCAGATTCAGTTATTGTCTAGAACTTTGAAATTGATTTTCTTAGACTACGAAAGGGGTGTTTTTCCACTCACCTGTGTCTTGGGCATTGACAGCTACAATGCGGAGAACGACTGCAAGTGCGGACCGAACTGCAACTGCGTTGATTGCCAGTGCGACAAATGATTCCCGTCCATGGACATCTCCATTGTCACACGAGGGTGACAAGCGTGATTGTACTTTGTGGATGATAGCACAGCTGTTTTGAAATGTTCGTTTGCTTCGTCTCTGGCTTTTGCAAGCGGGGTCAGATGCGTTCAATAAGACTTGTGAAATGATTTGTGTGCGGCTCTGAAATGTTGTAGGATTGATCAGTTCAAGGAGTCCCTCCGTGATCTCAATGTGACTTCTTTGTCACACTTTTGTTTTGAGAAACCTTGGGCCTGTGCTGAAGCCTATACATTCAATATTTCTGGAATTTTGAGTTGTTCATCATTGTCTTAAGTTGCATCATCACTCAAAACATTGTCGTAGATCGGGGGCTGGATTGTTATATTCAAGTTCAATCGTCTTTTCAGATAAATTTGCTAAGAGTTTTAGAAGAATGACATGACATTTCAACAATTGAGGCGCTCCGAAAGGTGTCGATCATTTACTTGATATGGAAATACAGAGTATGACGTGTTTGTAAGGATATATGTCCCAAGAACCGACTCCATGAAATTTATATGATCCACATGAATTTTCTGTAGTAAGAGTGGGAAGCTTGCAATGTCAAAAGAAATATCATAGAGACATACTTATTTAGTCACAAGGCACTTGTATAACTTCATGTATTTGCACCTACTTCATAAGCATTTGTCAATGTAATGTGCATAAATTTTTCATTTGTTCTCTTACCTTACAATAGCCACAAAGATCAAGATGTTGATTGTATGTGTAGTTATTTTTGGAATTTTTTGCAATTTGAAAGAATATAGATCCAAAATATTTGATGCATCACCAAGCAAAACTAATACAAAACACTACATAGTAGGACTATTAGCTCAATAATCTAGTTTATGTTTGTCAATAGAGGGCATCAAGAGTAGTTTTTTCAAAGGAAAGTTGGAAACTCGATATTGGACTCTTCTAGAGGAAATCTTGCAAAGAGATTCTCAAGACCTTGGAGATTCTCAAAATCCAACCCTACACTTTCAAAGGCTCTACAACCTCCATCACAAAGTTGAATTTAATTTGAAAAAACCAATGAGCAATGTTCTTTGTAGAGCTAAGAACACGGAAAATATATATACAATGATTAATATAATTATATTATTTTGACAAATGTAAAATTGAAAGAAGATGAGAGGAAGAAAAACTAGCATCTATCTACCACCTATCTTATTTACATAGAAGAACTTTCAACAAACCTGAAATGCTTCCAATGAGGAGATGTGAGGGCCAATACAGAGTTATTGGAGTAATATATACTTTGAAATCTCATCTTCTCTTGAATTTTTAACTAAAGGAAGACAATCGAAGTCTTCTTGGTTGAAAGCATGAAGATGAAAAAGCTCAGGGACTCTCCAATCATTGGCCATGCACAATTTTTTCAACTTTGAAATTATTACCCACTTACTTGACATAGGTGTCAAGCTCTCTTCATTGGAAGAGTGATTGAAGAGTGAACCACGTGTGAAGTTCCGTCCAATGCTAAAAGTGGCTGTAGGCTCTGAATGACTCTGAATCACAGATGTTTGAAGCAGCTTTGTATTCGCATTTCATCATCTTGGTTGTTCGTGAGTTTTGCTTTATAATTCTGATTCCCCGAAGTCCAACTAGTTCACTCTGGACTTGCCAAACTGTCGGTTTCTGACAAGAAGAGAAAAGATTAAAATTGTAAGTGGTCCATTTTTGACTGACTTGTAGACCCCAAAAATCTGTGCAGAAAGCTCTCAAACCCTAGTAATCAATGCTTAATGCCGGAAATGGAAATATGTTTGAGCAGCTTCTTCAGGTGGCTGAAATTCAGAACACAAATTGCCAGCATCTAATTCATTGATCCTTCAATAATCCTTCATTTGGATCCAAAAATTCGGAAATCCAGTTCATGGACTTACTAGGCGATGCTGAGATCCAGGAATCCTTCTTGAGCGTGCGCAATGATGTCAATCAAGTTTTTCTACTCAATATCATAATCCTCAGTAAGATTTGGGTAGAGTGCTGATCAGGAGAGACCAAGAGTATGTTCTTTGAAGAGAATGTACCAGAGATGCACATTTCAGTGTGTGTCACAAACGGACTCCACAGAGGGCATTAGCACGAATTTTGGTTTGGGGGAGTAATTTATTACTCAGAAGTGATACAAATCTGTTGTAAGGGAATATGTATCAACTGATATTCTTGCTTTTGCAATGGATGAAATTGCTCCAAAACCTTCAAAGAGTATCACTCCATTCAGATAAGTAAACAAGTTTGATATCGTCCACAACACTTCATGTGTTCACAACCTCCCATTGAAGACATGATGAAAAGAGCTTCTTGACTCCTAAGGTAGGAGGTCCATAAAGCTCTTGGACTCTATAAAGCATCCTCTAATGCAGAGGTACATATTGCTTTCTCTCTACTTCAACAATGTATACATGATGTACAAATCAAGAGGAGTGGGCACTTTCAATGAGTGACCACTAAAAGTAATTTCAACTTCAAAAATTCAAAATGAATTCAACAAAGTTTCAAAAAATACAACTTGGGTTAGATGCCAATTCCATTTAATATTTCAACAGAAATTTACTTTAAAAAAAATGTCCAGAAGTTTAACCTCCCTGCACAAATTAATTTTCAGCTCTTAAATGGGTGCTTTATGAACCTCCTACTTTGTTGAAGATGGCTTTCTACACTGGATGCCCCAGCTATGAAATGAAAAAATAAATCAGTTGTGCGGAAAGGCTGGGTCTAAGTCTGCATACTTTGGTTTTGATTTACTTCCTGAGATTTTGCTCTCTATGTGTATGTGCCTACTAGCCCTTTTTTTTTGCTTTTTGAGAAAGTGCCAACATGGCGATCATTTAAAATTTGGTGAAGCATTGTATTTCAACATTCATCCAACTTTTGCACTAAAAAATACTTTATAGTTATATTCATACACTTTATCATCTAAATTTGGCGATTTCATCCACGATTTTCATAAAAATGGTAAATTTCTGGCGAAAAAAGGTTACTTTTTTTGATACTTTTCTGGCGAAAAAAAGATTTTTTTTGAAATGGTGCTTTTTGGCACCATATCGCCCAAAAAAAAAGGCCTGGTGCCTACGTGAAGGATGTGTCTGCTCAGCTTTTAGGTTGCCGCCCCATCTAGACACCCACATTCGAAATGTTTGAATTGAAAGAAATTATTTGTCCAGCAGCCTTTTTTTTTGGCACCATGGGACCAGATTGCACCATTTCAAAATAAATGTCTTTTTTTTGCCAAATAAAAGTAATCTCTCTTGTCATAATTTTTCCAATTTTCTTTAAAATATAGTTGAAGGTGCCAAATTTGGATGAAAAAGTGTATGAATGTGATGGTAAAGTGTTTTTAAGTCCAAAAGATGAATGAAAGTAAAAATACAATGCCTCACCAAATTTGAAGTGATCACCATCTTTAGTTGCCTAAAAAAGTTTGGTCCCCACTTTCGAAGTCGTGTGACATAAGTATCTTGCAAAAAAGTTTGAGGCATAAGAGGATTTTTGGGCCCCCAGAAGACTGTTTCAGGGGTGTTCCCCAAAATTGTTCCCACTGCTGCAGACCAGCCCCCTGTTGGTCTGAATTTTTGAATTTTGAAAAAAAAAATTAAAATTTTTTTTCCAAGAAACTTCAGAATGTACTAAAGAGCAAAAAAATGATTTCAAAAAAATATTTTAAAAATATTTAATAATTAATTAAAATTAATCAAAAATTAGTATTTTCTGACGTGGCAGTCGCTCGACCACATCATCATCGCGTTCCCAGAGTTCCTAGTGCGTTCCCAACATTTGGGAACTCGCAATCTTGTAAACCACCTAGAAATCCTCTTATGCTTCAACTATAGTTACCTTCTCAACTTCAAAAAAAGTCATGCCCAAAGTGGGGGGACTTTACAATAACTCAAATGTCTAAATAACATAGTGAATATTTTAATGTCATTGCATACTATTTGGGGGCAATATTTTGTGATCAAAAAGATTTTTTTCCCTCAAATTTTAATTATTGTATTAATACTTAGATTATTGTTTTATTGCTTTATTGAATAGAGGTCACTAAGGTGGAATTTTAAAATGGTAAAAAGAGCACAAATATTGAATATATTGCTAGTTGTGTGATTGTATAAAGAAAAGCATTCAACAAAATGAGAAGTCAATTAACAATTAAATGAGAAAAAGAACATATCATTCTATAGAAGTTTGGCCATGTATATATTAAATATGACATTCTTAATATAATATAGTTGACTTTATTACTTATCTTTTCCTAGAATAATATGTACAATATTGAAAATAGGAACAATAATAGCTTTGTAGATATTATTTTGTATTCTTTAAGTCAAATGTACACACAAGTCCCTTAAATAAAGGGAAATCAAGAAATTATTACTAAACTAGAGCGAAAATTCTTAACAACTATTTCAAAGAAATGAAAAAAAAATTCATTTAATTTTTCAATTAGTGCAAGACTTTAAAAAAATTATTAGTAAGTAAACCTCTCTCACTTTATAAAATAATGATGCATAACAATGCAAAGTCCTTGCTTATATCTATTTACAAAATTTTATTTATTTCAAAAATCCAAGCTTATGGATATATTGAAATACTGAAAATTGTAGATGTTAGAATAGGTTCTCCTATACTTGTAAATACTTAGTATAGCATAGACAACAACACCGTCTCCTAAGAATTACAAACCTTTGTGAAGAAGAATCACCCAAAACCATCAAAAGTGGATATTAGAATTAACAAAATTTTGCATGGAAGTCAACAAAAATTGTAATTTATTGAATCAAAATTGTTGTCTGATATGGATATCAAGATAGGACTCACCTAAAACAAGATAAGAAGTTTCTTATTTCTGAAAAGATATTTTTAACATTGGACTTAGAACTATTTGGTTGCTCATAAGGTAAAAACAACCCATTGCGCAATTTTGGCTCTATTGTGGATGGTCTTGGATAGTGATTTGACCTCCAAAGAGTGCTCTTAGGTGTATTTTAGCAAATGATACACAAAGTGCCCCCCAAAGATGATTAGTCCATCTTATAGGGTTGAATCAATCTATCATAGCCTAACGTCACCTACATCACATTTTTGCCAAATATTATTTTTAATTAGAAGGTTTAATTTGGCACTTCATCTATTATCAATAAAAATTTTAGAATTTAATAATATGTGGAGTATAGGTTTTTTTAAGCTTTCAAGTATCCTACAAATAATTTTGGAATTTGTTTAACACCTTAAGGTTTTTGACTATGCTTTTACCAAAAATGCTCCGAAATTGTCATTTCTAGTACAAGTACATAGAAAAATTTCAAAACTTTCCATCTATTGTAAATACTACAACATATTAGCATTTCAACTTGATATGAATCTTGTTTTTGGCTTTGTAAAAACTAATGAATTGCACTTCTCAAGGTCACATTTTAATGAAAAAATCTCCATGTTGTTGGTACTTCTTTGGATTCACTTTTCATGGCAAGTTATCTACCTACTAGGAAAATTTAAATCATTTTAAAGTGTACAACATGCAAGGAAAAAATAGTAAGAGGAAAGGAGTAGAGAGTGATTTAAAATACTAAATTGTTGATAACTTAGTTATAAAATTGAAAAGTGTCAATTTCAATGGTTGTAATGTTGTAATAAACAATCTATATCTTATGATTTTATTTTTTCAAAAAATATTTAAAATAGAGTTAAATAGAGAACTTTAAAAGTGTATTTTAGTATAGAGAGTCTATAACTGCTTACAAACTAAATCTCGTCATAAATTTAATCTCACAAATCAAAATGGAATGAATGAAAGCTTTCATTGTATATTAAAATCTAAATTACTCCCTCTGTCCTACTTAAAAAACTCCAAATCAAGTAGAATTTGTGTCCCACTAAAAAGATCCATTCCTATATTTGGTAAAGTGTTCATCATGTTAAATGACCTTATGGGAGTAAGTGAAACAATATGGGAGCATTCCTTTGGCCTGACAAGCTTGGCCTTGCCCACACAAGCCCAAGCTTCTATGCATTCATCCATGCTTTTGCTTTGCATTCATCCATGTAGTTTTGCTATTGCTTTTGGAGGCCTGGACTTGTTCTTCCTCCTGGAAAGCTGTCATTTTATGCCCCTCTAAATTTAAAGTACACACATGTGCTGCACAAGATCTCACTGATTTGGCATGTGCACTGATTTGATTGAAAATGCAACAAAATATGTCCAAGGGCACAAGGCTTCTAATCTTAATCTTAACTAGGGTGGCCCATGCCGTTGCCACAGTCAGGGAAAACAACAGAATAAATAATTTTCTAATTTTTTTAATGTATAGAAACTTCAAAATTCAATAACTTTCATGCTGTAGGTTGGAACACCATGATTCAAAGCCCGTGCACCCCTCCTCGCCGAGGGCTTTCCGACGGTACCAAACACGCACCCGGGGACTCACGGTCCGGGAGATCTCAACATAACAAACAAACATCCAAACAAACAAACAACGTATCTTCATAGGGGGATTCTTTATCCCCTACAACTGAAGGTGGTAAAATTACTTTGAAATTTGAAGGTAAAATCACTTTTGAATTTGATTGTAAATAATTGGAAGCTCTCCATGTACTGTTAGTGGGGGTGGGGGTGGGGAGACAAAAAGATATGGTAGAAACAACCAAAACCATCAATATAAGCAACTCAACATAGTTAGATGTATCTTTTTTTTTTAATAGAAAAATACTTTCGTAAGGTGAGTGCATCCAAAACCAAAAATTTAAGCAATTCAGCAAAGTTGGAGGCATCTTCTACTAAAAATAATGTTTTTGTATTAGTATTAGTGAGTGTATATCATGAATATTCAAAATAATAATAATAGGATGTCATATATAATGTCTATGATTTTTTAAAGTATTGGTTTTTTTTGGCGAGGTTCCCAACTCTACATGTGCCTCAATATTTGACTTTTGCCCACTATCTCTTTGGATTATGTTTCAATCTTGACTGAACAATCCTATAATTTCACAAGTGTGATAAATCGAATGGATCATTTGTAATGCTTGGTGTTTATAGGGGTTAGCATTATCAAGTTCATTAGTTCTCTATCTCGACAATCACTTCTGCTTGAGGAAATCAAGGCTATGATCTCTACTTTGTTGACGCAATGCACGAAAAGGACGTTATTGAGTGTTTGAAATGCAACGTGAAGGTCTCGTTGGATGGCTAAAGATTTGCTTATAAGGTTTTAAGCCTAGCCTGTTTTTCCTTGCAAATGTTGTTGTCTTGAGAATTGCTCCAACCCCGGTTAATCTTGTGAATGTTGCTGTCTTGAGAATGGCTTCAACCCCAGTTACAAAGAGTAGTCAAAAGTTTATTGTCACCTTTCTTCTTATTTTTCTCTCTGAGAAAGTTCTCTTTCTTTCACTATCTTGTTTTAGATTGTTCATCTTATTGTCTGCTTGTTTTTCTATTGTTTACTATTTTAAAAGTGTGGTTCTGATTTGTGAGTGCTTAGAGCAATTGTAGTTCGGATTTGTGAGTGTTTATGGCGACTTTGGATTTTGTGAGTATTGAGGGCACGACCGTACATAATGGCAAGTCAGCCTCTAACAAGAGTGACATGTCGCAACACACTACATGGCGTGGATTGAAGTGTTCATGTAGAGTTGATGAAGGCCTAGGGGTGGAGATCACCTAGTCTATTGTTCGACAGTAAGCGAATCGAGGCAATCTATCTTCTATCGGCATTTAGCACACCTGCACTTACATCTACAACAACATGGACTCTCAAAGTGGCGGGCGTCACGATTAATCCTTTTGAAGATCTGCTTTCCACTCTAGAGTCGATGGAGCCGATGGAGCAGTTGTGATTATTAGACAACAATAACATTGTCGATCTTTTAAAAGATTTAGAAGATGAAGAAATTTTTTGATTTCAAAGACAACAAGTGTGCTAATGTTAGCCAGCATGAAGAAGTGGAGAGAGCTGCCGGTTTGAAGGATGAATCTCTTCAAAAGCTACAAAACACCATAATAAATGAATCTAAAGTTGGAGAGAATAATGTTGTCATAAAGACTTTGGGGCATGATCAAGTTCCTATCGAATTCTACCGCATTTGAAGCTAGTGTGTCTACTATGTTTATGAATTTATGCTTGTTTTATTTTTGTCATTCTGATGGTTGTATTTGGTTGTACCAAGTGGTGAGTGGTTGGATTGGAATGCCAATTACAAAGCGTGGTGGTCAGAAAGAGGTGGGAAGAGCTATTGGTTTGAAGGACAAATCTCTTCAAGAGTTGCAAAATAGTATAAATGAATATGAAGTTGGAGACACTATAAGAAACTTGTGTTTTAGATGATGGATTTTAGGTGACATCCAATATAGCAACCCATGTTAACATGTTCAAACTAATGTCCGCCATAACATCTTGATGTTATGGCAGACATTATCTTGGACATATAAATATGGGTTGCTACACTAAATGTCATTTAAAATCCATCATCTAAAACATAGGTTCCTTTTAGTGAGAGAATAGTGTTATCATAGAGACTCTGTGGTGCGATCAGGTTCTTGAGGTATTCTATAATATTTAGGGCTAGTGTGTTTGCTATGTTTATAAATTTATACTTGTTTTACTTTTGTCATCCTGATGGTTGTATTTGGTTGAATTTGGTTGTACCAGATGGTCAATGGTAGGATTAGAATGCCAATTACAGGGCATGGTGGTCAAAATGAACTAGATTCAGAGAATGACAGCAAAGTAAGCACCTACCTTGCGTTCAAAACCATATTTTAATTTTTAACCCTAATTAGTGTTTCATATAGCTAAAGAGTTCTAGGCATAAGAGGATTTTTCAGGGCTTCAGGAGACCGTTTCAGCTTGTTCCCAAGTCTGCGAACGCGTCAGATAAAATAATAATTTAAAAAAATAAAAAAATAAAAAAATAATTTTTTTATATTAAAATATTATTTAAAAAATATTAAAATAATAAAATAATAAAAAAATATTCAAAAAAAATTATTAAAATATTAATTAAATATGATTATCTGATGTGGCAGTCTCTTGGCCACATCAGATCGCCTCAGTGGCAGCGTTCAGAGAGTTCCCATGGCCTGATAACTCACGGTCTTCTAGAGTAGCTGAAAATCCTCTTATGTGATTTATGAATGTTTTTATTTATAAATTTTTCTTTTGTTTTGTGAGCATAATGACTCTGAGTGGGGCAGATTGAAAGGTGGACACACTATAAGAAACTCATGTTTTAGGTGACGGATTTTAGGTGACATCCAATGTAATAACTCATGTTTTTATGTCAACAATGATGTCCGCCATAACATCAAGATGTTATGGCGGACATCATTGTTGACATAAAAACATGAGTTATTACATTGGATGTCACCTAAAATCCGTCACCTAAAACATGAGTTTCTTATAGTGACAGTTGATAGTTGATGCCCAGTCTGTTTTCCAAACAATATGACTCTAAGTGGGGTGGATTGAAAGGTGGTCAGTTGATGGCTGATGTACAACTTGTTTTCCAAGATCCCAATGCACTAGAGCTATAGAATAGTCCTACTAGAACAGGAGGGAAGAAAAATAAAGTGAATGAGAAGCAAAAGGCTGATTATGCCATTACCTTTTAATTCTTTGTATCCCATATCTTGAAGTTTTATAGCAATTCCCTACTTGTTAGTTCACATTGTTTGGCTAAAGTCCAAAATGTTGTGATTTTGAAGTGGTTTTGTATCCTATGCTTTGTCTAATTCTTCTTGATTCAATGTTTGAGTTCTCGTTGTTGTGAATTGATGCATTACATCTTAGCAGGAATCATCTTGGAAAGAATTGAGTTGCAGCAAGAAGTATATCTAATTCCATAACTCCTGGTATAGTTTTGATCGTATAGTTCATTGAGAGGAAAGGCAATGTAGGGTGAATGCAAGAAACACCTGTACTATTTGTTGTGTCTTACTACAGTACTCATGACTTTTTCTAGAGTACATTAAAATTAGAAAATTGATTTGAAAAATATTTGAAAAATATGAAAAATGTATAGACCTTTGAATGAAGGTTTTCACCAAAGGAAATTGATAGAAAAATTCTCTAAGTAGGAGAATTTAAAAAGCGCCAAACCTCAAGAAAATACATACATTCATGTTTTAATTCGGGAAAAATAGTAAAAATAAGTAAATACAAAAAATAAAAAGTGGAAATTTGCAAAAATTCTATGTAGATGGTCATTCACTAAAAAAACACCAAAATAATATTTTATATGTTTCAGAATTCAAGCAGAAAGAAGCTCACTTTGTAGACTTCCACACCACATAAAAATAACTTTTTTCAAAATCCCTCACGTGGAGAGATGTAAGTCTACTAGAAGACCATCTCATCCAAATTTTGTCTCAAAATCATTAAAAAAAGGTACTCCTTAGTACTAAAAACCTCCAAATTCTCATTTGTGACATTTAATCACTAGTACTATTTTAGTATTAAACTATTTTTGAAAATTATGAAAAAATTATATAAGGTGTAGGATAGACATGAGTACCTTCTTTAGAAATCTTGAGTCATTTCAAGCAAAAATGAAAAAGTTATGGCCAAAAAATAGATCAGCACTTAGCTTGTGACGGAAAATAGTACAAGTGTTTCTTGCATTCATCCTGTAGTAGATGTATGTCATTGTTCAATGAAAGCAAGCAACTATAGACTAGAGAAGTTGTGGTACGTTTTTATACTCTTTTTAAAAGTAATTAAAAATACCTATCGTGAGTGAGTTCGAATGCAAGGAGGTAAGATATCTCAAATAGGAAGGCAAAAATCATTATTCAATTTAACTATTGGTATACTCATTCCAACTATCCAATTCCACTTCAATTGATTCAATCTCAATCCCTCATCATATTCACAAACACTTTATATTCATATTTTTACAATCGGTGTTGTTTACAATAATCTCATTCATTCACATATAATTTAACAATTGTTCCTCACATTTTTATTCCTCATTCATATGATATTTATCCAATCGGCTTTCAGTCACATACAACCTCCTCAGTTTAACAATCTCTCCAATCGGAACACACATCCATTCTCAACCAGTCACACAATTATTCAATCAATCTTTCATTCACATACAATTGAAATACTCACACACATACAATACACACTCACAATTGCAAAACTAATTATATTAACAAACACACCTACTTTCTCTCAATAAGGTCAACTACAAAAACAATCGACTTCACTACCTAAATACCTATAAGCTAATAGTCCTTTGAATCTCACCGAAATAACTACCAATCGAAATTAACCTCCATTTACA
This sequence comes from Thuidium tamariscinum, assembly GCA_947034885.2. NCBI lineage: Eukaryota > Viridiplantae > Streptophyta > Bryopsida > Hypnales > Thuidiaceae > Thuidium > Thuidium tamariscinum. The sequence continues at coordinate 13,882,867 of OX344751.2, forward strand.
CTACCACCATAGTCCAAAACAATCCCGATTGACAACTAGTACTAGTAAGCCTCTTGAATCACATTAACTATTGGCAAACTTTACTAATAAACTGGAAAACTACCAATTGAACACATACGAAAATAAAAATCAAACTATAGAAGTATAAAAATTAGAAGAGATCAAAGTCCATTTGGCAAAACCTCTAAATCCATGCCATGTGCCCTATTTTCAATGTCATTAATAGTGGACATTGTATATTGAACATAAGTATTATCTGACTAATGAAGGCACAATTTCATGAATATGTTTTGTTTTGAGTGATCTTACCTTATTTGAGTGGCCTCCCATGCCAAAAACTTTGAACTCTTGAAATCATTTGACTCTCATTTGGGAAGCAATTGGTAACTTCAATCCTTGTACTCATTTTTGACCTAGTAACAACAAAGACATCATTTTGTGGCATTTGGATGAAACTGAAACTAAAAGTTTTTTCTCATTCAATTTTTGCTTGTTTACCTAGTATGGAAGGTTATGAATAGTATTCAATTGAGTTTGCAGTCATGCAAGTGTCTCTCTTTACATGAATTAGAAGTAAGCCAAAAAATTAGATGGCAAAATTTGCTATTTTAGTGTATTTTGTTCCTTTTGCTAAATCTAAAATTTCTCCATGAAAATGATATTTTTTGACTTTGAGCCCAATTAAGAAAACAAATATCAACTACTCTAGTTTCTATTCCAATTGTAATTTTGGAATAATTTGAAATATTGAATATTTTATTGGAAATTGAACTTTGGATGTATTTTTGGTGTCTTCTACATTCTAATTATAGAAGGATACAAGATTTGAGTTTACACCATGATTTTTGTCACTATAATGTATATTCATGGTGAAATTTTCAGATTTTTTGAAATAATTTTCTATTTGATATGAATTTTTCTTCATTTTTTCTTCAAAGATTCTCATAAAAATCAATTTTCCTCAAAAAATCTAAATTTTTTGTGAAGTTAAGAAGACATGTAGTTTCTTCTTTAAAAAATAATTATAGAAAATTTCAAGCATATCTTGTTCAAAAATGGCAACAAACTAAGTACTGGACAATGAGGCTTTGAACCTATAGTTATAAGGCCATTATTTAAGGGTTAACATCATGGGAGGTTCCCATTCTTGGGTAGAATTTGTCATATATGTGCAATGCATTGCTTGACCTTTAAAAGATAGACCTATAACCATTGATTTTAAGCCACAATGCCCATCATTTAGTTTGATTCCATTTTGAACTAGATATATTTGAAGTTTTTTCTATTTATTTTTCTAAAATGAAACTATATGTCTTCTTTATTTTACAAAAAATTCAATATTTTTTGAAGAAAATTGATCTTCATGAGAATTTCTTAAGAAATAAAGAAGAAAAATCATCTCAAATAAAAAATTATTTCAAAAATTTGAAAATTTCACCATGGATGTACATTATAGTGACAAACATCATGGTGTAAACTCAAATCCCATGTCCTTCTATAATTAGAATATAAGACATTAAAAATACTTTTGAAGTTCAAATCACAACACTACAAGGGAAACTGCGTCCTATTTGACAGTAATTTTGACAAAATTCTGTCAACTCCACTGTAGATTAGGAGTACCTGTTTCGAACACTTTTTTGACAGAATTCTGTCAATTCGGCTGTCAATTCGGACAAAGATACACATTAGCATTCAACAAGTCTTCCTCTCACTCCTTTGCCACTGTGAATTTTTTTCTTTGCCAACATGGATTTCTTTTCCACGTCACTTATTCCAAAAAACTATTTTCCAAGGATTTAATAAAATAGTTGAAATAATGGCTAGAAAAAAAAATTAGATGAATTTTTTTCAGATGAATGATGAATATTTAGATGAAATGCTTTTGAATGATTTAAATTTTAAATTTCTTTTTAATCAACTTTCAAGAATGTTGAACAAAACAAATTAAGATCATGAAGTTAATTTATTCACTAAATTGTTTACTCCATGAATCATTTGTATTTTGTGAAATGAATGGAGAAGTGAAGCTTTTTACATACACATACGGAGGTAGGAGGTTGAGCAATCCATATGGGATATATGAATTCTTGAAGTTGTTCACGATAAACAAATAATACTAAGGTGTTGATGATTGGTTGAAAATTGCAATGATATTTTGTATCTAAAATAAAAATTATATGTAAAATCTTGTTGGGTTTCTAAGAAGAGATTAACCTTGTTTGTCAAAACTGATTGATAAATTAATAAGAATTTGACAAACATTGCAATATTGACCGCATTGATGAAGTGTCAACTTTCAGAAGTTGTGGCTATCATTTTGGACATTAGGTTGTCATTTTGGACACTTTTCCAATCAAAATTTTTGTAGATTAGGGCCCATTTCCCTTGTAGTGCAATAAAATAAACAATATTGCAAAATTTTCCAAAATTCCAATTGGAGTAGAAACAAGACTAAGTGACCTTCATTTTGTTAGTTGGACTCAAACTCAAAAGGTATTGATTTTCCTTGGAGAAATTTCAGATTTAGAGTAAGTTGCAGCAACTTTCCAAAATACACTCAAAATAGCATATTTTGTGATCCATTTTCTTAACTAATTTCTTTTTCATGTGAAGATAGACACTGATAAGACTACAAAGTGAATCAGGTTCTCTTGATAATTCTTAGTGAAAGGTCAAGGAAAAAGAAATGGATGAAAAATTGCTTGAAATCTCCCTCCACGATAGAATAGAATCATCCTAATGTCAAAAAATGGCGCTCCAAGCATTACTAGGTTACCGATTCTTTCCATATTGAAAGTAATGAACAACAGTTTAGTTGTCATTGTAAAAGATCCTCTTTGTGCTTCCAACAAATAGAGACTTCACTTCATGTACATTTGGAGTTTGCTACTTTGATTGTTCAGAGATAATTGTATATTAGTTAGACCGGGTACAACTGCAGGACGTGGGATTGCGCATCCTCGACGGATATGCAGGATTGCAGTCATTCTATATCCTGTACATAATGGACATGGCCACGGTTCCTTTTTTGATCTCATATATCTCATATGGATTGAGTTACCTCTTTTCGTCTCACATGTATATAAGGAGCTTGCTTTCTCATTCCTAAATGCAAATAATGGATGGTTTTGGAAGCAAAATGAAGAACATGTTGGATTCAATATTAGAGTTTTTATAAGTGGTATGCATTTTTGTGAGCACCTCCTTATTAAAAAAATAATTATATTTTGTTTTTCTTTCTATAGAAAATTTGAACCTTGAACTTCTTGGCAATGTGTACTACTGTACTATAGTAGAATTCTATCATCTTACTAGTCTAGTAATAAATAAATACTTCAACAATTTAAAGATTATCAGGAATTTGATTAGTCTGAGGCTATCCTATATTCCTACTACTTCTATGTCCTACAAGAACTTCAAAAAATGTTGTTAGAATTGTTCCACAAAATGATAAAGAAGGAGGGTAAAAGAAACAAGATTTAGTGTTTATTTGGAGTTAGAGGATTGTTGTCAAAATTGGAAGCAACATGGTTGTTGTAGTGTAATGGAGGAGAATCAATGGAACTGCTTCAAGAGTAGCCTTAGACTAATTAAATTCCTGATAATCTTTAAATTGTTGAAGTATTTATTTGTTGCAAGACTTGTAGGACGATAAAATTCTACTACAGTACACAATGCTGAGAAGTTCAAGGTTCAAATTTTCTATAGAAAGAAAAACAAAACACAATTATTTTCTTAGTAAGGAGGTGCTCACAAAAATGCATACTACTTACAAAAAGTTATTAATATTGAATCCAACATGGTCTTCACTTTGCTTCCAAAACCATCCATTATTTGCATTTAGGAATGAGAAAGCAAGCTCCTTATATACATGTGAGAGGAGAAGAGGTAACACAATCGATATGGGATATGTGAGATCAAAAAAGAAACCGTGGCTATATATCCATTATGTACAAGATGTAGAATGACCGTGGTCCTACATATCTATTGGGGATGCGCAGTCGCACATCCTGTAGTTATGCCCGTTGACCCGCGGGTTAGACCGAGCCCGTTGTCTAACGTGCGTGCCAAGTCAACTGGGCCCACCTTCATAAGGAGGATTTAATGTCGTGCCATTTATAGCTTGGTAAATTGGGTGCTAGGCCTCCCCAACTAGTAAGATACGTGGATACTTAGTTTTCTGAGATGTTGTGAGACTGTCTCACACATCCATGACATACAATAAGGTAGAACCACCTATAACCAATTGGCCCCCTATAGCCAACCTAATGATGGACATATTTCCAACCAAGGCTAGAATGAGTTTTTTTTCTCATTTTTAAAGTTGGGACTAAAAGTTCATGGCACATGTTCCAAAGTAGTGTGCAAAAAGTAGAAAAGAGTGAGTAAAAATGTATTTTTTTGCGTGATCGAAATTAGAAGACTCCATAGATTGGCATTTGGTCAAGCACACTTTATGCCTTCCAAAATTCATAGTAATTTCAATTCATGTGATAAAATTACCAAAGTTTTTTCAATCCCCATCATTTTTATCTTTACACCTTTGAAAATATTTGTTTTACTTTGCACTACACTAGATCATGCTAAAATACCTTAAATGATTGGTTACAGGTGGTTCTACCTTAACTATAGCCTCAAATGACGGACCTATAACTCCTGATTGTAAACCTCAATGCCCACCATTTTGTTTGTTGCCAATTTAAAATGAAGTAGATATGTATGAAATTTTTTATATTTAGTTTTCAAAGATGAAACTACATGTTTTCTTTACTTCACAACATTCTTAGATTCTTTTGAGGAAAACTGATTTTTATGAGAATTTTTGAAGAAAAAGTGAAGAAAAATCCTTTCTAATAGAAAAGTATTTCCCAAAATCTGAAAATTTCACCATGGGTGTACATTATAAGGACAAACATTATGGTATAAACTCAAATCCCGTACCCTTTTGTAATTAGAATGTAACAAATATAAAAATGCAATTCATATTTAATTTTAATTCATATTCATTTTTAATTTTAATTTTAATTTAATTTATAATCAATTTATAACTTTGTATTCCTCATTTTTATTTATTTATGGTCAAAACATTATAGATTATTCTAATATAAATTGATATAATTTTATTTCTACTTTTAACTTTGCAGAATCACAATAGTTTGATTTTTCCACAGAAACTATTGAAAAAAATAGAAAAGAAAGGATATGCATTCCTCTACTAGCAATAAATTTAGAAATTCTATTTATCTATTAAATAAATGGATAAATTTGCTTTGATAGTTGTATTTATGAATTTGACTTCCAAATCTTTGTTGTTGTTGTTTTAGGTGTTTAAAATAAAACAACCAATTGAAAAATTTTCATACTAATCTCCCTTTCGGATAAAAGTGCACAAATGGGAACCACCAAAGCCATTGAAAGGGATCCTTTTGGAGGTCCTTTTGAAATTTTTATGGAATGTTTTAGTCAAAACTTCATCAATTTCATCAATATTAGTTGTAAAATTTATTCAAAGTTGTCAACAATGACAAATTCTATTCAAAACATCATTAGTCTTAATAGAAAAGTTCCTAAATTTTCTATTTTAAAACTCAACAAAGGACTAAAAAGCATTGGTTACAATGGATTTTTTGTATTTAATTAGTATAAATTATAAAATGATGACATTATAGAGTGTGTAATAATAGAAAATCACATTATAACATTAAAGAAGCAAGAGTCATATTTATTTTAGTGAATTCTAACAAAGTTTGACCTACACAATCAAAATGGTTCAAAAAAAGCAATGGTTATGGCTCAAGTGGTTCCTATTAGTGTGTTTTTACCCTTTCTTCTTGTACTTCTTGACAAAATTTCAAGTCATTTGGGTTGTTTTTGCTATTTTTATTTATTAACATTCATTTTTTACAATAAAAATTATAACAATTACAACTTTTCATGAAACAAATTAAAATTTTTCACAATGATATAAAATTCATAGTTTCAAGTATTTAAAATGTAAGATTTTTGTTTGAAGACAATTTTAAAGGCTAAATTTAACTTGGACTAGAAGTTTGACCATTTCAAAATGAATCAAGTCTTTTCACTACAAGAAAATGGAAGTAAAAATGACTTGTCCACAATGACTGCATTGACAACAATGATTGCGAAATAGTCATTTGTAGTCATTTGTAGTCATTGTTGTCGGTGTAGTCATTGTTGTCGGTGCAGTAATTGTGGACAAGTCATTTATGCCTCCATTTTCTTGTAGTGTTTTTTGTAGGACGCTAACTTCGTCTCACAAAGTCGGCCTAGCGGGCTGGATTTACCTCAGGGGTAAACATTGAAATTTTTTATTTTTTGCAAACTTTTATTTTTTCAAATTCTGAATTCATATTTGGAATCAAGGACCCCAAATTAGCTAGGAAGGGCCGTTAACATACCCAAAAACATGGCACAAAACTAGGGGGCTTTTTCATTTTTATCCTGAGTAACTCGAGTTTTATCTTGCTCGTCCCACTTTGTGGGAAGAAGTTAGCGTCATGCGTGTTTTTTGTGGTATACACAATCTTAAAGATCATTGAATAAATTTGGAGCAAAAAAAAATACACACCTAGGTTAGCTTGGTGTCATTGTTATTGTAAAAGATGTGTTTTAAAGTGATTCATTAGCCAATTGCATTACAGGTTAGTCAATACATTAGAGGAAATTTCAACATTCCAAAAGGTTGTTAAGAGTGAAATTTCAACCCCCCATCATGCAAGTATAGAATTAATTTTTTTTTAATGATTTAAAAAATGATTAAAAAATTAGTCAATCTAATGAAGCATTGACATGGCTAAATGTCAACCACCTCAATATTGTACTTCATTTCTAAGAAACAATTTATTTTTTCCCTATTTGCACCAGAGGGATTCAAAACTCAAGGCCTTTTGAAGAGCTGAAATTTTCCCTAATAATACCATGCTTGTTATGCAGAACCCATCAAAGAGGATATTCAAATATTTTCGGATGAAATTGATGAACCGCATGATTTAAATTACTTAGAATAAAAAAGAATTTTCTTGATTCATCAACATAACATCATTACTTTGGAGATTGCAATACTTTTGGAAGATTTGTAATAAAAAATTATAAACCAAAGGTTAATTTGGGACATTCAATATAATTTTAAACTTGGCTACTATTCATTGTATAATAGACTCACCAAAACATTTTAAAGCAAAATTCACAACTATACAATGAAAATTTTAGCACTACCAAAAGCTATATTCATTATTCAATATATTCATTTGTATTATAGCTTTTGATGTTTGTACTTTCAAGTTAGATCATATTGACAATTTTCAATTGACACTAAAATGTATTTTATACTAAATATAGTTTTTAGATTGTAGACAAAAATAATTTTAAATTTATTTGGTAAAGGATACTTAATGTCTTGCAATTTTTTTTGATAATTGATGTAAGATTACCACAAAACTCTAGTTCTATAAATTCATTATCAATTTTCAATCTAATTATGTTTATCTTGATTTTTCTATGAAATTTTGTATGTGTAAGTAGGACCACATACTCACCTTGGAATAGAACAAATCAAGGATTGCATAAGAACTCTATAAATGATTGTGCTAAAAAATGGAGGCATTTATATGGAAACAAAAAGGACATGTGAATCTTTTTGTCAAGATAGTCTACATACTAGTATTCATTTTTGTTCTAAAATGCATCAAATAAATTCATAAAAAAATTAAGATATATAATTTAAGTGATACTTGGCTTATTACCTTAGAGCTTGCATTAAGTGAAGAATAATAGACTAGCAAAAGAACTATAGACCAGTGGTATGTTTACAAACCAAATTTTGTTCACATTGTAGGATTTCCAATTTTAATTTCATTTTATGTATTTCTATATTTTATTTTAAATTAAATTTTTGATAATTTATAAAGAACCATCATAGAATGTTGTAAGATTTTGGCCTTGTTGCAGAAATTGTCTCATCTATATTCTTTATTTTAAACCTTCCAAAATACAACAACATTCCTTGATTTGATTACATCTAGAATGAATAATTAAAAATGTCTCATATTGAATCTTGCTTCTAAAACCTTTCAAATAAGAGAGACTAGATAAACCTAAAAGATTTTGAAATTCTCTTTTCTTTGAAGTAATATTCAAGGCTATAGTTCCAAAAGCCTTGAACTTGGTGCAATTGTTACCCTTTGAAACCTTGCCCTCAAATTGGACTAAGGATTGAATTTTAGCACTTTAAGACATTCTTGTCATCCTAGGAATGAGCCCATTACAATTTTGTAATGTAATGAATGAGATTTTGGCCACAATGAATGTCTTAGCTAATTGGAATGAAGTGATTAGTGACGACAATAAGAACTTTTGGTTTTTCAATGTTAATTCATTGTAGGAAGTGACTCTTTCAAGCCTTTTGCATTAGAAAATATTTTGACTGCATTGTGGGTACAATTTTAGTTGATTTTGGGGTAGTTTAGAAACCATGATGGATGAAACTCTTCAAAAATTCATAACAAATTCACACTTTGTCAAAAAAAATATAGTTTCAACTGCTCTCATCATTTCTATCACTTGTTCACATGTGGGAAAAGAATTAGAAGATTTCAGCATCGACATGAGGGCAAACTCCTCATTTGGCCTGTAATGGGCTGTTTCACCTTAGTTGGGCGATGAGGCAAAGCTACTTATGAACACAGAGAGAGCAGTACCGACGAAGGCAATTCCGATTCTGCATGGAATACTAAACCCTAAGTCTCGGGAACTGTTCGCAAAACCTAACCCTAATATTGGCGTCCCAGTTTGCCTGTACATATGGAAACTTCGAAAACAGTGCATTTCTCTTCGTAACGTCAACCTTGAGGAGAAGAGAGGTTGCCGCAACTCCCGTGTCTTACAATTTTGCAACGCGAATTCAGCTCTGTTTCAGCTATGGCGGACAAGGAGGAGGTGGTGTCCGAGCCCGAAGTGCCCGCCGCGGCAGAGGCGGAGCCGGCTCCTGGAGAGCCCATGGACATCCTCACGGGCTTGCAGATAGTGCTGAAGAAGGCGCTGGCGCACGACGGTCTGGCCAAGGGTCTGCACGAGAGCGCCAAGGCCATCGAGAAGCACGCGGCGCAGCTGTGCGTTTTGGCGGAGGATTGCAACCAGCCCGACTACACGAAGCTGGTGCAGGCGCTTTGCCAGGAGCACAACGTGAACCTGATTTCTGTTCCGAGCGCGAAGAAGCTCGGCGAGTGGGCTGGTCTTTGCAAGATCGACTCCGAGGGCAAGGCTCGCAAGGTGGTTGGTTGTTCTTGCGTGGTTGTGAAGGACTACGGCGAGGAGACTGAGGGTTTGAACGTGGTTCGCGAGTACGTGAAGAGCCAGTAGAGGTTTTCGCGGAGGGTTCGTGTTTTTCGATTTGGGGCTTGGGAGTCTCCCTGCTTTAGTCTTATGTTGTCACTGGCTCTCATTTAATCCAGCTGCTCCTGAAGTGTGGGTTTTTTTCTGCACACTTCGGGGTATTTTTGCACACGTAGTACTATTTTTCTTAGTGACAGTGGAAGTGACATTCTCTTCGAGGAATTCATGGGAGTACTGGAGTTTGTTTACTGTTTCTCGAAGAGGAGGTTGTTTCTCTTGATTACAACCTTTTGTGCGAATGCTAGATTGTGGTTTAGGTCTTCAGTTCAGGACAGTTCGTTAATGGTTGTTGTCCTCTGTCTTGGAATTCTGCTGTTCGTGTGATCTTTTATTTTTTGGGGGTGGGAGAGGCAACTGTCAGCGTTGGCAAGTCGTAAAGGGTATGTATGAGAAATTGTAGTGTTTGACATTTTTGAGGTCGTTGCTGCCTTGTTTTTGATGTGCACGACCCTTCTGTATGGTGCACTGAGCGGCGTCGGTGGCATTGCAATGCATTTTGATTCCGGTGTTACCAACAATCACAGAATCTGTGTATACAAGCATGGGCTGCTGGAAAGAAGAAAATCCTGATAAGTGTTCATAGGACTGTCCTTGTGCTGATGTTCTCAATCAAGCTGTGGTCTGAAAATGTGATTCTGCATTCAGATTTCAGCAACGAATTTTTTTTTTCCATTCTCTGCATTTCCATTCAGAATTTGGCACTATCAACAGTTAAGCCTGCATCATGCCTCTCATAAAGATAATCATCTTTCATCTTTAACCCCTGAGTGCACCCCAAATGTTGTACCCTCCTATTTGACCACTATTATCTTTTTGTACTAAGAAATTTTCCACAATTTTTCTTGAAGGTAACTTATAATCTCAATGGCCATGTCTCTTGAATCTTACTTTGCAAAATATTGGAACTAACTTTGAGTGGTAAGTCCATTAATGGTAAGTTTGTTAAGGGCTTGCTTTTGGGATTTGTGCTGGATGCTTAGGGGTTGTTTTATTGGACCATAGTGTTTGATGGATGACCAAGGATCCTTCTATAGTTCACCTTCAAAGTTTGTTATACCTTATGAAGAAAGAAACTTGTATTATGTAATTCTTATGTGGTGTTAAAACAACTCCACATAGAAGTTCTCCAATCGGTCCAAATATGATGGTTAGCTATCCAAGATTAGCTTTAGTGTCCCAAGGTAGGTATAGTGAGGGCCAAAAAATAGTTTGTTAAAGCCAAATTTGGTGAGTGTGTAGCTATATGGTGCATTCAAAATAAGGTTCTATATAGAATTTGACATTGCTTTTGACTTCAATTTTGGGATATTGACTCTAGCAAGCCCTTGAAGGAATTCAAGAGTATTTTTTTCCTTCTTCTAACAATTGAAATGTTCAAAAGCATTTCCAACTACAAACAAAGTTTCTCTTACTTGTGTCAAAAAAAAAGACAGAAGGATTTTTAGCTTTCTTTGAGTTTTCAAGTGAGAAGTAAAGCTCCTATTAATTTTAATTTATACATCTACTTAGATTGTTCTACATTCTACTACCCTATGTATATATAGTTAGCTAACCTTTTCAAAAAAAACTCAAAGCAACTTTAAAATGTTTTTTAAAGTGATGTGAAGTATTTATCAAAGAATAAAAGGTTGAAATATTTGTAGTTCAGTTTCGTAGCAAAATAAATTTGACATGGTGGATTGAATGTTTTGATTGCAATGCATGTCCCTTTTTATTTGCTTTGTTTACTGCTTTATTATAAGGTGAACAACCACTATTAATATGTACTAAAATTATCCTCAATTTTGTATTATACACCTAACACGTGATGCAAAAAAAGACAACGTGTTCCACATTTGTACCTTGTAGAAAATTAAATTAAAACAAAATATTTATTTTTCTTCATTTTATGCTATATAATTTGAGACATTATCTCCTCTCAACCTGTAAAGGTCTAAGATCAAATCTCTATCAAAAACCATTCAAACTTGCCATTTCTACTACATACAACCATAAAAAACTTTTTTATTTTTTTAATCAATCTAACCATAGGATCTTGTACTTAACTTCTTTGAAATCATGAGGTAAAAATTTCATGAAGTTTGATTGTATCAATTGGAAGATATGAGCATTCAAAGTTGGAAAAAAAGTTTTTTTGAGCTGTGGCCCACAATCTAAGATGGCTTCAACCACCATTTTTTGAAATTTTTTGCACTTTGGGACTTAAATTAAAAGAATTTTATATTAAATAATTGAGTTGAGAATCTTGGAAAAAAAATTTCTTAGAAAAACAAAAATTATTTCTTTATTAAAGAAATAATTAGGTAGAAGTAGATCCAAGATGGGGAAAAAAACTAAATGGTTAATAGCTCTAAGATGGAATTGAAAGACAATAATTCCAATAGTGAGATTATTCTTGAAAGTAAATCAAACCTTTTCCAACAATTTTTTTTGAAAAATTGTGAAAATTTCATTCAATAATGAATTCTACAAGTTATTGTTTTGAGAAGATGTTGAAATTGCCCAAAATACAATATTGGCCGTAACTTTCTCATTACTAGTCCAAATAGAATGAATCAAAGCTTCACATGTAGAAAAATATATATTTTAGTAAAAAAAAATTTAATCTTATTTTTGTTATTTTGCAAATTTTCATTTTTTTGCTATCCAAGTTTAGTTTGGGGCTTTTTGTGGTATAACTTTTTCTCATAAGCACCAATTGAAATTTAAAAAATTATATTCCTACAAAGCTAATCATTTTCTCTAACTTATAAGAAAGTTTCAAAAAGTTTCACCAAAAATTGAGGCTATAGGAATTTTTGAATGTGACAAATGGTGCAATTTTTTTGAAAGGGAAGGATGACTAAACTAGCAATGACGAATGTAGAGTAAAGTAAACTATGCCATTACAAAAAAAATGGGAGCAAGTCCATTGTGGATAAAATTGTAATGATGGTGTATGTTCAAGATCTGAAATTGCTTACAATAAGCCGATAGTGGACATTCATTTACTTAATTTGTCCTATTTCCTATCCTTCTATGAATAAGAGCTTGCACTTCAACCTTTCCTTAATAGAAGATTAGTGATCCTATTGCAATAGTAATCCTGCTGTGTTATCTAGAGTGACTGGGGGCTTTTACAACAACTAGAGACTTTTACCGCAACTGGATGCAGCTGCTACGATTCGGGAGCAAATATGCAATGTTGCATGACATTGGCGGATTGTAGGTGTAGTAGATATTTGTGTTTTTTTTCTAACATGGGGAATTTTGTTAAAATGGCGGTATTCCACATGCCATTTTCACACCTTGACATCTAGGACAAGTATACATTGCTAATATCTAGGACACTTTTAGATTTCTGAAATCTATGACAAGCATAGATATTAGACCAAACAATCTAAAAAATCTAGGATTGGTATAGATTTCAAAAATCTAGGAGAGTTGTAGATTTCCAAAATCTAGTATAGGTGTAGATCCTAGGATAGAAAAAATAGTTCAAACCGCGCAGTCTAAACTGCTCAAAAGCGCCAATTTAACGAAATGGCGCCATTTTAACGAAATTTCCCATTAACCCTCTAATGTTGTTTGTTTGTCTTGTGTTGTGTAGAATACTAACTCTGCAAATGGGCAGCTTAGAAGGGTTCAAATCCCTTATTAGTGATAGGGATTAATTGAATAGGATTTAGAACTTAGAGTTGTAAAATAGATAGTTAGACACTACATTGTAAATTAGACATTCATTATGGAATTGTAAATTTCTTTTCCGATGTGTAAATGTGAGTGTGTGACCAATGCTTTTTTCACTTCCCCCAAAATTCACCAATTTCATAACTTGTCTATTTTGTAGACTAGCAAATATTAGCACATTGAATGACAAAAAGGAGCTAGATGTGTGCATTGAAATTTCTCACATGTTGCAGCTTGTATCCTACCACCCCCCCCAAAAAAAATGATACCACAATCAAACATTAGGAGGGATTTGAGGCCTCTAGGAAACTGTAAGTTCCCATAGCCTGAAAACGCTAAATCGACCGTAGGAACGCAGTTTGTAGGAATCCGACGTAGTTGAGCAATTGCCATGTCATTATTTATTTATTTTTTTGAAATTTTTTAAAACTTATTTTCACATTTCAGGATCCAAAATTTATTTATTTACTTATTTTTGGATTAATTGCCGATGGGAACAGACCTTGAAATAGCCTTCGGGAACCCTCAAATCCCTAATGAATCCCTTTTATCGACTTGTCTCTACCAATGGGATGACGTGTCGCGGAAATTCATTTTTACTGTGGCACGGCTCCCGTGGACGAGTTTCATCCTGCGAAGCGGCTCCGAGGCCGCATGCGCGAGAGACGATAGCGGCGCCCGTACAGTTTGAGCCGCCCCTCCTCTTGCCAGAAATTTTCTTTCTCCCGCATCATCGTTCCCGTTTTGATCCGACGTAATGTATCTTTCAATCCCATCTGATTCCACCCCTTCGATCACATCTTTTCCAACCCTACAATCAAACCAACCTACCTTCATTCTCGTGCTCTTGTGATTCCGCCGCTCTGTCAATTGGTACGCTCCTCACATCGCCTCAATTTTTGGGTTTTGGGCTCTGGCGCTGCAATCAATTGAGTTTTTGAAAAGTCGGTGTAGGGTTTAGTTTCGAATTCGGAGTTGAGATCAGCTCAATTTTCCATTTTACTGCACTCTCTCGAATTCTTCATTTTTTGCGGTTCGAATTGGCGATTTTGAGTCTTGCGCTTCGCTTCTTGAACCCTTGTTTAGAACTTCTTTTGGGAAAAAGATGAAATTGTAGGTGTCTCGTGTCTGCGGTCATTCCATTTAAGGAGAATTGGATTCGAATTGTTTGGTTCGTTGTGTGAAGGCAATTTAAGCTGCTATTGTGTTGTGAAGTCTTTGTACACGGATTGAGAGTTGAATTAGGTCACACTGTAGTTTGTCATCACCTCAATTTGATCACAATTCCTTAGAATTGATCACAACTTAATGCAGTTTTTGTATTTTAAATTTTGGCTAGGGCAGCTTTGATTAGCTATTGAGGAAGTTCTGCATCCCTTGTGGAGGGTATTTCGATTAGTTTTTTTTTGTGTATTCTTCTCATTGGCTAAATTTGTGTTCGCAGGGTCCCAGTTGACTGGATTATTCGATGGATTTGATGCATAAGTAAAGCTTCCAGGTTTAAGTAGGGTTGAAGGGTGGCAGGGGTTTTGAGTTCGTAGATGAGAGCTATGGCGGTGCTGAGCAAGCACCAGCGACGGGTATTTGGATCGGTGTTACTTGGAGGAGGTGCTGTTGTAGGTGGGAAGGTGTTACAATTCAATATCAAAAGGTTTCAGAAGGAGCAACTGGCTTTATGTGAAATTCATACCCGATCAGCTGCACAACAAGCTTTGCAACCCCGAAAGGCTAAGGTGGGCTATGAGTGTTAATGAAATTCCTTAGGCATTGCTAGTGGAAGGGAATTATGGAATTCATCAGGTGTTGATAGTGAAAGGGAATCATGGAGTTTTTCCTCAGGTGATTTTATCATTTAAATGAAGAGCTTTATTGTGATGTGCAGGTGGCTGTGAATGCTCTGTTTGCAAAGCGGTTACAGGAGATTTTGAGAATATGTGTACCTTCACTGATGTCCAAGGAAGCTTTTTTAGTAATCGTGCAATCTTGTCTTCTGGTTAGCCGGACCCTTTTGACAGGTTTGTCTCTTGTCTATCTGGTCTTTCATTCATTCATCGAATTAAGTAAAAGTGCAGAGGCATTGTTTGGCACTTTTTCTGCCTCTATTCCATTCCACATCTGCATCCGCCAATATTACGTCGATTTTTCCCCTCACATTGTAATTTTAGCATGAGGGGTAGACGATGCCGACCCGCCTTTCCCAATATCTTTGATGATCACTTTTTTGCATACATTGGTTGATAAGAATTTACTCTTAATGCGCTTTTAATAGAAAATTCATACGCACTTTAACAATTTTTAACATAACTTAAATCACTTTTAAATTTTATTCAATATTAGATCATAATCTACAGTGGTGTTTTATACTCGAGTAGAGGGCTAGATTAAGGATTCACTCTTGTTTGAGTGGAGGTTGCTCGTTGCATCGATGGGTTTTTTGACAGTATGGGAGTTAGTCATTCCCCTGGTTCTTCCTAACCATATTTTGAGACGGTAAATTGTTTTTCCTTGAGATTTAATGAATGAGTTCTATTTCATGTACATAAATGAACAGGGTAGCTACAATCTCTCAATTCCTGATGCGATTGATCTTTTCATATTTCTTGCAGATTACATCTCTGGTCTGGAAGGTGTGTCCGGTCAGTCATGTATCAACCAGGTGAGTATCAGAGGGTTTCTTGTTCTCTTTATATAGTTTTATGGACAGGATCTTCATCTTTTAAATGGTGGTGTGGCTACTCAGTACTGAAACTGTTCAAGCTGTAAGTCGGAATTGAATTATGACTAGAAGCGCAATTGTAACGTGAACAGGATTGGCCCTTATTCCAGTCGAATCTTGCAGCGTTTGCACGGGCAGCTATTCCAGCTGCTTTAGTCAACAGTGGCCTGAAATATATGCAGGTAACGGTTGTGTTTTTGTTTTGAAATTAACATCTACTACAATTGTATTCAATTTGTTTCGCTCTGTGCTACTTCTTTGAGTGCCCTCTTCTGTTATTTCAATTGTTCCTATCTAAAGATACCAGGTTATTAATCCTCATGGTTGGTCGTATCACTCTGGCCTTTATTGTAGTTACCCCATGTTTTTTTTGTTTCTACAGCTGGTACCATGCTTGTTGCAGGCTTGAAATTGACATGTGTGTCGTGTGCAGGCTTTGATTAGTCTTGCTTTCCAGCAAAGGCTCACCCAATCCTTGCACGAGTGCTATTTGTCAAACCGTGTTTATTATGTGGCATCTACTTTGCGTGGCCTTTCAAATGCAGACCAAGTATGTATTTCATTTTCTGCGAATCCTTTGACGATGTCCTTTCGAGAAGAGTCTCTAATGAAGTTGTATACGTTTCCCCGTGCTGTTCGCGATTTTTGTTTCTTACTAGTTTCAAATTGAAGTCACTAGGTTTTCTTTCAATTTACTCCTCATTGCTGAAACGCTATCCATCGATTCTGACTTTGCGAGTCTTCACACTTATCGTTTTGGATTGTGTATACAGCGTATTACTGAGGATGTACAGAAATTTGCTACTGCAATTAGCGAGCTTTTCTCTTACACATTCAAGCCTGTGCTGGATATTGTACTATTTACTCGCTCTCTTGCTAAAACCATAGGGTATGCTCTTATTGCCATTTTTGAAATGACTGAATGATATTGGAGAGAATCACAGTTTAGAGAGAATGATCGCAATCTTCTTCTCTTATAACGCTTAAGAAAGTGCGACAGTGGAGCTTCGAGTGGGGCATCTAGTCATTTTATGAACAGGGATTTTAGAACCTCATCTTTTTGGATTATGAAGATGGTTTACTTTTCTGGAGCATCTTGTTTTCAATGTTTTCATTTGCTTATCAAGTAAGGACACTGAATCGAATAACTACGCGTACAGTGGATCATGTATCTCCCTTTACTTACAAGCCGCATGTGTGCAGATACAAAGGCCAGTTCGTTTTGTACGCTTATTTTCTACTCACATCAACATTCTTACGCTCTATCAGCCCTCCACTAGCTTTAATGACGGCACAGGAGGCAGCTCTTGCTGGAAATTTCCGAAGTGCACATCAAAGGTAAAGTCCGACTATTTTTCGTTGGCCTTATTACTCTAGACTGCGATGGAGACCAAGTCATTTTATTGCAGAGTCAGTTTGATCTTGATAATAGTTTTGAATGGTAAGTTTTTAGTGAGAGTAACAGTTGTCAGTGTCTCAGGGTCAAATTCTTTGTCTTTTTATCATCCCTTGATTTTTATTCTCGATTTTTTGCAATGTACTTCGCCTCATGCATTAACCGTTTGATTGTGTTGTCAGAAATGGAGCATCTTCGATGATGTGGACCGTTAGACATTCAATTTCCCATTCTTTGAACTCGCCTTATAGTGCACGTTTATCTTCATATGTTTTTTGGTGTGTTTGGTGATCAGAATTGTTACCAATGCGGAGGAGATAGCATTTAATGATCCACCAGGTGGAGACACTGAGCGCATGATACTAAATGACCATTTGAATCGATATTTGCGCCACTCTCGACTATCATCATTTCAGAAGTTCGTCCAGCAGGTATTTTTTAACCCACTATCATGTGTCATTTTTGTATGTTGAGGTTGAATGATGTAAATGATGGCTTGTGATTTGAGGTTGAGCAACACCGTCAGGTAGACCTGGTGAATTAGTTTCTCACATGAGATGAACTTGTGATGCAGGTGGCAGATGGGTACACCATCAAGTACACCGCTTCTGTTATAGGGCTCTGCGTGTATGCTGCGCCTCTTTACTATAGCAAGCAGGTGAGTGCTGCCAAGAAGGATTTATCTGGCATCGTAAAGAATCTGTTTCGTTTTAAGGGATGCTAGGAGACTGAGTCCACAGTATGGCGCTTGGGGTTTCGTTTTTAAAGCATATTTTCTTTGTAAATGGAGTTTCTATGCTTGCAAGTTTTGCTGGACTAACATTGTCACATTCTTGCAGACCACTGACAGCAAACAGCTGACTGGCGATTATATCCGTTCGATGCGTCTGATGATGGTATATCTGGCTTTGTTCAAGACTTGAATGGCATAGAACATATTGATGTGGTTTTCTCGAAATGATGTGATTTTTCAGGAAATGCTGTATTCCTCATTTGCATTGGATTCTCTAACTGGACTTTTTCATGTAATTTTTCATCTAGTGGCTCAAGTTATGATTTCGGTGGCATTGTGTAGAACACGTCATCTGCAATAGGGCAGCTAGTTTTGGTTTACAAAAGAGTAACAGCCCTTGCTGGCTACACATCGAGGGTGTCAGAGCTTCTTGAATCTGTACGTTTTCGCCTTCATGTTGTGATGATATCTCTTCATGAATTCTCTCGTATGTCTTGGCATAGGAAATTTTCGTTGATGCCACTATTGATGACGAGTTTATAGTAATTTCTTGTGCGACTTGTTCTAGATTTTAAACACATTGATCTTGCCTCGTATGTACGTTAACAGGTGAAGCAGCTGAGCACAAAGGAAGGCCTACACCAACGTGCCGTTGCTCTGCAAAAGATGGTGGAGACCAATGATTTAGACAAGAAGACTACATACATTTCACCGACACTTAAATTCGGTCCCTCTATCGAGTACGTATAATGTTATTGATCTAATCAAAGCATTGATTAGATTGTCCATAGGGTTATTTTATTTGTCCGCCAGTTGGTTGATAGTGACTGGATCTTGATGGCAGGTTCAAGAACGTGTCTCTTTACTCTCCAGATGGGTCGTTGTTGGTTCGTGACTTGAGTTTTGAGGTGCGGGCAGGCCAGTCAGTGATCATCATGGGTCCAAACGGCAGGTATGATCAATCGGTTTCTGCATCTTTCGTCTTATCTATATTTTTATTCGTTGTAGCCAAAACCTCAACTAGCATTAGCTGGTGCAGTGGAAACATGGCTAGCATTGTACCCAAGTTGGAAGACAATAAGGGGATTTGAGATTTTGGATAAAGTTTGATTGAGTACGACTGATATATCGTCATGAGAGTCTGATTAAGAGCCTTGTGATCTTCTTGGGTTCCTAGATGCATCTAAGTCTGTTGGGCAGAAAGAATGCGAACCTCTCTTGTGGTTTACTTTCTGCAATTTTGTGTGCATCACGATCTAAACCCTGGTGCACTGTGACACAGTGGCAAGTCCTCACTATTCCGCGTGCTTGCGGAGCTTTGGCCTCTACAGAGCGGTGAAATCAGTCGACCAACTCGGGGAGAGATTTTTTACCTTTCTCAGGTGCTTTTGGGTTTCAACCTTT
Source organism: Thuidium tamariscinum (assembly GCA_947034885.2). Classification (NCBI taxonomy): domain Eukaryota; kingdom Viridiplantae; phylum Streptophyta; class Bryopsida; order Hypnales; family Thuidiaceae; genus Thuidium; species Thuidium tamariscinum. The sequence goes on from OX344751.2 coordinate 13,902,199, forward strand.
CGTAAGAGAATCCTGACCGCAATTTCATCTAAACAATGTCTTATAGCTAAGATATTAGGAGTTGAAGTAAGTCATTTAGGGAGTTTCAAAAAGTAACAAACTGTACCAACGGAAAGAATAAGTCGAATCCTATTTTTTCTTAAACGATAGAAAAATGATTTCTAAGTCACTGTATTTGACTAGTAGCTTCCAAAGTGGAATTTTTCTTTTTATCATGGGCACTTAGGGGTTAAGTAACGATATGCACCAGGTTGGATCTCAGTTGTATACAATTTTGCAGAGGCCGTATCTTGTGCGAGGAACACTAAGGGACCAAGTGCGGTATCCAACACCCCCTTTGTCTGTTGCAAGAGCTACGCAAGGGAAAAAATGGTCTAGCTCGGCATCGTTGAGTACTGTCAAACACATGAAGCATCCTGACGACGATCGAGTGTTGAATGCATTGGATGCAACAGAGATTGGCTATCTTGTTCATCGTGGAGATGGCCTTGACCAGTTGCAGGTACCCAGATTTCTGTTCCCTTAATATATCTCGTGTTTCTGCCCAGGACTTGCTATGATCTTCCGTCGGGACCAGAGTTGACTTGGGCAAGTATTTTTCAATTTTGAGAGGGGTAGTTTCTTTGTTTCCCTTTCTCTGACTTTGTTGCCCAAATCTGCAATTCAGAACTGGGAAGAGACTTTGTCTGGTGGTGAAAAGCAACGATTGGCCCTTGCTCGTGTCTTGTACCACAATCCGAGGTATTTACAATGCTCAATAGCAATTTGTGAATGGTATGTGTTTGGGATTCTTAAGTGGTCGTTACAATGCTTAGGCCTTACTAATGAACGTAGGCACTTCACTGTTTATCCTATTTAGTGTCGCTACCTGTACTTAAAAGGTATTTTCGCAATAGGTGTTAGCAATAGTGTTAGTAAAGTGAATTTCGTCCAGAGGTGTATCAAACGCATTTTTAACACTTGACTAACTCTTAACTCCAAGTGCAAACCTATCCTTAACCACCGTATTAGTCGTTGTCGTGTTGAAGGGCTTCTACAAACTTAGCCAGGGAAAAAAACACTCCTCCAGTAAAAATCTGTTAAGTTGGTCTAGTTAGTGACACTAACTACAATAAGTGGTGTGTCGATTGTTCCCTTTATTGCTACGAATCACTCGGACACCCTATTGCATGTGGTTCATCTCAGTTGGTAATATATCATTCCTTGTGGGACAGATTTGCTGTGCTGGATGAATGCACATCAGCAGTGAGTGCAGATGGGGAAGACAACCTGTACAAGAATTTGCAAGAGAGTGGAATCACTTTGCTTTCAATAGCCCACCGTCCTGCCCTTAAAAAGTAAGCAAGCTTTTCCATCCTAGCCTGTTTGACGTCTCAACCTTCACAATTTGGTCTTAGAACGTTCACGAGGCGGGTGTATCCTTCCACAAAGCCATTTGAGTTATCCATCTCACAGGCTCACAGGCTTTGTTCATTGTAGTTTAGGGTCATCAACGTCATGATTAGTGATCTGACTAGTATGTACTCCCTCTGTCCCGAAATGATTGTCCACTTTTAATGTCATGTTTTTTAAGGTGGTTTTGAGTAGGTCAAGAAAATACTTCCTTGTGGCTAATTTTTTTTAGGTTGCAATGAGCACATGCAATACTCTTCGTTGATTCTAGTGATATACAATTTTAAACCTTTTTTAATTATCAATATGATCAATGAAATTGTGGACACGCATTACAGGATGGAGGGAGTATTTGTGAAGACTTCTCTCTTATTTCTGACTATGTATTGTTTTTGTTGCTGCAGGTATCACTCGGCTGTTTTGTATCTGGATGGCAGCAATTCTGGGTACGGTTGGACGTATGAGAGGCTTGACACGGCTTGGGAAGAGTCGAAAGGAATGCACGTCCCCATTTAGGGTTGGACAAGACCAGTGATCAGTGTATGCCAAGGTTTTGAAAGTCCAAGGAATTATGGCATCTGAATTAAGTACGCCGCCTCTACAACATCTCTAGGAACACAACTTGAACGACCTATTGAGCATGCCATTCTCGTCTCCCATCAGGTGAAATTTTCACAATTAGTTTGTAAAGCAATTGCATATAATTCTTGAGAAAATTGGAAGAAATTATTAGATGGTTTAGTGTACACATTCATTTTAGGATATATTGGAAACCCCATACAACGTCTACACAAATTAACCCGTTGAATCTGTTGGCAGGGTATAGTTTCAATACTTTTTGTACAGTACTGCGTTCTGTTGGCAGGATTTAGTTTCATTAAAAGCGTCAAAAGACTTTTTGTTGTGTCGTGGGCTCAGATTTGAATCACAGAAAGCGCAACCTATCTTATTGCTGCCGATGCTTTCAATTGGCAAATCATAAGATGCGAATTTAGGTGCTGTTTGGTGTACGTGTCGGTCAATGGCAAAATGCAATGCATGGACTCCATTATACTTATGTACGCTTTGTAATTTTTATATTGCATGTACCTATTCATATTAAAAATGTTTGTGTAAAATATAAAACATTATAATTCTATTAACAATCTTAACAGTCAAGGGAGTTACGGCTCAGTGAGGTTGACACTCTGGAGATTCTGATAAGAACAATCATTTAACCTGTAAAAAACTGTTGTCCCTTTGGGGAGTCTCAATTTTTGTCATAATTTTGAAATTTTTTTTAAGATAGAAAAATTGATTAGCTTTGTGAGAATATGATTTTTTTTTTTCCAATTGGTGCTTAGAAATAAAAGTTATGCCCAAAAGTTCAAAATAAGAGAGATCTAGTAGCAAATTTTTTTTCTAAACTTTGAATTTAAAAAATATATAAATAAATAAAAATCCCTACTTTATATTTTTGTCTATCAAGAGAATTTAAATTCATTTCATTTGAAAAAGTGATGTTAAAATTATGAACAATCTTATTTTGGGAGGTAATTTAAGCATTTGGAAAAAAGAACCTATAGGGTTCATTTTTCAATGCCATTTTTGCAATTACAATTCTTTTTTAAAAGTTTCTACATGATTTAGTTTGTTTGCTAAAGACAATCTTACTATTGGAATTAGCGTATTTTAATTCCATCTTAGAGATATCAGTAATTTAGATTTTTCTTCTATCTTATTATTTCTATTTCTATTGAATAATGTTTTTAAGAATGAAAATTAAGACTTTTTAAATTCTTTTTCTTTCCCTACAATCTCAACTCAATTTTCCACAATGAAGATTCAAACCTCAAAACAATGTAGTGCAAAAAATTTAAGTCAAGAAGGTTCAAAGTCAAATAATCTAATTCCACATGTACAAAAAAAAATTGTTATCTTCACTTTATATACAAATATTTTGCAATCTATGAAGTCAAAATTTCTCAAATTTATTTCACACATTTTTATACTAATTAGGTGGTAGATCCTTTGGTTAGATGTCCAAAATTAGTATTTTTCACATTTCTTTTACTCTCTGCAATAGAAATGGCAATTTTGAGTGTTTTTTGGCCAAAAAGGATCAAGAACTTGGTGTCCATATGAAATCCAAATTTCTAATTTTTTGTTTGACATGCTTCTTCTAAATTGTGTGATTGTATTCTTCTATTGTCCAATATTTCAAGAGCTTCAACTTTTACAAAAACAACAAGGACATCATGTTCCTAGAAACATCCATTTTTTTAATTTGACACAATTTTAAATGTTACAATGGACCCTCAACCAAGGAAGAAAATGAAATGATTTAGGGAGTAAGAAAAGGAATGAGTGAAATTTCTAACTTACAAGTACACAATGCATAATATTACATCTCTATTGAAATTTAGCACTTCAAGTCATTGAAAATGTCAAACCATTAGTAATAAGGTAGAAACATCCAAAACCATCTTTCTATCCATTCATACATAGTAGATTTTTTGGAAAGTTTCCCTAAACTTCCATTTAAATGTTCCCTTATTTAATTGTGATTAGTTGACTATTGATTTTGTAAGATTTTGGTTTCAAATCCAACAGTTTCCTAAACTTCTTTTAAATTGTCTCTTTACTTGAATGCAATTAATTAACTATTGATTTTGGAAGATTTTGGTTTTAGATCCAATTATATGATAATTTTAGTGGTCTAAGGAGATTCTACTTTAAAAATTCATAAAAATTACATGTCATATCTAGAAGGAAAAAAATTCTAAAAAATTCATGATTTTTAATTTCTATAACTATAAAAATTGGTTTTAGGTGTTTCTACCATAATTACATAGAATGTTGTCCCAATTTCATGGAATTGGGTTTTTCACTTGTTCATAAGTTGATACTTTACACACTAAAGTCAAGTCTTCAACTATATCTAAAGTATGATATGAGTGCAAATTTTGATAGGAAAATTTGACACATGTTGATTGCTTCAAGCCCAGAGATGGGTGACAAGAAAAAGGGAAATACATGATATAAGAAAAATTATAAAAAAATAAGAAGTTAGGCATATATGTTTTATTTCTAGTTAGTAGAAATATGATCATGAATATCTATAATTAATGAAAGACACTTTTTGAATCCATACTATATACCATTTAAAAAAGAGAATTACTTTTGGAGTACATCAAGGCCCTTCACAAATCTATATATGTCATGTGATTACTTCACCACCTATGAATTAAAATAGTAGCCTACTAGCTTACTCCTTAGACAATTATGACTCACATCTATCATCTCAAAATTACACAACTTCTAACATTTATTGTAGGTTTCATTCTACTTTCACTAAATATTTACTCAAACTTCATCCATTGCACCAATTGACCTCAATTTGGATTCATTTGCTTTTGGACTTGTTACCTTAGTTACTTCTTCAAGAATCCAACAAATATAATACAATTGTAATAGACATAAATAACTTCCATTTTTCTATCAAGAAAAATTTATTGAAATACATTTCAGTATTTCTAAAATTGAAATCACATCTTCAATGGTTGCTTTAACTAATACAACTCCCAACTTAATCAAGTCCACTCCACATGGCAAGAAGAATATAATCACCATTCTGAAAACTCTCCAACTCTAGTAAGCATTTGCCATTCACTCTTAAATGACATCCAGATCTCTAGAAGGTAGTTCAAAAGGAAATCAAAATTCTTGAAATAGGATATGGGTCTTATTGTTTGTTCAAAGTTTGTAGAATTCAAGGCATACAAGGTGTTTGGCAAGCCATATGCACTATTGAAGTAGATACAATTTTTTTATATGTTTAGGCATTTACATATATACAGATACATGAACCTCTTTTTGTAACAATTCTCTCAAAATCTAACCCAAGGAATTTTGCATGCTGTGCACAAGCTTGGTTCATACATGGTGATGTGGGTGTACGTCCTTATGACATGTAACATCTCACCAAAAGAATTACTTGACAAGTGAGTTCCCCTAGGACAACAACTTTGAATTTGGCCCCGGGCATGTGGTTTCCGCTAGAGAAAATTGAATTTGAGCATAACCCCAAGAGAATTCGTTGAGCCCTGGGTTCTGCTTTAGAAATTGTAGTCGGAGAATCAACATCACCCCAGAGAAACATTTCCAAAATTGGCGTATCCCGTCTCAAAAATCAACCCTGCAACCGAATCACACTTGCAGTACAAAAGGATGCATAACAATTACAAGCAGCTGGAACAACTCTCACTTCTGATTTGTGCACTCAAGTAAAAACAAGTAGAAAAAAATAATTTCGGTCTATTTTACAGCACCAAAAAACAAGGAAATCCAGAAGCAATTTAGGCCAAGTTCTCCTTTATGAAAACACTTTCAGAAGTGTCGAGGTTGTTCCTCAAGAATGTATTGAAAATAAATTGTCCAAAAATATTACACTCGTGCAGCAGTAAGCTTTTCGAGGTACAAGGTATGGCATGGAGACGAACCAACAATTAGCAAGAAAACGTTTCTGACTGCGTTGTCAGTGGATCAAGGTGAAGGCGGTTTCGCTGTTGATCAGAGAGTTCAGAGTTGCTCTAATTCTAAATTCTCATGAATCTTACTTGAATGTTTGATGCCCTAATGCCGTTACAAATGCCACAGCAGCAGCTCCGCCTTCAATCCCATCAAGAATTTCTAAACCCTAGCGACATCCTCTTCCGCGACGGCGCCCACAATCCTTGTGAATTCAATTCTATTCAGCGTCTCATTGATTACTCAGCTTCGATCTGCACCACAACTCCGGCAGCTCAAACTGCAAGAAATTCGATCACTGCACAGCAAGGTAGCTAGCTACGGCTTCACCTTCCTTTTCGCTCCTGACAACGGTATCTGATTTCAGGAATTCAGTCATGTGCAGTTGCTGGCTCAATTCTGAGTCACTACTACAAACACGTTGCATGCTTAAGCCTGTTGCAACCTGGCCGCTTCCAAACACTCCTTGGCTCGAACCACCTTCGATTGCAGATAAAAGGAGCCGCGCTTCATGTTATTCTCGAACAGGGTTTCGTACTTGGTCACCACATCTTCCCACGCCGCATTCGGTGCAACCCCAAGAATCTGCCGTGCCTCGTGCTCCGTCATCCCCTTCCGCGTTACGGACTGAACCGCCTGCTGAGCCACGCCCGTTCGGCTAGCGTTCACGATTGCTTGACGATACGCTTGCGATACGGCTCTCATCACCATGCCCGACCCCATCACGATCAATTGCGCTAGCAACCTCGTTCCCATCTTGATTGTAGCAATTGACGTTCCACTTTGCCAACTCTGCTGTGCGAGTCCTGGAGTATTTTTATCTGTAAGCAAGAGCGAGGAGCGCCCAAAGAGTAGGAAACAAGCAATCCGCGGGATGCAATTAGAAGAGTCTTGCAAGTATGGGATTGTAATCCCGAACCCTAACCCTAAGAGATTGCTTGGTGCTCACGATTGCCTCTTTCGTCTGAAGGTTCATCCGGGATTTATCTTCTATTCATACTTCGATGAGCCTTGAGAGCATGGAGGCGTTGCCACAATATAATAAAGGTAAAAGTAAAAGTAATTTTTTAGTTTTTTAATTCTTAAAATTTTCAGAATTCAATATATTTTGTATAGGGAGTTGAAAAGTCACAAACTAAAGTCCATCCATTCTCTATGTTGAAGCCTTCTAATTAGTTTTTTTTTCTCATTTTTTATGAATTGTCAAAATGGTGATGAAAAATGTTATAGTGGTGTTTTGAATTTTAACATTCATCCATATATTGGATAGAAAATATCATATTAGTACATATCACATATCCATAATTCTATTTTCATTCATGATTTGGCAATTTCAACTAAGATTCTTAAAAAAAAATTTGAAGTCTTATCACAAAAAGGTTAAATTTGGCATCATTTTTAGCCAAATTATTTTTTTATTGTACAGTGGGGTATCAATCAAAATGTTGTTTTCAAATTCGTAGTGAGAAAAATTTCAGTATTGCCAACTTTGAAAGCCTCCCGAGAGCTCAAAAATTGGTATTTTACCACGAAATTTTTTACAACAAGATCATCTTTAAGTTAATTATATGTATACCAAATTTCAAGGCCAAAAGATTCACCAAAAAAAATTTATTCAAAATCTATCAACATTGGTAGCTGTGGAAATTTTTTCACTACTGCCAACTTTGACAGCCTTCCAAATATTGAATTATTTTTTTTTCCATTAAATTTTTATTATGAAACAATCTCTATGTTTTTAATGTGTATAAAAAATTTCAAGGTAAAATATTTTTTTTAAGAAGATATTTGAAATCTCCCAACAGGTGTAGTTTTGAGAAAATTTCCACAATTGCCAACTTTGGCACCCTCCCAAGGGCTGAAAAATTGGTTTCTTATCATGAATATTCTTTTGTGAAGTCATCTCTATGCTGATAATATGTGCTTCAAATTTCAAGTTCAAATGAATTACCAAAAAAAAGATATACAAAATCTCCCAATATGTGTAGTTGTGAGGAGGAGTTTTTGAGCCCTTAGTATAGTGTTATTTTGTAAAGCAAAGTTTGACATGAATGTAAAAACTCAACCTCACAACTACACATGTTGAGAGATTTTGAATATCTATTTTTGGGTAAGTGTTTTGAACTTGACATTTAGAACATATATTATCAACATGAAGTTGATCTTATTAAAATAATTTCATGTTAAATAGACAAATTTTCAGCCCTTGGGAGGGTGTCAAAGTCGACAATAGTGACAATTTTCTCACAACTACACATGTTGGGAGATTTTGTATATTTTTCTTTGGTAATTCATTTGAACTTGAAATTTGAAGCACATATTATCAACATAGAGATGAATTCACAAAAAAATATTCATGATAAGAAACCAATTTTTCAGCCCTTGGGAGGGTGCCAAAGTTGGCAATTGTAGAAATTTTCTCAAAACTACACCTGTTGGGAGATTTCAAATATCTTCTTAAAAAAATATTTTACCTTGAAATTTTTTATACATATTAAAACATAGAGATTGTTTCATGACAAAAATTTCATAGCAAAAAAATAATAATTCAATCTTTAGGAGGCTGTCAAAGTTGGTAGTAGTGAAAAAATTTCCACAGCTACCAATGTTGATAGATTTTGAATAAATTTTTTTTGGTGAATTTTTTGGCCTTGAAATTTGGCATATATATAATTGAGTTAAAGATGATGCTATGGTAAAAATTTCATGGTAAAATACCAAGTTTTGAACTCTCGGGAGGCTTTCAAAGTTGGTAGTACTGAAATTTTTCTCACTGCAAATTCGAAAACGACATTTTGATTGGTACCCCATTGTACAATCTTGTACTAAAGAAGCTAGAGAAAAAAACTTACTCTAATACTACCAAGAACATAGTTGGAGATGAATGGTTCTAAAGACCTCATTGTCACAAACAAAACAAAAACAAATAGCCTACCTTAATGTTAAGACTTGTTTGTCCTATGCCATTGCCACAATCAAAAATAAAAATAGAAGCAATTTTCTATTTTTTTCATTCATAAAATGTCTTATTGTAACCATATCCCTTATTTTTTCACTACAATTCTATATGTTCAAGAAAAAGAGTATTTCAATGTTTTTATTTTTAATAAATTAATAATAGTGAAATTTAAAAAACTAAAAATTGGTTATTTGTAAAGACTTTGTGGTGATGGCATTTCTCCAAAATAATGAACTTGAAACCCTCTTCAATGTTCAAAAGCGTGTACACTATGGAGCCCCTTTTTGGCCTACTTGCAAAAATATGGAGGACATAAAAATGTACTTTTTGATGCCCTTCATATTGAATATGTTTAACCCTGGAGCACATCGATTCATTGGCAAAGTCACAAACCAGCAAAGTAGTACTTACATTTCTGAGAAGAATCTTTCAGCATTGGTTGACAAGATGACTAAAGTAATCGTTGGATCTTTTGCTATTCCCTACCTATATTTTGAAACTGAAAACTAAATGAGGGAACTCAGAATTATCATGGAGATCATAATGTTTGACCATGGAAACTATAACATTGACCACGTCGGGCAGATGACAACTCTTGTGCAAAGTGGGTTGAAACGGCTTGGCAACTGCTCTGAAAATTTTGAAATAAATAACATTCAAAAGAGTGTTCTCACAATAATGTAGTCATGCAATTTTCAGAATTTTCTCGCCATTATCTAGGATACAGAGCAACTTGCAAGGCAATGGACTCTCCAATGTTGGAAAACAACATTATTTTTCTCATGGATTGACCAGATGTGGATCTTGCCCGAAGCCACCTTTACAAACACTTGGTTTTTGTGCCCACATGGTCAACTCCCTATGGTTACAATGTCTACTTTAATTTTTTATGTAAATAACCACCATTCTTGTATTCAATTAGTGGAGTAAAAATAGCTTCAATCACCACTGAGCTATGCGTGGCCATAAAGAGGACCTTCTGAGTAGTGTTCATATTCTTCGAGAAGTGTACACATTCTCGTCCATAATTATAAAAATATTTTTGAATACATTTTCTAATTAGACGAAGAGGCCTAGTAGACGAGGTCATTCTCACTACCCTATTGAACTTTTGTGCCCGAGTTTGCTGATGTGGACAAATTCTTCAGTTGGGGTACATCGAAATTTTGTCCAAGACTATAAATGATTCAATTCTCTAATTTTTTCCTCCACTTTGATGTACTGTACACTGTGATTGCAAGCAAGAATCACATTAGAACTCTTGCCGGAAGCAAAGGAAAAATTGGCGGATGAAAAGCACTCTGTCTCCATTTTCTATGACTCCTCAACTCTGTCCGTTGTCCACTTTTTGGATGTTGGAGCAGTTCAGGATTAACTAGTATGGAAGTAGACCACCAAAATTTCATTCTAAAATCATTTTGGGCCCTCCGTGGTATTAAAAATAAAAAACTTTGAAAGTGTGACAAACTAAAGAAATTCATTTTTAAATATAAAATGATTTTCTAAATTTAAAAAAAATAAGGAATAAAATTACAATGAAATTTTTTAGAAATGGCTACAAAAATTGGCATGTGTTTTCTTACAATGATCCAGTAGGTCAACTTATAAAGCCATTAAAGGGGATTTGCTTAAAATAGGTACATCTACCTTATTGTAAATTTATAACTTTAGTAGCCTTGAAAAAGGCTGTCATTCCTCTCCGGAATCCTCATTAATGAATTCATCCAAATTTCATAGAAAATCGAAGTCAACATTAGTATTGGCTTATAGCAAGATAGTGCCAGTATATATATATGGTGTTCCCTATTCTTTTTGCTAATCTCTAAATCTTTATGTCAATCAAATCAACATTAAAATCAATTGTTGAAAATCCAAAGAATCTTTTGAGTGAAATACCAAAGTCATTTCAACCCTCTATCTTCAAAATCAAATTTGATGGCCTAATGAAGAGATTGCCTCATTGACATTGGTAGGATTGAGAGACACAAACGTCATATCACTACAAGAGAATGGGGTCTTTTAAGTAGTGTCCTAGACATCATGTCTTTTAAGTAATGTCTTTTAATATGTCTTTCAAGTAAAGTTTTACTGAAAAGATAGTCTTTTCAGTAAAACTTTACTTAAAAGACATATTAAAAGACATTACTTAAAAGACACGATATTTAGGACACTACTTAAAAGACCTCATTATCTTGTAGTGTATTTATAATGAAATTCATTGTCCAATATGAATCCTCAAACGGTACCGGAATTTTTTGAAGATGAGAGTTTGACCATTCATTGTCAAATTGTAGGAATTATGTTTGAAGTAGAAATTCAAACCTCAATTAGGCATAGTAGAATATCTCTTTCAGAAACTTTAAACTAATAAATTGGTAAATCAAGCTAAATTTCATCTTCAAATAACCATTTGTAATTTTGAATTTCTTATTAAAATTTATAAGCAAAATATAGAAACTAAGGATGTTTGAAAATGTGAAAGAAATTGTTCCTCTAATTCTTTTCTCTGAAATTTGTCTTTAAATTTTGATTGAAGGCTCAAAATCCCAAGAAAATTTTATAGATGAAAATTAATTCAATTTACCAAATCTTTTAGTTCAAAGTTTAAAAAAAAATTTACTCTACTATCCCTAAATGAGGTTTAAAATTTTACTTTAATATACTACATGCAATTGAATTCTTATTTATTCTATTTTATATATCCCATATGGATTGTTTTAACTCCTACCAAGCATCCCATATGAAAATAAAGAACCTACTTTCTCTATTTTTTGTACACAAAATGAATAACTTGTGAAATTAAGTGACAAAACTAAGTTAATAAATTCATTATTTGTAATAAAGAGAAGGCAACTATTTCCAAGAAATTTTGGTATTTTTAATGTTTTATTTAGGCTATTGTTCCACAAACCATGGTATAGTATGCAATTGCAACTCACAACTAATTTTCATCAATTTCTTTAATTATTTTGCCATGTGGCCCTATAACTACTAATAGATGTGGTATATTCCACACCATTTTGTTGTATCGAAGGCAATCACCCTAAGTCACTATTCTTGAACATTATGTTAACTACAGTAGTCTCATTTTTTATTCTAATCAAAAGTTCAAGTAAATTTTCAATTTTTGTAATCCAAAAAAAAAATCTACTTCAAGCAAAAATTATATAAAATAACCAAGGCAATAAGTTTCAATGAAAAATTGATTAGTTACAGAAAATTAAAATTAGGCCTTTGTGTTGTTCACTACAAGGAGAATGGGCCCTAATCTACAAAAATATTGACAAAATAGTATCCAAAATGACAACCACATGTCCAAAATGACAATCACAACTTGTGAAATTTTGTTTTTTGTCAATGCAATCAATATTTCTCAATCAATTTTGACAAACAAAGGTAATGTCTTCCTAAAAATCCAAGAAATTTTTATATACAATTTTTATTTTAGATACAAAATGATGTAGTTATCATTTACTAACTTCATAAGGAATTATACCTCATTGCAATCTTTAATCATTCACCATCAACACCTTAACATTATGTCTTTAAGGGAGAGAAACTCCCTCTATATATGTGAAGGTAGGAGGTCGATCAACCCATATAGGATATGTGAATTTTTGAAGTTGTGAGAGTTCATAGTGAAGTTAAAAATCCGTAATTTTATAATAAAACTTAGATTTTAGACCTCATTTGAACATAGTAGAATGTCTTTTTTCAAAAAACTTTGAACTAAGACTAGTTAGAATATAAATTGGAGTTTCAAATTCAAAAATAATTTTGACTTTTCAAGTTTTCAATCAAAAATTATAGACAAATTTCAAAGAGGAAGTTTCAAAAAATATAATAAGAACAATTTCAAATACCTCTTTGAAATTTCATAACTTTTGATTGGAAACTTGAAATGTCAAAAGAATTTTTGGATGCAAAACTTGAGTTGATTTTTTAATTAATGTTAGTTCACTTTTTTTCTTAAACACATTCTTTTATGCCTAAATGAGGACTGAAGTCCTACTTTCAACACAATTCCTATTTCTAACTCAAGAAAAAAGAAGAGTCTTGGATGAATAGAGAATCAAAGCACAAGAAGGTAGAAAGTCTTTATATTGCCTTGCCAATGTTTGAAATTCTCGCAACGGTTGTAGCTAGGGCTCCTCCAAAATGAAAAGATGTTCAAATGGTTGTAATTTTTCACTTGTTCTCTTTAGGCTAGCCAATGACGGAATATGCTCTACTTGAAAATAGGAGTATAGATGACTTGTCTTCAATGACTACAACGACAACAATGACTATAAAACAATCATTTCATAGTCATTTTGTAGTCATTGGTGTCACTGCAGTCGTGTTGGACAAGTCATTTATATCCCTTTTTTCTTGTAGTGATATAAATACATGTGAGTTTTTTTGAAACAACTTTGTTGTCTAAAATCACCAGTGAAGCATTGGTCTGATTCATATGGTTGGCAACCTAGAGAGAGCATGTACAACATGCTGCAAAAAAGGACAAAAAAAGTGGTGAGTGGAGCCAACTATTTTTTCTTAAGTTGTAATGAGGTTACTACAATAGATAATCAATCATGGATTTCTATACATACCTATGTACTCATTGACTGGGAAAGGGTACTATTGCTCTTGACCTTAGTAAAATAGATTGATGATACAACTACACCAAAAACAACCCAAGTCATAGTATGGTCCATCAATTTTGATGGTAGATTAAGTAAATAAGATATTCAAGAAAAGTTCCTTTGCTTTGGGTTTGATGGGGCATCTATCTTGCAGGAAAACGAACTAGAGTCACTATACAACTCCAAAGACTTTATACTTTCCACTGTGTTGGCATGCATTGTCTTGCACATTAGACAAATTTAGTAGTAGAGATTCTATCACATTTTCATATGATTTTCACAATTGAGAAGCTACTGAAGAAATTATACTTTTACATTAATAAAAGCCTTAAGCAACATTTAGAATTGCAGAAGCTATCTGAACTATTGAATTCAAAAGGTGGTAAAATTTTGAACAATGTAAAAGTTGATTAGATCTCAATGTTGTCTTTTCTTAGGTGGGTCCTTTTGGGGTACTGGATACTACTTATAAAGATGTACGGAGACTCATTTGTAAAGTTGACCATCAAAAGAGCTTGTGACAATTTCAATTGCTTGGTTCATATCAAAACCTTACTATAATTGGTTGCTTTGTCGCCACTTTTAGAAATCATTAAAAACTTGATTGTTTTTTCTCAATCCTCGAATGTGTACATTTGCAACTTCACTAGAGCACTAACTATTTGCCAATAGGACATATATGCACTTGTATAGGTGATAAAACAACTTTTAAGTCTGATGCATGTTCTTAGTTCAATTTTATTTTTGAAATGAACAATGATGATGTGAAGCTACAGTTGCTGGAATAATGGTGAAGAATACTTGGTATTTTTTAATCTCATCAAGAGACTTTGCATGGTAGGGTCACACTTGAATGCTACATGCTTCAATGCTTTATTGGATATATATATATATATTTGTTACACATAACCTATAGAAAGTGGTCAAATCTCAAATGAAGACAATTATTAAAGGTAAGTATTTTCTTTTAGTTTCCTATATTTTTATAGATTTGGCGTTGCTTGGTTTCAATTTGATTATTTTTTTGAAATATGTATCTCTTTGACATTGACATATTAAATTTCTTGTTTCTTTTCATGTACTAGTTGGTTTACCTTTTCAAGTTCAAATTATTTTATAGACTTATAGACTTAGAATTGAGTATTTTTTCAATTGAATTATTTTTTTGGATTTGTCATTTGGGATTGTTTCTCTTAGTTATTAATACCCAAGTTATTTGGATTTTGGACTTGTAGAATTGTTTCTAAAATTTAATTTTTGATGCTTTTATTCTTCAGAATTGTTAGACTACATGTGTCATGACCCTTGTGACCCTTCAAACCTTGGATGGATGAATGCATTGATAGATAAACAAATGTATGATTGTGTCATGACCTTTACGTCATGACCTTTGATGGATGAATGCATTTATGGATCATGGACTAATTCATGATGAAATGTGCATTAGTGGATAAACAGGGATTGCCCGGAGATAGAGATCTCCAGAGGGTGGATTTATGCAGTGGAGTTAGACAACTCCACTTGGATGACTAATGCACTGGAGTTAAACAACTCCTAGACAAGAAGAAGTATGTGGAACTTGGAGTTAGATAACTCCAAGTAGAAGATAAAGATTAAGACAAGATATGATTAGAAAAGGATAACTAGGACTTTTACTTTAATGGCTAATTTTGGATAGAAACAAGGTTAGAAAGCCAAAAGTAGGAAAAAGAAGTCCTAGTCTATATTAAGGACTTATAGTCTTATTTGATAGTATATAAGGCGGAGCTTGGGGGTGAGGAGATCATCTTTGGTAGATTGATCTCTTTCTATGGTCGGGTGGTTTGAGCTCCTTATATTATATTTGTGTTCATAAGTATATATTGTGTATTTGATTGGAGTTCATTGCTGGAGGTCTGTAATAATTGAACCTCGCTTTGATCCCAATTATTACAGACCTCCAGCAATGAACTCCAATCAAATACACAATATATACTTATGAACACAAATATAACATAAGGAGCTCAAACCACCCGACCATAGAGAGAGATCAATCTACCAAAGATGATCTCCTCACCCCCAAGCTCCGCCTTATATACTATCAAATAAGACTATAAGTCCTTAATATAGACTAGGACTTCTTTTTCCTACTTTTGGCTTTCTAACCTTGTTTCTATCCAAAATTAGCCATTAAAGTAAAAGTCCTAGTTATCCTTTTCTAATCATATCTTGTCTTAATCTTTATCTTCTACTTGGAGTTATCTAACTCCAAGTTCCACATACTTCTTCTTGTCTAGGAGTTGTTTAACTCCAGTGCATTAGTCATCCAAGTGGAGTTGTCTAACTCCACTGCATAAATCCACCCTCTGGAGATCTCTATCTCCGGGCAATCCCTGTTTATCCACTAATGCACATTTCATCATGAATTAGTCCATGATCCATAAATGCATTCATCCATCAAAGGTCATGACGTAAAGGTCATGACACAATCATACATTTGTTTATCTATCAATGCATTCATCCATCCAAGGTTTGAAGGGTCACAAGGGTCATGACAATATGAAGGCATAATATTAACACTATAAGATAAAGGGGTGTTTTAAGTATAGTCCTAGAGATAATATTTTAAGTAATGACCTTTATAGAAGACTTTAAGTAAGAAATAAGTGTCTTTCTAATAAAATTTTACTAAAAAGACACTTATCACTTACTTAAGGTCTCTTGTAAAGGTCATTACTTAAAATGTTATCTTTAGGACTATACTTAAAACATTCCTTTCCCTTGTAGTGTAAATTGATTGTATGTTCCAATTTCACATTGCTTGACATAGCTAATGCTAAATCTTTGTAATTGTTGACCCTTGTAGTTGTTGGGGATTAATCTATGTGTATGTTTTATATGATGTAGAGGTGGCAACAAAAATTATAATGGAATTATTTAACCTCTTTTTACCAAGTCATATATTGGATGTTCTATGCAAGTATGCATCGTGTATCCACGGTTTTGGCTTGTAGATATGAATGAGAGATAGCTACAACACCATCTTGGTGTTATCAAAAATGTCTTTGGGCAGTCCAAAGAAATGGAGGTAGAAGTTGTTAAGTAGGAGAAGACTCAGGAGTTGGTATCACCCTGAACCTTACATAAGCAACTCAAATGATTTTGAATTACTATGGTCAATAATAGCTTACATGCAATGCGTACAATAGACCCCCACATTCACCCAATGACAAAGCTATGGTGCATTTTGAGCTTGTCTCCAATTCTAATTAGAGTTTTTCCATAATTTTTCAAGCTTGCTAAAATAGCAATGATCATCATATAAATCAATTGTATTCTTCCTTTCCTTTCATTTGAATTTTAGTTGATGTGGTTGTATATTGCTCACAATTTTACTTTAGCAACATCTTTGCTTTCACTTTAGGTTATATTCAGTTTTTTCCATTTTGGAGTTATATTGCAATTTGGTACATAATGCAAGGTTTGTATTGACTAACTTACATATTTGAGCATGGCTTATGTATTGTTACTTTCAACGAGTAGATTTTATTCATTTTGTCAGGTAAAAATTCTCATTGCTTTTTAAAGAATCTAATATGTTGCTCTTTTCCTTGATGATGTAGATCTTAGAAAGTGTGGAAGATGAGTGGACATTTAAGGTGTATCCACCTAAAAGTGCCACTTTTTGGTACTGTGCCTAGTAACTATTACTGGTCTAATCAAATTTTCATATAATCTTCTTGGCAAGTGAAAGCACGTTCCAATGCACCAAAAAACGTAGCATTTGGATACATTATGCAAAAGTTATTAAGGTTGAAAGTCTGTTTCTAGGTACATAATGGAATTTAGAAATGTACAGCAACTATAGATGGCACTTTTAGGTGAGGTGCAATTTTAGGTGTACCCACCTTAGCAATGTCTTATTTCTCAAAAATAAAATTTGAAATCGCTTGATTAATCATTTGTCTTTGTGTGTAACTATGTCAAAACACTTCACAATTCAAACCATGCCATATAAGGAAGCAATTGAAGATTGGAAACTTGTTAAGTCCAAGAGGGGTAGATATTAAGAAAATCTTTGAATGTTGTAGGTTGACATGAGCTCTTTCAATCATCAACTACTATATCACTTTTTATAGGCAAACTTGCTTTTATTTGGTATTGCTAGCTTTTTTTGGTTGTAATATGGATTATATCATGCAAGCATTGAACATCTAATAGGTTTTATAATCCTATTGCTATAATGTTTTATGAAAACTTGAACTTTTCATTTCAAGTTGGTTACAGCTCATCTACATGCTTGAATTTTGGTGAGTTTGCTTCTCTACAGGGTAGAGAAATTGGTAAATTGCTCTTTAGCACATTTAAATTTATCATGCATGGCAAATTCAAGCAGGTTGCTGAACTCCTTAACTGCAAAAAGAACCTATAGTTTATGTAAAAGAATCGTTGTCAGGCAACCTACAAAAAGTGTGAACAATATTGACAGTTGCAGGTATGAATACATACTCGCTTACTGAACGATTTTGAAAAGACACGAATTTGGTGCACTCTAAAAAATATGAAAAAAACCCCTCTGTTCAAGACTATCCCAAAAAATTCTACCTGTAACCAGGTCTCTTGCGTAGTCTGAGTAAACACTTGAGATACACGCACGTTACAAATTATTGAACCAAATCAGCCAATCTACATCTACTAAGTCTACATGGCCCCACTCCAGCAAGACTTTCAGCAAGACAGAGCACTCGGCTTCAATGATAAGCCCACGCATTGCTGCAACTTGAAGCAAAGAATCATTGGTTAACTCATTCTATAAGCCAGCTGAGAATTTGGCTGAATCTTGAACTTGAAGGTACAGAAATCCCGAGCAAGTCCCACCACATGTGTCTAAGAATTACCATATTGCAAAGTCCAAGTTTCAAGGCACTTGTGCGACTCTCTCATTGACTGATAGCGATTCTGTTCATTGTGACCCCTTAATTGTGAGACTTGGATCAAACAAAAAATATAGATATGGAAGATGTTGAGACGATTTTCTCATTTGGAAGGATAACTCGGCATCACATCCAAGCATCGAGCCTCTGAAAATTGTTTAGTCCATAAATTCCTATCTAATGGCAACTATGGAAGAGAACCCAGCGACTGCACAAGTTAGACTTCACCACTGACAGAGATGCGTTCATGTCATTAAGGTAAGCTTTTCAGCCACATTAGAAAGAATCCAGGCACGCAGACTTCCCAAGCAGGAGTCCGACAGCGAATTGGGCGTAACTAAGTTGCTGGAAGGAAAAAAGCAGGAAAAAAATTGATCACCTGTAATCACAGGCTAAAGAGTTCATAGACGAATGCCAATGTCTATAACAGCGAGTCTCGGGTACTGCGGACATTTCTGGTTCCGAATCTTTCAATTCCAATTTCCTAAACCAAGACTAATTTGCAGTAATAAAACCTAACTTTTAAAACCTCAAATTAGGGCAAAGTCAAGGAAGCACCCCCCTGACTTCAATCCCCATGGAGCGAGCAGTGCCCATGATCGACTTACAAATCGACTCCAACGGCATGTACTGGCAATCCGGATCGGCCTGCTTGATCTTGGCGATTTCGTATACGTGCTTCGGAGTGACAAACCCCGCAACCTTGTGGCCCGGATTACCCCCGCCCGACTGCAACCCCACGGCTCTCTTCAAGAAGTACGACGTGGAAGGCGACTTCACGACGAATTCGAAGGAGTTGTCCTTGTAGGCGGTCACCATGACAGACATCGGCACATCGGACTTGATGCTCTGAGTTCGCGCGTTGAAGTCCTTGCAGAAAGCCATCAAATTCAGACGGTGCTGCCCCAAGGCAGGTCCCACGGGAGGCGCCGGCTTCGCTTGCCCCGCATTCACTACCAGACGGATAATGGCGGACACTTGCTTCGAAGCCATCGCTAAAATCTTTTGGTGACTCCTCCACCTGATTTCCAGTCAATCCATCAATCTCGACATCGCACCATGGCTCGAGCAATGCCCTAGAATGCTTGGATCAGGGTTTAAGGGTTTGAAATCTTTGGACGGAGTGGCACAGAGAATTGTGATATTACAGAGGGTGACATTAAACAGGTTCTCAGCAATAGTACCCGGGCCCATGGGATACCCGGGACTGCTATGAACGCTACCAAGAGAATCCAGCACGCCGGGCATGGCAAGCAGGTATGATATAGGGCGGGAAGTAGCGTCCTGAAGAAGGCGAACGGTGAAAGGCGAAAGGCGATCCCCCTTTTCAAGGAAAGCTTCCCTGTCTGTCATGTTCCTGCAGTGCCCGCAATTTCAAATCTCTGACACCATCAACGGTCCGTTGAAGCTAGGTTTCTAAATTTATCGTTCCTCGATTTGAACGCCACATAATCATTGTCTCCCAAACGCCCGGCCGATCTCGGCATTGGCTTTGGTTGCTACAGTATTGAATCCATGCCCTCATTGCCGCAACCCCTGTTCCAAGAAACGAATATGAGTGATTGGGAAATAGTTCCCCATGGGCGATGATTGAGGTTAGAGGCCGTAAGAGCCTTCAGTATAGGTTTCGGCGTTTTATATTTGAAGGAGTTTTATTACGTTCTATATCATTGGAAAGTTGTCAGAATGAATTGAGGACATGATTTGAATACCATTCGCATTTCTTTTCGAATTTGCTACAACATTTGTAGAGAGCTTGCTCAGTTGGTAGGTTATTGCCGGTTATAGGAAGATTGGAGTGCGGATGATTATGATTGCAATCGTGAGTGTATGGAACTGCCACGAGGTTGAATGTTAGCCAGGATCATTCACTGTTGAGATTTTCCCAAGTTGAAGAGCGAGCGAAAATCCACGTGTTAAGGTGGTTTTATTCGTGAATACAAGAAGCGGGAATTACAATCTTGGGGGATTGGTTTCTTGGCGTTATGGCACGGTGCGAATGAACCCTTGGAGAAGTCGTTGCACCTACAGCGAGTTTTCTATTGTAGAGCGCGGCTTGCTGAAATTGGATCATTGCTGAGGGTAATGGCAATGCACACCCTTCTCATTTTAACGAAGTGGAATCGGAAAGCATGCGGTACTGGAGAGAATGGGTAGCGCGGATCTTGAAAGAAGGTGTACAGTCAGAAACGAGGTTGAGATAAGATAGCGAATATGCAGGGCCCTAAAACTCGGCTGGACCAGGTGAGCTTTTGATTGCATTCGCTTGTGTAAGTTCTCCCCCAGGAGCTCTGCAACGAGAGTTATGTTGCTAGAGAATGGAACTGTGCTTGAGATCTGGGGATGTCATGTGGAAGGTTTTTCTTTGAAATACGAAATGATGCGACTGCGATTGCGAAAACATGTACTACTTAATATGAAAGGCAAGAGCAAGTACAGCTCAGTCCAAGGCGTTTTGTAATTTCGGGAACTGTATTGAGTAAGGGATGAATTTTCAAAGTCATTGTCTTGTCTTTCCAAATTAAAGCACTAGTGGTCTTTCTTAGAAAAGGATAGAACCAAATTTTTTTTCACCCATACAGTTTTAGCATATTGGCTTAAGGTTGTCACAACGGTTGTCGTGATGATGATTTAGACGATTTAGGTTGTAATTCGAAGATATTGTAGCCCACATATTAAGGAGCCAGGCTGAATTGGGGGATGCTCCCTATTACAGATATTTCCATCACGAAAGCCCAGCAATGTAGCTTTGGCATCACCGAAGTTGGAATCTTCTCCTTCTGCGAGAAAAGAAAAGAGAAAAGAGAATCCAGCTGAAGTTTCGCCTCACAAGAAGGGGACATTGGAGAGTTTTATCGTTCGAAGCAAGAGTAGCGAGAATCCTAGTACTGGATTCGGAGAGAGACAACAAGATGGAATTAGCGGAAGTAATGTCAGACAGTCTACGTGGCCAAATCCTTCATGTGTGTCTGGACCGAATTCGACCGATAACTGGCTACAAGGATGTAAACCTCATGTGTCGAAATTTGTTCCCAGAAAGCTTTTGGAAACGGAGCTTGGAAATGGCACAAGTGTATTTTCTGCAGCGAATGCTAGTCCTGTTTCCTCGCAAAGTAGATTAGTAACAGATGGTTTCTACAATTCAAGAGAAACTGCTGCGAAAGGGCACCTCACTCAATTTGCAGATGATTTCCTCTCCATATATGTCAGGTATGGATCATCTCTATAGCCTGTCAGTACCGGGTCTTGCGTCACCAGCAGCACCAGATATTCATTTTTCACGGTAGAGGATACTATTTGCGTCAAGTTAAGCATTTGAACATATGTAGTAATGTCATGTTTGGGAGAATGATGTATAATAAAGCTATGGAGAGGTCAATGGTTTCGGGAGCCGAATCGTTGGAGATCAATGTTTGATCACTATTTATGAATTTCTATTTCAATTGCAAAGTGGGAAGTTGTAGACCCACTGTAATTGAGAGTAGACAGCATTTCCGTTCAAGGATCAGTGGCCTTAGACAGTTAGCCAAGTGATGCTTACACCACTTGCGAATGATTGTCAACCAAGTTTATCAATAAATGAGTTCCTTTAGTTGGCAGGGATCAGAATAGGATATGAGATTAGATTTTTAACAGTTTTAGTATCCTGTGCCTTATATCACTTCATTGTAGGGTGTCTCCTAGTGTTTTCTTAACATGAACTCCTGAAACTGACAAGCAGCTTTTGTCAGCGGTCTTGACAAACCTTCAGGAATTGCGAATAAGAAGAGGACCTTTGGGCTATTTGATGCTGCTTGTTCTGAGAGATCCAAGAAGCACAGACAGAGTGATGGGCTTGAGGAGGACGTGATCTCATGCACCCCGCATTATGTGCCCACAGATTTAAGTGCCAATGATGAATTCGGTTCCATCAAAGAAGAAAGAAGTGTGGGGTTGCTGAAGAGTTTCAAGGAAGAAAGCATCAGAAGAGGTCTTTCTGGTCTGCCTAGTATGTTCACTACGAAGGAATTTGCCCAACTGGAACTCACACCTGGAGGTGGGGTGATCCGTAGCGGGGCTGATACTGATCTCATGTACAACATTCATCATGTTGGGGGAGAAGGGCCAGGTTCCACCTCTGCTGATATCCTTGGCAGTAGAAATAAGGGTTTAGTATCAGTCGAAAAGGAATCTTTCCAATATGAAGGAGGTGCTATGCTACCTCCAACATTGAAGACGGCAGGAGAAGGGAGACTACGAAGAAGTTGGGGAGGGAGAGGCAGGACTTCGAAGTCAAGGTCCAGGTCTCGGAGTAAAGACAGCCTCTGCTCTACTCCGTCTTCACGTAGCTCTAAGAAAACAGATAGGCGGTCTTTGAGTGGTGGAAAATCAGGGGGGTGGCAGTACCATGGCTCCATGTTCTCCCCGGGTGATGCCTTTTGGGACGAAGCCATTGAAGCGGTGGATGATTTATTTCTCCCCGTAGTGCCACCAAAGCATAGCAGTATAGGTAGAAGCTTGTTGTCTAGTGCCGACAGAACGGAACATGCAGTTGATGGAGGAATTCATAATGAAAGGGATGGAACTACAGTCACAACGGAGGAAGTTGGGGCGAACCTTAGTCCGGAGAAAAGCCCTGCCGAGATTTCAGTTGTGAACCTGGATGGGATGACAAGCACTGACCGGATTTTCAGTAAAAGGTTTTATGAGCTCGATATCTCTCCTTTACCAGTGCGCCGGTTTAGTTTCACATGCCAGGGCAGTCCCCCTAGCAAAAGCATTGTCAATTTGGAAGCCGAAGAAATTTCGAAAGTTTCACCCGTGACAATGCAATTACCACTTAGTGAGGAGCCTCTTGATGTGAAGGAGAATCTTTATGCTGATCAAGAATCCACTATTGCTAAGGTTGATGTTATTGAAGTCTCAACTAAGATACAAGAGGGTACTGACCTACAGCCTAAGGCTGAGGCTGCGGATGTGGCTGTGACTCCTGTTGGAATTCATGCAACTTCTACTTCGCTAGATCTAGCTCCTTCCATATCAGCTGAACTCGCAACATCTGGCCAGATTTGTGAGTATGCACATCGATCAGAGGCACTAGTAGCTGGTACTGTTGTTCCAATAGTAGAAGCGAAAGAACCTGCCTTCATATCCTCGAGTTTGAAGAACACGAGTGTGGAACTTAGTGATTGGCTTCCACCTGAAGCATGTGTTACGTATTCTAAAAAGGGATTGAAGAAGCTCTATCCCTGGCAGGTATTTGTTCTTTACTGTTCTTTCAATACTCTGGCCTGTGTATCTCCTGAGGAATAGAGATCTGAGTTCGAGGCCCAGGTGGCCTGTGCTTCAAATTTCAGAGATAAATCGCACTGAAGTTCTGTGACTGGGAATGTTCAAGGTCGAGTGTTTGCAGCTGGATGGCGTGCTGGACGGCCGAAGTCTTGTTTACTGTGCCTCTACAAGGTGATAATGAAAAACTTTCTTTATTTTTGAGAGATATTTTAAGTCAGTTTTGGTGATTGCAAGGGAGTAATTGTGCTGTGGTAGCTGGGTGAGACAGTGCAGGGAAGAGTTTAGTGGCCGAAGTGCTGATGATAAGACGAATTCTGTCAACCGGGAAGAAAGCATTGCTCGTGCTGCCCTATGTGGCTCTGTGCTCTGAAAAGGTACCGTGTGCAATGTTCTTGTCACACCTTTCGTTTTCTACATTTTTGAGGATATTCATCACTGATATGCATCGTGAGATACATAGGTATTCATGGGAGCTCCGCCATGTCTTCATTTCCAATAGTTAATCAGGTTGATAGAAATTCAAAGTCTTTTCAAGAGCATATCGTTTGTCTGGCAGCAACCGTATAATGTTCGTGACCTATGTTTGTCTTATCCTAACACAGTTCCCGCCGCACATGTCACAGGCAGACCATCTGGATGCAATCCTGGAGCCTCTTGGGAAACGTGTGCGAGGCTTTTACGGATCGCAAGGTGGTTCGAGCTTAACTAAGGATACTGCGGTGGCCGTGTGTACAATCGAGAAGGCTAACTCGCTGGTCAATAAATTGCTTGAAGAGGGGCGATTGTCAGAACTTGCTATTCTTGTGATCGATGAACTTCACATGGTAGGTGAATCTGCTAGAAATTTCACAATTGTTGTCTGTGCTTTATACTTATTCTCACTGAGGGTTTCTCATCTTGCACAGCTAGTAACTTCTACTTTCACGAGCAGGTTGGGGACAGAGAACGTGGCTATCTACTTGAGCTTCTCCTCACCAAACTTCGCTATGCTGCCGGTGGTGGAGAATGTGAGAATGGAGAGAGTAGTCCAAAGGAGAACAGGACCTCAAGTTCATGCGGAACTTCTGGCTTGCAAATTGTGGGCATGAGTGCGACAATGCCCAACGTAGCTGATGTGGCCACATGGTTAGAGGTGCCTGTTCATGATATCGTTTCCTTGGAATGCATTTCATAGCTTTTTCGATACAGATTGTAAAGTAATGCAGCTGCATGATTAAATTGCAAGTCTCATGCCAAGTTCATAGCAATTCTGACACTGTGGAACAGTTCCAATGGTGGCAAGTAGAGCATGCCTCAGAGGCTGTTGATGGACCGGAGATATTGCTAAACCAGAAATCGGCAACTTATATATAGCTTTCCAGACAAAGATTGCATGTTATAAGGTTTTTCTTATCGTGAGTGCTACCATAATATTGTTTGTTCACTTGCTGAAGTTGAAGCTATTCTTATGTCCAGGCCGCCCTGTATCAAACAGAATTCCGACCTGTGCCTTTGGAAGAGTTTATGAAAGTTGGCCATACGATCTACAATAAGAAGATGGAAGTTGTGAGGTCTATCAGAAAGAGTGCAGACCTTGGTGGCAAGGATCCTGATCATTTGGTGGAGTTGTGCCACGAGGTAGTCCCAACCTTTTGTGTTCTTGTCCCTTAACCCTTAAGTATCAATGTCGGATTGGGCCGCTATTTTTTTAGCAATTTTGAGTACGTCATGGAAGAAGTTTATTTTGTTTAACATTATATGTATATGCACCAACATTTGCAATGTTCTTCACTGATTCTGGTGAAATAAAACTTTTAGGGGGTAAAATGGACTTTGATGCTTTCGAGTTCAAACACTGGAGGAATTTATGATACATCAGTCTATGTATCCAAAGGAAGTAAATCTGATTCGAAATCTGTTTATGAACAGGTCGTCAGTGAAGGGCATTCAGTTCTGGTGTTCTGCTCCAGCCGTAAAGGATGTGAGACTTCAGCTCTTCATATTAGCAAATTTCTACCAGCGTTTGAAGTTGTCGAAAGAGATAATATGACTGGTCCAAAAAATGGGAACGCAGCTGTGGAAGAGTTGCGGAGGTGCGCGGCTGGACTCGATCCTGTCTTGGAAGTCACACTGCCAGCAGGCGTCGCATATCATCATGCCGGCCTCACGGTACAATTTATAATTATTTTATCATCGCTTACCAGACCGATTCCTAGTATTAAACATGCATCGAAAGGTTGGAAGTAACAAACCCTAAAAGCCTAATGAATTTTTATCTCACATGGGAACTTTTTGAGCTGTTTCTTTCCGAAATGATTATCAACGAAGTGAGTATGAGTAATGTTGGGTTTTCGAAACAGGGAGACGAACGAGATGTTATAGAGACATGTTTCAAGAGTGGCGTCGTGCGTGTACTTGTAGCCACATCCACACTCGCAGCGGGTGTAAATTTGCCAGCGCGTCGTGTGATTTTCAGGCAACCAAGAATTGGACGAGATTTTCTTGACGTCACACGATACCGCCAAATGGCCGGTCGAGCTGGCCGTGCAGGCATTGATACGAAAGGAGAGAGTGTATGTGCTTGTCTACTTCATGCCATTTTTTATCTTTTTGATTTTACTTCAAGATCATATCACCCTCCTTCGAAGTTTAAGCACCTTTGGGGCGTTTAAACAAGTGACTGTAATTCAGGGTTTGAGCAGAGTCGACACATTTAGCAAACTTGTAAGCAGCATGACGATGTAATTGAGCAATAACTGAATTAAGCATTCTCAGGGTATACATCTTAAGTATGACCTCAAATATCATATTAAAACCTCAGAAAGTTTGTGACTCAGTTTTCATGGTATCAATCACAACAGGTCCTAATTTGCAAGCCTGAAGAAGTGAAGCGGATGGAAGGGATGATGAAGCAGGACTGCAAACCGTTACAATCATGCTTAGCGGATGACAAAAATGGGATGGTGCGAGCCTTGTTGGAGGTAGTGGCAGGGGGAGTAGTGCAGAGCGCAGTCGATGTCCAGCGATATGTTCGGTGCACCCTTTTAAATGCGACACAGCCTTTTGAGGAGGTCGTGAAAGCTGCTCAAGAGTCATTGCGGTGGCTTTGCCATAAACATTTCGTTGAATGGGATGGAACCTCACGGCTCTATACTTCTACGCCTCTTGGTCGAGCTGCATTTTCTAGTTCACTTAGTCCTGAGGAGGCCCTGGTATGAAAATTCCTCTCTTTGTCGCAGCAGTTATCCTCATATGCCACAAAAGTTCAACAGTATAATAGTTATTATGATGAGTACTTTTTTCTTTTTATGTTCATACTTGTAATTTCTGCATTTTAGCAACTTATCTAGTCCATAGTTGAGTGTTCTTCAGGTGCGCCATCCGGCTTTTCCGTAGTGTGTATTCTATGATCCCTTGCTCGAGGTTGCTATTACTAATAACAAGGTTTTCAGTAAAATAGACTATTTCAGGAATTTTAGACATCATGAAGAGAACCTTCGCTTGATTTATGGGGAGGTCCAATACGGTAACAATGATCATATGGAGGCCTCACTATGATACATGCAGAGGACTCCATATAATCACTGTGACCATCCCGCCTGAATCATAGAGAGGTTCTCTTTACGATGTTTGAAAGTCTCTGAAACAGTCGAATTTGACTGATCATCGTGTTAGATGATATTTTTGTGACGTGTGTTGAGAAACTGGAATAGGTGTCATGTTTAAATCATTGTGCATGTTTCAGAGGCTTGTTTGAAGCCTTTCCTGACCCACAAAGACTTCTTCAGGTTGTATTTGAAGATCTTGCTAAAGCCAGGGAGAGCTTTGTTTTGGCCTCTGATTTGCACCTCCTATATGAGGTCACACCCACTTACGTGGATCTGGAACCCGATTGGGGTGTATACTACAGTCGATTTATGGAGCTTTCACCCGTTGACCAGGTGTGTAACTCTCCAACAAAGTCGTCTTGTAGGCTTATCGTTGACAATAGCCTTGTAGATGTGCATTTTCAGAGTTTCATGATCCACTAGTGCTTATTATATCTGGGTTCTTTAAGAGACTGATATTTAAGCTCTATCTGGAAGCAGGTAGTAGGTAACAGAGTTGGAGTAGTGGAACCCTTTCTGCTGCGGATGGCTCATGGAGCACCTGTTGTCCAAGGTGGCAATGGACGAACCCGAGGTGGAAAATTCTCCAAGGGAAGGATTTCACCTCCATTCCAGAAATCAAAGTGGAGCACTCCTGGTGGACCTTCGCTTCCAATGGAACAAATGTTACGTGTGTGCAAACGCTTCTACGTGGCCCTTATGCTCTCAAAACTGATCCAGGTACTTAGCATTTTCTACTGCTCTGATTTTCTTTTAGTGTCTTTCATGTTCAATCTTTTTCATTGTGATGCTTCAGCCATTTCAATTACTACTCGAGTCTAGCTGCTGTTATTCAAATAACATCTGTAATGAGAGACTTGTTTTGCTCAAAGAGAGGGACAATTAGGATTTAGGTATTTTCTGAAGGTTGTGCAATATCTCTGATGATTCTCTCCTGTGATCCTTGTCGTTGTCGTTGTTGTTGACTTCGACAATCTTATCACCTGATCACTCATAATTTATGAATGACAGGAAGTGCCTCTAATGGAGATTTGCGAGTTATTCAAAGTTCCTAGAGGCACAGTCCAGGGCCTTCAAGATAGTGCTGGCAGATTTTCTGGCATGATTGGAGCCTTCTGCGAGAGGCTAGGATGGAGTGATATGGAAGGGCTTGTCTCCAAATTCCAAAAACGAGTTTCATTTGGTGTTAAATCGGAGATTGTGGATTTGACAGAAATCCCATTTGTCAAGGTCAGAGCATTTAACATCTTTCGGTTTTTGACATTTCTGTTATTTAAATCGTCCAAATCTTCCCTCTGATGTAATGCTAAATTGTGCTTCGTAATGCTTCAATCAACGTTGCTGCACGACTTTCAATGCCGGTATACAAGTTATAAGCATTTATATATAATTATTTGTCACTTCGTATAATTTTTATCCCATACGGCAGTTAATTTGAGAGTCTTGAAGTTTTTTGGTTAATTTGTTTTAAATCTTAACGGTTGTTAATTGTTTCTTTGATATCGATTTTGTTTGTTGCACAGGCAGCCAGAGCGAGAGCATTGTTCAAGGCCGGTCTTCGAAGTGTACAGGCAATAGCTGAAGCAACGTTACCTGAGATTGTCAAGGCTCTGTATGGCAACATTTCTTGGGCTGGTCCAGCTGCAAACAGAGGCCAGCAATGGCTGCAAATGGGCATTGCTCGTAAAATCAAGAATGGAGCACGGCGCATTGCGTTGGATCGTGCTGAAGAGGCTAGAGCAGCAGCCTTTTCTGCGTACGAGGCCTTAGGCGTTCAAGTACCCGCAGCGCTTGCATTGCCGATGGTTCATACACTCGTTGATGATGAAGAAGCACAAGTAGCCCCAGCTACCTCTTTCAATTCTATGATGGAAGCGTTGAATGTGGGTGCTGAGCTGAAAGCAGCGGAGGTGCTTGGAGGTGGTACTGAAATTGAAGACTTTGCTAAAAGTTCTGCTTACCTGTGTGCCGCACCATCAAGTCCAAAGAAAGACATTTTGGAAAAAGAGTCGGATATGTTGCTTCAGAAGTTGGAATCTATTCCGTCTTTCAGAGTTCCAAAGCAAACAGCCTCTTATCCAGCTGCTAAAGAGTTAATTGTGGACAAAACAGATGATAAACAGCTGATGTTGAGAGAGCCTTTCCAAATGTTGAAGTGTAAAGATGGTGGTCCAGCCAAAGGTGCCTTATTTACTGGCTCATTGATTGCACAGCAGGAACTGGCAACGGAACATACCACCGATGATCAGTCGATGGTGCCAACGCGAGGTCCTATAGATGTTGACAAGCTTGCCGGTGGATTTGATGATTTCCTAGCGAAATGGCAAAATGTTGATGAATTTGCATTTGATGTGTACTTCAAAACTCATAATAACGGGGTTCCAGAGCTATTTGAAATGATGGGAGTAGCTGTCTGTTGGAAGGACTCTCCTGTTTATTACGTCAATCTCTCAATTGCGCAAAAAACGTCAAGCAGAAACTTTGATGATGAGAAAGTTGCTCTCAGGGAAACTGAGACTGCTTTAATTGAGTCCCAAACTCGATGGAGACATGTGGCTACCATGCTGTCCAAATCGGGTGTGAGGAAGATATCTTGGGATCTTAAAGCCCAAATACAAGCGTTGAACAATCCGGGTTTACATGTCCCGTTTGTAAGGCAGGAGACTGATCGCGGATTACATGATACCAAGGCTATAGACGGACAGATAATTGCACTGCCTTCTCTGGAGCTTCAAGGACCTTTCATAGATCTCCGTGTGGCTGCCTGGCTTCTTTGGCCTGATGAAGAGAGTGCACGTCCTCTTTCCCTTGAGCAGGTGCGTGCTCACTTTTGTGCTTTTCGCATGTGTGGTTTCCTTCCGACTGCGCCTTGGTACTTAATTGCTCTTTGGTGATATCTTTTGAGTCGTGCATGAGACAGCATACCAATTATTTCCCATCAAACCAAGAAGGCTAAATAGGACCTCATGTTTTTTAAACAGTATTTAGTAAATCATATGGAGACTTTCTTTGATCCAATTTTATTTATTCATCAACCAACGCATACAATACTGTTCACTGATTCTGGATCTTCGAAAATTTGGCCATCATTCAAATTACAATTTCACAATATGATCAATGAAATGTGGTCATTTAAACCATGGATCCTTGGTATTTCAGAGCTGTATTTTTTAGATGTACTGGGATGCTTTTCAGGAAGTGAAGAAACGTCTGCCCGGAGAAACTGCAGCTGCGGCCGGCAGAGCTGGGAGGTGGGCAAATCAGATGGGTTTCGTTGCTCACAATGGATGCTGCCGAAGGGCAGCACAAGTATGGGTACTGCATTGTGCGTTTTGGAAGCTTTTGGTTGCGGAGGGTCTTCATGAAGCCCTGCTACAGCTTGAGATGCCACTGGTAGGAAGGCCTTTTGTTTTTCACCTTATCATGTCAAGTTTCTCTTTTTTTCTTTTTCCTTTGATCTCATCCGTTGCCGAGTTCTATTTTGGCTTGGAAACATTCAATGTCTAGAATTGCTGCTCCTGTATTCCTGGTTTCAGTATTGATCAGTGTTTGAATACTATATTAGGACTCGTATTAATATCAACTTGGCTGTGGGCAAAGTTGACAAGTGACAACAGACGTAATGAGTGGGCAAATGAAATAACCAAGTTTTAGAAAAAGAATCTAAGATTCTGGTCCCATTTCATTTTTTATTGATGTATCACAGTTCAACCGTGTATTGAACCCCAAACCAAGACTTACTGTCACTTATACATTGAGAACATTTTGAAATTGATGAACTTCAAAATTTATAGATTTTGTTCGTCATGTGCAAATATGTGCATTGTCCGGATTCGGTGCACCAATCCTAAGTTAAATCGGATGTGTAAAATACTGGCTTGGATGCTTTGGGGCAGGTAAAAGTGCTAGCAGACATGGAAACCTGTGGTCTTGGTGTAGACATGCGGGTTTGTCGGAAGGCTCAAAGCCTTCTGCACAGAAAACTTCGGGAGCTCGAAGCCCAAGGAGAGAAACTTGCAGGAATGAAGTTTTCTTTGTCCGCGCCTGCAGAAGTAGCGCATGTGCTGTACCGTCACTTGAAACTGCCAGTACCTCCTGGTTGCAAGGGCAAGCACCATCCAAGTACTGACAAGCAAGCTCTTGATTTCCTCAGGTATGATTGTCTCTGTTCTGGATTGATTCTTAACCCATAAGTGACCGAGATTCGGGGCTTGAAAATGACCAATTTGATTGTTCATATATTGAAGGATACTCTTTTTCAAACAAGGCCAAATTTCATATCACCAAGATTGTGAAGAACATTGCATATTTTGATCATTAGTAAACAAATTGAAAAGACGAAAGTTCCCATATGATCCGCCCAGAAGTGCTAAAAAGGCATGAGGTCCATTTGGCTCTTATGGGGTTAATGTCTACAACTTGAACCTGTTTCGCTTCTAAGACAGACCTTGATGTGGAACTTTTTCTTCTATATGAGCCTGCAATCATGAGAGGCTGCTGCCATATATTCTTCCCAAGGTAAGGGTCTTTTAGTGCTTCTGACTTCTAGCTTCAAACACGCGTTGCGCAGGAATCATCATCCCATTGCAGATGTAGTTAAAGAGCACAGAAGTTTGTCGAAGTTGCTATCAAGTACCCTTGGGTCTATAATAGCATGGTCGAAGTCCCCAGAATCCTGCGTAGGCTCTAAGTCTGAGCGGGTTATAAGGGGAGATGTCTTCAGTATATTCGGGAATTGGCTGCAGACTTCGACGGCCACAGGAAGATTGTCAATGGAGGACCCCAACCTACAGGTATGAACGTCCGCTTTTTTGATAGACTATTTTAAGAGAGAGGACCTTGGGGTGAACCTGGAGGAGCTATCACTTCTTGGACCTGGTCTATTACGGATTGCATTTCTTCAGGCCACTAGTAGAAAAACTGGCCAACCCTAGGGACATTTGAGAGAACCTATCCATGGTACAATTGGCAGGGTTTACGTTAGAAACTGCCTTTGATGGTGCTACGATTGGTAATTTTGAACTCAGCTAGGTTTTCTAGAATACACGTTCAGAGGTTGATTTTGATCAATAGTAAATATCCATCTGGTTATTACTGTAACGAAGTATATTTTGGGTACTGTCCACTTGGAGGTTTGTCTAAAGGGACCCTCAGCACTCCTCTGTAGTTTGAAGGTCAGGATCATTCTATGACAAAGGATGACGAATCTCATACATGTCGTTTGCGAATTATAGTGTGTTGAGCATGCCGTGAGTTTCACGATTGGGGAAGAAAGCGCGTCGGATGAAGCAACAAATGAGGTGGTTGAAGTTAATGCCCGTCGGGCTTTCGTTCCATCTCAGGTACGTAGTGGTTACGCACAGTACATACTGTCTTCTTTATGAACGTTCTACCTGGACTTCAACCCAATTTGTGAAAAGGTTCACAGGATCGCTCTCCAGTGATTTTCTGGAATCTTCATTACTAGGGCTGGAGGATTGTTTTTAAGTCAGAGAAAAGAATGGTTCCTTATTAATGATCGTCTTAACTATTGTGATATACTCCACGTCCTCTTTGCATTCAAACTTTTAATTTCCCTAATGATAATCCTGTCTGTATTTATGTATTCAGTACATTGTCCTAACTCTTGGACGTTGAACAGGAGGGATGGGTTCTCTTATCAGCAGACTACTCACAGATTGAGGTGAGACTGATGGCTCATTTTTCTGGAGATTCAACTCTTGTATCTTTGCTTAGCCAACCTACAGGAGACCTCTTCCGATTGTTGGCTGCCCAATGGACGGGTCTCACTGAGTGTAAAGTATCTGAGAAACAGCGGGAGCATACAAAACGCCTCGTGTACGGGATAATTTATGGTATGGGAGTCAATACATTGTCCGAGAGTCTACAATGCCCCACTACCGAGGCTCAGGACATGGTGGACAAATTCAAAGCCACTTTTCCCCTCGTTAATACCTGGCTAACTCAAGCTGTAAATTCGTGCCGCCAGAACGGGTATGTACTTGCTGGACCCCGGAAGGATCACAAGTTCCGATAGGGCATAGTTTTTTCCTTAGCGGTTTTGAATTGGTAAAATGAATGCTTTCTCTTGTTCACTTTTAATAATATTTTGACCAAGACATGCAATGTTTCTCACTGATTCCGGCATTGTAAAATCTTGGTCCCGATCTGAATTATATCATTCACAATGTGATCAATTGGTCTTCTTGGGATTAGGAGAGACGTGATGTTATCATAGGTGTGGGAGTCGTTGTATTCATGTTTCATGCTTGAGCAGGCATTGGTTGTCCGTTGGACATGTTGTAGCTTCTTACGTTTACTGAAAACATATAGACTGCAGCTGCTGATGGCTCCAGTTGGGTGGATCCAATCTTCAGATGTATAAAGACACTTAGTGGAAGGAAGCGGTACTTGGATAAAATCAACACTGGGAAGTGGGGAGAGCAGGCCAAGGCTGAAAGGCAAGCTGTCAACTCCATCTGTCAGGGATCTGCAGCAGATTTAATCAAATTGGCCATGATCAAGGTTCATGATGCTATCAGCACATCTGCTGAACCACATGATCAGAGTGCCCACCAAGGGAGAAGTTCTTGGCATTTTAAGGGATCGTGTCGGCTCTTGCTCCAGGTATGTCATGCACCACATCGGTAAATCGATTCTCATGGATGCGAGTTCCAGGTCCTTAAGGCATAGAACAGGGTTTTCATTAAATTTGATTGTTTGAGAACTTTTTGACAACGCTGTAAATAGAGTCCTCGTATGAGATCTCTTTATGGTCACAATGATCATATGAACGCCTTCCCATGCTACACAGGGAGGCTTTCATGTGATCAATGTGACCAAGGGAGACCTCTTTATGAATCATGAAAAAAGATTCTCGTTTTGACGTTGTGTAAAAGTTATAGCAGTCTAATTTTAATGGCAACTCTATTGAAAGAAGCAAGCTTGAAGTTTGTACCTTGCAAATACGTTTTTTGACTTTGAGTTGAGATAGTTTGTCTGAGTATTCCACGTTTGATGACTAATGATATGCATCTTATCGTAGATACATGATGAGCTTGTCTTGGAGGTTGATAAACGGGTTTTAAAGGATGTTGCGCAAATGCTGCGCTCCAGCATGGAAGGGGCAGCCACTCTTAGGGGTATCTTATCCACTCTTTTTCAAATGCTTGTATGGAGTTTTAGATTACTTGGTAGAGCAATGACATACGACACTTAAGTTGACTCCTTCCTGCCCGAGAGAAACATGGAAAGTCCACTTTGGAAGCTAATAGTTTATATCAAAATATATTTTCATCATTCAAATATGCAGGGAGTGATTTCTTCTTTCTATTGATACATTTTGTTCCTACTTCAAAGCTTCCTCATTTTTTTATCTCAGTTATGGAAGAGACCATTTTCGCCACATGGGCACGTACGGGTTAAATTACCAGACATGATCCTTGTGTAGATATTTTGTTCAAGTGTAATTGCTTGCAGTTCTGAGTGTGGCTTCTCATCATTGGTTTCTTGCAGTGCCGCTTCTTGCAAAACTACGAGTTGGAACTTCTTGGGGCTCCTTGCAGCCATATACTGAGGACTGAAACACTGGAGTGAGTTATAGATTGTCCCATTCTCAGGGGGCTAAATTTACAGGAACCATTCTTCTAAAACAGTTTTATTCGAGATGTACAGTACAGTTACTTGTGCCGTCGCAGGGAAACGGAGAGTAGTGGACACAATGTACTATAATCAGATGCGGCTGGGGTGTAGGTGGATACGAAGGATTTTGCACGAGTAACTTAACAGTGATCAACTATTTTGATCCGAGTTGGAAGATCCTTTTATAGTCAAAATATTGTTAATTAGTTTGCAAGATTAGTCTCAAATGTCATTATTTTTGGTTCCAAAAAAGGGTTGTGTACACCATGTGTACCCCTTAAGAACCAACTGTTTCATAGGGAAAACAAACCATTCTAATTTGTTATGTGATTGAACTTTCTGAGGATCAAGTGTATCATGACTCATGTCTGAGCATCCAAGAATTTGTCATCTGACTGGCTATGCAGTTGAAAGTTCTTACATTCTCAGTTTTGTTTATTAACATGTTAACCCCCTATATGCCCGAGGCACCAAATTCTGGTGTCCACAATACTTTGAAGTTAAATAAAACCTTACCAGAATGGTATTTTTAGTAGTTAATATCTCTGAATTTTTCTTATGAAGTCTAGTCTTATTATTAAGAATCTGATTTTGAAAATGAAAGATTTTGATTTTCTTTACTGTTGCTAACAGGTGTGGCAAATTTGGATCCACTCATTGAGCTCGATATTTATGTTTGAATGAATTTGTGTTGAGTCCAAGTGTTTCATTACTGCCATAAGATTCTTGAAATACATCTAACCACGAGCTTCTTGAATTCTTGAATTTTACGATGTGTTGTCAAAGCTCTGTCAGGATTTGGAGTGTTGGGGTTTGAGCTGGGTTACTTTCCAAACTCCTTAAGATTTTGGTGTTTTGCAAACACCAAAATCTGGTGTTTGCAAAACTTTGAAGTTGAACAAAATCTAATCAAGTTGCTATTTTTAGTAGTTTGTATTTGAGGATAATTCTTCTCAAAGTCTACTGTAAGCATCAAAAACTTGATCTTGAAAATGATTGACTATGATTTTTCTATTCAAGATTTTGTGCAAGGGTACCCATTGTAATCTTGACTTTCTCTAGTGTTGGTGGCTCTTGGAAATGAGCCTCAATTACAAGCTAGATCTTGGAGAAAAAACCACATTAAAAATTCATTTAAAAAATTGTAGGTTAAATTTGGAGAAGCCATAAATTGATCGGGATTGTGCATTTTAGGCCCTTTCACCTCATATTTTATTGGTTACCAACTTTTTAGATTTGACTTGTGAAAAGAAGATTGAAAGACTTCACATCACTTTTACAACTCTAACACCCACATGATCAAACATTATATTAATCTTTCAATCCATAAGTGATATTGTTGTGTTTTCTTTTCCTATGTGATCTCTAATTTGTCTAAGTTAGTTTGAATTTATGGGCAATTGCATGAAACACTTGTACTATTTTCCGTCACAAGTCTCATGCTGATTTGTTTTTTGACCATAACTTTTGCATTTTTGCTCCAAATGATTCAAGATTTCTAGAGAATGTACTCATAACTATCATACAGCTTACGTGAATTTTTGATAATTTTCAAAAATAGTTTGATATAAAAATAGTACTAGTGATTGAATGTCACATATGACAATTTGGAGGTTTTTAGTACTATGGAATAACTTTTTTTAATGATTTTGAGATGGAATTTGGATGAGATGGTCTTCTAATAGACTTCTAGCTTTCCACACAAGGATTTTCAAAAATAGTTAATTTTATGTCATGTGGAGGTCTACAAAGAGAGCTTCATTCTGCTTGTATTTTGAAACATATAAAATATTATTTTGGTAGGTTCTTTGGTGAATGACCATCTTCATAAAGTTGTTGCAAATGGCCACTTTTTATTTTTTGTATTTCCTTATTTTTACTATTTTTCCCTAATTAAAACATGAAGGTATGTATTTTCTTGAGGTTTGGCACTTTTCCAATTCTCCTACTTAGAAAATTTTCCTATACAATTCCTTTTGTAGGTACCTTTGTCTTAAAGGTGTGTACATAAGTCATATTTTTCTTAAAATTTTAAAATTATTTTTCTAATTAAATAGTATTCCAGAAAAAGTCAGGAGTACTGTTGCAAAACGCAACAAATAGTACAGGTGTTTCGTGCAATCACCCTTATACGGTTACATTCCAAAAGAAATTGATAAAGCTCATCATAAAATTGACTTTTTGTTTACTTTAGAGCAAATTTCTAGAAGCTCAAAAAAGGCCTTGGGCATTTGAGGGTTAATTCTCTGGGAAGCCCAATTTGATGACTTTTTCAATACTACACAGGTGATTATTGCCCAATTTATCTAAGTGGTGAGTTCAAGAAAATTGGATTGACTATAATTCTCCTACATGGTTACAATGAACAAGGTCTTAAACATTTAATTGCTTATCTTGAGCAATACCTTCAAGTACATAAAAGTATGGGATTGAATTTTTTCTTATGAGATGTGATGAGAACTCCTTTCATGTATTTGACATACCATGTTAGTTCAGACTCAAACTTGACTAAATTTCTTCTTTGCCTCATAAACATCTATTAAGGACACCTGTATAGACTAAATAATTACAAATATCATATAAATCTAGATGTGTGATAATAATCCATTAAAGCTCTCAGTGATGTTGTATTTTTAGTAAAATTTTACTAAAATCTTAGTTAAAGGTCATTACTTAAAAGACTATACTATTAAGATTATACTTAAAACACCCTTTTCTCTTGTAATAATGGAAGCTAACTTCACGAAACAATCTCAGGTCTAAATCAATTGCCAAGTTGCCAATGTGACTACACGTGCCAATTACTTCCATGTACTTTGTCAATAGGCAAGTTTCATATGATTTGATTCATTCCTTTAGCAAGAAGTGGGTTTTATGAGATGTACTTCGAGTAGTAGTTTCCACTCCAAAATAATTTGTTGCTAATAAAACAGATACAGTGTCACTTCTACAAGCCAATAGTTGTTATGGCACCCAAAAAATTGCTTAGGCATCAACAATGCCGTTCGAACATGTCGGAGTTTGGAGACACAAATAAAAAGTGGCTTCCAACGTTTGATAAAAGACGTTGGCAATCACAAAGGCAAGGAAGATGGCATACGGTGTGTATGTTGCTTTCTATATTGGAAAGGTGTGCATTTTCATCCCTGAAATAATTGATGTGTGTAATCAACTTGGAATTCTATCTTGAATATTTTTCAAATAATGAATTGTGCAAATGTTTATGAATCAATGGCATAGTTTTTACTTGGTACTAGTTAACTTGTAACACGCAATCACGTGTTGAAGCCTTTCTTTTTCTGAAATATAACCAATTTGCTGTAATTAAGGTATTTTCGAGATACTATATTAGGAGAATGTCCTAGTCGGGTGATTGCAAGAAACACTTCATGTTTTTGGCTATATGACTTGCAGTATTGCACGATACTAGTAGTGTAGTGCATCAGGACTACACCTGCAAATCTTAACTGTCGATTTTGGACACCTACAAATTTGGACCACCAGTCAGTACTATACAGTCCTATAGATTGTTACAAAGTAATACTAAAGCCACTGATATTAGAAAATAGGAGAAAAGGAGGTTGTGGACCTTTTCATTTTTAGTAATTCCAAAAACAATTTAAAATTTATTTTTAAAATATTCATTTTTCTAGACAAGATTGTGCTCACATTGTAATAAAAAATTCTTCTAAGAAAATTTTTCCTCCTTCATAGCCTTTGCACAAAAGAAGGTCACTTTGAACCCATGTGTGCAACAAATATGTTGCTATTTTCATAAAAACGCATTCTCAATCCTTGTAATGTTAGTAGAACTTCAACTTGTCCAATTTGTGGCTTCAAATTTGGATTTTTGGCTAGAAAATAGGACTAAAGCCCAAAGGATAGAAGATGCAAAAGTTATGAGCAAAAAACTACTTGTTGGAGGTCAAGGGGACAAAAACAAGGATAAGTGTTTCTTGCAATCACCCAATCTAAGATTGCAATCAAATTGTGCTGAAAGCAAACTAAATTTTTTGTTAAGTCCTTTTGCGTTCCCTTTGTTGTCTCTACCTCAATGGAAGAGCCTAAGCAACGGTTAAAAAAATAATGTAGAAAGTTCTAGTGTTCATTGAAAATGAGACATGTAATTATGAAGAAATAGAACCTTGTTTGGACTCATTGTCACAAATAATGAAGTTCTTTTGCTTAATGAAAACCGTGATCTATATTTCGAGGAATAGCAACATTCTAAGGTTATCAAATAGGGTTGATGAATCCTTGAGGATTATATGAAAGAGGATTTTTAAATTATTCAATTAGTGAGGATTATATTGAGGATTGTACAAACGATCGTATGGAATGAGACATGAAAA
This sequence comes from Thuidium tamariscinum, assembly GCA_947034885.2. Lineage (NCBI taxonomy): Eukaryota > Viridiplantae > Streptophyta > Bryopsida > Hypnales > Thuidiaceae > Thuidium > Thuidium tamariscinum. The sequence continues at coordinate 13,941,448 of OX344751.2, forward strand.
TCCTTCACTCCTTCTTGGAGTAGAGACTCTTGCAATTAGTCACTGCGTGGGTCGAACCGCAACCATCATGCCTTTTCTTCTTTTTGCAATCTGGGTCTACTCTCTGAAGTAGTATTCTTAATATCTGAAGCACACCTTTCAGTTGATTGCGGTTCATTTTTTGTTATTATGCTTACTTCATTCACAGAAAATATGATGCTAACCAAGTTGAACTGGTGTTCTACCAGAGGCTGAGGTTGTGTGGTGTCAAGATCGAGGAACCAAAGAACATAGGTGCATTTCTCTACGTTTTTCCACCTTTGGGGACGAGCATGGAAAATGCAAGTCGGGGAAAACTTGAAGATACCAAGTATGCAGCTCTGCAACAGGATTTGGCGAGCTCCATATGCAAGAGCAGACAGGAGTCGTTGCAAGGGCAATTCAGAAATCACTTCTCGTTTTGATGGAGTGAGTACTTTAGTGTACTCAACATTCGCCATTTTGAAAATGAGCTCTGTACTACCTTAATTTAGTTGATATTTGGTCATCTCCAACCAGGAACCTCAATGTCTAGCATTGAAATCAAAGCTTCCATAATGTTTGAACAATAAACTTCACAGAAATGCTTGAAAAATTAAACGGCTTCAAAACCTCTGTTGGAAATTAATACTGTAAATAACAGGTATACTATTCCATTCCGCATATATAACTTTGGAAAACGGGTTTGGGGTGAAGAACCCACATGCACGGGCTTGGGGTGCACCCAATTGGGGTGATACTACTCGTGAAGAACTCAGTTGGTAAGAATGGGACGGGTAGTCTTAAAGACGGGGAGTCAGACTCTCAAGTCCTCAGCCTTAGCTTCCTTCACATGGCCTTGCATGCTCTTCAAGCTCTGCGCTTCTTGCCCCTCCCTCCCTCCCAGCAGAAATGCAAACTAATCCATCTCTTCTATTCTTCCTCTTCTGTTGTCCCCAGATTTTCATCTTCGATTTTCAAGCCTCGCTCTCTTGATCCAATTGCAACAGAGTGAGTTCTATCGATACAAATTGATTGTCTTGAGGACCGACTCTGTCAGACTGTTGATGAAGTCATTCTTGACATCTGAGCAGGGATTAATTCGTGTTTGGTAGAGACAGATATACCGCAATACAATATTCGGGACAATAATAATATATGTTATGCTCTGATGAAGAAGTCATTTTTTTGAGGAGGATTTCGATCGATTCACATCTTTATCATGACGAGCAAATTGACAAAGCAGCATCGATCATTCCAGGTAAGCGTTTTCACCGTTTTGTGCTTTGTTCAGTTGCCTGTTCCAGATGGTTTAATTTGGAGCTTGTTTTCTTAACTTTAGATGGTCAGGTAAGAGCCTGAAAGTAAGAATTTTTTTTCAAGATCGATTTATTCAAAGGAAGCTTGCACCTCCTTGAGATGTATGTGAAGGAGAGCTAGCTTGAAGGAGAGCAAGGATGATGGGATTGTGAGAAGAGGATCGATAATTATTGGAGAATAAGAGTAGGATTAGAATGGGACCAAACTAATTAGAAGCACTTCCAGTGTCCGATGGGCTGCTTTTGTCACTTGTATATGTATGATGTTGAATCTCTGAGAGAGTGCGAATGCATCAAGGATCAACAAAACGTACGTCAATTTCGTGGAATTGGAGGTATTCCAATGCTTTGTGGATATATTATATCTATGTCACCGTTTTTGACGCCATTCAATTTAACTAAATTGAGGATACAGCCAGTTTTTGAGTCTCCTCTCTGCATGTGGTAAGAGCTGGTGAACCATTTCTCTTTGACTTCAGTTGTTGATCACAAAACCTTCATTTTCATAACATAGGAGAAATTCCACATTGCTGAAATTTCATGGGCTTTCGGCCTGAAACATGCATTAAATTGTGCTTGTCCTAGTTTTTACAGCATTGTGCAACTAAACGGCACAATTTTATTGCACCCAAAATGACCTCAATTAATAAAATCAGCAATCTTGAATCACAATTGAAGATGAGTTGAAAATAATAAGCTGACTTTGCTCCCCGCAATTTTCCTCAACTTCACCCTTTTCAGTTTTAAGCTTACACATTGCTTGTAAGCAGTCATCGTGGAAGGTTCACGAACCAGTTTGGCATGATGAATGAAGCGTCAAAAGAACTCACCCAAGAAATCCGAAAAATCCACAAACCCACTAATTTCCAGAGTGCAACTACGGAATTAATTTCAGAGCTTATTTAGGGAGGAATTTTTCACTCTATTCCATCCTGGTGGACATTCGAACGTCATCTAATTCATTGAATCTGACGGTAGATCCGAGGGACGTTCAGCTGCAACTTTGGAAGCATTCGTCTTTGCCAGCTCCTTGAGAGACCAGACAACGTCCCAAACTTTCATGATCGAGTGGAAAGAAAGATACCGTACGAAAGCTTTTGATCGAAACCTTTTTCACCCTGGCCTAGAAACTGCAAAACCTAATATCCAATTCACTCCAAAATGCAGAGCCAAAACTTGCAAGTCTGGCATCCAGTAACTTAATATTTACTCAAACGCACAAGAGATTTCAAGTACTGACACCAATTTGTTCTCCTACAGTGGAAATCGACGTCATCTAGAAAACTAGAATCACCACAGGATTTTATTTTCTTTAGTTTTTTTGGGAGGGGGGATTGATACAGTACAGTAAAATTTCTATTTCAACGTGCACTAATTCTAAGTACGTTAGGGTGACTTTTCTAAATTAGTGTCACACGCTCTATCCGGATAAATTGAGAAAGGAGTAAGTTACTTTGGGACACAAGTGAAAAGGCTAGCTCCCTGTTTCAAATTATAGTTGCGAGGGCGAGGAGATCGAAGTTGGGTGACCAGAGACAGACTTAACTGGAGGTCAGGGTGAGTGGTCACGGACAACAGATTCCCGAACCCACAACAGCGCAAGCCATGATCTCTCAATCTTGCAGCGAATTCTTCTCATTTCCCACCTGAGATTCCTTTCTAGGTGGTTGAATTTCCCACTTGAACTTTCTGGTTGAAGCTCGCGGATGCGATACCCATGTGAGCGAACGAGTGAGCGAGTGAGTGAGGATCAATTTTTTTTTTTAAATCAGACAGAATCAGAGTTAGCGCCGTCAGTGTTTCTGAATTGCAAGCATCCCAGCCCCACTCTCATGGCTGTGACGGCGCAATCCTTGCCCTCGGGCACCATAGCCTCGCGGACACAGGCTGCTTTGGGTTTCGTCTCTCCTCGCCGGAGTCAACATCTGGCTCGTGTCGTCGTGAGGTCCCGCAAAGCGTTTTCTCTACGTTCAAATTCCGTGCCTCGGAAGGGACGCCCGGGTTTGGGTTTGCTGCTTTACCGGAGGAAGACGATTGTTGTGCCCGTACTCGCGCTGAGTGAGGATGCTTCCGCTTCCGTTCCCGAATTCTCCCAGGTGGTGGATTCGAAATTTACTTCCTTCTTGCGTTCAAATTAGAATGCCTATCCCTAGATTGAGTCCGGAATTGGGGCTAGCTCATGTCGGTGTTTTGGGTTTGACAATTCTTGAGTAGGTCGTATGAATCGACGCTCTTTTGTCGAATTTCTGGTTTACATTTTTGACCTAGAAAGGGAATGTTCCTGACTGATTCTTGCTAGTGGTCCCATCGGTATTTTCACATAATGATCAATCGAATTATTTTTTGGTCGTTCTGCTATATTTTTTAGGGTCTGTTCTAGGCAATGCAGCATGATCTCCCTGTCTGTTCTCACTTGTCCATTGCAAGTGTTACGTTTTGTTTTCAGGGTCACGGCGTAGTGTTGATGACCAATTGACCGAGTTAGTTTGTGATGTAGTTAGGAGACGAGGAGGAGGCACCTTCCAGCCAGTACAAGCAATGGGACGCATTAACGGCTCGGGTCGCCGAATTCGCCACCGTTGCTTTTCTGTTGCTGCAACTTCCGCAAATTGTACTCAACACGCAGAATCTCATGTCCGGGAATAAAGTGGCTCTCACCGCGATTCCATGGATGGTACGAGGAGTTCATACTGCCATTCCCTTGTGTTTTATGTTGACAAGCCTCTGATATGAATGCCACTGAACGTGGAATTTGAGGTCCATTTCTAAGGTAGAGGATTCTCATTTTGTAGCATTTCAACCGAAGTTTGCTTTCATTGGGAGATCACTCAACCGAGATCACTGGAGAGATCACTGTGGGTACAGAAGCCATACATGTGAATGTGTCATGTTGTTAATGGAGCCCCCTACTTCAGTTGACATGTGGAATTTGGAACCTGCATTGCAGGGTCAGTTGACAGGGCTTCTGGGCAACTTGTCTCTGCTGTCCTACTTCGCTGGGAAGAAGGAACGAGGCGCTACGGTGGTGCAAGCGGTGGGTGTGCTTTCCACGGGGGTGGTGCTGTCGCAGCTGGCGGTGGGAGAAGCCATGCCGTTCCCAATCTATGTGGGCACGGCGTCCGTGGTTGTGGCGGGCCTCCTTTTCAATTGGCTCAGCTACTTCAATAAGCTGAGTCCTACCCTCTGGCAGCTGTGGCTTGATTCTGTCACTGTCGGTGGCCTCACTGTGCTTCCTCAGGTGTGGTTCACAGTTCTGTTTGTTTTTTAATTTGCTGTTGTCTTTGGTTTAGTCGATGACATCACTCTTCCCTTTGTAATCTATGCAAAGAATTTTCATGCACCCGAGTTGGCTCCAGGAATGATTACTTATGCCGACATGGTTGCTATTGATCATTCAACAATAGCCATTGTATTCTTTTATGTAAAGAAGCAAAGGGTTTTGTGCATTTTACACCCCAAAAGCCACTGTAAGATTGAGAAGTTCCTTACTTTAGTAGGTTAGATTCATGTCCTCATGTTTCTTCAATGCTTGTGTAGTACAATGGTGTTAGTGTGATGTTAGTGTCATTGGCATTGATTTCATATTACATTGGAAACTTGGAAGCTAACATTAACTTGACATGAATTTAATATTGTTTTTGACTAATCCAATTTATTATCAAGATAACAACTTCCCATTAGTAAATTTTTGAATGGAAGAGGAAATGTTCTAGAGACTTTGCAAGAATTCACGGAGTTGGATGTTGTTTTAGAGACTTCTTTTCGCGAGGTTTGAACAGCCATAGCCCATTTGCCGACATTGCACGACAACTGCAATAGTAAGGAGTGTGTGATTTCATCTTTCTTACGTCTCATGCGTGAAATCCATCTCATGGTTGTCCTTCAGGTCATGTGGTCAACATTTGTACCCTACATCCCGGCCTCTACTCTCCCCGGCACCATTTTCGGCACTATTGCTTTGATTTTGGTCGCTCTGGTACATAATCTGATTCTCACCACCCTTTCTTGATGTTGTGAGATGAAATTAATTGTCGCAAGTCTGCCCGCCGTTAACAGTTGCAATGGCATCGTGACAGAATCGACTCAATAAATTGCCCCCATCAACTTTGAAATTCTACACTGGATTGTCCGCATGGACTGCGACTCTTCTCTTCATGTGGGGTCCTGTGGCACAGGCAGTATGTTCTCAAGCCTCTTCACTTTCGCGTGGGATCCTTTTCCTTGTTTCTGTTAATTAGTGAGCTGAATTTTGTGGACATGACACGACCTTAGCTCAATCCTTACAAATTCATATTGTTGCACAGTGGGCGAACTTTTTGAATCCTTCCAACATTAAAGGCTTGTCAGTCCTCACCATCTTGCTTGCCATGGTTGGAAATGGTCTGCTCCTTCCACGAGCTTTATTCACTCGCGATCTCATGTGGTAAGTTTCTCTTGAAAACCACTTCAACTTGATTGTTGATTTCAGTGTTGATAATCCCACCTGCGTTTGTATTTTCTTTTCTATAATTGTGGTTTGAGAGCCAGACACTATTAATAGCAGACTATGAAGAGGAAAATGGATTGTAAGAGAAAGGTAGCATGCAAATTTCTTTTGAGGACATGAGCATCATGGTAGTTACATATGATATAGGTAGATCCTCTCTTAGTTCATGGTGTGGGGATTATGTACTAAAAGAGGTTTATGCAATTAGAAAGGCCACATTTTTTTCCATCTCAAATCACACGCAAGCCCACCTACTATTTACAAACTCTCTTTTTGTATATTATGCATTAAGAGAGGATGTACTACAAGAGGTTCTAATTTTATATAGAACTGATCAAGGTACTTACGTGGTATCTGGTGCAAGGGCAGGTTTACAGGATCATCTTGGGGGACTTTGTTACAAGGTTGGGGAATCCTTGTTACCATGTTCATGTAAGCATTTTGCTATCACATGTTTGCATTCATAATGTACGCTCCAAACTATGGCTAGTCTCACTACTATCCAAGCAATTTATATTGAAGTCTGAGTCGCCAATTCCTAGACAAAACAAGGGATGTTGTGCCACTGCAAATTTCACCCTATTTTTTTTTAATTAGAAGATTGGATAACATTTGAACAATGAGATCTGTAAGGAAATGAAATGTCACCATTACTTTCTCTTACGACAAAGTATCAAGATACAATATTAAGGTCGGTATGATAAATCCAAATTGGCTATTGGAGTTTTCATGTTCTTGTTCTTTGAGTTACTCCTGGGTTTTGTACGGCTTGGTGCCAGTTTCTAGTCTAATGAGAAAACGTCATCAATTGAAAATTTGGAGCTCCTTAAGATTTATCGTAAGCTCTGTGAGATGATTTTCTTTGCTCATCTGTTCCTACAGCTTCAATGTCATCAGTGGTGTTCCGTTCTACGGAATCAGTGCTTTCCTTGCGCTTTGGCTAGGTATTGCCCTCTACCTCGTCCTTGCTTCTTCAGTTGGCTATTTATTCAATACGAGTCAGACAACTAATGTCACATTGCTTGGTAGTTCAATCCTTCTCTTCGTCTAAGCAAGGCAAATTGGATGATTTCAAACGTAAATAGATATCAATTAAGCAAAGATTGTAACTTATATCAAGGATATGAAGGATACAGAGCTTACTTTGTGATCTCTACCTACGCAGGTTGGATGTTTTATAACGATGCGAAGGCTTACTCATTGGGATCCCCCATCACTCCATTGATTGAATTAGTCTCTGGAAGTCGGTCTAAGTAGTTATTTCTTGCGCAAATCTCCATAACAATCTTTATTTAGGTTTCATATCTAATTCAGGTGGTATCCTTTCTAGATATATATAAAATACGGAGAGCGTCCTTCAGAAATGATCGAAGTTCAATGACATTCACTAAATCCTTGTAGCTCAAGTTTGTGAGCACTTGAAGAGCAATCTACAATTAGAGCAATTTACAATTTCATGAGAATCAATGAAAATGGGCAATACAATTCGTTAAGCTTTCTTCTTGTTCTCTTGGGTGCTTGTTCTATCTTGGGAGTCTTGGTACTTAGGTTGGTTTGATTTGTAGTCTAAAAATGTAAAAAGTTTTGCTAGGTTTTTTCCTTTGGTCTACTTTTTTGTTTTCCTTTTCAATGGAAATTGTCCATGTGTTTAAAAAAAATATGGGCAATGCACATTACCAATAGAAAGGCATATAACCTAGTATGCCAAACATTTTAAACTTATTACAACTATCCGTGTCTTATTCTAGAACCTCAAAAGTAAAGTAAATCCATACATGCTCCAAAACAAAATTATACTCCAAAGTGTGGAAAGCTCTTTAGGGGAATATATCCAACTTCGCATATTTCACAAAAGCAGCTTGGATACCAAGATAATCTACATTGTTGTCCTCGGAAGCCCCAATCCATCTCAAACCATGTGCTTTAGAAGATTTGAACATTTGAACAGAGTTAAGATTTGAGACTTGTATAATTCAAACTCCAATCCTTGAGGCTTGAATTGTTTGATAAGTTCATGGTTTCCCTCTACTTAGGACATTTGCAATCTCTATCCTCCAACAATACAACATCAATAACTAGTAGGAATTTGTAGCCCTATATGTAAACTTGACAAACTAGCAAACCTAGATCTAGGGACATTATTATCCACATCAACCAACCAACCAACACAATTAACTTCAAAGCAAACATAAAAAGAAATTGTACCTATCATATTCTTCCATGATAGGTCATAGGAAGCTAAAAAGTGCCCAATGAATTGGCACATTGGTTGTTCAAATGAGTTGATAGGATCCAATGAAATGTTTAGCCATATGTGTAATCCACAGCATGCAATATTCACTATAAGAAACTTATGTTTTAGGTGACGGATTTTAGGTGACATCCAATGTAGCAACACGCATTTTTATGTTAACAACGATGTCCGCCATAACATTTTGATGTTATCAAAATGTTATGGCGGACATCATTGTTAACATAAAAATGCGTGTTGCTACATTGGATGTCACCTAAAATCCATCACCTAAAACATAAGTTTCTTATAGTGATTGAACCTCTTTGGTTCACTTGTGAAACAAGTCTCCATACTTCTTCTCAAACTTTCAAATCTACAAAAGGCAATTCTCAGGTTCTTTATAATGCACTAGTCCAACCAAAGAAAACATTTCAAAACCACAAGGTTCAACATACAACATCCCTACCCTACAAAGATCACAACAAATATTTTCAAATTTGTAAACCAAATCACACAACATCCCTAACCCACAAAAATCACAACAAATATTTTCAAATGTGAATTTAGGTACTTACTATTTCTCGCATTCCTTGCGTTGCACATGTTGTTGAACAGCATAGGACAAATATCACTATTCGGTTTCACCGAAGGATCGTCTTGATGCCCAAATAGAAACTCTTGACAATTGGCTTCAAAATTACTACTCCCAACCAACTCATTAAACTTTCTAGTGTTAAAACCCTTTTTCATATGTCCATTGGATTTCAATCCCATGTATTTCACTAATGAAGGCGATGAATTTGAGTATTAAAGTGAAACCATGATCTCTGACAAATTGTTTTAGGATCGGTCTGAACTTCTGCAATATGAAACAAACAAACCTCTTCAAATAGTATTTTATTCATGGAAACTAATAGAAAAAGTAATTATCACCCTCTGCAAGCAAATGAAGGATATAGTTTAAAATACTCCTTACCTTCAAAGATTTCTCAGTATTCAGATTATCAATCTTTACCTGCATTTTACTATTCCATGACTTCAAATTGGCAACCATTTTCTGCAAATCTATAATCTGTGACTCCAAAGCTTTAAGATCATTTTCCATCGAGGTGATCATCTTCTTGAGAGTCTTAAATTGGGAGGCGTCACCAGATATCTTGTCAACCTTCGGTGGCCTCAGAGACGCGCTCTTAGGCTACTTTTTCTTTTTCCCGTCCACCATTGTGGTTGCACACAGCAATACTACAAAGATGAATACCTTAAGAGAAAAAACTTGAATGCAACTTGAATGAAACTTGATGTTATGGCGGACACCATTGTTGACATAAAAGCACAAGTTACTACATTAGATGTCACCTAAAATCCGTCATCTAAAACATGAGTTTCTTATAGTGTTAGAAGGACCAAGAGGCCCTTTGTAGCTATATTGTAGCCCTTTGTAGAATATTATGAATTTGGTGGTATTTGATTAGACTAGCATTGACCAAATACTTTTCAATACAAAATAGCTTAATAATCACTACTTTGTTTTATGTCATTACCACAACCAAAATCAAAGTAAAAATAATTCTTTAATCTTTGAATTCAAAAAAACTTTGAAATTCAATAACTTTCTCACGGTGAGTTAAAACATAAGAGGATTTTCAGCTGCTGTACAAGACTGCGAGTTCCCAAATGCTGGGAACGCATTGGGAACTCTAGGAACGCGATGCTGATGTGGTCGAGCGACTGCCATGTCAAAAAATAATAAATTTTTATTAATTTTAATTAAATATTAAGTATTTTTAAAATATTTTTTTGAAAAAAAAAATATTTTCTTAAATCATTTTTTTCTCTTTAATACATTCTGAAGTTTTTTGGAATTTTTTTTTTTTTTTCAAAATTCAAAAATTCAGACCACCAGGGAGCTGGTCTGCAGCAGTGGGAACAATTTCGGGGAACACCCCTGAAACGGTCTTCTGGGGGCCCAAAAATCCTCTTATGTGTTACAAAACAAAGCCTATGTACCCTTCTTCATTGAGAGCTATCCATTGGTACCAAGTACAAGACTGGAATATGCACAAGCTAGAAGATTCCAAGGTAACAAACAAACAAAACAAACAAATGGCCTATCTTAAAGTATAGAAAAATGATAGCACATTAATAACAATGAATTGTAATATATTAAACCATACAATTAAAAAATTATAAGGTTAATTACAAGTTATATAGGGGGGTCCTAATGGTCTTTAAGGATTGAGATCCAATAGAAGAACCTCTTTATTCTTCTTATCTTTGTGACAAACTTATTTAAACTGAGACTTCTACTCAATTGAAGGTAATATGGTGATCCCTTAAAATTAGTAAGGCCACTCAAAACACTAAGACCACTTCAACTTTACTTAAAACTAACAACAACATGATTACAAAAAAAATTAATCAAGAAAATCTTTGCCACTTGATATTGTAGAATAATATGTTACTTCATCTTACTATTGCCACAAGCTTGATCTATGGGTGGCAATTACCAACTTAGAAAGATTCCAAATAAAGTTAAGGACATCACAATTTTTTTGTTGAAGAAATATGAGTAAAAAAAATTATACTTTTTTTTTTAAGGGGAATAGTATGCATAACTCCAATCAATTTATGGCTTCTTAAAATCTACTCTTTCATTTTTTTGAAATGAATTTCTAATGTGAATTTTTCTTTAAGATCTAGTGTATTTGAGTCTTATTTTCAAGAGCCCTTGATGCTAGAAAAATCAAGATTTGCAATGGACACCTTGACCTAAAATCTTGAACACAAAAATCATAATCATTCATCTTCAAAATTGAATTTTTTCATGCTAAAACTAAACTTCATGAAGAGTTTTTAAAATATATAGAGTATTATTTATTAAGAATAGTAACTTGATAAGAATTTATTTAACCTCAAGCATTTAGGGGTTAATACAGAAACACGCACCTAGATAATCACTCACAAACACACTTTCATACAATAACACCCCCCGCCACCCCCCAAAAAAAGCCACCTCAGTTAAGTTAGAGGTTGGGCATTGCACAAATCTTCTTGAATAATTTATTCCAATTGAATGGAGTGAGTTTTTCCAAACATTCATCTTTTTTCCCCTTGCCCTTGAGTGCGTGGATCATGGATTTTACAATACAAACTCTAATTTGAAGATTTGAAAATCATTTGTAACCACTCTTCTGGAAGGACCCTGCCTTGAAGATTTCAACATGGGAAACTTCTCCAATCAAAGATGACATATTCGATGGATATTCAAAGAAGGTGCAATTCCAGAGACAGAGAGGGGTACGTGTTGTCCCGCAGTTTCCTTTTGTATTTTGAGCTCTTTCCTTCGGTTTGTGAGTCAGCATCGAAGCTTTGAAGCTCCGAAGCCGACGAGACTTTCGAAAGGAAGTACCTGTACAGTACTGTAAGTTCAGGCCAGACCCATGAATGCACTTGCAAGTTAAGTTAATAGCTCTACTTCCTTGAGTGCCAATTGATAGAGCCTTTTCCGTGTTCTCTAGTCTCTGCAATCATCAAGCTCCCCGCAATCTCTGTAATTGTGTTGCAGTGTCTGTAAAGAATTCAATTTCGCAGTAACAAAATCGACCTAGGAAGCTTGTTTCGATTGAAGAAGCTTCGGATTTAGCACAGGGATTGTGAAACTCGTTGATCGTCTTGTTGGGAGCCCACAACAGAGGCCCATCTTCTGGAATCGGGGTTGCACGAATTGGAAGCGAAGGCGCATTGATGAGGGATTAGGTCATCCCTGAGGTCATGCCCTGGGCAGAAGCGAGCGGCGGAACTAGAGGAGCATCCCACTGTTGCAGAAATTGAAGGTAAATTATCATAAGTCACGATTTGAAAAGTATTTGAAACCAAAAGTGGTGGTGGTGGTGGTTGTAGGAGAGAATTTTATCGTTGATATGACGGTCTTTGCTTTAGAGCTTGGATTGAATGTTTGCGACGCGGTTGCAGTAACAGTACCTGTTGTTTTTTAGTTAGCCTGAGCCTGGGCTTGAGATGTAATCAAACCTCTGCTCCTCTTCACCGCTCGTAGTGGCTCTCTTCGCTGGCAGTTTTGTATTTTCTTCTTCTTTGGAATGTTACACCTCTGTAATGTGACACTTTATTTTATGACAGAGATTATGTTTCTATCACTTGAGAAACAGTTGTGAGGACTGAGGAGTGCTTGTACGACACCATTACATTAGGGTTTCTGAAACATGTACAATTTGAGAGCTGAGACGGCATCCTTGTTGAGGCTCGTGGGTGTGTTCGCAGAGGATCTGGTATTAGGGCACGGGAATATGGTAGTGTATATTGAGTGTATGGATTCCAGCTCTTCCACTAACGATATTGATCATGTTTCTCAGAGGATGCTTTTTCTCGGAGGTTGAGAAAGGCAATGAGAGTGATCCACGGGTCAATTCCGATGCTGTTATGGTGACGATGGAGAGCCCTAGTATGTGGCGGAGCCCTAGCTTTGTATACCGGGCCGTGCAAGTTCTTGCTGTTGTTCTAGCTCTCTTATTGATCTCTCCAGTGGCGGCCTACCGAGAAAATGGTGTTGAGAAGGAAACGGGAGCCATCCAGAACAAAAAAATGGATGTGGGAGATCAGTTTGTTGTTGTTCCAGGTCAAAAAGTGCCCGTTTCGACTGTAGCATGGCTGACTCTGGCCATGGCAGTTGCAACTGGACTTGGTGCAGTGCCGTTCTTCTTCGTGCAGCTGGAGCCCCGGTGGGGCGGCATTTGCAACGGGGTGGCGTCTGGCGTGATGCTGGCAGCCAGCTTTGATCTCATTCAAGAGGGGCAAAAGTATGGCGGCGGCAGCTGGGTGGTGATCGGGATTTTATCCGGTGGTTTGTTCATCCTCCTCAGTCAGCAAATTGTGCATCAGAATTTCGGCGAAGTGAGCATGCTAGATGTCAAGGGAGCAGATGTGCCGAAGATGATTTTGGTGGTCTCCATCATGACCTTGCATTCCTTCGGTGAAGGTTCAGGAGTTGGGGTCTCGTTTGCTGGTTCGAAGGGGTTATCTCAGGGCTTAATGGTCACCATCGCCATTGCGGTCCATAACATTCCGGAGGGGTTGGCGGTGAGCTTGCTGCTATCGTCTCAGGGCTTGTCACCGAAGCAGTCCATGCTGTGGAGCATCTTCACATCGTTACCCCAGCCTCTGGTTGCCGTTCCTGCATTCTTATGTGCTGAAGCCTTCCAGAAGTTTCTGCCCTTCTGCATGGGCTTTGCAGGGGGCTGCATGATCTGGATGGTCATGGCCGAAGTGATGCCCGACAGTTTCAAAGACGCAGGAAAATCCGAGGTCGCCACCGCTGCCACTCTTGCCGTGACGTTCATGGAGGCTCTCAGTGCGTTGCTGGAAGGGAGCGAAGGAGCTCAACCGGATATGTTCTTGGCTTTCCTTAGCTTTGGAATAGGCCCCTTGGTCGGAGCTGTGATCCACATGCTGCTAGTGAGCTCCGTCAAGCTGCCAGCGGCTATGGCTACTGGAATAGGAGAAGGGGTGGCCTTAGTGGTGGCCACGTGGAAACCTTTACAAATGCTGCTGGATGGGAAGATGAATATCTTTCAGATTTTCCTCCTTTTTTGTGCAGGGGCGTTTTTGCACTTTCTGCTTCGACACTATGTCGAATCTAAAGCCAAGTCAAAGGGAGAGATTTTTCTACCTGGTTCTGTGATGAGCCCTATGGCAAGGAGGGCTTGCTTGGCTGCTTTTATGATTTGGTTTTACTCTTTTGTCGAGGGATTTGCCATGGGTGTTGCCGCAACGAGTGGGTACAACCGGTACTTACTGTTTCCTGTGGCACTTCACGGCCTGCCGCGTGGCGTTGGTGTGGGGAGCGTAGTGTATGGAGCTACGGGTAGCAAAAAGGGCTCCTCTTTAGCAGCTACCCTCACTTGTTTGGCAGGTCCCATTGGAGCTTTCTGTGCAGCACTGACTGGATTCGGTCCAAGCGGGCTTGAATATGGGATTGTCCTGGCAGGCGGAAGCGTTTTCCCGTGGTCCCGTGTGCTGAGAAGCCGGCGAGCTCCGAGGGGGGTTGATCCGAAGGCCACTTATTTCGGCATGTCAATGGGTATAATGTTGACAATGATGTGTTTAATCACCACACGGCTTGTCTGCCTGCATACGCCTTATTGCGGCACTTCCTTGTAGCTGTAAAGAAAGTCGGGTAATCAATCTGTTTTAGGTGAAATCTGTAAAGATTTTGCACACTCTGCTGCTTTTGGATGTATCCAAAGGATGAGTAATAGTTATGAGCCTCAGGGACTTCGGTCAATTTGTACCGTGATTCTAGGAACTAGTCCCCTTCAAGATTTTTTTCATGAAGACTTTTCTATCTTGCCCTGAAGGATTGGCGGCAATTATTGTAGAATCAACTGATCTCGGCAGAGAATTAATATTTGAAAGCATGACTTGGCATCCTGTCGAAGTTTTGTTACTAATGTGTCGACCAGTGTTAACGCAGGCTTCAGGCCTTCAATATATTTCTGGAAGAACAACATAGCTTACTTGGAAACTGTTATACTGCTCTTTATGTTTGGTTGTTTTTGAATGTGGCTCCTTTGCTGAACTCTTAAATTTATGCTCTGTTTATAATACATGCTGCTTCGAAGAAAAGTTGCGCCTGTTCAACATGAGGAAAATATTTTGTTATCTTGACACTTCTGAGGTCTGAAGTTCCGGTTTCAAGAAGTGCGAGGCTTCCAATAGTTGTAGCCTCCTTGGAACTGGTGCAGCGACCACCGAATGTGCGACTAATGCCAACTTGTTTGCTGTCGACTTGATGAATGATTGCAGCACCTGGTATGGTTAACTTTAGGTTGACTGCAGACATTGGATTCCAAAAGCACTATCGACGAGCACAAGCAGAAGGGGCAAGAAGGAAGTTGAGAGGGGCGGTTGACGGACGAAAGACTTAAGTTGGTGAAGTGGAAGGGTATGGAAGGTCACCGGTCCCATGTGGTAAGCATTTTCGTTCAGAGCATTGCTCGCCTTATACGTGAAGAGTCATTTGGGTCGGCTTTCGGAAACCAGCTTGCTACCTATAGTGATGTATCCAGCAGCACAGTCGTTTTTTCTGACTATTTCTATTTTGATTGGACCTCGCGTTTTATAGCTTTAGTGTGCCTGACAGGTTGCCACTTGTAGAAGAACCGCATGCTTCAGTAGGTTGTTGTACATCAAAATCATCAGCCCTCCTGATTTGTTCCTGGATTAACTTTCTACTCTGATGAATGAGGGTGGGTTGTCTGCAGCAGAAATAGCTTGACCGAAGTTTCGTGACGTGTTCGACTTGACTCTCAGAGCAAGGGAAGGATGTCCAAGCAATGGCATCGTGTAAGGTACACTACATGTTCTATGAATTTTTACTCCTTGAAATCATGAGCAGAGTCAGCTATCACTCATCGCTTTCTACCCATAGAAAATGAGTATTTCAAAGATTCTCTTATGTTTTATAGAGTAGTTTAAGAGTGCTTCAGGGAAAATCATTTGAGATTGGTTTATGGAACAGTCAGCTGACCCTAAGGGGTTTTGCAACCGAAACGCATCAACCTCTAACTTGGGAATTCGGAGATTGAATTAGTTTCACTGGAAAGTAACGGTTTTCTGAACGGGTATTCTGAATGGTGTCTCATGAAGTTATCCTTCACTAATCCTATGCCTTTCTCTGTGAAGGCTTGGGCCTCCATGAAGACTTGGCATCCTTGGTCACCCAGGTTTCCAGAGGAGCGAATTCTATCGTGCCAATTCAGCGAGACCTTGAATTGGAAGTCCTGAGTTTGGCCTGCCATTCACGAGGAAGGAAGCAGAGGCAGAGATGGGGAAGGGGAGCGACAATAACCTTTCGAGCGCAGTTGTCGCTGCCTTGCCAAAGGATCCTGATCAGCAATTGCAAGTCGCGCAGCAGGTCGTCCAGTATGCTGTTTCCGGCCGTGTTGCAAAGCTTGAAGCCGAGACGTCAAGTTTGAGGTCCAAGATTGCTGAAAAAGATGCTGTCATTGGAAGCCTGCAGACGCGGATCATTGGGGCTGAAACTACTTTGGCAGAAACTACGGCCAAGCTGACTCTCGCCATGGAGGGACAGGTACTCGGACACTAATTGTTTCTACCACCTGCTTTTTTTTCAGTGATAGAATTTCCGACCCTCTAGAGTTTAAAAAATTGATATATATGTAAGTGTTTGGGGTCATCGACGTTTTCAATTCATGGCCACGTTCCAACTCTTTCCTCCTATTGTCTTCCTAGATTAGAAAGTGTCCTCACACGTCTTGATTCTCTGAACGTCTCACCTGAAGGCGAGGACTCTGAAAAACACGTTCTCATGAATTCTTGTGCAACCTTGTGTTTCCTGCAGGCAAAATTGATCAAAGACAATGATGTGCTCTCAGGTCAAGTGAAGAAGCTGATGTGCCAAGTTTCAAAGGTAGGCCAATGCATTAAATACAGCGATTCATAATAGTTAGATGAAAGTTTGGCATCCAGTACATGCAATCAGATGTACATCCTTTACATGCAAAGGTTATGAACTAAGAGAAAACATTGCATTCAAACTGCTAGACATTCTTCTTTGAATCCTTCTTTACTTTGTTTTATTACAGGTTCGTTATTGTAGACCTCCAATCGTTGATTTTCTTCTTTTAGTCCTTTTGTTAAATAATTGAAAACGGCTAAGAGCGGCAGCTTTTTGAGGAAATAAGTACTTGGCTTCAAGAGTTCTGGTTAATTTTGCTCTGGTAATCGTGTGTGTCAGTTGGATGACTTCAAGAAAGCGCTGATGAAATCACTGGAGGCAAGTTCAGAATGCGGTGGTGACTCGGTAAGAGCCATCATCGAGTTTCTCTTAGCCTTGAGCCGTTGTAGTTTCTGATTTTCTGGCTCGAAGCTGGTCAACTTGTTGCTTTAAGGTTCGATTTGACTCCATTGAACTTTGTTTCTGGAATGTTGGGTTATACCCATCCAGCCATTCTTGTTCGACTGTTTGATTTATACTTGCAAGGACACTATTCCCAGTGTGCCTTTGTTTCTATTGCTTTATTCCCTAGAATATCATTCTACATTCGAATCACAAATATTTGGTCTTGGATTAGTTGATTGTAGAGCTCTTCTTTTGAAGTGTTGTATCAGCTTAGAACCGCTATTATCCCCACTGACTTAGTCGATGTTGATGCCAGGCTGACGACGGAATAAAGCTTTGCAGCCCACCAGCATCACCCTGTGGCACGTCGCTGTCCCCTGAGCCAAAGGGTGCCTCTCCTCCTTTTCCAAAAAGAGAAAGTAAGATTTCTTCTTCTCATATTTATATGTTTCTGTACTAAAAATGATTGCTTAATTTTTTCTTGTAAACAGAATCCTCATCTGAAATTGGCAAGTAAAACTTTCATATCTGAGCTTATGAATTCGAGGAAAATAGTTCAATCATATTCCACTTCCTTCGACCCGAATGATGACATAATTGATGAACTCTGGGAATTAAAGAGGCATCGTTTATTCTCGGATTTTTCGGCCCCCGCTTGTATTTCACAGTTTAATGCTTACTGCGTGTCTGGCATAAGCTATTCAATAACATTGGTTTAACTACTAAGCTGGGGACCTCTGGTTTCAGGTGAAGGACCATTTTCGTGCAGGAAATCGGACTACTCGGAGTGCCCGGAGTCTCCTTCTGCCGCGTCTGACAAGTCTGTAGGCCCTGATCCGGATCAGAGTATGTTGGCACTCACTCAGTAAACCTAAATTGAGTCCCATTAATCAGTCCACAACTGACCTTCACATCAATTTGTTTTGCTCGGATGCTGCCGATCCCAAAATTTTGGCGTCGTTACTATCGCGTACTCTAAAATATTAAGGTAGGAGGTCCAGGAATGAACCATCTGAGGGCTGGAACTGGATTTTGCGGAGGTGAAACATCTTGAAATATTTTCCAGTAAATTTTCCTTGAAAGACAAGTGGTTCGGCATCTAACCCAATTTGTTTCATATTTTTTGGAGCTTCGTGGAATTAATTATAAAATTATGAAGTTGAAAAGGCATAGGGCTCTAAAATGGCCCACCTCCTAAAATGTGCACTGCTTGTACATTGCTGAAGGCTATGAAAAAGCAACATGTACAAATAGTTTACATTTAAGGATGTGGGCAATTTTAGAGCCTGAGCGCTTTTAGAACCTCCTACCTTCTTTGCAAGGTCAAAATTTAACCCCCCCAGAGCGCAAGATTAATAAATTTAAAGCCCGCTTTGGAAGCTAATACGGTAGTCGATTTTATTAACTTTTAATAGATATCTTTATCATTAGCAAGTAGGGTGCGATTTCTTTCTTCTATTATTTTGTTGGGTTTCATTTAAGCTTCCTTAATAATTGATTTCAGATCCTGTATGTGTGGAGCGGCCATTTTTGGCAATTTGAGCACTTCGGGGTTAAATAGCGCAATACGAACATCTGCTAATTTTATTGTTGATTGATTTACGGTAGTATGTGGGAAAGTTTTAGTAACGAGAAAAACTAGGTACACAATTTGAGTCAACGAAGTGATGTTCTTTCTTTCTAATTAGGATGATTGTCAGCACTGCAGGGAGATGATTTTTTATTGTTGTCCGAAGCTTGAAAGTGCATGTGGATAACTGACGGTATATTTATAAATAATAATTTATCTACGATGCATCATTATGGCACTATTCATCTACAGGCGCATCGTCTAAGTGGAGTCCCTGGCATCTAAGCAAAAGTCCATTGGGTCCACTGACCCCTCGCATACCATCAGACAGTTTGGGAACAGCAGGTAGTGCAATTGGAACAGTAAATGATCATGTGAGACTTGCTAGTTTTGAGATCAAGATTAAGGAGACTGTTAATAAACCTGTTTACTACCATGAAAGACTGAGTTCGTATCCATGTACTTCCTATATTGTAAAAATAAATTAATTGGCTTACATGACTGATCATTTAAATTTTGGTTGCTTGCAGCACAATCACCTCGGGTTGACGGCAAAGAATTTTTCCGGCAAGCAAGGTAAGGAACCAATACCGTGATCAGCAGACAGACAAATCTTCTCGATTGCCATCATAACCCGTATTAATTTTCTGAATGAATGTATCGTAGTTTGTTTTTAATCTCAACGTCGCCACGCATATTACTTAATACTGTTTGAACACCTAGTTCTGTGCTTAGCACTGTAAAGTAATACTCATGATTTGTCGTTGTCTGTTACTCCAATTTACGCAACGCAGGAACCGGTTGTCCTATGAACAGTTCAGTGAATTTCTGACCAACCTGAAGGAGCTGAATGCGCATCGGCAAACTCGGGAGGTGAGCTTTCCTTTTGTTTTTCATCAGTTGGGATTGTTTCTTGCTTGTTTATTGTTGTATCGTCTTGAGCAGTGTCGCTCGCTTCAACCTCATTTCAGCAAGCCTAGTATAGTACCTCGCATCATCTAGTATTTCTAGCTTGGAAGTAAAACTGGATATGAAATTAGTTGAGCCAGGTCCAATTGTAGAATCATTTAGCTCTGATCAGAGGCGTCACAAATTCAAGGAGTGGGGGCACAAATGCAGGAAACCAAGCAGAAGTCGAGTGTGATATTTGGGCCAGATAACTTTGACCTCACTGAGAAATTTTCAACTCTTTTGAGTCGATACATTACTCCTCCGCTACCGCCACCCCCTTCTTCTAATCTTCCTGGAGATCAACCTCCGGGTCTTAAGCCCCGCTCTGCTTAGTTAGTTAGATCATTGCCACCAGTTAGCAATCTCCCCAATATAGAGAATTGCTTCATGAAAATACCGATCGATAGTTCAGCTCTGAGCAAACAAAAGCCTACGAAGATTGAGTTAAATCCATTATAGTCATCAACTTACAATATTAGGCAGGTGGAAGTTATTCTGTGGAATTTTGTTGTCTTACGATTATCTTTGAAATAACTTAGATCACAACATGAGAGAATGAGCTCAGATAATTCAGTTGCTAGATATGGGAACCAAGCTACTTAGAATTATTCTTGATATGTGATTCCTGAAGTCGCTGCAATCGTCTTAGTTTGGCTTAATAACTTGGCATTGAATTGAATGGTGGTCGGGAATGGAATGATTCTATGACGCAGATGTATCCTCTCACTGCATTTCATCCCAAAGATGCCAGTTGCAATGGCCATGTGCCGCCTCACTGTGGAGATTGGGTGACCATGCCCACATGATTCTCATGTCTCGCTGGTTCAACGAATTAAATGCCTGCTTATGTCTGTTTCACAGTTCTTAAATTTTGAGTTTTGAATTAAAAAGTTTTAGACTGGAGGACATTTTTTAACAGTAAGTTGGGATTCCATCACATATGAACATTAAATTATAAGCTCTTTGTTTTTCTTCCTCATCGTTCTTAAATAACAAAGTGGTGCTACCAACGAAACAATTCGCATTCCCCGTGGCAACCTCAATTGAATTTCTTAGTCTTGACGTCATACATTAATGGATTTCATAGGGTTTTCTCTATGTTTTTGTTTGGTTTAGGAATTAGGATGTTTTGGAAGGAATGATTTTTAATGGATAAGAGACATGAAGGGATAATAAAGGTTTGAACCAATCTACAAAAAGTAAATTCCTCACAAATTTTGGGTTATTCGTGTTTTTAGAATTTAGATGTAGACTTTTGACAAATCTATTGCAAGAGGAGTGAGAAATTGTGCTTATACTTGAAGTTGATTTTCATTTGGGTTAGAACAAAGGATTGTATAGTTAAGAAATCATCATTGAGCTTTTGATGAAAGGGAGTTTGATATATCATCACTGTGATTGCTTTTTTATTGGCTACTATCTATTTTAATGTGCTAACCTTGATGTATTTAAATTCTTGTCAATGATAAGGTTTCCTATATTCATGTCTTTCACATTCAATTATGCAAATGATGATCCACCTAGAAGTGCATTAATGCAAAGGTAGGACTCTTACCAATTTAGAAGTATACAATCAATTTTGCATATGATGATCAAATATAGTTCTCTATCTATTTAGGGAACTAACTAATGTATGTCTAGTTAGAATTATAAGTATTCAAAATTACTATATAATATAGAGTTGTTATTACATGGAGTTAACATATCTTAGTCTTTAAGAGTCTTAATACCTATTCTTGATTTAAAGAAGACAATCTTGAAACTTCAAAATCTTATTATCCCTACAATGCTACAAGTCAATTTTCAATCATATGAATTATCAATTGTTCATCTTGATCTTCATCAAATTAAATAATCTTGTTTACAAGAGTATTTGAAAAGTCCTAGTATGTATCCTAACTTGTCATTGTTTTTGCACAAATGATCATTTGAAGCAAAAAGATGCAATGTATGGCCAATCTCTCAATTTCCCAATGAAACCTCCAAATTTTTATTACTAACATTGAAAATTAAAATTGTGCATCATTGAATAGTAACAAAAAAATTGAAGTTCTTTACAAATAAACCTACACTTATTTATTAGATCCTTACCAAATGTGTATAATAAATATTGGGAATTCCTTATTTAAGAGCATCAAGAAAAAATTCTAAATAAAGCCATGAATTACAATTTTTAGAAATCTATAAAAATAATTAAAATAATCATTTTTATTAACAACATTTGTAGCAATTAATATTAAATCTAGTATAGATATGATGTGGCTATTTTTGAGTCATGTCAAATTAAATATTAATAATTATTATATTTTTTAGAAATATCATTTGGGGCACAAAGAGAAATGGCCTCAAATCCAATATGTAATGAATGATGTGCCTTGTGGTCCAATAGATTTTCTACCGTCCATACCAACTACAGATCTTCATCAAATAGAAGAACATCATGGGCAGTGGGGTACAGTTCAACCTACTGATTTGAGACATTCGAATTCTTTTGTACAATGTATATTATAATTGCTATATTTCGTAAGCGAAGGTATCATTGTATCTTTACACAATCCCAATCAAAAATACTAAATTTCAATTTCAAAAAAGCAAAATTTAATTTTTGGTGAATTTTTTAAGTCAATTTTCATACTTTTGCTTAATATTTTGTTGAAAACAAGTGGTGATTAATTTTTTTAATTTAATTGTGGGACATATATATGTAAGGAACATCCATTCACACATCCATTTCCTTCAACAAGCATTTGTGGAAATATTTCACAAGTCTCTCTATAGAGATTTCATTGTTAGCACGATAATGCCTTAATTTTGAAAAATAGATATCTCTCTACTGTAACCAAAGTTTGGCAAATTAATTGTTCCATCATGCTTAAGTGTACAAAATTAGTCATAATTTGAGGGGAAAGTAGCAAACTCTGGTTACGATAAAGAAATATCTAAAGAGTTTCAAAATTAAGATATTGTTGTGCCAACATTGAAATCTCTATAGTGGGAGTTGTCAAATATATTTGGAGATACTTGTTGAAGGAAATGGATGTATGAATGGATGTTCCCTACATATCTATGTACTACAATTAAATTAAAAAAATTTGTCACCAATTGTTTTCAACAAAATATTACATTAGATGAAATTTGAGGGCATTGAAGGGCCGTTTCAAGTCGATTTCTGATGTTGTTGGCCGTTGTCAAGCCGGAATTAACCAAATAAATAAATAAATAAAATAAAATAAAATAAATTTTGGATCTTGAAATATGAAAAAAACAATAAAAAATCATGGTAGTGTCTCGACCACATAGGATATCTATTCCCGCAGTCTAGGAATCTACAATATCCCAATGCCCTCAAATTTCATCTAATGTGTAAAAGCATGGAAATTGACTTCCAAAGTTCCCTCAAAATGAAATTCTCTTGTTTTTTTAATTGAAATTTGGTATGCTTGATTGGAATTGCCCAAGAATTAGGTATTTTTTCCTCTAATAAACAACAAAAACTAGAATGCCTCTACTTGTCAAGTTGTAAATGAACTGTATCCCACTGTACATAGCTTTGTTTTGTTTTTAACTCTTCTTCACCTAATCTATGAAATTAGTTTTTTTAATTCTTTCTCTTTGTTCATCACAATGTAAAACATATCCTTAGGCACTTTAAAGCTAGAACCTACACCTATAAACTTCTTCTTGATCCTATGTTAATATGAACATGTTAATTTTTTATCAAATGCTTGTAGAATGTAAAGGTGGGGTATATTAACAAGTTCAACATCACATGTTAATATATCCCAAGACATGTTGACTTCATGTTCCAAGACCTATTTACCTTGATGAACAGCATCCACATGCTCAGTTTTGAACATGATAATTATGTAATCTGAATTGTTAGTCTCAACCTTATGATGTAAAAAAGGTTTTCAAGTAAAGAAAACTAGCCCATTATTATAGGCCAAAAGGAAGCAAGCCTACTATCGACAAAATTGTAATGGTGATGTACATATCAGAATTTGAATGTACACCACCATTATAATTTTGATTGCAATGGGCTTGCTTCCATTTGGCCCAAAATGGTGTAGGTTATCTTAGTTAATAACTTAGCTTGATTCCAACTAAATTTAATCCTGAAGCACTCCAACATCTAATTTCTGGACAATGAACACATTGAAAATTGCTTTTCTTTGTCATTACTACTTGGGTGAAAGTCATCCTAATTTGTGAAGATACTATATCAAATTGTTTTTCTATTTAATGGTTGGATTTAGTGTTAGTAGAGTACATTTTTTTTATATACAATATGGAAGTAACATATATCAAGTGGTTGACAAAGTAATAATTGCATTGACTTTAGTTCAAAATTAAATTTGGAAAAAAGAGGTCTTACATTAAAAGAATACAAAAATTTTAGGAAATTATCATATCAAGAGAACTTCATTTCAAATCCATTCCAACAAATTTTACTTAAGAAATGACAGTGCATTATGTGTAATTGAATTTAAAAGGTACCAATGTCTCCTATACTATTACCATAGCTAAAATAAAAGTAAAAATAGATTTTTTAAATATTTTTAATAAAAAATAATTCAAAAATCGATAACCTTTCCACTATCGGTTGGAACACCATGAAACAAAGCTTGTACAATCCCTCATCATGGACTTTCTAACAATACCATGAATATAATTGAAATATAAATAAAAGTAATTTTCTAACAAATTTATGTATAAAAGCTTCAAAATTCAATAACTTTTTCATTGTAAATCAAACCAAGAACTCAAGTAGAGGATGTACAGTTCAAGAGATTTCAATGTAAAAAACAAAACAAATAAACAACCAAACTTAACTCCTAAAGGTCGAAACACCATTATTTGGCAATATAGCGATTTAGAGTAGCTCACTATAGACGGAATTTTTATTTTTGTCTTTGAAATTTTCATGAAATATGTGCCCAAGGAGTAGCTTTAAGGTGGAACAATTTTCATAACTTTTGACTAAATGGTTAAAAAGTTATTGCATGAGTATCATATGTGATTTTCATTGCTCAATAAGTATCTCCAATAGCTTAAAAAACTTCTTTTAAAATTACCTTTCTAAGAAAGAAAATTTTGAAATTCTCTAGATTTACATAAATATGGGAAGCTTTAAATCATTCTATTTGGATTAATAACATTAAAGTTATTAAGAGTCTTAGTTTGAAGACATGTATGGTTTTCATAGACTTCATACCTACCTACAAACTAATACTCCTCATAATTTTCATCTCATGAATCAAAATGGAATGATTCAAAGCCTCTCCACATACATTTAATTTTAATAATCAATTTCAAATCTTTAAATCTTTAAAAAGTGACTTTTAAGAAGTTTTATGAGCTAACCGGGTTGCCTATAGAACGATGAAAATGACATATTATGCAATAACTTTTTAACCATGTAATCAAAAGTTATAAAAATCGTTGCACCTTAAACTACTCTTCAAGCATTTAGTGTGTGAGAACTTCAAAGAAAAATAAATAAAAACTCCATCCATAGTGAGCTACCTAAAATTGCTATGTTGCCAAAAAAAATGATGTTTGGACCTTTAGGAATTAAGGTATGTGAAATCTCCCTTCAAAATTCATAGAATAATATTGATGATAACATTGGTGAATCTAACCATAGAGATGGAATCTAAATTCAAAATCAATCAAACTTTTATTTGTGTACAAATTCCAAAATATTCTTCCGGATAGTACTTCATTAGATGAAATCTAAGGCCTCCAAAGGGCCATTTCAAGATTGTTCCCAAAACAGTTCCCAAAATGGACAGCTACTGTCATGCCAACATTTTTTTTAAATGACGTGGCACTACCCTAGCCACATCAAATTCCTGCAATTTTGTACTTTTCTGCTTTCCCAGATTGCGAGAACTCGTAGTCTTTTAGAGCCTCAAATCTCTTCTAAGGTAGGTACACCCAAAATGGCACCCGACCTTAAAGCGCCATGTACAATGTGCATACATTTCCGAAATCAATCATGTAACCAGAATGTAGATGGCCATTTCAGAAACAGACTTTGACTGTTAATAACTTTTGCATACAGTATCCAAATCCTATGTTCTTTGGTGCGTTGGAAGATGTTTTCACTTGCCAACAAGACTATATAAAAATTTGAACAGCATGATGACAGGAACTAGGCACAGTAAGAATAAGTGGCCATTGTAGGTATACCCACCTTAATGTGTGATGAATTTCTCAAATCATCAATTCTGGAGAAGACTCTGACTGGGTTTAGGGGTTTGGGTTAAGTTAATGAGGATGGCAAATGGGCAATCATGAGCGAAATGAATGTGATGATCAGTGATGTACTGTACAGTCTTTTTCCTTCAAGTCCTCCTCACTCCCCAGAGAAAGAGGATACTCCCCTGAAGGTTACAACTGCATGACAGATAAATCATTGACAGACGGTCTCTGGAAACATTCAGCAAGCTTAGAGCATCTCCACCCATTCACAGGATATAGGGATGGGAAAATGGGTTTTCTGGAGCCCTCCATGTCCCAGGCTTCTCTTGGCCGGGGAGACACCTCAGCCATTCCCGCCCTGAGAACGTAAAGAGTTGAATCGCATGCTTTCATGTGGTTGCTTTGATTGTTGGTTGTCAGGGTTGTTGAACTTCGGGAACTAAGGAAAAAAATACTATATTGAGATAAATTCAAAACAAGTTGTAAGCTTTGATTTTCTTGAGAATTGAAGATCCATAAAATGCACTTCTAGTTCTAAATCCACTTTAGAATCTACATCCAAACATTGGAAAACTATTTGTTCTAAAAATTTAAAATATTGAATTAAAAAATTAATCCAACAAGTAATTTTTTTAAAACAATCACATCGCATTTTGCTCCAAAACAAGATGCTCCATAAGCTACATCACTAATCCAAATGGAATGAATGAAAGCTGTACAGACAAAAAAAAAATCTTTAAGAGACTAATAAATTAATCATTCAAATATTAGAAGTTGTAAAAATTTAATTCAAAATAAAAAGTTAAACATAGAAAGTGTGCTTGAAGTGTGTTTGAGGTAGACCTCAAGTACACCTCAAGTACACCTCAAGCACACTTTTATTTTTTACATTAAATTCAGTTTAAAGTAGAAAAAAAAACAATATGTTGAGGTAGACTTTAGATCAATACAAAAAGTAAAAGATTGTGTTGAAGTAGGCTAGAGGTAATGTAAAAGAATATTGAAGTAAAGAAAAAGATTATGTTGAGGTAAAGTACAAAAATTTATTGAAGTAAAATTGAAGCAAAGTAAAATTGTGTATTGAGGTATACATGAGATGCACCTAAGGCATACTTTTTTATTCTTACATAGAAGTTGATTTATAAAAATAAAAAATAAATGTATTGCCATGTGCTTGAGGTGTGCTTGAGGTCCAACTCAAGCCCAATTTGATAAAAATAAAATAAATAAAAAATTAAATTCCAAATTCAATGGGGACTAAATTATTGTGCTTGAGGTGTGGTTGAGGTGACCTCAAGCACACCTCAAGCAAAATTTGATAAAAGTAAAAGAAAAATAAATTTAATTCCGAATTCAATGGGGAATAAATTCTTGTGATTGAGGTGTGCTTGAGGTGGACCTCAAGTACACTTGAAGCATAATTCAACACAATTTTTTTTCTTAAAATTCAAATTCAATGAGAAATAAAATATATGAGAAATATATATATATATATTGAGTTGTGTTTGAGTTGTGCTTGAAGTCTACTTCAAGCACTCTTTAAGCACAACTCAACACAATTTTTGATTTCCTAATAGAATTTGAATTTATAAAAAAGAATTGTGTTTGGTGGTACTTTAGTTGTGCTTTAGTTGTATTTGGGAGCTAACATGTTATTAAACCTTCTTGGTCAACTCGCTTGGAGGGGACAGGAACATGTGGTTTCCAGAGAGGTTTTTGGCATGACCGGCTTCATTTCCTCCCGGGGCGGGGTCATTGGTGGCGCATGTTTTGGAAGCTGGGCTCGCCTTAGTTAGGGGCGGACTCCTTTCCAATGAATGGGTGGAGATGCTCTTACCCTAAAACAATGAGCCGGTGACTGTGGAAATCATGAATTTTGATACCATGGGAATCATTAATTAAAAAAATTCTTGAAGCATTTGTTGGAAGTCAAAGCAATGTAGAAGATCTTCTCTTTCCACCCCTACTTCCAAGGATGAATAGTTGCATTTCTATCCTACATACAAAGATTTTGTCTTGTTCATCAACCCAAAAATGGTCTCCACATCATTTATGGGTTAACTCCTAATTGATGTGTTTGTGTTTGATGAATGACAAAGAATCTTCTTTTGAAGGATAAAAGTGCAACTATTCATCCTTGGTATTAGGGGTAGAAAGGGGAGATCTTATATAGTACAATGGGGGCCAAATCAAATTGGCATTTGGCGATTTGCAATGAAAACAATTTCAGCTTTGCCAACCTTCCAAGAGCTCATAAATTGATATTTTACCATGAAATTTTTTTTACTACATCATTTGTAAGTTAATAATATGCATGCTAAATTTTAAGGTCAAAAGATTTATACAAAGAAAGATATTCAAATTCTACCAACATGTATAGTGGTGAAAAAAATTTCACTACTTTCAACTTTGACACCCTCCCAAGGATTGAATTTTTTTTGCCATGAAATTTTTGGCATGAAATATTCTTAATATGGATAAAAAATTTCAAGGTCAAAAGATTAATTTAAAAAATATATATTTGAAATCTTCCAACATGTGTAGTTTTGAGAAAATTTTCACAATTGCCAACTTTGACACTGTCCCAAGGGCTAAAAAATTGGTTTCTTTCTATGAATTTTTTTGTGAAGTCATCTCTATGTTGATAACATGTGTTCCAAATTTCAAGTACAAATGAATTATCAATAAAAAGATATCCAAAAGTGAAGTTTGAAGTTTGAAGTTTTGCTTTGAACACAATTCTTGCTTTTAGCTTTAACTATGAGAGGTTGAGCTCCACTACCCCATGTGGATTGTTCTACCTCCCACTACCCCATTGGTAGAAAGAACTTGTCTTCCACTTCTTGCTATACAACTATGCTCCTGCCTTTCAAAACTAGTAGGTGAATAATTCAAATTCTATTTAATTCCTAAAAGCCCAAGGGATTAGAACAAAATACAAATGTGTTATAAATATAAGTTCTACAACTTTTTCGAAGTTAGCATTAAAGAAAATAATGTGAAGCACAAAA
The DNA here is from genome assembly GCA_947034885.2 of Thuidium tamariscinum. Taxonomy (NCBI): domain Eukaryota; kingdom Viridiplantae; phylum Streptophyta; class Bryopsida; order Hypnales; family Thuidiaceae; genus Thuidium; species Thuidium tamariscinum. The sequence goes on from OX344751.2 coordinate 13,970,100, forward strand.
AGTAGAAAGTATCCATATGGTCAAAATTATAAATTATTTTTAAATTCTCTTCAGATGAATTTTGAAGATACAACTTTAAAAATTCACTTCAAATACAATTTCTAATTCTAGCATTTCAATTTTTTTTAGGTTAAAGTTGTAGTTTCTGTTGATTTGTGAAAAAAAATTAAAAAATCATGTAATGTGAGCATCATCACTTTCCCCAAATAGTAATTTTTTCAACACTAGGCAATTCTAAACACTTTGTGCTATTTCTCTTATAATTTTTGTGAGATCATACTGATCTTAGTTTTGAATATAAATGTTGAAAGACAATCCAAGTAAAGTCAAGTCAAGTCAAAAAAAAAAATTCTACACGAATTTGGGTAGTGACCAAAAAATGGTTGCTTGAATGCTTAGAGGTTAATGCAATGTTCCTCTATTGTTGCCACATTCAAAATCAAAATCAAATCATTTTTTTATTTTTTTATTTAGTGAAATTTTGGAATTCAATTACTTTCCCACTATAGGTCAAAATGCCATGAAACAAAGTTTGTGCATCCCTCCTCGCTGAAGACTTTTCGGATGGTACAAAGCATGTGATTGGAGACACACCATTCAGCAGGAGATCTCAACATAACAAACAAAACAAAATAAACAACCTGTCTCAAGGTAAGGTAAGGTAGGAGGTCCTAAAATGGAGCGGATTCTAAAACCAATCAGGCTCTAGAGGTACATTTTGCACTTTCCAATGTACAAGTGGTGTGCATTTGAGGAGGTGGTCGGTTTTAGAGCCCACAAAAATGTACTTTTCTGCAGCTTCAGAAATTCATAACTAATTCTACAAAGCTTCAAAAAATATGAAACAACTTGGGTTATATGCCAATTTCTCTTGCCTTTCAAGGAAAATTTACTGGAAAATATTTTAAGAAGTTCTACCTCCCCAAAAGTCAGCTTCAGCTCTTAGATGAGCGGTTTATTGACCTCCTACCTTAGAAGGCTGTAATTGCAACCCTGTCTCTAAAAGCGATCTGGTAGATTTTTCTTCTAACATGTACCAAAAGTGTACATTTCAGGAGGGGGGCGCTTTTAGAAACCACTGTGTCTTCAACTTCAAAAATTCAAAACTAATTCCATGAAGGTCCAAAAAATATGAAACGGCTTGGGTTAGATGCCAATTCTATTTTCCTTACCATGAAAATTTACTAAAAATTGTTTTAAGGAGTTTAGCTTCCCCAAAATGCAAATCAGCTGGTAAAGGGTCGCTTTTACAGCCCCCTACCTTAAATATATTCTTAAAATTAAGTTTGAAAGTGCCAAAGCTGTCGCCATTTGTTTTTGAAAAAATAAAATAAAAATTGCCAAAGCTGCTTTGGGAACTTTCATTAATTACTCTGTGCCGCGTGCCGACCCTGCCCTGTAGGGAACGTGGCTGGGAACAGTGAGAAGGGAACCCTGGCTGTGGAGAAGGGAACCCTTGCCTCCCATTGGCTCTCGTTTTTCTGGCAAAAGTTCCAACTTTAGATCTGACGGTGGCAGGGTCTAGATTGCTGGAGAGGAGATCTGGTGGGCCCCGCCTGTACTTGGCTCCCCGACTTCCGAGGCAGACATCGTGCAACCCTGCAACCAGTTCGGCTCGTTCGCGCGGCATGAATTCGCTGCTCAACTCAACTTAACTTATTAGAGCAGGCAAATCCGCAATGGAGGACATTCCTTCAACATAGAAGATCAATGGTCCAGAAGTAACAGAATTATCAGAGGGCAGTTAGGGTGTGTAGCATCCTCAGCGCAGCTCAACAAATGGTGTAATCTGGGTATTTGGCTGGCCCAGCTGCATAGAATTTTCCACCGTACGCAAAATAAGGCTCAATATATGCCTAGGCACAATTATCTCTACTAAGCAAATAGGGAGGGCGGGGGCGGGGGCGGGGGCGGGGGCGGGGGGGGGGGGGGGATGGGAGAGTGCTTAGTATGTGTATTTTGTGCGGCTTTCGAGGTACTATTGAGACTAGGTTTTTTTTAGGCGATAAAAAGACTAAAAGCACCAAAAAATTATCTTTCGCACCAAGCCTTTAGAAAAATTTGTAGGAATTTAAAAAAAAAAATCCAGATGTAAATTTTCACTCACACCCTAGTAGCCACTACCTTGACAATGCCTACTAGGATTTTCCACCCTGTCGCCACCTATCCAAATGTTGATTCAACAACTTTGCATCTTCACTCGCCTAAAATATACCAAAGTTGAAGATATAGGTATAGATTGTAGCCACATATACAAGAGCACCTTCGTCTGATCACTAGATTCTGTCACTTCCTTTGAAGCTACAATTTTCTTGCTCTCAATTTTACTTGGCTTTTCCTACCAATTGCAATCTTTGAGGTTGAATTTTTGTTGTAGAAACCATTTAAAACTTCATGCACATGAATTAGGAAGATATTGAACTTTATAGCCCAAGAACATGAATCAATTGTAGTTCATGTACTTGAACTTGTAAGTTTGATTTTTCATAATCCATTTTGCACCACTCCTTGAAATATGGTTGTCCTATTTTGCACCAATCTAAGAGTTCTAGTTGGTGACAATGTTTTTTTTATTTTTTGTTTTGAAGCCATACAGCTTACACTAATTTCTAACTTGGAGCCAAATTTTGCACCAAAAGTAAATTTGAGTGTCGCCTAACCTCAACCACTTACTTCTCACCTGGAGCCCAAATCCAGATTCTCTTAAAATAAATTAAAAAAACACTGATTGACACATAGTGGGCCTTTCTCATAATGACAACAACAAAAAAGGCCCCGCCACCTCATCCTACATCACCTTGCATCTTAGAGGCCGTATTGGTCCTCCTTTCCCGTTTGATTTCTTAAATTGAGGAGTGGGGCAACCTCCCTCCACACTCCCTAGCCACCTCCAATTGCACTACCTAGCTGAGCCTTTTTCTGCTCTGTATGGTGGAGATGCGCTTACGCAATTTACTTAACCCTTAACCCCTCATCTCCAAAAGGAATCAAAAGTGTCATCACATAGTCTAGCAGTTGAATCTCTAGAGGCTCATGGCTTTTGGGGTTTTTAAAATATCATTGCTTTTGAAGTGTTATATGTATAAATGTCACTCATGTATGGAAATTTCAACCATACAACTTTGTAATGTACGTATTGTCGATGATGCGCATCAAATTTGGAGTCATTTGGCTAAATAGATTGCAAGATGACAATGTTTTAGCGTTGAAAAAGGATGTTAAAGTTTTCCTAAATACACATTTGGAGGTCAAATTTGATTTCTAAACCTAATCAAATGAAGAAAAATAAAACTATAAAATGTTTCAAAACCAATATACAAACACAATGGTGAAAGAAAATACCATTCAATTAATTCATTTTGTTTGCAAAATAGATTTACAATGTCAAAAAAAAGGTACTAAAAATACATCTATGGTTGAACCTCCTTCTATCAAAATGTTTCTCAATCTTAAATTCATGTGAAATTTTATTTACATAAACTAGACTAGTATGAACAACTTTTCCAAAAAAAATTACGGAGTATTAGAAATGGAGAGTGTATGAAGGAGATACAAGCCCCCCAAGTTCCAACCATCAAATTGAACTTGTGAACTTCAAATGGCTTCAAAAAAATCAATGCACCTTGGATTAATCCTTAAAAGACCAACTTGCTAAATTTGACAGCATAGTGATTTTGGGCAGGTATGTGACAGTGGAGATTTCAATACTTTGGGCCCAAATTTTAATAGAAGGCAGGGACAAGGAACATCTTTCATATGTACAAAAAATTAGAAAATTTGGAAATATGAGTCAAAAGTTATTATCTAATATACTACTTTTTTGTAATTGGACAATTTAGATAGATTGAAAAAAACGTTTTTTCCAAAAACAAAAATTTGAAATTTGTTTTCTTCATTTATGTCTATATGAAAAGCTTCAAATAATTCCATTTAGATCAATGAGTCATCAAATTAGGAGTCGTTTTTGTTTGTGGGTAGTTATGGATTCTCTACTCTATAATAGACTTTGAAGTCCCTTATTTTACTCAATTTTCAATACTTTTTGAAAAAAATAAAACTATAGGATGGAGATTGTTTATTACAACATTCTAACATTGGAATTGGCATTATTCAATTTCACAATTAAATTCTTAACAATTTTATATTTTAAATCATTTACTACTTCTTTTTATTTACTATTTTAATCCTATATGTTGTACAATTATGAACAATTTGAATTTTTAGGCAAGTACCCTACTTGAATTCAACAATGAATCCAATGAAGCACAACTGTTTTAGGCCATTTCTCATATAATTGTTGTTATGTGAAGTGCAATTGCCCTACTTTCCATAGGTTCAAAAAATGATTTTTGAGCATTCAAATGCTATTATCTTGCAATCTACACGTTGAAAAATTCTGAAATTTTTTGCTCATGTTCTCAAACCAATTTACTACAAGATCCTATAGTTACAAATCTCAAAAAATGTTTGTAAAACAAAAGTTGGTATTGGTATTAGAAATGGCAGTTTTTGATCATTTGTAGAGTAAACATAGTCAAAGAACTTAAGTGGCTAATTTGAAATTTTACCACACAAACTACTCAAGAGACATACATTCACCAACAAACTTGATTGAATTTCGACATTGGTACAAAAGTTATAGCAATTTGAGTTGGGCTTCTAGATTGTAAGAACATTTTTGGTCCCTTGGGGCATTTAGGGTTAATTCAAAATTATATTGTAACCTTTGCATCTAGGGTGATTGCAAGAAACACTTCATGTTTTTGTCTCAAAAACATAGTTTTGGCCAGAGGACTGGTTGTACTACGCAATATTACCAATACTGCATGTCAACACTGCGCGTGCAAATTTTAACCATTGGATCAAGGCACTTGCAGATCCAGACCGTCTGTCAGTACTACGTAGTACTATAGACTACTACAAAATACTATAGAGGCTAGTGGTAGTAGAAGATAGTCGAAAAGGGATTTGTCAACCTTTTCATTTTTAATAATTCAAAAAAAATTCAAAAAATTATTTAAAAAAAATTGATTTTCCTAAACAAGATTGTACTCACATTGCAATAAAAAAATTCCTCTTGGAAATTTTTTCCCTCTTCATAGCCTTTATACCTAGGAAGGTCACTTTGACCCCATGTATGCAATAGACATGTTGATTTCATAAAAATTCATTGTCAATCCTTATAATGTTAGTAGACCTCCAATTTGTCCAATTTGTGGCTTCAAATTCAGATTTTTGGGTCAAAAATAGGACTACAACCTCCCAAAATGGCCAAAGTAGACATCCAATTGGGGGTAGGTCAAAAATAGTAAAATAGTTTAAAAAAATTAGAAACAATTACTCAACATTTAAAACTTTTGTATTCACTTTCGTTTCAAGTTTCAAGCCAAACAAACAAAATATGCAAAAATTATACGCTAAAAACTACATGTTGGAGGTCAAGGGGATAAAAAATAGGACAAGTGTTTCTTGCAATCACCCTCTAATGTCCAAATTCAATAAGATTGGTTGGAAAATCATCATTCTCTCATCTAGTTTGTGTGGTAAAATTATAGATGAATCCAAGATATAATGATTTCTTGGAAGCCATTTAAAGTTCACAGGTTCACAATTACAATTTGAGTTGCAACCATTTGTAGGGTTATGTTTACCTTAAAGTCTAGTTATTGTGGTAAAATTTTCTTGTCAATCCAAGTTGTTTTGAATATTTGGAAGTAATTTGAAGTTCAGAATCTATACATTTTTTTTATTACAATGAACTTAGGGAGCTTATTTCTTCTTCATACATTGTCCATTTCCAATTAATTTTTTTTGAAAAGTTGTATGTAGTAGTTCAGTTTGTGTGATTAAATTTAATATCAATCCAAGAAGTTATGAATGACTAAGAAATATTTCAATAAAAGGAGGTCCAACTATAGATGTTTTTTTTTTCAACTTTTTTTGGTTGTTCTTTGACATTTCAAAAAAACTTTCCAAACGTAATGAATCAATTGAATGATGTTATCTTTCCCCAATGCATTTGTATGCTTGTTTAAATGATTTCAATGTCTAAATTTTTTCATTTAGGTAGATTTAGAAATCAAATTTCACCACCAAATGTATTTCTACATAAGAGGTTTTTTGGCTACATTGGAAGACCGCGAGTTCTCAAACTGTGGAAATTCACTAAAATTTGCCACAACGTGCTAAAATTTGCCACACAAGTAGTCTAATGTGGCCAAGAGATTGCCACATCAGATAATAATATTTAACTATTTTTTAAAATTATTATTTTCAAAATTTAAAAATATTATATATATATATATATATATATATATATATATATATATAAACCTGACTAGTAGTGACTAGTTCACAGATTGGGGTATGGGATTAAAATAGTCTTTGAGCCCCCAAAAAAACTCTTTTGGGAAAATTTCAGCATATTTTGTCAAGACTAAAACATTATATTCTTGCAATCTATCCAACTAAAATGCTAAATGATTCCAAATTTGATTCATGTCATTTACACTGAATAGGGATTTTAAGGGGGGTCGACACTAATTAATTGACATTTCACACAACTATATAAATATTTGCCTCTATTACACATCAATAATTATTGAAGTGTCTAGGGTTCTACATCATATTCTACACATCTACACTTTTATAGAAAAAGTTCCTTTAATATTTTGATCCCTTTAATTCACCTATTCAATATATAGCATTCACACTACATGTAGGTCTATAGGATTGTATAGTTGAGATTTCCATACCTAAACACTTGTTGATTTTGTTGTGTTTTTAAACTTATCATGTTTTTTCTAAAGTTTTTTTTATCATTAATAGTGAATTTTGTTAAAATGGTAGTATTCCATATGCCATTTTTTAGACCGCACAATTTGAACTGAAAATTGACATCTATGATAGGTATAGATTTTTAGACATTTAGGAAGCATATAGATTTCCAAAGTCTATGATAGATTTAGATTTCAGACTATGCTGTATGAAACATCTTGGACTGTTATAGATTTCAAACATCTATAATATGTATGAATTAAAAAAATCTGTGACAATTTTACATTTCACACCACATAGTCTGAATTGTCAAAAGTATCTAACTAATGGAATACTACAATTTTAACAAAATTTTCCATATTAGAAAAAATCAAGAATTTTTTTTTTCTTCTAAAAATATGATAAATTTTTATGCCTTTAGGAAGATTGTAACTATAGAAGATGAAGCAAGGAAAATTTCTCCAACTAGAAGAATTACAAAAGCATAAAATCTCAAAGAAATAGGTAGTGTTTTAATTATTTAATTTGTAAAAATTAGGAAAAATATTGTTAAAGTAAAATAAAAATTGTTCATTTATAACAACTAACTTTAACGAGATGGTCATTCACCTAAAGAATCACCAAAACAATATTTCACATGCTTCAAAATACAATTAGAAAGAACACTTCGCAAACTTTTATACAACATAGAATTAACTATTTTCAAAATTCCTTTAAATAATAGCTCCTAGTTTGCTAAAAGATCATTTCCTTTAAATTTCAACTTCAAATTTGTTTTGGGGGGTAGAAATACACTCCCCTCGACTAAATGGATGAATGACATAAAATTGTGGCCTATTTTAGATGATCATTTTTTTTTTAAATGTATAAAAATAAGCGAAGGTATACAATAGTCAGCTATACGTTACCTATGAGTCTTGAGTCTTTAGGAGTCTAAATATTGCAAAATTTATGGACCAAAGAAATTCATTGAGGAGGTGTTAGTCATAAAAAATAGTATTGAAAATTTTATTCAAAATGGCATATTCCATATGTCATTTGCAAATTGCACAATCTAAACTATAAAAGTGACTTATAGGGTAGGTATAGATTTCAAACTACAAGGTCTAAATCATAAAAACAACATTTGGGACAAGTACAGATTTTAGATATTATACCACATAGTCTAAATATGGCAAATTTTGTTATAATGGTGATATTCCATTAGTTGACACTTTTGAGAGTTTGGACCACATGGTTTGAAATCTACACCTATCATAGATTTTTGAAATCTTCATGTGTTGTAAATGTTTGAAATCCTCGGTACGCAACTCTTGTATTATATACAGGGGCCATGAGCATTAAAATGGCTTAGAGGATGGCTTTTCTTAAAATTATATCAAATTAAAAAGACCAAAAAGTTAGGTGAAGGTCAAATTAAAAGAAAATTATATGTAGAAAATGTTGCATTACATACATTTTAGAAAAAAAAAATCAAAATATATATGAAGAATTAAAACACCTATGCATAGTTTTTAAAAATTCATACAAAAAGTTTTCTCCAATTAAAATTAATTTTTTATTAAAAAGCTCCAAAAGTTGGATAGTTCGGCCTATGATATATGTATTTAAAAAAACTCATATAATTAGGTTTTTAATGCTATTATTGCTTTAAGAAAATATTCATTTTACATATATAATTACATTTTTGGATTCCTTGTTAAAAGGGCTACAAGAATTTCCTACATTAGAACAAATTATATACTTTGAGAATAGATTAAAATGCATTAAAAGTGATTATAATCAAGGCCATATAATATGGGAGTTGCATACCTTGAGCTGAAATCTAGACTTATCCAAGATGTTTCAGATTGTGCGATCTGAAATCTAAATCTGTCATAGATTTTGGAAATCTATATGAGTCTTAGATGTTTGAAAATGTATACCAATCATAGATGTCAGTTTTCAATTTAGACCATGTGTACTGCCATTTTAACAAAATTCACCATAAATCTTTGAAAGTGCCAAAGTTGCAAAATCATGGCACCAATGCACCATTTTACTCACTTTAGTGCGTACAAGTATATTTCTTGCAACCGCCACCGGTGCATGGAGAAGCGAGTATCAGGTTTGAAGTTGTCAAGTGAAGCTTCCGCTTCAGATATGGAGTCATCAATCTGAAATACCCGAAGTCCATCATATGAAAGAACTTAGTCTAGTCATTGAAGGGCAGCTAAAATCGAGAGTCCTCGATCAACAATGAAACAAAATCCATTACTGATTTACAAGAGCATGTAGCTTTGGTGTCTATCTTGGCAACCAAAAAATATGAACTTAAATTTAATGAGGTGAAGAGTTCTATCTAGGCTGAAAATCGACTGCAAACTGGATCTCGCAAGTTGCGATCGAATCATTTAGAAAGGAAAACAAAAGCAGGCCTTTCGAGTCCAGTGACTCCCTTCCGAGCGAAACTGTAGCGGGAACTGCAGCCGCTTGATTCCGATCGATCGACGTACCCGTTGCGAAAGCTGCATGATTCAATTCCCCACTGCACGTGTGCTAGACAAAGTGCCGAATTTAAACACCTAGCTCGGTGCCTCCTCCAGATCTTGCTTGCTAGCTGGAGACTGCAGCGCGCGGTCGGTTTGCTGTATTGTAGTATATTGAACCAAAAAATGTCATTCCTTCCAATTCCAGGCTAAGGCAGAAGCTAAGTTCTTCACTATAAACTCGATCGATCAAAACGTCCAATATGAGCAATTGAATGGTGCTCATGCATAGCCTTCAATTCAAGTAGTGGGACATCGATTTGAAGCCGTACGTGGGCGATGGGACTGATCGAGATCTGAGAGAAATGAAGAAGCGCATGAGGAGCTAGCTTAGTCCCCCTAGCTAACAAATTAAAGGCTCTATCGATCATACAATTAAGCGTATGTACTAGCTCGATCTGCGGCGGAACCCTCTTAGCTTTGCTTCACAGGGGAGATAGGAGCCTTTACCTCCGGGGAAAAAAACAGTCAAATTACCTGGTCTTTCCCTCTTCGTTCCATTCACGAGGCCTGGTAAAAATTGGACCATTCCCACTTCATGAAACAGGAAAATGATGATAGTATTACCTTGAAGAAACTATGAAATGAAAGCCTTGAGGAAAACTATGAAGTGAATGTCTTGAGGACAATTGTGAAGTGAATACCTTGAGGGAAATTGTGGAGGGAATACCATAAGGTAAATCACCACATGAACTCCATGTCATCAATTTGCCATTTGGCAAAGTATTGTACAAACACCATCTGGTAAAGCATCATAGGAACACCGCAAGGAAAAATAGCAAGACAATCCCATCTTTGAAATCATTTTATAGAAGCCTTGGTGAAAAACATGGTTTGGCAAATCACCAAACACCATATGGAAAAGTTCCATGTAATCCTCTCTCATACTCTGTATTGTATAGTACTATGTACAAACTTCACATCACTGTACACTACTTTGTACAAACTTTATGTCTTCTCCTTTCTCCTGCATCCAAGCATGATACCAAATTAGTTTACATTAAAAAAAATCTAAAGTAATATCCTTATTACATGATTGAAATTAAGTGTAAGAAAGACAAAGGTAACTTCCAAGTGTAGCAAACTCTTTTCAAGCATGAAACTTACCACAATAGCAGACACATAGAATAGGTGACATCTTCAACCTACATCACATCACGAAAATTAAACTAAAAGGGGTCAAAAACTCAAAATCAACTGAAGCCCAGAAAAATTATGCTCAAAACTTTCACTAAAGGCATCCCAAGGAAGTATTGAGAATTGAAAACGTACCATGTATGAGGAACTTGCCCACAGGGTGATTGCAAGAAACACCTGTCCTATTTGTTGCGTTTGGCTGATTTTTTTGAGAGCACTTTAAAATTAGAAAATTAATTTTTAAAATTTTTTAAAAATATGAATAATGTATATACCTCTAAGATGAAGGTTTTCACCAAAGGAAATGGATAGAAAAATTCTCTAAGTAGGAGAACTTGAAAAGTGCCAAACCTTCAAAAAATACATATCTTCATGTTTTAATTAGGGAAAAATAGTAAAAATAGATATTTTCAAAAAATAAAAAGCATCCATTTGCAACAAGTTTTTGGAGATGGTCATTCACCAAAAAACCCACCAAAATAATATTTTATGTGTTTCAAAATACAAGCAAAAGGGAGCTCACTTTGTAGACCTCCATACCACATAAAATTAACTATTTTTAAAAATACTTCCTTGGAGAGCTATAAATCTACTAGAAGACCATCTCATCCAAATTTCATGTTAAAATCATTAAAAAAAGGTATTCCCCAGTACTAAAAACCCCTAAACTGCCAAGTGTGACATCCAATTGGGGTCTATTTTTGGATAGTAAATTATTTTTGAAAAATATGAAAAAATTACGGAAGTTTTATGATAGTTATGAGTACCTTCCCTACAAATCTTGAGTCAATCGGAGCCAAAACACAAAAGTTATGGCCATAAAACAGATCAACATGCAACGTGTGACACAAAATAGGACAAGTGTTTCTTGCAATCACCCCACAGTCTTTACTGCCTCTTCATCAGTCATGTCCTTGATGTTTGAAAAGATTTTTTTCTTCTCTAAGATATTTTCTTGCTTCATGAACAGCCTAATCTTAGAATACATGTCATCCACATCACTAAAACCAAGACTATCCATAATCAATTTCTCAACAGTAGAAAGTGGCAACACCATCTTGGAATGTTTATGTGGTAGTGGTGCTCTAACGTTTTTGTTGCGAATCCGCTTGGAAACTCGAGGTTTTGGTTGCTGCACAATAAGAGTAGGCCGACAAAATTAGTAATTTAACTACAAAAATCTTTTTTTAATAAATTTGTTTTTATAGAATAATATAAAATTTAAAGCCACTTAAATCACATACCTGTACATGGGATGGTGCCTCCACTTCCAGTGGCTCTGATTCTTCAGCACTTTGATTTTGGATCTGCGAAGTATAATCTTCCCCATCTGCTTCCACAGGCTCCGATTCTTGCACATTCTGAATCTGTACATGGTAATCTTCTCCAGCTGCTTCCACAGGTTCCGATTCTTGCGCATTTGGAATCTGTATATGGTAATCTTCCTCAACTACTTCCATTGGCTCCTCTGAGATCTGATTTTGTACAATGATCTGAAGTGACATTTGAGGCATGGACATAGTTCAAAATGTGTAGAAAATAATGAAATGTGAAAACTGTCGGCTAGCAATTTTGAACCTTCAGATGAAACAGTTGAGATCAGCGTCTATGGACGAAGTTGGTCTCGATTAAAGAGCAAGAAATTTTACAAAAACTTTGGTAAACGTAAATTTCATAAGTGACTTCAGCCAAATAAGACAATCATGGAGATTAAAAGTTTTCCACTCAAATTATTAATAAGAGACTAGTTTCAATTCATAATTTATGGTGACGTTTAAAATTTCAAATGACATTGGTTAAACAACTTACCTCATGGCTATCATGGCCACTTTCAACCTCGACCTTGACCTTCTTTCTTGCATAGTGCAGCATTTCCTTGATAACTCCGTAAATTTCTTTGGATTGCATTTTGTACGTAGTATATTTAAAAGTCAATGCTGCCAATTCTGATTTTTTCTTGTCTATGAAAGATTTCAATGCAATAGAAACCTCTACATCTCTGAGATTTGGAGGATCTACTAAGAGACCATGATCAATCAACCAATCCTTGATGATCCGACGGTTGGTCATCAATGTAAGGTATTGATTGTAGAATTGTTGTCGTAGAAGTTCCTTCCCATATAGCTTTCCGGGTTCTTTGTATGCAGCAGGTGGTGGAATGAAGATTTGTTCATAGCTTGGAATTTCAAAGTAATTGCCGACCTTTTCTTCAATTACTTTGAAGCTACTTATTGCTGCATTCAACATGTGAAATCATCATTGGACATAATCATCATCATCATCATCAAACATATTCATTATAAAGTCATCATCAATTATTAAGGAATGGTCCCAAACCTAATTGTGTTGTACAACCAGCCTTCTCTAATGACACTTTCAATGATTGCTTATATCTTGAGATTAAACGTCAGTAGAACATAGAATGCATATGCAAACTAAAGTAAGTTAAGAGGGTAGACCTTTGCCTCTTCCAATTCCACGCTTTGATTCGGTGAGGTCAACTAACGTGCCATTTGGGATGAGGCCTGCTTCGCAATGTACAAAAAATAATTTAGAAGTGTGGAAACCATAAGAATTTTCACAAAATTTAAAGGCAATTGGAACAAGACAACAAGTTCAAATGTAAATCTAATTCAAGCACATACTTGTAAATGGAATGATGCCTCCACTTAGAGTGGATCCTCTGATTCGCGCTTCGATTTTGGGAGGTGAGATGTGGTGACATCTGGGAAGAGGCCTGGTCCAAAGTAGGAAAACCACAAACCAGAAAGACAATCATGAACTCTCTACCAGTTCATAGAAGGCCCATACTTAGTTACTAAACTCTCTCATTTAAATTAAAAATAACTTAAGTAAATTGTATTCCTTGGTAAAATCTCTTATCCGATGCACTAGCTGTAGAACTCCATTTTGTAGTAGGTGAAAGAAGTTGTTCAGTTGATGGACGCTTCCCTGTTGTTGTTGCAAGTCAAATGGAGGTGAAGACATCATTCAATTAGAATCTAAAACATATTCATCAGAAAGTCATCACCAATGATTAAGGAACGGTCCCAAATCTAATTGTGTTGTACAACCAACCTTCTCTAATAACACTCTCAATGATTGCTTACTTCCCAAGATTAAGCCTCAGTAGAACATAGAATGCATATACAAACTATAATAAGTTAAGATGGCAGACCTTTGCCTTTTCCAGTTCCACGCTCTGATTTGGAGAGGTCAGCTAACGGGACATCTTGGGCGAGGCTTGCTTGAAAGTGTACAAAAAACAATTAAGAAGTGAGGAAACCACAAGAACTTTCACAGAATTTACAACCAATTGGAACAAGTTCAAATGTAAATCCAATTCAAACATGTACTTGTGAGTGGGATGTTGCCTCCACTTGGAGTGGCTCCTCCGATTCCATGCTTTGATTTTGGGAGGTGAGATGAAGTGACATCTGGGGAGAGGCCTGGTCCAAAGTGGGAAAACCGTGAACCAAAAGGACAATCACGGAGATTAAAAATTCTCTACCAGTTCATAGGAGGCCCATATTTAGTTACTAAACTATCTCATTTAAATTAAAAATAACTCAAATAAATTGTATTCCTTAGTGAAATCTCTCACCTGCGCCTACTGCACTAGTTCTAGAGCTCCTTTTTGTAGTAGGTGAAAGAAGTTGTTTAGTTGATGGACGCTTCCTTGTTACTGTTGCAAGTCAAATGGAGGTGAAAACATCATTCTCTTAGAATCTCAAACATGGAATACATAATCATGTTTTACAATTGCATGCATCATGGAAATTCAACATCACAATGCAATTCAAACTAGGATATTCTTACACTTCATTGCAACGCAGGGAGGAGGTTGCGTTGGTGGTAGGCCCAAAGAAATTAGCTTCATATTGTTCTGGTGAATTTTTTCTTGTCTCTGCTGAAGATAGATATTATTTGAATCCTCCATGCCTTCTACTACCTTTTTCTTTTTACTCTTTGGTGCCATATGTACATAATTATTTCTTGATTTTACTTTCCATCAAAACAAATCAAAATAGCACTTCAAATTGAACTACTCATATTTTGGCTTTTAAAGCAAAAAGAAGCACAAACTTCAAAGAGCAGAATTTCTTTTCTGCCAATTCCATAGAACTCAGGAATAAATTTATTTCAAGTTCGTCATAGACTCAAAGGAAGTTTTTCATACCTGTGATGTAAGCTTCCCAGTTAGGTTTGCTCCTCTACAATGTTGTAGTACCTGCAAAATTAGGTTGCAGTCAAACAACAAGTCCCAAAACGCCATTGTTCAAGCTATCAATATACATGCACTTGTCCACCTTTAGAATTTGGCATTTCAAGCTTGAACCGAAGCATCTCAACCCTAAACTGACTAGAATCGTAGAAATTAACATGAATAAGTGTGAACTAGTGAGGATTGAATTTGTTACAAGAATTGCAGTGCACACATGCCTTTCGCAAGTCGCCACCAATCTAGTCTTTGAGATGGAGCTAACAAAAACAATAGGTTCCAAAATTCCTCCAATGTTGTTGTTGACCTCTAAGACTTTGTTGCAATTAAAATAAGCCCTAATCCTAGCAACTGTTGCAACAACAGTCAAGTGTCGAAGATTGAATAAGAAATACCTAGATGTTTTGTGTAAGAATTAGAAAATTGGAAGTCGACCTCACAATGGCTACAATTCACGACTGTAGCTAATACATTATCCTACCATTTGAAGTGACGAGAATTTGAAATACAAAATATTGCAAGTGCACACTACTTTGTGAAGAAAGAATAGTTTGCAAGGCCATATATACAAATGAATATCACATGCAACGAAGAAACAAGCTTCAGAATCAGTAAGAAGTTGAAAACTACGAACCCTAGCAAAATCCGAATTGTAGCAAGATGTGAACCCGAGGTAAATGCAAACTACAGCAATATCCATGCAAATGCGCTCCAAAAACAACCATCAAACCACCTGCAACGTTTTTCTAACGTGTATGGTGGTGTGTGGTCTTCAACAATGTTTGGTACTTAAAATAGCAACGTTTGGCAGCATAGGGAGCACAGACAATACTAAAGCAATACTAGAGCAACGTCGAAGAAAAGAACGTGTGTTCCCAAAGCTGCAACCCTAGTTTTGGTTGTAAAAATTTTTCTTGCTTATTCGCACTAAGGAGGCTCACATTATGATAAATGAATCCGACTTGAAGGCTTAGTCTTGTAGGTTCAGTCTTGTCACCACCTCAAGTAGATTAAGGTGGATATTGTTTGTGAATAATCATTTAAAAAAAAGAATTTACTATCAATTTATTTTCTACTTTAGAACTTTAATATTTTAAATAAAAACTAGCGGTTGGCGCTTGCTTTGCAACACATTAATCCAACCATTTTGATTAATTTTTTATAAATTTTTTATAGACTAGGTGTTTGGGATATAATGACTTCAAACATCTGTCATGTCGTTTCTCTTGGGAGACTATTCTTCGTACCTTTTGTTGGAGGGCATGAATTCAAATGCCACTGGACAAATCAAACATTGCTTGTGCAACACTAGCATGCAGTATAGAGCAGTCTTATTCATGCAGAATCCTTTCTACCAAAGTGTTTATTCAGTGATCTCTGTGGTCGTGTACACTGGAAGCTGCTGTACTCAAGGATTTTGAAAGAGGCTGCACAGTCCGTAGGCTACATTGAACTCAAGAGTGCATGGATTATGCTGTACGTTTGGCAGTGATTCCTCGATGTCTTTAAGAGAAATAATCCCGCTTTTGTAGATTTGGGGCTCAAGACTAGCTAGTCACTTGAGGATTAATCTTTTGAGAGATCTGAGGTGTATTGGATAGATTCTTTCTATGCACCCTTGTCCATAATCCTAATGGGTGCTCTTTTATTAGACGTCACTAGTGTTAAAGCTAGTTATAAGGTAACGAAACTTCAAATTAAATCATCCATTTGAGCATGATTATCTTAAGTTTCTGTTTGGTCTTTTGGGGAGTACAAAGGAGACTCCAGATTCTATACAATTCTGTATGTTTTTAAGGAAATCTTTTATTCATTCCATTCCAGTTAGTGAAGTGAAAATATGAGTTCTATTTTGAGGGCAATTAGGAATTTTTTTTCTATGTAACACATGAGGTTCACTTTTCAATGTTTCTGTAAAGAAAGAATTCCATTGGATGTAGTTGTATTGCTTATCGATATTTCTCAACTTCATATTTTAGTTATTTGGTAGTTTTTTCATTTCTCTCAAAATTTACCTTCTTTTAGTATTTTATTTAAACACTAGCAGTTGGTGCTTGCTATGCAACGCATTCATCATTAGAATTTTATTAGAATTTTTATGTATTAGGTAGAATACAGAACAAAAATTTCAATAAATCTTCAAATAAAAATGACTAAAATCTTTATATAATTTTTTTTATAAATAAACAAATATTGAAATGTACAATAGCATTTTACTGAATGATGAATGAAATATATGCAATGGTAAATATTGTAACGAATACACATCCATTAGAATGCATTAGAAATTTGATTCAAATGTTACAAACAATGACAATCCAAATTGAAGAATTGAAAAAAAAACTTGTAAATCTCAAAAGCTTTGTGAACAACTTAATTGTTGTAAAATCTAAAACTGCTTCAATTGTTCTTAAATCATTTGTCTAAAATCACTTCAATTGAATAAATTTCTCAAATGATTTGGTGGTAGCAATAGAAAGTTGAAATCAAGAAAGCTTAAAGCTCACAAAAGCTCAAAATCATAGAAGTGCAAAGAAGTGTGAAGCCAAGAAAACCAATGGACTTGCTACTTCTATAATATCACCCCATGGATCCTCTTTAATATCACCTGATTGCAACGACTACATTTTTTTCCATAATATCACCATTTGTAAAAAGTGATATTGCATAGGTGATTGCAAAATTCTACTCTATCCCTGTAATATCACATTGTATGAAAATACAGTTTCTATGTATGCATGATTGAAAATATTTTTATAGATATTTTTAAATAATTATTTCAAAAACTTATCAAAATCATTATCATGCATTCTATTCAAATACATCAAAATTTTATCAACATGTGATACAATGAATGCAAAGCATTCCAAGCACCAACCCCTAATATTAATGCTTGCATTTGTGATATTATAGAGGGGCTTATGATTTTAGTGGTATGATGATAATTGTAAAATAAAATCAATGGAACCATTTGAAGTATAGTTATCCGGATTTTTGCAAAGCCAATAAAAGAATATTTATTACATGAAAAAAATGCATGGAAAAATGTCCAAAATGTTTGCGTCTCTTTGAATTCATTTCTTAAGGCAAGTAAAGTACATACTCAGAATATTTCAAGTCATTGGGAATTGTGCAACATATAGGAAATAAATAGTAAGTATAAAGAAGTAAAAAATGATTAAAAATACAAAATTGTTAAGAATTAAATTATGGAATTGAAAAATGTCAATCACAATGACTATTACGCTGCAATGTACAATATACATCTTATATTTTATTTTCTATGAAAATAATTCAAAATTGTATAAAATAAGGGACATTAAGATTACTTTATAGTTGGAGATCTATAACTGCCCGCAAACTGGAAAACCAGGTATTTTTGGTACAATTAATCAAAATGTATTGATTCAAATTGTTATTCATATATATGTATGTATAAATATAAAAAAAACATTTCAAATTTCCACCTTTACAAAAAAAGGTTTCTAAAAAATTTCCAAAACTACTCGCTTTAGTAAAAAAACTACAAATTGTGCAATATTTTTTTTAAGTATGTATAACTCACATTGTGAAATTTGTGGGGCCTTAAAGATACTTTTTGGACACATTTTTTGTAAAAATGTCAAAAAAACAACAACAACCAATCTCTATGAATTGCCCTACAAATCTAGAATAATGTAATTGTGGGAAACACAATTTTGGAACTTGAAGGATTATTATTGACTATATGGACTTCAAAACATACACAAAGTATATTGGTTTTGGATTCAAGGTTGACCTTCATCCACTAAAATGTCTACTTCTTTTACAACAAATTCATTCAAAATAAATTTTGTTGTAATTACTTATTGGATGAACATTCTTTAATATATTGAAACACTTCATCGAGTTCTTGTCCAACCTAATGGTTAGATTTGATGCTATTAGAGTACACATATTTTTGAAATTCCAAATGCAATAATATGATTAGTGGTTGACCAAACCAAAATTGTGTTGCCTTCAATTCATAATTACATTTGTGAATGTGAAGTTGTAAATTTTGGGAACCCCAAAATGCCTCCAAAAGTCAAGAAATGTCATATAAAGAAAATCTCATTTCTAGTGTATTCCACCTAAGAATGCTCAACCCATTATAATATGTTGTTTATAATTGATTTTATGTAAAATTTCCATATTTAATTATATTCATAATTTTCCAATTTTAATATACTACTAGTTTGCTTTGTAGTACTATCACAACGTAACCAACATAAAAATAAAACTGATTTTCAAAATGTTTAATTGTAGAAATTTTGGAATTCAATATCTTTTATACACTAAACCTAAATGTCGAAGGTCTATTTTGAACATTTCAAACTTTGCTTTGTATTGAACCAAAAAAAAATATTTCATGAAGTTGTCAATTTTTTTGTTGTAATCATACAAATTCAAATTAGACACGTTACAAATCACATTGGAAAAGAAAACTTAATAATATCACTACTAGATTAAAAGATTATAATGTTTGATCAAAAGTATGTTACAAGAGCAAAAAAATTTTAATCTTCTTTTTACTCATCATATCTAAGATGTTGATCACTAAAAAATAAGAGGTAGAAGAGCCTAACATTCATAATATGAATCAATTTATAGCTTTTCAAAATCTACTCCACAATTTTTTAAATGAATTTGTAGTTTTTTTTTTTTGAATTCTAACTCATTTCCAAAAGTTGTCAACATTGCAATAAGTCAAGATTATAAGGGACACCTTTGCACAAAATCTTCAATACAATAATCACTGTAAGTCATTCTCAAGATTAGAATTTGATGTTAAAACTAGACTTCAAAAAAATCTTCCAAAATTAAAAAATACCAAAAAATAGAAAGTTGGTTAGATTTTATTTCGCTTCAAGATTTTGTCGGCACCACATTTGGGGGCCTTGGGCATCTAGGGGTTCATGTATGCTACAACTTAAGTGCACTATGAGAGATTGTATGTGTGATATAATAAAAAGTTTCATGCACAAAAGAGTGCTTAGGCTTTGTTTTATGGCATTTGGATATGTAACGTGAAAGTTATGATTTTTCTAAATATAAGGTAATTCAATTCAATTTTTGAACTCATGATATCTTCAACCCCTAAATGCCCAAGGCTTTTTTCTTAGCTTCTTGGAATTTGGTCTAAATTGAACAAAAACTTCAAATTTTGATATATTTTATCAATTTCTTGGGAAATGTAATCGTACAAACTCAAACTAGACATATTAGAGATTACTTTGGAGAAGAAAACAAAACATTATCACTCATGGATTGAAAAATTATAATGTTTAATCATGAGGGTGCTAAAATTATAAAAGTGACTTGAAGTTTTTTAATCCTATTTTCACATGTCAAATCTAAAAATTTGGTCACCAAAAAATATGAGGTTGAAGGGCCCAACATGCACAATCCCAATCAATTCACACTTTTTCAAAATTTTCCCTACATTTTCTTAAAATAAAATTTTAATGTAGTTTTTTCTCCTAGATGATCTAGTATGTTTGGGGCTCATTTTGAAGAGCCTTCAACACTATGGAAAGTCAAGATTGCAATGGGTACCCTTGCACAAATTCTTGAATAGAAAAATCATAACCAACCATTTTGACAATCGGGTTTTTGATCCTTAAAATAGACTTTAAAAACAATTAAAAATAATATAAACTACTAAAAACAGAATTTTGGTGAGGTTTTATTTAGCTTCAAAGTTTTCAAAACACCATATTTTGGTGCCTTGGACATTTTAGGATTAATATTCAATAACTTTGACACTATCTATGGTGTTTACAAGCTGTGTCTTTTCTGCCCCCCCTCCTTGTAAAGTCTGAAAAGATTTTTGTCATGCACGTGGCGCAAATCTAAGGCCCAGGCAGTTATCGTGTTCCTTCATCTTCCTCGCCCCTCCTTGCCAATGCAGTAGAATGGTTGCAGACAGTCGCAAGGAACTCACAATTTTAATATAATATGCATAAATATATATACAAAAATATATCAAATTATTATTTGGAAATGTATTGAATTCATCATCATAGAAATATTGGTAATGTTGACTTTCAACTTCTGAAGTTCACTGTAACAAATCCTTTATGTACAAGTTATCTTACTCATTGAAGTCCTATCATTTACAGGAAGTTCAAAGCTATATAACTTAAATGATATTATATCATTCTACAAACATCTAAATCATTGTTGCTTGAATATTTGAAGAGAAGATTGTCTGTTCTACACAATGTGATTGCAAAATTATATAGTTGAAATTGATGCGTTTTATATTTTATAGATTGACCTTATTAAATGGTTAAATATTGAATTGGTGGTAGCATTTGGTAGAGCACTTGGTGGGTTTGAAGATATTGATGCAATAATATGTAAGGTTGCTTACGCAATATATGAATTATAAAAATGATTCCAACAATGTAAAGAATAAAACCTAAAACATTAAAACAGAAACGAACTTGATAAGATAATGTTGGAAATCTATCTACAACTTCCAAAAACGGTAATAACATTCCAATAAAAAAAATGGGATTAAGAAGAGTAAACCTAAAATACAGGTAAGCCATTCTTCATTGAAACAATTGGCATCAGACATTGTCTTCTAAAAATTTCTTTGAGATTGAAGATCTCATTCAATGAACTCATAATTGCTCTAGTATATACGATAAGTTCCAGTTTTTTAAAAATTTATCTAATTATATTTTCTTGTTATTTATCTAAATTTTTTATTAAGCTTAAAAGCAAGATCAGTGTTTCATCATGTAAATGTATTGTAAGTAGTTATTACCTCTTCTGGGTGCATTCTTCCAAAAGAGGCAATAATTGCATTGTAATCATATTAAATTTTTTTGCATGAGGGATGGGATTAAAATTTTGAAATTAAATTTTTTTGGGGTGCACAATCAACCAGCGTTGAAGACATTTCAAGAGGTGATGCAGATCTTCTTTGAGTATACAAATCCAGGGTCACAGTTAGCGGGTCTCGATCGCCAAAGACTTGCAACGACGTTGGAGGAAGCCTATGAAGGAATGGACATCAACTACGACATTGTTGGTAAGGCTCTCATTTTTTTTGTTTTTTTACTACGTGCATTCATCAGTGTATTGATTCATTGTTAATAATGCTATTGCTGTTGCAGATGTTACGCTTGGTGAGGGTGTTCCAAGCACTGGAGCACTCGACAAGGTCATTGTTATAGATGACGATGACAATGTTAACAACGACCCTCCCTTGTGGCAGGGGGACAATGGCGTAGGAACTTCTAGCAAAGCCTCATCACATAATGATGTCCCAATGTTCATACCTGTAGCTTATTCTAAAGAAGATAGGTGTAGTGGTAATATTGAAGTGCTAGAGATATGATTAGTATAGGAAGGAGGGGGTTGGAGTCCTCTTTCAGGACTTTGACAGCCAACAACTTGTTGGCACGTGTTAAAACTTAAATATTTAATATATTATTGTGGAAAATAACTTGAGAATAACTATCCACTCTAAGTACACACTAGGATTAAAATTCAATAACTTTGACACTATAGGTCAAAGCACCACAAATCATAATTTGTACACCCCTCCTTGGAAAAAGCTTTTCAATGGTATGAAAATGTAGCAAGGGGATTTAGGATTTCCTTGATCCCAACACATGAAACCAAAAAAAATGCTTTAATATACAGGCTAGTGTATCTTATTTTGTTACAATCAAAATAGGAATAAAAATAGTTTTTTATATTCACTATAAGAAAATGAGGACAAAAACAGCTTGTCCACATTGACCATAGTAGTCATTCATGTCCACTATGGCTTCAAAATAATCATTTTGCAGTCAATTTCTAATTTAGTCATTGTGGACAAGTCATATTTACCCTTGTTTTCTTGTAGTGATTATTAATTAATTAATTTTTTTGGAATTCAATGTATTCTATGCATAAAGGAGTGCAAGGATTATTTTGCATTGCGAGAGGTTGTGAAAAGTTCTAATTCTTATACAAATAGACAACTTTAAATATAAATTAAATAATGTAATTTTTGATTCTCAATTTTCTATTTCACAAATTTTTTGAAATTCAATAAGTTTTACACGTATTCAATGCCACCTACCAACTCATACTTTTCTAGATTTTAAGATATCAAAGAAACAAAATAAAACAATCAAAATAAACAAACATTATTATCAACTTGATGTGTCCTTTCACCATTGTCACAGCCAAAAACAAAACTATGAGCCAGTACTTTTCTAATTTTTCAATTTGATAAAACTTTAAAATTCAATAACTTCTATATTTAAGATTCAAATGCCACAAAACAAAGCCTATGCATCCTTTCATACAAAGAACTAGTTTTTGTGGTACCCAAAAAACAAGAAGGAAACTTCTAGTTGTACCCAAAAGTAACTAAGGTACATATGGTTTTAGAAATTTCATAATAATAACAAACAAAAAGTAGAAACAAAACAAACAATCTAATTCAAAGCAACCAGAGTCACATAAGCGGCGCTTGAAAACGATGCAATGCATGTAAATGAAGAAGATTAATACTATAACCGTGATATATAAATAAAAACAACGATGAAAATATTGCGACTACGACAGAAAATGTTGTAGTGCTAAAAACATAATGACATATGTATTTCTAATGCTTCAAAATATGTCACAATGCAGAAAATAAATTTCTTTTAAGAAATTTTATAGTCTAGTAAAAAATGGCAGCAACTCCCTAGCCATAATTCTTGTCCTGCAATGTATAGAAAAAAATGAGAATATCTTCATAACAATCAATAGAAATCATGAAAATTAAATGAATTTAAAAATTGCATGAAATAAAATTTACAATGCATATGTTTAAAGAACTTACGCGCTCATCAAGATAATGCTTTTTTGCTTCAAAATATCTTTGAGCAACTTTTCCACCACGATTCTTCAATGCTCTGCTCAATTGAACAACAAGAGGGTGAAACTGAATGAAAGCCATCCCCAAAACACCCACAAGCTTCGAAGATGTGGTGCAGTGCACCGTTGTATTTGCGTTGTAAAATAAATGCCGCACCATTTCCACAGTGGAAATAGAGTTTATATTCGGGAAGCCGAAACAACGGTTGCTCTTCTACTTTTAATTCTCCACCTTCAAAGATGTCAACTTTCACATCATTAATTATATTTTCATTAAACATCTAGTAAGCTTTCACTAAGTAAAAACAATATGCATGTCAAGAAAAATTAACTCTAAATATTATAAATTGACATGCATTAGAAAATTATAACCAACTTAAATAGCTTACTTGGATAAAGCCACACGATGATGCCAAATCCATAATCATGGGGATCATCGTGCGGAAGGTAACTGTAGTCTCTTGTAATGACAAACGATGTGAATGGAGTGCCCCCGAAATGACCATCCATTGTATCTAAACCTTCATCAGTCAATATCTTCTCGAAATTCTTCATGACTTCAGGGAATGAATCTTCAAAGTAGTGAGCCATTTTCTTCACAAATTTCTCCGATAAAGAATAGAGCTCCGCATATGGTTGTGTAAACTTATATTACAAAATATAAATGAAACTCGCGTAAGGCCGTTGCAACAAAAGAAATAAGTTCAAAGATTCTCCAAAGATATGAAAACAAAATATTAAAAATATTAAAAATATTTTAAAACTTACCATCCCAATTGCGCATGTTCAAATATGCCGTACATAACCATCTTCGTGCCGGAAATCTTTTTTCCCCGCTTGATCGGTTTTCCCAGCCGCTCCAAGATTGAAGCCATACCATAAAGTCCATAGATGTTACATTTCGGAATGACATCCCGCCTCAATATCCTGATAGATTTTCTAGAAAGTGTAGTTATCTCTTCAATAGACAAAGAATCGCTCACGAGTATAAAATTGACTTTATCCCCTTCAAAATTATACTCATCTTCATAATACTTTTTTCAACGATACACCTGTCCAAAACAATTTATCAACTATCAAATTTCCAACATTCAACTTTACTCTATATTTTCTAAAACAAAAAGTCATAGATACAAATCACAATATTTGCTTTCAGTAAGAACAAAACATACATTATATTATTGAAAATAATAATAATTACAACAATATTGCTATTAAAAACTTGTGCACAGGTTTGAATTTCAAACCTTAGTGACTTCCAATGTGGGAGTCTCACGTGCAGGAAGAGGAAGTTTGTGTTGTACATGGAAATGCTTTTCCATTTTTTCAAAACTCATCTCCATCTTTAAATTGCAAGTAGAACACAAATACTCTATCTTGCCTCCTTCAGTAGACACAATGCCCCATGATTCCAAAATATGTTTCTTTGCAACGAGCTCCTCCATTCTCTTGTGATTCTTTCCCGCATTGTGCCGCGCCACATGATCTGCATTGTATGGAACTGGAGGATGTCGACAAATATTGCACTCGAAAGCGCGAACATGTTCCGCTTCCTCTTTCTTGGCTACAGTTTCCTCTACAAAATACAAATGCATTTTCATAAATGACACCTTCACAATTAAAAAATTGAATGCAAATACTGCATAATAAATTTGTTTATATATATTTATTTCCTTTTCTCTCCATGACATGGTTGATCTCAAAGAGAATAACGATGCGATAGAAAAAATTAGGAATGAAAAAATTTTCACTTCTCCATGGTATGGATGATCTCAAAGAGAACACCGAGGCAATGGAAAGGTTCATTTTCATATACCGTTTTAACTATATAATTTTCACTTTTTTCTCCATGGTATGGATGATCTCAAAGAGAACACCGATACGATGAAAAGGATCATGAATCAATAGGCGTTACATAAACTACAAACTTAAATTATGATGCAAAATAAGCAAATAGAGCTTCATGTTTCAAAATTCACCTTTGAAATCTTGAGATTCGCAAGAGGGCCTCAGAATCCCTCCATCTTGCATAGTGCTAGTCAATTTCACTTCTTGTCTAAACATCGAATTCTGCATATTTGCATGGCTGGCCACACTGCTTGACTTCTTTTCGAAGAAGCCCAAACTTTCCTTCTCCGGTACTCTCTTCATAGAGACAAATCAACTTTGAAGGTTTATTTATTTCATTCTCTTCTCAAGATGTTCACCACCTCTTCGTGAAGTACAACGTACGCAATTCACACTTAACATGGTTCAAGTCCGATTAATTTGCATGTGCTTGTCAACAAGGTAAATTATGGCCACATATGTAACACATCTATCATTGCGTAAAACGAGCTAATTAACGTGCGACAGGGAATATAAGGAACTGGAGTTCTGTGGCCGAATTACTAAGAGAAATTTTCTCACAGCTTGTCCAAATCCGAGGCTAAGTTTTTTAACATACCACATTTGATATCCTAAAAAGCCCAAATTATCTAGAGGTTACACGAAACATAGTATTGTTCCCACAGATGATAATGCGAAATAAGATCAATTGTTTGGTCCTTTAGGGGTTAAACACTAAGATCTTGCAATCTACAAAGTCAAAGATTCCAAAATTTCTTCTACATATTTGCAAATTTCTTCTTAATTTGCAAAGTTTTAAATAGTTTGTTCTTTGAAATGGCATTTTGGGAGTGTTTTTTTGGATAAAATAGGATCATGGAACTTCATATGTTAACTACCAAATGACTAAAAAAACATGAAACAAAACTTAGATGTATTATAAAATATAACTTTTTCAACATTTTCGATGTTTGCTTCTAAACATAAAATTAGAAGTTATCCTTCATGTCAAATTTTGAAAAATATTAATGGATCTATTTCAAATCATCATCAATGCCATTCTTTTGAAAATTCACTAGAAATACAATTTTTATCTTCTTACTTCTATTTTTATGATTACATAAAAGTGTAGTTTTAATTCATTTGTCACCTGATTTGTCATTACCACAACTAGGATGAATTCAAGATGACCAATTAGTAAAAAATTACGAAAATTTTGTTCCTAGAGCTAAATGGTCAAGTTTATTGTGTATAATAAGTACCTAACAAGTTTGTTGTCTTTAGTCACTTGTTATTAAAATGTCAAGTTTGTTGTGTATAATAAGTATATTTCAAATTTACAATGCTAATTGGTCATTAATTAGATCATTGGAACTTTGTCCCTTTAGTCATTGATTACTAAAAAGACACCTCATGTCATTTAAATTTCAACAAGATTTTTTATTTTCCATATGAAGAAAATCACCACTAATCATGAGGTGACAAAGGAGTTCAAATCCTATGGCTTGTGGTTTTAGTTTTTTGATAGCTAATAGCTAATATTGTCTTTTAAGAATGCTAGAAGGACATGCACAAACTAATTGAGTTTATATGATGTGAGAATTCAATAAAGGTATTTTATAATAAGTCTCTACTAGGATACAAGAACATGTTCCTCTAAATGCCCAATTTTGATGAGCTTTGATTGATGTATTGTCAACTTTGGCTAGATAAAGCTTTAAGTAGAATTGATGACTAATTGTCTCAAGCTCTCACTAGTAAATTGTTAACAAAGATCTTGAGGTATGTAGAAGTTTGTTTGATGTGAGACTTGAGTTATTACTTTGGTCTCAAGATTTTTTTTTTTTGCTTTTGCTTAGTTTTAGTAGAATTTATAGTCAAAAAGTTATAAAGTGAATGTTTAACCTATAATTGGTAGAGGTCCATACTAATACAATGATTTATTTTCAAAAGCTCAGAGTACCTTAAATACTCCAATTTTCTACTTCTAGGGTCTAAAGTGTTTGAAAGGTTGATTAGGAATTTGAGAGATCTTTAGGTCATGTCAGCAAAATAGTGGCAAGATTAATTCATAATTTGAAATCTAAATGAAACTTGACTTGTAGTGATGTAACAAAACATGTTTTTTTAAGAGTTAGTAGTTCATTATAGGAAAGTTGTAGAAATATGTGCAGTTAGCCCATTTAGAGGTCACCATCCATTTTGAAAAAGCCATTAGAAGTTACACTACAAGAAAAAGGGGTGTTTTAAGTGAGTTTTAAAGTATAGTCCTAGAGATGAGATTATAAGTTATGACCTTTATGGAGATTTTCAGTAAAATTTTATTAGAAATACCTATGTCTTTAGTAAAATTTTATTAAAAATCTCTATGAAGGTCATTACTTATAATCTTATCTCTAAGACTATACTTAAAACTCACTTAAAATACTCCTTTTTCTTGTAGTGTTAGATTTGTGCTTTGTAGGTAAAAATCAAGTAGTACATTTGAGGAATGTTAGTTTAGGTACTTGCCAATGACAAAATGCCATGAAACTTGTTGGGATGCATTATTAGCATTAAAAAAATCCTAATTTTTAGTGAAACTTTACTACAAATCGGGTAATTTTTAGGAATTTTTCATCATGGTTTTGAGCAATTGACTTTCCATATAGTCATCTTTTATATTTTGAAAAAATCCAAAATATATCTGAGAACTTCTAAGAAAATCCCAAATACTAAGTGCAAGCTCATACTTTTACTCTGCCTTTTCATACCGTGATGAACAATTTAGTAGGTGGGATTAAAATAAATTTGAGGCATTGACCAATGTTCTGAGAACATGCAATATCCAAACGAGGCTGAAAATGAGTCTTTCTTACTTCCACAACCCCTATGGACACTCTAAGAAAGTCAAAATATTTGGAGTCAGAATGCAAATCACTAGAAGAAACTTGTATTTTTTAGATGTTTGACTATAGACATAGATGTTTTACACATCAAGATGTCAAGTTGAGGATGGTCCTAAAAGATAGATTTCCCTAGATGTTGCGTAGAATGTTGGCAAATTATTGTAAAAACAAATTGATGTTATCATTGACATTATTATTGTATTTGACATGAACATAAAGACAATGATGTTCTTTGGAACGTCTAAAAAAACATATTACTGCTACACTAGTAAGCAAATTTGTTTTAACTATGGGTAAGTTTGTGAGCCCCATAGTTCATTTGGGCCTTAAATTTTTTCTTTTTTTCTTTTTGCTCATTTTTATGAGTATTTTTGTTCCAAAAGTTTTGAAAAGTGCCTTCATGTCTTATTTGGTAGAAGTCCCTACTAATGTGTTGTGTTAGTTTTGGAATGTTTGAAAGTGCTCTAAATACTTCCATTTACTATCATTAAATCAAAATTAGGTGTTTGAGAGGTCAATTATGAGATTAGGATAATTTGAGCTTCGAAGGCCTAAATCAATGAAAACATCCAAAAATAGACTTTTGAAAAATTTAAACTATTGGAATACATGAAACCAATATAGAATAAGAGATGAGAGTTCAGTACTTCTATAAATACCTTAAAATCTTAGAAACCATAGAAAGTTATTGGCAACCATGACCCAATTTGCAAAAGTTGGAAAAAAACCATCCTATGTGATGATGCAGATAAAATCCAAGAATCCAATTAGCGGGCAATCAAAGAATGAAGAAAGGTGATTCTAACTAAGAAACATGCGAGGAGCGTAATGGTAAAGCTAGATCACCAAGATTCCTTATTAGAAAAAAAATTCCTCCCGAGAGGAATTAAAACCAAGAGGTTAAAATTTAAAACCTTCCTATTAATAGTGTCAAGTTCAAATGCAAACTAACACTTAGCATTGAGGGACTTCCTAGAATTATGCTAAAAGTTTTTTATTTTTTTGAGTATTAGAAGTTGACTCCATGGGAAGTCAACTATATCTATCAACATTGGAAAATTTGTATAAACTATTCAAATAGTGGTAAAATCCCACTAAAAGTTGGGATAGTGTGTTTTAGCATAAATAAACACCTAACTAAATTCCGTGATATTCCAACATCGATAAGTACCAAAACTAGCGTTGGCAATGAGTTTTAACAAATTTACCAAACTTCGGCCGGTTGACCGGCATACCAGGATTGTACAATGTCTAATTGTGAACTCTTTTCTAGTCAAAACTTTGAGAAAATGCAAATTCCAACATTGGAATTTTGACATTTTTCACTACTTTGCTAAATGCTAGTTTTTACTTTTGAAATCACCTAGAAGTAGGGAGATAGAAGATCTTCTACATTAATTTGGGTCTTCTAAAGACAATGGCGCTATTGGTTTTGCGTTTGGAGTATTTCTCCAGAAGTTGAAGCGATCACAACAATAGTATAGATTTTCAATTTGTGTTAAAATTTGATTTACTAGGAATAGATGTAGGTAATTTGAGAGGAGTTGGTGGCCTTGAACAAATATAAAAGGCCCTCTCCTCCTCTCTCTTTGCACCCCTTTTCTTTATGTAAAGCTTTGGCCAAAACGCAACCACGTTGTTTGAATTTTGGTCATTTGGCCAAAAACTCTTGTTTTTGAGCTTGGCTTCTATTTCTTTGCTTTTAAATTTCTTGTGTTCTTTTTTGAAGCCTGTTCAAAGGACATTGGAGTTTCTTTGAAGAGTTTGGCATTTATTTGATGTGTTTGGCATTTCCAACTAACATTCTTCAATTTTATTTCAAAACTTTTTGTTGCTAACCACATGGCAAGCTAGTGTGTGGGTCTTTCAAGTGTTTTGTTTGTAAACAAATTCCTAACCGAGTTTTTTTGGAGAGAGATTTCATAACTTTGTTGTAGAAAATCCCTCTGAGGCCTATATGTTGAAATTTGTGGTCCAAAGTATTATTGATTCATTTGAAGAGATCTTGGATTGGATCCAAGACTCTTAAGTCCTTTGTATAACAAAACTCTTGCAAAATTGTTTTAGAATTTGATACTAAACCTCTAATACAGCAAATATATCATCAAATTTCAAACATTTTATACTAACATCTTCTCTAAGTTTGTTGGAAAATTGACGTTAACCCCTCCAATACATCAAAACTACCATCATTGAAATCATTTTATAAAATTTTCAAGGGTTTTCTCCTTGTTATGCTTTAAAAATTTGACCTAAAATATAGGCCCTTGGAATGTTTGTTATAAGGTTGGAGAATTGCTCTACTTTGTACCACCCCAAAAGCTTTGCAATGTGTATATACCAAAGGTATCAATAGTATTCTAAGATGCCAAAAATTCCTATTTTATTCCAAGTTTTAGGACATAGTTTTGCTTTAAGGAATTCTATATCGCATTGACTCAAGACCCTTATCAATCCTGTTTCTAAAACACCTTGTCTCTTAAATCTATTTTGCAATTCCTTCAAAACCTCAAGTACCCTCTCCAATATCCAAATTTATAGATACAAAAAGACTACCTACTTCCATGTAAAATATTTGCAAACAAATCTCTAATGTAATGTTTAAGAGAAAAATGAGTTTTATCCATAATCACTCTTTCTTTGGTCTTGTAGCAAGCCTTACCTATCATTTTCCCTCTTCAATAGTTTAATTTAGAAGAAGTGACAATTTTGTGGTGGTTCTCTTTTTACAAAAACATCAATGGCATCTCTCTCTCTATACAAGGAACAACTAATGTTTTTACGGCTTTTTTTTTGAAAACCTAAAAAATCTACTACTAAAGAATAAATCCACAAAAGAAACAAGAAACAAGAGAAGAGAAGTCCAAAAAAGTGTCTTGTTGTAAGGGATGTACCATAACTGCTTGTAACTAGTTCAATCCATTGTCTAACTAATACTATAGTTTGATATGGTAGCCACTGTAAAAGTCCTACATATGTCCCCGTGCCTGGCATGGGGCACTCATTTTGGCTGGCCACGGCAAGTGGCCATGCATTCCATGTTACAGAGTAGCCGTGGCCATGCTCTAACAAAGGGAGAAGGTGAATAGTCTCTAGAGTTCTGGTGGCAACTAAAACGAGAAAGGTAGTTGGGCTAGTGGCAGATGGTGCCACGTGTTCAAGGCCTTCGTTTTCAGGATCTAACGTGGCAAAACAAAGGGCAGGGAAGTGACCGGGCAGGCGAAGATTCCCAAGTTGAGCCCGCGGACTTCTCCTGCCCCAACAATATGGTCATGTAGAAGGAAAATGGGCTGAGGTGACGGAGACCTTGTATAACTGAACTGTGATTTGAATGCAAGCCCTAATGTGACGAGATTCTTCAGCAGTTCTTGGATCGTAGTGAATTTCTTTCTTACTTGGCTCTTGGACTTCAAGAATCGAAGTTGTCAGATTCCTTGCTAATGAATGATCAAACTCTTTTACCACTTGTAATGCACTTGCCCAACTTAAAAGAAACTGACACCTTTTCCTTAATCGTGTCTTACAATGATGATCCAACCTGTTTTTGTTCCGTTCTGTTGGTTTCCAGGATCTTCAAGAATATCACTACTGAACCCCAAATCCATTTCCATCCATTATTGCCAAAATCAGCTAGGAAATTCCGTCTTCCACTACCCCATGGCTTTAGGCCCATATCTCACTTTCTGTCCGCGGCCATCAGTTCGTCATTTAGTGGTTAAGCATCTTTAATTGAATAAATTTTTTATCACTAAAATTAGGTTGAAGTACAAAAGTTTCACTACTAGAAAAATCAACGTCCAAATTGACAAGAAAGTGTTGATTTTCTTAGGTAAATTTTTTGTTAATTCAGACGTGTTGATTTGGACAATTTTTTACTAAAAAGTGTTGATTTGGACGTTGAAATTGACACTTCTATGTCGATTTTGCACAAGAAAGTGTTGATTTAGTCAATAATTTTGACACGTTTATGTTAATTTTGAACAAGAAAGTGTTAATTTTTGTGTTGATTTTTGTACAAAATTAAAAAATTTAAAATTCTTGTTTTCATTTTCTTTTCACTTTAAAAAAAATGTTTAATCAATCACTAAGCCTAGGCCGGCAGCTCACAAGCCAAACAACCAGGCAGGCCATGCCACGCGGCCAGGCCACCCAGGCAGACCGTGCCACACAGGCAAGACACCTGGGCAGGTCGCGCCACGTGGGCGAAGATCACCGCCACCAAGGTTCGAACCTTGGACCTCCTACTCGAGGTCCAATGGTTCAACCATTACACCACTCAATTGAACACATGATGAAAAGGTGAGTGAAATTTTATTTAACTAGTTGCTTTGAATTATTTTTCGCTTACTTTGTAAAACCAGCAGACTTTGGAGGCCGTTTTGGCTTTGTAGAACAACTTTTTGAATAAAACTTTGAACTAACAAAAGTTGTATATTCAAGTTAAGTTTCACCTCCAAAAATCCGTTTGTGATTTTGATCTCTCAGTAAAAAGTTATGAACAAAATTCAGAGAGGATGTTAAAAAATGTAAGAAAAAAATTCCTTCGTGCACCCTCTCTGATTTTTGTCCATAACTTTTTATTGAGAGCTCAAAATCACAAACGGATTTTTGAAGATGAAACCTACCTTGAATTTACAACTTTTTTTAATTCAAATATTTGTGAAAAAAGTTATTCTACTAAGCCAAAACGGCCTCTGAAATCTGCAGAGTTAAAAAAACACTGAATTGTGAATGATTTAGTTTAAAAGACTAAATTCCAATGTATAGTACATTACCCTTCAAGAAGTTTTGCAAGGCCACTATGAAGTCTAATAAAAGTTAGTGCACCAAATTTTCCAAAATGATAATTAGTATTGAGAAACCAATTGAACCATCATGCTTAAAAATATAGAAGTAATCATAGTACAAGGGTCCATCCATAAAATATAATTACAATTTAAAAATATTTATTTGATAATTAAAATTTGGAAAAGCAACACCTTGAACTCTCTCTAGTTTAAATTTTTGCTTTGATAATGTGAATTTGTCCACAAAATGAGATGATTACATTGATGTTTCTTAAATGTTTGTGCAATAAAATTTGAAAAATTCATCACCAAGTTTTTTCAATGAAACTGTTGTATTGATGGAGATGTGATAAAATAATAAATGTAGTAAGATAGCTTTGAGAATGTATTTTTAAAATGATAGTGTATTCTTCATACTACCCAATAATCTTTATAAGGAGTTAGAAATGGCAAATGGTAATAGAGAAAATGAATAAGTGAAGATTCAAAACAAGCGAATTGCAATCTTCCAATTTTATGATTTCTAAAAGATTTTGGAAATTACACTTGTAATTGTATCATTTGATGTTTGGTCTTATACCAAATTCCAAGTTTTTCATCATCAATTCCTCTACACCAAAATTCTGAAGGTTTTTCTTGAGTTTAGGAAAAATTTGCTTTATATTGAACACAAAGCCAACTTATTGATAAGTTTCATCAATATTTTGGTGACTTCTAACCATACAAATTCAAACGAGACATATTACCATTGGAAAAAAAAACCCAGAAAAGAAAACAAATTCAAAGTAGACATGTTAGAAATCACATAGGAAAATAAAATACAACAATATCATTTCTACATTCAAAGATTAGAATGTTTGATTATGAAGTTGTAAAAACTATAAAAGTATTTGGAAGTCTTCAAAAATAATTCCGATCCACTATTTCCAGGTCAAACCTAAAAAGTTGGTTACCAAAACAATGTAAACTTAAAAGGTATATTGATCGATCATCTTGAATTGTTTACATTTTTATGGTATTTTTTGCTTATACTCTATTATTCATTTAATTCCATTGATGTTTTCATAATTATGTAAATAAAAATGAATTCAATAACAATTTTAAAAAAAAATTCTTCTAGAGTCCATGGTAATTATAGGCAAATACACACTACATTGAACCAATAAAGATTGTCATAATCCTTATTTTATTGGGATTTTTTGAAAGTCTTGTAAATATAAAATATACAAGTTGTAGAACATTGAAAAAGACACGTATTACTTTTAAATGCTTGATAATCTATAAAATACAAAAGAAACTTTTGCAAAATATTTTACACATTCTTTGTAAAGGACTTTTAAAATTAAAATGTACTCTTTACATACTTTGAGAGAGTCTATAGCATTAAAGGTGAAGACTCATTGATCTATCAAGAATTCAAATATTTTGCAAAGGAAGGATTTTTTTTATATTGTTATATATATAATTAAATGTTTTGTTTTGAAATATATACAGTTATATCCTTGAATTTGTAGATATGGACTAATTTATGTAATATATGTATTATTATCTTATCAGAATAATATTGATTTTTACAAGTACATAGGACATATATGAAATCAACTTTACACAAATCTATCTTATCAAAATAATTGTAATAAACATTTTTGAAGATGGTTTTACTTTCATTCATTTCTAAGCCATCTTTAGAAATGAATTTTCATTATTATCAATTCTACAATTTATTAAAATAAATCTAAATTTGATGTTGTCTTTTAAGTTTTTTTTATATAAATATACAAAAGAAAATTTATCAAAATTATTAAAATT
Organism: Thuidium tamariscinum; assembly: GCA_947034885.2. Lineage (NCBI taxonomy): Eukaryota > Viridiplantae > Streptophyta > Bryopsida > Hypnales > Thuidiaceae > Thuidium > Thuidium tamariscinum. The sequence goes on from OX344751.2 coordinate 14,004,970, forward strand.
ACAAAATTATTGATAAATATATTCTTGAAGCATATAATAGCATCTTAAAAATTTCAAAAGATTATCAATTGATTCAAAAGATTTCAAATAAGTTCTACACATATATATAAGAAGATTATTCATATTTTCAAAGTGTTCCTAAACAATTCAAAAGGTTTCTCATTTTTTTAAGAAAATTACTCTTACAATCAAAAGATTCTTAAAAAATTATACATCAATATATTTAAAATATACTTTGAAGATTTCAAATTTAGTTAGAAGATTGTAAATATACTCAAAAGATTGTAGATATGCTCAAAAGATTTTTAATATACTCAAAACATTTCAAATATATTGAAAATATTCCAAATATAATCAAAAGATTCTAAATATATTTTAAAAATTCTAAATATATTCAAAAGATTCTAAATAAATTCAAAAGATTTTAAATACATTCAAAAGATTTTAAATATGTTCAAAAGATTTTAAATATATTCAAAAGATTCTGAATTATTTCAAAGATTCTTAATGTATTCCAAAGATTTGAAATATACTCAAAAGATTTAAACATATTCAAAACATTCCTAATATATTTAAAAGATTTCAAATATAGTCAAAAGATTATAAATATTTTAAAAAGATTTCAAATATACTCAAAAGATTTTAAATACATTTTCTTGAAAATAAATATTTTAAAGATTCCATGTATGGTCAAAAATTCCAAATGTACTCAAAAGATTCTAAATACACTAAAAAAATTTCAAATATAATCATTAAATCATAAAAAAGTTAGAAGATTTCAAATTTTATAAAAAGATTGTAAAGATGTTAAGAAGAGTAGATGTAATTTGAACCCTAATCAAACTCAAAATATAATTTAAAATATAATACAATTTGAGCTTTAAATTCATAATTTCCAAAAGATTCAAAAATATTTACAAAACATTCCACAAACAATCTCAAAACAATTTAAAAGTAGTCCGAAAACAGTCCAAAACAACTCCAAAACAACCCCAACACAGTCCAAAAACGGTCAACAAAAATCTGTTGATTTGGTTGTTGCACTATTCAAATGAATAAAAATTTGTTAAACCATTTTGTTAACTTGTGCTCAAATCAACAAAAATTTGTTAACCATTTTGTTAACTTTTGTCCAAATCAACAAAAAATTGTAAAGACGGTCATTGCAGTACCCAAATCAACAAGTTTTTGTTGATTTTTTGTTGATTTGGACATTATTTTCTAGTAGTGTTTTTTAACTAAATTATATTGAAAATGGACATACAACAAATGAGTAAACGGCCTCCAAAGTTAGCTAAATTATTCAATGAAATGCAGAAGTGAAGTATATAACCAAATAGGAACAAACCACTCTTTAGTAAAATTCTTGTGGAAATTTCAAAGCATTTTTTATTGGTTAAAAATTTTCACCACTGAAACTAGACTAAAGCACAAAAAAATTTCAATAAGTTCATTGAAAACAAACATTCCATGTGTGAATAAACAGCTTCTAGAGTCAGCTGAAGTACCAAAATAAAACGCAAAGGTTTACTATTGAAAGGCAAACTTTCTTTAACTATGCACGTGAATTCAAAGAGTTGGTGTATTTGCAAAGAGTTCTAATTTTCCACCTTGAAGGTGCAAGGTTCAAACCCTTGCAACTCCATACTGACTAGATTACCACGTGGCTTTCTATAAGTGGTCTATGGTGCTTTTAAAATGTTTTTTTCGTTGAATCTAAAAAAATTTAACAAAATAAGTGTTAAAATAAACCTCAAAGAACAACTCCTTGTAGAAAACAACAAAAAGTGCTTCAAGATGACATGACCAAATCAACAGAGTAAACAACAATTTTGTGTTCATTTTCAGTTGAATTTGGCCACCATTTTTCTTCTAGTATTCAAATATGTTTAGTGAAAATTGTGGACAATTTTGTTTTATGGGTAATTACAGAATTTTATTAAAAAAATCCTTGTAGGACTCATTCCTAAATGCAATTTTTACAAAAAAAAAATTGAACATTGTTTAGTTTTCTTGCTAGAACAATCTCGCCGTTAGGATTAGTGCATTTTAATTTTATCTTTGAGATAAAAATAATTTAGATTTTCCTTCTACGTTGTACCCACTTCTATTCAATACTTTTTTAATGATGCAAATTGAGGGTTTTTTCAAATGTTTTTCCTCATGACTCTCAATTCAATTTCTTTGTATTGTCTATTGTTGTTTGGTGCTCAAAATTAGAGAAACTAATTCCGCATTGAAATATAGTTGTATTTTTACTTTAGACTTCTATTTACATTGAAAATTCAAGGCCCAATGGGTTTTAATTACTATTTTTTGAATTCCTTACAAATTAGATTTCATTAGCATTTTATCATTTGAATATTAGAAACAAAGTCATTTTTATACCTCTAAATTCATCTTCCAATTCTATATAAAGGAATTTGGATGGCATTTCATATTGCATGTAATAAATTAAATTTTTTTTTTCATTACTATTATTATTTTCAATATAGCAATCCAAAAGATATTTTGAATCTCAATTGAAATGCACTCCATATTTTAAGCTATTCTTACAACCTTCTAAGTACAATAATGTAATGGAGTAAGAAAAGTCCAATACTTGTTTAACTACTATGTTATTTGCTTTTAATACAGTAATCAATGCCACTTGAACTTTGAAGTTGCCAGATTTAGAAGATCACTTTAAATGGGGCATCTCAAACCATCAAAATGACTTAAATTTTTTTGCACTTTTACTAATGAAGAAGGAGGTAACCTAGTTTCTATTTAATTCTTATTGCATCATGTACATCTTTGAAGAATTTTTCATTGTAGATTGGAACAAAAAACCATATGATTAAACACTTTATAAGCGATAAGAAATTCCCAAAGATTTTCATGAATTTCAAAAACTTTGTATGTATTGTGTTTTAAACTTGCTTTAGTTTGTTTTTTAAATGGAATCTTCTATGTCTTTTTATTAGTGGATTCGAAAGGACTTTTTGAATGAAGAATAATCTCTATAAATGAATTATATTGTTGCGTTTTTGTCAAAATTTGAAGGGGAGAAGAATAATCAATCGTTGGAAGTAGCAACCTTATCGCTTTTTTGTATTAGCTTTCATAACCATTTAAACTTATAATTAACCCCTTAAGTTGCAAGACTTCTCTTAGGGGACTATTAAACGTTTAGGCATGTAGCAATGATCAAAATGTAATGTGGGATTTTTGTAAGCTTTTAGCAAAGATTGGGTATCTCAAGAGCTTTACAAGAATACAAATATTTTTCATTTGGTGCTTGAGAACAAAAATTAAGCCGAAATAAGCTAAAAACAAGGTTTGGTGGGCACCAACAAAAAATTTAAAAGTTTGAATTCCAAAAGAATAAATTCTCAAAGACTATATATTTGCCTACCTACAAACATTTTATTCATTTCATTTGGATAGGGTGTGTGAAAGTTATGGACAATTTTGTTTTTTAGACAATTAGAGAATTTACTTTAAAAAAAATTTGTAAGGTTCATTTTTGAATGTCATTTTCACAATTAAAGAAAAAGTTGCACAGAGTTTAGTTTGTTTGCTAGAACAATCTCGCCATTGGTATTACAACATTTAAATTTCATCTTTGAGCTATTAATAAGTTAAATTTTCCTTCTATCTCTTATTAACTTCTACTTAACAATTTTTTAAGGATGAAGATTAATTTTCTTTGAATTTGTTTCTCTAGATTCTCAACTCAATTTCTAATCAAAAGATCTCAACATCAAATGTTGTAGTGCAAAAGTTTAAAGCAAGAAATGCTGAGAGCCAAATAATCAAGACCCACAATGTGCGAGTAACTTGCTTTTTTACTTTAAATATAGATATCTTTTGATTAGTGCAATAAAAAATTTTGAAATTTTTTCACACATTCTATTACTACTAAGGTGTAAGATTTTATGTATGAGTGTGCATTAAATATTCTTCCATATTTTTTCTCATTGCTATAAAAATAGTAGTTTTGAATGTTTTTTTAGCAGGAAAAATGCTTGAGACTTTAAGGATTCAGGTTCTTCTTGATAGTATAATCTCATTTTAAAACTAAAACTTTTCCTTCGAACTTGATTTCACTACAAGAAATGGGGGGTATATATGACTTCAGTATATGACTGCTAGGGAGTCATTTATCCGAAAAATGACTTCACAATGACTTAGGGCCTTGGAGTCATTGTGGACAAGTCATTCTTTAAATGACTAATCCTATTATCACCAACGACTTCAGACTTGGATGAAAGAGTCTACGTGGCACATGAAGTTCTTAGGAAAATTTTCTACAAAGTTCGGGCTGCTGCCCTTTTTTAGTAGAATTTTTTGGTGACCCTTCCACGTCACCTAATTTTGTAGTGATTTTGTAGTTGTGGGGCAGTCGACCAAGGCTGACGTGGCTGTCCACATCAGAGTCATTTAGTAGTTGTGTAGTAGTTGCAGTACAGTCAGTGATAGTCTGACAAGTCTGACATGTAAGTGCATTTACTGAGTCATTTTGAAGTCACTATGCAATTGCGATCATGTCAATGAACAGTCTGACATGTCAGTACATTTAATTAGTTATTTTTTAGTCATAGTGGAGTCTTTGCATTTTGTAAATGGATTGACATGTGGGCATGTGGCAAGTCATTTTATAGTCATTCTACAGTTACATATAAGCACATTTAAAGTATTACAATGATATACCATATACAATATGCCATACATAATTATACACCATACACAATATGCCATACATAATAAAAAATCATACAATACACCATACACCATACATCATATTTGATACACGTGTCATATAGCTTCTTAAAGCTTTTAGTGTATGAGTATCTAGAAATGAAATGAGAAGCTCTTTATAGGATTGGAAAAGTAGAAGGCAAGACAAACCATTTGGGATATGTAAAATGCAGGAATTATATTTTAAGTAAAATTTCAGACCTAATTAAGGCATAGTAAATTAACTTTTTGCAAAAAACTTTGAACTAATGAAAGTTGGTAAATTAATCTCACTTTCATCTCCAAAAATTCATTTTAGATTTCAAGCCTCTAATCAAAAGTTATAAACAAATTTGATAAAAGGTTTTAAAAAGGATTGGTATAGGAAGAATGCAAGGGTCACCTGTAGTTGACTTCCTCCAAACAAGGATATACATAGTTGTATTAAGTTTCCTCACTTCATGCAATAAAAGTGCAACAATTGATGTATAAAATGTTTGCAAGTAGTGAAATAAATTATAATGCACAACATGCCAAAGTAATAGTGGAGTAGTTGTGCAATATTTGGAAACTTTTGAGTAGTCATTTAGTAGTCATAAGAAGTCATTTAGTAGCTACAAAAAGTCATTCTTTAGTGAAACTCGAGTAGCAATGCTGTCATTTGTGTAAGGGAGAAATAGAATTTAACCATTGTCATTAGGTTGAGCATTAGATTCATCTGAATACTTTAGTAACTTTATTGAGACCCTTCAATTAGTAATTCAAATGTGAATGAAATGAAGTATTCAAAAATAGTACAATGATAATGGTGCAAATTTTTAGAATTCATTATTGGCAAATCAATAGGAGTTTAAATAAACAATACAAATGGACCTAAGGAAAAGAATAATATACACCAACAAAATGAAAGCCCATTAGTAATGCATCTTTTCAAAAAGAAGACAAAAAAGGTATTCTATTGGAAGAAATGTTTTTGAAAATGAAAAAGATAAACAAAGAGTAGAGAAATTAGAAAGAATTTATCAACTCAAGAGTGTGAGTGTTAGAAAATCCTAAATTGCATATGCCATTGTAGTTGCCAACTAGAAGATTATTAGTTAGTGCAAATGCAATAGAATTGTACTTTGCATGTCATGTTTTAGTTGTCCAACATCTTCAAACTTGGCACACTTATGAGTTGATTTGTTGCCAAGTAGATCTAATGTGAATTTTGTTGTTTAAAACTATATTGAAAGTACCTTAGCATTTTAAACAATAATTGCATAGTAGTTGTTGAGGTGAGAAGATGATCCCTCCAAGTCACAATTAGTCATTTAGCAATTGCAATGAACACACAATGCTTTGAAGCTACTTTAAATCCGCTAATGAGGTCCCACTGCTTTGCATCATTTTCTTAAACTGTAGTAGTTGTAGTTTAGTCACTCTACAATGATAAAACCTCCACGTCAGCAAAAAGCCTAAGTGATCCAAACTCTAAACCTTACTTTCCAAATAAAAAAGACGTTGAAGTCATGCTGAAGTCATATTGTAGTCATGGTGTAGTAATACGCAGTCGTGTCCCAATAACATTAGCACGACTACTGTCCATGTCAGCATGCTGCCCTGCCCATCCTCTTAGAAAAAATTGCAATGGGGCCATCCAAAGACCCTAAAGTCATATTTAAGTTGCACAACAGTACAGATCAGTCATAATTAATTACTAGCTCAAAACTAGGGCATCTAAAAAGGTTCTCCCCCATTCTTTGTACTCCAATTTCAATAAATGTGTACTGTAACTGTCCCCCTATGTAAGGTCTTCATCCTTGAGTTGCAAAAAATGACTAGAAAATGACTCTGAAAAACTGTAGAACAAACTTTGGTGCAATTATAGAGGTATCAGTCATTTTTGAGTCAGACCGGACAGTGAGTCATATATTAGTCATTCGCTACAGTCATATATACCCCCCAATTCTAGTAGTGTTTAGAATTCTCAATCAATTCTATTTGATCTATTTCAATATATTTTTTGGCAAATACCAAATGGCATGGATTCTTCTAAAATGATAAACGAATACTTAGAATTCAGTAATTTCTAAAGTACTTTGAAATGTGGTTTCAAACCATTTAGGCAAAAAACCTAAAAATATAGCCAAATCTTACATATTGACATTTTAACCCCTGAAGTCCCATGGTCCCTATGGAAGACAAAATGGATGCTGGGTAGGTAACTGTGATTTCATTTTTTGCTAAAACTTTTTGATAAGATAGAGAATATTATTATCTTTCTAATAAAATAATTTTTATTTCAATCGATGCCCTAGAGCAAAAGTTATGAGACAAAAAACTAAAAATGGGGGAAAACGGGGGAAAAAATCCACAGGAACTTGGAATTTTTTAAAAATGTTTTTTCCTTTTAGAGTATATGTTTTTTCTAGATGGGGAGCTTTGATTCATTCCATTTAGATGAATAATGTGAAAGTTATGAAGCTTCTTATTTTGCAGGCAATGAGAGCAACTTCTTTGAAAAAACATTTTCTTTAACTTTGAAAGCCAACATATTTCAATTTTTACGATGAGAAATCATGAAATTTGTACCTCATGATCTAAGACAAGTTTAAAACAAGATCCTACAGTTAGATTTTTAGAAAAAGTATTTTTCTTATGTTGTAGGTAAATGTAGCAGAAGTGGCAATTTTGAGTGGTTTTGGACAGAAAGATGGTCTTGGGACATAAGGTATTAATGTGTAACATTGTTGCTTATCAATAAGTATTAAAATGTGTCATATACATAGGTATTGCACATAGAGGAAAAAAAATATAAGCCCACAGAGTTCCACTCTATGTTTATATCTAAGAGGCACAAATTTGATTTCTAGAGTTGATTTTGAATTAGATTTTAGTGCAAATTTTTGGACTAGATAGGGGAAGTTAAAAATATATCCATTGAAGTAAGAACTTGAAATGGAAATGTTCTAGTTCAAATGCTAATATCTTGTAATATACATTGTCAAAATTGAAAGATCACTTGTATACATTTTTGTACCATTGTTTTACAATAGCCTACACTTACATATATTGAGAACAATAAATTGTAAAGATTGTTGCACTTAACATTGGAAATAAAGAATTTGAAAAAAATGACCAAGGATTTCAAAGACTCTCGCACTTCTATTACATATTTAACCATTGAATTTTACAATAACGTACTTTAAAAAAGTTTGAAAAGTAAAGTAACCCTAAGATCACCTCCATATGGCATAATGTACCATTTTCCATAACAAAAATTTATTAATAATCCTTTGAATAATAGAAATTCAAATTGTAGAGGAAAGAAAAGGAAAACATCACCTCATAGTGGGAATAAATGTTGTACTCTTGAATGTGACGTTCAACAATTGAAGGGAACGTCACTGATGGTAGGCACATTTCTTGGAAGGGCATATGTTATAAGAGTGTACATCCTTTTCAAAATCTGAAGATTGTCCTTCATAGGGGTCTCTTTTGAGTCTATGACTTCGGCGATGTGGCATAGGAGCCCCCTCATTGCTTATTTCTTGTACTATATTGGATTTCCTCTAATGTAGAGTAATCTGCCTTTTAACCCGACATTCTGCAATCACTAAAAATTGAATGAAGTCATTTTAACCTACAAAGGAGCAGAGGTCCAACTTTGAGGAACAAATGAATACAAATACAATCGAAGCATATTGAAATGTAATTTTGAATCCTTCAATGTTTTAGAAGAATTGTTTGTATGTTCTAAAATTTCTAATGTTGAAGTTTGAAGGCATTCTTTCCATTAGAAACCACTTGAAATTGCCAAAAAATTTAAAGTTTTCAAAAACCAAAGCTTTTTCGTGTTTGGATATGAAACTATAAGATTTTGTCAAAACTAATGTATGAATATATCGAATGAATTTTAGAAAGTTTCAATATGGACATTGCTAAATATTTAAATAGAAAGTTAAGAAGAATGTAGTTTTTTCCAAACAACTTTCCTACATTTTGTGCACCTTGTTTGACAACCATTTCTCATGAATTGTCCAAGTAGTATTTGAACTTCGTAGACCATATTCTTTTCCTATGCCTTCTTTGAAATTAAATGATATTTTCAATCATTTTTTACAATTTTCTACCTCTTTGAATATCTTAGGAAAATGCAACAACCATTAAATGCATTGAAGCTTGCCTACATTCCATTTTATTCCTTCAAGGGTGCAAAGGAATTGAAGGATTAAGATTTAAATGCTATAGATCTTCAAAACTTTGACTTACAAATGTTCTACAATGTTACAAATATTTATAGGTGTGCTATTCCAAAAGGACCATTTAAATTTTAAAAAAGAGCCTTACAAAACAACTTCAATAAACAAAAAAATTTCAAACATCACTAAAATTAGAATTCATATTGTTGAAATTCATCCTTTACATCCTAAAAATTCATGATTTGAAGTAGTGGACTTTGATTGTTTTGTAAAAAGCAAAAGTTAAGTAAAAAATTGATTATATCATTAGCTAAGCGAGTGAACAACATTGTATGTATTGGTTTAAATGATTAATTAGTACAATACATAAAAGCTCCCATATGAAAACTCCAGAGATCCTAAAACAAACTTGAACCCAATTTGGGCTTCTTAGTCATAAAAGCATTAAAAGAAAAAAATTCTTCTCAAAATTAGAATCATTCAGTCAACAATCAATTTAATACTTTAAATTTCATTTCAATATATACTTATGAATACAATCTCATCTAAGAACATGGATATAATCTAATAATAAGAGAGTAAATAATTACCTTCAATCTCTTTAACACATATTTTAAAACTATTAATTGAAGTTGAATTTTTAAAACATCATCACAATGTGTACTATATCCCTAGTGATGTAGGGGTTCAATTAAACTTTCTAGCTTCTCTTGACTTCCTAATTTACTAGCAATTTTTTAAATAAAAAATTATGTAATTTAAAAGATAGAGTCTAATTTTTTTGTAGGAAATTGTATAGAGTTTATGAAATTTCAATTACATGTAAAGTACGTGAATGTAAAAGTTTGCCTTAACAACTAGGAATCAAACAAGTTTAGCTTAGTACATTGAGTACATAAATGTAGATAAGTGATTTGATGTAAATGATAAGATGAACACGAGGAAAATATACAAGGACTTCACATAGAATATTCACTTAGCTAAAACTTGAGTGACTTGCTTTGATAAACTTTTGTGAACTCCTTCCCTAAAATGAAATGGCATTAAAATACAAACTAAATCATTAGGTATTGAAACTACATTTTACTTTTAATTGTTTCACTTTTAATTTAGTTTAAATTAGCTGTTGGTGCTTGCTTTGCTAAGCAAACATTTATTTAGATACTTGCTTTATTATTATATTAGTGTATTGACATTCTTAAATTTAAAATCTTAACAAATATGTTACTTCATGGTATGTTTAGACATAATATGTGAATTGTTGTAGCAAATTTTGAATTTTTTTTAATCATTTGGTAATAGCAATAGAACATTGACATCATAAAAATTCAAAGTTTGCAAAATCTTTGAAATGCAATGAAGTTTGGAGCCAAAATAAGCACCCCAAATGCCACCTCTCTAATATCACCATATCAATTCACTCTAATATCAATTCTTTTGAGCAACCATTGTATATTTGTAACATCATAGAGTTTGAAGAATTTGAAGATGTCATATTACACAAGCCATTGTATTATTGTAATAATATAGAATTTAAAATTTTAATATTACACACACCATTTTATTATTGTAATTATATAGAATTTAAAAATGTGATATTATAGAGGTCCTTGTGATTTTAGTATTCTAATTAAAAGTCCATTTGATTTATTTTATACAAATAATAAACACACTTTTACTTTTATTTTGAGTAGGAAGTTAGTATAAAAAGAACATACTTCCAATGGTCTTATACATTTTCTATTCTTCTTTATATATCTATAAAGGTTGTTATATATTATTTAGATGTTTAGGCTTCTTCTTTTTTGTCAATTGGTATATAAGATATTTGAGTAAGATGTATAGCTTCTAAACATTATTCTTCAAAATAATGTTTTATCTTAATATACATCTCTTATAATATTTATAGAACAATTTGATTCATAAAGAATTGAATGAATATTTAATAATATTATAATGACTTCATAGTATTTATTGAGAAGAAGAAGTTGGGACTTAAGGCAAATTTCAGAATTTCATGTACACTCTTTACCATGAAGTACAATTATCAAATTCCCTAACTTGAATTTTTTTTTGTGATGTTGAATCTAGATGTCTTACTAAAATAAAGTAAGTGATAATTCAAGGAAATTGGCTATTCATATGATGAGGGAATGAGTAGATTGTACAATTATGGCTTTCATATCGAGAATTCTATTGTAAATAAATTTATTTTAAATGGATATTCTTGGCGTTCAACTTGTCAATTTAGGACTTAGATTGAAGTTGAGAATGATCTTCACGGAAGAGGGAGAGGAGCATTGCATTAGCGTACGTAGCGGTGTTTTCACTCATCTGGGTTCTTCTAGGGTTCAAAAAGTTTTTTTTCCCTAATTTTACCAAGTAGTTGCGTTTCTGTACTGAGATAATTGTATTTGTGAACCAGTTGTGCAAGCACATGAAGTTGAACTTCAATCCGCCTCTCTGTGGAAAATGTGAGGTATCAATTTGAACTCCTTTGCAAGAATTAGCAAAATTTGCCAGTCAGTCGTCATTGTTTTTCAATCTTAGTTTTTTGTCGGTACAAAAATTTCTATTCAATTTTAAATTCCAGTTTCTCTCTTTCGTTGGAAGAAATTCTAGACCCTAGAATTCTTTGTTCCCCTATTGCTGAACTCTTGGAGAACATTGGTTTTGCACGATGATGGAAATTCTATTTTCTAGAGTTCGAAGTCTTTTTCAAGGGTTTAGGATGCGGGATTTTCTGATTTGTCTTGTTGCTCTCCTAATTATAAGTGGATGTCTCGCTTTGTTTTCCTCCAATCAAATAACAAAGGTTTTTTCTTCACCTTATTGAGCATTGATAGGGCTTCTATTGAGCACCGGTAGTTAATGAGTTTGGGGATGACTAATCATCTCTCTATTCTAAGGAATGGATGACTAACATGTTTGCATCAACATGAGTGCAGTGACAAATCACAAGCTTCCTCTAGTATCATGTCTAGACGAAGGCGAAGAAAGATTCAGTGCCCTTGTTGAACATGTGTGAGCGCAAGAGGAAGATTAGTGAAGGTGTCAACTGCAACAGAGCACTTGCGAATGCAAAATGCCGTTGATCGTGTCCTTCATCAATTTGATGGGAGGGAAGTGGACGGGAATGAAGCACAAGAAGATTTAACCCAAGAAGAAAATAATGAGGTCAATGACCAAACTAGTGAAGAACACTTTGAGGTGACTAATTCTTTTACTTAAGTTTCTCATTTCTAATAGGATAAATGTCGATCAAAACATCTAGGGTAGTTGAATTTGTGTTTTTATTTGTCGCTCATTGAATGAATGATTTTTGGATTTGTGCTACAATATGGTTGGGAGGCACAAGACTTTGAGCCTCAACCTCAGTGTAGTCGGGAGATTAATAGTGAGAGAGGAAACGTTACTTTGGAGGAAGCCATATTGAATCAGATAATATATGTTCAATCGCAGTGTGACAAATATGGAGCAAGCATTGGTTTGCAAGATTTTCTTGTCAATGAGTTTGTAGGAGGGTTTAGTTCACAAAATCTGGCTGCAAGAGAATTGGATTTTAACCAGCAACCCTTGGGATTACTGATGTCTCAACTACCAGAAGGATGGGATAGAACCCTAAATGGTTGCGCACTTCCAGATTCATGGATGAAATTGATGCACTTGTACTTACAACTTGGAATGGTGTTGCCAAAAAGACGGAGAATATGTGTTGGGACAATGGAACATGAACATGAAGGATTGATTTTGAAACCAAGTGAAGAAGATTGTTACAAATCTGGCAGAATCCTACAATGTCACGTCCACGGAGTGAATCTACGAGATTGTGTAGAGTGCTGCGAGAAGTGTCCAACGTGCAAACAAGTGAGTAAACATACCAAAGCATTTGATTATCTACCGATTGGGCTTCAGTTAGCCTTGATTATGCAGTCATCTGTATTTTGCTATGAGATTTTAGAGATGTGGAAAAATAATCAAATTTGGTTGGGGAAGACTGTAGATGACGTTGTCAATCCCATAAAAAAACTTTTGGGATGGTTCAAAAGGTCTGAATAAATCAAGACTTTTGGAACCCAGCTACAAAGTGGGAGCTACCAATGGTTTGCTCAGAGTGCAAAACATGCCATAAAGCATTTCCAAGGAAGTGTGAAGAATTATTGGATCCAAGAAACTGGGATGAAAGCTTACAAACTTACAAGTTTGTTTGCAGAAAATGTCGACATTCTATTGTTGCACCCAAACAGATGCTTCAGGTAGTACTGAATTACTTGAATCTCTCATATTCTTCTGTTTAGTTATGTAGTTAGTTTTGCAATGGATCTATTTTGTTGTCCTTCTGGATCTCAATTGTTTTAGGCATCTAGGGGATTAAGACTAAGAGTTAATTGATTTGTTTTTAGGGCGATCCACGGAATATTGCTCTTGTAGCCCATTGGGACGGCTTTCAAGCGACTCGCCATACAACAAGGAGTTGTTGGGTAGTAGAAGTTTAAATTCTGAACAGTGGGAAATACAGTAGCCTTAAAATTCTTCTAGTCTTATTCATTCCCTTATATTCACTGGAAGAGGCTATTCTTACAAGAATTAAAAAAGCTAAAACTCTATTTCTCCAACCTTTGGTAGATGAGTTAGAAAATTTATTTTTGACAGGTTTCCATGCAAACTTTGCACACCTTCTTCAATTAATTAGTAGACATCTTTGTCCAAATATGGAGACCGTTATTTTGAGGGTGATGCTAATGATGTTCACGGGCGACCATCCAATACAAACCAAAATTGGGATGTTAAAGTCAACCAGGATGAATCCATGTCGAAGGTGCATATGCTACTCTTCCCTTCAAAATAGCCACTATGTGTATGGGAATAATAGGAAACAAATATTGAATCCTCCGCATCAGCGTTCTTCTAACGAGATCTTCGCTACCATGAGGAGATGGAAACGAGCACCAAGTGCACTAGAAAAAGAAGAAACATTGCAGGAAGGAGGTATCTCAGGTGAATCAATTTTATGGAGGCTGTTCCATTTGTATGATTTTGACATTAGTTTGGACCTAGTTTTTGATGTCATGCACATCACTAGTTTGAACCTCTTCAAAAATTATATTGCAAAATTATTTTCTGAAATGAAGGAGGTTGGAGCGAATGTGGAAGAGGTGAAACAGACATGTCTGGCCGTTTCCAGGGAACGGCTTTACGAGATGAAACAAGGAAGATGGCCAAATAGTCCTACTGAATTTTATACAATGTATATGGTAGAAGAAGGTCAGTTGTTTGTCCAATGGATTCTTCCGCATCTTTTAAATGTGGTTCATGGCTTGATCTCATATTGAAGACAACAATTGGGGCTTCTCTTGGTAGACATTAGCCATTACTTCTTCAATCATACTAGAGTTCACGGTTGGTCACCACAAGACATTGAGGTGGTGAAAGGATTGTTTCATTCTTGGAGGGTGCTATCTGAAGAACTGGATGGGCCTAATGGAGCCCCTTTGGAGCATATAGCTGGTGAGTCTTGCACTTTTGTTTTTACAGCTTCAAACTTTTGAATTCTATCTAAATGCTTTGAACCTACTAATTATTAAGTGTCTTTTCATATGCAGGGGCATGTCTTATTCTTGAAGATATTTTGCGATTTGGACCTAGTGATATTTATTGGTGCTATTCATATGAAAGGCTAGTTTCTAAATTCCATAGAATTCCAACCAACAGCAAGGAGATGGAAATATCATACATTCAGTATTTTTCACGAGAGATTTTTGCAACCGTGAGGAGGCAGCTTGCTGTTGAAGGGGACGGTCTTTCAAGTCAGCAAAGGAACTTAATTCTAATCCACAATTTCCTTATTCTTCCTGAGGGGATGCACAGTGATGTGGAAGATCAAGGTACTTGCAGGAATTGGCATTCGAGGTGTGTAATCCAAGTCCCCAGCATTGAGAAGGCCATTGAACTTTGGGATTGCATTAAAAAGATTTCTTCAAATGCTTGCCATTTGACATCTTCTTCAAAGGTCATTCTTATAGGTCGAAAAGATATTAATCGTGAAACTATGCCTTCTGAGTACGAGAAATACGTGCGGTGGTATTTGAGTGGGAAGGGTATCCTCGGACATTGGAACAACCATGAGTGGAATTCCCGAATGAAAGAAGTGAAGCTGGTGCTCCTCTCTGGAAAGCTCTATAAGAGTGGATGTATGGTAGTTGTAGACAAAGACTTGGACTGCGCTACACCTTACAAGGCCAAAATTAGGAAGTTGTTCACTCATGACTTTTGTGGTGAGATTTGAGTTTTTTTCTCTGCAGATTATTACTTGCATTTGCAAGATGAAGAAGATACTATACAAATGGATCTTGTGGATGAAATTACGAGCATGAATGTTGTATTAAATAATCAGATGTTTCTTTTTGACAACACTTGCATTCGACCAATGGAATCAATCATTTGCAAGTTTATGAAAGTTCCATGTCCAAGACAAATAGGAGAACACTATAGCATTGCTTATGCAACAGAGGATTTGGAGGCACGGAACAAAGTACATTTTCATATTGAAGAATAGCATCAATGGGGCTGGTGTATATTTCCCCTTCGTCATACTACATTCCATATAGGGCAAGGTGGGCATGATTAAGGACCATGGCCGGTATCTTGTATGTCTATTGGAAATGCTTTCCGCCAGAGTTTTTGAAATTCTCCGACATTGTGTTGGTCTGTTGTGGAGTCGTTTTCTTTTTTTACGAAGAAATGCAGCTACAGTTTCAATATTTGTTGTGAGTGGCTCTCCTACTGAGTCCATTGAAATAATGTTTTTTTTTTGTGCTTTCAAATTTGAATAGCCAATAGAACACCTATTCACTTTGTGAGTTCTTGTAACCGCATGATTGCTTGTAAGAATCACCATGCTTGGTCAAATTGAGAATATTTTGTGTGTCTGTCCAACAAATTGGGTTGACCAAGTTGTAGCATAATCTTCTTTATCTGACAATGAGTGTGTGTATTCATGTAGAGTGTGTGTCCAACAACATCCAATTCACGGTTGCTTCGAGTCTGGAGTTGGGAGATTAGACTGTGAAGTACTCTCAAGATGTATGGAAGAAATGCAGGAAGAAGGTGAATCAATAGGGCTATTGCTAGCCTTGCTTTATTGGATAAATCTGATGAAGTACATGATTGAAGTCGCAGTAATTGTTTCTGCTCATGTACAGACTTTGCATGGTGTAGGAAACTTTCAGATTATGTTCCTTCTCTTCTTGTAAACTCTTCATGCAAATCTCTTTTCATGCTTTCAATACTTGTATTTGAAGTAACTAGGGTCAATGAAGGTTGGTACGAGGTTGGCAATCTGCTTTGCTAATTAGACTATGAAATGACTAGCAAAACCCTAGTCCATTGAGATTTGAAGGAGCTTCCTCCCTTTAAGTTTCAAAGCTACTTGGATTGGCATGAGCAGGTGAATGATGTTGCATACATGCTCTTTTATTGTGATGTAATTCTTTATTATACTAGGAGATTTGATTGGGAACGATGATTATTGTACAGAGATGGCAATTTGTTTTTTGGCTTGCACGTTGAAAATGGTTGGATCAAAGATGAAGCAAAGAAGGCTCTAAGAGAGATGATTGAAAAGTATAGACTCAATGTTCGCATTACTCCCAACCAACACATGATCTTGTGCAATATTCATACTTCATGGACGTCTTGCATCACCAAGGCGCTTCCTAATGTCAGACTTCTAGTTCGATGATAGAGCAACTCAATTGTGAGGATTATCGACTTTCAGGATGAGCACACTCTTCTTGTTGAGGTTTCCCTAAGGACCCACTTTTACAAATAGAAATAGAAAAGTGTATATGAATTCCCCGAAGGTAAAATTTCATCCATGGGAAAGCATTCACGTATTCCCTGTTAGACCTAATTTACCACATGGCAAAATCATTTTCCCACTTATACTGAGGTGACAGGAGGGAAAGATCTTGAGGTTTTCCACTTGCTCAAGTGGGAAAGCCTCCTATCTCCCCTGTGCTTGTGCCTCGCAGTGATCTCAGAACAAATTCAAGGTTTTTAGCCAAATGTTCATTTTTGGAAGATTTTTGAAAATTTATACAAAGGGCATGAAAAAAAACAGAGTAGAAAATGAGCGAAATTTATCCAGTTTTGGAATCACTGGTGCCTCGTCGTGTAAAGGAATCTCATGCTAGCTATTAATTGTTGTACACTAGTGGCAATTGCAACAAGTTCAGTCCCACATTGCCTGCATGAGACTTGTGGGCGATCCAACATTTTCAATTGGAAGGTCAGCGTTTGTGCAAACGGGTATTCTTGTGCTCCTAGAACTACATGACCATTGGAAATAGTGCAAATAGTGCATTTTCATTCTGTCTCAATAGATATTCATAACTTAAAATAATGTGCATGTGCCTTTGCCACAGCCAAAACAAAAGTAAAATTAATTTTGTGATTTCTTAGAACCAAAAATAACTCAAAAATTCATAACTTTCTTAGTGAGAGTTGGCATGCCATGAAATAAAGCCTGCACACCCCTCCTCACTGAGGCTTTCCGAATTCCGATAGTACCAAAAATACAACTAGAGGATGCATGGTCCAAGAGATCTCAACAAAACAAACAAAACAAAACAAACAACCTTCCTTAAGGTATAGATTTTCTCTCTCCTTATTGCCTACTACCTATAGAGAAGAATTTTCTCAAGAATGAAAACTAAATTTTCTGGAATGGTTTTTTTCCACTACTTTGTCAAAGCAATTTCCCACTATAAAACTCTGTTAAGAATGTAACCTCAAAACACAATACTAAAACAAATTTAAATTAAGAAGGTTCAAAGCCAAATGATCTAGTCTTGCCACGTGGCAAAAACTTCTTTTATTTAGTGTAGATGTGGATATCTTTCAAACTTTTTAGCTAGAATTATTGAAATTTATTCTACACATCTTCATGCTAGGTAGGTATAACATTATATTGGTTTAGATGCTTACAAATAATAATTTCTATACATGTTTAATCTTTGCAATACAACTCTAGAGCAAATTTTAGTATTTCTTTGCAATAAAAATGCATGGGTCTTAGGTGATTTCAAAAAACACCTGTTAGTTTTGTTGCATTTTTACAATACTCTTGCCACTTCAGCACTTCTAGAGTACTTTAAAATTAAAAAAATAATTTTTAAATTAAAAAATATAGACAATGTATACACCTATAAAATGAAGGTCACTACCAAAGGAAAATTATAGAAAAATTCTCTAAGTACGAGAACTAGTTAAGTGCCAAATCTCAAGACAATAGATTTTTTGATGTTTTAATTAATGAAAATAGGAAAATAAAAATTGAATAAAAAATAAAAATTTCACATTTGAAATAACTTTATTGAGATGGTCATCCACCAAAATAACCACCAAAATTATTTCTTACATGTTTCAAAATGCAAGTAGGAAGAGGCTCATTTCTTCTAAATTTTAGCTTAAAATTTATTAAGCTAGGTGATCAATAGTACTTAAAAAAAATCCTAAGTTGGCAAGTGTGACATATAATTGGGGACTATTTTT
The DNA here is from genome assembly GCA_947034885.2 of Thuidium tamariscinum. Taxonomy (NCBI): domain Eukaryota; kingdom Viridiplantae; phylum Streptophyta; class Bryopsida; order Hypnales; family Thuidiaceae; genus Thuidium; species Thuidium tamariscinum. Next base: position 14,023,431 of record OX344751.2, read on the forward strand.
GGATAATAAAATACTTTGAAAAAATTCCAAGAAATTAGTTAAGGTATACATTATTTACAAGTACCTTATCTATAAGTTTCAAGTCATTTGGAGACAAAATGAAAATTTTATAGCCAAGAATCTAATCAACTAGAAGCATGTGATAGAAAATAGTGCAAGTGTTTCATGCAATCACCCTCCTTCACCATTAGGAAAATTTTAAATCCTCAAAAAGATCCTCAAGAATTGACATGCAAAGCTATTTATTGAAGTTAGAGGGGTAGGGTGATTGCAAGAAACACTTGTCCTATTTTGTATCACATCTTGTATGCTAATTTGTTTTTAGCCATAACTTCTCTGTTTTGGATCCAAATGACTCAAGATTTATAAGGAAGGTACTCATGACTATCATACACCTTCCCCAATGTTTTGATAATTTTTAGAAATAGTTTACTATCCCAAAATAGACCAATTTGGAGGTTTTAAGTGTTGTTTAGAATTTGCAAAAACAAATTTTGAGCTGAAATTTGGTTGGGATGGTCTTTCTAGTGGACTTTTAACTTCAAAGTTTTTTTGACACCACATTTGGGTGCCTTGGGCATTTAGGGGTTAACCAAGTGCATTCTGGCCCCAATGCTTTTAGTGATTTTTTATATTTGATCTCATAGTGCATTTTTCATATGATGGTCTTTCTATAGGTGACAACAATGCAATGTGACAAAAAGTGGCGTACCACCCAGGACAATTAATTAGCCCCCCCTCTTCTCTCAAAAAATTTACAAGCCATTGATTTTAAAAAACAAAACAACTTACCTTTGTAATCATCGTTGATTTCTTGAAAATTTCCAAGCCATTGATCATGTAAGATACACTAGAAGAAAACCATGTTGAAATCCGTGAAATCACGTCATGTAGTTTGTATTGGGTTCCTGTTTCAAAACGTAGTCAAAATGCAGTGAAAACACAAAAAACCGCAGAAAAAGCATTTTTCTGCGTTTTTTTGTGTTTTCACTGCATTTTGACTACGTTTTGAAACAGGAACCCAACACAAACTACATGACGTGATTTCACTGATTTCAACATGGTTTTCTTCTAGTGATATAATCTGAACCGTTCAGATTTGAATACGGATACGGATACCCTACATGTATTATACGGATTATATTGATACGGTCCAAATACGAATACATGTATAGGTACAGATATGAATACAGATACGAATACAGATATAGGAACACATGTCCCATAATGTTTGTCAATCAAGTTGGTTTCAAGAAATTATAAGAGGAGAGAGGGGGGGAGGGAAATGAAGATTTAAAAGTTTAAAAGTTTAAAATTTTTTGGAGTGTATAGTGATTGTAGACCCCAAAAAAATTAAAATTTTTAAATTTTAAATTCTTTGGCCTATAAGAACATGCCAAGTGTACTAAATCCAAATTAAAATTTTAAATTTTTTAGAATTGGTAGTTATTGCCACTTTTGGGTAGATTGTTCACACAATGTACCCAAAAGTGGCAGTAACTACCAATTCTAAAAAATTGACTATAGGTGACTATTTTGTTTTGAAAAGCATAAAAAATTTACTCTAAATATTAAAAAACCTTGTTCTTTAAGATTGTGAACAATTTTTTTGAAAAACAAAATATTTAGTAGTAATTTATGGATATTGTTTATTATAGAAAGAACATGGGAATCTATGTATACACTTGAATACTAGAAAAAATGGATTTTGTTGTATTTGTACATTAAGCTTATGTCATATTTCATACACCTGCAACAATTCACTTTGCAATAAATTTGGAATAATTTACTAGTAGAAAAGGGGTGGAGAAATTTAGTCCTCAATCTTGTGTGTAAAATAACATTGGATGTAGGGGGGAGGGATCTAGATAGACAACTACCAAATTGCTACAATGACAATGAGGAGAGACAAGACGACAATGGAAGGGAATTGAGGGCAAGATAAGCCCATTTTAGGGTTGTTCCCCAGCCCATGTGCTGTACTGTTAGAAAACTTCAAACCAACCCTATTAGCTGAATTTTTGAAGAAAAGGTTAAAAAAATTTCTCCAAAAAATTCTAAAAAGTGCTGAAAATCCTAAAATTGATTTAAAAAATTTAAAAATTTAAAATTTAAAAATTTTAAAAATTTAAAATTCTAATGTGACAGTCTTCTTGCCCACATTGTAGTGCTGATGTAGCACGTTCCCATGGTTTGGGAACTCAAAAAAACTCTTGATCCCCCATTGCCCTCAAATTCCTTCTAATGACAATTTCTGACAATTTTAAAAGTACTTGATGCAAAAACAATGTTTTAAGCTCTCATTAGATGAAAACCAAAACCTACATTGAACTGTTTGACTGTATGAAATATGCAATTATTGAATTTTTCAAAATAAAAAATCAATACATTTTTTTTAAATCATGTTCATTATATGTTTCAGCACCCATGATTGGGGACTAAATTTCCTTTAATTTTGATGGATAGCTTTATTGGCACAAGTGGCACTTGTCCTTCATTCTTTCTTTGAAGATTCTTTGTCTGCAAGAATTGAACTGAGTTGTTTTTCCGCTCCTCCTTTTTAATTCACACCGCTTTTTGGAAAAAGAAAGACAACAACCATATGGCATACTCTACTTTTGACCAGTAAAGAATGAAGTATCCATTCAATATATGCAAGAAATCTTGGGTTCATTCTTACAAAGTCATTTTGGGTTGGATGTTCATAAAATTTGAACACAATGTATAATGTGTAGCCCTTCATTGAACTATTTTATCAATTGGATGCATAGATTAACTCCTAAAGCCTTGAGGTGCGTTTTTTGGCATTAGAATTTTTTGGACAGCTCACTACAAATGGAGTTTGTTTGTTTTCTTTGAAAATTTTACACAAGATGTGCCCGAGGAGTAGCTTTAAGGCCCAACAATTTTCGTAACTTTTGACTTTGTGGTTAAAAAGTTATGGCATGATATGTCATTTTCTTTACTCGGAGGGCAGCCTGGGCAACTGAAATGTTAGAGATTGCATAGAAAAAGAAAACACAACAATAGCACTTATAAAGTGAAAGATTATAATGTTTGACCATGAGTCATGGGGGTGTCAAAACTACAAAAGTGATGTAAAGTGTTTCTATCCTCTTTTCACAAGTTAAAGCCAAGAAGTTGGTGACCAAAAAAATATGAGGTGAAAGGGCCTAACATGCATAACTCCAATCAATTTATATCACTTGAAAATCAACTCTACAATTTTGGTAAATGGATTTTCAATGCCATTTTTTCTCCAACATCTATTATACTCTATATTTGAGGCTCATTTTTAAGAGTTCCCAACACTACAGAAAGTCAAGATTGAAAGGGGTATCTTTGCATAGAATCTTGCATAGAAAATCATTGTCATTCATTTTCCAGATCAAATTTGTGACACTAAATGTAGACTTCTAGAAAAACTTTCCCAAAAATGCAAACTACTAAAAATAGCTATTTGGTTAGAATTAATTTAGCTTCAAAGTTTTGTTTTGTTTTTTTAAACACATGGACAATTTCTATTGATAGAGGAAATGGTACACAGAACTAGAAGAACTAGTCTTTGGCAAAGCATATTTTCTTTTCTTTTCTTTTCTTTTTAAAACTAGAAAGTTATATAAACACTATATTCTAGTGCCTTGGGCAGTTAGGGGTTAATCTTTTATTTATTTATATTTCTAATGTTAGTAGAGATAACGGAATCAATTATAATGTTGTATGAAATAGGCACATAATATTAAGTATGGGCAAGTATTATTGATTATCACGTGTGAAGCTTTTCAATTTCAATTTTTGGACATTATAAACCATAGGATGTTTTGAATTATTACTTAGTACTTTAGTAGTACACCAATGTAGCAAAGTGTATTTCAGAATTTTTTAAATGGCATTTTTAGGATTTAAGATAGTTCGTAATTTGAATTGAAAATGAAAAAAACAAATAGCCAAATATTTAGTGTGCCCCTTTAGTAACTACAAGAATCCATCAAGTGACTTTGGAGTTTTTTTTCTGCAAGACATTGGCAATAGGCCAATATGGACTTAGAGAGTCACAAATTAAAATTTTTGAAATGGTACTAATCACAATGATTTGAATGCATGATATTGTTCTATCAAGAGAATATAACCCTATATAGCATAGTTTTAGTTTTTGAAACAACATTCAAAAATGATTATTAATCCAACAAGAATGAATGAGAGTTTCTCAATCCACATGTGAAAAAAATTATAATCTTTGTTCTGTAATATAAATAGAAAATTATTTAGACTTTGTTTGATTTTTTAGATGATGCCATCAAAATTTCAAAATCCAAAGTGTTAAGTCCACTATAGTTTCTTGTGGCCAAAATTTTTCTACAAGGCATCAATAGAAATAAAAATTATTTATCCTCTAAGTTCTTGCCCAAATATACAATCTCATTACATTTCAAAAATATCATTAAGAATTAAGACATAAGAAATGTATGTGGCTATGTGCACCATGTTTGTCTCCAAAGGTTCATGCAAGTTTATGGGGTCACTTGTAAATTTTATTTATTTATTTTAGGCAATGAAATGTCTAATGTCCCCCCCCCCCCCCAATGAGTAGCTTCAAGCCTATAGAACAAATTAAGGTAATTGCCAAAATTTGTAGAAAACATGCCAATCTATAATCATGGCCCCCTACATTTAGTACATTGTTGCAAAAATGCTTCCAAAACCTCATTTCATTCATCACCCAATGTCAATTCATTCAAATATTGCATACAAGAAAGACGTAGTGAATGTAGTTTATTCCAAAATGGCCTCCTTTGATAAAGCCACCATGTTCTCATAATTGACCCATTAACCCCATTTGTATGAATGTATGCATGTATTTGAATTTCTATGATCGTTTTAAGAGTTAGTTCACAAATTTTGTAGAATGACTTGTTGTGAACTTAAATTTTTCATTGAAAAAAGTGCCTATTTGATTATTGAAAGGATTGAAAAGCACATATATATATATTCCAAGAGAGTATAAAGCTTGCAAAATGTCAATTTGACTTCAATTCCCATCTTTACACAGAGCTTGGTAATTTCACTTCATTTGAAATCTCAAACATTGTTCTTATCCGTTTGCTTAGAAAACGTCTCAATGAAAACATTTTATTGTTTTTAAAATTCCCACCATTACAAATTATAGTAGAGAAGTGTTGATTTTAAAGTATTTGGAATTTTTACTTATTTTTCAGATTGGATAGACATGAGTCTGTCCGCTTGACAACGCGTCCACATGGTCGGACGGTCTAGATTAGGCAGACACGTGGCCGTCCGCTCGGTCCTGACCGTCACATCAGGCAGATGCTGGCATGTCCGTTCATTTGGCTGGATTGGCCCCCTTGGTTGGCCTTGCCATGTTTTATTGTAGGTTCAATCAAAACAAAAAGCCTCCTAGTTTGGGCCGTGATAATCCTAAGTATACTTTCTCCATTCCATAGGCTGATCACAAATATGAATTCAAAATTTGTAAAAAAGATTTGTGTGAGAAAAAAAATTACACCATTTTACCTAAGTGGCCGAATGAGGGATCAATTCTCCCTATTGTGTCCACTCGACAAGGCATCCACCTGGTCAAACAATCCAAATCCGGCGAATGCTTGGCTGTCCGCTTTATCTTGACCGTCAGATCGGATAGACACGAGCCCGTCCACTCGACAATGCGTTCGCTTGGTCGGATGGTCTAGATTGGGCGAACGTGTGGTCGTTCGCCTTATCCAAGCCGTCAAATTGGGCGGACACGAGCCCGTGCGCTCAATGAGATGTCTACCTGATCAAACGGTACAGATTGATTAGACAATTTGGTGTCCATTCACTAGAAGAAAACTACACTATTCATTCCCAAAATTGCATTGAACTTGTGAAATCTACGTTTTATTTAACAAAGACTGCGTTGGAACTACGTGGGATTCAACATAACGTGTGGGGTGGATTGTGTTGAGTTCTCCCTCCATAACGCAAAATTTTGCGTTTCCACATTTCAACATAAAATTGAACAAGTAAAATGCAGAATGCAACAAGTAAAATGTAGAATTTCATGTTAGAATAAAAAATTCTGCATAACAAAGCGAGACTTCAACACAATCCACTCCACGCGTTTCTATTGACTACAACGCAGTTTTTGTCAAATACAACGCAATTTTCTTCTAGTAATTTGATCTGACGGTCTTACGGTCAACACTGAGCGGATTGTCGCGCGTTCGCTCATTGGCCCGTGCGAATATGGTACAACCGTCTGCCCCGCATAAGAGTAGAGGCTGGACTGTCTGCCTCTTATTTTTGCCTTCCCTTTGCTTTGCGCGAGTGGAACGAAGAGCTTGGTGGTTTACCCTCTATTGACTCCTTTCTTTGGAAGGCAAGAGTCAAATTATTGAGGCCCCTTTATTGCCAAATTTTTTAGCAATGGTAAACTTTTATTCAAAATTAGATTGCGCCACACCTTATTATAGAAAAGTTGAAGTGTTTGTAAATACCTCAAATTATTTAAGATGCCAAAATCAAAGAAAAATGGGAAGGAAAAACAAATGATGCAAAACACTCCGTCACCAAAGGACATGCCTTTGGAAGAGTGTAAAAATTTCGTGATTGAATGTATTGTCAAGTTTTATGAGTCTGAAATCACCACATCTTTGGACAGGAAATATGTTAGATACCAAGAGGATTGCATAGAGAAATTCTAGTTAGATATGAAGCAAAGATTGTTGGATGCCCTCCGTGTTCCAGAGTGATTTCATGAAACAAAAAAGAATGGCTTCTCCCATTTCTTGGGGAATAAGGTACATGATGCCTTGTTGAATGTCAAATCGCTTCTACAAAAATATGGCAAGAACCATTGTACAATGGACAAAGGCTTTGAAGAAGTCATCATAATTATTACATAGAAAGTATCATATTAGCACATAATACATATCTATCATTCTATTATCATCTATTATTTGGCGATTTCACTTGTAGCCTTCTAAAACCTTTTCAATCAATAGTCTAAAACTCATTCATTGTTTCTCTAAGATTTAAACAATCAATTTTGTTTAATTTGTTTAATTAGCATCAACCAATGTGCTAAAATTATCCTTTGTTTTCCATTATATATTAGTAGTAGCACCAATTTTATTGAGATGATTATAAATGTACCTACCATGGCCTTGAAGAAGGTAGGAAGTCATCATTGATTGGTCATTTGAACAAGCTACATGATGCTATAAGATACAAACACCCAAATCCATTCTTATATCCATTCATGTGCCTTGGACTTCAACTAAATGTGCCCCTAGATTTCTACCAATTTGTCTTTAAGAAGTATAATAAAACTATCTCCTTCCAATACTGTCAATTAGTTCATTGCTAATTTTGTTAGTCACCATTTGTTTCATTCACTTTTAGGTCTACCTATAATCCTATATGATACTATAAGTGGTCTAGTAAGCTATTACTTTCAAAATCCTTAGAAAATTCATGCAATGTCCGAAAAATCTATTTTTTTTTAAATTCATGATTTTCGAATGCTAATATTGCAAAAATACTTCTTTTACGAAAAGTACCTCCCACTATACTAAATTGCTTATATTGATAGTTTTGGATGTTTCTACCACATAAGAAAGAATGTAAAATCCAAGTTTGGGCTACTTTATCATAACCACTCTAGAAAATATCTTTTTAAATAGTTTCACTCAAGGCATTCATAACCATTAGTGTACCCATTCTTTGACATTAGGGCTACCTTAAAATGTCTCCAAAAGTACCTTGAAACCATTTCCATTCTTCATTATGGTTGGTGGGCTTTGATTTTCTTAGATTTTGGTGTGAGAATCAAGGTAACTTTACTGAAGTAAGGTTTTAGAGCGCCCCAGGGAATTCTACTTTGAAAATTCATAAAAATTTGATGCCTATCCTATATTAATTTTTAATTTTTAATTTTTTTTAATTCATGATTTTTGATTGCTAATATATCAAAAATATTTTTTTTTCTAGAAAAAGGTGCCTCCAACCAAGCCAAATTGTTTATTTTGATGGTCATGGGTGTTGCTACCTTGGGAACAATTTAACCCCTCAGCACCCCATTGCCTCAAACATGGCCTCCCAATTTTGAAAAATGTCCTTGTTTGACTATTCTAATCTTTTCAATCGTACAATCAAAGGTTGCATCCCTTTCCATATTATATTTAGGCATGTCTTACTACCAGGTGCTCAGGGATTAATCCTGCAATGACTCCAAAACCATCTGTCAAAGAGAATTTGGAATCATCTTTTTGACTTCTCTCAACCTCTCCGTTCCATTCGCCAGTCAGTACTAGTGTTTTTTTTATTGGCTAAAAATTGCCAAAATTCACCCACCATCCATGTACTTCGATTTTACTATAGGAATTTAAGGAGTATAAATTGTGTTTTTTTGCCTAATTTCACTCTCTACTAATTGTAGCCATCTAGCTTCTTGCCAAAAGATAACACCGCCACTAAATTCGATATGCATAAGTTTATAATCGCCTATACTTCTCTCATTATAGCCATACATTCCAAACAAAGTGGCAAGATCTTAGTCATTAGATCACATTTTCAATTCTCACTAGTTTACATCTACTGCAAAGATGGATATCTTGCCACTTTTGCTTTATCATCATAATCTATGCACAACCAAAATTCACCAATGTGCATTTGTTTAGTGAAATTAGTTTCTTCCTACAATGAACATAAGTAAGGGCAAAACACCCTTTTCCGCACTTGTTCCTTGCAGTGAACTGTAGATTCACCCAAATGTGTCAGTAGACTTCCCTTAATGTGTTTGCCACATGTATGATTGTAATTTGCTGACACAACTGAAGGACACATAGGGAAATTTGGTTAGCTGAGTGCTGATTTTTGCAAGGTTCAGTTCTGGGGGCACCTACAAGACGGTTCCACAGGTCTAGGGAGCCAACACCTTGAAAATTTGTAGAAATTACATACTGTATTCGAAAAATCTAATTTTTTTTTAATATTCATGATTTTCACTCACTAATACTATAAAAATATCATTTTTGGAAAACGTTGCCTCCAACTATGCTGAATTCCTTATTTGGACGGTTTTGGGTGTTTCCACTGTAGCCACTTCAGTGAAAGTTCATCAAAGATTATTGCCAGTACTTCGGAAAAGCTAAATCACTGGCCCAAACAAGCCGCATTTCAGCCCCACTTGTTTCAGTTTTCCTTAGAATTCACGCAAGACCTTCATGTTGTACTTCGTACCTTGACTTTACTGTTGTCATTTAAAAAAAAATTTCCCTTGAAACACACTGTTCTCATTTCCTCTCAGTGAATGTGAGGTTGGAGCTGTTTTCATTTCGGTAACCCATCATTTCTAAGTTATCTCTTGTACTATCAACTCATTTTTTCTACGAGATCTCCACAAATTCTGCAGCTCAAGAAAAAACGACAGATTCTGTGGAGACCTGAGTGGATGGTGCATTTGATTAACCCTTAAAGGACGGGCCTATGACCACTGGTTGGAAGCCCCTTGCTGGTCACTCAATTTGATACAGTTCAGGAACCAATCAAGTATGAAATTTTTTATTTTTTATTTTTCAGAGATGTAAGTACATGTCTTCCGCACTTCACAGAAATTTCAGATTTTTTTGAGGAAAATTGATTTTTATGAGATTTTTTGAAGAAAAAATGAAGAAAAAATCATAGAAAATAGAAATTATCTCAAAAAATATGAAAATTTCACGATGTGTGTAAATTGTAGTGACAAACATCATGGTCTAAACTCAACTTCCGTTTACACCTATTTATAGGTTGTAGTGGACATTAAAAATGCAGCCAAAATTCAAATTGCAATAAAATATTCAATTTTATAAATTTTTCCAAAATTCCAATTGGAGTAGAAGCTAAAAGAAAAGACCTTCATTTCATTAGTTGGGCTCAAACTCAAAAAATGTCATTTTCAAGAAGAAATTTCAGATTCAGTCAATTTCTCAAAATACAGTAAAATGGCAAATTTTGCCATCCGTTTCCTCTAATTACTTCTCAATTACATGAAAAAAAATAGTAGTTGGACTAAAAACTCAATTGGAGACTCTTTACAGCTGAATGTGAAAGGTCATTAAAAAAAATGGATGAATAAACTATTGTTCAAGTGCTCTGCTACTCCTACGAAGTCATCCAAATGCTAAAAAATGGCGCCGGCATCGCTTAGGGGTTAAAATGGTCTGTGCCTTTCCACAACTTTGGCACTTTTTACAGTATAATTGATTACATGGTCTAAAATGTATAAAAGTGTCAAATGGTTTACAAATGTTTGGTCTACAATCTATACTTGCCATAATACATGGGTTTGAAATCTACACCTATCTTAGATGTCATTTTTTTAGTTTAGATTGCATGGTATGAAAATGGCATATAGAATATCACCATTTTCACAAAATTTACCATTCAAGTTGAAGGGAGAATATTATGGCCTGTGAAATGGCTTGTAAAGCTACTTCCATAATATTAAAAAAATGATTGGAAGTGAGTTTCGTTACTACGACTAGCTATATAGAATAGGGGGATGAAAGTGAGGACCAAAAAAAATTAAAGAAGCTTATTGTGAAAAACTATAGATGTTTAAAATGCCCAAACACTTCAATAACAATTGAACGATGTCCAACAAAGGTGGATATTTTCTATAGTGTGAAATATCAATTTTGGAGGCTCCTATCGTTGTATTGAATCTCATTTCATAATGTAAAAGTTGAATGATATTATATTCTTTTTCTCAACCTTTAAAAAATAGGACACTAAATCTGGGCCACAAAGTAAGCCCCATCAGGGTAATTTCTAGGTTCTCTGTAGAGAAAAGTAGAGAAAAGCCCCCTATTTTGAGTTGTGTCTCGGGTATGTTCTAGACCACTCCTAGCTACCACTCCTAGCTCCTTTGGGGTCCTTGGTTGCAAATATGAATTCAAAATTTACAAATTTTATTGTGTGTGGAAAATTTTTAAAACCAACTTTTTTTTACCCTGGGGTAAATCCAGCCTGGGCTGCGTTTAACATCCTGACTTTAAACATCAGAGCATAGAAAGTTTGCACACGAAAAGTTGCCTCTTGTGGAGCCGATTTCAAAGATTGAAGGAGAAGAACTTCTCCTGTCCCTTTTGAAGCAACCGAGGAACCACTGAAAGAGTTCAATCCTGGATTGAAGCCCCCTTCAGGTGGCATAAGCTTACCCTCAAACCGCCACTGACTTTGGGCTGCAGGGCCGAGTCTCTATTGTTAGATTGGTCAAATTTTCATATTCCTCTTCTTAGCAAATGGAAGGAGGTTGCACCGCACCAAAGAACATGACATTTGGATATTGTATGCAAAAGTTACGAAAGGTCAAAGATTTGTATGGTAGAATGTTTTAAAATTGTTTCTTCAGCATACTTGCACATTGCTTTTAGAGATGTACGAAAAGTGATGATGGTGGTTTGAGGTAGGGTGTGATCAATGCTTTCTTTTTTCTAGCAAGATTTTGCGAGATCAGAAGTTGACTATTGTAGCTTTGTCCCTCTAAGAATTGGTTTGTGTAGTGAAGCTAGTAGGGGGGATGCTAGTCCTAAAAAAGGGCTAGGTGTGATTTTGGATGTATATACCTTACAAACTTACTTTCTTGTATTTGACATTTCTCATGTTGGATGGACCTAATGAGGCTCTGCATTAGAGAAAAAATTAGGCCTCCAAAGGATTGCCAAACAATGACATCCTTAGAGATTTCCATGTCACACCTAGCTCTAAAGAATCATAAAGGGTTTTATCTTACCTAAATTTCATGAAGGTAGTTTAAACTTGTCAATTCCCTCAAAGTATAAAGTGAAATAGCTATTTAACAAATATGAAGTCTTCAACAGAGACAACTTATTTAATCATTGATGTTCTCCATTTGCCAAAAAGCGGAATAGGCAAAGATTAGTGGGTTGGTGGAATAGCAAGGAAGGAATTGTTCAAATAACTCAAAACAAGCGACATCTCATAGTGCTTCTTAAGACGACATTCGTCATTCCTCTCGATGAAAAAATTATAAGGGGAGGGTATGCAACAATTCAGAAAGTTCGAATTCGAGGTTGCTTCGAGATATCAGAATCATGAGTGTTTGCAACCAAGAAATCCCTCCAACAAAGTATACGACCTAAACTCACACAGATGGACCACCAAAACAAGTCGATGGCTATAAGGATTGAACATCCCGGAGTGATACAATTCATCGTAGTCCATGGAAAGGTGAATGAAGGATATTCATATTAGTGGAATGGCGGAATACTTCGGCAGATGTTGGCTATGGATGATGATTCTCTAAACAACATTCATATTCAATTAATGTGGGCCCTTGTATCAGAGGAGGAGCACATTCAAGCGTATTGACTCGGTCAATGAAAGAAAAAACGCACTGAGCTTGCATGGGCATTGCTACACATCATGAATGCAGTGCATCTTGTTGGACATCTACACAATGATATTTCTTTAGACAACATCATGTTTCATTTTCCCCAGGACAAATCACGCATTTATATTGGACTTTACGATTGGGGCATGATTACTATAGCTACTGAAGCAATGCAATCCTTGTACACGTTTACATCTTTAAAAAAAAAGGACAAGGCGTTCACAAAGAGGTGGTGGGTGGATCCAAGCATTGCATATGTGCACAAAAGAAATGTAGATGTGGAAATTATTCTAAATTTATCACGTGCATCAGAGGAATATGCAATTGGAAAAATTGCTCAAAGGATCAATCAAGGATGCATGTCAGTGGAGTACCACAAGCTGCAACGAGAAAATGCAAAAACAACCATATTCAGTCATAAAAAGCTTGCATTGGTGTTTTATGTGTATTGTAAGCGGCTTGTGAAAAAGGAGCTCAGTGGATTGCCTCATGTCATCAATCGATTTTGCAGTATCCACAATTGGCCTATACCAAATGAACACTTCCGACATTCCTATAACTAGGTTAGTATAGTACCATAGTATATAGATAAACATTTACAATGTATCGCAATATATGTGAATTGAATACATGTTTTGAATCATTGGGTGTTTTTTTAATACTACAAATTACAAGTCTTGGTCATGCTCATGATATATTTTATTTGGATGAAAAGAGCATGATGTTGTGACTTGTAAATGGATGTTAAATTGGCAAAATTGTCTCACAAATTGTATGCTCTATCATGTATGAATGTAATAGGACATTGTAAATTGACTATATTTTATGAAGCTTCTCATTGAAATTGAATTAAGAAAGATGTTCGAATTTTGTTGTAAGTAGTAACAAATATGGTTCCATTAGCAAATGATTTGTTTAAACCCATGAAGCCTTTAATTACATTTTTGGCAATAGAGCAATTTCAAGCAAGTCATGACAAATGGATTTTTTTTTCTTGGAAATTTTCACAAAACATTTCCCTAAGAAGTAGCTCTAAGGCCCAACAATTTTCATTACATTTGACTACATAATGAAGAATTTATGACATAGTATGTTGTTTTCTTTACTCAGCAGGCAGTCCAAGCAACTAAAAAAGTTTATTTTAAAATATTTTTTTATTTGAAAAAATATGAAATTGGTTTATTAAATTTATATCTATGTGTTAGGCTTTGAATCAGTGTATTTTTATGAATGAGAATAAAGTTATGAAGAATTTAATTTGGGGTAGTTTGTAGGTAGTCATACAATCTTTATTGTAGTAAAATGTTTGAAATTTTGCTCATTATTTGGTTTTTAATATTTTTGAAACTAAAATTAAAATTTTGGTTGAAGATTGTTTAATACAATAATAAAACCATTGGAATTGCCTTTTTCCATTTCCATAAAAGAATTCTACACAATTCATTCTTTTCAAGTAGTTTTTAGTTTTTACTTCTTTCTACATACTATTTTTTTCCTATATGTTGTACAATTCCAAATAATTTGAATTTTTTTGAACATGTAGCCAATTTGCATTGAAGAATGAATTCGGAGTACCACCATTTTGAACTTTCTTTAATACAAATGTGACCTCGTGAAGTGCAGCTACCCGAGTTTTTGCTAGGATAAAAAAAGGATTTTTGCCAATTCGAATGTTAATTTTTTGCTATCTACATGGTGGAAATGTCTGAAATTTTTTTGGCATCTTCTTAAAACACCTTATTACAAGATCCTATGGTTGTATGTGTCAAAATTTATTTATTTATCCTAAAAATTGAACTTGTGTTAGAAATTGCAATTCAAGAGCATTTTTGGTGAAAACATAGTCCTAAACTTGTAGGGGTTAAAGCTTTCTATGAATTCGCTTCAAGATTAATAAATTCAATCATTATACCAATTTCTCTTGTAGTACACTTGATGAAATCCTTCTTTATTTATACATCTATCCATCTTTTGAACTAAAAACATGTTTCAATCATATCCACACAACTTTTCATTTCAATCTGGTGCAATCATCTATATTTGGAAGAAAAATGAAAATTTTATCACATAACAAGGTTCTTTTGATATGGTGAGTAGTAGCCTATTTTTTAGAAATTGTGAACTTTGGCACCATCATTCCCAAAGAAAAGGTCGGGGTGAACTAGGTCCCTCACTCTGCTACTTAAAGTCCCCAACTCTCCAAATAATTCTAGGGGTGTAAGTAAAACAAAGAGCCCCTTCTTTCGTGCTTATCAAATTTAGTGCACTACACCACCTATCTAATTTGGGGCCTCTCATTGCAAATATGAATTCAAAATTTCCAATTTAAATTATTTCCAACAATAAAAAATTATGACGTTTTTTTGAATGGCCAAGTAAGGGGTCAGTTCACCCTGACCAAATAAAAAGGACTTGTAATATAATCCTAAGATCCAATGGACATTTGGACAGCACATCGTCCGCCCGTTCACCCGACCATTGGACGTACAATTTTGCAAATGTTAAATGACGTCTGAGGGGCCATGGATGTTGCCATGGGACGTCCGAACGTCCTATCAACCTTGGTCATGAGGTGAAAGAGGTGCCTAGAATGTATGATTTGTTCACAAGAAGAATTTTAATTTTTATTAAGATTCTAGGTGAGCTGCAATTAATGGAGTGCTACGAAATCTTTTTGACAATTCATAGTGAATTGAATGAGGTTGTCTTTTGTACAATTTTGTAAGACCATTTAATTAAGAGATTGATATGCATCACTACCATTTCTAATTGTCCAGCACTCATATGTAGCTCAATTAGGATAATTAAATACTAAAGACCAAATAATAATAATAAAAACATAAAATTGAGGTTGTTAATGAGTTGTTAGCTTTCTAGAAGGTATTATGCAGATGCTTATAGTGGCCTAATTTTGGACATCAAGTGGATGCTTATAGGACTTAGAAGAGCATTCTAAGCTACGTTACTGAACAATTTCAGCAGTTTCTTGCTCTATTCAAAGCAAATTTTTTTTTATTACAAATCAGTCTAGGAACTTAATTAGCAACCTATAGTCCGCCTAAAGTGCCTATACTTTAAAAAATTCTTAGTAATTCATGCTAACTCCTAATAATATTTTGTGTTTTAAATGCCTACTTTATTGCTTCCGTCATTCCTCTTCCTACCAAAAATTTCTCATACCAATTTACCTCTAAAGATTTCTCCAAATAGGCCTATTTTTCATTATATGGGTGTTTTTTGAGCCTTCTACCTTAGACACTAATAATTGTATCATCATCATCATCCAAGGCACCACTAACCAACTTGATGTGGTCCTAATTTCATTTATTAAAAAAAGTCTATCATGGATTGATGTGAGACTCTCCTAAAGCATTCCCTAGATGCTATCACAGGGTTGCTATTTTGTGAGCTTGTGAGCCTACACAATTTTTTGAAGATTCCATCTAAAACTTTTGGCCAAATTTGATTCACTTTGGTAAATTTTAGTGCCTATTACCGTGGAACTATTATCGTGGATCTATTATCGTGGTCCCTTAAATAACTTTGTTTTACCATTTATTGTACTTTGCTAGATTTTATGAAGAAAAAAAATTAATGACTAATTATAATTTTTTTGAAATCAAATGAGGTTATTTCACAAATTTAGATTTTTGTGAACACTCTCCTTAGTCTTGCTTCTTAGTACCCCTTGGCACTGAGGGGAGTCCCACAGCTCCAATTTAAAAAAAAATCCTTTTTCCCCGCAGTTGTCGGACTCCCCTCGATGCCGAGGGGAGTCCCACGGCCAAAAAAAAAAAGATTTTTTTTTTTTTTTTGCAATAATAATTTTATTGAAGCCGTGGGACTCCTCTCGGCGCCGAGGAATACTAAGAAGCAAGACCAAGGAGAGTGTTTACAAAAATCTAAAAATGCTTGACAAGTATTGTTTTAAGATGATAAATAAACAACCATTGGATCAAGAAAGAAGAAATGAATCCCTTCATTGGATGAACAAGAGGATAATGAGTTAACTCATCAATAATCTTGTGTAAGGAAGTTCATTCTTTACAAAAGTAATCCCTATCAATCAAATTTTAAGAAAAACAATTTTAACAAGTTCCATTATTGATACATTAAGACAAAACTGTAGGTGCCTACATTGGCTTTTGAGAAGACCTACGCTACTATAAGATACTCATGAACAAAATGAAATTTGGTGCAACTAAGTTCTTTCCATATATAATGAAATCATACAAACAAATTTTTTTCTAAAATTTAAACAAGTCCATTGACTTAAAAATGAAGAGGGAATAATTGATGCCTTCCTATTGACCTTGAGAAGACTTATAATGCTACAAGACATGATCAACCAAAATAAAATTTAGTGTAGAAAAGATTTTTATCAATAAATTTTCTTTCTAGAATCTAAACAACTGTAATAATAATACATCAATAAAAGTCATTAGTACCTTTCCCTAGGCCTCAAAAAGATCTACATTACTATAGGATAATGATCAACCAATACTCTATATTAACTTAATTTCATCTTTATTCATCTTTCATATCAATTGAGTTCTTCATTTTTGTAATGTATACTTTTAAGTAAGATTGAAAATTAGAATCTCCATCCAATTTCAACATAGCCACGGTAATAGGTCCATGGTAATAGGTCTACAAAAATAGGTACTAAAATTTATTAGAAATAAAAAATTTTGATCCAAATTTTAAGATGGAATCAATTTTAATGAATAAAATTAAGTTTTATAATGCTTCTTCAAATTTTTAAGCTCTGTGCTCACAGAATCCCTGCTCTACACTCACAGGCTCATGCTCACAAGCTCACAGAATAGCACCGCTAGATGCTATCATAGATGGTTTGCCTATATAAAAAATTTCGTTAAAATGGCAATATTCCATTAGTTTGACACTATTGATAGTTCAGACTATACAGTTTGAAATCTACATCTGTCATAGATTTAAAATCTATATATGTTGTAGATGTCTGAAATCTATATCTATCCAAGATGTTTCAGATTGTGCAGTCTAAAGTCTAAATCTATTGTAGATATTGGAAATCTATATGTGTCTCAGATGTCTGAAAATCTATACCAATCATAGATACCAATTTTTGGTTTAGACCGTGTGGTCTAAAAAATGGCATTTGGAGTACTACCATTTTAAAAAAATTTGCCATTTGTAAGCAAATTTACCTTTGCTTTGGTTCTAAGGTAGGAGGCTCAAACTCTGATAGGGCACTAAAAGCAAACATGATTCAGAGGTACATTTTACTTTCATCAGTGTACCAAATCTCCATATTTCAGGAAGTGGTTGCTTTTTGATAATCACTAATGACCATTTTTTTCAACTTCAAAAATTTGTAATTAGTTTCATAAAACTCCAAAAAATATGAAAACACTTGAGTCAAATGCCTATTCCACTTATCTTTCTAAGATAATTTACTTAAAAATATTTCAAGATGTTTCACCGCCTCCAAATTCAGTTCCAATCCTTTGATGGTCAATTTATGGACCTCCTACCTTATATACAAGATTTCAACTACAGTGAAATGTTTCCTCCCCCTGTGTCCCCGTGTGGTTGACGTTTTGTCTTTTTTCTCTTTGCAATGGAATTCCGTTTCATTTGTGTCAAAATTTATAAAAAAGAATACAATAAAATCTTGCCTTCGTACATTATATTCAATAGCAGACTGTCACACTGCCTCCTAGCGGATGAAATGGTGCCATTCCATCCAGCAGATGAAATGGTGTGAGATATTCCACACCATTCCATCCAGCACCAATGGTATTCCACTCCAATCAGTAACTAAAGTTGCAACTCCAAGAAATGTCAGATGAAATTAGATGATGGGGACTTCACCAAGGGGAAGGCAGTCCTTCCATGGGCTACTGAATGTTATGTACTACCTAAATTTCATTTGTAATTTTGATTAATTTTTCCATCCACTTCAGCATTTTTCACCTAATATTATTTTCAGCTACAGCACAGCAGCATTGACCGACCGCCACTCACTTACGAGCTAGGTCCTCTCTACCCTAACTTCTTCTTTTTTTCATTTTTTTTGGAAACATACAAATGAAACGGAATTTTGTTGCAGAATTCTACCCTAACTTCCACAGTGGATCCAACCGTCCAAACGAGGCTCGCGGATTGGAGCGGTCCAACCGTCCAAGCCCGTCCCACGAATCGGAGTCGCCTGCGTTCCAGCCCTGGGCAGTGCAATTCCCATTCATTGCTCCTCGGTAGGTCCTCTCTCCGTCCTTCCTGCTTGTCCTGAACCCAAGTTCTTAATTGTTCCGGGATGGTACACCCCGCTCTCCTCTCCTAGTCTCCTCCGTTCGTGGCTAGCCCTCAGCTCTCACTTAGCTGTCCCAGTGCCAGGAGTCCAGGACGGAGGCTCTTGAAATTAAAGAAGCTCCGGCCAGCTGGAAGTTGCTGCTGCAGGCCGATTGGAAGTTCTGCAAACCCACAGTCTG
Organism: Thuidium tamariscinum; assembly: GCA_947034885.2. Classification (NCBI taxonomy): domain Eukaryota; kingdom Viridiplantae; phylum Streptophyta; class Bryopsida; order Hypnales; family Thuidiaceae; genus Thuidium; species Thuidium tamariscinum. The sequence continues at coordinate 14,042,301 of OX344751.2, forward strand.
GAAGTTAGCTGAGCTGAGCGGAGCGGAGCTAGGCTCACGCCCACCAAGGCAACTTGGCCTCGGTGTTCGGTTCGAACTTCGAAGCTAGGGCGACGACCACTGTAGCTAGTTGCCGTCCATCGGGACTCAAACCCACCGTCGCCATCTTCTCCGCCGCTTCCCTCGCAAGCTAGAGTACTGATCTCGCTAGCTCCTCGTCTGACTTCTCTGCACGTGAGCTCACTTGCAAGCTAGCTACTCAGGCGCTCTAATCGATCTCCACCTAGATAGAGAGATAGCTCAATCATTCGGTGCTAGCTAGCTTCCAAGCCAGGAGCATGTTGGACTTGTCATATTTTTTTAATCGATCAGTTGTTGACCAAGTGTGGGGTAATCTCTGCTTTGCGCTGCGTTGCTTTGCTGCTTCGTTTCCTCTTTTGATCGAGCTTCACCTTGGGGAACACGATGGTGCACGCAGCTAGCTTTCCGATTGGCTTTCTTGCTGGGGAACAAGGTGCCAGCCAGCCAGTGATAGATATTAACAAAATCTGACAAGAGCTTATTAAGTTAAGTTAGCTGCAGAATGTTTCGTGAGCAGCGGAATCAGGGAAATCGATAAGCTTCCTCCCCGACAAAGTCGATTGGGTATTAAATTTGGAACTCTGCTGGCTAGTTGATTTCAGAGCTAGCCTGCTTTCATTTCAAACAGTGAAGTGATTTAATTTGTCACATACGTAGCTCTTAATATGAAGAATGAGTGATCCAGGAGGACTGATAAATAATAATCGAAATGGGAGTTACGGAAGCCAGCCAGCACCAAGTGAGTAATGGACCTACTGTAGCTACTTTATCGATCATGAAAAGCGTTACTTTTTTTTTCCCCCTTCTCTGGGAATGTGCATGTTCTGTCCGCTAGTGCATGTTGTCAATTCCGACGCGGGATCTACACATATGCCAAATGTTAGTTAAATGGAGCAGAGCTTGGACCTGTAGCTAGAACCCGACAATATTGGCTGTTGAAAGCCCACCTTGAAGTTGTTGCACCCTACCAGACATTGATTGAAGTCGACCTTCTCGAATCTGGCGTCCAAGGCCACAGCGTAGATCCGCAATGAATAAGCCCCTGGCGTCCTCAGTACAAGATCAGACCTGCCAAGGTCTTCTGTCATTACGAGTTCAACCTTCTCCGACCCGGCCAATTCTAGCCAGCACCGCTAATTAGTGGCGGAGACCAACACTGGACTGAGCCCTGTACGTAGCTAGGCCCACGAACAGCGGCTGAGGCGGAGTGGCCGAGTGATCGAGTGTGCTTGCACTAGCACCAGCCATCCGCAGTCGGATCGCCAGTCCTCGCAGACCTCGTCACAGACATGGAAATAGTTATAGCGCGGTCCATCGGGATCTTGCTGCTGGCGCTGGTGGGGACGTGCTTCCTGCAGAGGGCTGGAGGGGTCGTCCCAGAGCATCTCGTGAAGGATTTGCCTGGCCAGCCTGCAGTCAAGTTCCGCCAGTATGCAGGCTACATCGACGTGGGGGAAGACAACAGCAAGCACTTGTTTTACTGGTTTGTGGAAGCCGACCACAAGAGCCCGGCGTCTCTCCCACTAGCTTTCTGGTTTAATGGAGGTGAGCGAGCGAGCGAGCGAGCAAGCTGCAGCATCGTTTATCTCCTTCCTTTTCACTGAATTTTGTCACGTTCGATCAAATTAAGTCGACCTCAACGTAACAGTTTGAGGATTTTGTTGTGGACAGTCTACTGAAGTTAGTTTTCCCATGATATTTATTAATGGTGTGTTAGTACTGGAGTTTGAATTTTAATTTGTCACACACGGACCGAGGTTTTGCATTGTGGGAATTGAAAGTGAGACTCGAATGTCGTGCATGCGCGTTCCTGGGGACACTTCCTCCCTTCGAGGTCCCAAAAAATTGCTGCAAATTCCTTTCGGATACTGATTTACAGACGCTTGTTGAGAACGATTATTGTTGTGGTGTACTTTGTAGGACCTGGGTGCTCCTCAGTTGGCGACGGTTTGTTAACAGAGTTAGGTCCATTCCGAATCTCCAGCTCGGGAAATCTCACAATCAACAAACACAGCTGGAACAGAGGTAAGAGCTCTGATTTGGAACCAGTCGTTTTCTTTTTTTTGGAAACAAATGGAAGCTGATTTCGAGGTTCAAAATGGATTCTGGGCTTCTGGGCGTTCCGTCTGTCGTCTCACCTTTGAACTGGAGATTTAATATCTAATTATGAGCTGTAAGTTCAACGTAACAGTTGGTACTAGCTTCCGTTCTGCAATCAATCAATCGTTACGTAAGCTGAAATAAATACTCTTGTGTAGGGGTCGTATTTAGTACTACAATCTCACTGCTACAAATTTATGTTTGCACTAGAGATGAGACCTGTTAACATTTCTTACCAGTGGTGAGAATTGAACTCTCCTTGATTTTCTTACATTTGTGAACTGGAGTGAATTTGTGATCGAGTGGTCAGTGAATGCCTTCTTTCGGAGTGACTGTACTGTAAGCTTACTGGAGGATTTTGAACCTCCGACATGACATGAGCTCTAGCCTAGATGTTGCACAATAAATAAAGATCGAAATTCCTTTTTCTGACTTAAGAGTGTTGAGCTTGCGGCTCCTCAAGAGTGGGACAGTGGCCGGGCTTTCAACCACCAATTAGTATATTAATTGTCGGGTTTAACAGTTGACTGAAAATGAATTAATCTTGTACATGCAGCGGCTAACGTAGTATTTGTGGAATCTCCTGTGGCTGTGGGATTCTCGTATTCGAGCAACAGTTCTGACTATGCATCTTTCGGTGACGGACAAACAGGTACGGTGAGCGTTTCATATGGATTTTTTAACGCTTAACATCATCTACAGTAGTTTATATTAATTCGTTGAAAATTATTGGCGAATTTCAGTGAGATTGGCGCAGGTTTCGTTGAAACCTCTGAATTAAATATGTCGAGTCTTAGTTGCTACAGCTCTTGCCATTAGAATATCAAAACTTTGAGACCGACTCTGAAAGTTTGAACACGCGGTTTAATCAAAAAATTATGGCCAACGCAGTATATAAATTGATATGTAATTTTGGGGTGGGAAGAAATATTTCTTTCGAAGTGCATATAGCCAGAAACTATGAAAGATTTAGGGTTTAGGCTTTCAGAGTATACGTAGCCAGAAATCAACTAACCAATCCTTGTTGTCATGTGAAACATACAGCCAGCGACGCTTACTCGTTCTTGGTCAACTGGTTCAAAAGCTATCCCGAATACACCAAGAATGATATGTATATTGTTGGAGAGAGCTATGGCGGTTAGTTCTCCACCCCAAAAATCTTTGTTTACCACAAACTTTCTTTTGTAATCACTAGTAGGATTGTAGTAGGGTTTAGCAACGGTTGAAATTTGTAGCAACATTTTGGAAGATGCTTTAACAACCTACGTCGTTTCAAGCAAAAATGAAAATTTTGGAACTTACTTAACTTTCTAAACATGCACCATTTTTCAGCAAAGATGTTCATAAACGTTGTTCACGTACGTACCAAAATTGAATTAATGTCAATTATGGAATCACATAATTTTTATGTTTCAACGTTCAACGTTGCTGCAAACGTTGTCGTATGGGGTGAATTCTAGTCGGGAATTAAAACAGGACATAAGCGCATTCACATGTGACTAACCGAATATTAATTGAAACTCTGGTGGAATTTCAAGATATTAGCTGGCATAGTAACGGCTGAGAATACTTTTTAGGAACTGAGCAGTTTCAAATCGCCCAAATAAAAAAACTGCAGTCCGTCCAACTTCATATCTATGCCTACCTATGATCAATATTAGAATTAAACCTCTGAAAATCCTAGTTTTCAAGGCTCTGGGCACTTGAAAATATTTCTTCAGTACTTTCAAACTTTGAGTACTTCATTTCATGTGTTTAAAAAAAAAATCTTAAGAACTTCTTCGAGCGCTTGATGTGGCATCTTAATGAATCCACCCTTTCAATGACTACTCGGACCGTCCATTCTTGAGTTCGTATCGAAATCACACTAGCAGAAAAAGTGCCCAGGAAATCAGCTTGTTTTGTTATTGTTTCGGACGGGTGGCCGGATTCGAACATGAATTAGCAGACCAAGTTGTGTTTCTTCGGACATGTTAATTTTGCGTTGATTCAGACATGATTTAATTTGTATTCTTGAACTACCTTGAGTTCATGTGGACACTCACTGTTTTCTACTTCAATTTCTACTAGCGCTGATCACTTCAGAATTTGTAATTTCTTATCGATTGGCACACGTGCAGGACACTATGTTCCGCAATTGGTTCAGCAAGTGATCCAACATCAACATCCCAATAGCACCGAAGGCAATTCCATGAATCTCAAAGGCTTTGCGGTAATTAAATCCAATCCACATATGCCACCACCCATACTGATCCTCCACACCCAACTCAGTTCATGAATTCTTTCTTCTATTTTAGATTTAGATCGATCGAGAGCTCTAACTTTTGCTAATTATGTACATATTATGTTTCTTGTTTTTCTGATTAAGCAAGGTTACGGTCACTAACCGTGGATTGATTTCGGATTGTTAATTAATTCTCCATTTCCGGCTTTCCTTTGATTGAATGTCCAGGTGGGGAATGCGTGGAGCGACGCCTACTACGACAACAAAGGCTCCATCGACTACTATCACTCGCATTCGCTGATCTCGGATGAGACTTACCGAGCTTTGATCGAGAATTGCGACTTCGCACATGAGTTCCCCATCGATGAACCCAACACGAGCGCGGCGTGCCACAATGCCACTCTGGTGTTGTACTTGGTGGACCTGTCGGGACTGAACGTCTACAACATCTACGGACCTTCCTGCAACCTGCCGTTCAACAATGTCTCCAGCTCGGCTGTGCAGGGACAGATGAATCAAGTAAGCTAATGAACAGTTAGAATTAGCGAGCTCCCAATTGATCATTAAACGTACGCACAGAGGGAAAACAAGGAAGGGAGGGCTTTAATGAAGTCGATCAGTCCGTCTTCGGGATGATCGAAGAACAGTCGTTTTCAGCCAAAGTAATGCAATAATGCACGCCTGAGTCGTATATTAAATTTCAGAAAAAAAATTTAAAGTATGATCAATAAGATGAAATTGAGGTATAAAATATGTATAAGGAGTATGATAGAACCGAAAATATTAAATAAAAAGAAACAAAGGAGGATTGTGGCGTTCAAGGGTTAAAAATAGCATTGCTCGGAGAGCTAGAATTGTTTTTTGAGCGGCAGATGATTTGCGGGAAAATATGTGAGTCCATCTGCCTTTCAAAGAATAATTCCAAAACAGATGCTAGATATTTGTGGGATATTATTATTATCATCTTTACTATTATTGTCATTGTTTTTGTTATTGTTGGTAGTAGTAAATGTAGTAGTTGTATGAGAAAAGATTAATCTCTCCATCAACTTTCATTAATTGTTCGGTAGAGAATACCCAACCGCGTATAGTATTCACCACAATGGCAGAATTTCACAAACTTGGAGGGCATAGTAATGGCTAATAGATGTGAGGAACCAGTGAGAGCAGCTTCGAGTTCCTAGACTGAAAACTTGAGCCCTTTAATTTAGAGCTGCCAGCCGAACCTCATATCGATTACCCTACCTTAGATTACAGAGCTCAATGTTTCACATTATAACGAAATTCCTCATAAACCCAGATGAGCATTAGAAAATCCTACTTCTTACAGAATTATCCAAGTATTTGAAAGTATCATTTTTTTCCAGGTTTCACTGAGTTACTCTGGCGCCCAGAAATCCATCGTGTTAATGTTCAAATATGTCCATGATTACAAGTTGCAATTTCTGATGTTCGAAGCATGTGCACGCAGAAAATTCCGAGTTTTCCAGCATCAGCGGCCATCGACCCATGTCTGGACTACGTCACTCCCTATATGAACAACGTGGCTGTCAAACGAGCCCTTCATGTTCCGACCACCATTGAATGGACAGAATGCAGGTAACTCTTCCGACCTCAAGCAAGCACGCATCAGTGTGGATTATTTTCTTGAAAGCAAGCTTTTTACTTACATTCCATGGCCTCAACTTGTATTGATAGAATTATTATTTCAGACAAGTTCTACCTTCATGATACTTGAATTAATTCTTCCAACTTGTAGGGAGTCGATTGCCTTCTTGTAAGACGCTCCGATCGACCGAGACAATTACTAGTTCTAACTCACTAACGGTTCAGGAGGTTTTGACTGATGTTGATCTCAGCAATACTGTGTTCAACAAATACAAGGTATCGGATATACTTGCCTCCATGATTCCAGTGTATCAACAACTTCTCCAAACTGGACTGCGAATCCTGGTTTACAGGTACCCAGCCGTGATCTCACTTCACCATGATCCCGTTTTCTTCTAGAAAATGACAAGTTTACGGATCAAGAAAGCAAGAGTATTAATTGAAAATCAGAACTCATTACCGAACTTGCTGAAAATTAATTCAATTAAGCCCTCAGTGAGCTGGGCGCTCTGATTATGTACGCAAGTGCTTCACATTCTAGAGTCTTTGAAGAGGGTTGCCATGTCCGAATCTCGTCTAATACATGAAGTCATAATGATGCTGCAGATTTCTTCAAATACAACCTTCCGTTGCAACCTTCTCTTGAGAAATTGAGATATTTTTAAAACCTATCACATGAAGCGCAGTGTCACGACCGACTATCACACCGTCTTGATATATATCATCAACCTGGATAATTATATGTTCACGCATTCATTCTTGCACATTTTCATTCAGCATTTGCGAAAGCACTCGCTCTTGAGTTTTAGGGTTTAGGTCTGGCAAACTCAAGACTGAAATTAATTACTGTGTTTCTTATGCAACTGAGTGCGTGTTAATTGCGACGATTGTATATACCCACTCAGGCTGGTAATGTGTGTCAACGTACCGAGATTTCAGTCAAAATTTGCAGAAATTCTGCAAAAGATTCAGGGTTTCAATTAAAGTTGCTGGCTTAATTGGTGGCATTGCATTGCAGTGGGGATTTCGATGGAAGAGTCCCCACAACAGGCACCCGGGCATGGATCAGTGAGCTGGGACTTCCGGTGACGAAGCCCTGGTACCCTTGGGTGGAAGGAGGTCCCGGAGAATTCACCACCGGAGGTGGACAGGTACTGACGGCAAATGGAAGTGAACTCATGCAATCAAAATTCATTGGAATCTTCCGATTTCAATAATCCCCACAAATTCAATACATCAAATTGATTAGCTTTGAGAATGACATAGAAATTTCTATCTGCTATATATTAACTTGGACTTCGTTCCATTGGTGTTGAATTGTAGGTTTCTGGCTATGCGCAAATCTACGAGAAGAATTTCACATTTGCAACTGTTCGAGCTGCGGGTCACCTGGTCCCTGCTGACCAGCCCAAGCGAGCTTTGGCCCTTTTCCGGAGCTTCGTGAAAGGAGAACCCCTGCAGCCCTTTCTGTACCCAGCCAGACCTTAATTAATCACTTCAATAACTCATTCATTAGCCTATTATTCCATTCTTTTTTCCGTTCTGTGCTGGTCATTGTCTTGGCCTAACTTGTTGTCACCGAATGTTGTTTAACTTAGATTTAAAAGGCCACTGGTTTGGAATTGGTACAGTGCAATAATATATGTATATCTTGAAGTTCGACAACCTCCAGGAGCATGCCAAAATGACATGCATTCAAAAAGGGAGGCAAAAACCAAAATTGAGAAAGGGCAATGTGTACATTTCTCACACTCCTGAATTCATAGGACTCACTGAAATTGGCAGGTTTCAGAATGTCAAACTAGGTAGGGTAGTGACATTCAAGTGAATAAATTAAGCTCTAAAACTATCTAGGACTGGTGTAGATTTGAGGTTCCAGATATGAGCCCTTGAAAATGTGCCACCTTGAAATTATTTTCCCATTTTTACTAATATGGCAAATTAATCAAATCACCTTTGTTGATCATTCCCCCAAAAGTCGGTTGGAATGCACAGTTCCCATGTGTTGATTTCTTTCTGGCAGGCAGTCACAGGATGTAAGTTATGTCAATTCTCAATTCCATCATCTGGTACTATTAGGAAGAATTCAAAGTGCCTAAGCTTAGGTAAAAGCAAGTTCCGTCAAGAAGAGGAACCTATTCCTGTATTTCCAACCAAGACTAGAACATATTTCCACAGTTTAAATTGTGTTTTTTTCTCCTTTTCAAGGTGGGGCACTAGAAGATCAGGAAACATGTCCCAAAGTAGTGAGCAAGAAAGTAGGAAGTAGTGAGTGGGAAAATACCTAGTTTATGATCGGAATTGGAAGAATCTACTGTAGATGTTGGCCAGCCATTAGTTCAGACAACTTTTTGGCTCCCAAAAATCAAAATATCATTTGGGAAATTAAATTCTGAAAAATTTGCAGTCCCCATATTTCCTATCTTCCAACATGGCAAAAAATTTACTTGCTTCATATCACTCATGATTTGTTTGAGATCACTTAAGTGATTGACTATGAGTACCTCTACCTTATCTCTTATCATGTCCATGAATTTGACTGACTCAAATTAGGATTCATAATAACTGAAAAACATTCCCTGGCTGGTCTACCTAATCAGTATTTATTTAAATGTCCTGCCTGTGTTTTCAGGATAATTGAAACTCAAAGATAAGACCATATGATGAAGCTGCCTTGAATTGCATTATTATCTGAAAACAAGTGAAGGCCACCCAGTACTCATGACCCATTTAGTCAGTCCTTAGATATCCGAAACTTGCGCACAAGTTGAATTGTATCCGAGTCAGCTTTCAAAGCAGCAGCAATCTAAGGAGTCAGTGAATCATTGATAAGAATGCTCATTCAAGCCAGAAAGCACATGCAATACCTGGAGAAAGGGCTGAATGAATTATATCCAACAAAATCCAGTTTCATTTTTTTCCAAATAAAAAACCCTAAACGGAAAGATTATCATCTCACAATCAGTATTCTCATTGCCTGGGATATTTCAAGAGACATGGATAGGTAGTTCCATAGCTCATTTGGGACTGATGAGTTGCATTCTTACACATGTTTTTTGGGTAGTTATCATTACCTATGTATGTTGCACAACACAGGAGAACCTCTTGAACTCAATTGGTCCCGGTCCAGTATGACATGTTGAGTTATAGTGGTTTATTTACTTAGAGAGGGTCAGATTTACTCACATCTTTTGTAATTTGGCTCCGTCCGGGACCAGTCTCACACATTGAGTTACAAAGGTTTATCAGCCTAGAGAAGGTTTAATAAGAGAGGTTCTAGTGTATTATTTCTAAGCCAACGACATCAGTTTTCCTCTTAAAAACCAAAATTAGACTTTGTTGTGCAGTACAGTACATGTGCCCACTGAAGGGAGAAAACTTGCAGGACAGGAGAAAAGTACCGACTTTACTACAGACAGACAGACTGCATCTGTAAAAATCTCAATAAGTACATGCAGATTTTACAGTAACTTATGCAGACAAGCTCAAAGCATAACATTGAGGAGCAAGGTTGGCATTGCCTTGGTTCTACAGTGATGGTGTGGAATATGCCACACCCAAGAGTGTTCATTAGTAACTAATTGGTTGGGTAGAATATGCCTCACCATCACTGTAGAGGCAGAGCATGCTACTGAATGGTATGAGGTTTGAGACTTCCAGAGCCCAAGAAAAACAAGAAAAAAAACTGAAAGAGTTCAGCAGGAGAGAAAACTTTGAACTGATTTGGGCAAGCTCAACAGAAGAACCACTTGGAGCTGTTTTGATCGCTGCTTTGGGGAGACAAACATCAGTCCAAAGATTCTCATGTTGAGCTTGTGTTCTCGCTTGTGTTTTTGCTTGTTTTCTTGCATGTTTTCTAGCTCTTGAACTCTGTTCCTAGGCATTGGCAAACAATCCACAGCAATAATAACACTCAAAGAAAACTAGAAAACTGCAGCCCTTCGATCTTTATTCCATATAAATTGCTCCTCCCCACCAGCTCTCCAAAAAGTGGGTTGACATGAGAACATGAGACACAACAAGGTCAACCCTCGGCTCACATGATTCACCGATTACTGGTAGTATCAGTTGTGTTGGGCGGTTGTTCCAAAGCCTGAAATCTTTGACACAAGGCAAAAGGGAGGCAATCAAACTGAAGAAAATAATAATCATACAACTTGGAATCCCATTGCGGGACCTCACCTCTGTCGCTGGCTTTCATATACCATAGACTCCCTCTGTTTCTGAAAAAAAAAAGACCCATGTTTCCTTTGCAAATACGAAGAAAACATGGTGTGTGTCTTTTCAGAAACAGAGGGCGACTAAGTTTTATATGTCTTCATTTGGTATTGTTTAATTAATTGTGGTACTGAGCACTGTGAAACTTACATCCTTCAACAACTTCACCTGGCAGGCAACAAGACAAGTACCACTTCCCCAGGGCAGCTGTGTTTCTTCTTGTTGTTGTTGTTTCCTTATTTTTTAAATCTTCTTCACTTCCTCCAGGTGAGAGAAAATCCCCGACCAGCAGTGGCAGTGCGTGGGGGGTCATGTGGGTTAATATAAATAATGTGTGCCTTCACATGGGGGAACTCCAGAGATCAATTTGGCCAGCCAGCCAGCCAGCCATTAAATTTATTTTACAATAACTTAGCCTTGGATGTTGGAGAAAGAAGGACGGAGAATATTTTTGCTTTCAGTTCAGTTACACTTACACTTGACAGGTGCATAACAGACCAGATACTACCTTATGTTAAAAACAATTGTTTGTTGGTTTGTTTTTGACAGCAAAAAAACAGACCAGATACTAGTATGTTAAAAATAATTGTTTGTTGGTTTGTTTTTGACAGCAAAAAAACAGACCAGATACTAGTATGTTAAAAATAATTGTTTGTTGGTTTGCTTTTGACAGCAATGAAGCGGAATTTTAGTAAACAATTGTTTCAGTTGCAATGCTAGTCTGACATGTCTTGAGCCTGGTAATAAAAACACGGACGCCATTCTTTTGTAACTTACTGTTTCCTCTATCAATGGAAATCGTCCATGTGTTTGTTTTGTTTTGTTTTTGTTTGAAACAAATGAAGGGGATTCATTGCCAAGAAAAAGAATACAAACCGCCCAGCCACAACTGGAATCGTCCATGTGTTTCATGGAAAAAAAAAGGGGGGAAAAAACACTGACAGCAGGCTGGTATGATACAATGAATACATGGGCTCATATTACTTATAAATTCCAATTCTTAATACAGATTTTGAACATACAGTATTTCAGAGACCAAGTGAGAGGCTTGGAACTGATGGATTGGTCTCAGAACCTTGAAAATAAGTTTAGTTACATGACTGCCAGTTTTCAAAGGGAAGGAATGTATGTAGCACTGATGCAAAAAGCGACCGACTGCAATTTGCCACTGTTTTGCTAATAAAATTAGTGTACGATCAATACATGATTGTGGATTTTATAGATTATAAGGCCGACAACTCATGGAACCAAAAAAAAATGCCATCATCGCACGGGGGACTTCTCCAAAATCAATGCGTATCTCATTATGTGGAAGAAATGATTTTAGAACCTTTGTCGACCTCCAAAAGTTGACCCTTTGTAACCTTTGTGTATGGTATCCAAATGTCATGTTTTTGGTGCATTGGAATCTTCCTTTGTATGCCAATAAGACCAATCAAATAATGGTTTCAAGGCACAGGAGCCAAAAGTGGTAGTTAGGGGGGCCTACCTTGTAGTAGTATAAAAATAGCAACTAGATCTACTAATGCTCAAATTTCACCCCAAGGAGACTTGGATTTAGCCATGTTCTTACAAGATTTAACCTTTGAAGGACCAAGGCAATTTAGGGGTGATTGCAAGAAACACTTGTCCTATTTTTCTGTCACTCAGTCATTGCAAAAGTTGTTTTGTGCCACAAGTATTGCAAAATTGATTGAATGGACTTGAAATTCAGAGGTATGCATTAGAGGAGATTTGGCTCTATAGAAGATTGTGAATTTCTGCATAGTAGGGAATTCTAGGAACTAGGCCACTACTAAAATCTGATGTGGTTAAGAAACGGCTACACATCAGATTTTTAATTTCTTTCTTTTTTAAATCAACTTTTTTTTCTCAATTTCAGGAACAATTTTCTTTTCTTTTTTATATTTATGAGGGTTGACAGCAATCAATTGTTTCCTCACTACTACAAAAACAACATGGGGCACTAGCTTGAAACAACCCTCTATTCCCCCAAATCTCTTCTAATGCTTCTTATAGCAATGGAAAATGTAAATTATTTCAATGTTTTAATAATTAATTCAATAGGTGAATTTGAATACATGTATATGTATATGTATATGTATGTATGTATGTATGTATATGGTTTGTGTGGCTTTTAGTATTATTGAGTACCTTTTTTGAAAAATTATATAGTCAAATTTGGTATTTTCAATCTTAATAGAAGTATACTACTCTATATTTTTCAAGAAGAAATTGTCAAAAACATGTTCCAAGTGTCTTTTGCATTGGCCTAAAGGGTGCTACATTTAGGTTTAATTAATGTCACTACTAGAAAATGTAGGTATAAATGACTTGTCAACAATGACTACACACCAATAACAATGACTACAAAACAATCATTTTGTAGTCATTTTGCAATCATTGTGGACAAGTCATATATATATCCCTATTTTCTAGTAGTCAATTGAATTAAAAATGGTTTTCTAATTCTAGCATTGAGCTTCTTTGTTTGTTTGTAGTTGGTAACATTGGCTACTTTTAAAATCAATTTTTCAAGTACATTTTCTAATTTTTAAGAATAAAATGTAGAAGTCTTATTTTCTAACATAAATTGTAGCCTATGACTCAAAGTAGAAATTCAAGGCATACAAAAAGATTCAATAGTATCAGTTAACGACCCATAGAGCTTCCAATCTATCAATGTAGACTTTTTTTTATAGAAAATTAAGTTATGCCATCTATCCTAGCTTTCCAATGATGAACATTATAAGTTGTCAAAATAGTAGATTTTTAATCCAATCAACCATCTATATTTCATATTTGATGTCTCAAATAGTATAGAAGGTGACTCATAGTACAAAAAGTACTAAAATGCTAAAAATCAAAAATTCGATAAATTGTATAAGTGTTTCTTGCAATCACCCTTAGTTTTTGTCTAATAAACACTTAAAACTACCAATTCTACTTTGTTCATCCAAAAAATAAGAAATTTAGAATCTAATTGTAGGATCTTATACTTTACTTGCATGAGATCATATTATAAATATTTAATGAAGCTAAAACATACAAATTGGAAGATCTATTAGCATTTGAAGTTGGAAAAAAAATTGGAGCACTTTGCTTGCAATTTTAAATGACTTTGACAATCATTTGTGTAATTTTTTGCACTCTGAAATTTGAATTAAAAAAAATTTATCTTGAAGAATTGAGTTGAAAGTCTAGGGGGGGAAATAAATAAATAAATAAAATAGGCTTGATTTTCATTCTTTAAAAATTTATTGAATAGAATTAGGTTTAAGATTGAAAAATTAAATCACTAATTTATCTAAGATTGGATTAAAACTCAATAATTCCAATAATGAGATTGTTCTAGCAAACAAATTTAACCTTTTCAAGCAAACTTTTTTGAAAAATTGTAAAAATTGCATTCAGAAAAATGAATCCCATATCTTATATTTTCAAGAAAATGCTCAAATTGACCCCAAAACAAGATTTTTCATAACTTTCACATCATTGATCCAAAATGTAATGAATAAAGATTCTACATATAAGGTAAACTTGCCTACAATAAATAAAATGAGTGATTTAACTTGTTGCAATTCACAAAAAAAATAAGTTTTTTCGAATACAAAGCATTAGAGGAGACTTGAGGGCACTAGATTACTACAAGTTATCTTGAGTTTCTGGATTGTTGAGAGATTGCCAAGCTAGAAAATAGTATTTTTTTTGATTAAAAATTTTGAATTTCAAGAAAAAAATGAGTTTTAGGTTTCTTAACTCTTTTTTGAATTTTTGAAAAAAAAAACTCAAAAAAATTCAAAACTTCTGCCATTATAGGCTAATTTGTTGTTTCAAGAGAACATAAGGAACAAGCAAAAGAATGGCCCTAAAATAGCCCTCCTTTGCCTTCAAATCTCTCTAATGTCAAATGTGAAGAATCATGAGAGCAATTGAAATTTTATTTTTCTAAAAAAGTATGAATTTTTTATGAATTTTTGAAGTGTGTTGCCCAATTGGTCCAAAGGAGTCTTTAGACTACTCCAAATCAGCAAAAAAGTGTTTCCATAATGGTCATCTTATCACCCAAAGTAGTCACAACATTTTCAAATAGAACTACATAATTACCCTACATAGCCATGACATGAAAGTATAGATGGAAATAACTATTTATGACAATTTATACTAGAAAAGTGTAAAAGTCTTATGATAGTCACTCATAACTCAATGACCATCTATCAAGGCAATGAATATGGTCACAAATAAACCTAACATAGTCCTAATCTTGACTTATGGGTAGATAGAAAACTCCAATGAGTAGTTAACTACTATTATGGGCAAGTTTACATTATACAAAAATATTATCTATAAGGAAAAAAATAAATTTAAATTCAAACTTTTGTGGATTTATTTTTCTATCCACCTAGTTGAAATTTGAGCTTATTGCGATATAAGTTTTTCTTTTAATCATTAATTGAGATAAAAATATATTCCTATAGAGCTAAAGAGTTGTTATATCTTATGAAAAAGTTCCAAAAAGTTTCACTAAAAGTTGAGGTCATAGGAACTTATTCAGAATCCATTGTGTCCCTTGAGGAGACAATGGTCCTTTAGAAGTTATTCCAAATTCAATATCTTGGATGATGAGTAGAGTGTTTTAGGGTAGTATTTTTTCTAAATAATTTCTCATATACACATAGTAATATTTGAACCTTTTCTTAGACTTCTTGTATAACCAATTTCATTGATGAAAATGAAGTGAGTTATGTATTGTACAAAGATGTAAGCCAAAATGTAAAAAATGCTTAATGGATTCAAGCATTAAATGTTTAAGGTGGATATGCCTTTGTCCTTTATAGATTACCTTGTCCAAATTAATAATTTTTCTATTACAAAAATACAAATTTGAGTGGTGAAGATTGAAGTGAAATCATCTTCTATGAGTTAATAATTTTTTTCATTTCAAAGTAGTTTATAATGAAAATACAAACCCAATGACAATGATTGTAGTATTCTATAATCAATTCATACTAGTAATCACAACATTCAATCTATGGCCATTGGAGCAATATGATTGAACCACCTTAAGCATATTTTAAAATGAGTTTCTCTAAAGTATTCTCTAATGAGCAAGAAATTTTACCTAAATTTATCTTAACTTCTAAAACAACATTAATACATATACATTTTAAGTGTCAAAGGTATGAATGGGGGCATAAAATTGTATTTGAATGAAGGAGGAAGTTTGAATTGGGAGCAAAAAATTTGTGAATTTAATGCTTTATTATTATGTAGAATTCAAGAACTTTAATTTTCTATTAGTAGGAGACATTATTAAAGAATATTGTACACTTAGAGTAGGGAAGAAAAATATTTAGTACAAGGTAGAAAATAGTATCTGCAACCTCAATGATGGTGCCCTTTAAAAATGCTGAGCACCCTTGTAAATCACCTAAACCCTATGTAGTGAAATGAATTAGGTTAGGCTTGTAGTAGAGCACCATTAGGCATAGAGCTACAATAAATAAGTGGAGAATGCATAGTAAAGTAATCATCAAAGGATAATCCTATTTTTAATCAAGAGTTTTTGGTTTTATTAAAAATTACAAAGCGTAAACTAGCCATTCTCCCAGTGATGGCACATGAGGTCACCAATACTATATGTGTCCCTTTAGTACATCTTTTGTATAAAATCACTTTAATAGGGTGCCTTAGAAAGTAGAGGGAAGCTCCAAGTCCAATGTCAATATTTTGTATATATTGACATATTCCTTCTATTCAAAAATAAGTTTAGGTTTTCAAATATACTTGTCACAAATTAAATTCGATATGGTGCAAGAAATTGGCTCTTTACAACTTGATTGACAACAAGTGAAACTAGTTCAATTGACATTGAGAAGCAAAAAAATCTACATATACCACTACATAACAATTCAATCCCTACAAAGGGAATTGAAATGAAACCTCTAACCAATTGAAGGTGATAAATTCAACCTAAAATTGTACAACAACTACTATTAACAAACTTCTTGTTGAGAATTTCATGGGGTTGAATTGCAAGTGTTAGGCGAAAATTGAACCCATTAAGAGACTTGAGTACCCTAAACTAAATTTAATATTAATTGAATTGTGTGCAAGGGTATCCACATCATCATTAACACTACCACATAGTAACTTTAAGGCCATAATTTAGCATGTAGAGATTTGTAGGAGGCAAGTACAAGCCATCTCTTAAAATTGATTTATGAGATCTTGGAGATGGATTGGGTAATTTGATGACAAATTTTTTAGCCCATCATGCAATTCTTGACCCAATTAGAGAGTTGGAGAGGTTTTTTCCAACCAAATTTTTGCATTACAAAGTAGACCCTTATTGGATTCAATTTCCCCCTAATGATATTGTGAGGATTGAATAGCAAGGACATCATTGGGCTTTATGGCACTAGCACTAGTTGGAAAATTATCAAAATTAATAGCACTAGAGCACTTCCAAAAAGGAAGAAAATTTGCCAATTTTGACACTTGTTCAACTTGCACCACTTTATTATTGACTTCCATTCATTCACACCTAGGATGGGTTCCTAGAAACTACAATAACTAAGCAATATTCTAAAAATAGGAATAATTTACAAGTTAATTTAGCCATTTCTACAAAAACTTGGATTTATTTTGGGACAAAGGGAGTATAAGTTAAGAATATTGTTATTGTAACAATTTTGTATAGTCTATTCTATGGAATTCCTAATATATATATATATATATAAGTGTAAAAAAGGTTGTACTTACATGCATATGGTAATTGTGTATAAATAGCAATCTTATTACATGTATAGTACCTCATATTCCTAAAGTGTTCCATTCATTCTCTCAATACAAACAAAAACTAGCCTTTAGATATGGGTACAACAAGTTGATTAACCCCTAAAGGACCTCAAGACATGTTCAAATTTCAAACAAGAGGTGTATGCAAACATGTCCCAATTATGGAGTAAAAAATTCATTCATCTAAATACATATAGATTCTTGTATTGGTTCCCTTATATTTAAATAATAGGTCTAAATATCTTTCATTTACAAAGAAAAAAGTATGTCTAACCTCAAAAAATTCAACGGACACAAGTATGTCTAATGTCAAAAAATAACATTTTGTAGTTCAAAAAATGACCTTTCAACAACAATATGAATAAATAAATAAAGTAATAAAGTAATAATACAAAATAATTAGAATCTAACATTTCAAATTCATAATAAAAAAATCTTTTAAAGATTACAAAAAATCAATCTATTATCACTTTTTTAATTTATGGTTTTTGATTTTATTGGAGAACATTAATTGTTTTAGTCATTGGTTTAATAATATGAATATGATTTATAGATTATATTTTACAAATTTTGTTTTGAAGTCATCATTTTAATTATTCTTCAAAGTTTCATTTTACAATTCATCTCTTTATTTTTAGAAATCTTGATTATTCCCTTATCCCTAAGTAAAATATTGTTATTGGTTTATATTGTAGTCATCCTATAATATCAATTATATTGTTTTTTTAGCACTATACTCTAGGGTCATTGCAAGAAACACCTGTCCTATTTCATGTCACAATTTGAACCACTTTTTTGTTGTCTACAATAACTTTTGGAGATTAAGTCCAATGAAAATGAAATTTTTATTGAACATACCTAACTTGAAGTTTATTAGATCCCTTATTTTTCAGAAATTAAAAAAAATCATTTTATATTTAAAAAACATTTTCGTTGAGCGTCACAAAATTACGTTTATGGTTATCATTACGTTCGCAGTGTCTAAATTTAATGATTTCAAGACGAAACTTTCATGGTCTATTTGTATAGGTGTAAAACCTATGAATTCCAAAAAAAAATCTAAAAATATGTTTTTTTATGTCCTCCACATGAGTACCAATTTTTTTTCGTGGCACGCAATTTTTGAACATTGATGATGGTTCTAAGATCGTTCCTTTGGTCAAATCTCATCGAAATCAACTTTCCTCAAATGGCCAATTTTTATTTTTTCTTAAAATTGATTTTCCTATTTTTTACAAATTAAAATGTTGAAGTACTAATTTTCATGAGATTTTGCACTTTTTTGGATTTCCTACTTAGAGATTTTTCCTATGCTTTTCCTTTCTAGGGTATATTCTTCTTAAAGGTTTATACATGAAACATATTTTTCACTTTTTTTAAAACTTTTTTTTCTAATTTTAAAGTACTCCCGAAAAAAAAAGACTACATTGTAAAACGCTACGCTTTTTGGTAGGTGTTTCTTGCAACGACCCTCTAGTTTTCTTGAAATGCCTATTAGCTACTACAAAATGGGTTCTAGAATGCACATATATTATCTTCTTTTTTTCAAAAATTCACAAAATTTACATCATAATATTCATCCACTATCAATGAATATATCATAAAATTCACAAATATTCATGGATTGTGTATGACTATTTTCAATGTGGTCATTTCACTTGTGCTTTTGCATTTCTAAGCTCAATTTTTGACAATTTTTTGGGGTGCCCAATACCTTAACCCATAAACAATCAATGCCTTTTTTGCCAAAAAATATTCAAAATTTCCATTTCTATCACGAAAAATTGAAAAATTGAAAAATAGTATTTTCAGACAGTTAACCATAGGATCTTACACTTGAATAGTAAGAAAATATGTGGAATAAATTTCAAGAATTTTGACCACACATTGCAAGATGTATGCATTTAAAGTGAAAAAACAAATTTCTTAGCATGTCACTAGACTAGATTTTTGAATTTGAACCTTCTTCACTTATTAAAATGTACTCATTCCAATGGTGATATAATTGTAGCAAGCAAACTAAACCATGTGGAACATTTTTTTATAGAATTGTTAAAGTTGCATTTAGAAATGAATCCTTTAAGTTATATTTTGAAAAAAGATGCTTAGATTGCCCAAAATACAAGATGGTCTATAACTTTCACATAACTTGTTCAAATGAAATGAAACAAAGCTTTTGATGTAGACCAAAATATAATTTGTGAGAAAAAATTATTTTGAAGAAAATTCAAGATTTTGAAATATTTTTTGCTACCCAACTTATCTTGTTTTGACTTATTTGGGCATTATTTTTTTCCTAAGCACCAAATAGGAAACAAAA
Organism: Thuidium tamariscinum; assembly: GCA_947034885.2. Taxonomy (NCBI): domain Eukaryota; kingdom Viridiplantae; phylum Streptophyta; class Bryopsida; order Hypnales; family Thuidiaceae; genus Thuidium; species Thuidium tamariscinum. The sequence goes on from OX344751.2 coordinate 14,061,632, forward strand.
AATATTCCAATGAAGATATTTAGTTTTTATATCCTTAAGAAAAGTTTTAAGAAATCATGACATAAATTGACACCATAAGTACTTGCCCAAAATCCAATTTGCCCTCCAAATATATAATGGTTCTTCAAGGGTTAAGAGGTTATTTTTAATTACTTGCCAAATTTCAATAATAAGAGGAATTCAACACATGTTATATGGAATAATAAATTTTGATTTGGATGCATGGTCAAATATCATCATATTGCTCCTTGGGAATTGATGTTACCCCGGAAAGGTTTGACCATTGTTTCTTGGCAATATAACAATTTTGTGTGGTTTACCATGAATGGATCTTTTTTGCAAATTTTCACACAGTATGTGCCTTAGGAATATTCTAAAATCTTCAAGGCCTAATGATTTTTTGACAATGAAAATTTTCAATGAATTGTGTCACTTTGATATTTTTTGCACATAAGTGTCTTTGAAAATTTTAATTTCAACTTTATAAAAGTAAAGACTACTTTGTCTAATATATATGGAATTAATTGTAGAAAATTTTGATAGTTGAATTTTTAGATTATAAAAATTTTGGATGATGAACTTTATAGGAAAAAATGGAGATTTTAAAATTTTATTTTTATAAAAGATGAATAATTCTTTTTTACCCCACCTCCACCCCCCATCCCACCCCCAAACTATCTTAGAATCCAAGGCAAATGTAGTGTTTTTTTATTTTGAAATTTTGAAAAAAAAAAATTGTCTAAAATTTATACACATGTTCAAACAGAAGGAGTAGAGAGCTAAAATTAACCAAATTGGATCCTACAAAAAATTTAAAGATTTAGATATGTATGAATTTCTTAAATTTAATAATTGTCATCATTGTCATACTATTTAGAACATCTTTAGAACATTTGGAATCATTCAAATTATTTTGTATTCTTAATCACACTAGGTTGAACCATTTATTCTTAAAATTGTTAAAAATATGAATTTGAAAAAATTCTCAAATGTTGATTATTTGTGTAGAACAAAGACTAGAAATGTCCAATTTTTTTTTTTTTCATCTCTACTAATCCTTTCATTGGAAAAACATTATAATTTCTCCCTTTTACTATTAGTCCACATTTTCTAAATAAATTTTAAAATACTTCTTACAATTAAATTTCAGAAATTAGAAAATACAACAAATATGTAAACTTGTTATTCTACAATTGAAGATCCTAGTCTACAAAGTATCAAAATTTATTTCAACCTACCAAGAATTTGCCATTGAAAATTTGAAGAGGACACATCATGTCCCCTTTGGTCCTTGAGGGGTTAAGGCACAATCATTTTCATAACTTTTGACTACATGTAATTTTGATTGCTAACTTGCTAAGCAAGCAAGCTAAAGAGTTCAAATTTTTTTTGAATCACTTTAAAAAAAAATAAAAAATAAAAAATATTTTTCTCAATTTATATGTATATGAAAAGCTTTAAATCATTCCATTTTGATTGATGAGATGAAATTCATGAGAAGTTTTAATTTGGAGGTAGTTTATAAGTTTATCTTTACTCTAAAATAAGTTTTGAAGTCCGCCTAATTTCACTATTCTCTGTGCACTTCCCTCCATGATCCCCATTGAGAAGGGCAGCCCCGCCCACCCACCCACCCACCCACCCACCCCTGGAAACATTCCCCAAACTGGCTAAATTTTGCTCGGTTTCTACAAAAATTATCCTTGTGCTACTAATACACAGTAAAAAATGGAGACATTTCAACCAAAATTGCAATAAATGATAGAATTTAGTAGCCAATTTTCAACCTCCTCCATAAAGGAATAAGCATCTATTTACTCATTTTTTTGTCATAGTATTCCCAATAATCCTTCACAACTTGCAAAATCCTTATTTTTCTATTTTATTTTGATACTACTCACTCTCAAGGTAGCCAAAGTTGATACATATTTGTTTGAAAGGGTAGCAATTGTACTAAATTCTACTCCCTCTGTCGTACTAAAAGCTTCCAAAATTATTCTCCTTAAGAAATTAACTATATTTTTGATGAAAGTGCCAAAAGTACATGCATTCAAGAATGAATAATCCATCCCTTAGATCTAAGTATGCAAAATTTGGAGTTTTGGCACTATTGTTTAGGCACCATTGTTTAGGCACTCCAAATACAAGTCAAAAGTATGAAATTTGACATATTTTATAATTGTTGTTAGCTTTGTCATTTTAGATGATTTAAAGGGTGGTGGATATAACAGGATTGAAATAATTCATTCTCCAATCTAAGTATCCAAAAATTATTTAGACGGTTTTGGGTGTTTCCACTTTATAGTGGGACAGAGGAAGCATGAACTAGTTCAGGGATCACCCCGGGAGTCCGTAGGAAGAATGGTCCAGGGGCCGGGCGAGGCTCCATGTGTTCATTGAAGCTGCTGTCAGTTGGTTGAGGTGGAATTCAAGGCCGTTGGTGGTTATTTTATTCGCTCCTTCAAATGGCCAAGCAGGCTGGGTGGGGCAGAGTGGCGGGGTTGGGGGTGGGTTGAGGGATGTTGCTCGTGTTGTCGGCTGTGTGGCAACCACGACTTCAAATCCATGTGCATGCCCTCACATGGTCAGGCCAGGCTTCGCAGCTGCAAAACCAACCAACCAACCCAAGGCAACAAACAGGCTCCTTCAGCAGAGAGCAGCAGCAGCTCCTTTCCAAAACACATGGATAGATAGATGGATAGATGGATAGATATTACGCTTGCCTACTATGGGAGTACTGTACCTCCTTCATATTATATTTTGTCATTAACTAGGTGTAACATGGAATGCAAGATGTATGTTAACCCTGACTAAGGTAACACATTCACAAATGGACCATCCAAAGGTTGGAATTGAATTTGAGGGAGGTGAAACATCCTGAAATATTCTTTAGTAAATTTTTCTAGAAAGATGAGTGCAACTGACATCTAATCCAAGTCGTTTCATATTTTGTGGAGCTTTGTGAAGTAAGTTATAAAATTTTGAAGTTAAAATGGGATAATGGGGCTCTAAAATGGCCCACCTCCTAAAATGTACATTGCTTCCACATGGCTAAAGGCTATGAAAAAGCAACGTATACAAATAGTGTACAATTAAAGAGGTGAGCCATTTTAGAGATTGAACATTTTTTGAACTTGTTACCTTATAACACCATTGGCCCACTATGGATACTAAGGGCCTCCTTCCACGTGAGTGGGGTGGACATAGTTAGAAGGACAAGCTACAAGTACAAGTGAACAATTATACTTCCATGTGAATCCAAAGGGTAGGAAGAGATGGAATAAGAAGCATGGCACTAAATCCTCCATTCAAAGTGGGCCCAACAAGGTAAATTTTGGATTTTATAGGATTAAAGTAAAAAAAATCCCCTTGTTTTGTGTTGTGTTTAGGGTATGTTCTAAACCTCTCCTAGCTAGTTTGAGATCTCTAATTGCAAATATGAATTCAAAATTTGAGAAAAGAGATATTTACAAAAAATAAATAAATATTTGCATTTTCCTCAAAGGTAAATTTATTCATTTGGGCCCACTTTGAATGGAGAATTTTGTATTATTAGAAGAGATTTGAGGCCTTTAGCCAACTGCGAGTTTCCAAACTATGGGAACGTAAAAATTGCTACAGGAATGCAGAAACAAGGGAATATAACGTGGCTGAGACTGTGCCATGTCATTAGATGGGTTTTTTTAATTTTTTTGCTTTCTAGGACTCCATTTAAAAAAATAATTATTGGCCTAATAGTAACCAACAATTTTGGGAACAATTTTGGAGACAAACCTGAAATGGCCCTCTAAAGGTTCCAAATCTCTCCTAATGCCTCCAAGTAAGAATGCCGCACATATTCATTCCCTTCAAGTTTGACCACTCTCCACCAATGGGCTTGTCCACCAATTTTGGTGAACCTTGAAATCCTTCTTATCCACTCATCGTAGCCGACAAGACAATTTGTATTCATTTCTTGTCTTCTAGTGCTTTTTTTGCCCACCTGGCTCACAAGGAAGGAGGCTCTAAGTGTCCAATGGCTAACGGAGAATTCTTGCGTATAAGACAAAAGTACAATTGTTCATCCTTGAAATTTTGTACAAAAAGGGAAAGATCTTGCATAATAATTTGATTTCCAATTAATATTTTTAAATATTTAAAAGTAGATGATTTGCACTACTTCAAAAAGGATGATTTCTATAGAAACCAATCCATCATTATAGGATTAAAGTAACCCATCATTTGAAGTCTACATTTTTTAATTTTTAGGAAAAACATTGAAATTTTTTATTTGCCACCCTTAATAAAAATTTGAAAATTTGGAATTCAAATTTGAAATCAAAGGATCCAAATTAGTTTAAGGAAGTGAAGAACAAAGTAGGAGAGGTAAAGAATAGAAGACACTAAACAACCTCAAAGTAGACGTGATTTTTTAAATATTTATCCTTAATTGGTGTGAAGGATGATGGATACCAAATGTACACTTTGGATTGGACCACTCTAAAGTCTAACACATAGAAGCAAGGAAGATTTTCTACAACATGGATGGTGCATTTCTTCAATTAGCCAACAACTTCAACCAAAAGCTAACTAACTAAGGTAGAAACACCCATTAGCACACATGTTACCATTCTTGTACTCTAGCTTGCACCTAATTGTATTCATGGACTTTGGTTAATGTGTCCTCTTAATGCTTAATTCTCATTTGTTGATCTGTTTGAAGCAAACATACATAATTCTAACCCACTGACCATTGATTTTTGCAAATTTCAGATTTAGGTCCACTTACGTGACAATTTCAATGGTTTAGGGAGCTAGCACTTTGAAAATCATGGGAATTATATAGGACATTGGAAAAATCTATTTTTTTTAATATTCATGATTTTCACTCATTAATATTTGAAAAATATTATTTTTTGAAAAATGTGCCTCCAACTATGTTGAATTGTTTATATTGACAAATTTTGGTACTTCCACCTTAAAGCTTGTATAAAAAAAATCTGAGTCAGTCTACATAGTTTTTCAAACTAGGGTGAAAATACTCATAACATCCTTGTACCATGCCTATTCATGTACCCTACACTTCCACTGAATGTATTCCTTGATTTCCATTAAATTGTCCTTCACAAGCATCATTAAATTGTACCCTTCTTTAATTGCTATTGATTCAATGTTGATTTTAGGTGTAGCTATATGATGGTTCCATCAGTCTAAGAGAATTTAGCATTAAAAGGACACATTAGCCAAAGTCTAGGAATACAAGACTTTGGTTGGGTTGCTTTGAGAGAAGGTGGTGTTGCTTTGAAAATTTATAAAAAATATGTGCCATATACTAGAATTCTAATTTTTTTAAATTTGTGATTTTCAATTGCCAATACTACAAGAATATTTTCTCTAGAAAAAGGTACCTCCGACTATGCCAAATTGTTTATTTTGATGTTTTTAGATGTTTCTACCATAGATTCTATGGATCAATCTCAATTGCAAGTGCTATCCTTGTTGATTTGTTGTCTCTTTCAAAAAGTAAGGTAAACCCCCTTGTTGTGATCTTCATTGTTAATTTATTTATTTGAAACAAAGAAAGGAGACTATTACTACAATGAAGGGAAGTACATGAGCCAAGTTGCAAGTAGCCTTGGATTGAATCACAGGTAGTGCTATCAAAGAGTGGTGGTAGCCACCCATCTACACCTCATTGCTTCTACAATGGCTAGAAAATAATACCATACCAAGGACCAAAGAGAGTCCATTGGGTTTTTACTCAATCATCTCTATAAACAAACCATAGCAACACCACCTCCTCTCAAAGCAGCCCAACATCTAATTCTTTATTTTATTTTTTAAAGAAATATAAAATGTCAATTTTATGGGTATTATTTCAGTCACATAGAGATACTATATGCAAAGTACCAAGAAGTGAAGTCAAAGGTCTATAACAAAGTTCATTTTTACTATACATACATACACATATGTATAGAGAGGAAGAAAGAGTAACTTCTCTTAACTAAGTCATCTCCAAAATCAATAGAATGCACCGTTAATCCCTAAAGCTATAAAATTGCGATTTCGAGCAGCTGATTACGAATGAAGTTTTTATTTTTATTTTTTGAAATTTAAATAAGAAAATTTCTCCTAAAGTATCTTTAAGGCCCAACAATTTTTATAATTTTTGATTACATGGTTAAAATGTTATGATATGTCATTTCTTTTACTTAGCAAGCAGCCTAGATAGCTAAAAAAAACTTCTTTAAAAATTATATTCTTAAAATGAAAAAATTTGAAATTGATTTATTAAATTTATATCTAAGTGGAAAGCTTTTAATCATTCAATTTTGATCAATGAATCAAAAGTTATGAGGAGTTTTAGTTTGAGGTAGTTTGCAAGTAGTTTTAGAATCTCTACTCTACAAAAAGAAGTTTGAAATTTTTTATTTAATTCAATTTTAATATTTTTGAAAAAAATTAAAACTTTGGATAAAGATTTTTTATTACAATATTACAACTATTGGGATTGGCATTTTTCATTTCTATAAGTAAATTCTTCACAATTTAGTATTTTGAAGCATTTTCTACTTCTTTCTATTTACTATTTTTTTCTATATGTTGTACAATTCGAAATGATTAAAAAAAAAATTTGAGCACATAGACAAATTGCATTAAAGGATGAATTCAAGGAATAACCACCATTTTGAGCACTTTTTCATACAAATGTGACTTTGTGAAGTGCAATCACCTGGACTTTTGCATGGATAAAAAAAAGATTTTTGTCGATCCAAATGTTAATATCTTGCAATTTATATAGTGAAAATTTCTGAAATTTTTTCCACATCTTTTGGAACCACCTTACTACAAGATCCTATGATTACATCTATAAAAAAAATTCAAAAAATTTGCACTTATATTAGAAATCGTTGTTTTGGAGTGTTTTAAGTGAAAATATAGCCAAAGACCTTTAGGGGTTAATGATTGGACCCCACTCCTTACATCTTTATTTAATATTTCTATTTTCTTTTAAGTATAGACATCAAATTGTTTGATCATTTGATCGTACTATCTTATAGTTGACATTACTACAAATATGGGTCTCATTAACTCAAAAATCATGACTCTCGTGAGAAGACACTTAAGCTTGCATGAGGAATTTTTTTTAATCAAATGGAAATTGATTGCACAATAAAGAACATGATGAATTTGAATATGCATTTGGAGCCTTCTTGTAAGTCTTCAATTTTCCAATCTCCAAGACCTTGTCATTAGATTTTTTTTTCAAGAGCACTGGAGGGCCATTTCATGCCTATTCTCCATGCTATAAACCATTTACTATCACCCAAAATAAAATAATAATTAAATAGTCCAATAAAATTATTTAAATTTTATTCATAAACTTATTTAAATTTTATTCATAAACTTATTTAAATTTTATTCATAAACTTATTTAAATTTTATTCTTAAACTTATTTAAATTTTATTCATAAACTTATTTAAATTTTATTCTTAAACTTATTTAAATTTTATTCATAAACTTATTTAAATTTTATTCTTAAACTTATTTAAATTTTATTCATAAACTTATTTAAATTTTATTCATAAACTTATTTAAATTTTATTCATAAACTTATTTAAATTTTATTCATAAACTTATTTAAATTTTATTCATAAACTTATTTAAATTTTATTCTTAAACTTATTTAAATTTTATTCTTAAACTTATTTAAATTTTATTCATAAACTTATTTAAATTTTATTCATAAACTTATTTAAATTTTATTCATAAACTTATTTAAATTTTATTCATAAACTTATTTAAATTTTATTCATAAACTTATTTAAATTTTATTCATAAACTTATTTAAATTTTATTCATAAACTTATTTAAATTTTATTCATAAACTTATTTAAATTTTATTCATAAACTTATTTAAATTTTATTCATAAACTTATTTAAATTTTATTCATAAACTTATTTAAATTTTATTCATAAACTTATTTAAATTTTATTCATAAACTTATTTAAATTTTATTCATAAAATTATTTAAATTTTATTCATAAAATTATTTAAATTTTATTCATAAAATTATTTAAATTTTATTCATAAAATTATTTAAATTTTATTCATAAAATTATTTAAATTTTATTCATAAAATTATTTAAATTTTATTCATAAAATTATTTAAATTTTATTGTCTGAAGTGGCCACATCAAGACTCTTGATTTGGCACAATTCCTATACTCCCTACACTTTGAGAACTCACAACCCTTTACAACTCTAAAATCTCATTTAATGTTTTTTCACTTAGCAATGTGAATCCAAAGTAAGTTAGTTCTAGATTCATTATTTTGAACATTGGAATTTTGATTTTGGCATAGAATGAATTCCCTAAGCTAGAAAGGGTTCTTTCTCTCCTTCCCTATTAGTTGTAAAACATAACCATGAAATAACCATTTGGTCCGAGAGGACCCTAAACTATGGGATGATGGTGGGAAGGCACCCAAACCAAATGACATGGTTGTTGGTCTCATACTTGTTAGTCACAAGATGTTAATGCGGTGCAAATTAAACCTCTCTATGTAATGGAAAACCCTCATAGTAAGTTGTTGAACATGCTTGTGTCCAAAAAAAGACAAAAAATATATATTCATGGAAGGGGTCTAGGTACAAGTGATTTCAAGGATGGTCCTTGCTTAAACTTAACCCTTGAAGGACGAATTGGTGGCTATGGAAATCATGCATTTTGATACCGTGTAACATCATCTACTTTGAATAAGCCAAATACACTCATTAGAAGTCAAAGTCATGTAGAAGATCTCCCCTTTCCACCCCTACTACCAAAGATAAATAGTTGCACTTTTGTCCAACAAGGGAAGATTCTTTGTCATTTATCAAACACGAAACGTCCGTTGCGGTGTGTAAGAGTTAATTTTGTAAAGACATTGTAAACGAGAATGGGCCAATGGATGACTTCACTATTGATTGCAAATAAAGCGAGTGGACCCATTGGTCCAATAATTAGAGAATTTTGGAGACTAACTTGGTCATGGGAGCCCCATCCATGTAGGGTTAACCCCTAAGTGATGCCGGCACCATTTTTTGGCATTCGGATGACTTCATAGGGGTAGAAGAAGACCTAAACAATAGTTTTTTCATTCCTTTTTTTTAATGACCTTTCATGTTGAGTCATAAAGAGTCTCCAATTGAGTTTCTAGTCGAACTAATGTTTGTTTTCATGTAGTTGAGAAGTAATTAGAGAAAACGGATGGCAAAATTGCCATTTTAGTGTATTTTGAGAAATTGACTAAATCTGAAATTTCTCCTTGAAAATGACATTTTTTGAGTTTGAGCCCAACTAATGAAATGAAGGTCCTCCACTCTAGTTTCTACTCCAATTGAAAATTTGAATTTAAAAAAAAAAATTGAATATTTTATTGCATTTTGAACTTCAGTTGCAATTTTAATGTCCATAGCATCCTATGCATAGAAGTACACGAAAGTTGAGTTTCCACCTTGATGTTTGTCACTACAATGTACAAACATGGTGAAATTTTCAGATTTTTGAGATAATTTTCTACTTGATATGGTTTTTTCTTCACTTTTCCTTCTAAAAAATTCCTAGAAATCAATTTTCCTCAAAAAATAAAAAAATGTAAATTTTTTGTGGAGTATAGAAGACACGTACTTTCATCTCTGAAAAATAAAATAAAAAAGTTTCGGACATATCTGCTTCCAAAATGGTAACAAGCTGAGTGACGGGCAAGGAGGCTTCCAAGCAGTGGTGATAGGTCCGTCCTTCCAGGGTCAGTAAGTTGGTTCCCATGGAGCCCCATTCTCCGAGCCTGCACTGCCCTGGCCTGCACTGCCAGTTCCAAAGGCTGCATCCCAAGGCTGATCCATTTGGTGCAAGGGCCATGCCAGGAAAAGGAGCCCCCTTTCTAATGAGGAGATCAATGAGGAGGCACGGCAGGCCAGGCCAGGCCGAGGAGGAATCCTGGAAAAAGGCCAACTGACGGAGGAAAGCTCTTCAATTGAGGAGACGGAGGAGCAGGCCGGGGGGCTCAGTTAAGAACTTATTGAAGCTGCCACCTACTGTGAGGCGTGGCAGAGATCAGAGGGAGACGGGGGGAGGACGGTAATTCCTAACTTACCATCCAAGGTGGGCCCAGCAGGGTGGATTTACCTCAGGGAAAAATACAAGAAATTTTTTTGTAAGTAAGGTAAGAGGTCCTATAGTGGACCATCTAAGGGCTGAAACAGAATATCAGGGAGGTAAAACCTCGAGAAATATTTTACAGTAAATTCTCCTTGAAAAACAAGTAGAATTGACATCTAACCCAAGTCGTTTCATATTTTTCTGAGCTTTTTTGAATTAGTTATCAAATTTTGAAGTTGAAAGGGCATAGGGCTGTAAAATGGTGCCCTAGCTACAATGTACACTGTCAGTACATTGCTGAAGGCTATGAAAAAGCAACATGTACAACTATTGTACATTTAAGATAGGGCACCATTTTGGAACCCGCTCCATTTAAGAGCCTTCTACCTTAATGTTTTCTTGCTATCAGAGACCCCAAATTAGCCAAGAAAAGTCTAGCACACACCTTAGACATAGCACAAAATAGGAGGCTTTTCTTTTTTTATCCCAGTAGGTCTTAGTAGGTCTTTGGTGGACCTACTGGGGTACATTATCCATAGACTGAAGTCATAAATGTTTCATAAACAATTTAATATTGCCTTTTTGTGTATTTAGTTGTACTTAAGTACTCACTAATCACTCATTGACATACTATCCCTTGTTGACAAAAATGCATTGTTTTTGTCACAAAAATGAATGAATTATAATGTTTTTTTGAATGAAATATAGGTTGAAAGTAGAAGACAAAATTAGGCAATGAACAAAATTGGGTTGGTCTATCTTAGCTAAGGTAGGGGGGTTGTGAAGCACTCAAGTTTTGAAATCATCCAACTAAAATGTACATTGTTTGTATATGTAGTTTTATCATTGTACTAGCAATGTACAAATAGCATACATTTGAGGAGGTAGGTAATTTTTGAGCCCTATGCTATATCAACATCAAAAATTCATAACAAATTCCACAAAGCTTCAAAAAATATGAGACGACTTGGATGAGATGCCATTTCCATTTGCCTTTCAAGGAAAACTTGTTGAAAAAACATTTCAAGAAGTTTCACCTTCCCAAATTTAATTTTAGCCCTTAAATAGGTGCTTTACATACCTTCTACTTTAAGATTCATGAGAAAAAAACAAAGCACCTACACTTGGAAAGAAAATTCAGTAGGGAAGCACTGGCTTACTTTGGAAATAATGTCCTTGCACAAATCTCTTCACCACTATATTAAAATTGGTAAATAGTGTTGGCAACACTAATTTGTTGAGATAACACTCATTGTGATTAGCAAGGTTAGTGTTAGAAGATTATTTATCCATTCTAACACTATTTTAGCTCTATAGTAAATTATAGTTTTCTAGGAAAGGGACAGATTTTCAAGGCGGGAGGAAAAAATTACAATTTTGCAGGGAAGGGACAGATTTTTATGGCGGGGGGTAAAAATTATAGTTTTGCAAGGAAGGGATAGATTTTTATGGCAGCAATTAAGTGCCCCAACACTATTTACATATAAGTTGAAAAATAGTGTTGGTGGTAAAAACAAGGAACAACACTAATTATCATCCAACACTATTTACCAATTTTAGTGCAGTCTATTCTAAGAACAATCCCACATCTACACTATGAAGCAACATTGTAAATGACTTGTACTATTGATCTCCCTTTGACAAGGGAAATCAATGGTACAAGTCATTTACAATGTTGCTTCATAGTTCAAGTGTGCCCATGCTCTAAAGCAACTATTGAATGGTTGGTCCCTCTTTTCTTGGGTTTCAGTGTACAAAAAATTTATTTCACCTCATTTTTCAAATGAAGGAAAACAAATGCAAAGTTTAAGATTAGTGGTTTTATATTTTTCAAAGCATTATTGAATTATTTATGAATTTCCAAAGATTTTTATTATAGGCACTAATTCATGCCAAAAATAGATCTTACAAAACTCATTCAGTTGCATCTTGTAAAGAGATGTAGGAAAACCAAAGAGAATCATTGACTCTTGCAATAAAAAAATATTTTAGCCTCAACCCATTCATTCTCTCTTATATATCAATTTTAGGACCACTTTATGTCCATTTAAGAGCTAATTATAGGCTATCATATAAGAGTTGATCATTTTTCAAGTAGACCATCTCAATAATAACTACATGTTATATGCCCCTATAGACTAAGTTGCATTTTTTTGGCAACATAGAAGTTTTCAGTAGCTCACTTTGAATGGAGTTTTAACCCCTAAATGTCCAAGGCCCTTTTTGAGCTTTAAGGAATTTGCTCTAAAGTGAACAAAAAGTCAACTTTATGATGAGCTTTATCAATTTTTTTCAAATGTAACTATACAAATTCAAACTAGACATCTTAGAGATTACTTAAGGAAAGAAAGCATGACAATATCACTTATGGATTGAAAGATTATAATGTTTGATCATAAGGGTGTTAAAATTGCAAAAGTGATGCGAAGTCTTTCAAACCTTTTTTTACAAGTCAAATCTAAAAAGTTGGTGACCAAAAAAATATGAGGTGAAAGGGCCTTACATGCATAACCCCAACTAATTTATAGGCTTTTCAAAATCTACTCTACAATTTTTTTTAAATGAATTTCTAATGTGATTTTTTCTCCAAGATCTAGTGTATTTGAGGCTCATTTCCAAGAGCCCTCAACGCAAGGGGTGCTATTATGTGAACTTAAAAGTTTGAGCATGTAAGCCTAGAAGACTACATACCTATGATATAAGTGTCTATATAATAGTAACCTTCTATAATAATAGTGTATATATGCTATAGATATGGGTGAATGCAAGAAAGACTTGTACTATTTGGCGTCACACTTTGAGTGACGGAGTTGTCACGAGCTATAACTTTTGAAGCATTAACTCTTTGAACTTGAAATTTTTATTGAAGATGACTGACTTGATAGTTATCAAAAACCTTATTTTTCAGAAATTTTCAAAAATCATTTTATATTTAAATTCTAATTTCTCTAATTTGTCACACTTTGCGGTTTAGGGGTTTTTAGTACTGGGGAGTACTTTAAATTAATAATTTAGAGCTGATATTTCTAGGGTCTATTCCTACACTAAATAGGCATGTTTCCACCGAAGGAAATTAAAAAAATCATTATTCTCTTTCCTCTACATGTGTGCTAACAAGCCTCCCTTGCGCGCACATTTTTGAACAATCAAGATAGTTTTCGGATCATTATTTTGGTGAAATACCTTTACCATAAAGTCTTCCCAAATGGAAAATTTTTAGTTTTAATAAAAATTACTTTCCCTATTTTTTACAAATTAAAATGTGAAAATATAGTGAAAGTTACAATTTTCACGAAATTCACCACTTTTCTAGTTCTCCTACTTAGAGAATTTTTCTATGCTTTTCCTTCCTAAGGTATCTTCTTCTTAAAGGTATATACATCAAATATATTTTTCACTTTTTTTAAAAATTGATTTACTATTTATACAGTACTCCCAAAGAAAAAAGTGAGTATTGTGCAAAACGCTACGTTTTGCCGCAGGTCTTTCTTGCAATGACCCATATCTATATTATAGGTATTTACATTATAAACACCCTCACTGGTTGCATGATATTCACTTATTTATATATATATATATATATATATATATATATATATATATATATATATATATATATGCTTAAGGCTCACATGCTCACACTTTCATGCTCACATAATAGCACTGTTGCCCTCAACATTAGAGAAAGTCAAGATTGCAATGGATATCCTTGTACAAAATCTTGAATAGAAAAATTATAGCCAATCGTTTTCAAGATTGAATTTCTGATTCTTAAATTAGACTTCAAAAAGAATTCTCCAAAAATACAAACTACCCAAAATAGCAACTTGATTAAATTTCATTTAACTTCAAAGTTTTGCAAACACCAAATTTTGGTGCCTTCAGCATTTAGGGATTAATATTTTTTCTTTGAAATTTTCACACAACATGGGGCTAAGATTTTATTTAAGGCCCAACATTTTTCATATCTTTTGACTCCATGGTTCAAAAGTTATTGTATGATATGAAGTTTATTTTCTAAGCTTGAGCAATCCAAGGGTAGATTAAAAAATCACATTTTTTAGAAACCAAATTTTCAAATTGGTTTTCTAAGAATTATACATAGAAAGCTTTGAATCATTCCCTTTTGATTAATGAAATGAAAGTTATGAGAGTCTTAGTTTGTAGGCAATTATATTGATTCTTTACACTAAAATAAACTTTGAAGTTCCTTACTAAACTCAATCTTCAATATTTTTTGGAAAAATAAATAAAAATATAGGATATCCATTTCTTATTGCAACATTACAACCATTGGAATTGGCTTTTTTAATCCTATGACTAAATTCTTAACAATTTAGCATTTTGAATCATTCTTTACTTATTTCTAATTACTATTTCTTCCTATATGTTGTACAATTCTATATGACTTAAAATCTTTCAAGTAGCTAATTTGTCTTGAAAAATGATTCCCTCAAAAGCACCAACTACAAAGACATTTTTTCAAACAAAGTTTATCTAGTGAAGTGCAAACGCCATGTTGTTTGGAGACCCCCCAAAGGTTGTTTGTCAATTCAAATGCTAATATCCTTGCATTCTACGTAGTAAAATTTAAAAAAATTTATCCACATCTTTTTAAGCCAACTCATTACAAGATCCTATAGTTATATGTGTCCAAAAATGGGTTTTTTTTAAAAACTTGGTACTTGTATTGGAATGGCAATTTTTGAGCATTTTTGATGAAAACATAATTGAAGAACTTCAGAGGTTAGTACCTCATCACCTAAGGGGACAAGAAGTGTCTTCTCAATTCAATTCAAAGTATTGTAACTTTTGCATCCAATGTTCAAATTCAATAAAACTTACTAGGAAAGTTGTGCATACTAGTCTAGTTTGTGTGGTAAAGTTTTCAGATCAATCTAAGATGTAATGATTTTTTGGGAGCCAATCAAAGTTCATAGGTTCAATTTGAATTCACCAGACTGCAGTTGATGGTTGCAACTTTGGAGGCTTGTATCTCCTTCATTAAATGTTTTTTTTCAACCAAATTTGTTGGATTATATTTCTTTAAAAGTCTAATTATTGTGGTCAAATTTTCATGGCAATCCAAATTGTTTTGAATGTTTGGGAGCAATTCGAAGTTCAAAAACCACACATTATTGGATTATAGTGAACTTTGGCATCTTATTTCTTCCTCATATGGTGTCCATTTCTAATATTTTTGTGTGGAAAAGTTGCACATTTTAATCTAGTTTGTATGGCTAAAATTTCATATCAATTACAAAAGTTGTTTGTCATTGAGAAGCATTTTAGTAGAAGGAGGTGCAATCATAGATGTGTTTTTTGCCCCCTTTTTTTCTATTTTTTTGACAAATGTTTCAAAGTCATTTTGCAAACAATTCAAAGCATTTGAATTAATTTTTTTCCCCCAACGTGTTTGTACAATGATTTCAAAGCATTTTTAAGTTTAAAGTTTTTTTTCATTTGAGTAGGTTTAGAAATCAAATTTCACCTCCAAATGTGTTTTAAGGAAAATTTTAGCATCTTTTTTCAACACTAAAATATTATGATCTTGCAATCTATATGGCCAAATTACTCCAAATTTGATCCACATCATCTACAACATGCATACTATAAGATTGTATGATTGAGTTTTGCATAGCTTGGTGACATTAAGACTTATAAGGCTTGAAAAGCAATGATGCTTTTAGGCCTATTTAGACCTTAAAAGATGAAGGATTAATATAAAACCTTGTGCTCTTGGAAAATTGATTCAACAAACAATAGTACATATTTTTTTCTCTACGTATAACTCAATGTTACGAACTTTGCCACAACTCTTGTTACAAAATCCATCACATTTTCATCTAGGAGAATTATGTACACATTTATGTTATCTCTTACAAACAAAAATATGCAACAGAAGTATTGTTATAGACTTTTACAACAATTTCTTAATTAGTTAGGGATTGCAATAGGAACTTGTACATGTTGAGTGCAAATCCATCATTCAAATTGACCTTTTTAAGCCTTTGTTTTGTAGCTATTATAGGATATATTGTAATTATTGTAGGTGAGTAAGATGGCAATTATAGATACACTATTTGTCGGCTAAAGACTCTTTGGGGTCAAATGTATAACACACTTCAAAAATTCATAACAAATTTGTTTTTTTCAAAAATGACAAGAGGGCAAACTAGTCATTGTGCTTGTCACAGGCTACTTTAGTTTAGTTGAAGAAGAAAAGTATGAAGAAGAAGATCTCCAGACCTATCTATATATTATATTCATCCATTATTTGCTAGTAGGACCACACAAACTAGGGAATTGATCTACAATAAGAACCACATAATGAAATTGACTATTGATAGATGTTCTTTATGTCAATTCTTTAGGTACATAATCCTTGTTTTATTTTTAATAGTGATTTATTCAAAAGCTATAATAAAAGATTTTTAAAAAAAATTTATAGATAAATTCTTTCTTTTTGAATAGAAAAAAATTGCTAAATTCCTATAGATTCTTAAGATGGAATTGCTTTATTTCATATGAACTCATACAATTTGAAATCATAATAGAATTCTCATCAATATTTTAGATGTTTTGATCTATGTCTATAAATGTAAATATCATCATTGCTCTACTATAGATAATTTTTGTTGTAAAATTAAGTGCTAAATCACACTCCTACCTATTGAAGAGGAAATAGTCTTGAACCAAAAATCCAATTGTTCAAGACTTCAAAGAATAATTAGAATGGGGCATGCTAAACTTGCTTTTGCTATAAGGAGTCATTAATATAAGGAAGCTCATTGGAGTTTTTCCATTGCTTAGGTGATGAACATTTTAGGATAAGTATCACTTTGTAAAACCTACATTTTAACTAAAACATTTATAACTACTTCAATAAACATCTGAAAATCATAAATAAGTTAAAGTAGGTTAGATGCAATGTCTATATAGCATTTAGGAAAATATATTGAGATATTCAACATCTTTAGAAATCTAGATAAACATTAGATAAACACTTTACAAACATGCGTTCTTATACCAATTCAAGAACTATCTTGAGAGGTCACCAGGTCCATTAGGAATATTCAACCACTTTGGCCATGTGGACTTATTGAAGCGAGATCTATCTTTATTACATGTACTTGAATATAAACCTTGTAAAGGTAGGATCACCATGTAACCATTAAACAAGATTACCATCCTTAGAGAACAAACTGAAGGTGAATGTGAAATCTTTGTAAAGTGGGAAACGGATCTTGTTGCTTGTCCAACACTTATTTGGTCAAGGAATTGTAAAGAATAATATTAATAGCATTTGACTTTGTATCCTAAATGTTGTACTTGACAAGCCATATTCATCGTAGAATTATATCTAGTAGGTTGAAACATTCAAAAACAAATGCAAAACCTATTTTTTTTCACTCAAAACCAAGCTTTAGGGTTAAACTAAGTAAATTTCTTTAATAAGCATAATTGAATGTCAAAAAGCTCTTATTTTTTAATCACATAAAAACAAATTGCAAGAAATCCAAGAATGATATTTGATCATAGCATGTAATGGTTATTAGAGGTTAAGTTGAATTTGTAGATTTTCAAATCTTGCCAATTTCCAATGTTCACACCTTGAAGAAAATTCAACAAGAATTTATGTTTTCTTTCTTTCATATAAAGCTCACTTTTGGAAGCATGCTCAAATTTGCATGATCCTATCTTCTTATCATCAAAATACATATTTTGAATTCATGACATTAAAAGCCTCAGCATAATTAGATGGAAAAGGAATACAAGAGTTACAATTTTAAGGTAACCATGTTTAATTGCACTTAAGTAAGTCATTAACTAACATTTCCCATTTTCTTCTTGGATCTTATTCAAAGTCAAAAGACAATTTAAAATTTTCTTTGTATGCATTTTTGGGGTACTACATGAAAAATTATGATTTTCCAAATTGCTCAAAATATCATATCCAAAAGTAACTCTTAGCTTTCATTAACCCCAAAATTCCTTTGACCATATTTCACAAAAACAACCCTCAAAATGAGCGTTTTTGATGGCAAAGCCCCCCAAAATTGAAAAATAAAATCTCCTTGCATCTTTTTGTAAGATCTAGTGGTAGATAATTTTGTTTTGTTGTAGTTAAAAATGGGAGGTTTTGACCACACAAATTCAAGATTATATTGTTTGAAGCAAGGTTTGAAGTTGAAGTTATTTTCATGAGGCTTCCAAATTTAGGTCAACATTGATTTAAAGAGACTTTTATACAAGTTAATTTCATTTTTTTTGTTTGAACTTTTATTTCTTTCTCATTAGGGGGACGTGAGGGCATTGGAAGACTACAAGTTATTTTGAGTTCCCAAACTATGGGAATGTGTCACATCAACAGTCTAATGTGGTCAAGAGAATGCTACATCCTAAAATACTAGTTTTTTTATTTTTTATTTTAAAAATAAAATAAATTTTTTTAATCAATTTTAGGTTTCTTAATTTTTTTGAAATTTTTGAGATTTTTTTTTGACAAAAATTTAAAAATTCAACCAATTTAGGATGATTTACAATTTTTGGATAGCATGGGGAACAATCCTGATATAGCCTTCCCTTGCCTTCAAATACCATCCAATGTTTTGTGATTGAATTGGCTACATGCTCAAAAAATTTCATAACATTTCAAATTGGAGAGCAAGTACCAAAAATTCCAAATAAGGAACTAGCTTCAAGAAAATTTTCATATTGATCCATTTTTTCAACAATTTTTGGCTTGCAAATATAGTCGTCTCTTTTAAATTTTGATGATGGAATTCAAGGTTTCAAGTAGTCCAAAAAGAAGGAGGAAAAAAAATGCACAAAATTTTTGGCTATCACAAGCTTGATCAATTTATAGCTTATCACATCCAAGCTAAATTTAAAGGCAATTGGACTTATTGAGCATATATGGGCAAGATGAGGCCTAGTCAAGTTTTGCTATGCCTAATTCATCACGGATCACTAACATTGGATAATTGTTTATCACATGCTATGTCCCCTAAACCCCTACATTCTCCTTTTGCATGAAGATGTCAATTTATTCTATGAAATATAATTTAAAGAAATTCAACATTATATTCATAAAAGTCAAATATTTGGCAACTATCTCAAATAGCTTCAAAGGCCACTTATACTTTTTACATGTAAATAGATCAAAAGACAAGTTCTTTATACAAGAAGGGTGGTAGGAGGAAAATAATCCATGCGGGAGCCCAACAAGATCACTTAGTGTATCTATGACAAACCATATGTTTTCAAGTGATTTTTTTGGCCTTCTACTTATTTTTTAATAAACTGTAATTTCAACCTATAATTTTGAGCTTTGTTCAATACTTCAATAATGATTATAGGTTTCTATTGTCGAAAAATCCCCAGCTCAAGTAATATATAAAATGATTTCTTGAATAGGTTGAAAAACAAACTAAAATGACATAATTTTCATTTCAAACATTTATTGAAAATAAATTTAAATCATTATTGCATCATGATTTCAAAAAAAATGAACCTACGATAGAAATTTTTTTTAGCAATTTTTGGTTCTTTTTTATACAATTTATCTTAAATAATACAGGGGTGTGAAAGTTGTTTCAACTTTCTACTTTGTGTATCACTTTACTTTAAAAAAATTCAGTTAATTATATTTAACAAAAAAATAAACTATTCAAAACATAAAATTTCAAAGTTAGAAAATTGAACCTTTTTTTAATTCCTTTTTATTTGAATTTTATAATATAAGATAGGGGGTCTAAATTCTTATCACACTTAGTTTCTAATACCCTCAACAAGTGATCTACCCCAATGTAGGAGATGTATATTGGAATTAATAGGAGCTCAACCACTTAAAGACAAAACTCAAAGAAGAATGGAAGGAACATTTTCTTTGACATTTCAAACATCTTTTTTAGATTTTGTCAATCATTTTTGTATGTGGTTATGAATTTATAGGTCTCAAAAATTGGTGGAAACAACTTGTTTTCAACAAACTTAGGCCAAAAATTTCCTCACACCCTACCCTCGCTCTTTTAGACATTGTGATGAAAACTTCACTCCATTGTAAATGATCCTACACATGTTGCCCATTGTCCATAAAAAATGAAATTTTCTCTCATAACTCCTCATAGGCAAATCCAATTGTAAGAAGATTTGGTAGTGTGGCAAAGTATCCCTTGTCCCCACAACCAAAAAACATCAAAAAATATAATAAATATTTCTATTCATAGTTAGTTGTTTGAAATTGCTATATTGCCTAAAAAGCATTGGTCCTTTAGAAGTTGATAGGCGTAGTACATTTTAGATAAGAATCTACAGGGCTCAGTTCTAGAATGGGGATATGATTAGGTGGAGATACCTTATATGGTGAGAGACTAGGAATTTGTACATTATATCCAATGAAGAACTTAAATTCATGAATTCTTTATTGGTATATTATTGAAATAGGGGATTCAACACTTTAAGCCTATTTACTTTATGAATTTTGCAAGGAACATGTCACTCTTTCCTTGATGGAAGATGCATTAAAAACCTAGTCAATCTATAGACATCCTACCTTTCATACAAAAGCCACCAAGCAAAAGTATGATTTTTTTGGCACATAAATCTGTAGAAGATTTACATCATTCTATTATGTCCTCAATTTATCATTTTTAGGTAAATATGCATCAATTATTTTATATATTGGATAAATGTTTCAAAAGTGGAAATTTCAAAACTCTAAAAAAGAAAAGTTTTATATTTTATTTATTAATACTGAGGAGTATGTGAAGTATATCTTGTATACCAAACATGCTCAACTTTGTAGAATGCTTCAAAATTTCCAATTATAACGAAATTAGAAAGTTTGAAATGATTTTAGAGCTTAGGATTTGAATTTAGGCTAACTATTGTCTAGATTATATTGATAATGACCCACTATTCTTTAGCAAGCTTCCTTTCAAGATCTTCTTTGGTGCAAAGAACCTTGATTTAAGGGAAGTGAAGGCTCTTTGTTTAAAACTTAAGAAAGATGTGAGGATATGAATACAAAATAACAACAAAAATTATCTACCAATTATGGATCATATTTTGTTATTTACAAAAAGTTTTGTTCTAAATAATCCCAAATGTACAAAGAATAGATTTGACTATAAATTAAAAATTTTGATGGATTTTGATGTGATTTCAATTTTTGGGATGATGTTTTGAAATGAATTAAATTTAGAATAATAAGTTACCCTTTTAGAAATAAAGTTTTTTTCCATTAGTACTTTGGAGCAAAATTTATGCTTAACTAAACCACAAAATAGTGTAGCTTGGGTAAGTAAAAAAATCCACAAAATTTGAAATAAAATTTGAAGTTCCTATTTTTTTAATGGATTATAATTTTTCTATATAAAAAGAATTGATTCCATTTGCACAATTAATGTGAAAATTATAGAGCATCTTATTTTGTGGATAATTGATTTGAGCATTCTTAACCCTTTAGGGCCTAGCAAACCAATTTTGGTTCTTTTAAATTGAATTTTGGAAATTGGAACACTTTCTTGGCCTTAGTTCCTCTTGGGGTATGAACAAGATGTGAGGGCACAGGTATTCTGCTTCCAATGAGCCATTGGCCATCAAATTTGGAGCAATGATGATTTGTCTATTGCAATTTGAAGTTGGGAATTTTAGAGTTTCAAAATGCACTGTGGAACATGTTTCTCTATTGAATTTATTTGTGTATAATTAAAAAGAGCATGCCAACTTCACCATAGTGTTCAATATAATGAACTCTATTTTCAATAAAAATTTCATGGAAAATTGAGCTTTTTTGTAATTACTATGATTTTTCAAAGGCATAAACTTTAAAAAATCATACAAATTTAATTTTTTTTCCAAAAATAAATTAAAAATCACATTAGATAGAAGATATGAATTCTTATTTGTAGAAAAATAATAATTTAAATTAAATTATAAAATTTTAATAAGAAAATTTGATTCTAGAAGAATTCAAGAGGTTGCTTGGGGCTCCTTAGGCCCTAAAGGGTTAAATAAAATTTACTTTTTGGATTTGAATTACTTACATTTTGATTTCTTTCTTAAAAAAGAGGGAATTCTATGAGGTGGCATTTTCTTATTAGAATGATCTCCCTATTAGAATAAATGTATTTCAATTCCATCCTAGATCTATTAACATTTTTTTTCCTTTTATCTCATATCTAATACTTCTACTTAACAATTATCTTTAAAATGAAATCCTTGTATATTTGTTTGAATTTTTTTTTCCAAAATTCTCAAATCAATCTATAACATAAATTATTTTTTATTAAAAATCTAGAATGAAAATATTTTTAGTTAAGGGGATTCAAATTCTTATAATCTAGATTGTCAAAGGTGCCAAGAAGCATTTTTCTTTCACTTTAAAAGCAAAAATCTTTCAATTTGTGTAGTTAAAAGTTTATGAAATTTATTCTATGCATATTAATCTCTTAGAAAAATCTTTGATTGTAATAAAAATGGAAAATTGTTTTTTTCTTTGATTTAAAAATAAATAATTAGTGAGATTGATTTTAAACAAAAGGCTTCAAGATTTTAGAGTTTTTTCAAATTTTTTATTGATATTTCAAGCATTTTCTCCCACCTTCTTGGTTTGAGCGTACCACATGATTTCCAAAAAGAGAGTGGTGGAGTCAATGATCTAGTTGCGAGGTGGAGCTAGAAAATTCCTTGTAGACCAAATCAAGAAGGCCAACAAAAGTTCCCTTTAGCAATAGTTGGTGGATGATTTAGAGCCACTATAATAGAGGGAGGTTATTGTGGAAAGCCATATACTTCACAAATTGTTGCAAATATTGTGAACTTCTCACAAAGCCTTCTCTTGATGTTAGTTTCTTTCCAAATCCTAATTTTTAAACTAAATTTTAAGAAATCTAAAACTATCCCATGATCACACAAAGTTACACCCCAAACATATTACATTGTATAGAATATATGTGCAAATTCAAACAAAACTTGATAAATCCACTAGAGATTTGTAAAAAATTTAGTACAATTGTCTAATGTGACTAATGCCCTTGTAGGATGTTAGTTTCACTAATCACAATAACCTAAATCCTCTACATCACTTAGTTTACCCCTTGATTCACTTACTTCGTTTTTTTACACAAATGGAACAAGATTTCATTGTACATGGTGATCCACCTACATCTTAATTGACAAATGTAACTATTGCTCTGTGTTGGTATTCTTGTCACTACCTTGACCTTTGACTTATCAAAATATGGAATTTAATGACAATAAAGGAATGTGAAGGTCTAATGTTCAAATCTAAAATTTTAGAATGAATCTATAAGCCTTGCACATCTACATATGCAAGTGTTGTTGGGGATTGAATTTCACTTGGTTTCTATTTGGCAATTTCAAAAATCCACTGGCAAAATTATTTTAGTGGTAGATAAAATGTCTTCAATGGTAACCCCTAAAGTCCTAAGGCCATTTTTGTAAAAAAACACATTCAAAACTATCATATCTACTATGTTCATCCATAACTACACAAAAAAATATTTCTCTTAGAATACAAATATGACATCTTGTGATTAACTTGCTTCAAATTATGTGGTAAAAAGTTCATAAAGTTTGATTGAATAAATTGGAAGGTGTTAGCATTCAAAAAAAGGGAAAAAAAAAGCATTTTAAAATTTTGTCTTGCAATTTCAGATGACTTTGACTAACATTTGTAGAAAATATTTGCACTATAGACTGACTTTGAATTTTTTTTTAATTGTCTTGAAGAATTGAGTTGAAATTTTAGGAAAACAATTTCAAGAAACACACAATTCATTTTCATTATTTAAAAATTGTTAAGTAGAAGTAGGTCTAAGACTAAACAAAAAACTAAATTGTCAATGGCTCTAAGACAAATTTAAAACACAATAATTCCAACAATAAGATTGTCTTAGCAAGCATATTTAACCTTGTGAAACAATTTTTTTTTAATTATGAAAATCACATTAAAAATGAATCTTATTAATTATTTTTTGAATAAGATGTTTAAATTGCCTTCCAAACAAGACCATCCATAACTTTATCACGGCTAATCCAAATATATGAACCAAAACTTCACATGTAGACTAATACAATATTTCAATGATTCTTTTTGAAAAAAAATTCACCTTTTTGAGATTTCTTTTGTGTTGTCCACCAACTTCCATTTTTAGCTTATTGTGCCCTAATTTTTGCTCCTAGGTATTGATTGAAATTTTAAAAAATTAAATTCCTAAGAAGCATATATGTTTTCTTAGCTTTACAAAATGTTTCAAAATACTAAGGTGAATATTGAGACCATATGACTGTGAGCCCTTGAGATGGCACTCAGGACTCTGGGTCCATTTTTCGCGATTAAATGGCGAAAATTAGTCAAAATATTCAAGGAAAAGACATAAAAAGAGTGTTGAGGGAGTTTTGATGTCAGTCTATGCCAAAATGGTGGAAAACCAACTTAGATGGTGGAAAATTCCTAATGCTAGAAATTGGAATCATTCTAAGTCTCCAAAGCAAGTATATGTGAAGAATTAGTAATTCCGAGAGAAATGAGGAATAGAGAGTTAGTCAGTCCTAGCAATTGTCTGTGCAAAGTCAACCTTTTAAGGATGCATAAGACACACTGACTAAGCTAAAAGAGTCTACTACGTGCGTGGGGAAGTTACCAAGGCTTAAGTTCAATTTTGGAAATAAATTGGATTTAAAGGTAAAACCACTACAATGGATTTGGAGAATTCGAATTTCACGAGACAAAGATGGAGGATTGGAGATTGAAGACTACAGAGAGGTGTTCCAAGGGTAGGAGCATGCCAGGAGCGAACGAGAATCAAACAATTGTCCAAGATTCCCGGGCATCGGGAATTAGATTGTCCAATTGGGCAATGTAATTCCAAAATTACTAAAATTAGAAAGGTGCAAGGTTGCATGGGACTTACACCAAGAATCTAGGAATGCCCTAGATGTTACCCAATTTATTTCGTATTTTTCCGAAATCTCACGTTGACTCCATGGGAAGTCAACCGCACATAGAAATGATCGTAAAATCATAGAAATTACATATGATGCGGTAAAATCTCACTAAAAATTAGGATAGGTTTTTGTGTGCTTAATAAGCGCCCGGTCAAGTTTGAAGACATTCCGACATTCCCAACTACCAAAACCGGCATCAACATCGAAATTCACTGGAAGTTACAAGTTGGCGGCGGGTTGACCGGCGTATCAGGAGCGAATGATGTCCGATTGTCGCAAATAAGGAGTCATTCCTTACTCTCACGGACATTCCTAACGACCCCGGCCTGACAGATTCATCAAATTGCGCAAATCCTAAAAGTTAGATTTTTGACTTTTAATTGGAGTTACCGTAATTCCAATTTGGGCGCGCAAATGGCCTAGGAGTGAGGGGTAAGGGGTCCCTTAGGCTAATTGGGGTCTTCTGAAGACAATGGCGCAGACGGTTTTCCGTTTCGAGTTGTTCCCTAAAAGATAGAGAGGGTCAGCTCTTAGTTTGACTTTTTAATCGTTAATTGCGGTTAATTAGAAGTGATTTTGGAAATATCTCTTGGAAAATCAAAGATTGGATTTGGTCAAGATCTCTTTCTTGCGTAAGAAGCCATCTTTGGGCTAAAGAAAGACAATTTTCGAAATAACTTTGGATTAATTCGCAAAATATCTAGGTAGATTAGGGTTAATTCCAAAATATTTTTGGGTTAAGATCTTGGATTTGATTTGGCCAAGATTTCTTTGACAAAATGGGGATGTTTTTAGAAATTTCCACCATTAAACAACTAATATTTTGGAATTACATTAGGGTAGTTTAGGGTAGGAAGTAACAAAGTGTTTTCACTGGCAATTACCAAGAGGGGCCCGGCCACGGGTATATAAGGGCCCCCCTCGAGGTTGCCAGTACCCTTATTTCTTGCACCGACACTTTGTCATTTCACTTAAAGTGCTACCGGTGTGGCTGGAGCACCACTTGGACCAAAGACCTTGGCCAAGTTTTGTATTTTGCAACCATTTGAAGGCTTAGGGCCCCTTCAAGTTCATTTCTTTGCTACACTTTGCTTTTGTAACGGAGCCTCATACTTTGCCAACAATTATCTTTGAAATTTCAAGTATTGAGCACCAAAGTCCGGTTTAAACACTGTCATGTGTACCTCCTTTGGTTGCAAAGTCTTGAAATACTAGGAAATTTTGAGAACTCAACGTGAAAGTTCGGTTCAAACACTGTCATGTGTACCTCCTTTTGCGTAAAGAATTCTTAAAATACTTTGAAAAAATTACCAAACGGCGAAGCTTTGAACCTCATAATCCAAGTTAAAAGGTTTAATTCGGGAAAGGTTAGCCAAAACCAAGGGCCAATTGAAGGGCTAAGAATTTGGAAGGTTTAAAGCCTCCAACCCAAAGTCCAAACTATCATTCTATCGTTATCTTCTTCACCCCTATTCCCCATACTTGCGCATTTGAGTAAGAATTAGAGTCATCTTTGATAAAAGAGAACCATTATTGGAGATATGGAGTAGTTGGGTTCGCATATAGTGAAAAAGGGAGATTAAGTTAGAGTATTTAGAGCCCCAAATAGTGAAATTATAGTCCAAAATACCAAAACTTGTAGTTCAAACCAAACCCCCGGAGGCCCAAGGAGGCGGACAGACCCCCGAGGAGCCAGACCCCAGAACCCCCGAGGTAGCCAGACCCCCGGAGAGCGGACGGAGAGCCCAGGAGGCGGACGGAACCCCGGCCAATTGGGTTCCGCCACGTGGCGCGGCCTGAGTGGGCTGGAGCAGACTGAGCCGGACCTTAGGTCCAAAAAACTAGTCCGAAAACTCACCAAAAAACTTGGTTTTTGATTAAAACTACGGGTTGGCAGTGGAAGCCACACCCCTTTCAATTTTTATCAAAAATCTAATTTTTGGGGAAATCTCAATTCTTGCCTTACCAACAACATTCCGCCATAGCCAACTCTCTCATAGAAAACTTGCAAACCTTGCAAAACACAAATGAGAGAGAAAGAGAACTAGGAGGAAGATTAAGGTTGTGAGATTCCTAACCGTGACAAATTAGATTAAAAAACTAATTTCTTTGGAATAACACTATAGAGAGGGATTCTTTATTCTTGGGGGTTGACCTTTGGGAATAAAAAATCCATTTATTTGGAATAACACTATTGAAATTGTTCTCGGTCTTTTGGAATGTTCTACATTCTTTGGCTATTAGATTCTTAGAAGGTTTGGATTTTGTTAGTTTTGTTTTATTAGGTCTAATAAGCCAAGAAGGAAACAAACAAATTGACAACCAATTTCTTTACGATTAAAACAAATTCAAAAATTAATTAGATTTGAAAAGATTTGATGATAGTTATTGATTTAAATATTCTAATAAGCCAAAAAGGAAACAAACAAATTGACAACTAATTTGTTAGGATTAAAGAAATTCCAAAAATTCATTAGATTTGAAGAGATTTGAAGGAAATATCCCCTTCAAATTAATCTAATTTAATTTAAGGAATTTTATAATATCAATTTAGAATTTAAACTAAACAAACAACAATTGGTTAACTATTAGATTTTAGTTCATTCCTTTAGGACAAAATACTAACCAACTAGGTAGACTGATTCAATTGTAGTATTTCTTAATTACCGGGAAATTAGGAATTAAAAGAATTACGCATTTAAATCAACGCTACATAACCTTTAAATCCCTTTTAGACAGGACAGAATCATTTGACCAACAACGTGATAATTATTATGGATTAGATGGAGAACCGAGATGATTTCGATGGCGAGGTCGTAGGGGAATACTTACACATGATGATGTTTGACGATGGGACCATGGAGATTTATGCAGAAGAGGTAAACCGCTCACATTTGATTTTCATTCTCATTATTTTACTGTTAAGCTTCTTTTTGCCAAATGTTTGGAATTAGACTTAGGAATTCTCAATTGCCAAAATAGAGTAGAGTAGGATTGTTTGGTTGACTTTTAGACTAGAATAGATAAATTTACAACCCCAACTTAGGTTAAAGGACACTTTAAAACATGACTAAAAGAGTTCATTGCTTGGAAGGCTTTCTTTTTCACCCAATTAGAAAGAAAACTCAATTAGACACAAGACCCGTGTGAAAAACTCTTAGCTCGAGGGTGGAGTTAGGAGCGCTCACAATGACCCTACCCAAAGTTGTATTTTGGTCCTAGTAGGGCCAATGGGACTTTAAGAGCTAAATTGTTGATGTGGCAATTGCTCAGGTATTAATTCCCAATTGGTGAGACTTCCTTCAATGGTACATCCATTTGATGACACTATTGTACTGACTACCATAATCTACATTAGTTTAGTAGACAAATCACATATGCTATAATTGTTTGTTATTTCACATCTTATGCAAAATGTAAGTTATGAACAATGTAGTTTGCTTGAATTCTATAAATGTAGGGTAGGATCAACACTTCTCTGTAGAATATACTCCCTCTGTTCCACTAAAAAGCTCTAATTCAAATAGAATTTTTGTTCCACAAAAAAACTCTGTTTCTTAATTTTGACCATTTAGTATCAGTTTTTTTCAAGTTTTTTGTGTTGAATGACCTTGTGAGGGCAAGTGAAATAGTGTGGGAGCAAAACTTAAGATTTGCAAGCTTAGCCTTGCCCATTTAAAGCTCATTGCATAAATTGCTCCTTCAAATACTAGTATTAACAATGCATTATGTGCCCACTTCGTGCCTATGCAAATTTGATTATAAGTCAATTAGTGTTTTGTTTTTTTATATTTAGGTTAGAGAATAAGTTTCTAGAATCTTAGTGTTGCCACCACCCTTTAAATAGTTTAAAATAATAGAAGCAGCAATGTTTCCAAACTATACTAAAAAATCATACTTTGCACATGGATTTTGGATGTTTAAACGATAGCACCTAAACTAGACATTTTGCATAGATTTGGGGGATGGATTAATTGTTCTTCAATGCATGTATTTCTAACACTATCACTTTAAAAATAGTTAATTTCTCAAGGGGAAGATTTTAGGAGGTTTATAGTAGAACAGAGGGAGTACATATTTTCCATCAAAATATGGTTTGACAAGCAGTGTTCACAAAATTGGCTAAATTTCGCTCTATTGCTACTAAAAAATTTCAATAACTAAATCTCTATAAGAAAAAATCCTTCAAAAAATTAAATTTTAGTTAAAATTTCAACAACCAATAGAATTTGATAGCCAATTTGTTACTTACTCTACATTGGAATTAGCATCTCTATAGTTAGTTACGGGTATTAGTAGCCCCTGTTATCCTTTATAACTTGCAAAAATCCTTCCTTTCCTAATTTTTTTAGTGCCACTTTCTCTCAAGATAGTCAAAGTTGATGCTTATTTATCTTGAAGGTAGCAAATTGCACTAAATCCCCTAAACTAGGTAGCATATTACACTAAATTCTATAAAGTAGTTCTGGGATCACTGTTGACAAGTGCTAGAAATAGAATTTCTGAGGCCAGTATTCTTTGTTTCACCAAGCAAATTTTTGGGGTTTTGGGGTTTCACATAACAAAACAATTTCCCTAAAATTTTGGCATTCATTTTTAGAATCATTTTCCGCCGACCTGCCCTCCCACTAGCACTACAGCAATCACTCAGTGGCAGGTGGCACTGCATCCCGCAGTGGTGGCTCTGCGTGCTCGAGTAATATAACTGAACGTTTTTCCGCAACAGTGAATTATTAACCCCATTTAGTCAGGCCCCAGCCACTGCCTGGCTCTGAATTAGATGGGCTCCGAATCTTTTGAGGCAGTTCTAAGGTACCCAAGTTTCAGCCAGGTGCTCATTCCTACTCAGGCTTATTATCATATGGAATCCGTCCTTCCTGATCCAAGCAGAGAGACGCTAAGGCATTTCATGATGCGGCTTCTTACACAAATTTCTTACTGATCATGAGTTTGCGGCTGCCAGGATCAGGGGACGATCGCGGCCATCGCACTCCTCACTCGAGTGACTGCAAAATAACAAGGAACCCAAAGCTGGAAAACGGGACGTTGACGACCAAACTACACCTACCGCTAATTGTGACCCTGCTGTAAAAGCCAGTGACAATTGTCCTTGCTGAAATGTACTGTTCACCCTCTTCACCCGTAAGGAAAAAAAAGCTTGCAAGCCTACTTAAGAAAATTGCAAATTAACCCCTGAGCGCCCAAGCGCCCCAAATCTGGCCTCTCCCAATTTCATGTTTGACCACTATAATCGCGTGAACCGTACGGTGAAAAAATCCACAATTTTTTCCAGAGACTCCTTTCCTATCCCTCTTGTAATCTCAACGGCCGCGTCTCTTAGATCTCATTATTTAATGTGTAGGATCAATTTCAATGGCAACTTTTGGCCTACTTTGGAAATCGCGTTGGGCGCTCAGGGGTTAAGGTAGGAGCATTCAATGGTGTTAGTGTACCTAATGGCGTCAATTTCTATGTTAAATATAGATTGTATGTAACTTATCATTTAGGTCAAAACAAATAAGCTATTTACTATCACTATAACAAAATATGATAAAAGAAACAACACTCACAATTGACTGCAATTCTTATTGCCACAGTTTTGTGCATATGCGCGTAGTGGATACTCAACTCCTTTTGCAATTTTTTACTACAATTTTTTGAATTTTGGGGTGTGTAACATACCGTTGGAAAATTACATGCTCAATAATTCCAAAAAATTGTAGTGGAAAATTGCAAAAAATATTAATTGTATGTGTAGTTGGCTTGCACAAAATTGTAGCAAAAAGAGCTACACTCAATTTTGAGTGTGGTTTTTTTTACCATATTTTGTTATAGTGAATCCACCTACAATTATATATTGAAATGAATATCATGTGTACAAAGAGATGCCATGGGATATTCCTACCTTAAGGGTGCTTCAAACTATGACCAAAGTTTGAGAAGCCATTGATTTCCACCCATCAAATTGTTTAATTTTTGGTATCTTGCAATTTGATGGGTGGAAATTGATGGACTCTCAAACTTTGGTCACAGTGTGAAGTGGCCTTTAAAGTAGGCCATTGTAACTTGATCTTGTTGAAAATTTTGTAGGAAAATTTTAAGAATTGTTCTTAATCATTGTGCCTCGAGTGTGTTTAAAGCTTTGTTTCATGTCAATGATTTTTGTATATTGCTTTCTCATAACATGCAAACAATAGTGCAATTTCGCATATATATTATGACTTTTTTCAAAGCAAAAAAACTTGTCCAAGACCTTTGCAAATACATGAGTTGTACTTACAATGCATGCATGTAAGTCATGAGGATGGCAAGGCCTTTGCTAATTGTAATACACAACTTAATATATAGTAAATTGAATATACAACATTGAGTTTGAAAAGACCATACACTTGGTTTCATACAAAGATAATGGTATATATGTGCAATTGTTTATAAAAAAACACTTGTTCATAGTGTAATGTTGGTTATAGAGTTTAGATGGTTATGTCTTGGTCACCTTTTAGAAATAGTGCACCTTGAACTTATGTAGATGGTTATGTCTTGATATTTAAATATATCTTTGTCTAATGCCACATAATTCACTAAATGATAATACCAAACACCAATATGCAATTTGATTGTATACTATATAAGAGATCTTAAAGTCTACTTATGTTTTTTAATAATTGAACACTTTGTCTAAAGACATCACACACAAATTTTATGTTGGTATTGGCCAAGCAAGACTATACTTGTTGTCAAATTTGAATTTCTAAAGAGTAAGGTGGATATCCCCCAAACCAACACTTTTTGCTATTTTTCCTTCTTATTATTGTTGAACTAGAGATATTTTTATTGATTTTCTTTTTGGCAAACAAAAAGTAGGTTGAATACATTAAAAAATATGACATTTGGATATAGTATGCAAAAATTTTGAAGGGTAAAAAAAATTAATAGATGTTCTGAAATTGTTTTTTGAACATTCATATATGTTGATGTTAGAGGTGCATTGCATCATGATGGTGGTTTTAGGTAGGGTGCAATTTTGGACATAATATAGTGACTGGTTAAAAAGAATCCCACTAGTGAGTGGTGACAAATCTATGTGAGGATCACCAATCAAAGGGCAAGGATGGACTAAATTATTAAACCTACGCTCATACAAGAGAAACCTAAAATCAAGGGGCTTGATGGAATAAACTTGCTAATCACCGCTCATACAAAATTAAAATCCTTCTCCACATAAATATAGAAACTCACATGTTTTGAAATATGGCATGATTATTAAATGTCACATTAAGATTCACCTTAAAAAATAAGATATATAATAATATTTTCCTACAAATTTTATTGCAATTTGAAGGCAACAAAGCTAAAACCTAGCAAAAATTCCTTGCATTCCTTCACCACACAATGTGTGGTCATTGGGCAGTGATACAAAATTTGGTTTCTATCATAGTTGAATTGGTATATGAATTGTGCAATTAATGTTTGGTAATTGTAAAGGTTTGTTGGGTGGTTTTTAGATCTGTGTGGTAAATGGCCAATTTACTCTAAACCTCAACCAATTCTCACTAAACATCATCTACATCCAAATGGCAACCCTCAAGGAAGAGTCAAATCACCCAGTAAGGGGGATAACTAATTGAAAATCATTGTAAATCTAATAAAACATTACCGACTTTCCATTGCACTTGACACGAAAGGTCAAATTCAACATAAATTAATTCATTTTTGCAAGAAAGTACCACATGCCATCTTATGAATGGTGTGAGGTGACATGGATTTTGAGAATTTGACATGCATATTCAATTTAAACACCTAAGTGTTGAATTAGACCTTCATGAACAATACTTAACTCTTAAATGATTAGAGCCTTTTTTTCTACCCCAAAACACTTGAAAGTGCCATTTTTATTGCAAAGAGTAAAAATTTGAAAAACGATTATTTTTGGACATCTAATGTAGGATCTTGTACCAAAAAAGAATGAAAATGTATGCAATAAATTTCAAATTTTTTGTCGACACAAATTGTAAGATATTTGCATTTAAAGTGAAAAAGAGATTTTTTTGCAGATTCTAGAATTAGATGATTTTACTTTGAAGCTTCTTAACTTAAATTTTTTGCACTATAGGTTTTTGAGCTTCAAATCTTTATGGTGGAAAATTGAATTCAGAGTCTACAAAAAAAATGAATTAAAAAAAACTCAATTTTCATTCCTAAAAAGATTATTAAGTTGAAGTAGGTACAAGATAGAAAAAAATCTAAATTATCAAAACCTCTAAAATGAAATTAAAATGCTTTGATCCCAATGGTGAGATTGTTTTGGCAAGCAAACTAAAACATCCATAACATTTTTTTAAAATTGTAAAATGAGGATTTAGAATTGAATTCTACAAATTATTTCTTCAAGAAGATGAGTATTTCATTGCCATGTGCCACTTCACCAAGCAAGAATATTGTTTCCAATTATAATGCATTCAAACCAATAAAAAATAGACCACTCTTCCTTCCCAAAATGCTAGATGGGTGATTATGAATGGGTTGCTTCCTATAGCATAGATGGTAGGACCAATATTTATCTTAATCATTACTCACCAACCCTCCTTTTGTAGGAAATGGGGAACCAATTGAGTTCTAGGAAGGTGTATAATAATAGTAGAGGGACCCATTACTAATTGGTGCCCCATGAACAATCAATAGGATACATTTCCAACCAAGATTGAAATAGATTTTCATTTTCACCTTGGAATGCATGTTTTTGTACTTTTAAAAGCTTTGAACCAGGAAGTTAATAACACATTAGTGAGCAAGAAAGTAGGAAGCAATGAACATGAAAGTAATTTTTAAATGATTAAAATTGGATGATTCTAGATGTTGGTCATAGGTTAAGCTCAGCTTCTGCCTTTCAAAATTCATAGTAATTTCAATTCAAAAGATAAAATTACTAAATCATTTTGCAATCCCCATCATTTTTGTTAATGCACCTTTGAAAATATTTGTTTTGCCTTAAGGGAAAAACACCTAATACCGCACCTATCCCTTGCATTGGACCCTAGATTCATCCAATTGTATTCATAGACTTCAGTGA
Organism: Thuidium tamariscinum; assembly: GCA_947034885.2. Taxonomy (NCBI): domain Eukaryota; kingdom Viridiplantae; phylum Streptophyta; class Bryopsida; order Hypnales; family Thuidiaceae; genus Thuidium; species Thuidium tamariscinum. Next base: position 14,095,806 of record OX344751.2, read on the forward strand.
ATGCATTTTATTAAAAAGACATGTATTTCTTACTTAAAATCTCACAAAAAGGTCATTATTACTTCAAATCTTATCTCTAAGACTATACCTAAAATACCCCTTTATCTTGTAGTGATGTGTTTGCCAAATGCTTAACTCTAATTTGTTGATGCATATTAAGGACACATACCAAAATCTCATTGGCTCATTGTTGATTTAAGTAGAGTTCATTTTTGGGTGTACCTACATGATAGTTTCAGTGGTCTAGGGAGCCAATACTTTGGAAATTATAGAAATTAAATACGACATCCAAAAAATATTTTATTATTATTTTTAATATTCATAATTTTTACTGATTAATACTAGAAAAACATTATTTTTAGAAAAAGATGCCTCCAACGGTGAATTCCTTATTTGGACGGTTTTGGATGCTTCTACCATACACTACCCCAGATGTGCTCACTTGATTGGTTATGGGTCCCCTACCATAGTCACTAGTCACTACAGTAAGTTACATCCTTCTGCCTTGTCTTCAGTTGCCCTCCCTCCCCCCCCCCCCCCTCTCCATCCCTTGGCAAGGTCAGTTCATTGCATTCCCACATGTCACATATCCAGGGACAATGGTACCGAGCATAGGTAAAAGAATCTCCAACTGAAGGCTGTACACTAACTTCACTTACAGCACATCAGAAAAAGGAGGCGGAGGAAAATTGGCGGGATCTGGAAGCCCAAGGGTGGAGGTCTGCCAGTGTGAACAAGGAGGCCCACAACTGAAGCCGCAGAAGGCAAGCTCCACAACAGTGAGGTGAGGCTCAAGAAGGTGGGTACACCCAAAACAGACACAAATTGGTACTGTGCCTAGTTACTATTATTAGGCTGGTCAGATTTCTCATATTGCCTTGTTGGCTAGTGAAAGAAGGTTCCAAGTCCTCCAACGCACCAAAGAACACGATGTTTGGATACAATATGCAAAAGTTAGGAAGGGTCAAAGTTTGGTTCTAAAAGTGTTTCTTCTGCATAGGTACATAATTGATTTGGAAGATGTAGAGAATTTGCAGGTGGTGGTTTTAGATGAGGGGCAATTTTAGGGGGCCTGAGGTAGTTTAAGGTAGGAGGTCTTTAAACCAATCAAGTTCAAAATTTGTCCTCTATTTAGGAATGATTAACGTTTTGTTTATAAAATATCTATTGTTGTCATGGATGATTTCAAGTGACTTAAATGGATGATTAATGGACCTCCTACCTTACTCTAAATTTAAGAGAAACTCAACCATTTCTAAAAGGAATGTAAATTAAGTGAGAAACTGGAGAAATGGTCAAGGGACCAAACTTTTGTTATTGTTATTATTGGTCACTCGAGCTATTTATAAAAAATTGCATGTGAATTAACTTTTTGGTCTACAATGGTTTATTGGAGTCAAAGTTAATTTCAGACCATAGGTTTAGCTACATTAGAAGTAAAAAATAATAATAATAATAATAATTTCTTTCAAACATTCATTACCTTTCATAACATTCAATAGCATAAGTTACATAGACCTTACCTTGACTCTACAATAGATAGGATAGAATATTCTACACACATCAATAGCTAAGTAGATAGGTACATAGAGGCTCAATGGATGAGCACGGTGCATGAAGGAAAGGCAATGGGCATGGAGATTGCATGATGGGTAAGTAAAGGGTTTTATCTTTTCTATGTTTTTGTTCATTCAATGGGTTATATTAATCTGTTTATCCCCCCCTCCAAGTACTTGAACTAAGTTCTAAGGTAGTGAAGTGACTTCAAAACAATCATAATATAAAACTCTATCTCCTTATAACTAAACATGTACATCATCCACCCCTACATGTAAAACTTTATTTGTTCTTTTCATTAGCATATTACACTATTGTAGTAGAAAAGCAATCATGGCATAGAACACCAAGCTATATAGTGAGGATAAGCATGGCAACTATTCCAAAAAAACTCATGGGCATTTGAACCCATACCTTTGTACTATTAGCGAGACTATTAGCTTGGTCCTTTAGACACCTCTTTTATGATATAATTACACAATTTACTAAGAGCTTCCTTCATGCATACTAATTTGAGTAACTAGAAGCAAGGTAGAAACACCCATTCTTGACCAAGGACCCGTACTCAACTTGTAGGATGTGCCTATTTCCAGCCAAGGCTAGAAGATATTTCTAATTTAAGGTTGGAATGTACTTTTTTCTCATCTTCAAGGTTAGAACTGACGAGGTTATGACACATGTTCCAAAGTGTCATAAAGTGTACTGGATGTATCAAGAAAGTAGTCTCTGAAATTATCATAATTAAAAGAGTTTAGACATTGGCTATGGGTTCAAAGCACTTTTAGGCTTATTTCAGTTTTGGGAATAAAATTATGAAAAATTTACAATTCTCATATTTCCTATCTTCCTACAAGGGAAAATTTACATAGCCTCATACTCCTCATGATGTGTTCCCAAATTGCTGAAGTGATTGGATGTGGGTGATTCTACCTTACTTTGATAGATTGATAGCCATCGTTCCGTTGGTGAAAAATTGAGCATCTCAGGGTCATCTTTTTTTTCCCCCATTTTTTTCCTCTTTTATTCTTCCTCTTTCCTTCTTCCTCTTTCATATCCTGAAGTTTTCCATCAGCAAGTTCCAGGGACCGTAAGTGAAATTGTCGCCAATGTTCTGTTGTTTGGTGAGTGACTGGGTCGTTGCGACCAATACGACAGAAAGTGGAGTTGGCAGAACTGATCATGGTTCTCCATTCTTGCCATCAGAATGTGTAAGGAAGAGCAGGCTGGAGTGCTCTGCGGCCACATTGAGATAACATGGTCCGGCCTGGAGTCTGAAATACCTGACAACAACAACTCTGGCAAAACCTAACGTATGTGCCCCACCCTGCATCCTCCTCAAACCATCTCAACTTAGTGCACTGCTATGGAGAGGAGAGCCTCGCCTCTGTGTGGGCCAAGTGGAGAACTTCATCCCGGCAATTCAATGATCTTGCAAAAGAACTCATGTTGGAAAAATTCAAGTTCTTAGGTAGAATCACCTATAACCAATCATTTAAGGTATTCTAAACATCATCTGGTGTAGTGCAAGGTAAAGCAAATATTTTGAGAGGTGCAATGATAGAAATGATGGGGATTGCAAAAACTTTGGGAATTTTATCTTATGAATTGAAAGACAAAAGGTGTACTGGACCCATTGCCAACCTATGGACTCTTCTAATTCCAATCACGTTAAAAAATACTTTTTTATTCACTCTTTTCTACTTTCTTGCTCACTACTTTGGGACATGTGCCATGAACTTTTAGTCCCAACTTTGAAAAGTAGAAAAAAAACCATGCTAGCCTTGGTTGGAAATGCGTCCATTTATAGGTTGGTTGGGGCTTATGGGTGGTTCTACGTTAATTCTAAATGGATGAGAAGTTAGCTATTTGTTGAGGAGTGCATTGAGTTTGTGCATGAGGATGCATTGAAAGTGGATACACCCCAAATCGCACCCTTGCTACCTAAAACCTTCATCATCATTTTGTGCTCATTTCCAAAATCAATGCGTATGGAGAAGAAATGATTTTAGAACCTCTTTCAAAACAAAACTTTGACCCTTCCTAACTCTTGCATACTGTATTCAAATGCCACATTCTTTGATGCAAGAGAATAGTGATAAGGTATACTACAAAAAACTAAAAGCAAATGTTTGGGAGGTAACTTACCGCTTTTATCCCCCCAAAGACCATTATCTCTTCAAGGGACAATTGGGACAAGTACCTATAGTCTCAATTTTTGTCTTGATTTTTTGATTTTTTTTCAAGTTAGAAAAAATTGAGTAGCTTTATGAGAATATCATTTTTTTTCTTTTCAATTGGTGTCTAAGAATAGAAATTATGCTCAAATAAGCTCAAAATAAAGGAGAGGGGGCAATTCAAAATTTTTCTAAAACATTGAATATTAAATTTAAAATAAAATAAATTCTCATAGATTATATTTTTGTCTACATGGAAAGATTTGATTCGTTCCATTTGGATTTGTTATGAGAAAGTTATGGACAATCTTGTTCTTTTGGGCAATTTGATCATCTTCAAAAATAATTTGTAGAATTCAATTACAAGTGCAATTCTTACAAATTTTCAATAAAAATATTTCCACATAGTTTATTTTTCTTTCTAAAATAATCTCACCATTGGAATTAGTGCATTTTGATTCCATCTTATATATATATATATATAAACATAATTTATTTGTTTTTTACATTTTTGTTCCTTAGACTCTCAACTCATTTCTCCACCATAAATATTCAAAGCTAAAAAATTTGTAGTGCAAAAACTTAATGTTAAGAAGTTTCAAAGTCAAATAATCTAAACTTGCAATGTGTTTAATTTATTTATTAATTTATTTTTCACTTTAGATGTAGACACCTTGCAATTTGTGTGGTCAAAAATTCAGAATTTTTTTTGCACATTCTCATGATAATAGGTGTAAGACCCTACACTTAGATGTGCCCAAAAACAGTTTTCAAATTTTTTTACTCTTTACTATAAAAACAACAATATTCAGTGTTCTTTTGCAGAAAAAAGGCCTTGGTCCTGTAGGGGTTAACTTATGAATTAATTGCAAGTCCTGTATGAATGGATTTTTTTTTCTTTTTTCGGGGCCACTCAGTCGGTCCCTCCGTTCGCCCTGCTGCAGCAGCAGCTTTCAACCGAGTTATGATATTACTTGGTCGTTTGCCAGTGCTCCAACTGTCTGGCCGGGTTGCGTATAATTTCCCCCTTCAGGTTGATTCCTGTCAGCCCACCACTGATCAAGGCGTTTGTTCCTGACACGGCCTTTCTCGCTCTCCAGCCAGTCTCAACGAACGCAGGTGCTGCAGGCCCTGCAGCAGCATTGACGTCACCACACCCTTGTCCGGATCCATAATTCTAAGGGACTTGGATGGCCATAGTGTGAAACGCCCCTAAGTTCTACATTTCAGGAGCTGAGAGGCAAAGATGAAATAAGAAGATGGTCCATCAGACATTCTTTGCAATTGGGAAGAAATTGGGAAGTTGAATCCCCACAATTGTGTTTTCCCCAAACTTTGGTATCTCAAACATTGATAAATTGGAGCAAAAACACCTCAATACATAACATTCAATAGCATGCACTAAGGTATCACTCTCTTGAGTCTATAATATAATAATTGGTGTGAATTATTCCTACATCCATTAGCAGCTGAGTGAACAATGTGATGAGTGGTGTGTATGAAGAAAAGGTAGAATAATGGGTATATTATGAAGTTTATGTGTCCTCGTGGAATAACTTCATGGATGGATGGGTTGTTTCAATGGACTGGGTGTAAGGTAGATTTACAACTTATCAAAGTACATGTGGAGGTCTTCAAAGAAGGTCCAGTGTTGCAATTAACTCCCTTCCATTGCTTTTAAAACTCAGACCTTTAGTCAACTAGGCTTTGTTAATTTAATTTCATCAGGGGTATTTATTGGTAGCTGTATATCACCGTATTCCATGCATTCAAGTAGTGTTGAATGTGTTCAAGTAGTTACCCAACTGAATGTAAGCTTAGTCAAGGAAGAAATTGGAGAGTTAGAAATTTATAAGTTAAGCTATCCGCACACAGAGGCTTTGTTTCTCCTCTGCACTAAGGTAAGAGGCTCAGAAACTACTCATTAAGGGGCCGGTCCACCTTTTTCATATATTTTTTCAGATGGTAGTATTTTTTTCTCATTTTTTAGTGAAAGAGAAATAAACAAGGGACCTAACACAAATCATTTCATAATTTTCAGACCTTTTAGGAATTACTTATAAATTTTCAAACGAAATTTGACATAGGTCCCTATGTGTGTTCCGTAGGCCTTGGAAACCCACATATGCTTGGTTTGGAAAAGAATATGGCTTTGTTCAAAAACTAACATTGCAACATGCAAAAAGTAATCAAGATGGTTTCAAAATGCAACCCTTTCTAAATCTGAAATGAATGCTTGAATCCATCATTATTTCAGATTTTTTAACATTTGTAAGAAGGTAGTTGGACTACTAATTCTTGTTTTGAATAACACCTATCCACTTAGTTAGAAATGAACCCATTTTGGAGCTTAAACCATCCATTGAAGAAGTAAGAAACAACTCTTATCATGCTTTGATGTAATCAAGAGTCTATAATCCTACAATCTAGTATAAATTTTATAGCCTCCTAGTGGACAATTCAAAAACCCCGCACCATTTTCAAGCCCTCTCATATAGTAGTGAAGAGTGACTTAAATTTTGGGATATGAGGATGTTAATCCTTAGCCCTTTATATTCATTGACTAGGTTTTTAGTAAAAATGCTCTAAAACTGCCATTTCTAGTACAAGTATCAAGTTTTTGGAGTTTTTTGGGGGGGCATGTGTAATCATAGGGGCTTTTATTATGCTTGTTAAAAAAGACATGGAATTTTTTTTAGAAATTTTTACCATGTGAATTGCAAGATATTAGTGCTAAATTTGACAATAATTTTCTTTTGTTTTTTGGAAAAATAAGGCAATTGCCCTTGACAAGGTCACATTTGTATGAAAAGATGTCTATATTTTTGGTGCTTCGTTGAATTCATTCTTCAAGGGAAGTTGGCCATAACCTTGAAAATTTTCAAATCATTTGGAATTATATAACACATAGGAAAAAATGATAAGTAGAAACAAGTAGATAATGACTCAAAACACTAAATTGTTAAAAGTTTAGTTATAGAATTGAAAAATGCCAATCTCAACGGTTATAAGGTTGTTATAAACAATTTACATCCTATGGTTTTATTTTTTTTGGAAGATATTGAAAATTGAGTTTACTAAAGGACTTCAAAGTTTATTGTAGAGTAGAAATTCCATTATAGCCTACAAACTTAAACTCCTTGTAACTTTCATCTCCTTAATCAAATGATATGATTCAAAGCTTTCTATGCATATATAATTCTACAAAACCAATTTCAAATTTTTGTTTACAAAAAAACCAATTTTTTTTTTTAATCTTCTTAGCTTACTAAACCAAGGAAAAAAAATTGCATATTGTACATTAACTAGTTAACCATGTACCAGTCAAAAATTATGAAAGTTGTTGGGCTTTAAAATAAAATTCCATATGTAGTGAGGTGCTTAAAATTGCTATATTGCCCAAGAATTTAGCTTGATCCTTTTGAGGATGAAAAAGAACACCTACCTCATTGGTTAATGATGTAAGGTAGGGGGTTGTAATTGCAACCCTGTCTCTAAAAGTGATTTGGTAGGTTTTGCCTCTAACAAGTACCAGAAGTGTACATTTCAGGAGGGAGTTACTGTGTTTTCAACTTAAAAAATTCATAACTAATTCCATGAAGATCCAAAAATTATGAAACGACTTGGGTTAGATGCCAATTCCATTTTTCTTATCACAAAAATTTACTAAAAATTGTTTTAAGGAGTTTAGCTTCCCCAAAATGCAAATCAACTGGTAAAGGGTCGCTTTTACAGCCCCCTACCTTAAGTTATGTAGTTATGTTCTAAAATGAAAATATTTGCTTGCACAAATTCCACAGTCAAATTCAGAACACCTACACGTACAGTCAGACTGTGACATAAAAGAGGTTTAACCCCTAAAGGACTGAAGTCCCCTCGGGGGACACTTAAAATTTCGGGCAGGCTTGTGTGACTTGAATTTTTTATATTATTTTTTGAAACTTTTTTTGAAGATAGGAAATCAGATTAGCTTTCCAAAAATATAATTTTTATTTCAATTGGTGCTTGGAAGCAAAAGTTATGCCATTCTATGTCCAAAAAGCAGTTCACCGGGCAGAAAAAAAAAACCACAAAAAAAATTATTTTTTTATTTTTTATTTTTTTTCTTGAAGATTTTGTTTTCTTCTACATCTGAAGCTTTGTTTCATTTTATTTGGACTAATAATGAGAAAGTTACGGACAATCTTGAATTTCGGGCAATCTAAGCACCTTCTTCAGAAAATAACTTACATAATTCATTTTTGAATGCAATTTTTCAAATTTTTCAAATTTTCTTTTTTGATAGGGTTTAGGATGTTTGCAAGAACAAGCTCACCGTTGGGATCATGGTTTTTCAATTCCATCTTAAAGTTATTAACAACTTAGTGTTTTGTTCAATCTTGGACCTACTTCTACTTAACAATTTTTTAATGAATGAAAATCAAGTAGTAGTTTTTTGAAATTTTTTTCCCTAATTTCCAACTCAAATATTCAACATAATAAATTTTAACTTCATGGTCCATAGTGCAAAAAAATTCAACAAATGGCAATCAAAGTCATCTGAAATTGCAAGTCAGAGTTCAAAAAAACTTTTTTTTCCAACTTTGAATGCTAATATCTTCCAATCGGTATGGTCAAACTTCATGAAATTTTTACCATATGATCTCAGACAAGTAATTTACAAGATCCTACGGTTAGATTATAATAAAATTGTTTTTTTTGTTTTTTTGGGAGGAAGTAGCAAACATGGCAGTTTTGAGTGGTTTTCAAGCCAGAAAATGCCTCAGTCCTTTAGGGGTTAAGTGAAGGTTAAAAATTTCCAGTTAAAAATTTCCCAGTCCACGGAAGGAGTGTGTCATCTTTGAACCAATTGAAGTAAGTTTGAGTGCCCCTCTTCAAAGGTACCACCTGACCTTATAAGTTACAAGTCGTCTACAGACAACGTTCATAAGCTCGACAACGTTCATAAGCTTCGTACATGTGTTCAGCACATCATTGAGAAACTTGGAGCAGTAACATTTCTGCCATTCTCAGCCAAAAGCCAACTCTAACTAAGAGCATTCCCACCGCAACGCAAGATATCATGCAAAGTGGGGCTTTGGCTGGGTTGGGCAACAGGCAGTACCTCCTGCATGCAAGATAGGACTCAGGAAAATGGTCGGGCACAGCCAAATTTACTGAGGAAACAAGAAAATGCTCAGTTTTGGTCCGGGACTGGAAGTTGGGTTGATTGTACTTTTGACCCTGATATCAAAATATTAGACTTTTGTTCACCCTTCTATTTTTATTTTTAATTTAGAAATAAAATGCTTGCAAGTAATTCTAGAAATTGAGACTTTTTGTCCCAAAAAAGATGAAAAATGAAATCCATCTTGGTTTGAATTTTTCATGAGAAGTGAAGCTCACTGTATCCTCTTGAAGTGAAGGGAGGTGTCCCAATTTATGTAGGACAAAGGAGAGTATGAACTTAAAGGAGTTAGGAAACTAGTTCTAATTTGGAAAACTCCTTAGGATGAGTTTCCTTCATCCACTTCATGTGGATGTAGAAAGGCATGAGTTTCCATGGGAAGTGAAGTTCACTATATCCTCTTGAGGTAGAGGGAGGTGCCCCAAATATATGAATTCCAACTAGTTGAAATTCATATATCCCACATGGGTTGGGGCACCTCCGCTTCCACCCCATAGGGATATAAAGAGCCATGTTCCATTGCAAACTCAAATAATATTGAGATCTCCTCAAGCAAGGAGAATGAGACCTCAGTGAATTAGAAAAACAATGTTTTTGAGTTCAAATTGAAGGACAAATAAACTAAAAACCTTGATAAAAAAATCCCTTTTAGAAGGTTGCTTGCATTTTTCAATAGTGGGACAAATGACTAAAACTTGACTTGGCTAGAGTTGGAGAGCCCTGCAAAGGGCCTAATGTTGAATCAAATTTTGAACCATGCAGTGGAGATGCTCTAGTGAATGAAAGAAAAATCAACTCATTTGACTACATAGATTGTATGATTATAATGTTTGAAGTTTGAAGAAAATTTTTGGATTATGCCCGATAGGGTTAACATAGTTTGACTCAAAGAATGCAAAAATTCATAACATGCTTAAAAGAAAGGCCGGATTATTATTGGTCTCAAAGCAAAACAAAAATTTATCTAGTTTTGGAAACTTAGACCATTGCATAGGTACTTGCATCAATTTTTTAACATAATAGAGGTGCTAAACATATCCAAAACCATCTTGCATTGAGAAGATGTCCCAACTTCCAAGACAATATGAATAAGATTTCAATTTTTTTAGAAAATTATTTTTATAAGAATCAAAATGCCAATGGTCAATACAAAACTTCCCTTCTTGTACCCAACAAGGAAATTAAAATAATAATAATAATAATAATAATAAATCTCATGGATTCCCACTAAAATATGTGCCAATGGCTATAAAATTGTTTTCAAATTATCAATCTTAATGTATTGAGTAAAGATTGGAAAAAACAATTTTTTTTAAAACTTAAATTTATTTTTTTATAAATTTACTCTTTTCAACCACATGCATGTAATTTTTCTAAATTACTATAAGAATGTATGAAATTTTTTTTTCCTTCTAAGATTTTAGATTGCAAAATATGAGTGTTCAAAGGTAGCATTAAAAAGATGAGATATATCACCAAGGTATATTGCCAAAAATTACTTGCTTTATAGACCAACAATTGCATTCTTCATTTCTGTAGTAATTATGAAAATCATCTATCGGCTACTTTTTGGCTTACACAAGTTTTACAATTTAGGGTTAAAGTTTAGAAAGCATAATTACCTTCTAAAGTACCACCTATGTGAAAGAATATTTTCTAAAAATAGTAAAATTAATATATTCCACATGGATTCTAACAATTTTTCTTGTGAATGTGATTAGACATTTAGAAGCATTCTTTCATCATTTTAAGGATTATTACTTCTTCGTAATGTTGTCAAAATTATCATATTTTTGCTATATATTTTTTGGAATGTTTTCACAATTTTCTAAAAATTTAAGTGTAAAGCATCTATTTTTAAAAAAATCCATCAACTTGTTTTGTTTTAACTTTTGGAGACTTTTTTTCCTTGTGCTCAATATTTGATAACACTTATAGAGTTTTCTACTAATTATATATATTAAAAATCTTTTCTACCAAATCTCAAATAAATAGAATAGTACTATCTTCTAACTCCCCAGAAAACTATTAGGTGTTGTATTTTTTAATTCAAAATCAAGAAAGCAACATACAACCTACAATTATTGCATCTAGTTGTAATATATTTTTACAAAAACCATGCATATTCTTGACAAAATTTATATCATCTAGTTATGAGACCTTAAAGTTGCTTTTGAATGTACACATTTTTCAACACAATGAAAATTGATGTTTTATTTGTGTGTGTACAAAAATTTCATTCTAAGAGAGTCAAGTACACCTTCTTGACTTCTAATAAGATCCAATAAAATTATGCACTATCTCTTATAGTTCCATGAAGATCTAACAAGTTTTGGGATCAAGTAAACCAACCCATCTTGCTCAAATGATCCATTGTAGACACCTAGAGAATGCCCCCATGATGGGGTTTTCCACTTTATGATATTTGAGCTACAATCAATGTCTTATTTCATACCAATGGAATGATTGGTGATGTCATTAAGACATTCAACTTTTTCAGTGTAAATCATTGTAGGAAGTGACTTTTTATTGGTTCTAAAATAGTTTAGAGATTCTTTTAGGGAGAACACTTTAAAAATTCATATGAAATTTGTCCTTTGTCTGAAAAATATCATTTTGATTGCTCTCACTATTTCTCCCACTTCTTCCACTTTTCATTTTGGAAAAATATTTGAAAATATTTAGCAATGACATAAGTTAGGGTAAACTACAAAATTTGAGTATAATAGACTATTTTACCTTATATTATTCAAATCTTACAAAATTGTCAATGTGATTGGATTCTATAAAAGCAATGTTCAATGACGGTGTTCATTATCCCCTAATCACCATACAACCATTTTGCTAGGTCTTGTACCTCTTTTTAAGCTTCCTATCCTCAAATTTTGATTTTTTCTAAAGTTGAAATCATCCCTAGAATATAGATTGCATAATAAATCCGATGGCAACAATTTCATCAAATTCTTTTATTAAACTTCACTTTGTGGAATTTTTTTAAGTCAATGGTGTAGTGTAGTCTACAACTCATTTTGAGTTTTTTTACTTTGGACATACACAAAAAAGTCAACCAACCAATTTTTATTTTTGCCCACCTTGAAAAGAACAAATCAAAGGAGCTCAAGGAGAAGGCAAGTGTCCCAAATGTTCTTGTTTTTTTACAAACATTACTCTCATCTATTTCCACCATGCATTGTAAGCTCCACTATGAATTGAAAATTGTTTGGAATGTTGTGAAATTTGAGATGAGCATTTGAGGTGCATACTCTCAATGCAATCTTTAAAACCCTACAATTATATTCTACCTAATCTTAACAATAAGTGAGTATAAAGAATACTAAAGTTTTTGGCAATTTGACCCATTTTGAAAGTACACCCCCATGGATCATTAGGAACTAATGGAGAATTGTCTAAAGATCCATTTTGTTTTGGTTGCATCCTTCTAAGAGCTAATGAATACAATAGACACATACAATTTCATTTAATCATTCAATCTAAAAAAAACTTTTATTGGATTCTTAATTTATGTTTAGTGTAAAATTTCAAAATTCTTTCATTACAAATATTTGATATTTTAAAGAGTATACTTTCAAGTTTGATTTAAACCTTCATAATATTAATATACTATAAACTTGTAAGAACACTATAGACAAAAATAGAATGATGAATAACAAAGAATCAAATTATGTAAGACAAAAGTGCAAACATTTGTATTAGAATTTTTGTATAAAAAGAAGATGTTTCATAAGAGGATTTCTGGCCCCCAACAAGACTGTTTCAGGGGTGTTCCCAGAAACTGTTCCCACTGCTGCACTCCAGCCCCCTGCTGGTCTGAATTTTCGAATTTTGAAAAAAATTCAAAAAATTCAAAAATTTTCAGAATGTTTTAAGAAGAAAGAAAATGATTTTTTTTTAAATTCAAGATTTTTTTTTAAATATTAAATAATTAATTGAAATAATTAATTAATTAATATTTTCTGACGTGGCAGTCGCTCGACCACATCAGCACTGCGTTCCCATAGTTCCCAATGAGTTCCTAGCGTTTGGGAACTCGCAGTCTTGTACAACAGCTGAAAATCCTCTTATGTGTACAACTTCACCTCCAATGAATGTTTTGATATTTTCTTAACCCCTAAAGGACCAACATGCCTTTTTTGGCAACATAGCGATTTTGGGCGGGTACGTGGGGCTAGAGATTTCAATATTTTGGAACCAAAATTTAATAGAAGGTGTGGACAAGGAGTATCTTCAAAGCCCAACAATTTTCGTGACTTTTGACTACATGGTTGAAAAGTTATTGCATAAAATGTTGTTTGTTTCTCAACTCGGGCAGTTCGGGCAGATAAAAAAAATCACTTTTTTTGGAAATAAAAATTTGAAATTGGTCTTATAGATTAATATATACATGGAAAGATTTGAATCATTCCATTTGGATTAATGAGTCAAAAGTTATAAAGAATTTTAGTTTACGGGTAGTTATGGATTCTCTTCTCTAAAATAAACTTTGAAGTCCTTTATTTTACTCAATTTTCAATATTTTTGAAAAAGAATAAAAACATTGGATGTAGATTGTTTATTACAACATTTGAACCATTGGGATTGACATTTTTCAATTCAATATATAAATTGTTACCATTTTCGTATTTTGAATCATTCTCTACTTCTTCCTACTTACTATTTTTTTTGTACATGTTGTACAATTCCAAATGATATGAAAATTTTCAAGCATGTAGCCAACTTGAATTGAAGAATCAATCCAAAGAGTTGCAACCATTTTGGACATTTTTTCATACAAATGTGGCCTTCTGAAGTGCAGCTGCCCAGATTTCGGCTGTGGAAAAAAAATGATTTTTGTAACTTCAAACACTAATATCTTGCAATCTACATGGCGGAAACTTCTAAATTTTTTTTTTCATCTTTCCGACCTAGTGCACTAAAAGATCCTACGGTTACATGTGTCAAAAAATGTTTTTCTTCTGAAATTTGGTAGCTGTCCTAGAAATGACAGTTTTGGAGCAATTTTGGTGGAAACATAGTTGCGGTCCTTTAGGGGTTAAGTAGATGAATCACACTATACAGAAAAAGATAATTTCTATACATACTAGCCCATCTTTATAGGTTTAACCCCTAAAAGACCAATTTACTAAATTTGGTAACATAGCAATTTAGAGGTTGGGGGGGTTGAATGAAAATTTCTATATTTTTGGCCCAAATTTTGATAGAAGTTTGGGACAAGAAATATCTTTTATAAGCACTAAAATTCATGACATTTGCAAACATGAATAAAAATCTGTAGCCTTATATATTACTTCTATTTATAAATCGGCAATTTACGGAAATTGAAAAAATCACTTTTTCCAAAATCAAAATTTTGAAAATTGTTTTTTCTTCATCTACATATGTATAAAAAAAATTAAATGATTCTACTTTGATTAATAAATAAAAGTTATCAAGAATTTTTGTTTGTGGGTAATTATAGATTCTCTACTCTAAAATAAACTTTGAAGTCTATTATTTTATTCAATTTTCAATATTTAAAAATAAAATAAAATCATAGGATAAAGATTGTTTATCACAACATTGCAACCATTGGGATTGACATTTTTCAATTCTACAAATAAATTCTTAACAACTTTGTATTTTGAATCATTTGCTATTTTTTTCTATTTACTATTTTTTTCCCTATATGTTGTACAATTTCAAGTAATTTGAATTTTCTTAGGCAAGTATCCTACTTGGCCTCAACAATGAATCCAAAGAAGCACCACCATGTTGGACCATATTTCATATGATTATCACCATATGAAGTGCAATTGCCTTGTCTCTTGTAGGATTGAAAAAAAAATTGAACATTTAAAGGCTAATATCTTGCAATCTACACAATGAAAAACTTTGAAATTTTTGTTATGTATTCTCAAACTAGTTTGCTACAAGAACATATGGTTGCAAATCTCAAAAAGATGTTTTAAAAAATAAAATTGATTTTGATACTAGAAATGGTAGTTTTGGACTGTTTTTGGAGTAAACATAGTCAATGAAGTTAAGAGGGTAATCTAAACCAATTCCTTTATTCCTTCTTTTAGTCCCAAATTGTCAACTTTTTCAGCAAATTTATGTTAACGAGGTGAAAATAGCCTTAAAAAAAGTGCTTCAACATTTACTTGGATACTCTTTAAATCTACATTGAATCCCTATATTTGCTCTACATTAATTTGAATAGGGCTACTAATCTTTTAAAGCACAAGTTTCTAAAATATTTGAATACCAGTATCATCATATTCAAAATTACATTCAAACTCAGATCAAAAGCAAAGATTAAAAACATATTTAATGAATGGAATTCAACTTCTATTTATTTGATCCAAGAACTTAAAAAGTTTTAGGTGGAAAGAGATACCTTCTAAATGGGATAGAATTTCAAAAACTCGAAAACTTTTTATTATTATGAATAATTTTTTTGTCAATCCTAAAGACGTATGGGCTAAAAATTGACAAATATTCACAAAACTATCAAAGATTAGCACTCACTAAAAAAGTGATATTATTAATTTTTTATTAATTTTCTAAAATTTAGATTCATAGAATTTTATTCTTGACTAAAAAATTTGAAGTTTGAAGGACAATGAATGTGTGAAAACAAGCAAAGAAGAGCAAAGATGATTTTTATAAGACTACTTGAGCTTTTTACAATGTGGATTTGTTGGACTTTCAAGACTCATAATTTGAATTTGACTTATAAAGGAGATATAGGAAATTCATATTTGAGTAGATTCTCATACAAGGAGTAAGTATGCAAATTAAATAAAACAATCTTGCACTCTACATGCTTGAATTGGCAATTAAAAAAAATTTGATTGTTGAATAATTTTAAAAATTAAATTCCTTAGAAGTTTGTTTGCTTTCCTACTTTCAATAAAAACATGAGGATAAAAAATCAAAATTTGATACCTCATTTTAGATGCTTGAATTTTTTAATATCCATTTCAATATGCAAATAACTTTAGGAATCAAGATTGGATGAAATGTGACAATACATTCTTGTGAGTCATATTGAGAGTGAGTAGACAAGGAAAAAGTAATTTATTACATAAAGGGATGGATATGTATTTGAGTCTTAAGGTTTATTGTATTAAGTAGAAAAGCATGTCAAAAGAACTTCAAAAAATTGTATCTTAGTATGTATTATTTCAAAATGAAGTCCTTTTGTGCTTGGTAAGGGATTTAATGCATGAGATTTCAAAACATTTTCTATCATTTTTAGTTATTGGTGGAGCTTGCAATTTATAGTAATTACTTTAGTAAGACTAGTCCTTTAAAGAATCATAAATATAGACACTTCAATCCCTTATTGTTTTGTCACTTCTTTGTAGTGGCAATGATCCCACTAACTTCTAAAGTTCTTTTGTGTCTAAAGTCCAAAATTGTTTCAAAATACTCATATCCAAAGCAAGTCCAAAATTTTCATAAATATTTATTTTTAACAAATTCAATTGTAAAATCCTTTAGTTAGCTCATATAAATGAACCATCCTAAAATTTTAAAGGAATTAATATCTCCACCAATTACAAGTTTAATGTGCCTGAACTTCAAATTATGGACTTTTCAAGCCCTTCCAAAAGGTGAACATTTTGCTTTTAACATTTAAATCCCTAAAGGACCATTGTTTTCTCCACGGAGAAGATAGATTCTAGACAAGTTCTTATGAACTCAAATTTTGGTGAAATTTCTTGAAACCTTCTCATAAGATAGAAAAAACTTATTGGATTTGCAATAGTGTATTTTTATTTCAGTTGGTGTCTAGGAGCAAAAGTTATACCACAAAAAGCCTAGGTTTCAACTCTATGAGCTATAGTTTTATTTTTTCAGTTTTATTTATTTCTTTAAATCCTTAAAGTAATATATTGTTTGTACATGTAAATCTTTGATTCATTCTATTTGGACTACTGATGAGAAGTTTGAACAAACTTGTTTTTCAAGCAATCTAACATCTTATTGAAAAAATAACTCAAAGGAATCATTTTTGAATGTAATTTTCACAATGTTCCATAAACATTAGTTGTACAAGGTTGATTTTACCTGCTAAAACAATCTCACTATTAGGATTAATCCTTAAAGGACCAAGTTACATTTTTTGGCAACAAAGCAATTTGGGGCAAAGCCTCTATACCTACTACAAACTTAAATACCTCATAACATTCATTTCATTAATCATAATGGAATGATTGAAAGCATCCTATGTATATGTATAAATCTAAAGAATCAATTTCAAAATTTTATTTTTTAAGAAGTGATTTTCAAAGAATTTGTTTGGATTGCTAAGGTTGCCCACCGAGCAATGAAAATCACATATCATGCAATAACTTTTTGACCATGTAGTCAAAGTTATAAAAAATTGTTGGGCCTTAAGCTATACCTTGGGCACATGTTGTGTGAGAATTTTTAAGAAAAAAATGAAAAACTCTACGCATAGTGAGTTGCCTAAAATGGCTATATTGTTAAAAAAAACGCAGCTTGGTCCTCTAGGGGTTAATATGTTTCAATTCTATGTTAGAGAAATTAAACATTTAGTTATTCTTTCAATCTTGAACCTACTCTTACTCAATAGTTTTATAAAGAATGTAAATCTAGTGTTTTTGGTGCAATTTTTTCCGTAAACCCTCAATTTGATTTTTGTAACACATGAACTTTTAAATTCAAGTTCCATAGTGCAAATTTTTTCGACAAAGGGCATAAATTACAAAGTCATCCAAAATTGCAAACCATAGTTCAAAAGAATTTTTTTTTTCTAACATTGATCTTCCAATCTATACAATAATCAAACTTCATGAATTTTTTATGACATCATCTCAAATAACTTAAGTGCAAGACCTTATAATTAGGTTATGAACAAAAGTCTTTTTTGGTATTCTTGAATGAATACAATAAAAATGGCAATTTTGAGTGTTTTTTTGGGGAAAAAAAATGGCCTTGGTCCTCTAGGGGTTAAGAAAAAAACATGTAGTGTCCAAAATCTAGTAAACTCTATTCAAAATGTATAAAAATGGGTCAAGAATATATGAAAAAAATTGCCAAAAAAATTTCCCATTCATCTTTAAGAGCATCATAACGTGGAAGATAATACTTAATGAATTTTTTTTTAAAGTGCTCATAATTTACAGTCATGAGAATGTTTTAGCAAATAATTGATATATTTTCTTTTTTCTTTTTGGTCTGAGAATTTTCTAAATCAAATGAAAAAGATGACTTTACATTTTTTTTCTACCTTCATTGCCTAAAAAATAAATGCCTTTATAACTTTTACCTCAATACTTTAAATTGAATAGTTCAAAATGTTTTTGAATAGGTATCAATCTATACAATTCAAAATAACAATTAATCTATTATGGAGTATAATTTTGTTGCCTAATTTGACATTGAGAGAAGAAAAGCTTATAATTTTTGCAACATTTATCAAAATGATGTAAAACAAAGCTTCACATATAAATTATAATGATAAACATCCATTCTATAATATTCATGCAAAAATTATAAATTATAAATTTGTTAAAGATTTACATGAGTTTTCTAAAAGCCCAAAGTAGGTTCATGATTCTTGAAGGTTAGTTGTACAAAAGTTTAAGTACACTTCTAAATTGAAAAAAGAATAAAGTCAAATAAAATAAACTAAGTTAATAATAATGAATGGCTTATAAAACAATAAATTAAATAGTATATTTAGTAAAAAAAATTGTTTGACTTTTGAAGCTTTGGAAAAATCTAACAACATGTGCTAACTAGCGATGCTTCTCTTGTAAAAATGTGATTAATTTAAAAAAAAGTTAAACCTTAAAAAAACAAAGAATGACTTTGAAGATATCAAAATCAGCTGAAATTATACTAGTTTTAGAAGGTTTGCTTGGATTAGACCATTGTCATGTAACAATGATATGGTCTAATCAAAGGCTGATAAGGTATTCACTAATGTATTCAATACTAATAAAAAAGAGGTCTTGGAATACCAATTTGTAGAGTTAATATATACATGGTACCTAAGACTAGTGTAGACATTAGTTTGGTGCTCTTATCAACCTTTGACACTATAAGTTGGTACTCATAACTTCATTTCTTCTATTAATTTTATTTTAAGAATGTTTTTAGTATGTTAAAAATCAATTGTTTTAAAAATACACATAAAATTTTAAATAAGTAAGCTAAGTGTAACAAAAATACTACTTAAAACATTAAAAGTACCTATTTTAGAATGGGCAAGCCAATATCATTTAATAAATTTATAGAAGACATGAGACAACGTGTCAATGTTATAGCATTCACACCCTTGGCCCTTAATACTTCTAACACTTATCAAACTTGCATATTAAGTATATTATGGGGGTGATTGCAAGAAAGGGTTGTACTATTTGGCATCACAATCCAAGTGACTTTCATGCTATTGGTTATAACTTTGGGGGAATTAAGCCAATGTGCTTGAAATTTTTATTGAAGATTTTCAACTTGATAGTAATAAGATTCATTATTTTTCAAAAATTTCCAAAAATCATTTTCTAATTAAATTTTAATTTTTCTAATTTGTCACACTTTGCAATCTAGGATTTTTTAGTATTGTGGAGTATCCAAAATTAGTGATGTAGACTTGAAATTTATGTGGTCTATTCCCACACTAGAGATTCATGTGTCCACCAAACAAAAAATTTAAAAACATTATTATATATCCTCTACATTCATGCAAATAGAGACCTCTTGCGCATGCAATTCTAAACATTGAAAATGGTTTCAAAATCATTCTTTTGGTGAAATATCATCACCATCATTCCTTCTAAAATTTCCAGGTTTTACTTTTTTTTTAAAATGTTTTTTTCCTATTTTTTACAAATTATTACAAAAAAATGTAAAAGTGCTCCGTTTCATAATATTTTGCACTTGTCTAATTCACCTACTTAGAAAATTTTCCTTCACTTTTCCTTCATAGGGTACCTTCTTCTTCAAGAAATATACATTGAATATATATATATATATATATATATATATATATATATATATATATATATATATATATATATATATATAAAATTATTTTTCTATTTTTAAAGTACTCCCAAAATAAAATGGATACTATTCCAAAACGAGACAAAAAATAGGAGGCCTTTCTTGCAATCACCCATGGACCTTAAGAGATTCTTATGGCACTCAATCCTAACAAGTCAAGCAGTGGCCATTGAAATCATCATTCATCATCCTATTCAATGAGCTTTATCCTATATATGACTAAGAGATTGATCAATAGTGACTATTTATAAGGTACATGTAGTGAGTAAGAGTAGGGGATAAGAATATTGAATACTATTCAATAATAGATGCAAAGTTTTAGAATGTCAAATGTAGTGATTGGCATCAATGACAATGGTCTCTCATACATGAGTCATCTAAAGTAAAATGACCCACTATGGTCAAATGACCCATCATAGATTACATTTTGTTTCCCCATTGTATAAGAGATTTGGGCCACAACGGTGCTAGTATGTAATCATGAAAGTGTGAGTATGTGAACCTTGAGTGTATATATCTCTATCTCTATCTCTATCTCTATCTCTATCTATCTATCTATCTATCTATCTATCTATCTATCTATCTGTGTGTGTGTGTGAAGCAACCATTGAAGGTGTTTATAACATAAATATCTATAATATAGGTTCTTATAGCATATATACACGATTAATATAGAAGGTTACTATAATATAAACACTTGTATCATAGGTGTATAGTATTCTAGGCTCATAGACTCACGCTTTTATGCTCACATAATAGCAACCTTCTTTGTGCCACAACCAATGTCTTATTTCACATCAATAGAGTGATTGGTGACTATATTAGGAACACCTACCTTTTTTTAGTGTAAATCATCATAAGAGTAACTGTTTTTACATCCTTCTACATTATAAATGATTGTAACTACATTTTACATGAGTAAAATGAGCACATTGGATATAATTCTTGTTGGTTTTGAGTAGTTTGTCTAGAAACTCTTTGGGGGCAGAGTACTTCCAAAATTCAAATCAAATTCATCCTTTGCTTGAAAATATCATTTCAATTGCTCTCACTATTTTTCACACTTGTCTTTATCAGAGAATTTATAATAAAAAAGTTCACCAATGGCACGAAGACAAACTCCTAATTCTCACCACAATGGGTTGTTTTACCTTAGAGCATCTCCACGCCTGAGCTGGGGAAACGACCCAGCTGCGGTCTGAAAAAGCAGTAGCCAGCCACTATGGAAGGAAGTTGCCCCACTACGCAACTTACCAAATTGGGCGGGAGGAGGGATCATCACGGTGTCCAAGGAGAAATGTGACGTGGAGATGAGGTGGCTGGGCCCTTTTGCTAGTTGTCATAATGAGAAAGCCCTTCCATACGTGAATTGTACCTCGGAAGTTGCGTAAAAGCACATACTAAGCCAAGCCAAACACACTTCATTTCTTTGTTTGCTTGGCAAATTCGACGGTGGCCAGCCATTTATTGAACCTTATTTTGTGTGCCGTGGGACAATAAACTTGGCCGAGCCTGACCAAATGCCCAGTTTATGCCATTTGCTGGGTTGACGTGGGGATGCTCTTAAGTTATACCACCTCAAGTTCAAGTTCTTCAAAGAATTTGGAAAAAGCATCTCTGGGTGCACTAACTTTCTGTATTATGCAAGCAAGTATTTTCTTCCTTTGTCAAAATCAATGCTGAAGTTAATTACCAGCCAGTCTCAGGTGTCCTTCCCCCATTCAAGCCCCCCTTCCGTGTGAATAAATGACATGGTTGTGCCTATCAAAGGATCAAGTTGGCCCAACATGATTCAATCATTCCCCTCCATGGGTGCTAACTTAATTAATTTGCATGGCTGCAGTTAATTTCTTTTTTTCTTTTTCTTTTTATGACACAAGCTGGAATTAATTTCAACTACATGGGTTGTTGGGTACCCCTGCCTGCAGTGTCCTTGCCAAAAGGCCAACTGCGTTATTGGTCCTACTTCAGCTTAGATGATCAATCCACAGATGTCCCTGGCGGGAAGTACTTCAATGACGCCCTTTGTTTACAAATAAAATGAAGCGAAAATGAAAAATCCTGTCTGTTCCGCCACACCACCTGTGGCTAGCCTGGCCGGTATATTATGCTCTCTTTTTCTGCATGAAAACTCTGTTTCCCTTGTGTAAATTTAAAAAAGAAAAGAAAAGTGCATTGATGAGTAGGCATGAGCTTCAGGGCTTTTTTTTGGCTTTTGGGTGCCAGATTGCACCAGAAAAAATTACCTGGCTAAAACACGTTAAAAAAAACTTGAATGAAATCGTCAGACAACTTTATTTATTTTTTAAATATTAGATGAGATCGCCTGATTGTGGATGAAAACCACACTACACATTCAATAAGTGGATGAATGTTGCAATTTGGAGCACCACTATGAGATTTTATATGACCACTATGGCACTTTTTCAAAAATGAAAAATAAAAGCCCATAGACAATCAATTGATCAATGTTCATGCAGGGAAGTAAATCAAGTAATGTCCTTTTTCAACGAGTTATTTTGGTTATAATTGGCACGATCAGTCTTGCAATTGGGGAAGCAAGTTGACCCGGCGGGGCGAGGCGAGGCGAGCTCAATGATGCCGGGGTCATTGAAGGACCAATTGAGGCCTCCGAGATTCACAGCAGGCAGGGAAAGATTTATTTGGCGGAGGGACAGTCTCATGGTTTGGGGTACTTAACTTACTTCCATCCGCACACCACGTCCATCATCACGGTTTCATGTGCAAATCAAATGACAACATGAGAGTTTCAATCGCAGGACGGATCCCAAATACGCGGGACCTGTCCGCCGTACCTACAGTATAATTACTGGATACTCTAATGGCACAAAAAAAAATGATAAAATAAACTATCATCATTATACTATTTTTCTAAAAAAAATTTAAGCAGACAGAAAATAGAAAAATACATGTTAATCCCTAAAGTACCGAGCAGTGATCCCAGAACTAGTTTATAGAATTTAGTGTAATATGCTACCTAGTTTAGGGGATTTAGTGCAATTTGCTACCTTCAAGATAAATAAGCATCAACTTTGACTATCTTGAGAGAAAGTGGCACTAAAAAAATTAGGAAAGGAAGGATTTTTGCAAGTTATAAAGGATAACAGGGGCTACTAATACCCGTAACTAACTATAGAGATGCTAATTCCAATGTAGAGTAAGTAACAAATTGGCTATCAAATTCTATTGGTTGTTGAAATCTTAACTAAAATTTAATTTTTTGAAGGATTTTTTCCTATAGAGATTTAGTTATTGAAATTTTTTAGTAGCAATAGAGCGAAATTTAGCCAATTTTGTGAACACTGGTACTGAGGTCTTTCTTTTTTCGAAAGAACATTCAAAACTGTCATTTTTATTGCAGAGAGTAAATAAATTTGAAGATGATCATTTTTGGATATCTAATTGTAGGATCTTACATCTAACCAATATAAGATTAAATCTGAGAAACTTTAACAACAAAGATTGCAAGATATCTCCCCTAAAGAATCAAGGTTCATTTTTTGGCAACATAGAAATTTTAGGTAGGTACCTATGATTAGAGATTTCCATGTTTTAGGCCCAAACTTTAATAGAAGGTCTGGACAAGGAATATCTTTAACCCCTAAAGGACCAGCTTGCTAAATTTGACAACATAGCAATTTTGGGCAGGTACATATGAGTGGAGATTGTCATATTTTGGGCCCAAATCTTAATAGAAGGTGGGGACCAAGAATACCTTTCAAATGTACCAAAAATCAGGACATTTGGAAATACGAGTCAAAAGATATGACCTAATATGTTACTTTTTTCGTAACTAGGCAGTTTGGGCAGATTGAAAAAAATCACTTTTTCCAATAATAAAAGTTTGAAATTAGTTTTCTTCATTGATGTATGCATGGAAAGATTTGAATCATCCCATTTTGATCAATGAGTAAAAAATTATGAGTTTTTTTTGTTTGCAAGCAGTTATGAATTCTCTTCTCTAAAATAAACTTTGAAGTCCATTATTTTACTCAATTTTTAATATTTAAAAAAATAAATAAAACTTTTGAAATTTTTTAGGCAAGTATCCTACTTGGCCTCAACAATTAATTATCCAAAGAGGCACAATTGCTTTGGGTCATTTTTAATATGAATGTTGCCATCTAAAGTGTAGCTGCCTTGTTTTCCACAAGCATTCAAACACTAATATCTTGCAATTTTCATGGTAAAAAACTTTGAAATTTTTTGTACATGTTCTCAAACCAATTTACTACAAGACCCTACAATTACAAATCTCAAAAAATGTTTTTAGAAAAAAATGGTATTGGTATTAGAAATGGTAGTTTTTGATCATTTTTGAAGTTAACATTGTTAATGAACTTAAGGAGTTAAGACCCACCAATTTTCATAAGTTTTGACTACAAAATTCAAAAGTTATTCCATGATATTTTTCTTCTTTTTCAACTTGGGCAGTTTGGATTGATTCAAAGAAATCACTTTCTTTAGAAACAAAAGTTTGAAATTAGTTTTCTAGATTCAATTGTACATAGAAAGCTTTGAATTATTTCATTTTGATGTACGAGTCAATATTTTATGAAGAATTTTAGTTTGTAGGTAGCTATGGATTCTCTACTCTAAAATATACTTTGAAGTCTTTTATTTAATTTAACTTTCAATATTTTTGGAAGAAAAATTTAAAACATTAGATTTAAATTGTTTATTATGGCATTCAAACCATTGGGATTGGCATTTTTTAATTTCATAATTAAATTCTTAACAATTTAGTATTTAGAATCATTTTCTATTTTTTTCTACCCTCCAATTTTTTCCTATATATTGTACAATTTGAGATGATTCAAATTTTTTCAAGTATATAGACAACTTGCCTTGAAGAATGAATCCAAAAAGCACCACAATTTTGGACAATTTTTCATACAAATGTGAGCTTGCCAAGTACAGCTACCTAGTTTTAGTAGGGCCAACAAAATAATTTTGGTCAATTCAAACGCTAATATCTTGTAATCCACACAAGAAAATATTTCTCAAATTCTTTTCCCCCATATTGTCAAAATCCATCACACTACAAGATCTTACAATTATATTTATTTAAAAAAAATTCAAAAATTGAGTACATGTATTAGAAATGGTAGTTTTGGATTGTTTTGGGTGAAAACATAGTCAAGGAACTTGAAGGGTTAAAGTAAAGAGAACAAATTTTTTGGTACATTGCAAGACTAGATTATTTGACTTTGAACCTTTTAACTTAAAGTTTTTTCACTTCAAACTTTTGAGCTTTAAATCTTTAATGTCAAAAATTGAGTTGAAAATCTAGGAAAAAGAACAAATTAAAAATAAAGGCAATTTTTCATTCTTCAAAAAATTGTTAACTAGAAGTAGGTACAAGATAGAGGGAAAATTTTGATTATTAATGTGGGTCATTGCAAGAAAGATTGACCAATTTTGGTAGCATTTTCCATAGTACTACTGAAATTTTCGGGAGTACTATATAATTAGAAAAATAAATTTTCTTAAATGTAAAAAAGATGTTTTATATATATACCTCTAAGAAGAAGGTACCCTAGGAAGGAAAAGTATAGAAAAATTCTCTAAGTAGGAGAACTAGAAAAGTGCAAATTTTCATGAAAATAGGTACTTTGACATTTTAATTTGTAAGAAATAGGTAAAAGAATTTTTAAAAAACTAAAAATTGAAAATTTTGGAAAACTTTATGATGAAGAGATTTCACCTAAAAAGAATGATCTCAAAACCATCTTAAATGTTCAAAAGTACGTGCACAAGGGAGGACTATTAGCACACATGTAGAGGAGAGAGAATAATGAATTTTGAGATTTCCTTTGGTATAAACATGCCTACCTAGTATGGGAATAGGCCACAAAAATTTCAGCTTTAGATCATTAATTTTGGATGCTCCCTAGTACTAAAAAACCCTAAACCACAAAGTGTGACAAATGAGCTTAATTGAAATTTAATTATAATTTTTTTTTTAATTTTTTTTGAAAAATAGGGAATTTAATTTTTGTCATATCAAACATCTCCAATCAAAATTTCAAGTTAATATAGTTCATACTTAAAAAGTTATAGTCAATAACAACTTCATCATTCAAAGTGTGATGCAAAATAGTACCGGTCTTTCTTGCAATCACCTATGTCTCTAAGATGATATTAGAGCACATTGAATTCAATGTTAAAATTTTTTTTAAATAGAAATAAACCATGTAGAACTTTCATTTCTGAAAAATTGTAAAAATTGCATTTAGAAATGAATCCTACAAGTTATTTTTTCAAAAAGATGCTTAGATTGCCTCCAAAACAAGATTGTCCATAACTTTCTCATTGTTTACTTATATGACATGGATCAAAGTTTTTAATATTAAAAAAATATATTCTACGAGAAAAAAAACTTTAAAAAAAACCTCAAGATTAAAAAAAAAATTTTGTTGCATTCTTTCACCTATCTTGAGATTTTGGGGGATAACTTTTATTCTTAGACCCTAATTGGGAAAAAAATGATATTTCCACAAAGCTAATCAATTTTTCTATCTTCAAGGAAGGTTTCAAAAATCATGACAAAAATTAGGATTGTAGGAACCTATCAAAAATCCAATCTATCTTCCAAAGGGATGGTGTCCTTTAGGGGTCAATGTCACTTTTATTCTTACAACTACATACTAGGATGATACAATTAGTAAATTTTGCAATAATTATACAATCTATACTAAGAACAACCTATAAATGCCTAAATTTGCAATCTAGGTCTCTTGTGCAATGTGATGATTGTTTTTTGTATTTTTCAAACAAAGAAATGGTTGAATTGAATGAATTACAAATAGAATTGTATTATTCTAGTAAGAATTAGAATTGATACAAATTTTCAAACCCAAAATATCAATTTGTTAGTAGATGGGGTCATTACCATTTTCAAAGGGTTCCAAATCAATGACGTACTACCTTGATTCCATTTGGTGAATGTTTTAAAAGCACAAGTTGAACATTTTTAAAACACTTTTTTTATTGGTTGAAGCTACAACTTATTTTGACAAGTACTTATTTGTAACAAGTAAACCCACCTAAATCAACAATCATTGAACCACCTATTTATCAATTTTCAACCATTCACAAATGAATAATCACTTGAAGTAATTATCTAACAATAGCACCCAATTACTTGCTTAAAGTACATGATTTACACACTGTGAAAATGGGTTGAAGACTAACACAAATGTGAGGGGTCATGTACATGATGGAATAGGGTGATTGACAACATTGGGCTCATTGACTGTAGTTCAAAAGGATGTCTCTCAACACTAGACTCTCCTACTAAGTTTGGTGCCAGTAGACCTTCTTTCCTATTAGTGTTAATTCTCTAGAAAATGAGCTTGAACTTAAACCATAAAGGATCATGGCACATTTTGGAAAAATTGTTGAAATTTGCTACTTTGTAGGATAGCGACTATTTTAATTTATTTTGTTTAATTAATTAATTTAATTGCACAAATTTGTACTAGAAATACTATAGGATCGTGTAGAAAAAACTTTTCAAACTTGGACCACATTGGTTGAAAGATTTATATATTTGAAGTTTGAAAGAAAAAATTTCCTTAAACCTTATCCAATATGATCAATTGAATTTAACAATCTCCAAAGTAAGATTTTTGTTCTACACATAGCTATATTTGATGACAGTTGCACCTTATACAATAGTAGTTATATACCTACTAAAATTTAGAAGATGAGGAGTTTTGTATATGTTATCTAAAGTTGCCTATGCTACTCTAGAAGTTTAGGGTAGCACAACAATTAATCCGTGTACACAGTTGGAGAAAAAATGTATATTCCAACTACTGGGGATTATGTTTACACCTAGTGTAAAATTTTCATGAACACCCAATCCAAAATGACTTTATACCCAACTATTTGAGATTTTTGCATATATTGAACAATCACTCAATCCATTAGAGATTTAATACTAAATAATTTTATTGAATCAATTTGATCAATAGAATGTGAATATTTGTCCTAGATTTTTGTTCTTCATCTTAAACTTGATTTATTCAATTGGTCTCAAGGTAAAATGGATTAATCCCTAAAGCCCTGAGTTGCGTTTTTTGGCAACATAAGTTTTTTGGGCAACTCGCTACGAATGGAGTTTTTTATTTTTTTTCTTTGAAATTTTGACACAAGATGAGCCCAAGGAGTAGCTTTAAGACCCAACAATTTTCATAACTTTTGACTTTGTGGTTAAGAAGTTATGGCATGATATG
Source organism: Thuidium tamariscinum (assembly GCA_947034885.2). NCBI lineage: Eukaryota > Viridiplantae > Streptophyta > Bryopsida > Hypnales > Thuidiaceae > Thuidium > Thuidium tamariscinum. Next base: position 14,124,008 of record OX344751.2, read on the forward strand.
TTGTTTTCTTTACTTGAAGGGCAACCCGGGCAGCTAAAAAACTTCTTAAATTTTTTTTTTTGAAAAGTGAAATTTCAAATTGATTCTTTAGGTTCTTACAAACAAGGGAATCTTTGTTTCAGTTCATTTGGATTAAGGAATCAAAAGTTATGAGGAATTTTAGTTTGCAGGTAGGTATGGTTTTCAAAGACTCCATACTTACCCACAAACTAAAATTCCTCATAAATTTTGACTCCTTAATCCAAATGGAATGAAACAAAGCATCCCATGTGTGTAAAAACCTAAAGAATCAATTTGAAATTTCAATTTTCAAAAAAATGTTTTCTTAAAGAAGTTTTTTCAGTTGCTTGGGCTGCCCTCCAAGTAAAGAAAACAACATATCATGCCATAACTTTTTAACCACAAAGTCAAAAGTTATGAAAATTGTTGGGCCTTAAAGCTACTCCTCGGGCCCATCTTGTGTCAAAATTTCAAAAAAACAAACAAAAAAACTTCATTCGTAGTGAGCTGCCACCCAATTAATTTTGCCCACACATTACCACAATCTTAGCAACCCTTTATCATGATGACAACGCACTTGAAGAGAAGACAAGTTACCTATGTTTTAACAAGAGTTTAAGTTATCCATACTTCAACAAGTGTCTATTCATGTTTTTAACATTTTAGCTTTGAAAAATCAAAGAAAATTCACTTCTCATTGGAATGTCTCCATTTTTGGACGAATGACTTCTCTCAAACTTTTTAATCTCTGCAAAATATGAGAGCTGACAAATAGCTTCTCCAATATAACCAAGATAGCTAATCTTAGGGTTCTGTTTGCATCCAATTTTGGGGCTGTGCCAGAGGACCGTCCGTCCATGTAACTTAGGTGAGATTCGCTCAACCCGGATGGATCTGGTGGGTTGTTCCTCATTTTTCTTTCTCCCCCTGGCCCAGCAGTTTTGTACGCAATTCCCTACGTACACTAGGTGCAGGGTACACGGAATTTATGTCATTCAAATCATCCTGTCCTCCTCCGCTGATATTTCACACACCCTTCAGTCCTCAAAGGACTCCGGTGGTAAGTTAAGTTAATTATGCAAGCACACTCCATTGAAGCCAACATGGTGGGTGATTTGTAAGGACGTGGTAAAACTTGCACTACTAAGGTAGAAGCACCTAAAATGGACACTTATCCTGAATCAAGAGATCCAATAGGTGCATAGGGAGAAAGATTATGTGCGTTTGTTAGCAAATAGTCTAGGAAACCAAAAAAATTAGGTTCATATTTTTCTGAGCTTGTATGAATATAATATGAATTTTTGAAAACAATTGTGTAGATGCACCTATTGTGGACACTACACAACACCAAAGTGGGCACGGAAACACCCAAAGGTGCCACACTCTAATTTTGAATCCCATGCAGGTGATTGGCCATTTCTTAGAAGAATGACAACTTCTTGAACCACACTTGTTCACTTTAGGACCCCACATAGCTTCTTTGGGTCCACTTGCACTTGGATTAAGGTTCTTTTCTAGGTGCCCATGAACGACTAGTGTTCAATTTGGGTGATTCTACCTTAAGTTAGCTATCAATGAAAGCTGCCCGCTTGGCATTCCACCTGGTGAACTGATCTTGTCACTTAACCCCTTGGGAAAATGCTGAAATTATATATTTCCCATGCATGATAGAATTTGCAAATTTTTATTCATATTTGCAATCAGAGGCCCCAGTTTATTGAAGAGGGGTGTACAAGATAAATTAATCAAGCTCAAAATAAGGGACTTTAAAAAAAAAATTGCACCCATGAAATGATTTGAAGGGGCCAAGCTAGTGGGCCACTTCACCTCTCCCACCCTGCTTTTGCATTGCATCAGTCATTTTTCTTGCTTTGGGAAAGTTCTGATAGTTATGGGTAGTTTCAACAGAAGGCTGTTGATGGGCAGGTTCCAACTTATACATTTCTAATAGCTGCCGTGGAACAGGCAGGGCTGTCTGAAACCCGGGACAGACAGAGTTCATCCAAATCATTCACCATAACCGGTTGTTGACTTCTCCATGCTAACGTGGCTCTATGCCATGGGCTACCCATCACCATCGCCATCACATGTTGCAACTCATAACCTTCTTTCTTTTCAACTTTCTTCCTACACCTTTGGATCATGAAGATCAAAGGTTGTGATTGAAAAGTGAACAATTGGTTATGTCCAATAATCTACTTGCTACTACCGTAGTTCATTGGTTATCTAATACATAATCAATTGAAAGTTACACATATTAGGTACGCATTTTATTTAAACTTTTTTTGGACACAAGGGCGTTTTGCAACACACTGCAAGGTGTTTTTTTGTCTAGTAGAATGGTTGATTTCACACCAAAAAAACAACTTATCATTGTCAAGTATCAAACTTGCAACCATGCCACTCGGTTTGGGTACTTTTCCACCATCATCCAATAGTTTAGAGTCATTGATCATGATTATGCATTTAAGTATGACCACAACAATATAATGCCAATAAAGTACTGATAAGGTCTGCAATTTTGATTTTCCATGTTTTTTTGGATACCAATTAGTCTCAAGCAAGCTAGTTCCTTGTGAATGATCAATAGGTTTAATTTAGTTTAACCCCTAAAGGATTGAAGCCATTTTTTTTGGTAGCACCAATCAGAACTATCATTTCTCCTACTTTCATCCCTAAAAACAAAAAGAACATTTTTTTGGAATCTACCTAAGGTAAACTACCCCATTATAGAATAAATGAGAGCAAGCCCATTGTGGGCAAATTATTAATGGTGGTGTACATTCAAAATCTAAAATGTACATCACCATTACAATCTTGCCCACAATGGACTTGCTCCCATTTATTCCATAAAGGGGTAGTTTACTTTACAAGAATTTGTACTTAACTTGCTTAAGATCATGTGGTAAGAATTTCATGAAGTTGACCATATAGATTGGAAAATATATGAGCAATCAAAGATATTTTTTCAAGAAGATGTTGAAATTGCCCAAAAATCTACATTGTCCATAACCTTCTCATTATTAGTTCAACTAGAATGAACCAAAGCTTCACATATAGACAAAATAAACTATTTTATAGAAAAAAAATTAAAAATTTAATTTTGTAGATTTGCCAAAAAAATTTGATGCCCATTGAGTTTAATTTTGGACTTTTTGTGGTATAACTTTTGCTCCTAGGCACCAATTGAATTATTCCCATATCATATTCCAACAAAGCTAATTAGCTCTTTTTTAAAATCTTATAAGAAAGTTTTAATAAGTTTCACCAAAAATTGAGGTCATAGAAACCTATCCAAAATCCATTTTGTCCCCTGTGGAGACAATGGCCCTTTAGAAGTTGATTCACATTTTTCAAAACAATACCACAAAAATTCCATTATAGACTAACTATAAAAAAGGGAATCAATACAAGACCTCCTAAGTTAATTTAGATGTTTTTGTTGCTTTTGTTCTAAATGAAGTCTCCTTGTGTTTGATGTAGATTCAATTTATTTTAATTTGCTTCTTGAAAACAATGGAAATTTTTCCATTGCAAGTAGACAGTAGAGTTTAACCCCTAAAGGCCCAAGATCTATTGTGGGTTAAAAACATGATTACTTTTGAAATGTTGTAGGTGAAAATGTCATCATAGTATGGAAATTTTAACTTTACAATCTTGTAGTGTACTTGTTGTGAATGACATGAATCAAATTTGGAGTCATTTAGCCAAATTAATTGAAAAATTACAATGTTTTAGTATTGAAAAAGGATGCTAAACTTTTCCTAGAAACACATTTAGAGGTCAAACTTGATTTCTAAACCTACTCAAATGAAAAAACTTTGAACTAGAAAGTGCTTCAAAATCAACATACAAACACATTGGTGAATGAAATTTCATTCAATTGACTCATTGTGTCTACAAAATGGCTTTGAAGTGTTAGAAAATAGTTGCAAAAAACACATCTAAAGTTGAACCTCCCTCCACTAAACTGATTCTTCTTAGTTACTCATAACTTCTTGGATTGATATAAAATTTTAACCACACAAACTAGATTAGTATGCACACTTTTTTCAATTTTTTCAATCATAAAAGAATTTTGTATGAAAAAAAAATGGCACCAAAGTTTACTACAATCCAAAAATGTTTGGTTTTTGAACTTTGAATTGATCCCAACATTCAAAACAACTTGGATTGACATAAAAATTGACCACAATAACTAGACTTCCAAAAGAATATAACACAAAAAATTTGATTAAAAATCAATATTGGATGAAGGAGATACAAGCCTCCATCAAATGCACTTTGGTCAATTCAAATTGTACCTATGAATTTTGATTGCCTTCCAAAAATTCAACATATCTAGGGTTGATTTGAAAAGTTTACCTCACAAAATAAGCAAGGGAGCATAGAATTGCCAATAAGTTTTATTGAATTCAAACATTGGTTGCAAAAGTTATAGCACTTTGAATTGGACTTCTAGACTATGGAGACACTTTTGGTCCCTTGGAGCACTCAACAATAAATTTAATTAGCTTTTTGAATACCTAAAATTTGCAATTTTTTGGTTGTTACGCAGAGAATCCTTGCGTTAATTTAGATCTTGCAAGTTAACAACCATGTAATTGATGTTTGATGTAACTTAGATTTGAACATAGTTCTCAAATTCTTTCAATCCCTACACTATAAGAAAAAAGGTATCAAACCAACATGAAAATTAATTAATATATGTTGATTATTTCTATTGTTAAAGACATCTTGATTTGGACAAATAATCAATACAAATGTGTTGATTTCATTTTAGGATTTTGTCAAATTTTTAATATTCAAAAATCCAATATTATAGATTTCCACATAGACAAATATTGCCATGTAGGCAAGGTTGCCCATTAGCAAATCCACCAAGTAGATAGGAATGTAGAATTAAACTAAAAAATTCAATAAAAATTTAATTTTAGAAATTTTGGTATTATATTCGAAGCAATTCACTACATATTTGATGATCAAACTTTGAGTGCCACTTATTCTTGAATTAGGAGAGGGGAGAAGATGGCTTCTTTATAGTGTTTGTGTCATAGAGGGTACAACAAACTATATAGGATACGTAAATTAGGATGAGTAGGAACTCAACTATTTATAGTTCAGTCATGACTAAGAACTTTGCTTAAAGTATAATTTTAGACCTCATTTAAGCATAGTAGAATAATTTTTTCAAGAACTTGGAATTTAAAAAAGGTAAAAAAAATCAAACTAAGTTTCAAGCCTCCTATCAAAAGTTATGAACAAATTTAAGAGAAGAAGTTTTTAATTGTCAAAGAAAATGCCCCTTCTAACCCCTCTTTAAAATTTGTCAATAACTTTTGATTGAAGGCTTGAAATTTCAAATTGACTTTTGGAGATGAAATTTGGTTTTATTTTCTATCTTTTGTTATCTAAAGTTTTTCGAAGAAAAATCATTCTACTATACCTAAATAGGGTTTGAAATTCTTCTTAGAGTATGATTAATGGATTACTAGATTAGTGCACAAAATTCCATTTTTTTTCACAATAAACACAAATTAATTCATGTTGTACTAATAATCTCCTTTTCTAGTAGTAATGCTTTCTTTTATGGACTTCAAAAATTGAAAGAAAGAAGAGGAAGAAATACAAGCATCATTCTCAATCTAAAGAATATGGTTGTCAAAAGATCAATGATTTGATATTGATTTGTAGGGATCTATAATGCATCTACTAACAAGATTGATCCTTTGGTTTGTGATATTTGTCATTGTGAAGGGTGGAGGCATGGTTTGGTGTCTCACTATTTGTCACTAGTTGATTCACTAGTTAACAAAGGAAAGCCATCTAAAGAGAGCCTTTATAAGTCTTCATTTACATATTTAAAGATAGACTTCATAAATGGTCAATTGGAAAACATGCCCACTTAGAACTTCAAATATACTATGCAAAAAATTAAAAAATAAAAAATAAACATTTGAAATTCATAAGAAAATGACTTCCAAAAATTGGACCTAATTTCACTCTATAAACATTTGTAACCATATGAAATACAATGATATTGGCACCAAAAAATTCATTTTTAGATGAAGAATGTTTTCATTTATTTATACATTAATCACTATAAAACCATTTCTATGTGCTTATGTTTTAAGAAAAACTCCATATATATACAATTAAATATTGTGACAATCCATACATTTATCTTTAAGAGTCAATACATAAGAGGTTTTCTTACCATGTTGGGAGACTGCAAGTTCCCGGATTGTAGGAACTCGCTGAAAACTGTCCCAGCAGCTAATCTGATGTCGCACAGAGATTGCCACATCAGATAATCATATTTTAGTAAATAATTTAATTAATTAAAAAAATTAAATATTTTTTCAAATTTCAAATTTTAAATTTTTTTTAATTTTGACCAGTAATGGCTAGTTCACAGAATGGGGAACGAGGCTGAAACAGTCTCTCAATACCCTGAAAAAACCTCTTATGATTCAATGTTGATAGACATTGGTTGTCAAAATAAATACATGGATGTCTTTTTAATGAAGTTATTATGTTTCTTACCCAAAAATAGCATTAAAAACTATAATATTTTGTGAGATATTTACATTGAAATGTGCACTTCCTTGAAATCAACCTTGTGACATGGTTATTGAGACACCAAACCATGCATCCACCCTAAACAACCATTGTTGAAAGTTTCTAACTAGTGAGTGAGGAGTTAAAGGATGACTCAATTTTTTGCTATAAAAACAACATGCCTTTTGGTGGTTCTTCATGGTCATTTAATTGTTGCCTAAGCTTATTCATTTAATTTGGTAGAAAAACTAATTTCATTTTGGCATTTCTTCAATTTTTTATAAATTTGCAAAAGCAATCTGTAAAAAAAAATTTAATTAAATTACAACTTGGATCAAATAATAAGTTGAAGGCAATTTATTTGCATACTATTGTACTTGGCTTCCAAGTTTTGTTCAAATTGATTAAAAAAGTGTTGAATCTTTCTACTAATTGTGTGATCAAATGGCCAAATCTACAAATAAATTTAAAGATGGTTTGATGAAAATCCAAAGAATCCAATAACCTTGCATTGAGTCAAGTACAAATTTATCATTTGACCATCTACTATCAAGAATTTTTTGATGACAAAATGAAAGAATTGATTCATTGACATTTAATAAGGATGAAGAATAGAGAGTTTATTTTTATAATAAAAGTCATTTCCATCATGAATACTCAAAGGGCATGATAATTTGAAGATGAGAGCTTGATTGCCTATTGTATTCAAAATAGAACTTGAAACCTTGTTTGGAGATAGTAGAATAATTTTCTTTTTAACCTTTGAATTAAGAATAGTTGATAAATCATGCTAAGTTTAATCTTCCAAAACCTTTTGTAGTTTTGAAAATTGTCTATAGTTTTATTGTCAAAATCTTAAACAAGTTATGGGAGATGAAAATGGGCTTTAATTTAACTTATATCTCATACAAGTTATACAACTTTTATTGACTTTTATAATCATACAAATGAATATCAAACATCATTATTTGATAATTGTGACTCCTCCACCATTACATAATTCAAACAAAACTACATCTACCAAGCTACCAAGAATGAGATTCAAGCATTGAGCCATATGTTGGAGAAGTATAATTTTTAATTTCCAATCCCTCTCTATTTTTTCTATTCTTTTTTCTATTTCATGGTATTTAAAACATGAGTGCTTCACTTAAAGCAAAGCCAATCGAATTAAGAATTATAAACTCTTTCAATGATCAAAAAACCCTTCAAGCATGGTTGAAAATAGCTCTTTCTTCTAATTTAAAACCTATAATCTTTCAATTTGCAAAAACAAAATTGATTGAAATTTTTCCACACATATTCTAATAATAGTCTAGGGCTACTTTTTAGGACTTAAACTTCAATTTTTTTTTTAATTCCCCTCTTCCTATCATTGTTCAAAAAAGAGATATTGTTTTGACAATTTTTACTCAAAATGTGATCCATTCATTTAGCAATTAAACTTAGTTCAAACTATCATTAATGCAAACCCCTAAATGTCAAGAGTCTTCTCTATGATTGACAATTTGGAAAAAAAATCATTATAAAGTACTATTTGAAAGAATGTTTTGGAATTCATATAGAAATAAAGTTTGTTTTCGATTCCATCCTTAGAGGTAGATTCACTAATGCTATTATCAATATTACTCTATAAATTTTGAAAGAAAAATTTCAAAATTCCTTCAAAATTCAATTACAAGCAAAATATTGTCACATTTTGGAATGAATTTGAAACAAGGTCCTCTTGAACATGGTGACTTTTTTTTGGATAGTTTTATGTTCTTCAAAGTCTTTAACTTCATTTTTGCAAATCTAGTTTTGAACTAGAGTCGTTACAATTTAGGATTGGTCAACTGAATGATATACTTCCACATTTGTAGTTTTAGAAAGATAATATACTCTACTAACACCAAAACCAACCATTAAATAGGGCAACAACTTGATGAAAGAATCTCCACAAATTAGGATGACTTTCATCAAAGCAATAATGAGAAAGAAACAAGAGTACGAATATGTTCGTTGTCCAGAATTTGAATTTGGAAGTAAGAGCGCAAGACAAAGTTCAAGGTTTGCGTGCGATGCAGACGATGGATGGTACTTCACACCGATCGCACTCAGATGTTGTTGAATAACAAGAGCTGTTTGTTTGATCTTCCTAAATGATTGCGTTTTTGTATAAGTAGACAAAAGAGTCCACATTTGTATCACAATCAAAGGATGCATTATCGCCCACTTTTAAATAGCCCAGTGACAGGAGGCACCTCCTTTGCAGGCTGGAATATAAACTAAATCCATGTCACATATATAAGCCATTGATAATATACGGCCAACCAGGATTTGCTAGTTTTATTGACCCTTATATGACCTGTCAAATTACACTCAATACGGAATAGTTGTGTAAGTATGGCAAGTACCCCAATTGTGGGCCTCTGTCCCCCTCACTACAACTTCATGATATTGGTTCTGGAAAACATGGGGGACATTGAGTATTTTTCATCCTATGACGGGGCTAAGGTAGAACCACCTATATTGGATCATTTAAGCAATTTTGGAACAAATCATGAGGAGTATGATGTTATGCAAATTTTTCCCATATAGAAAGATAGGAAATATGATTTTATTCCCATGATTGAAATTACTATGATTATTGGAAGCCAAAAAGTACATTGAACTCATAGCCAATGTTTAGAGTCTTCCAATCTAGATCATAGCTGAGACTACTTTCCTACTTGGTACTTTTCACATACTTTAAGACACTTTGGGACATGTGTCATGACCTTATTAGTCCCAACCTTGAAAATGGAAAAAAAGTACATTCCAAGTTTTGATTTCAAATCTTCTCTAACCTTGGTTGGAAATAGCTGCATTCTATAGGTTGGATATGGTCCTTGATCAAGAATAGGTGGTTCTACCTTATTTATTGCTTGTTACCTTCTTGTAGCTCCACATTGTGGGCTCATAGCTAGTCATAGTGGGAGGGTAGCCATGCTTGTATTTAGGGTCAATTTCCATGTGGAATCAAGGCTTGTAAAGCCCACCAATCACCAATGAAATGGGGACTCCCTAAAAAATAAAATTCCATTCCAATGTGAGTTGGTGGGACTTCATCAACCCCAATTCTATATGGAAGTTGGCCCTTAGTGTGATTATTTTAGAGAATTTTGTATGTACAATATATTTATTGGAATCAAACTACAACACAAGTTGATTTAATAAGCGTGACAAGTTGGAATTAATGGTTCAAATTTTTTTGGTTCAATAGGTATTTTAAGTAGAACACTGAAGTTTTGAATTTCTACATTGAAAACCAACTAGACCTTAAACCAATTAAAATCTTTTAAAAGACACCATAATTAGAATTCAACATTTTGAATTCAAAGAAAAGAATCTTCTAAAATATTGGATAGTGTAGCAATTGATTTCATTATATGGATATGATCTATGAATCATATTTAGTAACTTTTGTTTGAAGGTCACCATTCAATTATTATTTGAAGTTGCATTTTATAAATCCCTCTGCAATTTGGAAGATTTGGTTGATGCTTTTGTCCTTAAGGAGTTAAGATAATCCAATCTATTACCAATCTATTACCTGCCAAATTCCAATTCTATCCTCATGTACATGGAGTATACATTTTAATCTTCAAATGTACCTCTTTGGTTCACAAGAATAGAATTGAGATGAGAATGGTAAGGTAGGACTCTAAATTCCACTTCTTTTTATTTTGCACCACCTAATAAGTCTCATGGAAGGAACAAAGAAGGCTAGCAAAAGAACTCACTTTGTCTTCTAAGACCATAACAAGTTTTTAAAATAAACAATGGAAGTTGAAGCATTTTTTGCTCCAAGGGTGGCCATGTAAAGAGAGTTTAGTAGCATAAATAGGCACTATATGCTTTCAACTTTGAAAATTCTTTAAATATTACAAATGTCAAAATTTTAAAACTACATGGTTTGTCTTTCTCTAAAGGAATCTAACATTCTAATAAATGAACAATTGTTATTTGGACCATCCATCTAGTAGGTTAAAAAAAAGCGGTGGATTTGGGTGCTTCTATTTTAACTTGCCTTCATTAACTCTTTAAGCCCATGGTTGTTTTGGTCAAAATAAGAATTTAATTAGAATCTTAGCAAATATGGAATTTTTGTAAATAAAGAAGTTGAAATGAAAAAAGTATAAAATTGGGGGATGAATGATAGGCAATTACGACTATTCACAATTGGTATTGCAAGAATTTTGAATTTCTTGACATTGTATCCAACATTATTGATATGGAGGTATGAAAAATATGCAAATATAGGTATGCAACACTAGCAACCTTATTACATGTTCACTTCAAGGATTCTTGAATTTAGTAGACATTGTTTTTCATAGGTCATATAGAACAAACATTGAAAAATACATGTCCTATAAAGGATATAAAGATTTAATAATTATGAAACACTTAATATGATTGAATATATATATATATATATATATATATATATATATATATATATATATATATATATATATATATATATATATATATATATATATATATATATATATATATATATATATATATATATATATATATATATATATATATATATATATATATATATATATATAATCTTCTACTCAAAATTGGTACAAGTTCAATTATGTTTCTTTTGTAATCGATTGACATTTACATAGAAATAGTTGAAGCTAGCACCTACAATAGAAGATAGAAAATAAACTTGTAAAAAACACATTGTTGACCATTATGGTTGAAAGTACTGAAAACATTACTACATGCATTATTTTATGCCATATTTCTTTACAATGACTTTTTTTTTCTAGAAAATGCATATATTCTTGTGCTATCTTTGTTTTTGCTTTCTCCCCCCCCCCCCCTCCCCTCAAAAAACACTACCAATGTTGTTGAAGATATAGAAGGGACACATCTTTTCCAATTTTTTTTCCATATTTCCATGTATTAAACGGAGATAGGCAAACATAATTGTATATAGAATACACATAACTATTGTTGTATACAATTGCATTTTGAAGATGAAATTGCTCCAATTAATTCTCTATCAAATAAATTAGTGACCTTCATTTCCTAACTCACTTTCTATTCTTCTCAAAATTATACTTGTTTTTCAATCTACAAACCAATCTACACTCTTCTAGGACTTAACCTTGTAATTTTGATGCAATATTTAATGGATGACAAAGAATCCTTCTATATGAGACAAAAGCACAAATGTTTATTCTTGGAATTTTGTGCAAAAAAGGGAGGGCTTGCAAAATAGTTTGATCTCCAATGAGTACCCTCATTTTTGGCTTTTAATTTTTTTTTTAAATTAATCCTCTAGAGGACCAAGTGTTTGTTCAATGTATGCAAAAAATCTTGGGTAGGTTCCTACAAAGTCTTTTTTCGTTGGATGTTCATGAAATTTGAACATAATGTATAAGCTTATACCTCCTTGGTGAAAAAATAATTATTTTTTTGATCAAGTGTTTGATTCAAAAGTTATGTTGTTATGTATTTTTTTGGCAGCTTAGGCAAATCAAGAATCTTTGGAGAATCTTTTGCAATAAAGCTCATGTCTCGGAATCACATTTCTAAGTAGAATCAAACTTTGTCATCTATATTGAAGTGATTTCAAGAAATAAAGTTTTCTTCTAACTCCAAGTTCTATTATTTTACAATCTATGAAGTTAAAATTCTTGAAATTTTTCTTCATATTCCAAATGTCTTTCCAAAAGGGCCCTAAGTTTGTTGACCTTATTTTACTAGAATGAAAAAAAGAAAAATTTTAAAAATTTTAAAATTTTAAAAAGAAAATTGTTTCTCACTTCAAACGTTATAATCTTTTGATCCACATGGTCAAATGGGCTGAAATTTTTTAAAGACTCTTGTAAAATAGTTTATTTCAATTTTTTACATTTGAAGTTTCAGAAAAAAAATTCCAATTTTCATTTTAGAATAGCATACCACAAAAATTGCATTTTTTGATAAGATCTCCTATAGGAGATACACACAACATGTTTTATATAGGGGTTAAAAGACATGGCCAAGCTCTCTTCTTCTTGTATTAACCCCAAAATGACCCTAGAATTTCCTGGGCTTCTAGAAATTTGCTCTAATTAAACAAAAAGTCAACATTTTAATAAGTTGTATCAATTTTTTTAAAATTGTAACAGTATAAAATCAAACTAGACATGTTAGAGATCACATTAGAAAAGAAAACACAACAATATCTCTTACGGATTGAAAGATTATAATGTTTGATCATGAGGGTGTTAAAATTGTGAAAGTGATTTGAAGTCTTTTAATCCTTTTTTCACATGTTGAATCTAAAAAGTTGGTCACCAAAAATTATGATGTTAAAGATCCTAACATGCATAACCCCAATCAATTCCATAGCTTGTCAAAATCTACTCTACATTTTTTTTAAATGAGTTTCTAATAAGATTTTTTCTCAAAGATCTAGTGTATTTGAGGCTCATTCTCAAGAGCCCTCAACACTACAAAAGTCAAGATTGCACTAGACACCGGTGCACAAAATCTTAAATAGAAAAATCACATTTGCACATTTTCAAAATCGGATTTTTGAAGCTAAAACTTAACTTCAAAAATATAATTTCAAAAATATAAACTACTAAAAATAATAATTTGGTAAGATTTTATTTAACTTCAAAAATTGGCCAAGGACACATTCTGTCCTCAGGGTCGCTTTGGGGTTAAAGCAAACGATTCAAACAATACCTAACAGGATGATTTCCACATTGACCATATCAGAAAGTTCCAGGGTTTAAAATGGCTAATGAGTGCCACCCTCACTGACCTTCTCTATCCTAACTTTCTCTGCCAAGGTGTAGAATAATTTGTTGGCAAATGTCTGATCTGACATTTCTTCCACCATTGTCTACCATATGGGTGTTTGTTTTTTGATGAGTTATGTTAGTGGAGAACATGGGCCACTTGGGGTCATGTATCCTTTATTGCAATCAGCAACTAGTAATGAACATGATCTCCTTCCATTTCATTCAAAATGTTGTAAGGTATATCAGCCTAATTCCGTCCACAACCCATTTCCATCACCCTATATTTGGCCCCATATCCACCCATTCCACCATCCAAATCTGTCCAAAAATGAGCCAATTTTGTTTAGAAACTTGGCAAAATCAGTGCATTTATGTCATTTAGGGTAACATGGCAATAGTTGATTGGTAAATACCTCAATGCTTATAGGGACATAAGAAGGTGGTCATGGGTTGTTATTAGGGCATTCATGACCCTAACCATGGGTGTTTTGTTTTTTGTTTTTTGTTTTTTAAAACAAATGAAACGAAATTAACTATGGATGTTTTTATAAATTAGGGCTGAACACTTCAAAAGTTCACAAAAATTATGATTTTGATTAGCAAATTATAATTTCACTTGGGTTTGATTTGTGAAACATGTGCACACCTCTAAAAAATATGTGTTCCACTTGGAATTGGCCCCAAAATAGTCTGATTGCAAATCTAGGTGGTAATAGGTTGGTATGCCGTAACATGAATTACCCAACATTTATAGGAAAAAAATTTCCACCTTAGGATCCCAACCCACTCATTCTAATTAATGTATGAGTTGCTTGTGACTTTTTTGAAATATGCAAATGATTGTAATCAAATTGTACTATCCGGTAAGGGAGCCAACCCATTTCCAACCACTTAAACAATTGCACATATCTAGAGTGCGTGTAGAAGCTTAGAGAATCCCATGGTGTACTATGAAGCAACATTGTAAACATTTTGGACCACTAATTTTCCTTTGACAAGGAAGATTAGTGGCCCTATGTGTTTACAGTGTTGCTTTGCAATGCACCCATGGAACTATTCTTACAGCCCATTTCCAACCACTTATCTTCTAAATAGTTTTGGTTATGTTTTCACCAAAAACTCTTCAAAACTACTATTTCTTATACAAGTATCAAATTTTAGAAAAATAATAATTTTTGACACATGTAACTATAGGATCTTGTAGTACGCTCAACTGAAAAGATGTAGAATTTTTTTTTAGAATTTTTCACCATGTAGGTTGCAAGATATCGGTGTTTGAATTGGCAAAAATCATTTTTTTGAGCCTTACAAAAAAAATGGCACCTACACTTCACAAGATCACATCTGTATGAAAAGAAGTTTAAGTTGGTGATTATTCTTTCAATTTATTCTTCAAGGCAAGTTAGCTACTTGTTTGTAAAATTTCAAATCATCAAGAATTCTACAACATATAGGAAAAGTGTCGTGTGAAATTTTTTAAGAAAAATAAAATAAAAAATCTATTTGTAACGAGTTGCCCAAAATCACTATGTTGCCAAACGTTGTTTGGGCATTTAGGGATTAAAGAATTTAGTATAGATCCCAACTGAGTTTGGTTTGGTTTGTTTTTTCTTGTGTGGAAAAATAGATTAAAGATGGATTTGAAGTTTTTTCATGTGTTTTCATCCTAAAACAAAACTATTGTAAATTTTCTTCTTAAGATTTTGTAAAACCTATTTTTGATGTATGGATATATCTAATTCTGACTATAGACTAGTCATGAAATCCAATGGAAATTAATGTCTCATATGCTTGGAACAACCTAGACTTTGGAAATGGAAGGCAGAGTTGATTTGAAAGAGGTCAACTACCTTATATTAAATTAATTTTTTTCACTATGTGCAAAAATAGATTTAGAGATAATTCTATAATTTTTCACAATATTATTTTCCAAAACAAAAATATCATGCATTTTGTAGGTGAAGATTATTTTCATTCTATACTAGTCATGTAGGTCATTCTATTTCCAAGCAAAAGGTGGTTGCAAAGGTGAGTCTTGTAGTCCAATTATAATGCGTCATTTTTTTTATTTTTTTTCAAAAGAACAATGGGATTAAAAAACAAAAAGGATGAAGATACATCTAGTCTAGCTCACTTAAACAAGTGAGACTGGGGATTATACACCATCTTTAATCACTTACTCATTTCATAATTGATTTGAAATAGACCTCCCTACATTGTCAAATTGGAGGGGGTGATCAAGAATGGGTCACTTTAGATGAAAAAGTAAAAAAACAAAAGTCCACATAAACATGTACAATGATTCTAGAAATTCAATCTATATTTATTCAATTTCATCCTATTTTCCATAATTTAAATATGAGTGAACAAATCCAAATGAACAAACACAAATGTTGCAATATCTTGCATATGTTGCAATCTTAAAAAACTTGAAGCAAAAGCAATTATGGTATGAAACTAAACGATTTTAAAAGCTAACCATTCCTATTGATTCATAGCAATCGTTTGATGTGTTTTCAAAATCACTTAAAAAATCACTCAATTCCACCAAGCTACTTGTGGTTGGAGTGCTTCGTACTTCCATTTTGCAATGAAATCCCATTTCATTTGTTTAAAAATTAGAATTTTTTAAAGAAAATCACTTGAAGAATTGTGAATGCATTTTTTGATCTAAAATGACTTCAATATTTTATTGCATATTGTTGTAGATAATTTAAGATCCAATCCTCTTGGTAATGTAAAACTTGACATATATTTGCTTCAATATACACACAAAGGAATAGATAATAATAATTTGAATGAAATTTGATGATTCTAAATGAATCAAAGACTTGATACCTCATTTACTATTACATATAATCCCTAGGTTGCAATTTGAAATGTTGTTGCATTCACTTTGAATAAGAAAGACAATCCATTTCTAACCACTTGAGCAATCAAATATACTTGTAGTGAAGATACGTTGATGAAAAATTTCCATATATATAGAAAGAAGTTTCGAAAGGATTTTTTTTTTCATAATTTTATCCTCTAAAATAGAATTATCATAATTTTTTCTGGTGAAAATTCTATTCATCCTATACTAGTCATGTAGGCCATCCTATTTCCAACCAAGGGCTGGTTGTAAAATTGAGAGTACTTCATTACTACGATAGAAAATTGTAGCACCAATTGAGAGTGTTTTGTTGCCACATGCCAAAGTTAGAAGTTCATTTGTAAGGGCAAATTTCACTATGGATTTGGGATGCTCTTAAAGCAACTTCAAAGCAAACTACAATAGGCTCCCTCAAATACATATTTGTCTTTTGAATTGTCTTGAATTAGAAATCAAAATTTCTATTGTTGGAAGCACCATTTAGAAGCACTTTGGATAGGTACAAAGAAACTCAAATTTAGACATTGGAGAAAGAAAAAACACATTTTATAAGCTAGTTAGAAGTAGTATTGGCAAATCATGGTTAGCAATGCCATTAGAAGAGATCTGAGACCTCAAGAAGACTACGAGTTCCAAGACTGAGGGAATGCATAAATAGTTGCAAGAACATGGGAATGCGGAAATGGAGGAATCCAATGTAGTCAAGAGTGTGCCACATCATTAAATTATTATTTTTCAACTTTTTCTTGTATTTCATGATCAATAATTTAAATTTTAAATTTTTTTTAAATTTCAATAATTGTTGGCCTAACAATAAACAATAATTTCAAGAACAGACCTAAAACAACCCTTTTAAAGTCTCAAATCTCCCCCAATGGCATTTTACTCTACATTGCACTGACTTTGGAGTGTAAAGTACTTTTGTTACTATGATTTGCTTAAATGACTATTGAATATTTGGCTTCTAGCTAGCTTATGGAGTGGTTTCTTTTCTTTCTCCGATGTTTTAATTTGAGCTTCCTTGTACCTATCCAAAGTGCTACTAAATGGTGCTTCCAACAATAGAAATTCCAACTTCTAATTGAAGACAATCCAAAAGTTAGGTAAAACCACACATTCCCGACCTCCACCCCATAACCAACGTATAGATTGGCTTATTTCCAACCAAGACTGGTAAGAGAACATGTTATTTTCTCCTTTTCAAAATTGGGATTAAAAGTTCATGATGCATGCTCCAAAGTAGTATACAAAAAAAATAAAAAGTAGTGAGTGGGAAAGTATTTTTTCAAATGATCGGAATTGGAAGAGTTTAGAGGCTCGTTATGGATGCAGTGCACTTTTTGCCTTTCAAAATTCATAATAATTTCAATTCTTGCCATAAAATTATCGAAAAAATTGTAATCGCATCATTTCTATCATTATACCTCTAAAAACATTTTTGATTCTGCCTTGCACTACCCCAAATTATGTCTAGAATACCTTAAATGATTGATTATAGGTAGCTCTACCTTATTTGGCATGTCAATTGGGGTGGGGGTGGGGGTGGGGGTGGGGGGTTCCCTGGGGATGCTAGCTTAGCTCTCTTCTTGTACCAAAGAATTCTGTCCATGCGTCCAGCTTTCTGCTGGCTCCTGATCCCTCCCGGCACCTCACCAAATTATATCCCTGACTCTTCCCTCCACTCCACTCGACCTGCGCCCAGGGACCACATTCCCAGCGACGGAGGATGGAGCTTCATCACTCCATTAGGATTCTGGAAGTCAAATGTTTGACATTTGGGAATTCTGGAAGCCTGATATCTCCATGATCATCCATGTGAATTCAGTTCACACCCAATCACCCATTCTCCTTATTATTCATTACTGTAGTTGGGTAACTTTAATGGATGCTAAACGATCATCATAGCTGCAGAGGGAAGCGCGGTGCCCAAGAGGATCCATAATATTCTGCACATGGACTCGGACAGATCTGAGCCCAGCGCCCCAGCCCAGGCATGCCACGACTCAATGACTGGAAGGAAGAGAGAAAACCGAACTTAACAAACCTGGAAAGTTCATTTTTATTTTAAAATTTTAAAACTGTTTTTTGGGCGGGTTTTTTAATGGTCACCGACCCCCCACGACCACACACACACACACACACACACTTCTTTCAACCCTGAAATGCCGGGCCTGTGGCCACTGGTTTGAGGCCGCCCTCTCTGTCGCTCTGTTTGTTGCCATTTTGTAATCAGATGCATATGAAAATTTTTATTTTTATTTTTCAGAGATGAAACTGCATGTCCTCTGTACTTCACAGAAATTTCAGATTTTTTTGAGGGAAATTGTATTTTCTGAAATTTTCTGAAGTAAAAATGAAGAAAAAATCATATCAAATAGAAAATAATCTCAAAAAATCTGAAAATTTCACCATGTGCGAACATTACAGTGAAAATCATCATGGTGTAAACTGATTTACCATGTACATCTATAATTAGAATGTAATGGACATTAAAAATATAGCCAAAGTGCAAACTGCAATAAAATATTCATTTTTACAAAAAGATTCAAAATTTCAATTGGAGTAGAAACTCGAGTAGATGATCTTCATTTCATTAGTTGGGCTCATACTCAGAAAATGTCATATTCAAGGAGAAATTTCAGATTATGTCAATTTCTCAAAATAC
Source organism: Thuidium tamariscinum (assembly GCA_947034885.2). Classification (NCBI taxonomy): domain Eukaryota; kingdom Viridiplantae; phylum Streptophyta; class Bryopsida; order Hypnales; family Thuidiaceae; genus Thuidium; species Thuidium tamariscinum. The sequence goes on from OX344751.2 coordinate 14,142,894, forward strand.
AGTAAAATGGCAAATTTTGTCATCCGTTTTCTCTAATTACTTCTCAACTACATAAAAACAAACATTAATTAGACTAAAAACTCAATTGGAGACTATTTACAACTCAACATGAAAAGTCACTAAAATAAAATGAAGAAAAAAACTACTGTTCAGGGTCCTCCTGGGCCCCTGTGAAGCCTGCCGAACGCCAAAAATTGGCGCCGGCGGCGCTTAGGGGTTAAACACATGAACCAATTTTATTGATAGAGGAAAAAGTACAAGGAAACCAGTCCTTAGTGGATTTTTTTGAGAGAGAGTTTGTAAACAACTAAGCTTATGGTGGAAGCACCCAAAACCATCCAAATAAGGAATTCAGCATAGTTGGAGGCATCTTTTTTTTTCAAATAATATTTTTCTAGTATTAGCAAGTGAAAATCATTCGTATTAACAAAAAAAAAGATTATTCGGATGTCGTATGTAATTTTTATGATTTTTCAAAGTGTTGGCTCCCTAAACCATTGAAATTGTCATGTAGGTACACCCAAATACAAATGTTGCTAATATCAACAATGAACCAATCAGATTTGGATATATGTCCTTAATATGTGTCGGTGAATTAGAGTTCAAGCATTTGGTGAACACATTCATTGAAGTTGACAGATGCAATTGGATGAATCTAGGATCCAATGCCAGGGATATGTGCAATATTGGGTGTTTCTCCCTTAAAAACAACCAAGCAAATGAAAATGGGTAGGGAAGCTTGAGAAATCAAGGATCGGTTGAGGTCACCACCCTTTTTAAAAAACAAACCAAAACAAACCTGGGAAAGCAGAAAAGGATAAGGTAGAAGGCTCCTAAATGGAGCAAGTTCTAAAATGGTGCCCTACCTTAAATGTACAATATTTGTACATGTTTCTTTTTCATAGCCTTCAACCATGTACTGATAGTGTACATTTTCGCTAAGGCACCATTTTAGAGGCCTATGCCCTTTCAACTTCAAAATTTGATAACTAATTCCACAAAGCTCCAAAAAAATATGAAACAACTTGGGTTAGATGTCAATTCAACTTATCTTTCAAGGAAAATATAATGAAAAATATTTCAAGATGTTTCACCTCCCCAACATTTAGTTTCAACCCTTAGATGGGTAAATACTCAACCTTCTACTTTAAAAAGGTAGCCCCTATGACTAAAGTAGTTAGTATAATTCTCTTATTTCTAGACTAATAGAAAAGTTGACCCATTTCCAACCATTTAAATAATTATGCATACTTGGAGTCCTAATTTTTTGAATGCAAAATTTCTCCCATATATAGAAATAGAGTTTGAAAGGATTGCATATTTTTCCAAAATTTTATTACACAAAATGTAGTTACAATGAGCTTTCTAGTAGAAGATTCTCTTTGACCTATAATGGTGCCACAATTGCTCTTAAAATTGTGCCTTAACTTCAAGGAAAGAAAGGAATTTATAGATTGGAAATAAAGGGTGATCAATATTGGGTCAACTCCTCTAAGTGTATTCTCTTTGTTTAAACTAAACCCCTATACGTTGTGAGTCTTCTCCAGAATTGTCAATTTAGAACACACATACATACATACATTATATATATATATTGTAGACTTTGAGTTTTAGATTCCATCCATATGGTTAGATTCATTAATTCAATCACCAATGTTTTTCTCTAAATTTTGAAAGGGAAATTTCTAAATTCCTTCTAAATTCAATTACAAGTAAAATATAATTGTCATTTTGAGTAAATTTGCTTGGAATGAATAGATTTGAAATGAGATTCTCTAAATATTGCAATTTTTTGATAGTTTAGGGTTCTTTAAATCCATGACCTCAATTTTGCAAATCAAGTTTTGAATTAGAGTGAATGCAATTTTTGTTGGTCAACCAAATGACATACTTCCACATTTGTAGTTTTAGGAAGAGAATGTACTCTAGTAACACCAAATTCAACCATTAGAAAGAACAACTTTATAAAGTATCTTTACAAATTAGGTTGACTTTCTTCCAAGCCATGATGAGAAAGAAAAGTGTTTTTTCAATCTTTTCATCATCTATGGATTGGATGCTGGAGCGTTTCAAGGCTTATGTAGGATGCAAAATCCATCCCATGAAGTCGAACCAATAGGATAAAATTTATGTTCTTTGGGGTAAAAGTATAAGAAATCCCCCCCCCCTATTTTGTCCTATATTTTGGGTACATTCTTGACCTCTCCTAGCTAATGTGGGGTCTCTCATTAGAAGAGATTTGAAGCCTCCGGAAGACCGCAAGTTATCAAACTATGAGAATGCAGTAACTGTTGTGGGAACGCATAAATTGCTATGAGAATGTAGAAATTGTTGTGGGATTAGAGGAACACCAAAAGCTAACGTGGTTGAGCCCGTGTCACATCATTAAATTAAATTAAAATTTTTTATTTTTTTATTTTCATTTCAAGATCAATTTTTATTTATTTAATTGCTGGGTGACAACAACCAACAATTTTGGGAGCTATTTCAAGAACATGCCTGAAACGGCCCTCTCGAGGCTTCAAATTCCCTCTAATGGATTGCAAAACAACCCCCCCTTTTTTGGGGCAAATTTTATCGTGTGTGGAAAATTTTAAAAATTCAGCGTTTTCTCCTGGGGTAAATCCAGTTTGGTGGCTGCTCAGGCAGGCGGGGTCAACAGTGAAGTCCTCCATGGGACCACTCTGGTCCACACTGTCCTTGAAGTTCCAGGGTTGAACTTACTTACAAAAGGGAGAGAGTGCAGGGCAGCGCAGACAGGCAGCTGCCAGTTGAGACGAAGGCGGGCGAGGGAGTCACGTACTTACCCTAGCCTAGCCCAGCCCACAGCCTAGTCCTGAGGAGCAGCCAACGAGGTGCAAACTGGGAATGCAGCCCAGCCGCAGCAGCTTATTAAATTTGGAGAATCTAAGGCTCACTGGAAGGGGAGTCCTTGCAACCGACGGACTAGAGACAACAAGGCTAGCTTAGCTTGAAAAACGAGAAAGAGAATTAACTTACAGGTACATAGGTCAGAACGGAAGACCCCCACAAATTATTTTTTCCTTCTTGAAACACATCAATGGACACATTCCATTGATAGGGGAAAAAAACTCCATAACTTTTGTATGGGAGTTAATTAGCAGATGAGATTAATGAACCCATCAAGACATAATGCAGCAAGTTTTGTATATTACACACTTTAAGAACCAGCATGGTGGAGGGGTTTTGTATTTTTCCAAGAGGAGAAGCCACAACATAATACGGAGTAACATATAATGTAATACATGAATTGATTGAATTTGACTACAGCAAGGTACTGATTATGGAGGTCTCAGTGTAGGTTTCAGTTTAGTGCATGCTATGCAAATTGGAAGATCCTGTATGTCATTTGTTTTTTTAATCAAACTAAAACAAACTACAAGTCATCAGTTGTTTGTAGGCCAATTTTCTTCTTCTTCTTCTACCTCCAGTAGGCGGGGTGCATACAAAGGAAGGATCTGATTATTGCAGGGATCATGCTATGGTGCATGATCTTTGAACAGCCCACCAGGGCCCTTGTCATGCAGCAGGCAAGTTCCCAAAGAGAAGAGCCAAATGGACCACCTGCATCATTCATAACGTAGATATCAAAAAGCTGCCTAGCTTGGCCTGCCGGCCTGCCTGCAGCAACACTTTCAGTCTCCCTTTTTTTTCTTGAAATCATAAAACAAACATAAGCTTGGCTTAATTCTACTCTTTTTCAACAGAAACAAACTCAAAGGGCTAAGTTAGTCGGTGCAGTTGTTCAGTTCTGGGGGCAGTTAAGTTAACTACTGTAATTAGGCCCGGTTTAGACTAAGGTCCAGAACCAAGGCTAAAAAAGTACACAATCAATAGGATTGCTCTCAACTGATGGGGTCCATGCTCTCAACCAATAGGATTGCTCCGTTTTCAAAGTTTCTTGGTCTTGGACCCTACTCCAAACCCGGTTCCGTCAATTTCTTCGCAAAGCCAGGAAGGATTGCAACATTCCACCAACCGACCCATTGACACTGCCATAAAAGATATGTTAACAGAATCATGGATGCATTACCTTAATTACATGTCAAAACAGTTTGCTACAGTAGCTTGATTAACCCATTTGTGAAAATGGATGTTTCTGAGTTTCAGTAGCCCAGCTTCAATTTCATTTCATTTGTGTTTTTTCCCATGACTTGCACCACTCATGGAAAATCAATGCTAATGAAGAATTGACCAGTTTTTTAAAAAAAAGAAAAAAAGAAAGAAAAAAGAATTGACCAGTTCATAGCTTAGCTTGTTCATACAAATTATGATCCATGAACTGCCAGGTGCTGTATGCACTACAACTTTCAGTTGATGTGTTGAAGTTCAATTGGGGTGAGGTATCTTACATTAGGGTTGAAGCTTGCCAGTGCCAAGACAATAAGTTAAACAGAAGGCTTGCTTTAACACAGACTGCAAACTATACGGTACTCAGGCCTACTATGGACCACGGCATCTTTTTTATCATTCAAGTGATTGAACACTCCAAGCAAACCAAAATCAGACTCGAGAGGTTTTTGGAATCATGAATTGGGACATGGATGGAGGAACGGACGTGGCGGGAGTAAACCTATGATGCCTGTTGCATTCATAAAGTGAATATCAAAGGTAATTACCCCGTATATGGCCATTGTACCCCTCGGGGGACAAATTGGATTTTGGGCAGGTGTCTAGGGTCTCAACCTGGGTTATGATTTTTTAATATTAATTTTTGGAAGATAGAAAAGTGACTATCTTAACCCTAGACCGCCCAAGTGGACGAAATATGTCCACACATACTGGCAGTCAACTTTCAAGTGCCATAACTTTTGCATCCAATGTTTGAATTCAATAAAAATTGTTGGGAAAGTTGTGCATACTAGTCTAGTTGTTATGGTAAACATTTAAGATCAATACAAGACATATTGAGTTTGTGAGAGCCATTCAAAGTTCACAGGTTCCATTTGAGCTCAGCACACTGTGTTGTAATGGCTGCAACTTTGGGGGCTTGTATCTTTTTCATAAAATGTTAGTTTTCAATAATATTTGTTGGGTTTTTTTCCCCTTAAGGTATAGTTATTGTGGTAAAATTTACATGCCAATCCAAGTTGTTTTGAATGCTTGGGAGCAATTCGAAGTTCAAAATCCAGACTTTTTTGCAATTTAGAGAACTTTGGCGGCTCATAACTTCTACATACATGATTCTTTTTCAAAATTTCTTGTTGGAGAAGTTTTGCATACTTGTCTAGTTCTTGTGCTTGAAATTTCATGTCAATCCAAGAGGTTTTGAGTGACTGAGAAGCATTTTAGTAGAAGGAGGTTCAGTCATAGATGTGATTTTTTGCTACTTTCTTCACTGTTTTTTAACATTTCAAATTCATTTTGCAAACACATTGATTCATTTGTATGATATTTTTTCTCACCAAAGTTTTTATCTTCTAGTTTTGAATCACTTTGTAACTTAAAGTTATTTCATTTGAGTAGATTTAGAAATCAAATTTCACCTCCAAATGTGTTTTTAAGAAAATTTCCGCACCTTTTATTAACACTAAAACATTATAATCTTTCAATCTATATGGTCAAATGACCCCAAATTTGTTCCACACCATCTACAACATGCACACTACAATTTTGTACAGTTAAGATCTTCATAACATACTCTAATTTTGAATCTTCAGACTTGCAAAGGCAAGCAGTTTTTAAGCCTGGTTGGACCTTGGGCGGTCTAGGGTTAATGGGAGTATCTTTTTGTACAACTTGTGACAAAATATTTAAAATACAATTCAAAATTCATTTCAAGAAACATTGCTTGAGGCTTTTAGAAAGCTCTACAAGATTATATTGTTCTTTACTAACTAATTGATGATCTTCATTTTTGTAAATGTATGTTTTGAATATAAATAAATATTATTTTTAATATTTCGGTGTTATTTGGGAATATATTATCACTCTTAAACATAATATCTGCAACTTTATTTCAATTGTATAAATTTTTTATTCTTCAATTTAAAAAAATGAATGGATTTGCATTGCCATTAGAAGGGGTTTGAGGGCAAGAAAAACCAATTTCAAGACTATTCCCCTGCGTGTTCCTTGTCCTATCTAGAAATTACTCACCAACCCTATTGGCTAAAAATTTTGAAATTTTGAAAAAACACCCCCAAAACTCAAATGTTTGAAAAAGTGTTAAGAAACCTAAAATTGATTTAAATAATTAATTATTAAAAAAAATAGAAAATATTTAAAAAGAATGGAAAAGAATGGAAAATAATTTAAAAATAATTTAAAAATAATTTAAAAATAATTTAAAAATAATTTAAAAATAATTTAAAAATAATTTAAAAATAATTTAAAAATAATTTAAAAATAATTTAAAAATAATTTAAAAATAATTTAAAAATAATTTAAAAATAGTTTAAAAATAATTTAAAAATAGTTTAAAAATAATTTAAAAATAGTTTAAAAAAAATTTTAAAAAAATTTAAAAAAAATTTTAAAATAATTTTAAAAAAATTTTAAAAAAATTTAAAAAAATTTAAAAAAAAATTTAAAATTTAAAAAAAAATTTTAAAAAATTTTAAAAAAATTTTAAAAAAAATTTTAAAAAATTAATACATATTAAAAAATAAAAAATTCTGATGTGGTTGTGTCTTGACCACTTTACATTGTTGATGTGGCACATTTCCAAGTCTGGGAACTCAAACAAAATCATGCCCTCAAATCTCCCCTACTGTGTTTGTTCCTTCGGGTTTTGAGAGGTTTGCACTTTCAATGATTATGAATCAATTTTAACAAAGCCAATTCCTTATTTTGGATCAATACTTGAAGTAAATACACCAATTTAACCTTCAAGATCGAATGTGATTATTTTTCAGATTCTATTATTTCTACAAGAGAAAATGATAATGTACATTCTTTCAACTTCTTTTTTCTTTGGAATCCCATCTTGGCTTCAGCAAAGACAATCATGTTGTTGTGAAGTAAACAAAAGTACATGAATTTCCACATGTGTAAACATAGTATTCACAATAATTACAAGAACTTGCTGATAACTTATTCTAATAGCAAGGCAATCAATCATCATTTGAACGCACATTTTTACCACTCATTTCTAAAAATTAACTTATATCTGAATGATGCCTTGCCCAATGTAACTTCGCTTCCACCATCACTTTTAAAAAAAAGACTGTAACTATTGCATTAAGAAAACAAAGAAAAAAGAAACCATCCATCATTTTAACATGAATTTTTACCACTGATTTCTAAAAATTATTTATGAATGATGCCTTGCCTGGCCAAAGTAACTTAACAATCCATCATTTTTTCCTCTCCAAAAGATGATGAGCTGCATTAATAAACACAGGAAAAAAAACCATCCATCATTTTAACATGAATTTTTAACTGCTGATTTCTAAAAATGATATTTGAATGATGCCTTGCCCAGGTAATGTAACTTAACAATCCATCATTTTTTTTCTCCAAAAGATGATGAGCTGCTCTAATAAACACAGATAAAAACAACCATTCATCATTTTAACATGAATTTTTACCACCGATTTCTAAAAATTACATTTGAATGATGCCTTGCCTGGCCAATGTAACTTAGCAATCCATCATTTTTTTTCTCCAAAAGATGGTGAGTCGCAATAATAAACACAGAAAACAACAACCATCCATCCATCATTTTAACATGAATTTTTACCACTGATTTCTAAAAATTATATTTAAATGATGCTTCACCCCACCAGAGTAACTTAGCAATCCATCATTTCTTTTCCTCCAAAAGATGGTGAGCTGCACTAATAAACACATAAAAAACAACCATCCATCATTTTGATGTTCCAATGATGTGCAAATAACCTGCGTTGCCGTGAAGATTACTGATGGATGGATGGATGGACGGACAGATGGAAGGAAATTGATGTCCGGAATCACGGCACTCATGAAACGGGCCTGTCCGGGAGTCCGTCTGTGTCTGTCTTCATCAGCACCCGCCCCCGGCCCGTTTGATTTTGAGCGCTTTTTTGCGGTAAACCCAAGGTAGGTGCAAGGATCTAGAAGTCAATGTTATTAAAGGCTTTCAATTGAATTGATGGGGTGTGTAAAACCAAACCCTTTCGGTTATACCACAAATGCAGTGTGTGGGAAACAGTAGATGTGACACTACTAATTACTGTACTAATTACCGTATGTGTAGGTCAGTTTTGTAAATAACTCGGGAAAATTTGGAAAATGTCAAAATTTAGAGAGTTATTTACATCTATTTTTTAAAATCTGAAAAAATTGTTCTTGAGAAAACTTAGAGAAAGGGACACATATATGCATGGTTAGATAGAATCAATCCTAAATTAGGAGTATCCTCTTAAAGAGCCGAAAGTTTTAAAAAAATCCTATCTGTTTGCCAAACTATTGAAATGCCAAAAGTAAACTATTTCAGGAAGGAACTGCCAAAACTGACTTGCATGCACAATAGTATGTGTAAAAAAATCTGAAAATTAGGGGACTCTAAATTTTAACAAACATGAGAACAAACTGACCAAAACAGGCCCAAAATCATGGTATATTTTTGTCTAAATATTACCCAAAAAATATCACATAACATTTAGTAGCATTGGTTGGCGTTGCCTTTGGAGGGTGTGGAATATTCAACACTTCAATAGTGTTTCATTAGTAACTACTGAAGGAAGTGGGCAAGTGGAGGATGGAGAGGCTACTGGGGTGTGGAATATGCCACACCCTTCATTATAGAAGGAAGGGCAGTGCCACAACATGCTATTGAATGTTATGCATCTTCTAGCTTTACACTTTTAGTTTTAGTAACCCCTAAAGGAGAGGAATTTTTTTCCTTTAGTGATTGCCCTCCCCCCCAAAAGGGTCATTTTTTCTTGGTTGACAAAAATAAAAAATTGTGTTTTTAAAACTACATGCATAAGAAGGCAATTCCTCCCTCCATTAAGAATTCACTACTGATGAAAGAGGTGTTTCAAGTATAATCTTAGTAGTATAGTCCTCGAGATAGTCCTATAGACAATGATTTTTTAGAAGTTTTTAGTAAAATATTATTGAAAATACATATATATCTACTAAAATATTACTAAAATTCTCCTAAAAGGTCATTAATTATAGGATTATACTTCTAAGACTATACTTTGAACATCTCTTTTTCTAATAGTGATTTTGATGATAAAATTTCATTCTTGACAACAAAATTGTAGAAAGTTCATCAAATAGTTAAGTTGGGTCTTACAAGCCAATGCTAGAAAACTTCACATGTATTTTCAAGTTGTGTTTTGTGGTAGAATTATTGTGATCTAAATTTAATTATTTATTGTAGGACCCGACTTCTTCATAGTATGCCATTGCATTAAATTCAGAGGGATGTCTTAGTATTTATTCCTTTTTTTTTTTCCAAAACTAGTAAGGTTTTGTTGAGCAGAAAGCATTGTATAATATTCAAGAGATATGTAAATATTATTCATTTCAACAAATGTTTGATTTTATTTTGTGTTGTTATTTAGTTCAAGCATAATTCAATATTCTCCTGTGCGACTAGTTCAAATGAATTGAGATAGGCTTATCAATTTGAGTTGACAAAGAAAGTTTAGAAGCTAAGGCTGCCTCTGGTAGGAACCGATGGTTCAATAAATTTCACCAATCTATAGGTAAAATTAGATTTAAACAAATTAATTAATTAATTTTACTGAAATTGTTCTGTAACTTTTCTTGGTAGAAGTAAGTTAGAGCAACTTTTAGTTAAGTTTAAGTTAAGTTAGTTCTAGTGCAGAGGTCTTATTAGTTATCACTTGTTCAGGGCCATGATTAAAGTAGAAAATCTCAGTTATTGCACTCTTAATAAAGGGCCTTTGTAGTGTGTTATAATGGACCCCCCTCAGTCCAGTACATCTTCTTACTCAGTTCCAGGCCTGGAATACTTATGATATTCTTATGACCACTCTGGGAAGAGTGTAAGCCTTCAGGAAAGGCTGCTGCTTGAGATGATTGAGCCCTTACAATGAAATAGAGATATTTATGGAAATGTAAATGAGACTCTTTTTTTCCTGCAATTAAGTCGGTCTCCTGTATTTGTGCCCAAAAACAAAAATTCAAAGAAGAAATGTAAATGAGACTCTTTTTTTCCTGCAATTAAGTCAGTCTCCTGTATTTGTGCCCAAAAAAAAAATTCAAAAATTCAAAGAAGAAATGTAAATGAGACTAGACCAAGAGTAACTAAGGTAGAAGGCGCTTAAATGGAGCGGGTTGTAAAATGGTGCCCTATCTTAAATGTACAGCAGTTGTACATGTTTCTTTTTCGTAGCCTTCAGCAGTGTACTGACAGTGTACATTGTAGCTAGGGCACCATTTTACAGCCCTATGCCCTTTCAACTTCAAAATTTGATAACTAATTCAAAAAAGCTCAGAAAAATATGAAACGACTTGGGTTAGATGTCAATTCTACTTACTTTTCAAGGAAAATTTACTGGAAAATATTTCTAGAGGTTTCACCTCCCTGAAATTCTGTTTCAGCCCTTAGATGGTCCATTATAGGACCTCTTACCTTACAGTAGTTTTCTTCATCCTCCTTCACTGCAAGGATTCATCAGTGTCCAGATCAAAATTCAACCCAGTTTAAGCTCATTTGTTTGTGTAAACCCACCCCAAAAAAACCCACCCAGTTTAAGGTAGAGTCTGCTCTTTGAGCAACCCCTTGAGTAAGAGCTGATTACATTTTTGTGTGTCTATGTGAAGCCAGCTAAACTTCTTGAAACAATTTTCAGTGAATTTTTGTATGAAAAAACATGGGATTGGCATAGAACCTAAGTTGTTTCATATGTTTTTAAAACTATGTGGAATTAGTTACAAATTTTTGGAAGTTGAAATGCAGTTGATTGCTCCAAGTAACCCTCCCCTAAAATGTACACTATTGGTAGATTAAAGAAAGCAAAATATACCTCTATGTTTGTGTTATTTGGTAATCACTTTTTCAGCACCCTAGTACATGCTTAGTTATCTGTCTTTCCCCTCCCCTTAGTTTTAAGGGAGGAGGCTCAAACATTGCTCAAGCTTGGAAGTCACCCACCTTTTCAAATGTACATTTTTTGTACATGCTACTTTTTCATCTTTACAGGAATATACAAACAATGTACATTTGAAAGGGTGGGTGGTTTTAGAACCTTATGTCATTATGATGTCAAAAAACCATAATTAACTCCGTAGAGCTCCAAAAATGTGAAATGACTTGGGTTAGGATGCCAATTCTACTTGTCTTTCAAGAGAAATTTCCTGGAAAAACAATTCAAGAAGTTTCGCCTCCCCCAAATTCAGTTCCAGCTCGTAGATGGGTTTTCCTTTCCATCCCCTCCTGCCATCTCCGCCATCTCCACCACCTCCACCATAAAGAACTCCAAAATCATACCCCACTTTCTTCAGCAGCACGCAGGCAAAGGACCTGAACAGGAGCAACTGCTCAGGGATTGAACCTCATCATCATCATCATTTCCTGCACCTTGGAACCGAAAACCAAAATCCCGGCAAGGAAGTAAACTTACCTCGAGTTAAAATTATTGCCTCGTGGGGGTGGAAGAGGAAGGTAAACTCGACGAAATTCACGCTGACAGACTCCCATGGATGCAAAACTAAGTATTGAAAGCCTCCATAAATGACATCTTCGAAGTGCGACTTACTTTTTTACCAGTTCAACTACCATCGTGACTTGCTCCCAAAGTCGAGCTCGCCCTCATGATGGGAAGCCAGCTTGCGAGCCAGCCCCGCTCCTTCAGTTGTCACCCGTCCCTGCTGCTGGTGTCGGATGGACGATCATGCCATTGGAAAACTGGTAGCATGCATCTGCACAAGGACACCAGCTGCGCAAGTAAAAGAAAGACTGAAAGAGGGGGCTGCGGACCAGAAAGAAATTTACTAGAGTAGACTGGAAAGAAATGACCTGGACCAGAAAGAAGGAGGGTGGAGAGTATGCACATGGTCCATAGTTAAGGTAGAAGCATCCATTACAGCCAAAGTTAGCAGTTTTAGCATAGTTGGAGGCATCTTTTCCTATAAAGAATATTTTTGTAGTATTGGCAACTAGAAATTATGAATTTTCAAAAGAAAACTAGATAATGGGTGCTTCTACCTTAACCCATTCAATAATTAACCCATTCAAGACAAGGGGTGCAAAGAAACTGTGTTACAAAAGTGACTTGGGCTAGTGGTTTGTGGGGTTTTTTAGGGGGTAATTCTAAAAAGATATAGCTCCCATGACCAAAATAATCACTGAGATATATTGTTGAATTGGTACTTAGGTGCATTCTTCGTTTGTACACAATACAATAATTAACAATAAAGTTGTCCATTTGACTTCATTTAGGTTGATAATTTAGACATTTGATGACCCAAGATGTATACAATCAAAACATGAGAATCTATGAGAGATTAGTATTAGGTTTGAGTATACCTAAAGAGATGTGGGAACTAAAATCTATTTTTTTTGATATGGCATTCCAAAATTTTGTGCTAAAGTGTGTTGGAATCTTCTTTTGATTGACAATTTACATTCAATAAAAAGAAATTATGTTTTCTTGTAGTAACTATGTTAGAAATGAGTTTAGGTGCATACTTTATAAGGTAGGAGATTCTACTTGTACCACAATTCAGAAGCCACCCTATAAACACTTCTTTATGTATTGATAGTGCACATTTCAAACAACTCATGAATGTACTCATTTGATACATAGTCACTACAAGGTGTTACAAATAGTCACACAACACAAATGAGATTTCATATTAGGGTTTGGGAAAAAAATTAAGCCCAACTATCTATTACAAGTGGTTTTCTATAGGAAAACATTTCTTCATTGATGATCTTCCTTGTAGGTTTCCTTGAAATAGAACTTTTGTTGAATAGTGACGAATGATTTTGGTTGAAGTTTGGATTTTCAACCGACAATTTTGGAAAATGGACCGGCTCACAATACACTAACTGTGGGAGCTCCCCCTTTTCTTTTTTTCCCATTGTCTCTTACCTTCGTACCTTCCCAGCCAGAAAGAAATGGCGCCCGCCCTTTTTTTCCCAGTCGTCTTCCTCCTCCTCCCCTGCCTCCCTCCAGGGCTTTGGCCTCAGCAGCAGCCTGCTGTTGTCTGGATGACGAGCAGGGTCTACCCCGCCGGTCTGTACGAGAGTTACTGCACAGCGACAGAGAGACAGAGAGACAGACAGACCCCATAGAGCAGAGTCTCCAAGCTAATAAGTGACGCCTGTGAATCTGAGATCGGAGCGAACTTAGGCAGACCCTCCTTCATCTTCTCCATCTCCACTTCCATGTCGGTTCCATTTGGTGGGAATCGTAAGACATGGGGGGGAGCAGCAGCATTGCCGGTGCCATAGATTATTGGCCTGTTTTACAGCTGCACTTCTCCATGTCTTCTGCACAAGAGTTGACAGTCGCGTTTGTGAACTGGAGCTCCAGCTGCAGCAGCAGCAGCAGCAGCGAGAGCAGCAGTTGGGCGTAAGCAGATTCCGAAGGGACATGTATGCTGACAGATCGACGGTGGAGCTTGCTTTTAGAGAGCTTGGGTGGGTTGCTCATTTGGCCGAGGATATGGTGAATGTTGCTTGAATGTGTGTTGAAATTGTTGGAGTACTTGCATACCTGTCGAGGTTACAGTTGGTGACCTGGTGGTGTCACAAGAACGAGGTTTGGGGGATTGTTTGGGTGGTTTTCTGGATACTAAATTTAGCGTGCAAGTGCAATCAGTGCAATGCACTTGGTTGTCAGGGGCGGAAGAAGCGTAATTACGTTGGTGGACAGCAACATGGTGAACGTACAGGACCATGCAATGCATAGAATATAGATCAGCTGCCAGCAGTGAGTGAGGGCCTCGTTTGGAGAGGATTGTGATGGTACTCTGTTTCTGATCAGGAGGAAGGAATTGCTCAGCTACTGCTTCATGAATATGATGTCCCTGCGTCGTGAACAAAATTGCATTACGAGCTCGCTTATTAATGTTACTCGCCCGCACATGAACTTGCTTGGCAACGCTCAAAATGTGAAAAGAATTTTGATACAATTCTGGCATTGGAATATAATGCGCTTGTGTTGCTTGCCTCTGGGAGCTAGTACTACGACGTTTTGAGGATGAACTTCACAGTAGGCGAGGGAAGTAACGAGCGATTAATGTTGTCTTTCATGCAGAGTTTCAAGATGGTGAGGGAAGATAGAGCACCCTTCGAGAGCTGTGATTTTTGGTTTCTGTCTGTGAGGTGATGAAACCTTGAAGCAGGAGCTAGCACAAGTGCCAAAGCGAAGCTGAAATTGTGAAGAAAACGGAAGTGAGGCGCTGCAGCAATGCCCGTGTCAGCAGACCTGCTGAAAGCCTTGGCCGAAGACCCCAAGTCATTGGAACACCAACTGGGCTGCATGGCAGGACTCTTTCAGATCTTCGACAGGCAAGCGCTGGGTCGCCGCTATGGCTCCAAGCGCGTCAGCAACGCCGGCAGTGGTAACCAACTTAGCGCTACTTCACTTCACTCACTCCTCTTCTTGCGTCCCCTGCCCTTAGCGCACAATGCAGCTAGTCACGATCTAAATCTTTTGGGATTGATTTTCTTGATCGCAGGCCAATCGCAGCCCACATCAGCCTGTGAGACGCCGCGCCATGACCACCGTAACAACAACAATCCGTATTGGATGGTAAGCAAACAAGCTAACAAGCGCGCAACCCACATTGCCACTCTCGAACCTCTCATGCTAGAAAATGCCGGTGCGATCGAATGTGTCCTGAATCTCAGATTGGTGGTGACCAATGTGTTTGTGTTGCAGTTTGAGGACGACTCGTCGCAGCGGATTTCGGGCGACAGTTTCGTAGTGCCCAAGATTGTGGAGCCGCACCACCACCCTGCGTACTCCGACAGCAGCGAGATTTTTACGAAGTCGTCTGAGACGCCCACGGAGAGTCGCACTTCTCCCGATGAGAAATCGAACTTGGACCTGTCGCCCATGTACTCGGAAGAGTCGAGCGTGTGGGATCCATCACGCGATTGCACGACTTCTCGTTACGCGAGCTTCGAGCACCACCACGACGAGCGCAGTGAGCTTCTTCATTGCAACAACAAGACACTGAATGTCATCGTCCCCTCGCGCGTCGCACCCACGTCTGACATCCGCGACATTGTACGCGCGTCCTTCGAGCGCGACCACTACCAGCGTCCGTCATTCCCCAGCCACAAGGCGGAGAAGCCACGCCTCTCAGTGGACGCAGCCAGCCATGGCCAGTATTTGATGAAGAATTTGCCACGCTCGGCGTCTGTTGATGGCAAGGACCGGTCATCGGTCGCGGTCGCGGACGCGCCACCAGCGGCTCGACAAGCGCCGGCTGATTTGCCGCGGTCGTCCTCCGTCGGCGGTCGCGGCCCATCGCGAATGCTGTCCGACTGGAAGGACGGGCTGCGAAGCTCAACTGGCTCCCCGCGCCTCACAAGCAAAGAGCGCGAGACGCTTTTGCACAAGCAGAAACTCGACGGACGCGACGGGCACGACGTGACGCGCTTGACGGTGGAATTGAAAGAAGGTCCGCGGCTATCTGTTTCAGTCGACGACCGCCGCGCGTCTGTTGACGCCTCGCCGCGACCGATTTCCCGCTTCCGCGACGACCTGCAACCGAATTTTAATCGCGCGGCGGACATCAAAGAGTTTCTTCTGCGCGGGGAGAAGAAAGCGGCCCGCGACGAGCATCGATTCTCAGTGGATGGCACGCGCGACGCGCCGCGCGCTTGTATTGCCCCACGCCTCTCTGTCGATGGGCGCGACAACGAAACAGGCACTCTCGCAGCGCGGAAACTCAAAGTACTCGACCCGAAAGATTCCAACCTTGACGTGAACTTTTGCAGACAATCTTCCGGACGAAAAGCTTCCAATGTTGTGGCGCGATTGATGGGATTAGACGAGCTCGTACCGAAGGAAACGACGACCACCGCGCCTAACAAAGCGGCAACCAGATTTTCAAACATGGAAACGGAGCTCTACGACCAAGCGTTTCTGCACAATCTCGAGTTCTCACCCCCGCCACCGCCATCTCCTCCTGATGACTACGACTACGCGCATCACGCCTCGGATCACGAGGCTTTTCATCACGGGCGTCAGACGCAACGCTTCAATGAGTCGTCGTCCATTCACGACCATTTCGCTGCCAAGCACCAACAGGAGCTTCATTCCCAAACTAATACTAACACTAGCTCTGAAGGCCCCGACACGCAGGTGAGATCTCGCATAGAACTCTCGAATTGGCTTCACTTTTCCCCGAGTAGTCATTTTAGGCAATCATCATTGGTTTGCAATCCCGGGCACAGTTTCTTCTTTTCAAAAAAGTACCCTTTCGACTGCGAATCAGTCCGACTCACTTGTGGTGTGTCTCTGGCATGATCAGCAGCCATACAATTTCAAGGCTCTCGCAATAATACCGTCCGAGGATCAGGTTGTGAAGCAGCAAGACGAGGAGAGCGTGTATCTTGGCAAGAACAACGACGAGCCCAAAGATGTACCTCAGTTGGCGAGGAAGGCCCCCCAAGGGCGGAGGTCTTTGTGGCATATCTTTGAGGCCATGCAACTCAAGGGTCTGCTGCACGGGTCCTCGCGCCGCAAGCAGGCGGAAGCGCTCCGGCTGCATAACTTGAAAGAGAAGGAATGCCAGGAAGTGAAGGAGTGCCAGCGGCGGTCTCAATCGCTTCCTCCGAGACTCAGCACTAGCGCAGTAGCCAAGGAGCATCACAGCGAAGTCGAGTTTCACGACCGTGCTCCTGATGTGTTTCCTCGAGCGCTTCCGGAGGTTCAGAAGGGCTCTTTGCTTGAGCATGCTCAAGCAGATGGCAGTGAGGAGGCGTTTGTGGTGGTGAAGCCGGTCATTACACGGTCCATGTCGTGTAAAGCACCAGCTGCTTCGTTCGTTCCGACTACGAAACCATGTACCCAACCATGTGGGGTGGAGTTAGCGAACACGGACAGTGCCAGGAAATATCATCCTGCTGATGAGACCACACCCAAAAACCTCAGCAGGTAAAATCATAGTTTGCACCATTGCTCGTCACTGCTTCCAGTGATGTAAAGTTTGGCATATTGAGCAATCCAATTCGTCATTATAAAACCATGAAAACTCGGTGATAGACGCCCGTCAGCGATCTCTTGAAACCAGGCCTATGTATTGCCAGGAAAGACTCATGTTTGAAGTTCTCTCCAAGACAGTGATTACATCCATTGTTCTGATGTGACTGAATCCATTATTGTGTGCAGGGCAATGAGCAAAAGCGTGGGAGCGTATCACAGGGCGGCGGTGAACGAGCAGGAGCCCCTTTCGCAACAGGCTCCAGAGTCTTCTTCACAGAGTACGAATGGGCGGCAGTCCAGGAAGGAACGTGAACGAGGAGTAGCTGCAGCAGCAGCGCGCCCGACGAAGTCAATGTCTGAGTTGCCTCAACGAGAGGTACAGCAGCGAGACTCTAGCCCTCGCAGTTCCCGAACGGTGATAGTCACAAACAATTCGCCGGAGAGTCGACCCGCTCGTTCATGTTCGCCCAGTTCCGTATCGCCGAGGTGCCCAGGAAGCGTCGAAAGTGGAACTACGCGAGTGACGGAGGCTGGCAAAGTGCGGAGGAAAGCAGTGGCTGTGAAGGACCGGGAAGAAAGCAAAGCGTCGCTGGCGCATTTGAGAGCGAATGCCACCAAGCAAGAGTTTCTCAAGGAGAGAGCAAGTGGGGATCCGGATACGCCCAGGCTGCTGCGTCGCAGCAGCTCCGAAGGCAAACTGCTCTCCAAGATTGCAGAGAAAACCGCCACTGCGGACAGTGCGAGCTCTGCGAAAGTCAGGAGTGGAAGTTCACCTAGTATGAGTCTGTTGCGGTCCAAACGGCCTGTTGCTAAAGACACCAGCAAATCACCCATGAAAACGCGGCCCATGAGTGCTCCGGGGGGCCTGAAAAGCGTCGCCAAAACGAAGGAGCGCACTGTTGGTGAAAATTTGCAGGCATCGAATGTAAATAGAACTGCAAAACCGGATTCTGATTGTGTCCCTTTAGCTGCGCAAGCACAGCAGTCGGCTGAGAACAAGGCTGGAGGTCTTCAAGCTCCTTCAAGGTGCGAGGTGCGGGCCACTCACGGTGGGGCTTTGGACCAAAGTGGAGATACAACGCACGCAAATGCAAGAGATCAAAGTGTTAGAACGGACCTCAAGGTGAGATTGAGCTCCATCACGCTGTTAATATTTTTTCGGTCATTTTCGATCATTATCTGATGGCTTTCATTTGTGTTCGCATTCTTTTTGTAAACTAAGAGTATTATTGGATATTTTGTTCTGTGAGTGCAGGCTCGCGAAAAAAGTGTAGAAATAGACGAGGGGGTGAAAACACCTCGTGGTGTTTCTATCAAGAAGATCGACTTTTCCGAGGATGCACAAGCGGACGTGGCTGAGCAACCCAGTCCTGTCTCTGTGCTGGACAACTCCCACTTTGATGAGGAACTGACGCCCAGTCCAAAGGCGGGCAAGACCAGCGTCGTCAGCCTTCAAGGTATTAACAAGATACCAGTAATCCCAACTCATAACGTTAATTCTTTTCCCAGCTTGCTCGAGATGTTCTTTTCCTTAAAAATAATGAATACAACTACAAATTCTCCTCCACTTCAATTGCCTCGATTTGCAACTTCACCGCAACTTCACCCTAAAAATTACAGTCCTTTGATATCTTTCTTTAACTCCTAAAATTTAAGGATCAACAACAAGCCGAAATGGAACCTCACGATTTTTGCATACCGGTCACTCAATTACATGCTGGTCGGACTTTCATTTCATTTCTTTTCTCACCAACGCGTGTAGCGTTCTTCACTGATATATGACTGATCAAACCCCGTTTAAACTCTAGTGTTTTCACACTCAAACCTCTATGAAGTTGGACATGACTTCCTCCTGCGACCTCATCTGATATATAGTTTCCCCTCGTCCTTACTTATGTGCAGAACAGAGCCAACGATCGGAGAAAGACAGGCGCTGGAGCTCAGCAAGGTTTCTCGACCTAGACTTGGAAGAAACTTCACCCTCATTGAAACCACCAGAATCATCACAAGACACTCCATCTCTCCCAATCCCCCAACAACCTCCCCACCGCCACCTTAAACACCGGCAAGTGTGCCTCAAAGACGCAGACGAAGAGAGTTTATACGTGGAGGAGCTTCTCCACGCCTGCAGCTTCTCAACGGAGCTTCAATCCTGCAACTACGTCATCGACCCCATGACCTTCGACCACATGGAGAGCCAGCGAGGAGACTCTTGCAACGAGCTCGACGTCTTAGACAGACGCATCCTGTTCGACTGCGTGAACGAAGTGCTGGAGCGATTGCTGGGGACGCACTTGAGACCCGAGCTGTTGAGGCCTGGCTTGCCGTTGCGTTGGAACCTGTTGAGGAACCACCGGCGTGTGGGCGTGAAGGAGGTTTTGGCTGAGCTCGTGGACATTCCGTGTGCGGCTGCTGAAGATGTGTGCGACACGGTTTATGTGATTCTGCAGAAGGATTTGGTGAAGGGGCGAGGGCAGCAGTGGTCGGACTACCACACGGAGCTGCAGGAGGTGGGCATGGCAGTGGAGAGAATGATTGTGAAGGATTTGGTGGAAGAGACGGTGAGGGAGCTCAGTGCTTGGAGTAGTGCTTCGTCTAGTCGCCGCCAACTGTTCGTCTAGCTAGAAACTTGCTCCAATTGGCTTAATTTTTCTTTGTATAGTTCATGTTTGGCCTAACTTGTACATGTATTTGCCCCTCCATTTATCATATTCAAATCACTTTCGTATTTTGAACATCGGCGTTTCTCTGTAATAATAACATTACTCATAACATTTATTGTTTCTTACTTAAATGTGTGAACTTGTCGATGCCAGTTTTAAAGGGCTTGACCTTCTGCTCGAATTTGCACCGACTGACAATGGCTTTATTTTCGTCTAGTTCATGTTTGGCTTGTACGTGTATTTGCCCCTTCATTTATCATATTGAAATCGCTTTCGTAATTTGAACATCGGTGTGTATCTCTGTAATTATAACAATATTCATAACATTTGTTATTTCTTACTCAGGTAATGTGTGAACTTCTTAATGCCGGGTCCTTTAGAAGGGCTTGACCTTACGCTTGAATTTTCATCAAATGACAGATTCTTTTTAATTAATAAATAAATAAATAAATAAATAATTTTATTTTTTCTGTACCTCATGTAGTCACGAACATTTTTCACGTAGGCACTTCTCGTTAACTTGTCAACTTGTTGGTCTCTTAACTCTCTAAATTACAGGCTTGATCTTTTGCTTGAATTTCAACAGAATTTCAGAAACTTATCATGGATATTTTTTGTAAAGTTCATGTTTGTGCAACACATCTATTTTCCCCTCCTTTGGGTGATTGCAAGAAACACTTGTCCTATTTTGTGTCACACTACGTGTGCTGATCTGTTTTTTGGCCATAACTTTTGTGTTTTGGCTCCGATTGACTCAAGATTTGTAGGGAAGGTACTCATAACTATCATAAACCTTCCATAATTTTTTCATAATTTTCAAAAATATTTTACTATCCAAAAATAGACCCCGATTGGATGTCACACTTGGCAGTTTAGGGGTTTTTAGTACTATGGAGTACCTTTTTTTAATGATTATAAGATGAAATTTGGATGAGATGGTCTTCTAATAGACTTCTGGCTCTCTAGGGAAGGATTTTTAAAAATAGTTAATTTTATGTGGTGTGGAGGTCTACAAAGTGAGCTCCCTTCTGCTTGTATTTTGAAACATATAAAATATTATTTCGGTGGGGTTTTTTGTGAATGACCATCTCCATAAAGTTGTTGAAAATGGACACTTTTTATTTTTTGAAAATATCTATTTTTACTATTTTTCCCTAATTAAAACATGAAGGTATGTATTTTCTGGAGGTTTGGCACTTTTCAAGTTCTCCTACTTAGAGAATTTTTCTATCCATTTCCTTCGGTGAAAACCTTCATCTTAGAGGTATATACACTATTCATATTTTAAATTTTTTTTAAAAATTAATTTTCTAATTTTAAAATACTCCCGAAAAAATCAGCCAAACGCAACAAAATCAGCAGGTGTTTCTTGCAATCACCCCTTTATTCAGAACGACTTTTGACGATTTGGATTTTCACCAACTGACAATGCCATAATATCCAGCCCATTGAGTTTACTTAGGGAACTTGATTAGCAACATATTATTACAAAGATTGGCTGGTTTGCTCCTTCAATAGGGGTAGTCTCAGCTTCTTCACCTCCCAAAACTTCTCGGAAGAACGGGGAGGTGGCAATTCACAATTGGCTTCCGGAAGCCATGAATGAGTATGAATATTCTTCTTCGTTGAAGGGTTTGCAATGTCCATTTTTCTCCTCCAGAGGTGAATAATGGACACTACGAACCCTTCGTAGAACAAGAATATTCTATTGTAGTTGCACTTTAGTTGGTTCTTGTGTCTTCATTGGTTGCTTGTTTGGTGCTCCTAATCAACATCTGCATTCTTTAGTCTTGTTCTCTAAACAACAAAAATTAAATGTGTCACACCTCCTTCAATATTTTTGGCTCCTAATTGGTTCCTTATTTCTCTCATTCTTCAGAGAAGTGTTGTGTGGTGTGACTACCTCTAATATCCTTCCCAATTCACCTTTTTTCACTCTATTCAATTTGTGCCTATCAAATTGTGAGTATCATAAAAACATGAAACAATTTGGTGTTTAACCCTTAAATGCCAAGGTGGATGTTTTGCTTCCGATGAATGACAAAGAATCTTCCTTTTCCTTATAGGATAGAAGTAAAACTATTCATCCTTGATATTAGGGGTGAAAAGAGGAGATCTTCTACAAAACTTGGACTTCCAATGAGTATATTTGGCTTATTCAAATTAGACGATGTCACATGATATTAAAATGGATGATTTCCATAGCCTCTATTGTTCAAGGATTAAGCATTTCAATGATATACAAATCCATTCTTTACTTTTTGCACATTATTGCTTATATCCTTGTATAAATATATGATGTTACCTCAATATCATCAAATTTCTCAAAAGGAAACAAGTTCATTTTGAAGATTTAAGCATATTTAGGAGATTTGGAAAAGTTATTTAAATTTAGACAAAATAACACTCCAAGGCACTTTCTTTATCATCCACAACCATAGACTTCACAACGATTAGAGGATAAAGAAAGAAATTGAACACAGTGTTCAAAGAATGAGATTGTAGAAGGTGATGACTTGTATACAAAGGAAAATACTCCTTCTATCTCACGAATAGCTTTCAACACTACAAGAGAAAGGGGTATTTTAAATAGTCCTAAAGATAAGATTTTAGGTAATGACTTTTTTAGGAGACTTTCAATAAGAAATACATGTCTTTTTAGTAGAATTGAAAATCTCCTAAAAAAGTTATTACTTAAAATCTTATCTCTAGGACTATATTTAAAACACCCCTTTCTCTTGTAGTACAAACATCTTTCCCTTTTAAGAATGAATTGTATTTTCAATTATAATGCCACCAATATATGCATTTGAAAATGAGTAACCTATCCCTTAGGTCTATGTAAATTTTTGAGCTTAGGTGCTACCATTTAGGCACCCAAAATCCAAATAGAAAGTATGATTTTTGAGCACATTTTGTAAATGCTATTAGCTATATCATTTTAGATGATTTAAAAGGTAGTGGCAACAATGGGATGCTAGAAACATGATGCTTTCTAAATATTCACAATATAGAAAGCTTGCTCACTTAGTGATCAAAGTTTTATAACACTGAAGTAGTCACTAAATACATCATGAGCACCACTACTTGAAAAAGCAATTAGTACAAGGTGCCTCAAATGGGCAAGGCCAAGTTTGCAAAGAAAAAGAAATGCTCCTAGATTGTTTCACTAACCCACATGAGGTCATTCAATACAACATACACTTACTCAATGTTCAAATTCAACAAACAAAGCTTCTTTGTGGGATAATTTTTGCTTGATTTGGAGGGTTTTAAGCTTAGTGGGACAGAGGGAGTACGAATGAAGACAAAACACTTGAGAACCAATTACACAATAACTCAAAATACATCACGTCCAAGCAGCAAATATTGAAATTTCGCACAGAAAACGAGAAACATTCGCATGATTTAACCGAGAAGAAAGTTTAAATGATATCTGAAAGTCTGAACTTGAATCATTGGAAGCTCAGAACCCCACCTCAAGAATTGCAGAATTGAATCCACTAGGAAATGGCTCACTTCAGAGAGTTGAAAATTAGTAATTTTACTGTACAGTACTGTACACGCATGCCTTCCCATTCCAAGGAAGGTCATGGAGCAATACTGCCTACTCGATCTGGCTCTATTTTGTATCACACTAGTTTACAAAACTTGTAGACATCAATGTATCAGCGCATAAAATAAAATGATGGCGTAGAACGAAGTGCATATTTGCAAATTTACACTAAAACTTATGGACCTGCTCATTCTTGTAGCCGAGCTCTCTCAGAAGTCCAAGCACCTACATGACAAATTCAGTAATTAGGTGTAAGCCCTAAACCGGGATGCATACTGAAATTTCACGTTATAATCATAATCTTGTGACCTAATTAATAGGGCTGGTCAATATTATCATAATCATACTAACCTGCCCACTGTACCGTTCCTTGTCTTTCTTTCCGCAAACACGGTCCATTAGCTTTGGGGGTCCACTAACCTGCAACGTCAATGAGAAGCAAAGATTCAAGTTTGGGCACTTTCAGATTAGATATTTAAATAAGAGCTGTTGTGCTAGTGCACTTGACAAGAATGGTCCAACCCGGAAAACATGGCCTGCGTTCGCCAATGTAAATGTCTAAAAACAATATGCACAGTCACGTCCCCAAAGCATTAAAATCCCAGACATTTCAAAACCTACAATATCATTACAATTTAAACAACAAGATGGGTTTCAATATGAAATATACAGTTTCTACTATTTACTATTTTTTTATACGTAAGAGAAATCTTTATTAACCAATATACTCTAACATATATGGGGTTCTAATAGAGTGATAAAACATTTATTGGCCAATAGGATGGAATAATTGTTTCATTGCATAATATACAGAGTACAGTATCTGATGTGTGACAGTCCTTATTATTTTCTTTGCAATGTTAATCTTGGATTGGATTCGCAACATCTTAACCCTTAAATGACACTGCGACCACTTTTTGTCTGATGAATGACAACAAATTCTTCTATGTAGGATACAAGGGCAACTATTCATCCTAAAAATTTCGTGTGAAAAGGGGAGTTCTTGTACAGTAGTTTGAGTTTCACTTCCGATAAGTGCTTTTGGATTTTTTTTAAAACAATGATTCACACGGTACCTAAAGGGATGATTTCCACGGTTGCCAGCCCGTCCTGAAGGGGTTAAGCAAAAGGACTTTGTATACCAATGATAAACTTAAACTTTGAATCAATGGAAATGAGTTATTTTCTATGAATTGACACCAGGATATAAAGAGTGTGGGATGTGACTAGATATAAACTCCACCATCACTAAGGAGGCCCCCCTGTTTTATTTTAAAAACCTAGTTGTGTTACAAATGATAGGATTTATATCAGAAAATGCTTTAAATGCTTTAACAATTGCCAAGGTTTGCAGCGATTAGTTTCCAAAGGGGGGGAGGGGGGCATGCAATTTTGTAGTCAACACATTCAGAAGTTTAAAACGAAGTGGTTGTCGGACTAGAATCGTGAAGTTACCAAAATAAGAGTGCGAGAAGAAGGATGAGGCAGCGCTTTGTAAATCATATCCGCCGTGACATGCCCCAAACCACCCTGCCATTCTCCACCTCCAATGCTCACAGTATAAAACACCTACACCACGGTTTGTACAGAACCACATGAGTTTGGAGAAGTCGATCATCAATCAAATCCCAATCCAATCTGCAAAATCTCATTCAAACAAGCCAACAAAGGAAAAGTCTCTCCAGAACCATGACTTGTGACCTGATGCACCTTAAAATTTGGATGCGTTTGACATAATTTGTCTAGCTTCTCCTTCAACAGAATATCCTCTGGGGACTCGGTTTCATAAATAAGTGAGACCTGCCGTACAATCCATTTAGTTCCATATCCAAAAGCAAGACGTTAAACATCATGCACCATGTGAAAAAACTTGTTGCTGCTTCAGGTATACTTGTTTCGATTCTGAATTTGATTTGTTATACTTTCAACAGGCCACACTTGTAAGAAGCCCCCGCAGAAGTACCTAGAAAACCTAGGGAGGTTAATCCAATCAAATGTAACAACATTTCAAGCAATTCGCAACATAAAAGAACAAAAAACTTGCTAATTGTAACGCGGGTAGGTTCTCTATAATACCTCTAATAGTGAAGAGTTTTCAACTAGTGAAGGTACTGGGAGAAGCTAAGTGTAAAGAAGAAAACTAAATCGTAACAGACACAAAAATCAAATATAACACACCTTGGAGACAGTTAGCACAATAAAACAATCTTCTCATACTTAAATTATATTGATAATGTAGGGAGATTGTGCCTCACCTGAGTGTTATCTTTGGGATTTGACATAATAGCATTGATCAGCTGCAGCATGTGTGTGATTCCAATATCACCAGCTATCTGCATCCCAATCGCCATTCACTCACGTCAAGAAGCTATTCGGTTCTTAAAAACACACTATCTGTACGTGTAGTAGTGGTTGTGTTCCTCCTTGTTCCTGGTACGCTCTTGGATGTAGTCATACACCATATCAATGTCACTTCAACTGAATACACGCTAACAGAGTTTCCAATTCTAGCTGATCTAAACGAAGCTGAAGTTGTGACAGCATAGCAGTCACAACCACAAGGTTGCATATGAGCTTACCATACCCAAATGTTTTTTCATGTTGGCTTTGTACAGCAGCTCTCCGACTGGGCTAAATACATCAACAGAAGAAATTAATCAGTAATCTCTAGTTGCAACTACAATAACCGATTCTTAACAGTGCATTGAATTGAAAAGGCACTCAAGAAGAGGATCTTACCCCCTCATTTCAAGTCCATCTCCAGGATTCAGACGAGCAATACGTTGGCTCATTAAACCTTCCGGAAGGATCTTCACAAGCGAATCACAACAGAGAGCCTCAATAACCAAAATTGAATCCCGCGAAGGAAATTAGAGAAATGGAAATCTCTTTCTATCCCATATGCACTGATCTACTTGGAATGAACGTGGCCTCAGATGATGCAGGTAGCTCTTCAAAACGTTCTAAGTGGTGCTCAGGAGGTCCCTCACTTTGCCATTCTACAGTAGATAAGACTATAGATCGACTGACCTTAATCATCAGGTCGAAGTATCCTATTGCACGATAATCTGAAATCGGTACATATCTGGATGCAAAAACATTGCTTCAGAACCTTTGGAAATAGAGAATCAGCAATTTCAATTCTTAAAATTCCACAACGACTTCACTCTCTGAATCTCCGTTCTGAGCACAGCACAATTTAGTAGCAGTCCATACGAAGTGAACGACTTCGAAATCGAATTTAATAATCAGAGCTTGCTTCTTGTGTAAATTATGCTCTTGACATAACTATTACAACCGGTCTTTCTAAATCATTCCCTTTCTATACCGCCCTCAATTTGGAATAGGATACATACGAGCGAGTTATCATCTCTTCCCTTCCGCGGCTGTTGACAACCCGAGCTCTGGAGAACAAACAAGTCATTAAAGTGATCATTGGTCGGTAGATCCCTGAGCAAGTCCTACAAACGTAAGACTACAAACTGAAGAGAGTTCAAACGGCTATGAGAAGACAAAAGCCACAGGATTCGTAATCTTTGAATCAGAAGGAGTTGTTCCGACCTTAGCAGCACATGGGATATAGGTTGAAGGCCCAGGCTCTCTTTTGGATCCAGCCCAAATCTGCGAGATTCAAACATACATGGTGATGACATAATATCCAACTCTACAATTTACACATTCTACATCTCTTCGTTCTTGAGAGAGATCAGTTGGACATCGCTAGTTTGTACTACAGAGGATCTGAAGGAGGATTTCCAGCATACTATAAGGTTTCTTCTCCCAGGCCCAATGCTTAGCAGACTTCCTGCAGATGAAGGCCCTCAATCCTGGTTCATCGTGCTCTTCAAAGAACCTCATAAATCACAAACTCTACAGCAAAGCGAGTGGGTGTGTGACAAAGCCAGAACAGTTGCTAGACCCTAAAAGCCATCTCGCTTAATTATACTTGACAAAATTGCCAAAAGGAGATCCGCTAGAGTTGATCTCATTGACCTTTGGTCCTAATGAAAAAAATAGAAATCTCCGGTTCAAATGAATGCTCTAGAAATCTAAACGTTGGATAGGATGCCGTCGCCTTTGATACCCTATGGAACGTCGGGTCGGCAGGGCCGGGTCCTAGACACCACTGTTCCAGGCATGATAGAAACAGCAATGGCAAAGATTTGATGCATAAAAAAACCAAAGCTTTCTCATACAGGACATGTGGCCATGATCAAAACCTGAGAATTCTTGTGTTATGTGCAACTCTGTGATTCTCAATTAACGAAAAATTCACCCAATTCTTCATATTTAAAGCTGCATAAACGACAACACAAATTTAGCTCCCCTTGTTCTCATTCCAACAAAAGATCCTGAACTACGAATTCCATTGCAAGGTATGAAAGCCAGAAGCATTAAGAAGACCTACCATGGCTCTTGGCTGCTTTGATTTCCGGTGGCTGGGAGCCAACCTAAAAAAGATAAAACATCACAGAATCAGGTATTCCTGTCCAGAACCGAAGCCTGGGTGGATGATCATTAAACAGGCAGTCAGATAAATATACACCATGAGATACTGTGTTGCAAAATGAGAAAATAATTGCTTCTCTCCATATCCTGCTACTACGACCCATTCTCATCGTTCAATAGTAAAAAAAGAATAGACTAAGAGCATTGCATTCTAAATTTATAAAAGAAAAAGTTTAGAGACAACAGTACTAGACTAAACAAAGAGAAAAACTAGTTAAAAAAATATGATTATTCATATTAAACATAGTAGAACTGAGGAGACTAAGTAAACTAATGTTAACACCTTTTCAATTCGTATCCTAGATTGCATTTGAATTCTGTTTCAAAATTTTGACATATTAATGACAACTAGGCATGATTGCATGCACTCTAAATGTTGTCCTAAACTGGGGTTTGGTCCCATCCATGCAACTTTGAGCCACCATGATTACAAGCAATCTAATTACATTCCGTTGTCATATATCTTAATTGAGGTTTTGGATCCACTCTTACAACTCTAAGCTGCAAAATGGTGTCAAAAAAGTTTTGCACTGAGAAGCTAAATTCTTTTTGACCCTCTGGAGCTCAGAGTTGTAAGGGTGAAACCAAACTTCGATGTGATTGGATTGCATACAAATATGCCTTGTGAAAATAAGAGATTCCAACGCATTAAGCTAGTGTTTCCTTTTGTGTATTCTCTTCCATTTTGCATTCTAGAATGATTGATTTGTATCCAGTTGAATGGGTTGGAGGATTGACTAGTGTACTACCAGAAACCATGCTCAATAGCAAAAGTAACAATTCTGAATGTTACATGCCTTACAGACCTAAAAATTGGACCCAATCCGAAACAAGACTTGAGAATCGAATTCGGAGATTCCAAACTTAAATCGCCTCATAAAAATTGTATCCTCCGAGGCTTCTCTTCCCATTCGTATTTTAGGGCGGTTGAATAGTATCCAATTGAACACGTTGAAAGATCGACTACGTTAATGTAATAATACGAACTCCTTTCAGCAGCTGAAGTAAAAATTCTGGATGTCACAGACCTAACCCGAACCAAGACTTCAGAATCCACACTCTGAGACTCCAATCTTGGATCACCCCATAAAATTTACCTATCACCGTTGTGCATTCTCTTCCACTTCGCATTCTAGAGCGATTAAGTCGTATCCAATTGAACACATTCCAAGACTAATTAATTGAAAAGAATGAGGACGACTTTGAACGTCCAGGCCTTCCTTCTTACCCCAAAATAGAGTGCAGGGTAGATCGCGGCGATGCCCACGAGAGCCAACACAGCGGCAAACGCGAGCTCCCGCTTGTTATCTGCGATCCCCGAAGTGTCCCCTGTAGCGCGCTCCGCCCGCGTGCCCGGACGCAGCTGTCGAGCAGAAGCCGCAGCACTCTTCTCGGAAGCAGAAGAAGATGAAGAAGAGGTGGTGCGATGGCCTGCTCGCAGCTTACTCATGAGACCCATCGTCACTAGCAGTGGGATAGAAATCTTTGGCAGAAACCCAGTTGCTTCCGTTTGAGAGTGCTGCAATGCAAGAATCTTGAGACAAAATCGAAAGAGAAGGGCGAGCTGTGACCTGCTCCAATCTTCATGATTTGGCCCTGATGAGGCGAGGTTCAGTTCGTTACTGTTCAAGTGTTCCACCTTGATTTCCACGTGGCAGTTGACACGTGTGATGCCAGGTGGAGTCCTTGGGTACAACTCTGGATATTCATTCCATTTGAGGAGTGACAGTCATTGTATTTCAAAAAGGGGGAAGAGAAGGAACTTGGTCGCAAGGGAACATCTGATGGTAAGCTTACAACTTAACCCTTTAACCCTTGAGCGCCCAGCCCATGTTCACTGAAATTCAAACCCTTTTATACTTATTCTAATTAAACTATCACTAATTGATCGTATCGATTTATGGTAGAGATATGCCGGGAGGTACAAGGAAAAAGGACATGTCCTTTGACCATACCATTGACAAGATTATGACAGTTAAACAAGGACATTTTTTAAAATTGAGAGGCAATATTTTCACCCCTAAAGCGCTCAAGGGTAGATATGCCTATTACCACTGTGATCTACAATTTAGCTATATTGGGGCCAATTCCAAGAAGAACACATATTTTCCAAAAGTGTGTGCATGTTTTACAAATCAAACCCAAGTGAAATTACGATTTTCATATCAAAATTCTAATTTCTGTGAATTTTTGAAGAGGTCAGCTCAAAATTACAAAACCACCTCTAGACTAGGGTCACAAACAACACGTAAACATTCTATAAACACCTTATCAACAACTAGATATTCTATATTTAAGGAGTGACACGTTACCCCAACTTGTCATAAAATCCTTGATTTTGTCATAGAATGAAGGGAATATGGGGTGATTTTTGGTGAAAATGGGGCCAAAACTAGAGTGACGAAAATGGGTTGGTCTAGTTGGTGGAATTGGGTAACAAACAGAAATGGGTTGGTTTACCTTAGTACATGATCCTTAATTGATTTTTTTCTTATATTTTTTAATACTATCTTTAAAAGCTTATAGTATTTATCTCAATTTCATCAAATTCATTTCACAACAAGTACTTCTTAAAAAAAGTCAAGCATTGGTTTCAATGAATGAAAAGTTTTATGGTTAGAAAAGTCCCTTGAACCACTTTGTTCATTGTCTAGATTTTAGGCGGCAAAGTGCTAAGGGGGTAAAAAAGAGAATTTGTTGAGTCTAAAGAGAAGGGGAGGCGGCTTTAGATTGAGAGAAGGTGATATGTCCAAGAAGCAACCATTTTCTAGGTTCATCAAAATTTACATTGGCTAGAAGATTTTTTGTGAAAAGAAGATGAAATCCATGGGGAATGCAAAAAGTTGCATAATTTTTGGAATACTAGACATTAATGTGTAGTTTTGAAAATAAAAGCTAGTAGTGCACTACAATATTTTAGTTCATAGGTGGCACAATAATTACATAGTATGGTTTTACAAATGGATCATGGTATATCCTCCTAAAGGCAAAACAATTATTTTATATTTAAGTGGCACGCAACATGGGTTGAGAAAGTACCCTTCATTAATTAAAAAATGGAACATTGAAAATAGAATATTAATCATGATATTTCTACTAATTGAAAACAAAACATGTATGACTTTTCATTTGTTAAATTTTGTCAAATTTTCTCGAGATTAAATATTGTCCCTTCCAACTCCCATTTTGTCTAACCACCATTTGGAGTATTGAACTTCCAAACATCAATTTTTTAGTTTTGTATTAACCTAATACTAAACCCTTTTGTAAAGACAATTGGTTACTTTGAAAGCTTATCACCTTATAATTAGGGAAATTTGAGTAGGATTTTATTTTAAAAAACAAGCCATATTTCAGGGACAAAGTCATACTATAGTTGTATTTTTTTATTTTTTTATTGAACATGTCTTCAACCATATTATAGATACTCTAGATAATTTATCAAAATTCAATGCACAATTATCAAAACAACTCAAGGACAATAGTCATTAGCTTTAAATAACTACCTTAGTCTTGAAAAATACTAATAAAATATATAACATCCTTGCACTTCAAAGCAATGGCCCTTCTGCTTCCAATGAATGAATGAATGAAGGCTCTTTGCAATGTAAAAAATCTTAATTCATGCAAGCTTGTCCATGAATTATGAGCCACTTAACCACAAATTGTTCATGTTTTATAAAAAGATTAGCAATCACTTGGCACAAGAATGCCATAAGTGTGATGTCTTTCTTTCTTTTTGTGACCTTGTGCATATATTCTATTGAACAAAGTCTAAGTCTTCTATAATCTCTATGTGGTCAAACTTGTCAATGGAAAAATTTCCATAGCCAAAATATTTAGAAATCTAAAACTTGTATGAATTTAACAATCTAGTTGAACACCAAAAGTGTCAACAATTTCCATCAATCGATGTGGCTTGAAATTCTACAACAAGAAACTATTATAGGACTACTATAGCAAAATGTCATATTAATAAGTGTGTCAACTGTCAAGGTATTAATGGTATGCTATTTAAAATTAAGGATACTCTTCAATGTTATATAATCTATACAATAGGCATAGTCATTCATAGTCGAGCTAAAAAGATTCCATGGAAACATATGAAGCAACCAACATGCTTGACTATCCACCCAAAAGACATTGTTTTGCAATTTAGAGTGTGCAATTGTCAATTCCACAAGAACCATCAAAGTCTTTCATTGAATATTTTTATATCCTTACAACTTTAATCTTATAGAGTAGCTTTTTGACTTGCAAAAAATAAGAATACTATACTTAGCGGAGGAGGACAAGCATCACCAAATTGTACTACAATTTTTTGTTCTTTTCTATTCAAGTTTCCTGTTGTGTTGCATTTTGTGGTGTTCAGTAATTATGGTCTATTCACATTTGCTTGTAGTATTGGAGTGTTCTAAGAAAATTGATAATGGAACCAAACAACATTTTTTTTTGGAACAATACATGTCAAGTACCCTCAATCCATTGACTTAAATTTAGAAGTTTGTTGTCTAACATGTATTCCAAGGAGAAAATAGAAATTTGCTTTAACCTTAGTTGAAAATACAATACCCTATTGATTGTTGATAATAACGGGTTTATCTACCATAGGTTTTATCTTTTAAATAATTATTATTATAGATTTACTATTTTATAAGTTTTTTCTATCTATGATATTAGACTTCACCTAAAATAGTTGCACCTAATTATCAGCCTTTTCAAAATTCAACTCTTATATATTCTTGACTATAACAAACAACCTCTATTCTTCAAAGTCTAGAATTGCTTTGGGATACATCTTTTTTCCTAACTTTGAAATTTTTTAGTTTATTTGTATAGTAGGCAATTTAATAAGAGTAACATTGCTCAATTGCTTAATGTTTTTGGTGTACCGCCCCCCTCAATCAATACTTGTGTACTGATTTCAATACCGTACTCATACCGTTCAATATCGGATAGCAACCGGATATCAACTCCAGGTATCAACACCGTGCGCCTCATCCACTTCTCCTCCACCCTGCCCCAGCTGACAGCCCCCAGCACCACTCTCGCAAATCTCAACTCAAATCCCCTGCCACTCAGATTCTTCCCAAACTTGCAACTTCCGTCGCCGCTGCATTTCCATCATCTTCAACTCGTTTGTAAGTCTCAAACCTTTTGTCTACAAATTTCATAGCGATTCTTGCCTCTAAGTTAAGGGTAGTAGTACTCATATATTTCTGTACCCATCGTTTTTCGTTTTTCCAGTTGTTGTATCTAATTCCGCATGTGTTTGACTCTCTCTCTCTCTCTTCTTGTGCACGAATTGTGTGGCTCCTCTCAGTAATCGGATTCGCGGCACAAGTGACCGTTCTAATTGTGCGTCATTCTTGATTGCCAATTGAGCTGAAGGAAGGAATGTACTGAAATCTCGTAAATGGGCCCTAACGACGTTTCACTACGACGTAGTTTGAATGTCGTATGGTAAGGGTGCAGGATATTGTAGAATGCCATCCTAGAGGACTTCCTTACAATAAAGAGTTTGGATACTTTGGTTCCAATTCCCGTAGTGGACTTTGGAGAGTCCGTCGATGTTTGATTTTTAGGTTTTGAGAGGTCTCCATTTGTTCTTGGAGCGCCGTTATGCAGATGGTATCCTTCTTTAGGGTGGCGGCTGTTGAGCTTGATTGAATTAAAGAAATCTCTGGATCGATCATCATGGGCTCTCAGACGCTCGTGTTGCAGCAATTCCGATGTACTCCACATGCGTCAATCGCTCTAGACAGAACCTGTTCTACTTCTTGGGTGCGAGCCAATGCAGACGCGGTGCCCTCGACCAGCCAGAGGTTTCGAGAGAAAGGATCTTCACTTGGAAACCAGAGTAGATGCAATGTGGAGGTTCTGGGGTTTGGGTTAGGAAGTGGTCTGTATGGTGAAGTGAGGATAGCCAACAAGTGGAAATTGCGAAAGAGGCAGAACCGAAGTGCAGGCATGGCGAGAGCTTCCATGAAATTGGACCCTGGCGGTGGTCCTGGTGGGGACAAGGGAATCGGGCGTGTGGTGGTCAATCTGGCGATTGCAGGTGGCTTAACCTATTTGACGATCACTGGCAAGCTTGGATGGGTGTTTGATGCTTTTATTTCTCTTTGGGTAAGTCCGCATGCTGAGAACATGGACAAATGATGAGAAACACCAAGTTCAGTAACGTCTATGCATTTCCATAGTTGCGTTACAAGAAGTAACTAGGTGTATGTTCTCCTACATTCTTGTTATCCTTGTTGGCTTCGAATCTAGAGGATACTAATTGCATCGCATGTTTAGGAGTTTGATTTTGGGGAGATTACTAAGGCCCTGTGGAGTGATCACATTCTTATCATTATGTAAGAATTTCTTATGAAATTTTAAAGTGAGGTAGTAGATTACTGTATGTGACAGTAGAAAACCATTTCAATTCAAGAATGAGTGGCTGTAGACAGTCAACCAAGTCATGCTTACATGCTCATCGAAGTCCATTTTATTGTACGAATAGATGAGTTGCTGTTGGTAACAAGGGTTAGTGTAGGAGATAGGATCAGGTACCTAACGATTTTAGTATTCTTCTGCCTTACTTGAGCTGAAGAATGGTGCACCAAGTTCT
The DNA here is from genome assembly GCA_947034885.2 of Thuidium tamariscinum. Taxonomy (NCBI): domain Eukaryota; kingdom Viridiplantae; phylum Streptophyta; class Bryopsida; order Hypnales; family Thuidiaceae; genus Thuidium; species Thuidium tamariscinum. Next base: position 14,177,334 of record OX344751.2, read on the forward strand.
GGGAGCTTCGAAGAATGTGATATATTCACTCATCTAGGTGTTCTTTGGTTGGTTGTGAACAGCTATTCGTCGTGTTGGTACCAATCGTGGGCTTTATAGCCTTCCTGTGGTTTGCTGACCGGGAAATCGTGAGCAGCAATGTGAGTTTCGCGCTGTGATATAAAACCTGGGTTAGGGTTTATAGGTAGTATTACTTATCATGCATTGGGAATGGATAGTTAGACGTAATGATGATTGGATGTTGTGGCAGCTCGGTTGACTTCCTTATGTTTCCTAGTTTTAAAGACTGGTGAGAGCTGCTCTTTATGATATATACTGCAATGTCTGCTGAGTGTGTCTTAGTTATGGAGTACTCTTTTGGACAATGATCACTAGTTGTGTCTGATACGCGTATGGGGGTTGGCTATGCAGTGTCCAAATTGTGGAAATCCATTTCAAGTTTTGGAGTAAGCAAGCCCTTTTGACCCATTCTTTGTTCGATGTATGAGAATTGGAAGCATAAACTAGATTTTTCTTAATTCGCACACTTTGAAGGAAAACACAACTACAGAGAACGCATATGTGCATATTGCAAAGCTCAATTAATAGTGGTCATTGACTTTTAGGTTTTTCATTGACCTGCTAGGCGACTTCGCTTGGTAAACTTGAGACCGTCGTTGAGATGTTGGAGACAAATTCAGAGGTTTTGTCATAATGTGTCTGTTCATTGTGGTGTAGGTTTACAATGAAGGACGAAGAAGAACAGTTCTGCCCATACTGTAGCCAACCCTTCAAATGTGAGTACTTGTTTCAGAATGGCCATCTTGACTCGTATGCTCGATATGCATTGACGCTTGCCTGAAGAAAATGGGATTATTATATTCTGGAAATGACGTTGCACTCATTCACTAGGTTTGATTCTCGTTTTGGTTATTACCAAATTAAGATCTGAATGAGAAACTAATTTAGCATTACGACAGTGGAAGGCAAACAGTTTGTTCGAGATGGGCCTCGCTTCTCCAAAAAGCAGTCAAACCAGGGATTCCGTCAGCCCTTTGGACAGTCAGGATTTGGAGGACCCTTTGGAGGTTCTGATCAGCGCAAAACCTCTGCTTCCAATTCCCCTTCAGGTAATTTCCCTTGTTGTTGACGTGAAATTCCATGACGTACTTTAGCAATTGTGAGAATTCACCCCTCCACCGAAGAGGGCAACCAGAAAACACTCAAGTTATGCAGAGAATATGCATTGTGCTTAGAATGTGACCGTCTGTTTCCTTCCTCGCACCTGAGATGAGCTCAAGACTGCCCACACAACTGAAATCTAGATTTTTTCTCCGTAGCTGTTGAGGGAGCTCCTCGTGTTTCAACAACTGTCTAAATCCTTCTGTCTAATCAATGCAGATCCGCCAGGTGTGATCGTGGATGTGGAAGCTGAAGTGATGGATCAAGATTGATGCAACTGTGTGCTTCAGTTAAGTTAATATCACTGGAAATCTCACGCCACCTTTATCAGGTTATAGCAGGCCTCTTGTACATTACATTACATAGATGGGTTGCAGATATTTTCCACAGATTGAAGAGCGTGCGAAAGAGTACATAGGTACAACTTAAGGTACTTATTTACTGTTGAAGTTTGGCCCCTTCTTCACGTTATAGTCTGCATTTGTCAATGAGCGCTTTGTGAGCATCCTTTATCAGAGCAACCTGTTCTTAATTAATCCATCGAATCCAATTATGTGGTGATTTGGAAAGCTATAAGCCAGCAGATTCTGAGGCCACAGGGTTAAGTAAGAAGTGTTCCCAGTTTGGAACTGTCCTCGGCAATGTTTGGGATACTGTTGGAGCAACCAGAGTGGGAGTCTGTGGAGCCTGAATTCCCGAGCAGGGGGGCTTATTTTATGACCTTATCTCCTGCGTTTCAATGCGGCAACTGATTGGCCTGTTGTTTTCAAAGGTTGCTTCACTTGCTTGACTTTCTTTCAACACCCAAAGCGTAGAAGGGTTTTCTTCTTTGGGGGGGGGGGGGGGGGGGAGTGCCAAGTGGCAAGATACTTGAAAATTTTGTAGCAAAATAGTTTAGTAATCATATGTTTTTTTGGATAGAACTACCTTTTCACCCACATAGGCAATTTTATCTAATTATTTCCAAAAATTGAAACAACTTAGCATCATCATCAAATTCTTCTTCAAACTTTGATGCTCTCTAATTATTTTTTATGTTTTTAGGCATTTAATGCTTGAACTAACACTATTTTAGAAGTGCTTATAATATATGGATTATGGCTTTAGTCACAATTCTTTTGAAATACTTTTTATTGAATTCAATAAATGATGTAAGGTGGAAGTATATATATTCATCAAAATAAGCAATTCTACATAGTTGGAGATACCTTTTAAAGTACAGAAATAATTATACAATTTTAGCAATTAAAAATCATGAATTGTGAAAAAAAAATTAGAATTTTAGATGAGACATGTGATTACTAAAAAATTTCAAAGTAGAAGCTCCCTAGAGTCCTAAACCATTTTTTTAAGGCAATTAAATGCCTAATTTCTTCAAAACGAAAAGGGGTAACTTCAAGCCTATAGGAAAAATGAAGGTAAATGTGAAAAAAATGCCAAATAGAAATAATAGCCCTTTTTATTGTTGCCAACATACTTCTAAAACCTCATTTTTTTTATCATGCAAAGCCAAAATTACATATTCAAAATTGTATACTCAAAATTTGGCCTCCTTCAGTTAAAGCCCCTAAATTAAGGAACCAGTCAACTTAAAACCTTCTTGAAAAGAAGACCACATCATCATTTGTCCAAAAACCAAAAAAAAAATTGATTTAAGACCATCACATTAAGGGCAAAACACCCATTCCCGCACTTGTTCCTTGGAATGGACCATAGATTCACCCAATTGTGTCAATAGACTTTCCTTAATGTGTTCGCCACATGTGTAATCATAATTAGATGACACAATTGAAGGACACATAGGATAATCTAGTTGGCTGAGTATTGATTTTTGTAGGGTTTAGTTTTGAGGGTACCTACTGGACAGTTTCACAGGTCTAGAGAGCCAACACTTTGAAAATTTGTAGAAATTACATATTGTATCGGAAAAATCTTTTTTTTTTTTATATTCATGATTTTCACTTGCTAATCCTAGAAAAATATCATTTTTAGAAAACACTGCCTCCAACTATGCTAAATTCCTTATTTGCACGATTTTGGGTGTTTCCACTATAGTCAACTAATTGTAGTTAAATGTAGGCATGATTTTAATTGCACTTTTCCAGGTGCTTTCAATATAAGTCTCCTTGTTAGGAATCGGTACAAATATAGATTTGGATCTTTTCACTTTACTAGAATAATATTCATGCATTGGAAAGCCAACTCAAAGTCGGCCAAATACTCTTTATAAAGAGCAAGACACCCCACCTATGCTACTCTTAGCCCTAGAAGAACGAGAAATCAATTACTCCGTACCATACTAGTCAGCACAAAATTATCAGATTCTTGGATGAATGAGGTGTATTCTCCGTTTCTGCAGTTTCTTGGAAAGTCGGCGTAAAGATCCTTCCTACCCTGGCTCGTCCATTGAGAAGCGGATGAAAAGCGTTCAGAACTGGATGAATGTTTGTCAGTTGCAATTATGCCGGTCGGACAATACAGTAAAACGAAGATCATGGCACTGTAGTGACTGTACCACACTGTATCTGGAGTAGGTGTGGTGTGGAGCCAGGGTGTGCCCCGACTGAACAATTAGTTGGATGAACCAACGTACGGATGCTCGTACACACAATCATCCAAAATGGGCACCTATCCTTCGGCCTGGGGAATCCACTTGGCTGCTGTAGGATGGTCCGGGTGAACTGGACTCCTCGCTTGGCCTCACCAAGTCATTTTAGGGGTGCAAGTAAAAAATAAAAGCCCCTTATTTTGTGCATGATTTATTTACCTACTTCATCTTTCTGAGCTAAAGTAGGGGTTCTAATTGCAGATATGGAATCAAAATTTGTAAATTTTATCATGAGTGGAAAATAAAAAAATTCAAAGTTTTTCCAAGTGGCCAAAAAGGGGTCGATTCGGTCCGAGATGACCATAAACTACCGGATGATGGCGGAAAGGTACCCAAGACCGAAAGGTATGGTTGTGGGTTCGATTCCTGGTGGCGCCAGGTGGTTTATCCAACGTAAAAACAGCCTTTCTTCTTGATGGGAACCCTTGCAGTGTGTTTTCAACACATCTGTTACGCTGCAACCCTTACAGGTTGTATGTTTCAAAAAAAAAAGGGGTCGATTCTCCCCTAGCCTATACGATGATATTTGTTATATTTCTGTTGTAAAGAAATTGGTAGAACTATGACTATGACAATGACAATGACAATGAGCCAAAAAGAGATGTACCAGCTTCTCTATGCTTCCCCCACCAAATGACGTGAGCCATTTGATCTTTGGAAAATAAATAACCCCCTACACATACAATACCATTGATGTCATTGTAGAATGGTGCCATAGAAGGCACTCATCTTGGTTTGTTGATTTGATATTCAAATTTTAGAATGTTTGCAACAACCATTGATGTGGCACCAACTCTAAGAAAACAAAAAACATTGATTATGATTAGAAGTGTGATACGGTTCAACAATGTCTCAAAATTCACATTCTTAAAAAACTTGATTACGAACTAGAAGTTTGGTGGGTTGTCTCAAACATAGCTAGAGTGAAGTCAAAGATCGTTGGAGTGAAGTTGGAGATTGTTTCCAACTTCATTACTAACTATAGCTGAATGAAGTTAGAGATTGTCACTAAGATTATTTCACCATGGTTAGAATGAGGTTTCGTTTTAGAATTCAGATTCTCAATATCTTCAATGTGATTGGCATAAGGTTTTGTGTCAATAGCATGTGTGGGCGGTGAGATTTGGTTTGGTTTGCACTCCTTTGTTTTTGTCGTGGTTTGAGAGTCAGTCGGAATCAAAAAGATTGTACCCCTTCCTTCATTTGAGATTGAATCATGGTGGAAAATTTCTAAAATTTGTGTCTTCTTTAGATTCAATTTTTAACGTTGTTTATTCACTGTATACAATTATTTGAATGGGTAACAATAAATTCCTTCAAGTTCATAATTTTAGTTTTTTCTTTTTTGTTGATTGAGAAATTAGTGATTTGCTAATGTCTATATTTAGTCATTGTGTAAGATGGTGTCAATTTTTGACAATGTAACAATCTAAAATTTTACCTTTTGTACTCTTTTTTGTAATCCTTTTGAAAAACTTAACAACAAATGGGATGTTGCCATGTAGACCTAGTTTGAAAATGCCCTTGTCATGTAATTGAAAATTGACATTTCTTCACACAATGTACAATGTCCACAAAAGAGGCAGTAGTTGTGTTTTTTATAGTGAACATAAGGAAGCAACCCTACACTTGCCTACTCCCCTATTCAAAAAATCACCTACCATCATTCTAAATTAATTGAAACCTTTCTAAATGTCGTTGATCAACCATTCATAAAATAAAACAATAGTTGTTGATCTACACTACAAGGAGGGACAATCTCAACCATCTAAAGAATAGGGTTCAACGATCGTCTTGTACAACAAAGGATTTTTTGTGTTTTTGAATGATTTTAACTATGGAGGTTTTGGAAGAGAAAACAATGACATATATTCTTATTAAAGCTTGGCAAAGTTGAGATTTGAAAATTTGGAATGAGGAAGTCTTTGGTGATTACAAGCTTGTTAATTCTTAGGTACATTTGCAAGTGAAAACTTGGATGTTGAAGCATGCAATCTCTCAACTTAAGTTTTCTTACATTTGTTTATTGTGGTTTTTGTTGTGATTTTTGGACCTTATGCCTTGTGTCTTGTGACATTTGGTTGTGGGGTTCAATGTCTTTAGGGCTTACTAGAATTTGAGGCCTAAATGGAGAGCTTAAGAGTTTGGCCCTTGTATTTTGTAATCTAAATTTAGTTGTTGAGGTTCTTAGCTATTTATGAGAGGGTGATTTTTTATCACTTTGATTGCACATTTGAGTGTAATTCTTGGTTGAAAATAGTAGTGTTGTGTTGGATTCTCCGTGTAAGAAGAAAATACATCAATAGACTTAGCTCATCTCAATGCTCATGGTAATGATGCTCAAAAACTTAAAACACCTATTTTACAAGCCAATTGTTGAATCAAAATTTGGATGCACATATGCAAATATCTACACTTTCACTAAAATTGGTGTTGTATATAGGTTGATGCAATCAATTGAGCGACACACAAATCTTGTAGGAGCCAATTTTGTGATTCTTTAGTACTTTAACCCCTAAAGGACCAACATGCCCTTTTTGGCAACATAGCGATTTTGGGCAGGTATGTGTGGCTAGAGATTTTTATATTTTGGAACCAACTTTAATAGAAGGTGTGGACAAGGAGTATCTTCAAAGCCCTACAATTTTCATGAATTTTGACTATATGGTTGAAAAGTTATCGCATAAAATGTTGTTTGTTTCTCAACTCGGGTAGTTCGGGCAGATTAGAAAAAATCACTTTTTTTGGAAATAAAAATTTGAAATTGGTTTTATAGATTTATATATACATGGAAAGCTTTGAATCGTTCCATTTGGAGTAATGAGTCAAAAGTTATGAAGAATTTTAGTTTGTGGGTAGTTATGGATTCTCTTCTCTAAAATAAACTTTGAAGTCCTTTATTTTACTTGATTTTCAATATTTTTGAAAAAAAATAAAAACATTTGGTGTAGGTTTTTTATTACAACATTTGAACCATTGGAATTGGCATTTTTCAATTCAATAAATAAATTGTTACCATTTTTGTATTTTGAATCATTCTCTACTTCTTTCTACTTACTATTTTTTTTGTACATGTTGTACAATTCCAAATGATATGAAATTTTTTGAGTATGTGGCCAACTTGAATTGGAGAATGAATCTAAAGAGTTGCAACCATTTTGGACATTTTTTTATACAAATGTGGCCTTCTGAAGTGCAGCTGCCCGGATTTTTGCAGTGGAAAAAAAATGATTTTTGTAACTTCAAACACTAATATCTTGCAATCTACATGGTGGAAATTTCTGAAATTTTTTCTACATCTTTCCAAACTAGTGCACTAAAAGATCCTATGGTTATATATGTCAAAAAATGTTTTTTTATCTGAAATTTGGTAGCTATCCTAGAAATGACAGTTTTGGAGCAGTTTTGGTGGAAACATAGTTGTGGTCCTTTAGAGGTGAACATCAACTGTAGATGATTGAGCTTTCCAATTTCACATTAACTCTTAAAGGAACATTGTCCATGCAAGAGACAAATTGGATTTTGGGCAAGTAACTATAGTCTCAATTTTTGTTATAATTTTTTGGAACTTCTTTTTGAAGATAAAAAAATTTGATTAGTTTCGTGGGAATATAATTTTTTTTCAATCAATGCCTAAAAACAAAAGTTATGCCCAAATAAGCTCAAAACAAGGGGGAAGAAGTAGCCTCCAAAAAATTTGAAATTTTTGAATACTAAATTTTTTATTTTATTTCTATAGTTCATATTTTTGTCTACATGGAAAGCTTTGATTCATTCTATCTAGATTTGTTTTAAGAAAGTTAGGAACAATTTTTTTTTGGAGATCTTACCACTTGGATTAGTGCATTTTAATTTTGTCTAGAGATATTAATAATTTATATTTTCCTTTCATATTGTACCTACTTCTACTAAATAATTTTTTAAAGGATAAAAAAAAATTCCCAAATTTTGATTTTGAGACTCTCAACTCCAATTTCTACTATAAATATTTAAATCTCAAAACTTTGTAGTATTAGAAATTCAAGTTAAGAAGGTTCAAAGTGAAATAATTCAATCTTGCAATATACTAAAAAAATTATTTTTTTACTTGAAATGTAGATATCTTTCAAATCTGTGTGGTCCAAAATTTGAAGTTTTTTCCACATATTTTCTTACTACTCAAGTGAGGGTTGCTATTATGTGAGCATAAAAGTGTGAGTCTATGAGCCTAGAAGACTATACATCTATGATATAAGTGTCTATACTATAGTAACCTTCTATGTTAATAGTGTATATATGCTATAAGCACCTATATTATAGGTGTTTATGTTATAAACACCTTCAAATGGTTGCATATACATACTTATCTATATACTCAAGGCTCACATGCTCACACTTTCATGCTCACATACTAGCACCGTTGCTACTCAAGTATAAAATTTTATGGTTGGATGTGCAAGAGAGATATTTTTCAAATTTTCTTACTCTGTGCTAGAGAAATGGCAATTTTAAGTATTTTTTTGCAAGAAAAAAAGTCTTGGCCTTTTAGAAGTTAGGTCTGATGAGCTTTGTAGTGCACTAAAATGGTCCAAAGTATACTAGGTACTATTAAAGAAAACCATGTTTTAGGTGATGGGTTTTTAGTTGACACCCAATGTAACAATCTATGTTTTTATATCAATAATAACATCCGCTATAACATCAAGATATTATGGCACACATTATTGTTGAAATAAAAACATGGATAGTTAAATTGGTTATCATCTAAAACATTTCACCTAAAACATGGAATTTTTTTTAGTGTGTAGAAAAATGTAGATTGTGTATGAGGCTCTTTGTTGTAATGTATGGAAGCTTGGAATGCTACTTCAAATTTGAACATTGATTTGTTGCAACCAAATATCATTTGCATCATTGTATACCCCTTTGAGAATTTTTTTTAAAGTTTAACATTCAATGAAAAAATGACACCTATATTTGTTTGTATTTGATTTTGGATTTCTTTACTTTTGGCATAGTTTGTCACTATTATTTAAATGTCTGTAATGACAAGTTTAGTTTATTATATGAACTTTGAAGGGTGCCTCCACAAAATTCTATAATTCCCCAAAAAACATACGGAAAAGCTACTTTGTTAATCCATATTGCCTTAGGTGGTTAGCTTACCAATTTTTTTATTGATTCTAGGCATGTGAAGGATATTCCTAGATAAACATGCAAGGTATGTATTCATTCTCTAGTTATAGTTCATTTAACTAATTGTCATTGTTAGTTGATGCTAGGATTTGTCAAATTATTAGGCTCTATTGAAAGCTATAATATCCTACTAATAAACGACATCGTCTTGTTTGATGGACAAAGCTTGAAAACATCATGAAGAACAATGAATCTACCAATATCTAATTTCAACTTGAGGGAATGAAGTTTATTATATTCAAGTCTGAGATGATAGACTTAATTTATTTTTTGGCAACATACAATCCACAATGGACAAAAAATTCGACTAGAAGAAAATTGTATCTACCACAATTAGCTAAAATGTGACTAAGTGTCCTATACAACTATCTTGCAACTTTAGACCTCTCTATCTACACCAAATTTAACATCATTGTTTTAAAATCATTATTGCATTGTTTTAGTTCTAAAATAGTTGTAAAATGAAGTAAATAAATTGTTTGTCACAAAGCATATGTTGAATGAAGTTTAGGATTACAAGAGTTGTAATAGAGTTCAAATTTAGGACAAATGTAAGCTATTTACCATCCATCATTTATCACAATTACTAATGTAAATAAGCCTGCATGCTATGGAATCCATTGTTTCAATCTATAGATGCAAAAAATGACTGAGAAATGACTAGGATGTGATTGCAACTATAAAATGACAAATAGTCATTTCTTAGTCATATCCTAGTTGCATCTTAGTTGTTTCTTAGTTGTTTTTGAAGTCATTTCCTCATTGTCTTATATCAACTATTCCATATCAATTGTCAAGAGTGCCATTAGATTGAACATATAAGACTTATAAGTTGTTTTACTTTTATATAATAAATTGTCTGAATAGAATTCTAAGACTTCTACAATTTATACATTTTTACAATCTATAGAATCTAATATATGTAAAATCAAAATAATTTTAAAATCTACAAATTGACAAGTTGCAAATGAATCACAATTGAATTGCAATAAAGTCACAAACAGATTGTAGACAAGTCATATATTAATCCACTGTAAGAAACCTATGTTTTTTTAATGTGTGAAAAACATGCGTCTACCTTCTCTTTGACAAGATCTGAGATAATGTTGATGTCACCTAAAATCTGTCATGAATAACAAGAAAAAATCTCAAAAAATTTACCTAATTTCAACTTGTTTTTTTAAAACATTCAACGAAATGGAGGCTTGCAACCTCTGCAAAGTGTGACATGGAAGGGTGGTTAGCTCTACCTAAGCTGTTTTTAGGTGATAGATGCCACATGTGAATTTTTTTCATCCAAACCCTTCTTGCATGAGGCTATGACACGGACATGGGAAAGAAGTGATGTGGACTTCTATAATTTATGACATGGATCTTTTAATTTTTTGATGTAGATCCTCAAATTATAGTGAAGTGGCATGCCTTGTCAACACACTTTTGTACTTGAATATTGTAATGCTGCTTTTTGAAACGTCAAATTAGACACTTTATATTACATCAATTGGTACATACCCTATCTATAAAGAAAAATCAACAAAAAAATAAAGTTTTAAAATAAATCAAACAAGAAAATATAATGAACAAGAATAATTGTTGAATTCAATAGAATTGATGAAAACTTACCATCTACCATTAAGAGAATTGTTGATGACAAAATGAAGAAATTACTTTATAGAAAGTTAGTGAGAATGAAGGATAGAGAGGAGCTCCTACTAGCTCAAACTATTTCAAATTCATATATGCCACATGTGGATATAAGGAGCCTTCTCCCTTTACAAACTCAAAACAATTTGAGAACTCTTCAAGCAAGGAGAGCGAGACCTCAAAAAATAGAAAATCAATTTTTTCAATTCAAACTTAAGGCAAAATAAATTGGAATCTTTGGTAAGAGTGTTTGTCCCTTTTAGAGGGTTACCTCCACTATTCAACAATGGGGCAAATCACTATCACACAACTCGACTATAATTAGAGAACCTTGCAAAGGGCCTAATCCTCAATCCTATTCTAAATCAAGCCGTAGGGATGCTCTAAGCCCAATGGCAATAGGAAAGAGGGTCCAAGCCCAACCTAGAGCATTTAATCAAACTCCTTCATTACAAAAATTCTAGGCCTTGTGGAGGGCCATTTTTAGTTTTGGTAGATGTGCAAATATAGTAAAATAAAAAACTATTTCAAATAATAATAACAATAAATCATCTTTTAACCAACAATCCACTAGGGCATACAAGCTAACTTTCACTAGTAGGATTCTATATGAATTAGTTTGGGTTGATATTTTCCACTGTAAATATTCCACATTTTCATGCAAGAAAACGGCCTTCCTATAGTCTGATATTTTCTCAAATGTCACCCCCTCCAATTCTAGGAGCTCGAGGCCTCAATGAAAACAAGCTCTATCATCCATTCAAGAATTTTCTATCATCCATTTAAGAATTTTCTAGCATCCACTCAAGAATTTTCTATCGTCCATTTGACACTTGGCTTCTAAGCTGCTGGGTCGTTGCAGGGTCAACATTGGGCACCAGGTGAGCAGACTCTTTGAGTCACGCCAACGAAATCATTGGTTGGCGAGTAATATTTCTCCCAGTTTGGGGGCTCCTACAATCGAGTTCTCCTACATTCAGGAGCCAAGTGCTTGGAATGCTCTTCCTCTCCTTCTTTCCAGCTTCCTCCAAAACCTACCAACTCTACTGCTGTGCAACTGTGCACACAAGATTATGATTTTTTCCACAAAGATGGTCGGTCCTGCATCTCAACAGGCTCCAGAATGTGATGACATTCTGAGACCCAATGAAATTCCGTTTCATTTGTTTAAAAAAACATCCACCCCAAACACCCAATCAATCAATCATGAGGCCCCTCCCAACTGGAAATGCGAGCATTTGTTTGTTTTCAAGAAAATCATTGCAAAAGTCTGTGACATTAACGTATCGTTTGTTATCAAATCAAAAGTTCCCAGATAGCTAGCGCTACTGTGTTACCGTACAATCAGGTCACATTGGTGCCAAAATCATTTGATTTTAGAATTTAGACAGTTCAACAACTCAATTTTGATTTCTTGGCTTTGGGCACTTTGTTCTTTCTAATTTTGGAGCACTCCTATTTTTGAATTGATTCTTTCAATTCATGTTGACATGGAGTGTTCTTTTTTCTAAATTTTCTCAAGAATAATTTTCGGATAGGTAGAATTAGCAACAATGAAATCTTCAGAAATAGTTGTACAATTGTTACAATTTTGGACATCTTCTGAAATTTCCCTAATTAGTTACAAAATTAACCTGCACACAGTATGCCAGTCCCAAGTTTTTTCATGTGGAATGAAATAAAATTTATTTTTAAAAGACTAAAAAGACAATCAAATGCATACAATAATATAACCATAATGTGAGGTGGCCTTCTTAAAGTACCCCCACCATCCAACATTGTAGTTCTTGTTCTATAATTTAGGGCCTCTTGCCATATGAGCCAAGTGGGAATAAAAAAATACTAGAAGACAAGAAGTGAACAGAGATTGTCTTGCCGGTCTCAATGAGCAAAGAAGGAGGATTTTAAGGTTTATCAAGCCCATTGGTGGAGATTGGTCAACTTGAAGGGAATCACTACATGTAGAATTTTACTTGATCTCTTCCCATCCATCAGATTTGCATGTCACTACAATTTTTTACTTGACCTTGTAGCTTCTCTTGGGAAACTTTGCCTACCTAACTCACATGGCAAGACGCCGTTAGAGTAGCCCCACAACAACACTTCAAGAAAGACTGTGAAGCAAATCAATTGACGATATTCCTTTTAACATAGGAGATCATAGCAACCCATAACAACACACTCAAAGCAATATGGTGGAGCAAATCAATTGAGGATATTCCTTTTAACATAGGAGATTATAGCAACCCATAACAACATGCTCAAAGCAACATGCTCAAAGCAACATGGTGGAACAAATCAATCAAGGACATTCCTTTGACATAGAAGATCAATGGTACATAACCTTTAGAAGGCAGTTATGATGTGTTGCTGCTCTCAATGGTGCAAAACCTTTAAGCTCATAGGGCAGTTATGGCGTGTTGCTGTGGGCCGCTGCTCTAATATGTACGTTGCAGTTCTCCCCAGAATCCTGACTGCGGTCTCAATCAGCGAGGCCGGCCGGCGAAGCAGAGATGTCCCGAGGAATGGAGCCCGCCTGCCCGCCCGCCTGGGGAAGTGGGGACTGGGGATTGACAAAGGAGGTTCTCGGGAAAGCCGCCGGCTGTTCAGTGCAGGTCCGTTCGGCTGCTCGATCGTCCCTCCGGCTTTGAAGGCGGCCAACTGCAGAGTAAGTTCTGCTGCACACGCCATCCCTGATCCCTCCTTCTCCCCGCACTACCTTCCAAAGCCACTCCCCGTCTCTCCGGGCGGGGCGACGCTGGGCTCGGCTGCTTCTGCTGCAGCTGATGCCCCAGCTCGATCTCACTGCTTTGCCATTCCTTTCGAGTCCGTCCCGGATGTTCGATCCATCTTGGAACGGGGACAGTACCCGGGAGATCACTACAGTATTTGGGGGGAGTGACTGGCTGAACCAACGCGTACTGACATTGTAAACGAATCTAGACCATTCCCTTGGAAGATTGAGGTAATCCCTTCTCACATCTGAGGAGTGAATTTTGGCTAGTTGGGATTTTGCAATGCTAGTGTCATTGGTTGGTTGGAAAATTTGGCAAAGAATTATTACCATTACCTAGGAAGTTGTAACATTTGGGTCTCCCACTTATTAGGATCAAGGAGCAAGAGGGTTCCTCCTTCAATGCATACCAAATAGTAAATAATGATGGGGTTTCTTTTTGCTCCCCTAGAAAGGAAGAGTCTTAGGATTATAATTTCTCAATTAGTTAATGATTTTGTGCAACTACACAATCAATCAATGTCACCAGTGTTGCAACTTCCTAATCTATCAATGACTCTACAAATTAAACTAAAATCACTCCCATAAATCTGGGGAAGGATTATCCCAATCTAATAACTGGGAATGATTTAGGCTAGTTAGCAATGTCATGCCTGTGATGAGTGGGCAAATGAGATTGTCCAGTTCAATGAATTTTTTATCTATCTTTGGAGCCTTTTTCCATCCATTGGGCCCCCCAATTTTGAAAAGTAATTGGTCCTGAGTTGGTGCGGTCTCTCGTCAAAAGGACTAGAATGTAACTTATGCACGGCATTGCTGATTCCAAGGCGAGAGTGACTGCTTCGTCGCGGCGAAATTTTCTGGAGCAATGCAGTTGCCCACCTTCCAAGAAGAATGGTGATATAACTATGGTAGATTGTGAAATGACACGGGAAGACCTAATTTAGCAGTAACACATGAATCAAAACACTTGAAGCAATGGCATATTCAACTCTTGATTCCCGAAGTCCGCCTCGGCGAGTAGGGTTTCCTGATCAACAGTTGAAAAGAAAAACCCAACTCACGAGCACGCTCTTGCCGCATGAAGAAGAAGCAGTCGACAGGAGCTTTAACAAGTAGCCATGCTGCGAGAGGCTCTGCCCTTTTAGCTTCAGCACTTTCATTTGTTGTCGAATTGTTTACAGGGAGGCTTGGTTCTCGAGTAAGGACCTCCAGTGATGAGTACTCAAAACTTCCTCCCAATAACTTACTTAGCTTCATCAGTCGATGCACAGCCTCCTCCCTTCCGGGTCGGGGCAAACTGGCCCCTCGCTCGGCCACACCAAGTCGGGGTGCAAGCAAAAATAAAAGCCCCCTAATTTGTGCCTGAGTAGTACGGAGTATATCTCTCTTAACTAATTTGGGCCCCAGATTGCAAATATAAATTCAGAATTTGCAAATTATATCATGCGTGGAAAATAATAAATTTCAGCGTTTTCCCGAGTGGCCGAGCAAGGGGGTCCATTCACCCCGACATTCATTTGGTCGCAAAGCCTATAATCTGCTACAGTACCGATCCTAGGCAGTGTGAGAAACTCATTACTCTGGCCCACAGTATTATATTAGGTGAAGTGCAGTACTCCGACGTCCTGTGCACCCCCTTCGGAACTTGCGCTTTTCCGGTCGCCACAACCGCTTCCTGTTTCCGCGTTCAGCTCAGTTCCAGCACCGCACATCGAATTCTCGACGACATGTCAACCCTCAAGCTTTCAGGATGCGAGACTCTTCCGATTCCCTTGAAGAAATCGCAACGTTCCTAGCGGGATCAGTGCAGCTCCTTCACTGGCTCACTCTTCGCGTCAGATTGACTAGAATTTGAAGCGACGATTCTGGACGATTAATTAAGCCGGTACTAAGGATATTCACGTGAATGATCTGCGAGGGGTTGCTGCTGTGGCAGTACAGTACTGCAAGGTAGAGTACTCCAGGGAATCCGTGGATTGGATGAATGAATGTGCTACAGCTCCGTTCCGAGGAGCTTTGAAGTCTTCCACCGTACTGTCGTACTCATGAAAAACTGCTCTGTAGTGATGATATTCATTCATTGGACGGAGATTCATCCATCCGTGAAATGGATGAATAGATATTGGACTCCCACAACTGCGTGAACAGACACCTGGAATTCATTCGTGTGCCACTAGGCGCCAGTGCGCCACCGGAGAACCGGATGGATGATTATCGGGCTCACATTGACACCTGTAATTCATCGGGGCCGCTGAGCTCCAGGCCATTTTCAGTTGGCCACCACTCGAACCGGCTTCATGAAATGACGGCAAGTGGACAGCCGACTCAGAAAGGAAGATTTCATTACAAAGCCCATTACAGTCTTGGGTGCAAGCAAGAGCACGCGGTAAGTTAAGGTGGGTACACCTGAAATGGCCACTTATTCTTACTGTGCCTACTTCCTGTCATCATGCTGTTCAGATTTTTACATAGTCTTGTTGGTGAGTGAAAACATGTTCCAACGCACCAAAGAACATAGGATTTGGATACCGTATGCAAAAGTTATCAATAGTCAAAGTCTATTTTTGAAATGGCCATCTACAGTGTGGGTACATGGGTACATGATTGATTTTGGAAATGTATGCACATTGTAGATGGCACTTTAAGGTCAGGTGCCATTTTGGGTGTATCTACCTTAGCAATTTGAAATGTGCTTGGTTCCTTGACGCTCAGCCACTTGGGAAAATGTTGAAATTTTAGTTTTCCATGCATGAAATGTTTTGCAAATTCTGAATTTATATTTGCAATTGGAGGCCCCAAGTTATTGAGGAGTTATTGAGGAGGTGTCTATGAAGTAAATTTTTTCTAGTACAAAATAGGAGATTTTGTTTTCCACTTGCACCCATAGAATGACTTGGAATGGTTGAGTGAAGGGGCAATTCACTCTGACCTTGATGATAGGTAAGGCACGATGATAGGTAAGGTAGGAGGTCGAACTCCAACTAGGCAGTAAAACAAAGATGACTCAAAGGTACATTTGGCTTTCTTCAATGTACCACCTCTACACATTTCAGAAGGTGATTACTTTTGATGATTATTGCATTTCAACTTCAAAAATATTTAACTAATTCCACAAATCTCCAAAGAAATATGAAATGATTTACGTTCAATGTTTTTATCTTGGCAAAATTTCACTAGATTTTGTTAAAATTTGACTAACCACAATTATCCCTCCAAAACTGGCCCATGCAAGTAAGGCCAATAGGATGACATTGGTATCAAAAAAGGTCCTATTTGATTAGATGCCAATTTTTATTTATCTTCCTACAATGATTCACTCCAAATTGTTTCAAGGAGCTTAGCTTCCTTGAAAAGGCAATTAATTCTTCAATGGTCACTTTACAGGCCTCCTACCTTAACAATGGACGTATCTTCTTCATTGCACTTGAGACTTGACACTTTGAAGTTGGAGCTTTGACAGCTAAAGGTTCAAGTCTTTTTAAATGTATTTTTCTTATGAGAAAAGAGTATTGAAGTAATTTTTAAAATTAAAATTAAAATTTTTTTAATCAAAATCTAACCACGTAGATATTTAAAGATCTTGTTCATTAATATACTTACCAATTTTGAGTGTGAAATTGCACAAAAGTTGTGAGATTATATAAAGAGAAATGTAATTATCCTATTCTCAATATGTTATCCTTCTCCACAATCTTTGAGAAATCTACACGTAAGAGTTTTTATGGATCGGAAGAGATATGAATAACTAGAAATTGGCTTAGCAAACAAAAATGCACTTCTAGTTGAAATGAAGAGCTATCAAGCTTATTACACAATTTACCTTGCAATTGTTGAAATGCAATTTTTTTAAAACACATGCATCTTTAAATTTTCAATAGTGAAATCATGAAAAAAAAATTACACTTTTCATTGGAACTAGTTTCAAAGCAAATGGATAAGAACAATTTTTTAGTTATCAAATTAAGTGAAATTGGCAAACTTTTCTCAAATATGGGAAATGAAGCAAAATTGGCAAGCTTTACACTTTGACTAATAATATATGTCTTTGAGCACTTCCCAATAATTGAATATTCACCTTTCTCAATGAAGACTAAAAGTCCCTAATAGTTAACCTTCAATATTGCACGTAAACTAGGGTTTTAAAACAATTAAAAGAATATAACTACTCATAAAGAGTTGAGCTTGAAATTTCACATCAACCACCTATTTTTCTTTAATTTCTACATTCAATTGTTTTTCCAAGTGTCAAGTATAATTATTTATTTGATTTTTTACTCTAATTATCAATTTTGTAGATTTTTCACTAGTTTCATGACAAAAAATTTTAATTGCAACAAGGCCAATTTTTTTCCCAATTCCACTTGCTAACTTTGAACTAGTCATTGGTTTCTCCTAAATGCTACATGGAATGACTCATCATCATCGGAGACTAGTCATTTCTATGAAAATTTAAAATGCCTAAATATAATTTACTTGGGTTATTTTGGCACTGAAGTGTGTCACATGTCAAATTGGTTGCCAGAATACTGGACCGAGTAAGGTATACACAACCATATAAAATCAGGATTGCTCACAATAAGATGTTAACACAATCAAAATTCTATCTTCTAAGTGTAAGGAGTTTTCAGATACAATTGAGTTATTCGTAAGTACACTAAATTGGGGTTTAAATCTATGAGTTTTGTGAAAAAGTCGGTTGAGTTAAAAAGTCAAAATAAAAGTGGGTATGAAACTTATTTTTCCATCAAAATGGTGCCTAAAAAAGTTTAGTCCCCACTATTGAAATCGTGTGACATAAATATCTTGCAAAAAAGTTTGACGCTTCAACTATAGTTGCCTTCTCAACTTCAAAAAAAGTCATGCCCAAAGTGGGACGGACTTTACAAATAACTCAAATGTTGCACAGACAATTTACTACAATTTTTATGCATGTTTATTGTAAAAGTAAATGTATATTTGCTCTTGCAACTAACATATCTATCTACACAATTCAAAAACTTGGATGTGATTTGAGCCTACCTCCATGTTGTACACCCTACCAAAGTAACAATACTTGTGGAAATGTATCATATAAGTGTACCATTTTTTATTGTTTCACAAGTACAATATTTTATGAAAATTGTTTTTAGGATGGCCCATGACCACTTATTTCAAGCCTTATTATCTATCTATTTTTTTAATGCCATTTTACAATTAGATATGAATGAAAAAAATTTACATTTATTTCTCAAAAATGAAATCATATTTCTACCACAAGTCATAAAAATTTTAAGGTTTTTTGGGGAAAAATTTGGAATTATTGAGAGTTTTTTGAAGAAGGAGATAGAGAAAATTCATATCAAATACAAAATATATTTTTAAAAATCTAATAACTTTGTTACATGAGTGTGTATTATTGTATACAACATCATGTTATAAACCAAAGTTATTTTATCATTCTAAAATTAGAAAACTAACAAATTAGGTTTATTGACCTTAACTTCATATTGCTACAAAAGATTGAAACCTATGAATTTTTTTAAATTTCCAATTGGAATAGAAGATACACTAGATAAGCTTCACTTCAATAGTTGAATATAAATTCAAAAATATCATTTTTATGGCAAAAAATCACATCAAGAATAAATAGATAGACATGATCTAAATACACTATATGGATGATATGTGGATTATGCATTATTTTCTTTAGAGCATTACTATAACAAGGGAACTTAAAATACTATTCATTGAAAATATACTCTAGCAACTTCTAAAAAACTTGTTGGATGGAAAATCGTTTTTTTTCATCAAGCACTTTCAAGTGAAGTCATCCATAATTAGACACTTAATGTTTGCAATGGTGTTATAGTATTAGTAAGAACTAGCTTACATGTCAATTCAATGGCCAGTGACCGTCACTAATGATTGGTAGGATCTTCACTTTGGTAGAACTCAAGACTCGCATTCCTTTGATTATGGATGAGGTTTGTGGCCCCAATTCCATGTGTAAGCTTGCTCTATTGGTTGCCCACTCATTATTCAAAATTCTCCTAACATAGTCAAAAGTCATATTTAAAGTATTGTAACCTTTTGCTTTTGATGTTTGGATTCAATAAAACTTGTTAAATAATCTACACCCTTTATTCTATTTAAATGGTAGAAATTTTAGACAATCCAAGATGTATTGATTTATTAAAGGGTGATTGCAAGAAACACTTGTCCTTTTTTCTGTCCCCTTGACCTCTACTAGGTAGGTTTTTGCTCATAACTTTTGCATCTTTTGCCCTATCAACTTAAGATTTGGAATGAAGGTGCACACAAAATTTTTATATGTTGTGTAATTTTTTTAATTTTTTAAAAATTAGTTTACTATTTTTAAATTTCCCCCAATTGGTTGTCTACCTTGGTTGGGGGGGGGGGGGGGCGTCAGTCCTATTTTTGACTCAAAAATCCAAATTTGAAGCCACAAATTGGATGAGTTGGAGGTCTACTAACATTTCAAGGATTGGCAGTGATTTTTTTATGAGAATAGTAAAATGTCTATTGTCCATATGGGGTCAAAGTGACCTTCCTTTGCACAAACGTTACAAAGAGGGAAAAAAATTTAGAGGAATTTTTTGTTGCAATATGATTATAAAATTTTGTTTAGAAAAAATAGATTAAAAAGATTATTTTTTTATTTTTTTCAATTATTAAAAATTAAAAGGCCCTCAAACCCTTTTTTTGCTATTTTTTGCTCCCTGTGGCCTGTAAAGTACTTTGTAGTAGTCTATAGTACTGCATAGTACTGCACTGACAACCCAAATCTGCAAGCACCTAAAATTGGCGGTTGAGATTTGTAGGCGAGCATTAGATGCACTATACTATCAAGATTGCGTAGTACTACCAATACTATGTCCAAAAATAGCGTTTTGAATCAAAAACGTGAAGTATTTCTTGCAATCACCCTAAAAGCCATTTGAAGTTCCAAGGTTCAATTTAAATTCAACAAACTACATTTTAATGGGTGCAACTTTGGGGGCTTGTATCTTTTTTATCTAATGTTTGTTTCCAACAAAAATTTGTTGGATTGTTTTCTCCTTAAAGTCTAATTATTGTGGAAAAAACTTAATGTCAATCCAAATTGTTTTGAATGTTTGGAAGCAATTTGAAGTTCAAAGTCTAGACATTTTTGGATTACAATGAACTTCAACATCTTGTTTCTTCTTCATACAATGTCCTTTTTCAATTAATGACTTTAGAAAAGTTGTGCATACCAGTCTAGTTTGTGTGGTTAAAGTTTCATATCAATCCAATAAATTAATAATAACTGAAAAACATTTTAGTAGAGGGAGGTTCAACCCACTACAAGAGAAAGGGGTGTTTTAAGTAGTGTCCTAGACATCACGTCTTTTAAGTAAGGTTTTAAGTAAAATTTTACTAAAAAGACTGTCTTTTTAGTAAAATTTTACTTAAAACCTTACTTAAAAGACATTACTTAAAAGATGTGATGTCTAGGACACTACTTAAAACACCCCTTTCTCTTGTAGTGACCATAGATGTGTTTTTTTCCCAACTATTTTGCTACTTTTTGACATTTCAAAGCCATTTTGTAGAGACAATGAATCAAATGAACGATGTTTCTTTCACCAATGTGTTTGTGTGATGGCTTTGTAGCACATAATAGTTTGAAGTTATTCATTTGATTAGGTTTTATAGATCTAATTTCACCTCAAAATGTATTCCTAGGAACATTTCAATATCTTTTTTCAACACCAAAAGATGATGATCTTGCAATCTATGTGGCCAAGTGACTCCAAATTTGATTCACATCATCAACAATACATACGAGATTGTATGATTGAGATTTTCATACCTTTGTGATATTTAGACCTATAATACTTCAAAAGAAATCATGTTTTCAAACTCCAAAAGGTTGTAGGCCTTGAAGGTTAAACCCTTAAACACCAATGAGGGTGTTTTTTAGCAGATAGAATGTGAAGAATTCTTCTGCTAGGAAAAAAGTGAAACTATTCATCTTCAAATTTCTATTGTAAAAAGGAAAAGTCTATTGCAATAGTTTGACTCCCAATGAGTGCTTTTGCAGTTTTTTAAGCCAGTGACTCAAACCATAATGCAATGAATGATTTCCATAATCACTAAGACATCCTTTAACCCTTAAACATTGAAGCGGGCATTTTGTGTCCAATGGGTGATAGAGAATATTTTTGTATGGGACAAAATTGTAACTATTCATTGTCAAAATTTTATTAAGAAAAGAGAGATCTTTCACAATAGTTTGACTTCCAATGAATGCTTCTGGATTTCCTTAAGGTATTGATTTCCACAATATCAAAATGGAAGAAGGTCATAACTCCATTCTTCAAGGGTTAAAGGTTAAGCCCGCTATGGTTTGCCTTTGCAACACTTTTATGAGGTTGGTGGAGCAAGGTGGGTGATTGGGCCCCCTCACTTGCCCCCTTGGGAAATCATTGAATTTTTTCTATTTTCCATACATGATGAAATTTGCAGATTTTGAATTCATTTTTGCAATCAGAGGCTCCAAATTAGCTATTCCAAGAGAAGTTAGGAGAAGTGTACAAGGTGAATAAATAAAGCACAAAATAGGAAACTTTTATTTTTATTATTGACCCTTGA
The DNA here is from genome assembly GCA_947034885.2 of Thuidium tamariscinum. Lineage (NCBI taxonomy): Eukaryota > Viridiplantae > Streptophyta > Bryopsida > Hypnales > Thuidiaceae > Thuidium > Thuidium tamariscinum. Next base: position 14,199,275 of record OX344751.2, read on the forward strand.
ATGACTTGGAGTAGTCAAGCCACCTCAACCATGGCTAGAGTGAATTGACCCCTCACTCGGCCACTCAAGAAAACACTTAAATTTTTGATTTGCCACATATGATTTCATTTGCAAATTTTGAATTCATATTTGCAATCAAAGGCCCAAAATTCATTGAAGGGAGAAATACCCAATACCACACTTGTACCTTGCAGTGGACCTTAGATTCATCCAAAACTATCCTTAGACTGCAATAAATGTGTTCGCCAAATTTTGACTGTAATTTGTTGATGCAATTAAAGAATACATACCAAAATCTGAATGACTCAATATTGATTTTAGCAGCATTCAGATTTTTGGGCATCTATTGAACTGGTGGTCTAAAGAGCCAACACTTGAAAAAATTACAGAGATTACATATGATATCCGAAAAATCTATTTTATAGAAAATATTTGTGATTTTCACTTGCTAGTACTAGAAAAAAAACATTTTTAGGGAAAATTGCCTCCAACTATACTCAATTCTTTATTTGGACGATTTTAGATACTTCCACCTTAGGGCCACCTTCCATGTGAGCTAGGCTGGTAAGAAAGCAGGAAGACGACAAGAAGCTCCTGCCGATTCTCTTGCCAGCCTTGGTGAGCAGAGAAGCAGGAGTTCCAACTTCACCGATATCGGTGGAGGAGGGTTTGGTAGAGATTGATCGAACTTCAAGGGAATCGTTACGCGTGCTTTTCTTACTCGATATCTCCCCACCCACCAGGTTCACATAGAAGTGTCATCACTCACTTGTCACCGTAGCTATCCCTTGCAAGTTCTACCAGCCCGGCTCACATCATAGCTGGCCCTTAGTAAAAGTGAACAAGGTGAATTAGTCAAACACAAAATAGGGACTTTTTAATTTTACTTGCAACCCTGGAATTACTTGGAGTGGCCGAACGAGGGGGCCAGTTCACCCCTACCCCCGGACCATGGGGCGGCATGGGCCAACATCTTGCAAAACGACAGGTCTTGGTTGAATCTCATGATTCTTGTCTAGCAACTGTAGCGAAGGCTCACTGAGTAGGACGCAAATTTCTATGTGGGTGGCAGCAATGGACAAAAATGAAACTTTGGGCAGTACTCCTCCGTATCTAAATATTCAACTCTAAAAAACTATATTCCTATAGCATGAGAATATGGACTGACTCTGGAAGCTTCCTTGACCAATCCAGTGTCGACTTTCCACAGAAAGCACGGCAATTCTAAGTTACAAAATACCCTTAGTTTGTGAAGGGCAGATTCAGCCAAAAATTAAGTTAGATTTGTAAAAAAGTGCCACGTGTCAGTTTGTGAATGGTGTAATTTGACATGGACCCTTGCAAATCTGAAATGGAAATTCAATTTAGGCACAGGAGTGCCACTTCAAATCTTCACATACAATAACAAGGAACTCATTCTATTGACTTCCTTCTAATGTATGCATGCTTGTATATATGTACATAAGTTTTTGAATAGAATCCAATTTTTTTGGGTGGATCTTGATTTCATTTCTACTTGGGATGATCACCATGGAAATTGACCTTTTTGATAACTGTGTGAATCAATTACTAAAAAACCCAAGAGCACTCATTCAAGGTTAAACTATTGTGTAAGATATTCTCTTTTCACAAAAATCAAGGATGAACACGTGCAATTTTGTCTCATTCACACAAAAAGATTCTTTGTCATTCATCAAACACTCCTAGGTTGTTGTGTTGTTACAAGGTTAAGAACATTGTGTATTTAAAAGATTTGATGGATGACTTGATTGTTAATTGTGGAAACAAAGAATAAACATGTTGGTTCAATAATTAGAATATTTTGGTACCTACTTTAGTTAAGGGGGGTCCTTCCATGGTTAACCTTGTAATGATACAATTGCTTGAAAGTGTTTGATGGATGATTTTCCATATCAATATAGAAGTGAAGAATGCACTTATTGGTTCAAAAATCAAATTGTTGTTGTATAACTACTTTGGTCATAGGCTAGTGTCCTTCTATTGGTTATAGAAGATTCTCGCATTCATGAATTCAAGTATTATTTGGGTGCTACATAGATAGTTATGAACTTTAAAAAGTAGGTGAGAAATTTTATAAGACTTTGAATCTTCAACACTTGCTACTCGTAGTAAATACTCTTGACTCTTCCAAAATATCCATATCCTTAATTCATGTAAAGCATTCTCACTTGTTTCCATTGATATATTATACATTTTCATTTGAATGTGATAAAAAGTGTTTCACAAATTAGAGATATCCATTCAATTCAATTTAAAGATTCATGTTGCATTTTTCTTTTGATCCCCAACAAGTGCATGCAATTAACAATTGATGGAGTAACTATATCCTACAATTCTAAAGTAATTGCAAACTGATGAACTCAATTTTGAGTGAAATCAAATATCCAAGGTCGTTCAAAAAATTCAATGTAAATCTTTTAATTAATCTCCAAGATATCTCTATTGACCCTTAAATAACAGGTTCGTTGTGTTTTTAAAAATTTGTGATATTCAAGGGTTAAAATGATAGCAACAACTTGAAAAACTTTTCATAACATGACAAAATAAATTATTGCCAATTTCTGTTTTTTCACCGATATTGTTATGATGCAATTTTCAAGAGAAAATCAATTATGCACAATGTGTAGTGATTTTACTCTTGATGGTAGTTGGACCATTTTTAGAAGGAGAAAATTACTGAAAAAGCAGTATAACCATCATTAATGTTACCAATAAGTTGGCACCTTACTTGACATCCAAGTAGTAAATTGTCAGGTGCTGAGATTCACAGGCATTGAAGTTACTGCTGTAAGGCTCACTTGGGGGCCAAGGCTAAGTTTCCGCTTACAAAATCATCATATCCTGGTACAACCAAAATTGCATCAATCTTCAATCACAAGCTTGGGTTTGAAAAAAACAAAAACAAAAACAACTTAAGCTTGGCATTCCACCCAACATCAATCCAAAAATAGTCACTAACTCACCCACACTATTTTCAAAATACTGTGAACAACGCACACCGTTCATCCCATTCTCAAGCTTGCATTCTTAACGTCTATGTTAGTAGACTAATTCGTCACGTCCGTTAGGAAGATGAAAAACGTTTAGTGCTGGATGAACGTCGGTCAGTCAGTTGTCATGACGTGACCGGGCAACGGAGAGCACGGCACCTGGCACGAAGCAGGCTCGCCAAGTGACGGACAGAGTCCAGGAAATCTAGATGACCGTCAAACATTCATCCAAACCAAACAAGAGATTCATCCAAGAGAGCTATTATTCGTCGGGGAGATAGGTGTCGAGAGTGGGCGTGGAGCCTATCCATCCCCGGGGAAGGCTGCTGACTCATGGAGGAAGGTGCAACGATAAACTGGGCTCTCCCCTAACCCCGCGCACACGCATCCCCAAATTTACTAAACATAAAGACAACCCCAGATCATTTCCCGAAACCTCCTCAGATCATGGCTAAGGCGAAGAAATTCCTGCACCGCAAGCTTGCTTTATGATGGAAGACGCCTGAGCCGCGTGGTAGGACAGGGCCTTGAACATAACGTAGTTGTTTGTCGCTTGGTGCTGAAGAAGAGCTTGGAAGAGACTAGAAGCTGTTGCGCATTTGTAGGTGGCTTGGTGGAGGAAGACACTACTGCGTTCGGGCTCAGGAAGAAGGAGCCGGCTTCGCCATTTGTGACGGGACTCTCCGCGTTCTTGTGAATTAGCGAGTGGAGAGTGCGTGCGGGCAAGTTTTGTGTTGGCGATTTGGTCAGGGTTTGGTCTAGGGGTGTCGAAACGTGGTAGTTATGCTTAATTGGAGGAGAACGAGGTTGATTTGGCCTTGAGCATCCGTTTACGTGCGCAATTTTTTCCTGAGGTTCTGTCATGGTGGAGAGTTGAGCGCATTTTACTCTTGAAAGAGTTTTTTTGGATGCTGGCTAGAAGACGGAGGGGAGTCTATCTCTTGGCCTCGATTTTCTGTGTCTCCACCGGCGAGGGGGTGTTTTGAGGATTTGAACGTATACATCCGGTTCATGGCGCAGAGGGTCGGTGGAAATTTCGTGCAGAGTCGCCTCGGTAGGGAAAGTGTCGTGGGAGCCATTTCTTCAAGTTCCTAGCCTTTACGCGGTGAGATCGCATGTTTTGAGGCGGAAGAAATTTGAACTTGCGGACATTCGGATAGAGCAGCACGTTTGGGAGCGTTTCTCGATTTCGTATCGTTTGTATGCTTTTTTAAGGTGTCAGAGTAAGTTTGTTGGAATTTATAGGCGGAGTAGTTTGATCTGAGTAAGGTTTGCAAGTTCTGTATGCTATCTCGCTACGTCTGCTTAAGAGATTTGCTATGGAGTTTATAACTGAGCAAAGTGCGTGAGGGCTTCGATGTGACTGTTGGATTCCGCAGCTGTCGAGCGTCGCTTGCAGCTGTTTTGGTTGTGAATAGTGTAGATTGTAAATTTACTTCGGGGATAGCCGATCTGTGTATACATCTATGCCAGGTCAAGTCATCATGTCGTAAGAGCGCCAGTAGATCGCTTTGAATGCGAGCGTTGTCTCGCGAACAGAGTGCTTTCTCTTCTCTTCTTCGCATGGCGAGCGGGAAGCAGTAAACAAATTCGAGTGCAGGTCGTTCTTGTGGGCTGTGTGAAGCAGCTGCTTGAACTAGCACTCTTTCGTCGAAGTTTGTCAAGATGGCTGCTTCAGGACTTGTTTTGGTTCCTGCGGAAGTCTACGCACCCGCGGGGCATCGCGGAAGTCTGCCGGCAGTGGAAGCCATTCAAATTTACCTTGCGACGGTTGGTTCGGACACGGTCATCCCGATGCAGGTTCTGAGATCCGACACGATTGCGTCCGTGAAAATGCGAATCCAAGCTTTCAAGGGCTTCTACACCAAGCAGCCGAGACTTGTATACGGAGGCGTGGAGCTTAGTCGTGACGACCGCTTAATCAGGGATTATGGTGTTTCCAACGGAGGAATGCTTCATCTGGTTCTGCATCTCTCTGACATAGTTGACGTCACTGTGAAAACAACCGATGGCATTGAGTATGTATTCCGAGTCGAGCGGAACCGTTCCGTCCGTGACTTGAAGAAGCGAATTTCCGAGAAAGCGGGAGGATTGGCCTTGGATGCACAGCAACTGGTGCTGAGGGGCCAAAATCTGGAAGATCAGAAACGCATTGATGAATTGTGCCTTCAGGATGATGCTGTGGCGGTGCATCTTGTGTTGCGGCGATCTTCGAAGGTGCGTACTCGGATTATTGGAAAGGACGTGGAACTTTCTGTAACTGCCGAAGATTTTGTCCTTTCATGTCAGGAGTTTCTCTCAGATGCTGTCCAAGACCTACCTGTAGACCAGCTAAAGTATACTATTCCTCAACGTCAACCGAGCTTCGATGCAGGATACAAGGCTGGAGAGATTTTTAGGAGCGAGGCTAAGTCTTTACATGTTTTGGAACCAGCTTGTGGAATTTTGCCGTTCCTGTTGCCAGATGTCTTAGTCGACACTCTTGAGCAGGCCAAGGCCGGTCTCCAGGGAGGTTACTCCCCTGCCTTAGCATCGGAAGGCTCTGGCGGGGCTTACTTCCTCAAGAATTCTTACGGTGTAGATAATGTAGCCATTTTTAAGCCTTGTGATGAGGAACCATTGGCGATTAACAACCCCCGTGGTTTTACGAAAATTCCGAGAGTAGCTAGTAGCGAAGGTTTGAAGAAAGGTACGAGAGTAGGTGAGGGCGCTATGCGAGAAGTGGTTGCCTACTTGCTGGACCATCCGATGGAGGGTCGCCGGTCTTCTTCCAGGAAACAGGCAGCTGGGTTTGCTGGCGTGCCCCCCACTATGATGGTTCGTTGTGCACACGACACTTTCCGGTACTCGGAGGACTCCTGGGAGAAGAAAGCCAAGCTCGGTTCTCTGCAGCAGTTTGTTAGTGCCTTTGGGAGCTGTGAAGATATGGGATGTGCGAGTTTTCCCTTTGAAGAAGTGCACAAGATTGCCGTTCTTGACATGAGACTCGCCAATACTGATAGAAATGGTGGTAACATCTTGGTTTGTCGGGACGAGAGCAACGACATCAAGCTTGTACCAATCGATCATGGATATTGCTTTCCTGAGAAGGTGAAAACCTGCTCGTTCAAGTTCCTTGCAAATTTTGCCTTATATTCTTGACTGATGCCAATATGTGAAGTGATTTTTCAAAGTTGCCTGAGTTTATTTTTTCTGAAACGTTCTGGGTCACGCTCTGCAGTTCGAGGATGTTACATTTGAGTGGATCTATTGGCCGCAAGCTGAGTTGCCGTTTTCTCCTGCGACCTTGGAGTACATAGCCTCACTGGATGCGGACGAGGATCTTGCACTCCTCCAGAAGCACCGATGGTCCATGCGAACAGCCTGTAAGAGAGTGTTTCGCTTGTCTACAATGCTTCTGAAGAAGGGAGCCGCTGCTGGATTGACCCCTTTTGAGATCGGTTCCCTGATGTGTCGCGAAACCCTGGACAAGAAGTCACCTATCGAAGAAATGATCGAAGAAGTTGAGCAAGGCTGGATTCAGAGTGAGCCCGAGTTTTTGGCTTCGATGTCAGATGTGATGGACCGGAAGTTGGACATGTGCAAAATGAAGAATATGTAGATGGGTGTAATTGTATGTGTAGTTGGACGTTTACAGAAATCTGAAGACCTGACATTGAAACCTCTTACCTCTTACTGTTCAGGATCTTACTATATGTTGTCGAAGATTGTGTTCATTCGGGACATGTGCAATCGTTGTGTTATCTTACTCTGTGTTCAGGACGTGCAATCGCTGCTTTGTGCTCGATATGAAACTCCCTAACCTTACTGCAAGTTGACCTTTGAAAGGCCCCTGTATATGAATAATGTTTTACTTGTAAGGAGATATTAAGTGTTTTTCCCGTACGTGGTATTTCTTGTTCTGCTGTATCTCTGTGCTTGTCTGTGAAGTCCGAACTACTAAGTTTTGGATAGTTTCTTTGATCTGTTTTTGCTTAGTAGTCCTGTTTTGTAATACACTACTCGCCCTTTGTTCACTGTGTAGATTGTTGACACTCTACGTGGGTCAAAATGCGAAATCCTGTTTTTTCAGAATGTCGATTGTTTGAGCATGAAGAGTGGGATTACATACTGACCTTAGTGGTGTCTTAAGAAACAACAGGACGGAGGAGCGCTTCCAATCTTCTCCATTTTTCAACTATGAGTTTGAACGAATTTGTTAAGGTAGAGGTACCTATAATGGATAACTTCAGCATTTCAGCACGGAAAATGAGCTGAACTCACTAAAATTTAGGGGTGTTTCACACTACGGCCGTCCAAGTCGAGAGGCCGTCGATTCCACCAATCAGATTTTAGAAATCATGATTGTCACCAATCAGATTTGAGAAAACCATGGCCTCTCGACTTGGACGGCCACAGTGTGAAACACCCTTTAGCTTGGTGTGTTCACATATGGATGACGAACAATGCAAAAAAGAAGAATTTTTTCCTTCAAGAATGAATATTTCATTCAATGGAAATGCAGATTTTTCAAAAGGACCCATTCGGGTTTCATAGACTAATGTATTATGATTAGCTTTTATACTTCTCCCTAAGCAATAAAGGAAGAGAGATGATTGGACAAAATAGTACAAAGTATCATTCTCAATAAATAGTGCATCTCAATGTTCTCAATAGGCCAGCCTATGAAGCCATTACAGGAAGGTTGTCTGAAATAGGGACTTCTACCTAAAATGTAAATCTTCTCAAGTTTCTGAGTTGCATTGCTAACACCAGTTACAACAGTCACACAAGACAATCAAGTGAGGTAATCATTCACCCTCGACTGAGATAATGTGTTAATTGGATGAGAGGGGACTGGAAATTACATGCTAAAGAAGAATCAAGTCACCACCAAGTTTCGAACTCACAACCATGCCATTTGGTTGTGATACATCTCCACCATTAGTTTGGGAATTTAGGGTCATTTTAGCCTACTTCCAACCAATTTCATTGCATGTGAACAATTTTGTGTTTTGGTGGTACATATTGACAACTTCACAAAATCAATTTCATGAATCATATAATTTCATTTCACTAAAAATGGTACATCATGTATAAAACTCTTCTAATAGTGCCTTCCATGATTGTGCACACCAACTACATTGGATTTGTGTTGCTTGCTGTGATGTACACTATTCAAAGACTAGAAAAGAGTTGGCATAGCTTGCTTCATGCTTTGAGGTATTGTAATGAAAGACCAAAGAGAAATTGATGTCAAAGCTAGATATGCACAGGAGAAATATGAACCAATGAACAATGAAAAGGCAAAGAATGTGAAATGAAGGGAGAAGTGAAGTTGAGGATACCAAAACTACAAAGTGCACAAAAATTTATGAAATTGGTTTCAAAGATTTGTGAAGTTGTTGTAATTAAAGGTCTACTATTGTTAAATTAATGTATGCTTTATGTCAAATTGGTTCAAAAGAATCATGAACTAATTTAGAAGGTTCATGAAATTAGTAGAACAGTCTAGGAACAATTATTGGAAGGTTAATGAATTAACTTGGAACCTTTATAAAATTGAATTTACACTTTTGTGTAGTTATCTTAGAGAAGGAATATGTGAGTTTGGAACTTTGGAAGGCAATCTAGAACCATTTTGACACTTGTCAAATTCATATACTATTCTTTTGCTAGTATAAATAGTAGCAATAGGAATCCGGTTCCAAAGGATTAATCCTTGGAAGGACAATTTTGTCATTGTAGAAATCATCCATTTTAGTATGCTATGAATAATCTACTTTAGATCAAACAAAAGCATTTATTGGATCAAATGATTGTGCAAGACCTTCCCTTTTTGCTCAAAATTTGAAAGATGAACATCTTCAATTGTTATATAGAAGGATTTTTTTGTCATCCATTGGACGTTTAGTATTTGTAGTAGTGTTACACAGTTAATCCATAATCTTCAAAGGATGTGGCCCCCTTTGACCAAAGTAGTCACCAAAATACTCCAATTATTAGACCAGTAGGTGGATTCTTTGTTTTCACAATTAATATTGAAGTTGTCCATCATCCATTGAACCATTTAGGTCCACAACATCCTTATTGGATTGAAGTCTAAGAAGCTCTACTTTTGCAACATGTTTTTTTGTGTCTATTTGACATACAAAGTGCAGGAATAGATGTGTACACCAATAACTAAAGTTTGTGTTCATGTTAAGTTGGATCCAATGACACATGGCACATTCAACTTACATAATTATTGCACTTCTACATATCTAAGAAGATGCAAAATGGCCATCTATTGTACGTGTACATTGCTGTGTTTGAACACGATAAAGTTTAGAAATTAATATGACCTTCAAATGAAAAATGTCAGTAGTTGAATTTTCAATCCAACTGTGTAAATCTTCTCATACTTTAGTACATACTTCATATTCTATCTGAGAGTAAAATATAGGATCTGTTGTGCAGTCTCCACTAGACCTTAATGAGTTCATGTAAAGAGTTGCTAGTAAATGACTTGCTGCAGTAAACATAACTTGAAGCCCTCTTTACTGTAACCGCAACAGCTCTTGCATTTCGCAGCCACGAGAAACAGCTCACTTGGGATATTGAGAGGAATTGAGAACAAGAGAGATGTTCTCCCTCTTAGTCACCAATGGGAGATGGAACTCCTGGGTCCAGATTTGCGTCCGGGGGGGTGTAGTCTACTGCAACCTCTTGGACTTGTTGGAAGCGCGCCCACTGATTGAATTCGATTTCCTTCTCCTTCGCCGAAATTGGCGTCTGTCATTTATCAACCCCAAGATGACGATGTGAGCTAAAACATTTGTTATGGAGCTAAAACTGCAGTGAGAATTTCGGCATACAAGTCAGCTCGGCCTATGTAGAAAAATAGAGGATTCATACTGAAAAAAAGTGGGAATCTCATCCCGTCCCCTGTTACCAACAGCAACTCATACACTTGGTTGGCCTTGAATTAGCAAGTCGAGTGGGTTAGCGAGTGCATTTAAATGTCTACGGCCACTCATCTTGAATGGAAATGGGCTTTTCAACCATCTCTTGAATAGTGGTCTACAACTCTGCCCATTTGAAATTGCATAAGAAATTCAAACATAGTGATGAAAAATTTGATCTCAAATGAGTTGGGCTCTTCATTTGTACCCAAAGTGATATCGCCACAGCTCAATATTGACTCCCCCAAATCACTCCTGCATATGTGAAAATGCATAAAGTGATGCAAACAGTACCCTCTAATATGAAATCAGCTGGCGACATAAAGAGAAAATTCGTTTGAAGATTCGAGAATTCAGCGTACCCTTAGATTGATGTCGTTTGTTGGAAGCTCTGTGTCATCGTCGGAAGCACTTGTCGAAGGAAGCAAACTTCTAGTACCTGATTCAAACTCTGAGGGCATTAGAAAATTGCATCTCAGCAAAACCTTCAAGCACAACCAACCACATTATAAATCTGCGTAGAAAACGGTGGAATGCATACTCTAAGCTTTTGATAATCACCAGCAAAACATGAGCTACATACATTTCTAAAGAAATACCAAGTGCTTGCCCAAGGTATCATGTTACCCCATCCATTTTGAACGTTACAGAATTTGTAAGTCAAATCTCAAAGGAAATTTTGAAGGGCCGGAAGATGAGCTCACCTGTGGTTCGCGAAGCATTACAACATGACGGTACTAGCAACACTGCAACTGACACGCACAACAGTAGGTGCTGTAACCTGGCAGCCATTATAGCTGCTAAACAGCTTAAGGTAAGCTACTTTCTTGGCGACCGCAACAACCACAGGCAAGTTATGAATACAGTTCACTCCGCTCCAGTGAATCACCAAGAGTTCACAACGTCAAGACTTGATAGTGTCCAGAAGCCGGGTTGCCAAAAACGTGCCAATGCTTGTAAGAGATCTCCCTCGTGCCAGCCCAAGTCTCCCGGATTTTGTGCCGGCCTTCACTGAACCACACGAAATTGGAACAATATACCGACGACGTGGTACGCCAAAGGACACAGCTCTTGTTCAGGGGGTCTGATCATGAGATTCTCTAAGAAAAACAAGATGGTGAAGATGCAAGGACGTAGAAAGTGAGTGAAGGAAACGAATGACATCTGCATTGGTCGCACTTCTACAGATCACTTGACGGCATCATGAATTTAAAAGGAAATCTATGACAATGTCTAGTGGAAGTGTTTATGAAGTAATATAGTTCCGCTTATAGTTGGTCTCAGTATTTAAATGGATCGGTCAACTGGCGTACGTTACATGGCAACCTGGGCGCTGGCAAGGACCCAGTGTGCGTACACCAAGCTGGGTAGGTCCTCCTCGGTCCTGAAGCGGGATCCGCGGCCATTCTTTGAGATGCAGAAATCCTTTCTGTTCACTGCAATCATTTGCACGATGCTATAAATGACAGTTCAGACGATGCATTTATACAGAACGCATGGCTTCCTGTCCCCGACTGTAAGTTAGAGCCCCAGTCTTCACACCAGTCTTCATGAACCGATTAAAGGGTAATAAATCTAGAAATTTGTTTAGACAATTTGTATTTACAATGCTTCAAGCCTTAACTCGTTTGTAATCTGTCACATTTTGAAGAACATTCGATCGCAACTCAAAGACTTAACTTAAACTGATGGCAGATCTCTTTGCCAAACCTCAATACAACCATGATGAGCTCGGTAGTACAAGAGGGTAAACAAAGGATTCAATTGGCCAATTCGACCCCAGTCTCTACCCACCGATCCGTACAATTCTAGTACTTCAGTTAGTCTGGCAGTTGACATACCAACACAGCTACAGTTGCTAAGAACTTGAGGAAGATGATTATCAGCCACATGGAAAATCTGGAGGCTATCAGAGTAGTTAGATGTGCAGGTGGTGGAGAAATTAATGAGTTACTTACCTCACTTGTCGAGGTCGTATGCAGCGGCTCAGTCAACGACGAGGCTTGCAACTTGCAGTCAACTTGCAATTTTTTCCTCATCTTGAGTTCAAGAATGAAAGCGGTAGGACTCAGTCAACTATTTTAGGCAAGTGTAGTTACTGTTAACCACAATGCACTTACAGTGAAAAAGGGTCGGTGGCGAACACTGCTCTAGAATGTAAGGTTCCCTACCAATATCCTTCGCTGTTTTATCAAGAAATGAAATCAAACGCGCCAGTAACCGCACTCACACAGCTAAATTAGAATACCACACTATTATTGAAAGTGAAGGTAACGGAGCGAATTCTACTTATTAAGTATGACAAGTTGGTATAACTATTAGGTAGATGCAAACAAGCAAAAACACTTATATAAACAAACAGAAACAGAACAAATCTTATTCATAAGCAAGAGCTGAAGAAGGTAATCTTTTGATTATCTCCCTTTTCCCAAAAGAGAAAGAACAGGGATTCCGTGATCCAAGGCCCCAAGACCAGAGAAGAACTTACAACCGTTAACCCAACAAGTCTCTCTTTGTTTTGTATTTCCATAATTTCCTCTCACCCAAAAATAAGATGAGAAGAGGAAACAGTAGACACAAACAGATACAAAACATGGAATAGTATAAACCTAAACCCTACTGTTGTGTCTCATCTATGAATACATATTGGACTTCACACCATGTACAATAGCGCTTACCTTGAGCTATCAACACATCACGAATGTACATCCGAAGAGCTCAAAGTTTATTACACCTTTCCTTCATATTCTCTACTAGTCTCTCTTATCTCTCCTCCGTTGAGCATCCTCCAACACCTTGTCAAGACCTCCCGAGTACTCTTGAACACCAAATGCGTACTGCTGCAAGACGGCGAAACCCACCATCTCCACGCATACAAAAAGATTCTGGTATGCTTCCTCTATTTGACTGATTTCGAGCCAAATATGTTCGGTCCGAATTATACCTGCTGTTGCCAACAATTGCAACACCACTCCCTGCGAACAAAAGGGACCACAGAAGAAGTCCGTTAACAATCAAACATATTCCTACCAGTCTTACGGATTCTGACTAAATCTGCTGCACATAAGTCCAACCACCCAACCTTTCCAGCTGGTTAACCCGTAAAGAATTAATGGTATCAAATGTACCATTTGACAGCCGTATTGTGAAAAGTAAAAATCTCACATCACCAGAATCAATGAAGAAAATTGCATATGTACGTCACAAGATAAAATTAAATTGGATAAAACAAAGTCTCTACATGACCTACTAAAAACTACTAAAAAACCACGAGGCCCAATTAGGACTTCTTGGTCCTTTGCGGTATAGAGACAGAGACTTTACCTGCCAGAACGAGAAGAAAACAACGCCTTTGATGCACAAAATTTTGGCAAGTGGTTTGTGCGGGGCCAGCTCGGCGCCAAACAGATGGTAGAATAATACAAGTGAGTACATCGCCAGAGATACTGAAACATTGAGAATAATGGTAACAGTCCAGGAAATGGCGCCCGTATACCACCCCATCCACTCCAGGAATATCACAACGATAGACAACACTGGTCGCAGAATCACGAACTGCCACGTCCAATCTTGAAGCCGTTTCAGTGATTTCACGTCACATTTCTCTTCTTTCGGCTGCAAACAGACGAATCAAAGAGTGCAACCTTTAGCCTTCAATAGAACGCGGTTCCTACTATTAATTTTTTCTAATCCAAATATTTTTGACCACTAGTGGACTTATAATATCTGTCTATTGGTGGACGAGTAAAATGATACAATACTAATAGAAGAGAATCTTAGCTTTAGGAAAACCCAAACCAACAAAATAAACTTCACAAATCATAATAAAATACAGGGACTAGGTAAAACTCTAAAATCGCCAAACATGAATTCGATAGCCTAATCTTGGTCATAACTCAAATTTGATAATCCAGAACAAGGCATTAAGTTGTATCAGCAACATTTTTACCCCCCAAGTATCCATGAGATCAAAATTTTTCACTTCCATATCTTTAGGAGTTGCAAGAAATCATTTAGGAAGCTTCAAGGAAGGGAACAAAATGTACCCAATCACGAGAAGAATTCATATCCTACATTCTTAAACGATATAAATACGTTTTGAAAGTTACAATTACCTTTCAAAGCCTATTTTTCTACTTTTACATAGAACAATGAGGGGATAGTACTCCTGACTTCTTAAGAATCAATTGTCACGAACCAAAACACATGACAAGAAAGTTACTTTGATAGGAGAATTTGTAACTATATGTTACACAGGCTGTAAACCATTGCACACATTGCCACTAAAACTTGAAACTTTAACATATGACATAAACCAACACAAAATGTGCTCTAACCAGAACGCAAATAAGAGCAGAAAGAGAGGAAAGGGAAATCAGTACCACAAAGATTGTCACCGGGAAGCCGTGGTGGATGATTCGGCCCTTGATCTCATCTGGGACAATTTTCTTGTGTGTAGATATGCCCACATACTTATACATTAGAGTTAAAAACGCCCAAATTACCTGCACAGACCACCACCACCAGGAATCTGTGAAACAGAGTCATGCCACATTACAAATTCAACCCTTTCGCCTATAGTATACGTTCTCGTATCGGCAAAGTGTAGTAATAGCGCTATGGTGTACAAGGAGTCAATGTCTCAGAGGCGTGCAATTCAGGGGTGTATGTGTAAGGTCAGATCATCGGAAACAACATTCACAGGATGCTTTGAAAAACGAATAGCTCAATCTCAATCTAAGAAGTGAGAAATCCATTAAATTCTAAGAGAGAGTGCTCATCCGGACGCCGAAGGAAAACAAAAACTCTACAAAACAGAGAAAACCAAAAACACAGCTCAATCACGAATCTTAGAAGTGAGGAATCCATGGAATTCTAAGAGAGACTGCGTCAAAAACAAAGAGTCCAAAAAACAGAGAAAACACAAAAAGAAAAGACATTAGCAGTTCTTTGGAGAGAGAAATGAACCACGAACAAGAGCTTCATAGCACTCCTTGATGGACTCCAGAAGCGTGAACAGCAGCTCCCCGCCTTCCAATTCTGCCAAGCCGAAGAAGGAAGTCACGGCGTAAATAGGCGCCATGCAGATGATGATGATAATCAGCTTTTGCTGGGCGGGGTTCTTCCAGTAAAACAAGTGCTGTCCGATCAGCTGCGACGTGAAGTGCATGGACCCCATGGTGCACAGCCCCGCGCCAAGCAGCGTTAGGGTTTTCACGTCCATGGAGCTGAAATCCATCGTGGAATCTTCACCAAATCACAACGCGAAATTGCGATTCGAGCTTGCCAAGTGAGAGCACTTCGAAGAATTCTATGGAGGAATTGTGCGAAGGAGTTGAGGAAACAGCTTGGCTATGGCGGATTGCTGCTGCTGGAGAGACTAGACGAGTTCTACAGGGGACTTGAGTTGGAAGGGACGAGGGGGTATCACTTGATAGTGTGAACGGGGGTTTGGGACAAGATGCTTTTTGGATTTTGTAGAGCCAAGATGTTGGAGTGCCATAGATAATGGGATTGCTGTCAATAGTTGAATAGTTCTTTATTATATTACTTAAATAGAACACTTTACCCCCTTTCATATGACCGTCTCTTTAATGAAATTTTGGAATATCATATTTGTCAAACTATATTGTATGTAATACATTTCTTTCAAATGCAAATTATTTGACATCTAAGGCCCTGTTTACACCAAAAAACTTTGGGTTGGGGCCCAAAAGAATGGAGTATTTGGATTGGAAGATAGCTATGATACCAATCCAAAGTTCCAATCAGAAGACTCCATTCCTTTAGGCCCCAACCCAAAGTTTTTTGGTGTAAATAAGCCCTAATATGATTGTTCTCTTTTTTGAGTAGTTGAATTTAGGGAATTTACTAATGAAAAAATGTCTAAACGTTGTGAGTTTCATGACATCTCATTTTTTGACACTTTAGTGTCAAAATCATCATCAAAAAATTACTAAACTAAAAGTCTTCTTTTGGTAGTCTCAAAAATTGATCTCAAGTACATTTAACACATCTCCCTAATGATTTAGGGCCTCTTGATATGTATTAGTGGGCAAGGAAACTTCACAGGGAGTACTATAGGAAAAAATAGTCATTGCACTTTCATGTGGACTCAATGGGTGGGGAGAAATTAAATAAGAAAAGCACATATGAGATTCTCTCAAGCTTGCTAAGTCTCTTGTTACAACTACATCATATATCTGGACTTGGGTACTTACTAATGCTAGGGTGATTATGACGGTTTACGGTTCATGCTTTAACGTTGCTATATAGTCCTAGTGAGAGGGGATTGTCCCTCTTGTCACTTATTGTTGAATAACATAAATTGCATCGTTTAGCTTTGTTCGCTACCTTGTGTTAATTGTGTCATGCTATGATTATGTGAAGTGTCTACATTTTGGAATTGTGAGGTCATCATGGGTGAAGGATCAGGAATAAGAAGCGAAGCATAGGCAGTAATTTAGGTTTGGATTCCTCACCGTAACATCTCCACCAATGAGATTGTCCACCGAAATCGGTAAAACTTCTCTTCCTCCTTTTCCATTTGCCAATCCCAACAAGACAATTGGTGAAGCCTCTTGTCTCATTGCTTGGGTGAGCACTATTCTTGCTCACCAAGCGAGCATGTAAGGAGGCCCTTACAAGGTTGTAAGTGTATTTTGTAGTTAATAAAGTACATCCTACCATTAAAGACTAATTGCACCTCTATGAACTCAATTTTAAAATTTATCATTGGAAGTAAAAGAATAAGAAACATAGTCTAAGTTGGAAGTTGATGATGAGCTCATCCAAGTTTGAATGTTATTGAGGAAGTTGTGTAAGAAACACAAAAATGGAACCCCATTAGACTGCTTGCAATGATCTTACAAATCCAAACATACATCCAAGGCTTTGAACCCCTCCAAAAGTATCTCCGTCTTTAATATAAGAGGAAGAAGAAATGAAATGTTGCCTGAAACTGAAAACTCAAATCAAATCCACTAATGGCAACATTAATAATAATAATGCAATAGCTTAAATCCCACGCCAGACTGGCCAAATATTTAAGAGAATAACTGTGCAATTCATGACATACAACTTTTGCATTTGCAGGTTTATATCTTATTCAGTCAAACTCATGGTATGGCCTTCTGAATGCAAATGGTACAAGCTTGAACCTGGGTTTTTCTCATCACTGAAAATCAAATACAACTAACTTAGGTGATTTGAACCTGTCCTTCTAAGTGACCTTGGCTTTGATCCTTCAAAAAATGACGAATGATAGATGAAAAAAAAGTTCTGTAATAACTGTACTAACTAGCAGGTACCATCCATGTATGCAACAAGAATATCTCGAATGGTTCCTCTATCTGGTAACGTGGCTGCTGCTCCATAAATGGGAGCCATTCCGTCTTCGTACTTCCCTGGATTCTCTCTTACCTGCCATTCCATTTAGACAATCATCACTTTAAAATCAAAAGACAGTTTTATACAAGTAGGATAATCCACAAATAGTTGCATCATGCTTTGGAAAAACAAAATATTATGTTCTGGAAGTTACTGAAGGTATAATTAACTATTAGCTTCCAAAGTGGAATTTCTATTTTCAACTTGGGCAAATAGGGTTAACAAGGATATCAAGAACAAATTTGAGATCTATGCCTCAAAAGATCTCCTTAGTGGGACAAAGTTATGAATGACAAGGCACTATCTGAAGGGCGTTAAATTTATTTAAATATAAATTGAAGTGATGTCGAACTAATGTTCATTTGACAGTACTAGTTGCCAATTAATGTCAATGACACTAACATCACACTAGCAACATTGAGTTCACACCATTTGTGTTGCACAACAGATTAACTCAACATGAGGACTACATGAATCTAAAGTCTGTTACCGTAACATTTAAGAACTTGGTCAATCTCATGGGAAGCGTCTTTTGCGACGGATGATGAGAGTCTGGACAAGTAGAAAGCATTTAGATATAACGAGTGTTTCAAGGTTGGAGTCACTTACATATTCCACAGACGCTTTTAGATCTTCGAGAAACTGATCCACAACATCCACGTGTTGGAGAGTGACGCAAATGTGTACACTGTCCATGATCACAATAGTTTAGAAGCATTCCTTCAGATGACGGTACCACCATTCCGGTACAAAACATACAAACTCTTTTCAAAAAATTCCCAAAGACAACTCAAAAATGTGCACCTGCTTGGTTTATGCAAAGCATTCAAACTCCAGCCTCTCTCAGTCATTGCCTCGTTAACCTTGTAGATATTGACTTCTTTGGACGCAAACGCAATGACCGTCATGTCAGGCTTTCCAACAACGTACAGCCCCTCAATGTCTCCGATCCTGCATTAGATTTCAAATTAATTTTAGAACACAGCATAACAGTAATGATTGATCCTATTAAAAGTATGCATATCAAGTTTAACCCTAAGTGCCCAAATATCTAACGGAGCTGAAGAAATCATGTAGGAAGCCTCAAGGTAACAAACTGTACTACACGAAGACTAAATCATATCCTAAATTCTTGAAAGATAAAAACACGTTTAGAAAGTTCCTAAAAATGACTATTAGCTTCCAAAGCAAACTTCCTATTTTTAACTTCGGCACTTGTGGGGGTTAAAATCAATATATTTCCAACATACCCCAGTTTTATGTTTCTTGCAGCTTCCATCAGCTTCCGTGTTATCTGAGAGTAACCTATCCCCATGAATTCACAACACACATCACATGAGCCATGAACGAACTTCCATGTGCAAATCCATGAAGTGCATTAGAAGCAGAATTCTACACCTGAACAATATCTTTGGCAAGTAACACCAAAACATGGCTCAATTCATGACATTGCATACATGACAAAAGAATAGGAGAAAGAACTTTCTTAAAATACCATTGCATCACATATCATGATTGTCGTTAACTTTTAAGTTCTCAAATAGCCAAAATTGGCCGCTTCCATATGTATAAAAGTTAAAATAAATCATTTAGGAAGCTTCAAGGAAGGTAACTAAATGTACAAAGAAGAGATTATATCATACATTGTCAAATGATAAAAATCATGTTTTTAAAGTTTATGTAATTGACTATCAGCTTTCGAAGTGAACATTCTATTTTTACTTTGAGCACTTCGAGCACTTTGGGCATATGATCCATGCTGTATTGTCAGAGACGTTAAGATGTGATGACCACTTACCATTTTCTCCAAGAGACATCATAGAGGCCCAAGCTGCTGCAATCAGAGCACCTGCCCGACTTCCTGCCATTGAAGGGGAGACATACAATCCTCCTGACCATTCTGTAACTGTTTCATACGACACCATTCGATTGTCAGTGTTCTACATGCAGTTTGTTTCAGGCAGCAATCGTAAACACCAATTTAAAAAATACTTCCAACTAGGAATCCGCAGCAACATGAACCCATATAGGCTGTATGGTGTAAAAACACCCTGCCTTAGCTATATTACTGCTAAGTGAGGACATATAGGAAGTGAAGACTCACCAGCAACGAATTGATGCTGTTCTCATGATGCACACACCCCACCAATGCAAAGTCTCATAAAATTAGTCCAATTTCAAACATCCAGACGCAGTAAATATGGTTCCACAAGTCAGAAAAGAGGTTCCCCATGCAAGCGATGATAGCGCTGACCATTAGATCGGTCGAGTGAAGTCTTCTAACAGAGAACCAAGAAAAGTAGAAACGAGCAAATATCCATAATTGCTAAACTATGAAACAAATGAAAAACTTCACAAAGTAGATAATATGTCTACGTTCCTGAAAATGGAAGGTTCGATGGACATATCATGGGTACCCACTGCTAAGTCGTGAACGTGTTTTCATAAGAGATTGAAAATACATTGATGCTATTAATCAACAAGGAACGAAAATTTAATCGATGCAGAGAACTTCTATTCGCAACATCAGTGCAACAAATGTAAAATAAGCAAGGTCCGGGCACTTGAGGATTGGCATTACCTTGCGAATTTCATGATTTCGGTAGAGTACAATACTTGTGCCTTTCGGACCTAATCCATACTTATGTACATCCACCGAGATGGATGTTACACCAGGGACTCGAAAATCAAAGGGAGGGATTGGATACCTGTACAATTGAATACAGTTGAGCTCACAGATCATTATGAATGCAAAAAGTAATATGATAACTTGCAAACAATTTTGAGATGTGCTAAGGAGAAATACTATAAGGCGCTACAGAGAATCAGGGACCGGCAAACAAATCTGAAATCAAAAGAAATAATTGAATGATCTTAAAACTGCGGAAAAGCATGCAGGCAGAATGCTTACCCAAGTTTTTTGGCAAATGGTAGAACGAAGCCTCCAAGACAGAGGTCACAGTGTAGGCAAATCTTGTATTGCAAAGCCAGCGCTGATAGTTCCTACAATTCAACAAGACAATTAATTAAAAATATTCACAAATTCCAAAATCAATCTCAGCATACTGCACAAGAGATTTCTCAGATTCATTCCGTCTACGGCAACTGTCAACCTAAGAACCAAATAGAGTCAATTCAGACACTGTCTAGTATAAAGTGTAGAATTTTCGTTCCAAGTCAACCACTAAGTGCCCAAAATCCCAAATGGAAAAATAAGGTCCGCTTCCATATCTACTGGAGTTAAAATATTTCATTTAGGAAGCTTCAAGTAAGATAACAAACGTAGAAGAGAAAGAATAAATCGCATCCTACATTTTTGAATGAAAGATGTGTTTTGCAAGTTACTGAAACCGCTATTAGCTTTCAAAGTGGACTTTCTATTTTTGACCGGGCACTAGATTAATCAATTCTACGGCTACGTAATTCCTGGTCATATTCGTATAGGCCATCGAGGCACATAATTCAAGTAAAGATGCCATTTGAAGAGAACTCGAAGACAAAGAACTTCAAGAAGAGATACCTCAATGGGATCTATCAATCCATGTGGAAATCCTGGTGCGGAGCCAACTAACTGCAACCATCGGATAAATGAGCATGCATTAAGATACTGCGCCAAACATAATGATCATACCAGGTTCATCGCAATATTTAAAAACCGCACTTGACATGCTGATGGGAAAATCAGAAATAGTTGTGAAAAATTCATGATAACTGCTACTCACATAGCACATGAAGGACTGAGACGGTAATTATATAGTCTTTTAACACACAAGGCCATCACACAATAATAGTTGACATATCTGGACAAAACGAGAGAAATAGCTCTTACCATAATGGTATTTCTGTTGATTAGTCTCTTCATGGCCCTCACATCAGCTCGCAAATCAGCATCCACTGGGGCACGACGCAGTTTAATATTGAAATATTGGGCCGCCTTGTCATACGCAGAGTGTGCACTTTCAGGTATAATCCTACAACAGAAATTACAAAAATTCTGAAGCTCAGTTTCTGAAACAAATGCGCGTTGATAAATACCACTGATAACCATTGAAAGACCCAGGATTCATGGTTTTAAAATGATCAATTCAATAGATTTTATTGTAAAAGAAATAACTGAAATGGAGCGAATTTTATATCACCAGAAAATAATGCAGAACATCGCAGGTATTGGTTAAAAACATAAATAAAATTGAACAAAGGAAAGTCCCTAAAATGACCTACTCCAAACTGTTAAAAACTGGTTATGAGGTCCAATTTGGGCAAACACAGGCGTGAGTGATGGAGCCTCATTTGTTAACTGCTTAACTCCTCAACCTCTGAGAGATACTGGCCTTTTGCAAGAACGAACAACCAAGATCTCATGTCGTAAGAAAATTTAAACAGAGCTCACATTTCGGGGGCTGTAATCCCTCGTGTCTCCTTCATAAAGTCACGGGTAGTTTTCACAGCCATAAGAATACTTTCTGTACCCCCAGATGTCATATTTCCACAGACCTGCCCTCCGGCAGCTTGGAGCTTACTCCCCAGAAATGCTGCTGTCATGTTCACCACCTCTGACTCGAAACGAGGAATACTTGGAAAGACATCCGGATGCAAAGGGTTCGTGTGCGCAAACCTGAGGTTCGTGCAAGATTCAGATGGTCAGGTCTAAGTTTCGAATTCTATATCCAGCTAAATAATCTGAGAAGTTTTTTTTGCAAAAGTCACCAAAAAATAGTGAGATTCCATTAAACATAGGACCTGCTTCCAATGATGAGATGCAGGTACTGTGAAACAATGTGATATATCGCTCTGCTCCAGGTAGTAAAGTGACTTACATGCAATAAGCTTCATTCACAAGGCGGAAATGCCCTTCTGTTTCCTTCCCACCAATGTACCTGCCAAAATAATGAAATCATCAGCTAATGTATCCCCAAGTTATGTTGTATTGCGACCCTCAAACTCAGAACCATCAATTCTTGTCATAGCATTTCAAAAGGAAAACTCCCGGTGAGTTTCAACCAAACACTTCTGCGTATAAGGATGCAAGAAACTGTCACTGCTCTAAAACCGACATCTAAGCTAATTAAACAAAAAAGGGAAGATATTGAAATATTTCAGTAAAAACACCTCAGGGTAGGAACATTTCAAGAGCATCTATGCACTCCAATTTTTTGGATTCGAAGAGCCTTGCATTCTGCTGAACTTCGACATTCCACAGAAAGGGAATAATAAAAAGGTTGTCAGTAACACTGAACACAATTTGGCTGGCTTAAAGGGGCGCCCTAAGCACCTCCTACCTTGGAAACAAATGAATGAGCGGAGAATACCTACACTGCTCCAGAACAACGGCCTTCCCAAGGTTTATCTCGCTGCTTCAGCTCCTGCATGCGCTCGATCACCAGAGGCCCCAACCCCTGCTTGGGAAGTTCCGTGGCCCAAAACTCCCTTTCTTTTGATCCAGATTGCAGTTTATCCATTACCTGTTAGAACCCATCGCTTTTAGATAAAATAAAACCCTAACACTCCTATCCACAAAATAACATTGCAAAGAGCAAACTCACCGCAAGACACCGCATTCAAACCTGAAAGCAAAGCATAGCAGAAATAAAGACATGATACTCACTTTCTTCTGCTCTTTCTGTAAGTACGCAGCACCACCAGGTAATATCCTACAATTGAAGTCAAGCCACAGAACATCCTCAATTAATTGAGATTTTCCAGTCCCTAGGGTCACATACTTAGTGCATGTAGTACTCACTAGATTGAGATTTGTATAGAATTCAGATCCTCAGTTGCTCCTTGGATCTTTGAATCCAAGTTATTCCTACGAATGAACTAAATCGTATATAAGAATAGCTATCACAATTTCCAACAAACGCACAGAAGAAATTGAAGAAAGAGAGCAAAACTCACTTGATAACTTTGACGACTAAGCCCGAAATTGTGCCAACCAATCCTACGAAAACACAAAATCACAACTGAACAAAAACCGAACAAATTCTCACCAGAATTGGAGACATGAAACCAGTGCACATATGCCAATTCCGAAACATCCGATCGTATGAATTTCGCAAAACAAACATGAAAACCACCATCTGATGAACGCAATTGTACCTTTCTCGCTAACACTACTGTACGCGCCACCCAAAACAGAGCTCGTCGTCGCCATCACGATCCACGTAACAACGGCGGCCACCACCAGCATCACGGGTTCCAGCTGCGACAGGGCCGCATTCGCACTGTCTCGTAACCGCTGCAACCCCAAATCCTCCATCGCTTGCAGAACTCTGCCAATCTCTCGATAAATCTCTGTTCTCACAACCCCTGACAACACAGAAACTCACAGAAAAGAAACTAGGGTTGGTAACTTACAGAGTAAGCTAGACGGTAGAAAGAAAAGGGTGCTACAGGCCTTGAAGCTTGATGATGAGTCAATCATGAGCGAATTGGCGATGTGATGATGATGAGAATGAATTTCTACGTCACCTGTCTTCTTGTCACAACGGTGATAAGTTACAATTGAGTTGGGAGCAGTTGCGCATGTAGTTGCGGTTTTTGTCGGACTCGCTCGTTGAGAACAAGGTAGGACCCGCATTCTCGTATGCCACGCCCAATTGTTGCAACCGGTCCTGGTTCGAATCTTTTCAAAAGATTCTCTACGAAGTAGGAGAGTGTGGAAGAGTCCGTCAACATTGTAAACTCCGTCAATGTGTCGTAAGCTTATTCGGTGGACTGATTGTATGATCTCAATAATACTCCAATGGTTAGGAGGCGTAGAGCAGTGCATTTGAAACACATGTTTAGAAGATGATCAAGGTGGTGTTATTCGAAACATCGGGTTGAAAACTGACCAGAAACGACTGTGGTCTAGTAACATTGTGTCTCGCACCTTGGGACTTATTTTTCGTTATTTTCTGATTTGGTCATACGATGGCGGTCGATGAGGATTTGGAGCTGTTGCAGATCCTTCGCTTTCAAGGTGTCGATGTGCACGGTCGCGCGATTGTTCGCATTGTGGGCAAGTTCTTCCCTGGTACGTCCTTTGCTCTCTTTGTATAAGAGCCTTGCTAATTGAGTCTGTCGAAACCCTAGTGAGCAATCTTCAATCAGTCGCTGCAATGCTGAGGATTAGAGCATGCATAATAGCTTGTTAGAACTGCAGTGTTCGAATGTTTCCAACAAGCTGTTACTTGCATGATCTGACCCAGATCATGCACGAAATGTCGAGACTAAACTGCTTGGTGACTCTGTGATTTCAAGACTTTACCTCAATTTGAGTTACGAGGTGTACAGTAGCTTTTTAGAAGCACAGTTTTTGACACACTCAAAAACATTCGGTTGAGAATTGTGCAAACTTAGAATCTCAATTTGGAATTTGGAATGCAACATATACTACGGCATTTCGGGCCTTTCATACCCGTTGTTCTAGTTTAAACACCATCGATTCATCTTCCCTATCTGTACACACTCTCCCAACACAACGATCGTTCTAAAAATCTCACAATTAAAAAGGAATTTTAGTCACAGCGATTGACCATGTGATTAAAATTCTTGCCAAATTTGAATGCTCTCCTTCCACAGTTGTGATGTGACCCTATGTACTCCTGAGTTTGCTTAGAACCCTAATTTGCATTGACTCTATGAAACCATCGCAGCTCAATCATACAATCACGGGTAATCAGAATCAGAATTTTAATTCAAGCGATTGGGCTTGTGATTAAAATTCTTAGCAACAGCTGAATCGTCTACTTCTGTATGGCATTGTATACTCCGGCCGGGGTCTAACCCTAATCTGTGCATTTAATGGTCTCCTGCTTTTTGAGCGAGCGAGTGAGAGAGAGAGAGGTCTCCTGAAAGTGAGAGTGTCGGCTTACTTTCGAGTGGTGCAGTGCAGCATCGGTGATCGATGTGGAGAGGTTGAAGCTGTACCTACTACAGAAGCTGCACCATGAGCTGCAGCCCGGTCCTTACGTCATTGTGTACTTCCACACTGCCGTGAAAAAGAATGACAACTATCCGGGTGTGTGGGCTCTCCGGGATCTCTACGAGTCTCTACCCAATCAGTTGAAGCATCGTCTGCAAGCCGTCTATTACGTCCATCCGGGCCTGCGCTCCCGCTTGCTTCTCGCCACTCTCGGCCGATTCTTCTTGAGTGAAGGGTATGTTTGTGTTCCTTCTGTGCGTGTTTAGGGTTTTGGACACGATCATTTACAAGCATGTCGTGTTTATATTTTAGGATATTGAGCTGCAGAATTCCAACCTGAATATGTTCCATGTCTTTTGAAGAATCAAGGATGAGGGGATAAGGTTTAGGAACATTTTTTACCAAAATTATATTCAACAAGCAATTATGATATGAGAGGCTTAGTTTGTCCTTTTTGTCGTGCAGCCAAGAAAAATTCTGTAGTTGATTTCATGATTTAGCTACTCTGTAGATGTTGGTTATTTCGGGTTTAGGTTTAGGGCTCAGTGTTTGAGTAGAAATAATGCTGCACACAAGATGCTACTCAAACTCTCTCACTTCATTGTAGATGGAGTTCATGTTGATGCCACTGGTCTCCCTCTCCCTTGGGTTTGTCGCCAAGAATTAAATTGCACTGGTTGCATTATTACTTGAGCTCACATATGATGTGAACTTGTGGCACAGGTTCTACTCGAAACTGGTGTATATCAATCGGCTGGAATTTCTCGCGGAGTATGTCAGGAAGGACCAAGTCGACGTACCGGATTTTGTTATGGAGCACGATAAGGAATTGGAAACACGGCCGTTAATGGATTATGGCTTTGAAGCTGATCCATTGCACAACCATCATGGCGTGCCGCCGGACTTTACATTGCCTGCAAGTGCCTTCAGGTCTCAGCTTCAAATACAGAGTTCGACTATTATCTTTTTCATCTTCTTTCCCCTTCAAAGTTTTTGAATGTTTACCTTAGGCATAGTCAATTTGAGTACTGCTTCCATGAAACTGGTCAGAAGTCATAACACTCTTGAGTAGCTCCCGCAGCTCCCCGGGAACTGTTCATGAACATGAAATAAAATGTAGATTCCTTTTCGACACAATCTTGAGCCCACGACAGTCTTTGCAAAGCGACATTCTCAATGAATAAGAATTTCCCTAGCTCCACGTGCCGAGTCCCTACAGTGAATTGAAATGCGTTTTCCATTCGATTCACAATGATCTAAAAGTTTTCTACAGCTCTAGAATGCTAGATACGTCTCTTTGTGGATCATAACTATCTATCAGTTAGTTCAAGCTACTGACACAGGTCTATAATTTTGCAGGTAGAGTTGACCAGTGAGTCTGCTTGTATCATTTTCAAGCTCGCCTCCCAGGTAAGCCCCATATCATTATGCTCCTAGAAGCATTGCCTCTTTGCCATGAAGGGATCCACTTATTTTAGTCATGAGGTGGTATGTTAGATGATAACATGATCCAACTTTGATTTACTTTAATTTCATTGATTTAATTTGGATATCATATATTGTCTATTCTATCAACCAACTCGCTTATTTATATGTATTCAATTTCTACATTTCCAATTCTGAGTGTGACTTCGATTCTCAAGTGGGCTTGCAGCCATTCGAATGGTGTTGAGCTTGTTACACCTCCTTTTTGTACATATATACAAGTCGGTTACTGCAAGGAGCTTTGCGAAGCGCTGAGGTAGTCACAACAATAGAACAACCTGATCGCCTCTTCTTGTGTTGTAGAGTATGTTGATAACCGGTATGGAATGAATTCTAAGCCAAATCAGATGTCTGAAGTATCTGAAGTCCTAGCTTTTACTGGTTTCACCTCCTTATCAAAGTCAACATGACTGACCAATCAATGTGAGAATTGGGTCTCTTTTTGTACACTTGTGGACATGTTTGCATTGATATTCATAATCTTAGAATTGAGTGTAGTCTTATGTTTTTACACAGTATATGTGACTTATGATATGCCTGCGTACTGTAAACTTGTAATTAGTTGAAATACTAAGATGTGAGCTTCACTAGGAGGGAATTGCATGGTCGGAGTGGTCATATTGCTCACAATGTGAGAAAGTAGTAATTTTGACCAAAATTTTGTTCAATTCTTATCAAAATGAACAAATAACTTTCCAATGAGATTAATTCGCCTTCCAACCATTTATAGAATGACGCCAATAGCATCCACCACCTTCGTTGCAAAGACCACAAAATCAATTACAAAATAGTACTCACCCAAGTGCACAAATCCTTCTTCAACTTAGATCCCTAGCATTTCTTGCATCCAAGCGCCTTGCACTCTTCACAAGTTACATCAAAAGGGATAGAGAGACTCGTAATCGATAGACAAGCGCGGCCTTGGTGGGGGCTCAAGAGTCTCCTTAAAATCCCAGATGTTTTGAGCCGGGGGCAGCATCTCCAGCTTCAAGAAAGCACGCTTCGTCTCTTCATGCTCAGTTCTTTTGCTACAATAACGGAGGTAGTCGCCCCTAAACTCCAAATTGACGTCTCCATTGGACTCAAGGATACGCCGTGGGATGATAAACCTCTGCAGCAACCCCTTCTCAATGCTCCCAAGCTCCTCCCAATCAAGTCTCAGTCTCTTTGCAGCTTTCATGCGCTCCTGCAGTAAGCCTCGTTCTTCCTCCGATAGTTGAGCATCCGCCACACTCCCATTTCGAATCGGGACTCTGTACCTGGCAGCACACTCTATGCCAAAGGCTTTGTACGTTCTAGCAGACCGAAACCGCTTCAGTTTCATGGTCAATGTCCTTACACAGCTGCTCCGAATGGCGAGCCTCAGGTAGCTTGTCAGCTGGTAAAAGTTATCAACGAAGGAGAAGTACGTGCAACAACCCCGCATCACCCAATTGTAGTAATTAATAATCTCATTGTGAGTGCACCTGGCCAAATAAGTAAGAGGGTGAGGACGAGTACCACCCACTGATACCATTCCAAGCTTGGCTAATTCTATGATAATCTTGTCCATTGGCGCTTCCAATCTAACCCTCCCCTCCTTTGATACCGTAATCTTAGTCCCTAAGAAAAACGCATGGCTACGTCCAAGACGTGATACATTGAAATCACCTTCAAGTTGCACTTCTTTCAGAAACTCCTCAAGGTCAGTCTTCAAGGTAAGCATCTCCTGTTTGCTAGCAATGCAAGACACTAGAAACTCATCTGCAAACCGCACATAGAACAAGCGCCGAAAGCTCACCATTTTGGTTCCTTCAAGCTGTGCTTTCCGGACATTCAACACCTTCACCCTCGCCAGCTTCCCTTCTCGCGTAAGTCGTGTAATCCTGTGTGTAAGATTCAACACTAAGGGATCTATTGCAACCGGTGCTGTGTCAAACTCCTGCTTCTTATCGCGGATCCATAAATCTAGAGCATGAAGGTATATGTTGGAAAACAAGGTGGAGAGTGTCATATCTTCACGTTTCCCATCCCAGACATTTTTGATACCCCAGACATGATGCTTCCTGTTGCCATGACCCGCTTTCAATGCCTTCCATATGAGCCGTATAAACCTCGCATCCCTAATCTTCTGTTCCAAAAGCTTCACCAGCACATGGGAATCCAAGTCGTGGCTGTCAGTGCGGGATACGAGCGCCAGTTTGTGATGTCGAAGCTCCCGTCGCACTGACATCAAAGCTGTGTGTCGGCTTCGAGAGGGGCGAAAACCATGAGAGGAGTCCAGGAAGATGGGCTCGTAGATATGTTCAAGGGCGATTCGCATGGCCTCGATGACAACCTTGTCCCGAAATGGAGGGGGGGAGTACATCTTGAAGGATCCCCCTGATGCCACTGATAGATTCACAAATGTTAAGTTATTATTAATCAAATTGAACACTAGACCAACACTGAAATTGAATTTCATGTTGCCAATGTAATATCAAGCTAATGACACTAACACCACAGTAGCTTTAAAACTGCTTCTATTCGTCCAGCATTAACTCAACATCAATTCAACATGAGGATAATATGAATCCAATGCCTCTTAACTTAACATTTATAGCTTCATCACTCGAATGCAGAAGGTCTTTTTGTGATGCATATGAATATTACTAACCTTTGGGTGGAGGCAGGGATTCAAATTGGAATTTCTCATCCCGAAGCGCCATTGAAATCTCTCGCACTAACCCGGGTCTTTCGTAGAAGCCTTCCTGATGTGCTGCTTGAACGAGATTCCTGTGAGCCAAACGGAGGACATTCTCCTGCAGAAGGAAGTTGTAGAGGTTGTAGTTCACGAGACTAGGGTTGCG
Source organism: Thuidium tamariscinum (assembly GCA_947034885.2). Classification (NCBI taxonomy): domain Eukaryota; kingdom Viridiplantae; phylum Streptophyta; class Bryopsida; order Hypnales; family Thuidiaceae; genus Thuidium; species Thuidium tamariscinum. The sequence continues at coordinate 14,228,817 of OX344751.2, forward strand.
TTTGTTGTCTTCGAAAATCTGGTTCAATTGGGACTCAACCCCATCGTCCGCATCGGTGTTGACGCTTGATGGCTGTCTACTGATGGCCTCATGAGATAAGAACTTAACCCTAGAGTGCAAACAGAATCCCACAAACTGGTCCTTCTGTGTCCAAACTGAAGGAGACGAGGAGGAAAAATACCATTCTCTAGACAGTCTCCTGACCTGCGAGAGAACGATGTTCCAACACCCATCTCAAAAACTCTGACCACTGAAAATGATGAAATTGATTCTGAAATTGAGGTTCTCGCAGATTTTGCCAGCAAAACATTGTTGGGAGATGCTAGCCTTACTTACCAAGTGGTGCATTTTTCGGTGGAGGAAAGAATCACACTCCTCAGAGTCAAGTACAGAAGAATTCTAAAACCCTAAACCCCTGTGTAACCTCTGTTCCCGCAGAATCGACTTTCAGAATTCGTCGCCCTCGCATTGGCTGCATCCCCTTGTCTCCATTGATCAACAGCCGCACCAGCTCCTCTGGCATTGTCTTTAACACCCTCTTCTATAGTCCTCTAAAATGTGATCCGGACACAACACCTCCGAATGAAATCGCCCCAACAATTGTGCGCGGAATCTTCAAACTTAGGTTACGAAGATCGGAGAATGTACTCGCTTCCTAGCTCAGCAGAGAATTGAACATCTTTCTACAATTTTCATGTGCATCTAAGAGGTTTCGTCTGAAGAACACAAATTTTCAAAGAACAGTCAAGAGGAACCCAGCCCTTGCAAGCAAAAAGGCAGTCCACAATTTGGGAATCGAAATATTCGACCGCTCTTCGTGACAAGTTAACTTAAACTTCAGTTGTTCTTCAGAGTCATGCGGCTCTGTCGGTTCCCTGAGTGGTGCTCTGTTTTCACGGAGTGGATGAATGGATGAAGTCTCATCCATGAAGGGAAGTTCTGTCTGTAGAATCTGGTGAGAAAATGAACGCGTAACTTACTTGAAGCAGCGTCAGTATGGAAGGACGGTAATGAAATTAGTGGAGACTGAACCTAAACCCTTGCAAGTGCACCTCCTACGGAAATAACCAGAGTATGGTTCACGTTCTCTGTCCGTTGAGCTTGTGCGAATGCTGGGTTTAGGATTCTAGGGTTTTGGGTTTAAGGATTTATATGTCTTTGACATCTGCCGCAGATTAGAAGAGCATCTTGTTCCTGACCTGGGATTTGTGTGTTGTTCCTGTGAGGAGCTGAAATGGGTTAAAGCTTAAGATTTTGGAGACGGCGAAGTCTACCAGTCACTTCAATGTGCGGATTAGGGTTTTGCAACTACCTGGTGCCACTGCTTCTGAGGATCAATAGGGGAGACTCTCCTCGCTTGCGTGTTTCCGATTGCTGGGCTTGACTCCCAAGCGCAACTAATGGACAGAAAACGACCTGAGGAAGAAATCTTCCTGATTCATTGGAGGGACGATGATATTGAGGAGGTGAGTACCTTAATCAGAAAAAGAGATCTCGCTGAGGATGGTGTTTTGGCAATCTGATTAGGTTTACTTTTCGCCCATGTGATTTGCGCTTTCAAAGGAATTCTTCACTTATAATTTCACGAGTTGGTCACTGGGTCAGTCTTGAACAGCTATTTAATTAGGTACATGTTGCTTTGGTTGTGTGCACTGTGGTCAAAATGGGTGCAATGGGTGCTATGGGATAGGGGACAGGAGTAAACTATAGGACCCGCCTTGTAGACCAACAAAGTCCTAGGTGAAATATTGAGAACCCTGGCGAACACCGGTAGTTCAATGAGATCAACCACTAGGGACCCCTCTTTCGTAAAATTTCGATATTAGTTCCTAAGCAACGGCCTGCACAGCGTAACGGACAAGCCCTAATCGCTCCACTCTGTAGAGTTGGTGCTTTTCGAGGGGTTTTGAAGAGCATCTTGAAGCCGAGGTTCAGGATGTTCATTTGCAGAGACCTTCAAAGAATTAGCTTGGAGGAAAGAAATCCTATAATATCATAGTTTGGGTTTACTTCTCCTGGTTCTCTGTTTTACAAGCTAGCCATGTAGGGTCTGTTCGTCGATAATGGAAAGGGTGTAATCTATTGCAGCAGGCTGTTCGTCAACAACTGCAACGTGGGGAGTGGGTCGATCATCACCACCGTCTCCTTTTTTCTGCAAAGATGGAGCCGACTGGGCAAGGCTTGGATCCACACCACCAAGGATGGCTGGAATGGTCCATCAGATGTGCTGGAATATCTTCACCAAAATGGGGGCTCTCAGATAGACTCCTATGACTACGTGAAACTGTTGCAAGTTTGTGTGAAGGCTAAAGACTTGGTGGTGGGAAGGCAGGTGCATGACCACATCCTCGCCTCTGGAGTGCACCCCAACGTTTACATCGCCAACACTCTTCTCAAGTTGTACACCCACTGCGGTGATGTCGCCGCTGCTCAGCAGTTGTTTGACAAATTCTCCAACAAGACTCTTGTATCATGGAACGTCATGATTTCAGGTTACGCGCATCGAGGTGACACCGAAGAAGCTTTTAAACTCTTCAGCCAGATGCAGCAACAAGGCTTGACACCCGACAAGTTCACATACGTCAGCGTTTTGACTGCTTGTTCCAACCTGAGTTTGGGCAGGGAGGTTCATGCTCAGGCTGTCAAAGCTGGATTAGTGTCTGATGTTAAGATTGGGAACGCCCTCATTAGCATGTATGCCAAGTGTGGCAGCATTCGGGAAGCTCGCCAAGTCTTTGACGATATGGTAAACCGAGACGAAGTCTCGTGGACTACATTGACCGGAGCATATGCTGAGAGCGACCTTGGTGAAGAGTCAATAGCGATTTATGAGCAATCGCTGCAAGAAGGTTATCATCCAAGTAAGATCACGTACATGAACGTCTTGATTGCATGTGGCAACTTGAAAGCTTTGGATCAGGGAAAACAAGTTCACACTCAGATCATGAACTCTGGCTACCAGTCGGATCTCCGAGTTGGGACTGCTCTCTTGAAAATGTACCTCAAGTGTGGCGCCATTGGATGTGCTAGTCTCGTGTTTGAGCAACTCCAACGCCGAGATGTTATTGCGTGGGGCACAATGATAGGGGGTCTCGTTGAAAACTCTCGTTGGGATGAAGCCTATGGAGCATTTTGTCGAATGCTGCAAGAGGGTATAGCACCAAACAGGATGACCTACCTGAGCATTCTGAACTCGTGTGCGCGTCCTGGAGGTTTACATCGTGGGAAAGAGCTTCATGCTCGGGTTACGAAAGCTGGGATTCTCTCTGATGTCAAAGTGGGGAATGCTCTCATCAACATGTATTGCAAAGCTGGAAGTGTCAAAGACGCCCGGCACGTGTTTGACAAAATGCTGCAACGAGATGTGATTTCGTGGACAACGATGATCGGAGGCTATGCCGCGGGGAACCAAGCGGAGAAATCCTACACCCTGTTCCAAAAAATGCTGCAGAAAGGTGTGGTGCCGAACAGAGTCACCTACTTGTGCGTTCTGAAAGCATGTGGGGATCTTGTAGCGTTAGAATGGGGCAAGGAGATTCACAGCCGCGTTGTGACAGCCGGGCTCGTTTCCGACCTGCAAGTGGCGAATGCGCTTGTGAACATGTACTTCAAATGTGGAAGTGGAAGTGATGCGTGCCAGGTCTTTGAGGATATGACCACCCGAAGTACTATTTCATGGAGTGGAATGATTGGAGGACTTGCACAGAATGGAAGAGCCCTAGAGGCTTTGCAAAAATTTAAGGAGATGAAAGTTGAGGAGAACATCAAACCCGACGCAGCCACGTTTGTTAGTGTGCTTTCAGCATGTCGCCACGCTGGACTGGTGGAGGAAGGGCGTCGTGAATTCCTTTCCATGTACAACGACTACGGTATCGTCCCAACAGAGAAGCACTACAGCTGCTTGGTGGACATTCTAGGCCGTGCAGGGTGTCTGGCCGAAGCGGAAAACGTAATCGCCACCCTGCCAGTGGCACCCACTACCTCAATGTGGGGAGCTCTTCTTGCAGCTTGCCGAACGTACGGTAACGTAGAAGTTGCAGAGCGAGCAGGAGCGGAGTACTTAAAGCTGGACCCTGAAAACGCAGGAGTTTATGTTTCCCTTTCTGATATCTACGCTGCAGCTGGGAAGTGGGACGATGTAGCCAAAGTAAGGAAACTCGTGCAGGAGAAGGGGCTCCAGAAGGAGCCCGGGCGTAGCTGCATTGAAGTTGCAGGGAAACGACATTCCTTCGTCGCTAATGATCAATCTCATCCTCGAACAAGTGAGATTTATGCAGAATTGGAGTCGCTGACGAAGGAGATGAAGAGCTTGGGGTATGTAGTTGATACCCGGTCTGTTATGCACGAGATCGGCGATGAAGTGAAGGAGGAATCGGTTGGCCACCACAGCGAGAAGCTGGCCATTGCATTTGGACTCCTCAGCACTCCTCCTGGTACCCCCATTCGCATCTCCAAGAATCTTCGTGTGTGTGCTGACTGTCATACTGCCTCTAAGTTCATCTCGAGAATTGCTGGCCGGGAGATCATTGCTCGGGATACTCGTCGGTTCCACCACTTCAGCAATGGAGTGTGCTCTTGTGGTGATTATTGGTGACCTGAGTGGTATGTCCTTGATGATAAACCCCACGTCCTTAAGCATGCAAATTGACACTTCCAAACTGAATTGCCCATTGATGAAAAAACGATCTTAAATACAGATGACCTGATTGAACGCAACTCTATATACAATTCTATGTTCTTGGTTTGCACATGTGTACTGCTCTGCCTAGTCCTTGTTGCAAAGTCAGGATTTGAATACTGCCTTCGTTAAAAAAACTTGTAGTTGTTGTTGGTACGGTGTATCAAGAAGTGGCCAAGGGAGATTGGGTTGCGACTTCAGTTATATTTCCTTCGCTGAAATCCCAGGGAATGATTTTCCATCGCGGCGCTGCTGTAGTAGAAATGTACACAGCGAGAAAGTTCGGAGTTAATAGAATGTCATGAATTGCTTATTGATGAACAAACGATTTTCAATACAGTATGATCTGATTTAACTTAACTAACTCTATACAACTCTATCTCAACTGTTTGCACATGTGTGCTTTTCGAGGCGCTAGTCCCTGTTGATTGCAAAGTCAGAGATTTGAATATTCTCTATTCGTTGATCGCCCAACTTGAAGTTGGTGGTGATGCGGTGTGTCAGGAAGTGGCCGAAGTTGTAGGGTCGGTACAGGGGAAGATTCTGGCCTAAAAGCTCTGGTACTGGCGCCACGTCTGTCTCGCGGGAAGGGTTGAAAAACAGCGGAAACGAGAAACGATCCTTGTTCTCGTTCACCACAACCCGGTGCTCTATGCTTCGGTATTTGTCATTGCTCCACACCTGATGCATAGCAGATCGGTTAAGATACCCACATGGATGCACTAGGGCAAGTAACCTCCACCCTTTTAACCATAATTAAACACCACCATGTTCTTTCGACTAAAACCAATGACGTTTACATTTTCACAAATGTGAACGGTTTCCAGTAACAATTCTGGTTCCAATTACAGTCAGGATTACATACTAGGTTACATAATAGGTCACACTGTTACGTGAAGAATGTTGTGATCGGTTACAGCTGGAAATTGGATTCAAGAATGTTACAGGAGGATACAATTGGACATTAAGAGTACTGGGAATGGATTTGCGGAAGAAATTTGTGGCAGGAGTGATGAGATACCTGAAACACATCGCCCACATTAATGACGAAAGCGTCTCGACGAGGCTGAATGCCCACCCACTCGCTGTCCTTTCGCCGAACTTCCAGGCCGCCCACTTCATCTTGCACTAGCACAGTCAAGGCGCCGGGATCCTTGTGCCGGCTCACGCCCAGCACTACATCCGGATTTGGGCACTTGGGGTAGTAGTTCAACCGGATGGCGTTCGTGTCTTGCTCCTTCCAGTGCTCGTGGAAATGCGTAGCAGGCAACCCCAGGCTCTGCGCGATCAACCCCAGCAGCTCAAGCGCCAGGCGTTCCACCGCCCTCGACCATTTCTCGCACAATTCCCTGGTGACCACAAGTCTCCCACTGCGTGAGTTCATTTCAACCTTGAAAACTACTCCCTCCGTCCTGATTTAAGTGTCCGCAGATTTGTTGGAAACTTCATATTCCAATTTCATTGATCATAATTCAGAAAAGTTCCAAATTTGATATCCCCAGAATAAATTAAAAAAACATTGCATGTGATCATTGCAACCTAAATAAAATTCGACATAACCAAGCCTCCATAGGACCTCCTCAAAACGACCTTAAAATAATATGAAGTACAAAGTGGACACTTAATTCAAGACGGAGGGGGTATATGGACATAGAGAACCAGACGATGACACACGACACAAGAACATTTTACAACGGTGTTGGCAGTTGCCCTGCACGATGTGAGGGTGTGATTTAAACTCAGAAATCGAACTCAGGTTGTGAGGATTCGTGCCAAGATGTCCGAGAATTGGAGCATATTGAATACCCTGATCTTTACTTGCATCTTGATTTCCAAGAAGGTTATGGAAATATTTTTTTAAGGATGAAGGTGAAAATTCTCACCTCAATTCTGGAGGATTGGACGGCCACTGATTGTGGGTTTTCGGCAGGCCCTCGTCGTCAGCATGCAGCTTGAAACTGCCACTTGGAAAGAAATCGAACACCTCTTTCCAGTCCCTCGTATTCTTCGTGAGCTCGGAGTCATAGTACCCCAGTCCATTATCCAGAGTTCGTCGTACCTATCAAGCACCCGACGCGTCCAGTACTCCAAAATCAAGAACGCTTAACCGAACTTCATAGAGCTAACTCAAACTCACTGCAACATAATTGCAAGCCATTACATCATCTTTTTCACCACCACCAAAACCAACTGAGTGAAACAAGCACCCTACCTTCCGCTTTTCCTCCAGAGGGAGATCGAAAAACTGCTTGGCAGTGGCCTGCAACTCCTCCAAGAGCACCAGCGACACCCCATGGTTCACCACTTGGAAAAAACCCCACTCCTCACATGCTTGGCCAATTTCCGCAACGATGGACTTGATCTGGGCTTCCGTGGGCTGCTCTCGCAGCGGGGCTAGGTCGACAACTGGGACGTGGCCACCAGAGATCGAGTAATCATCGTGCTTCCGCTGGGGCCGGTGCTCGGGGTCTAGAACGAAATCAGGATCAATGTGCAAATTGTTCAAGGATTGCACAGTCTCTGGATCCTCCACGCCCATATTGACAGCTCCCCTAATTAATTTCCGCAGGAAATTGACAATTGCGTCAATCTGGTAGTGATCCAATCCTTTCTTCCAATTGCGAAAACTTGTGGAATGTCGCGCACCTGCTGCTGTATGGAACAATTGGGGACTCGTGGGAATCAAGAGCATTACACAAGCATCTGCTTATTTTAGAAGGTGTGAGAGAATCTTTCTATAGAGAGATGAGAAATTTGTGAGGAAGGGATTTGTGGGTGTTTGGGAAATTACGGTGAAGGAAGTTGCTTGGCGATTGGACGAAATGAAAGTGAATGTAGCAGTGATCCCGGGTACATTCATGGACGGGACTGGCCTAGGTTCCTTCGTTGTCGCTTGCGTTCTTCCGGAGTCCGCACGGCAGCACTCCAAGTGGCACAGACTTTGGGACTGGCGGTGTGAGGACAGCAGACACTGGGGCAGCGCACATGAGCGCGGGTAAGGGCTGCGTCCGCCCCCCGACGCAAATTTGCGGGCCCCCACACCCGACCCACTCAAACCTGCAGTTGCTGAAGTGGAGCTTTAATTTTAGGATCTGGGTGGATTGGCCCCCTCGCTCGGCCTTACCATGTTTTACCAGAGGTGCAATCAAAACAAAAAGCCCCCTAGTTTGGGCCGTGATCTCCCCTACTTTCATCACCCCTAGCTAATTTGCGGTCTCTGATCGCAAATATGAATTCAAAATTTGCAAAAAAAAATTTGTGTGAAAAATAAAAAATTACAGCGTTTTACCCAAGTGGCCGAGCGAGGGGGTCAGTTCTCCCTGCCCAATTTTAGGAAGCTGATCTGCCTTTTTCAATACGGGTGAGTTAATCCCGAAGCTCCCTGTTTTTATCTGCTGCTGGGGAAGAAGGGAGAGCTGCTGGAGAAGAAGGGAAGTAAGTTCTCTGATTTTTGTGAGGATCTGTTTATTGCGATTTTCGGTAAATTGGCAACTCAGAAGGAGAGTTTGAGGGTGTAGGATTGTATATTTTTTTTAATTGAGTTTTCAGGTGATTCGGTTTACATTAAACGGAAAGGTTAGAAGTTCAAGGTTGTTGACTTAGGGTAATAATTTTGGTTTTGCTTATTAATTTGGGAGAGTTTGGGAAGACATTATGGAGCCCTATTTTGTAGCTAAAGTTTTTGTCATGTGGATGGTCCTCTCCATGACAATGACTAATTCCTTGAAAGTGAAATCAAGGATTTGGGATTTGCCAATATCAAATAGTGAAATTTCATCAAAAGCTCGTTTCCTATCATACTCCCAGTATTTTTTCTCACACATAGATACGAGGAATTTCAAACATCCTCGGTCCATTCCTTCTTCAAATTAGGAATACTACCACCGGACCTTCTCTCAAAAGGTCCTTGGGAACTACCCCCCCCCTTTCACTAGCATACATCATTAAGGCTAGTAAACCTCCATCCTTTGGAGTAGCCATAACCCTAAACAAAATAACACTAACTATATTAATTGCGAACTTTACCCTAAATTATCCTCCTTAAACCTTGCACCTTCAAGCTTTGCTAAAAACCCTACCCTAGCTCGATACCTCTGAAACAAGGTGCAACGAGAGAGAAACACAATTTTGACGCATGCGATTAATGAACTTTAGTTTATTTAGGGTGAGGTTCAATTCACTTGGGGTGAAGTTCAGGTCATTGGAGGTGAGGTGAGATTTACTACGAATAAGCTTCACTTTACTGGCTTCTCGGTAAACCAACGATGAGCTTCCCCTCCTTCACCAATTTTATGCCCTGCTTGGTGAGGCGTGAGGGAGCCCACCCAGACTTTTAGGCCCTCACATCAGGTCCCTCACTCATAGTAAACTGAACCGCATTGCAAGTGACCTGAACCTCACCCTAAGTAAACTAAAGCTCATTAATCGCATGCATAGAAATTGTCTTTCTCTCTCGTTGCACCTTGTTTCAGAGGTATCAAGTCAAGGTAGAGTTTTTAGCAAAGCTTGAAGGTGCAAGGTTTAAGGAGGATAATTTAGGGTAAAGTTTGCAATTAATATAGTTAGTGTTATTTTATTTAGGATTATGGCTGCTCCAAAGAATGGAGGTTTACTAGCCTTGATGATGTATGCTAGTGAAGGGGGGGATGGTTCTCAAGGACCTTTTGAGAGAAGGTCTAGTGGTAGTGCTCCTAATTTGAAGAGGGAATGGACCAAGGATGTTTGAAATTCCTCGTATCTATGTGAGAAAAAATATTGGGAGTATGATAGGAAACGAGCTTTTGATGAAATTTCACTATCTAATATTGGCAAATTCCAAATCCTTGATTTCACTTTCAAGGACTTAGTCATTGTCATGGAGAGGACCATCCACATGACAAAAACTTTAGCTACAAAATAGGGCTCCATAATGTCTTCCCGAACTCTCCCAAATTGATAAGCAAAACCAAAATTATTACCCTAAGTCAACAACCTTGAACTTCTAACCTTTCCGTTTAATGTAAACCTAATCACCTGAAAACTCATTAAAAAAAATACACAATCCTACACCCTCAAACTCTCCTTCTCAGTTGCCAATTTATCAAAAACCGTAATAAACAGATCCTCACAAAAAATCAGAGAACTTACTTCCCTTCTTCTCCAGCAGCTCTCCCTTCTTCCCCAGCAGCAAATAAAAACAAGGAGCCTCGGGATTAAATCACTCGGATTGAAAAAGGCAGATCAGCTTTTTAAAATTAAAGTTCTACCTCAGCAATTGCAGGTTTGAGTGGGTCAAGTAAGAGCTGCGTCTGCTCCCCGACGCAAATTTGTGGGCCCCCACACCGGACCCACTCAAATCTGCAATTGTTGAGGTGGAGCTTTAATTTTAGAAAGTTGATCTGCTTTTTTCAATCCGGGTGAGTTAATCCCGAGGCTCCTGTTTTTATCTGCTGCTAAGTTACTAGGGAAGAAAGGAGAGCTGTTGGGGAAGAAAGGAAGCAAGTTCTTTGATTTTTTTTTAGGATCTATTCATTGCGGTTTTTGGTAAATTAGCAACTGAGAAGGAGAGTTTGAGGGTGCAGGGTTGTATATATATTTTTAATTCATTTTTTGGGTGATTAGATTTACGTAAAACGGAAAGGTTAGGAGTTCAAAGTTTTTGACTTAGGGTAATAATTTTGGTTTTGCTTATTAATTTGGGAGAGTTCAGGAAGACATTATGGAGCCCTATTTTGTAGCTAAAGTTTTTGTCATGTAGATGGTCCTTTCCATGACAATGACTAATTCCTTGAAAGTGAAATCAAGGGTTTGGAATTTGCAGATATCAGATAGTGAAATTTCATCAAAATCCCATTTTCTATTAATATTGTTTATTCTTTCGGCATGAAAAAAACACTATCCTCCTTGATTGTTTTGGATAGAACCTAGACAAGCCATGCATTGGAACTACGTAAAGACGGTAGTGTGGAGATCAAGTGATGAAATGCACCACAAGAAATTCAAAAGGTTTTATAGGATGAATTATGGTGCTTTTGAGAATCTGGTGAATCTGTTATTAATTCTTTTTTTGAAAAGTAGGTGTGTTAATCAAGTGAGGCCTCAAATGGAAATTTAAAAAATTGTGGCATGTATACTTTATAGATTTGTCCATGGTTATAGTTCAGAATATATGGCAGATCATTTTAAAATCGAAGCTTCCACTATTAGGAAATATGTTGATATAATTTCGGACATACTTACATATAGAGACAAACTGTTTAGCCGTTGCATTAGCATTCCTACTACAGAACGCCTTAAAAGCATCATCTCTGATTTCGAAGACATAATGGGTTTGCCTAATGTTTGTAGAGCGATAGATGGAACACATATACCACTAGCAAAGAATCCAAGTAGAAGAATGACACTAGTAGCTACTAATTTTTACAATAGAAAAAAATTTAAATCCATTATATTGCAAGGAGTTTGCGATTCAAAGAATTTTTTTTGGAATGTATATAGTAGTCAACCTAGAAGAGTGCATGATAGTGGCCAATTCAAATCTAGCAGTTTGTATAAGAGTTTGAAAAATCTAGCAGTTTGTATAAGAGTTTGAAGAATCAAGAGATTTTGCAAGCTCCGATGGTTGAAGTTGGAGGTATTAGATGCACTTCTTATTTGATTGGTGATGTTGCCTACCCCATTCGGGCATATTTGATGAAGAATTGGAAGGCCCCAAATGATTTGCAGAAAAAAAGGTTTGACAACTCAATGAAGTTTGGAAGAGTTGTCATAGAACAAGCATTTAGCACATTAAAAAATAGATGGAGAATTTTGAAGTACTTCAATTCTAGAGTTGATAGAGCTGCTAGAATTACAGTAGCTTGTTGTTGGCTACACAATTATTGTGAGATGTTGAATGAGCCAAAGCCTCATGTGGCTAATGCACGTTTGCGAGGCGATCCACTTGTTGGATTTGGAAATGCAAGGTTACCCGTGGGTAGAGAAGGAGAACATGCAAAATGTCAAGGAAAAATCCTTAGACAACATTTGTTCAGGCAATGGATTTTAGAAATCCCTAATGAATAGTAATTACAATGACATTGAAAAGTCCATTCTCTCAATTTCAAATGGAAAGCACTCATGTATGTACATGTTATCATTTACTATGAAAGTCTTTTATTGAATGTAATGGAATTTGGAACAAATCCAAACAAACTCAAATAAAATAAAATCAAACTCCATACAACATGGAGAGGACCATAAGCATCATCTTGAACCTCTAAAAAAAACATTAGAAAGAAACACTACTTTGAACTTCCAGAAGCATCCTTGCCCTTCAATACATCAACAAATAATTCAATCATTCTCAATTGCCCTTGCATCACCATCTCCCTACCCTGCCTTTCACTTTCTAGCACAATCTTTGCGATATCAATTTACATTTGCATTTTCAACTTCTCCACCTCAAACATTCCCTTTGTAAAATCCTTAAGGGCCCCTGCCTTAAATTCTTCTTTTGCCAACAATTTCCTCTTCTTCTTCGATGCACTCTTGTTGAATTGTCCTTGAACTCTAGGTTGGTTAACAACTTCAATGCATGGTGACTCTGAAGAAGTTGCACCTACAACAAGAAGAGGAGGAGGAGAAATAGGTTCATTATCCTCTTCATCACTTAGAACCACAAGCTCTACATGTTGTAGACGAACCCCCTGATCCACACTCTGTGGAACACCATAAATATGAGTTGTTCCACCAAAAATGTTGTCAAATATCTTATACCAAGGCTTCCAAGTTGAAAGAGGCACTCTTTTTTTTTCTGTTTGTTTTTCTCTTCTTGGTAAGTAGACCTCATTTTAGCCCACTTGTCTCTTGCCTGCTACCACGTTCGTTGTGGTTGATGAGGGAATTGTGCATTTACCTGAGTCGCAAAATACTCCCAGTTTGACTTTTTGAAAGGTTTCCTGTCGTACTCCTAGTACTTTTCTTCACACATAGACACGAGGAATTTCAAAACATCCTCGGTCCATTCCTTCTTCAGATTAGGAGCACTACCATCAGACCTTCTCTCAAAAGGTCTTTGTAAACTATCCCCTCTTACGTCATCAAGGCTAGTAACCCTCCTTCCTTTGGAGCAGCCATAACCCTAAATAAAATAACACTAGCTATATCAATTGCAAATTTTATCCTAAATTGCCCTCTCTAAACCTTGCACCTTCAAGCTTTGCTAGAAACCCTATCCTAGCTCTATACCTCTGAAATGAAGTGCAACGAGAGATAAACACAATTTCTACACATGCAATTAATGATCTTTAGTTTACTCAAGGTGAGGTTCAGTTCACTTAGGGTGAGGTTCAGTTTACTACGAGTGAGCTTTGCTTTGCTAGCTTTACTGTAAACCCACAGTGAGACCACCCTACCTGGTGAGGGCATGAAGGAGTCCACCCAGCCTTTTAAGCCCTCACATTGGGTCCCTCACTAGACAAGTTTGCCCCATGTGCGCTGCCCTACTAACAGCAAAAGCCCCAAAATGGCTTGCCATAGCCAAATGAAGAGTCTCCTCGCGTGGTTCAATATGAGGTCCTTTCGATCTCAATTTCAAGGCACCAATCCTCAGTTGAGTGGTTTTCAAATGAGCCCAAAAACTTCTTCTTTTTTCCTTCTTCTGAAACAAATGAAACACTTGAAAGCATTTTCTTGGACACAAGGGTACGAGGGGTTCCGTTAGGTAAAAAGGCTACTTTTACACTAGGTAAACTACATGTCACTACCAAGTGTCAAATTCACAACCATGCCATTTGGTTTGGATACTTTTCCATCATCATGCAGTAGTTTAGGGTCATCTCTTACCAACTTAAAAGCATTTTCAAATGCAATGAAGTTTATTTATTTGTGTCCCAAAAATAAAGAAAAAAAAAGGATTTTCAACTTGTTACAAATTTTCAAGTGAAAAAAGAAGCTCATTGTGTACTTATGAGATAGTGGTAGGTAGAACAATTCATATGTATATATAGAATGAGAATTAGTAGGAGCTCAATTGCTTACAATTAACTCCAATAAAAGTAGGAATTGTGTTTGAGGTAAAAATTTTAACCTAATTAAGCATGATAGAATAGTTTATTTAATTCTAAAAAAATTTGAATTAAGAAAAATTTGTAATTCAAAATAAATTTAAAAAGAACTTAATTGGTTTGAAATTTGGAACCTCCAATCAAGTTATTGACAATTTTCAAAGAAGATGTTTGAAAGTGTCAAGAAAAATTCCCTTCCAACCTCTATTTAAAATTTGTCCTTCACTTTTGAAAGAAGGCTCAAAATCTCAAACATATTTTTAGAGATGAATGTTATGTTGATTTACCAACTTTTCTTAGTTCAAAGTGTTTAAAAAAAAATTATTCTTGCTACATCTTAATCAAGTTTGAAATTCTCTGTCAAACACAATTCCTACTTTAGGCATCATGACTACAAGTATTTGAGTTCCTACTAATTTTATCATATGAAAATAAGAACATGAGAATGTTGATAGAATTCAATGATAGAATGTGGGATTATTGACAAAAAATTACCTTTTCCCTTGAAAACTCAATGCAAGGGAGAAATGATAATGAAGCGATGTGAAGGAGATCTAAAGAATTGAAAGTTTAATTGTTTATAATTTAATTTCAAGCAATGTCAACTTGGTGCCCCTTCTTAGATTGGCTAGTGTGGGGCACAAGAATATTAATGAAGCCACACACTTCAAATCCACTTGCCAAATCCTCCCTTTTTGGAGTAGCCATTGTAGGACACAAGAATATTAATGAAGCTATACAGTCACTTCAAATATATTTGGTAAACCCTCACTTGGTGCCCTTCCTTAGCACACCAATTGTACACATGTTTTATACTTGGGGCACTTGCTCATTAAGCCAAATCATGACTTGGCCAACAACCCTTGCCAATCTACAAAAGTATAGTTGAAGTACCCATAATTGATGAAATAAGTACATCTAGACAAGGTCTAGGATAGTGCAAGGCAAAGCAAATATTTTCAAACTTAAGGTGCATTGATTGAAATGATGGAGATTGGAAAAATTATGGTAATTTTATTGAATTGAAATTACTACAAATTTTGAAAGGCAAAAGTTGGGCTTGACCCATGACCAACATCTAGAGTCATCTAATTTTTCACTCATTGCTTCCCACTTTTGTACTCACTTATATATATATTATTAACTTATTGGTCCAATCCTTGAAAAAGTATAAAGACATGTATTCCAAAGAGAAAATGAAATTCCATTTCAATCTTGGTTGGAAATATAATACCATGTTTATTGTACATGGGGCAATGGTTAGTAATAGGTACCTCTACATATGTTTAGATTTTGCTTTACTTAGCATGGGTGCATGGTGTGGTAATAGTTTATGCAATAGACTATTGTTTAAAAAAAGGCATTTTTATAGATCCGTAGATCCATAGAGGAAATTTACATAGGTTTGCTACAATTGCCTTGCTAGTGATTTGTATCAATTTCTCACTATACAATTGGTGTGCCTTATACTGTATGAAGGCAAAAAATCTAGAGATTTTTATCCTTAATTGGGCCTAAATGTCCAAGGCACCAAAATTTGGTGTTTGCAAAACTTTAAAGTTAAATTAAACTTAATCAATTTTCTATTTTTAGTAGTTAGTATTTTTAGAGATTTATTTTCAAAGTCTATTTTAAGCATTAAAAAACCAATCTTGAAAATGATCTATTGTAATTTTTCTATTCAAGATTTTGTACAAGGGTACCCATTGCAATCTTGGCTTTCTATTTTGTTAAGGGCACTTTGAAAAGAACCTCAAATACTCTAAATCTTGGAAAAAAATCACAATAGAAATTCATTTAAAAAAATTGTAGAATAGATTTTGAGAAGTCATGAATTGATTGGGGTTATACATATTAGGCCCTTTTACTTCATATTTTTTTGGTCACCAACTTTTTACATTTGACTTGTGAAAAGAGGATTGAAAGACTTCATATCACTTTTGCAATTTTAACACCTTCATGATCAAATATTACAATCTTTCAATCCATAAGTGATATTGTTGTGTTTCAGTCTTTTCCTAAGTTATCTCTAACATGCCTAGTTTAAATTTGTATAGTTACATTTTTTTAAGATTGATAAAGCTCATCATAAAGTTGATTTTTTGTTCAATTTATAGCAAATTCCTAGAAGCTCAAAAAAGGCCTTAGGCATTTAGGGGTTAATTCTCCATCACTTTATATGTACAATAAAATAGGAATTATAATTTTTTATTTTTTTCTTCAAGATGTAATTAGTTGCTAAAATATTTGTACATCAATGAAATGCTCAATGTTTTTTTTTAATATTTAAAATAATAATAAATATTGAATTATCAATTTTTGATTAAATTTTTATTAACTTTATTTTAGAAGGAATAAATTTGGAAGATGTTTTAATAGGGCTGAATTTTTTTTAAATTATTATTTATAGCTTTGTATTATTTTAAAAAAAAATTTAACTTAAAGAATACCTCCATAATTTTGCAAAATAAATAGGTATTACTTGGAATGGAATGAATCAGTTATTTTAGACTAAAGAGTTTTTGAGATCTATGGTTTTCTTTGCTTTTTGCTTCAAATATATTGTTTAGAGCATCTCCACAATGTCGGGTAGAAAGGAGTACACTTAGAGAACACACGGGAGAAGGGGGGGTAGTTGCGACTAAGTTTGATAGAAGTATGGGATTCACAAATAATAGTCTTTTCTAAAACTAGTAGAGTCTTCAAGAACTCATGAAAATCCTCTTTTAGCACTCAAACACGAGGCCTATTAGTAGTATCCTACGTTGATTAGGCTAAAAAACCTCATTGGTATTTACCATTGGCCCAAAGCCTCAAATGTAAACACCTCCAAGTAGTTTTGATGGTTACTTGAATATCTACAACTATCTATAGGATAAGGGCAACCTGCACTTGCATCGCAACCAAACCTTGCAGTCTACTGGTCATCAATTCAGCTTGACCACAAGGAGAAATAAGTACTGTCCACTTGGTGCACAATCACTAGTAGAAAAAAATAGTGACCAAATTAACAAAACTCAATACAAAAGTGTTGATTTTTTTGTTGATTTGGACGTGTTAATTTGGGTACTTTTGATCACAAAAGTGTTGATTTCTTAACAAAAAAATGTCAAATTTTAACAAAAAAGTGTTGATTTTTTTGTTAATTTGGACTTTTAAAAAAATATTTATTTAAAAAATTCATAAATTTTTTCAACCTCTAGGGTGGTGCCACGTGGCTAGCAACCACATGGCAACCTATCCAACTACCACGTGGTGGCTACTAAAGAAATGAGGACACCGGATTTTGAACTCGCAACCTTAAGATTGGTGGCCAAGGCTCTTGCCAAGGCACCAAGCACTCAAGATATGTGATTGTTGAAGAAGTAGAAATGTATTTAGATAGTTTTTTGGGTTTTTTCAATTCTTTTTTAAAGTCAGTTGACTTTAGAGGGGATTCAGACTTAGTAAAAGAACTTTTTTGGAAAAAATTTGAACTAAAGAAAGTTGAGAAATAAAGTCTTCTTTAACCTCCAACAATTTTTTTGAGATTTAGATCTTCCAATCAAAAGCTATGAGCAAAAATCAGAGAGGGGTGGAAATGAACATTTATTTTAAAAATTTTCAAACTCCCTCTCTGATTTTTGTCCATAACTTTTGATTGGAAGATTCAATTCTCAAAAAAATTATTGGAGGTAAAAGAAGACTTTATTTCTCAACTTTATTTCTCAATTTTCTTTAGTTCAAAGTTTTTCCAAAAAAGTTCTTTTACTAGGTCTGAATCAACCCTAAAGTTTGCTGACTTTTCAAAAATCCGATTTGTGATGATTTAATTTTAAAAAAAATCTACATTGTAAAATTAAGACTCCAAAAGCTTATAAAGAAACAAAAAGATTAAAATTATACTTATATTTGAATTTTGAGTTGAGACATATTATTTTAATTATATTATTCTGTAACTTTTTTCTCATCAAAAGTCAGTAGACTTTAGTGGCGATTTTGTCCTAGTAGATAAACTTTTCAAAAAAACCTTTGGACCAATGAAAGTTGTAAGATTAAGATATCTTTCACCTGCAACAATCCAATTAAGATTTTGATCTTTCAATTAAAAGGTATGAACAAAATCAGAGAAGGTGTTTAAAAATGTAAAAAAAAAAAGTCCATTTCTACTCCTCTCTTATTTTTGTTCATAATTCTTGATTGGAAGATCTAAGTCTCAAAAAAATTGTTGGAGGTGAAAGATGTATCAATTTTACAACTTTCATTAGTCCAAAATTTATTGAAAATATTAATTTTACAAGGTGAAAATTGACCCTAAAGTCTGCTGACTTTAATAAACACCAAATTGAATGTATACTTATTTTATTCTTAAATCTACATTGTATATTGAAGATTTTAAAAGATTTTTGAAGATTTTTAAAATTTCTAAACTTTTTCAAGAGATTCTAAGAGATTTTAAAAGATTCCAAAAAAATTAACAAAATTTTGTTGATGTGGTAATTGCACTATCAAAATCAACAAAAAAATGAGACAATTTTGTTAATTTGGGCACAATTAACAAATATTTGTGAAAATGGATGTTACAGTATCCAAATTATCAAAAAATTGTTAATGTTTTGTTAATTTGGGCACTGTTTTTCTAGTAGTGAATCAATGATCTCACTGGCTATTAACCCGACTTCACCATCACAAAACATCTAAGAAATTGAAAGAACCTAACCACAAATACAAAATGGGACAATACTAATGACTACTAGCAATAAGTTCACCACGAGGGAAGGTACCAAGACAAAATCCAAAAATCCAAACTAGATCCTCTTCTCCAAACAACATATAAGCAAAATTTCAAAAAACATTGAATACACAAAGTGTATTTATCTACAAACCTCACACAAACTCTCAAGACAAAGAAGGCATCTAACCTTCTCCTACTTCTCTACTTATAAATTCTTCAATTTTTTTTCAATCTTAGAAAATAATAGCCTTACGAAAAGCTAGAAAAATCTACTAAGTCCTCTTAAGTTTTCATTTTCATATGTTTTTTCAAAGAAAAACTAAAGTCTAACAAAGTTTCTGTATCAAATAAGAAGGATAGCAGACCCTTCTTTCTTCAAACTCTTATAACTTTTGGCATGCAACTTCAAATAACTTGAGTTATATCTCTTTGGAAAGCTATAAAAAGTTCTAAAGGACCTCAAAATTTCAAAGAAAAAGGTGAAATACACAATAAGCATTGAGTGCTCGAATCTCTGTTCCTCATCGTTGATGGCAATAATATAATTTGCATGCTCGACTTTTGCTAATGGATTGACCGGACTTTCCAACAAACGTTCGTGGCCATGGCTACCCTCCACTAACTGAGTCATACAAAAATATTGATTGATGTTTTTGCCCTCATAACTCACCTCAAATGTCACTTCATGAGTGCTTGGTTCAACATATCCAACTTGAAGTAGGATTACCAAAGCACAAGCATCTCTATTAATATTACCATGCCATCACCGCTTCGCGTGAGGTTGTTTGAGCAGTCGAAAAGGCCTAGCTTCATCTTGTGGATGAACTCGCAATGGTTCTGAAACCACGTGTTGAAGTGGTAGATTTGGCAACTGAGACAAAAAGAATTCTAGTTCAACCTTTGGTTGACACTCTAAATCTCGTGACTCTATAAAAACCCTCTAGTTTGACATTATAGAATCAAACCTCAAATCCAAATATAAACTCTGGAATCAGAAAAACTAACTAATGAAAATGGTTTATGTTTCTACACCTTTATCAATCCAGTGACATCAAGCGTCATGTTGAAGTCATTAGAAACTTCATCAATAAGCTTCGTTTTTCAATTCACAAAATCTTTTAAAATATAAAGTTTTTATATTTTTTACAAGTTGTACAAGTTTTTGGCAAGACAATGGTAACGTATATTATGGCACAAACTAGGCAAGTGGTTGAGCCCGTCCAAATTAATTGCCCCATGACACGCTTGCCAAAGCCAAAAAGAAACTCGGGCCTAGCTAAATTTGATAATGACATGGCCAAATGGCAAGTATTTGGCTAGGCTCGGTGTGCTTTTGTTTTGTATTTAATTCCTCTATTCAAGGCACTTTTTAAGTTGAAAAAAGATTATTCTTGTGGGCAACTATGATGTGGTATTTTGAAATCTGAAAATGATTCTTTGTTGTGCTTCTTGGCGGGTTTGACGTGAAGCAAATTTATTTGGCTAGGCCTAGGCTTTGTTAATGGCTCACCAAATGCTCCTTGATCAGTCCATTTGTCTGGACCAAGAATGGGGTTGTTCTTAACTATGATGTAAAAGTTACACCTCATTCAAGTTGAAAAGTTTCACCTTGGGAATTAAACTTTTACTTTGGAAAAAATTACTTGAAATAACTTTTTACTTCTTTATGATTGGTTGAATGGAAATTAGCACGATTAATTCACTTATCACTTACCTCCCAACTAATACCGCCGCCATCTACGGTATACTAATCACGTTCATCCGATCATCTGACGGTGTAAAATATGCGGAATATATACATAATTCTAGTCCGAATATACAGTTTCATACGGTGCGGTTGCCGAAGCTGGAAGGGTGTTGCCGAAGCTGGACGTTCGGTCTTCGTCCCCAAACTAAACCCTAATCGTGCCGCAGGTGCTGTGATTGCCCTTCCCACCATAGCCGGGGTCTGCATTCAGAGCACAGGAGCTCACTCACAGCGTCGCCAGCCACCATGAAGTTCACTGCGAGTAAGCTACTTCCTTCCTCGCTCTTTGTTTCGAGAAAGATTGGCTTTGAACGAATCCGTACGATCAATGTTCGTCGTATTCTCGATTGAGTACCTGCCTTATTTGTTTTCCGCAATGAGAACAAGTATTTCCTCCCCGATGCTTCTGAATTACTGAAGTCTTAGATTCTCTGTCATGCGCAGTGGGAATGTAATTCGTTACGGGTAGTAGAATTTATGGTCGTTCAAAAACTGACCCCAAAATTCCAAGTCTTGAATGTTATTTTGGGAATTGCATCGCAACGGACGTCTATCGGCAATAAGAAATGTCGAGGTGATCATATAATTTGAGGGACCAGAATGCAGTTCTTCTGCCGGGGACGTAAATTAGGGTTAAATTAGGGTTTAGGGTTTAAGGTCAAAGAGGGATTTTTTGTTACAATTTGCAAGTGCGACTTGGTGTATAGGGAGTGAAAAAAGCGCAGTGAATTGTGGGTCGCTGTGTAGAAATGAAAACCTGTTCAGGTTGATCGGACCTGCTTGGTTCTGTTAGTTGTCACCAATCTGCCCTAATTACATTGGTCGGCTGAACTTCTCATAATCTTAAACATTACTCTTTCAGATGATGTTATAGTTGAGAGGATTAATTGGGAGTAGCAACTGTGTCTGATCTGTATAGGTTCCATTGTGCAGGTGTGAAGCCTGAAGTACCTGTAGAAGCATCCGATCCTAAGAAGAAGTATATGGTACGTTTCGCACCGGTGTTTGGTAATTTTTTCCAAATTATTGACAATTTTTTCCGGATATCGGCTTTCTCAAAGACACAGGCCGCTTGATTGTTAGCTTACTTGGAGTTTCGATTTTAAATTCCTCGTCGTGGCTACCGTACCAACTTAATTTATCTATATTTTTTTAATGATCATCCTCCTTGCTTTTCAGTCAGACAAGGAGGCCCGGAAGGCAAAGCAGGAGATTACAGAGGCTCGCAAGAGGAAACACAAGCCGCACTATGATGTTGAAAAAGTAATCGACTTTACCTTCATGTTATTCTGCTCATAATATCAACATATGTTGTCTCTAAATTGACGTCTGCCACGGAAGTTAAGTGCGATTAGCTATGATTACTCAGAATTCTTAGTTGTTTATTCATCATTTCGTGACCTGGATTCCTGGGGATTATTTCAGATCACTTCTGTCTACTCTCTTGAGTACTTTGGTTCATAATTTTTGCTAGGAATGAACTAATTCGGTGAAGTGAATTACTGTTGCAACTTTGTGTCTGCAAGCTCAGTCTCTAGCTGTTTTATTTTGGTATGGGACTTTATTTGGTGCGTTAGACATCGTTGTTGTGCATTAACTGCCAACTTGTTGGCTATCAATAAGAGATGCCACTTACAGTGAACGACACTTTCATTTGATTTGCTCGACAGGAAGTGGTTTCGGTATGGGAGAAAACGCGCGTAAGGAACATTGAGAAAGAAGATAGGAGCAAGTAAGATTCGGTTGTTTGATCGTATTTAGGAATTGTCGTTATATCTTCATTTCTTGTTTCTGGACTTCGTTTAAATGGGCTAACGTGTTCCCAAATGGTTGCTCTTTTGTGTTTCTTATGACTTCATCCTTAATATGTGTGACGAGTATTTTCAACAGATTGTGGACTGTTATGTAAGAAGGATACACAGGATACTAAGCCATTGACTTGTGATGTTAATTTCAGGCTTATTTCGCAAGTTCTGAAGAAGATGAAAGGAAAAATGCCGGAGATGGCTCTCAATCACATTGTTGCTCGTGCGATGCAAGTATGACAATATTGGATAGTGGATTTTGCCTTGCATTCATTATTTTTATTCGAGTGACTGGAGATGTAATCTATACGGGTCTTGTTCTCATTTTATGTTTGTACTCCCGCAAGCAGTTTGAATGATCCATACTAAGCTTGTTGGCTTTTGATAGTACCTTAATTGTCTGTGGACACGATCTCCTCACACTACCAATTGTCTGGTTGGTCATTACAGAATTGTGTGAAGTATTGCACGCCAGAAGAAAGGACTGCGGTATTTGAAGAGCTTCGACCACATTGCTTGTCCCTAGCGAAGGACAAATATGCACATCATATTGTGATCAAAATGTTGGATAGTGGTAAGTGCTTTAAGGTGGGTACACCTAAAAGCGCCACTTTTTGGTACTGCGCCTAGGAACTATTACTCGTCTGATCAAATTTTCATATAGTCTTCTTAGCAAGCGAAAGCACGTTCCAATGCTCCAAAAAATGCAGCATTTGGATACGATATGCAAAAGTTATTAAGGTTCAAAGTCTGTTTCTAAAAGCGCTTCAGCCAAATAGGTACATAATGGAATTCAGAAATGTACAGCAACTATAGATGGCACTTTTAGGTGAGGTGCAATTTTAGGTGTACCCACCCTATCTGCAGATTGCAGATATGGTGGATTCACTTTATCTGTGGGTCATCAAGTGTTAGATTCTTACCATCTCGTACGGGAAGCTGGTCTTTGTCTTTTTCTCTTGTGACTTAGTCAGTCTACCTTATAATGTTTGGAACCCTTTTCTTTTAGAAAACACAAAATCTTGAAGTTCCATTTTCGAGAGTAATTTTAAAGAACTTTGGGATTGCGGACCAATATTCCAAGTTTGTCCGAGTATTTTAGGAATTTTATTTAAATTTTTTTTTAATCATGGCCGCATCTCAGATAGTGTATGGATTTGAACTACGAACGCTCTATTTGCTACTCTGAAAAGAGAGGCCGTGAAAATTCCGTCTAAATGTTGTTTACTGTGTCCTTGTCCTAGTTTTAATCTAAAATTAGCTGTCAATTTAGTTTGACCTTCTTCCTCTGCAATCTTGATGGCAATTAATTAATTTTGTTCTGGTTTTAGCTAACAAGGCTCAGCTTCAGCAAATGCTATCATTGCTTCACGGCAACGTTGTTGCTCTCCTCCGACATCCACATGCTTCTCCTGGTTTGTCTCTATATCCAATGAGCCAAACCTTTTGTTTGTGTTCCTATTTGTATTTTTGGTTATGGCAATAGCGTGTATGAAGTCATTAGTGACATTGTCTTTGGAATTGCATTTTGTTTTGTATGCCTTGCCTATTTAACTTCATTAATTTTGATTAGGAGTCGTTCTGTGGGAAATTTTCTTATTTTTATATTTCCTTCTGTTATGGGGAACAGTGGTGGAGCATGCTTACACTCTTGCAAATGCTGCACAGAAGCTCGAGCTTCTTTCTGAGTTCTATTCTCCTGAGTTCCGACTCTTTAAAGGGCTGAGTACTCCTGGAAAGGGCAGGTAAGAATCTTCGTTAATGAGCCAGGAGTTCCAATTGTAGTTTTTACTGTTGAATGCACTTGAATTAATATTCTGCTCGCTATTCTGGTGGTAGACTGGTGGAGTTTTTTGCTTCCGAGTCGGCTGCAAAAAAGAGGTCTGTGCTGCAGCATATGACATTGGCTTTACAGCCTATTCTAGAGAAAGGCATTGTGGACCATAGCATCATTCATCGAGCTATTGTGGAATACCTGAGTGCGTCGAAGAAGGTATTGTATTTGATTTGTGTTGATTTTGTAAATAGTATCATTTCGACTGTCTTCACCTGCTTTGTATTTTGGCTGCCTCGATTGTGTGGTGATGTAAAACTGAAATTGATTTAATGGCCTTTGCTGTTATATCAGAGCATGGTTGCTGAAGTAGTGCAGCAACTGTCGGGCGGCCTTCTAGTCCGCATGGTGCACACACGCGATGGTGCTAAGATTGGTGTGACCTGTGTCATGCATGGTAATAACAAGGTCAGTAATTTGCTTCCCCTCTGTGTATGATGAGTAGACAGTTCTTACATATTTGTCTCGTTCCTGACGCTCTAGGTTGGTTCCTATGGACATGGATGTCTTCGACAATCATATGCCTGTTGTTACTGGAACTGAATCAACAAGAGTAGCCTATCCAATTGCTATGTTACGCTCGATGTTCAGTAATTGTCCCCTTGAGAGCAAAGTAAATGTATTTCCTACTAGTGTGTGGCATTTGTGTGGGCAATGCTGGCAAGGATGTTAATTTTTCATTCGTAGCGTCTTTGTGAAAAGCTATGTGCCTAACTACATTCGAACTACAGGAGAGGAAGAAAATTATTAAAGGCATGAAAGGTCATGTTGCTAAGATTGCTCGTGATGACCATGGTTACATGGTAAGTCTGTTTGTTATTTTCAAATTTGATTTGATTTTTTTGATATATATACTTTTTTTTACTTTGTATTGGGTCTTTTTGTAGAGTAACAAGTTTGACGGGAGTTGCGATGTGCTCCTTATTCCCTTTGATTGGTTGTCCCAGGTGTTGTTGGCGATCCTGGATGTTGTTGACGATACCAAACTTGTCACCAAGGTTTGCGTCTATGTTCCCCGTGACTTCTGTACTCCTTGCTATGTACTTATTCCCTGCGTTCTCCTTTTACTGCTATTCAGTTAGTTAATCAAATCCCTGATTTCCTGGGATCTTGCAGATTATCATCAAGGAACTTATGAAAGAATTGAAGGATCTGGCATTGCACAAGGTATGTATAAATTCAGATCAAGGATTGTGGGAGGGATGCTTGGTTGTTCGACGCCTAATCCAACAAATCATCTTTTTACTTGTGCCAAAATTAATTGTTGTCTCGCATGTGGGCAGTTGTATCTAAAGTGCTAAAGGTTTTATTCTACCAACTGATCACCATTTGTACTGAAGAAGTATGTTTTTTTGTCCAGTTTGGACGCCTGGTGTTGCTTCATCTCCTTGCTCCTCGAGTTCGTCGCTACTTCCCTGCAGATGTTTTAGCTGCTTTGGAGCCACCAGCCCCCTCTTCAGTTGATGGTATGCTTTCTTGGTTATGTGCAATTGTTAACGTCAATGAGTTTCTGTCGTCAATATAATTGTTAAGTTTTTGTAACAGAAATTCCATTCAGTTCTACATGAAGCCATTGCAGATAAATGTGGTGCTTAATTATGCAAATCCTTTTCCACCAGATGTGAAGTGCAGAATGCATGTCTCCGAGTTATTTATAAACTGTGAAATTTCTTGTTTGTTTCCAGACAAGGACTTAGTTGATGAAGATGAAGCCATGGATGAAGCCGTGGATACCCCTGCAGCTACTAGTAATGACTCTAAAAAGGGCGGCTCAAAGAAAAGGGCCGCCAAGAGAGGTAAAGCCTGAGAACTTACCAAGTGCGATTGATGGCGTGTAATCGATATGGAAGTGAGTGCAAATTTTGTCACTTGCATACCCTAATCTCACTTTTTAAGAATTTTTTGGGTGTATTCTGCAGCTAAAAGTGAGGGGGTTCCAGAACCTATGGACGAAGACGAGGATGAGGAAGATGGAGACGGGGGGTCTACTGTTAGCAAGAAGGATCCTTCTGTGCGTCGATCTGAATTACTTTCGAAGAGTGGTCTAGCTAAGGTGAGAAACTGTTTCAAATTGAGTTTTGGAAATCCGGGGGGCACTGCAAAGCTGTCAGATTATGTCAATTTTCTGTAGAGGGCCATTAATGTCTTTTTGACGATGTAGGAATACCTGTTGTGTGATACCAACAGCTTGTACTTTGCTAGTTGTAGCATCAATAGTCCTGCTATCTACAGTTCATTCATTCTGCTTATGTATGTTTTTCAAATCTTATTGATTTTTGGAAGACGCAGAATGGATAGCTGCTATTCTCACATCCTTGGTTGGATTTTCTGTCCAGGACTTGGCTGAGATTTGTCGAGCTAATGCGAAGGAAATGCTGCAGTCACAGTGGGGCACGGAAGTAATTTACGAGGTACTCGTACTATTATATACCGCTCCTCTTGTTCATGACCTTCAATTTGGTGCTTTCACTTTGAAACCTGGGTTGATTTACTGTTTGTTTTGACTCTGTTTCTTTTAGGACTGAAGATAGATCAGGGAATTCTAAGTAGCAGGGCTTATATGTTTAAGAGAAAGAGAGAGGAGGTTTATTCAAATTCAGCAATAACGTTCATTGTGTGCAGGTTGCAATGGGAGGAGTAAATGGAGAGTTATGGAAAACAATACCTGGTGCAATATTGTCTTTACACAAAGAAATCGCCGATTTAGCAACTATTGCAAATCAGGAAGAGGAAGATGTACATATTATGGAGCAATACTTTTCTAGTCCGACATTACGGAGGTTGATATTGAATTCAACTCCTCCACCAGACGGAGTTCAGGGTCCATCATTCTCTGCTGTTTTTTGGTCTATTGCTTTGAAAGACAAATGCAAGCAGTGGGCACAAGGTCACAGGTAATTGTCCTCGTCGTGTTTTCTGTCCTCTTTGGGATTTGACATTTCAGAGTTGAGTTCCATCAACGTTCTTTCTCTAGTTGAACCGTGATTTTTTTGGAGAACTTTCTAATGTGCCATCTCTTGTGTTCATTGTAGTCAAAGGGTGGTATCAGCTTACAGAGAGTGCGCAGACTTAGTCGCGAGGGAGGCGGCTAAAACTGAGATTCAAGCTCTTATCGATTCTGGTTGTCTGAAGCCTGTGACTACTTCGCAGAAAAACAAAAAACAGCGACAAGGTTAAGTTTGTCATCCACAGAACACTTCCCAACTAGGGTGGATATATGATTATTGACTAGATTTAGCATACGACAAGCTTTTAGTTGAGTTTCGATGGAGTGCAAGCAATCTCCAGCTGAATTTTGAGGATCGGGTTCTGCCAATTAGACCCATTTGGATTAATTTGACGCAACTTGTATTTTTATGTGTTCAAAGTCTGTTCTTACCACAAATCAATGCGCCATATGCATGGAGTCGTCTCTTGACTGTGGCTGACGTCAAGAACTTCGTCAAGAGACTCCCTTTTGTGACCTGGTTTTGAGTCACTTGCATGGACTTCTTCTGGATTTACAATTGATACGATGAATATAGTGTATTACGCACCCCCTGGCTTGCATTGGTGCGACTTTAGACGCCTGCAGGATTACTTCGTCACCGATTTTTCACTAAGCGAGATCTTACCTGTCACCCAACTTGGGCCCTTTCAAGTCCAGGGTGACTGCATCCAAGTCTGCACAACCCTGACTACGTTGCCTACAAACTCGGGATCTTTCATCTTCAGCACCGCGAGGAAGAGTTGTGCTGTCTGAGACACCGTCAACGTGATGGCAATGTTTCTCAACCTCTTGAACAACCGTATGAACTCGATGGCAATTTTCAGCATCATCTCCTCTTCTTTCTCCACTCCTTCCATGATGTTCTGTCGATTCTCTGTAGCTAAAGCGGCCAGCTGTTCCAGGGGCTCAGCAGATTTGATGGTCAAGTAGCAAATCGCAACCGAGTCCAGCGACACCAGCATCAACAGGAGCTTGGACCACGAGGGAGGAGAGGTCTTGAAGACTTCCACAAGTGGTGCAAAGACTCCTCTCACACACGTCAACACCAACGCCACCAACGCCACCTGCACCCAAACCCCTTTACTCTTTCAATTCAGAGACTTCTCAATTACTAGTTTGCATTCTATGTGCTTTCTGTTTACAGTTTGTCTGCATTCTATGTGCATTTTATGAACATTTTGAGAGCACTTCGTGTGCATTTTGTGTGGCATCCAGTGCAGGCCTTGTTGCTTATGACTGAGCACGTCGTTATGCGCACCTGTCTGAGGGTTTGTGCAAGCTCTTTGATCATGCTCCGTTTTCGCTTCTCGATGTAGCAAAACAACCCCATGAGTTCTTTGCTCACTTTGATGACGTAGCCCTTGTCTGATTCCTTGAGAGCGCTGCATGCACGACCTTCGTCTTCCCCGCTGTGTCGGGGTGTATACTCAGGATACGGTTCTTCCTCCTCCCCCTGCTCATCATTTTGGAGGCTTCTCATCCCTTTCCACTCTCGGAGCTCACTGTGAAAGATGTCATGCCATTCGCTCCCTGGTTTCACCTCTTCCTCACCTCTTTTGCTACAGGCTTTCTTCTCTTCAAGGTGGTGGTCATGATGTCCGCCTGGTGAATGGTGATCTGAATGCGCATGATCTCTTTTGGTGTACTTGCAGTGTTGCTGATGCTGCTCGTCGTTTCCAGGTGAGGGGGCTCGCCCTTTGGGTGCCATCTCGCATCGCACAATCACTCGGGACCTCCTTGGGTGATTATCTTTCTCATCCTTGAAGTTGGTATGCATACAAATGGACCTTGCCGCATGTCTGAGATGAGTCTTTTGAGTGTAGGTAGGATTTAATGTCCGTGATCTGCAATGTAGAGCAAACAGGCTTGATGTGTTGATGAACCGTGCATGCTTTGAAGCGTGGGAGTGTGGTGAAGCTGTGCTTGGAGTGGCATGATTTCGGACAGCATCCAGTGTGAGGTTCATGTTGAATTAATAACAAGTCTGGTAAGCAATTGGATTTGCTACTAAGCTGTGTGCTAGGTCAGATGTTTACAGGGCTTTTCTTTCCGATTGCGAGGGCAAGCAGCATGTGTGATTCTTCGAAAGGTTTTCTCGGCTTTGTGAATGACATGACTGTGCACCGACAGCCGTCCCATCTTGGAAGGAGAGAACCGTGAGAGTGGGGGACGAGTGGAGGTCTTTGTGAGCAAAGAGTCACATCCCTGACTCCACACTGAGGCATTATCATTTGAGATCTGGAGGGTAACTTGTCAAGAGGTGCAAGGAAATTACACCTAGAATCTTCAAAGAATGTAAGCATAGAAGCATTGTTCCTATTTTTATAATAGGAATTTCTTAAGTGCTTAATGTAGATTTACTCAAATTGATTTTAGGCTCTCGGTCGTGTTTGATGAGTGCACATTTCTATGCAAGAATTTAGATGGTTCAGTTTTGGTATCATGGTCAAGATTTGGTGCAAGTATCTTAGTTTTCTACTTATAAGTGGGGATGAAAGTGGGCATCCATCTTTCAATGCCATGCAAGAAAAAGAATGGGGTGGTAGAAGGCCCACTTGGGCTTTGTGTACTTGTAATCAGTAGTGGGTTTCTCTCAATGCTTATTGAGCTACCTTCAACAAATTAGGTCTTAGTTTTGGTGATGTTGCACTTAGTGACAACACCATTGGTTTTTTCTTTCATTGTCCATCAAAGAAAAAAAATATTTAGGTTTTTATTTATGCTAGTGAAAAATAATAATCTATTCATTTTGGGTCCACACTAAGACCACCAAGACTTCATAATCACCCTTATAAAAGGGATATTACATACTATCTACTATTGTTGTTCCATCTAGAAATGATAGTCTATTTTGAATGTCATATTTTTTTTTAAGGTTGTTTTGAGTAGGTGAGAATAATGTGTCTTTGTCACTAGTTTTATTAAGGTTGCCATGAATATATGCAAAGTTCTTAATTGATTCTAGTGATATAAAAATAATTTGGAACTTGTTCTAATTATATTTTCTACAATATAGTCAATGAAATTGGCACAAATTTTTTTAACATAATTGTGGATTATCATTTGAGGATAGAGGGAATAGTACATTTTTTATCAAGTTGTATGTGAATTCAATGAAAGTGGTTGATGTATGTTTCAAGACTATAATGTGTTTTTTGGCAACAAATTCAATTTATGTAGCTACTAAGAAGGAAGAAGTAAGAAGAAATGATATGTTATTTCTAATTTTTTTCATGGTGTACTCCTACTATCCCAAAATGATCTTGTTGGATAAAATGTTTTGGATTAAAGCTAAAAATAATATTTTTGAAACATGTCATTCACTATAAGTAGAATTCAATGCATCCTTAGCATTTTAAGACTTTGAGCTTCAAAAGGTATTAAAAAGTAGAATTTAGAAGACATTTTCAAGCCAAAAACATTAGTAGGCGTTTAGTTGTTGAATGTGAAATCATCAATCTATATGTAGACAGTGAGGCAAAGGTATCCACCCAACGGATGGTAATAGGAGTAGATTTTTTAATTTTATTACCTATCTACCCAAATGATTACACACGCATAATTGTATTTTTAATGAGCAGTTTATCCACTAATCAATATAGAATATATCTAGTATTTAGTATATATTCTATATATATTCAATATTGAGTATATATTTATTATTCAATATGTATTTGGTGTTCAATATATATTCAATATTCAGCATTAAATCAATGACAGTAAAGTGGGTTTCAATTTATTTATTTATTTCAAATCAATGGCCAAGAAATTGTGTGTTTATGTACTCCAAGAACTTGTTTGATGAGGTGGATTTTATAAATCAAATCAAGACTTTTTTTGTAATCTCTTCGATAAGTTCTTATCTTCTTAAACCATTGGGGGTTTACACAATGCTTATGAATGTTATTTAGAAGGTGGACAATAATTGGTCTTTACAACTTCAACAAGATTATAAGATATGTGATTATTCTTGCCTAATAAATAAATTTGTGAATTTAATAATTCAAGTGCTACTTGTATTTTTGGAGTTATAAAAATCTATTAAACTTTTCAAATGTATTGTAACTCAAGATCCTTAATCCCTAAAGTACTAGCATGCATTTTTTAGCAACATAGAAATTTGGGACAATACTTATGATTAGAGATTTTCATATTTTAAATTGAAATTTTAACAGAAAGTAGGGACAAGGAATATCTTTATATGTACCAAATTTCATGAAATTTGAAAATATGAATCAAAAGTTATGGTTTCATATGTTACTTTTTTCCTCAACTAGGTAGTTTGGGTAGGTAAGAAAAAATCACTTTTTCATAAATAAAATTTTTAAATTCTTTTTCTAAATTTATATATATATTGAAAACTTTTAATCATTCCATTTTGATTAATGAATCAAAATTTATGAGGAGTTTTAGTTTCTAGGCAATTATAGAATATCTAATTTTCTACCTTAAAATAAACTTTAAAGTCCTTTATCTTTTGAAATTTCAATATTTTTTGGGAAAGAAAATCACAAGATGTAGATTGTTTATTACAACCATTGGAATTGGAATTTTCCAATTCCATAACAAATTAAATTCTTTACAATTTTGTATTTTGAGTCATTTTCTACTTCTT
Organism: Thuidium tamariscinum; assembly: GCA_947034885.2. Taxonomy (NCBI): domain Eukaryota; kingdom Viridiplantae; phylum Streptophyta; class Bryopsida; order Hypnales; family Thuidiaceae; genus Thuidium; species Thuidium tamariscinum. The sequence goes on from OX344751.2 coordinate 14,260,225, forward strand.
TCTATTTTCTAATTTTTTCACTACAATTCCAAATGACGTGAAATTTTTTAAGCATGTATCCGACTTGTCTTAGAAAAATAATCCGAAGAAGCACCACCATTTGGGACATTTTTTCATAGAAAAGTGAGCTTGTGAAGTATAGCTACCTTGTTTTTTGGAAGGTCAAAAAAATAATTTGAGTGAATTTGAATGTTTATATCTTGCAATCCATGAAGTGAACATTTTTGAAATTTTTCCACATGATCTCAAATCATCATACTACAAGATCCTATGGTTATTATGTGTTTAAAAAAAATTCAAAAACTTGGTACTTGTAATAAAAATGGTAGTTTTAGAGCATTTTTGGTGAAAACATAGTCAAGAACTTAAAGGGTTAAATACAAGTCTATATTAAAAATCTGATTAAGACTTTAAGAGCCCAATATGTAAGTGCTTCTTTTCCAAAAATTTAAAAGGTACTGGAAGGAAGTATTATGGTTTTTAGTCTTTTTGCTAAATTATTAGTCTTTGAAAAGTTAGAATTAGGAAGACTAACCAAGTTAAAAGCAATGAAGACTCCTTTTAAAGCACCAAAGACATATAGGGATGTGTAAGGTAGATGTACTCATTACTAATCAGTGCCCCATCAACAATAAATAGGGTACCCTATTTCCAACCAAGATTGGAATGAATTTCTATTTTCTCCTTGAAATGTATGTCACTCTTTGTACTTTTTTAAAGGTTGGACCAATAAATAAATGACACATACACTAGAAGGGGGAGGGGTGATTTAAGTAGGAATTTAAGGTAAAAGAACCATACTATAAGGTCATGTATTTTCAGTAGGATTTGCTTAAAAGCATGTGTCTAGGACTTGCATTAATGTACACGTTCTAAAGGTCAGTCCCTACCGTTTCAGTAGCGACCTCTGACTTTCCAGCGCGAGAGAATGATAGTGACGCACGATTACGATTTACAGTCGCCCTGGGGAATTCACCGATTCCTGATTTATTGTTTTTTAACTTCTCGTAGGATTGGGACACTTGGCGCTGTGACCTCGTCGACAGAGATAATCCGCTAAGAGCTTGCATTTTATTCGATTGGATATTCTATTTCTTTTAAAAGAGATTCCATTGTACACGTTTCCAGTCCTCATATACGGTACGTATAAACACGTTGCGATATTGCTTTTTATTTCAAAAAATGACCTTCCTTGCGGATGGACTTCTGGCTACAATACTCTTTTTTGGAGTGTCCGCTTTAATACTACTGCACATATCAATATCTCACTCTCATGGTCACTGAGAGCTATTGACATGCTTGACACCATATAACCTTCTACTTCTCAACGTACACGCTGCACTGTACAGTACTACCCTCCTAGAATGAAGAAGCGTGAACTCCTTCTTCTTTGATCCCTTACATCTACATAATTAACGGAACTGCACTTACTTTCTACAACAGCTACACGCCTCCAATAGGCTGTAGAAGCATATCCGGCCACAATATCATTCGCCCATTCACTTCTTTGATGGTCTTACTCTTCAACTGCTCGACCCAACCAAGTGGAAATGGACAAATTTTCGATGCTCCACTTTCAGTGAATGATGTCACTTTGATGCACCTCCATGTTGTCGGAATAACTTTCTTGGCGAACTTGGAACCTGACAGTCCCATCACTATAGCTTTCACAATCTCCTCCTTAATACCTACAGTGTAAGCGAAAACTCTCACCACGTCGCCGCAATCCATTTGCCACCATCCGTGCAGACCTAGTCAAACTCGGTCTTCAAATTGCAGGGTCGACCGCTGAGAACAGGAGTAATTACTGACACAGTTCAGGTAGTGGATGCGGTCCACAAACACTACCTTCATAGCTTCGTTTTCCCTCAATGTCAGGAGCAATTCAAGAATTCAGAAATTCCCTCACTCCTCATGGACAGCACGGCAATCGACGGCACGTTCTCACTCTCAACATTATTTCATTAACACTGAATTTCAATCCCCTGGACAAGTGACAAAACTTCGGGATCGACACTCTCTCTAATTCCCCACTAATTTCTTCATGTCCACAGAAGCTCACCGTATCGTTTTCCAGAAATTTTCACGTCACCGAAGTTCAGTACTGGGACATGACATACTTCAATCATAACTGTACATGAAGAACCTGTCCTGACGGGCAACTTCAAGAACCCGTTGACACATGTGAAAAATTTTGTTACCTCCAATTCTGTTATGTCTATGTGACACTCCTTCGATTGACTTTTGCTCGCACTTCCCTACACCACATCCGACGAATACTTCCCTACCTCTTGCAAAGAACAAGCACTTCCTTTTCTGTCCTCTTCTTTCACCTTCTTCGCAACGCCAGTCTGTTTCAACAAAACCATATCCAAATTCTTAGGCTGGACGTTCTCCTTCATGGTTTTCGAAACTGCAAATGAACAGTGACGAATGTTAGATGTACATTGAAGAAGTCAAAGTTCTTGCATGATTACTTTGCTATCCAATTACCCTGCAAGCACCGCCTACCACCGCCTGTGGTCTCCGTCTCTATCGTTTTGCGTTGATCCCTGTACATGGACAACAGTGCAGGAGTCCGTATGGACTGCTGACTCTCTCTCATTCTCTCATTCCTTTAACCGGTACTTGCTGATGCCATTATACACACTGCATTCCTTTCGAAGGTTGGCATACGCTAGGCCAAGGAACCTGTTCCCAACTCCGATTACTGAATTTGAAATAACCAACTTCCATCCATGCAGCGCGACCACTTCAATTCTCAGTCACAGTGAATGAGCAGTACTTCGATGCATAATACTGTCAACAGGTCCAATTGCAACCTCCATCATTTACACACATTTACGTAAAGTACCTCAAAATCTTCAGATTAAAACAACAAATTCTCCGTTGACTAAAAACACTTCTCCCCGTGCACTGTAGAATGAGTTTCTGAATGTCAGAAGCCCATGGACACACAATCACACTTACATTTCTGGTACATCTCATGTCATATTCTTTTTACGCAAACACATCAGCCTACCCTGACCTCGTAATTCTTTGCATCCTTCTTCATGACGTCTTAAACTTCTTTGGCTTTACGTGATTCAGTCCGGAAAAATGCACTCCTACAACAGTCCTTGAAACATACACGCCACTTCTACTGTGACGGCCCCGGAGGAAAAATGTGGAACTACCAATCACCCATCCAACATACATTTTTTATCATTCACTCTGCCGTCTGAATTCCCACATGTGCTCTTCCCTCCTGAAAATTAAAGACATAACCTCCTTTACTCATGTACCTCTTTCATTCAATGAGAAGTCCATGTCCACTCCTGCTACCGAAAACAAGCCACTGTTCTTACTTATGCGTTCACAGTTCTCATGTCATCTTATTTGAATTGACAATTACCAGCAACTTTAAAAACTTTTTCCTACATGCCAACATTCTCTGTTCAAATACAATCATCAATGAACCACACTTCCGCATCCCCTCCCTCAATTTCGTATATGCAAACCCCCCTCCCAGAAATAAAACCACTTCTAAGACAAGACGGAAATGAAGTGACCTTCTGTTCATGAACTCCCCACTACATATTCAACATTGGTTGACCTTATAGTTCCGTAGGATAAACACGTCAACAGTGCACCTGATAGAGCACCTACTTCTTCACAATGCACTTCGGAATTCAATTATTCTCATTAACAAACAGGGTTTTCTAAATTCGTGTGCTACAAGGCTCATGTTTTCAGTCAATCCAACTTCTTAATCAGTGACATTCACATACTACTTAAGAGACGCATTCAACAACAATCTTCAGATGCTCAAGAAATGTGTTCAGTGACTTCCATTCTCTGACTATTATCACTACCCACTACAAACATGTGCTTTGAAAGATTCCTTTTCCCTCCACATGACCACGTTACCCAGGGCTAATTACATCCCAGACATTGGAGTCCCAACTATGGACACTCATGACTGTAGAGCACCGAACCTACTCAACATTCGAAGAGGACATACCCACAACTTCTCAATGCAATTCGAGAGCAAGTCAAACTTACCCAGAACTAGATTCCACTACGACGACATGCTGGATTAATTACCTTTGTCCACTCCTGAGTTCACTCCAATTCTTGGCAACTCTTCCCCTTCACCAACGCCATCTTCGTTGACCTGCACAAAACCTACCTGTACAGCACAGAAGAATGCAGTGCCAATGTATGGAGATTTCCAGTAAAAACATGATGCTTTCCTGTTAAATCAAGAATATGAACTCGACCTCACTGTACTTGTAACCTCGGAAGCATGCATTCGTGCCCTGCACTTCAGAGTGTCCTGTACCAGTCACAGATTCAATACGCTCTCTATGTCATCAAAGAAAATCATCCTCTATACATAATCACTTTCATTGCTCGATTGTGCTCTCCTTGTCACAAGAACTGCATAAAAAAAAATTCTCACACCATCCTCACATGACATCAGCATGTTTTCATTATGAACTTCACCTCTCTAGATTTCTGAAGACGTAGAAGCTCGTCTTGGAGAATCCGTATTCTCTCGTCTACAGCCTCCTCCTTCGACACTGGAGTCCTAGAGCCACAACCTTCTTTCATCGTCATCAGCGTCTTCGGTGCACAGTGAGACTCCTACAAAAAATATATACAAAATCCTTATTCTTTTTGCATGATACAGATCTTTGACGTCAACCCTCTCCCAGGGAATAAAGGAAGCATCACTATAAACATGCTCTAATGATTTAATACGTCATCGGCGTCCGTAAGGTGCATCAATTCATGTAATCATTTTCAGCATTGTCGTCATGAAGGTCTCCATTCCCAATGACCCGCATAAAAAATTCAATAATATAAGAGCAGCACTTCTTCTTATTCTTACACGGCTCAGGGTACTCAGCTTCTTATTCTGCTTCACACGTAAACCGACAAACGCATAAGAGAATGAACCACAAACACCTTTTTCTCTGTAAAACGTTCAAGAAGGAGAAGACGACTTTCGAAGCCCCCCCCGTTCACACTAAAAACTTGAATGATTTACAGCTTGGTTCCGCGGCGACTCCATGTCAAACTCATCGCGCAACAGAAGTGTTCCCTTCCCCTTGCAGTTACTGCCGTCCACCTGAGGTGAGGGAATTTCCTTGGTACCTTTATTTGTCGCACTGAGAATTCCCTTCCAATGACTTCCACTGACGTCGTCTGGCTTGGAGTCATCCACAATTTTTTGACACTTGTACTTTAGTTGCATCTTCCTATTTCGCATGCACTTCGTTGCGGACCTCTCGAACATCTCTCTAGCCCGGTGTGAGAATCCCTCAAACTCCCACTCCTTCTGCAGAGCTTGCCATATACTGTCGACCACATGCTTCGGATGGTGATTAATGTTGTCCATTGTAGGATCCAGACGTCCACACTGACCTCGTAGTGCAGAACGCCAAACATGCTTGTGTATTCCTTTGGCTTTGGCCATTCCGTCCACATGCAACACGTACGGACGCTTCTTGAATGCTTTGCGGTTGTTCATGAGATCCGTGGCCTGCTTCTGCCTCAAACGATTCAACCTTCTCGTCCGCACTACTCTCTACTGAGGGGTTTCGTTCTCAGGAATCGGCAAGTCCTTCTGTGAATCAGACCCCTCTCTCGCTGAAGTCCTAGTCATTTGCGTCTCTCTTCGACGTCTGGCCTTAACAATGTTGTATGTACGTTGACTCCAAGTTTTGGGTGCATCAACATCGGCCGAATTCTCTGCACCAGATGCAGCCGGCCCGCCTTCTGAAAGAGGTCCGGAAGACGCCGGGAGCCCACTCAAGGCCCTTCTAGACTGCATCAACACCCGAAAAACCATCTCCTGAAACTGATTACCAAAAGCGGCTGCCAAGTGTGCATGCGCTGCATCTAAACTCGCCGATGCTGAAATGCCATCGTCATGCTCTATCTTCACTTCCTTCTCCACCTGAGGCGCTGGAACAGCTCTACTCTTGTTCGCTTCCATGTCAATTTCGACTGTATACATGCTGTCCAAAGAAACATCCGTGCTGTACCCATCACCCTGTTGAATTCTGTCCATTCTTTCGCTCCAGACAAGTACCTGCTTACAGTAACAGACTTCGCGTAAACTCTTTCTGAACTCATTCCATCGAGTACCAGTTCAGAAAAGTGAAATTTCAGTCACATGTCCCTTCATTTTCGAAATTGAATTTAACAAAATTTGGAATTGGCACTTACTGCTTCCTCATAGGGCGCAGCGACTTGGGTATCAGTCCTCCTCAAGATATCAAGCTCCTCCTCCGGTCGACTATAGTTCGCCTTCTCATGAAATTCCGAGTTACATTTCGCAGGACCTCCTGAGTAGACAGAAGAAGCCTCTGCGAACTCAGCTATCCTTGGACTCCGTCGTGGAGTTTTCCCAACCCGCACTGTAGGCTGCCTGGTTTTTCCTCTCGGAGATGGCGATGCTTTCTCTGCACGCCCGAAACTACGCTAACACGGCATTCACTGTGAATAAGAACGTCTTCCACTATGACCACTTTTACTATTATTGAGAATCTTAATATGGCAGGTGCACTCCGCAGACTTCACAATCAATGTACATTCCGTAGGTGAAACAAATCGGCCACGTGAAAATGGGTCAACCGCACTACCTTTTCCGTGTTCCACCTAAATTTAAGGAGAGGTAATTCCATGGCAACCAGTAATATCACTTTAGTTTCTCAGACAATGCCAAAAAAAGCCTAAATGTAGATGCATTCTTTAAATGCTGAACTCGAACTCCGTGCTCCATGACGGCTGGACGTCGAAGCTTTCAACACATCAAACCTACCTACTTCATGGAACCTCCAATGAAGAAAGACGTAGAGTTTCCGAGAGGATCTAATGCAACCTGCGGTGCGTTCCTATAATTTGTCTTCTCCAACTCCTCATCCTCGAATTCTGCATGGAGTGCATGTCTAAAGAAAACTGTGGGACACAAGGAGCTCATGAAACGATTTTCAGTAGTCCATGTAGATTCAAAGAGTACCTCACACATCAAAAAAGGTTCTCTTCCCTCAGAGTTCACAGACAGTAGTGACTGAAGGAATGCATGCAGTGCATGCTAGGTAATGAAGACGACACCATCGAAGCTGTTGTCTGATATGCTTAAGTAGTCCAGGAACACTACATGAAGTCCACGGTATTGAAGAAAATATAAGTACGCACCTTTCTGGAATTAAACCAAGGATTCGCATCATGTCGTTGTTCCTCTGCACATTCTTGTTGCGCATTTCCTCGTAAGACGAGCAATGCTCTGTTGAAGCCATCCTGTTCAAGTGCACAGGAACACGAGAAACGTAAGCAACGACAGGTCTACTAATACATTTTCTTCAATAAAATCAAACGCCACCTCTACGTTGTGAAACTGAAAAACGCCCACCCCAGTAATCCACCTACCCAGTTCAAAGGCATTTGAAGTCAACCTCATTCACTCAAGAGGAAAGCAATCCAAAGCCGCTCATTCAATAAATTTTAAGTATCAATACAACCACAGATGAGGAAATCCTGCCTTCCACTCTGCTGTCGTTACGGGCGAAAAGGAATTCGTGTACCGTAGTGCGCCAAGACTACTCATCAGTCACACCGAATTTCTCAAGTAAGCCATACTACGAGCTACATGCATGGAGTACTATTCCCGTGCTGCTTAAAACAAATATAAATAAATGCCATGTCACGGGGGAACAAGTGACCCACTTTCCGAGGAGAAGAGGATGCCTTCCAAGTACTTAGGGTTCAAAAATACGAGCGACGTTAACCCTAATCAATTTTCTCATTCTCTGCTTGCCGAGCGGCATCTAATCTTCTTGGGCGACAGTTCGTAGACAATGGAAGTAGACACGGCAAGCGGCGACGGGACATTCTCTCTGTTGGCTAATACACTGAATGCCCTTGAGCGCTCTCGTGCCAACGAGAGGTTGCTCGGGAGCTACAAATGCCCTTGCAATCTCTGCATAGGAAGAGGGCGACCAGTACTGCGGGACACAATAGAGACGCACTTATGTCGACATGGATGAGATCCAACTCTCACCCACTCTATGCTGCTACGTTGTCGTGATATAAATAAGTACACTATTTAAAATGTATAGGTATTTTGTATTTAAATTAGATTTTAGAATTCAAATTCTAGAATCTATATTTATGTTTGAAGTTCAACACTAAAATGTTGAATTGGAGGGTTTTTATGAAGTCATGAGATTTAGAATCTTAGGATTCTTCTTTGACTTTAGTTTTTACCTCCATTTAGTTTAGTTGAAGTTTAATATCTAATTTTAATCTTATATTTTATCTATATGTTTAGAAGATAAGATTATGAGTTAGAATTAGTTTATTTTTTAGTTTGATCTTTGAGTTTCATTGGCTTTGGAGAGTAAACTTGAACTTATGTTCTTGTTCTTTTCCTTTGGTCAATAGTTGTTTGGAGATCCATTTGGGCATCTCCCACTTAACTTAGGGTTGGTGAGTGATCTTCTTCCTCCTCTTAAGGGGGTTTGGAGAGTTTTTCATGAGGAGTTTTTTTGGTTAGTTGGTGTGTAGAGAGAGAAGTGTGTGTGTGTGTGTTTTGGAGAGTTTTGGCCGAATTTCGGGTTAATGTAGCTCATTGAGCATGAAGAATTGAGTAATGAAATTTTGACATGACATTTCTTATGTTTAGAGCTTTCCAAGGAGTGTTCACAAGTTGAATTTGGAGTTAAGAGTCAAAAGTTATGAGAGTTTGAAATTGTGAAGACCCAAGTATCTCCATTGAGAGGTCAGAGGCTTCAACAAGCTATAACTTTTGTAATACTTGTTTGTTTGACTTGAGATTTGGAGGGTGTATTGTCCTTGTGTGTATCTTTCTAAAAAGATATGATACTTGTCGTTTACAATTTTTATCAAAAAGTTATGAGGTGCCAAACTTTGGAGTGGAGTTTGGACTTGAAGGAGGGAGGCCGTATCTTCAACGCCCACAACTTTTGGTCAGTTTTTTTTATGGAATTGAAACTTTGAGACGTGATAAATCATCATTTTATCTTTCCAAATTGAGTTTATTTGTATGAATTGGAATTGTGATGCAAAGGTTATGTAGTATCAAAGGTTGAAGAATTTCATACCTTCTTATTTGAGAAGGCCGAGACTATACCTTTCATAACTTTTGGATAATATCTTAGATCATTGTGATATTTTCAAAAGTTATAGATATTAGTGAGAGATTTCTAAATTTCTCTCACACTTAATATTTGGAGTTTTCAATCAAAAGTTATTGAGATTTAAAGAGGCAGTGATTGTTTAGGAAGAAGGAAGAGGACCTCAACTTTGCTTTCATATAACTTTTGGACAGTATCTTAGAATAGGCTCAAATTTTGTGAGTGATTAGTTCATGCTCTTAGCTTTCTAAATTGCTAAAGCACTTAGTATTTGAGTTTCTAAAGCACCTGTGATATTGGATGGAAGGTCGCAGCTTGTATGAAACTTAGTTTTACTTAGTTCTTGTTAAGATTTCTTCAAGTTTGAAAGTGAAAGAAGTTTTCAAGACTCAAGGTTGAAGATTTGAGACTCAAGGGGGGAGAAGATTGAAGATTCGTGTGTGTGACTTGTGGCTTGTTTTTCCTAGCCGGTTTTGGAGGCTAGTTGTTATTTCAATTTTTGCATCGTAAACTTGGTTGCGGGCTATGAAGTCATTCTTATGACAGTTATTAGCCCCATTTTGTGTTTGTGGCGACGAAGTGGGGTTAATGGCCCACATGGTCGATCTTTTATGTTGTTCCCATTGATGAAAGGCGCTTCCTGGTCATCGTGGGTTTGAAGTTTAGGGGCCCATCATCCGGACGGTCACTCGTGTTGGCTGTCCCATTTTACCCGTCCGAAGCCTTGTTTCTTATTACACACCCTTACCCTTGGCCCCATAGAGCCATCACAGGATAGGCTTATAGAAGATTCAAGTGAAGATTGAAGTGAAGATCGAGTGAAGATTCAAATTTTCGACATTACCTGTCACTCACTCAACGACTTGCAGCTAGGCATCCCGCGTGTTCCCTAAGGGCGCTCCTCTCTATCCGACATTTGGTGCTTCCACTAAGAGAGCTTAGGGGCGGTTGTTGAGTTGAAGATGGAAGACCACGGAGGGGATATTGATGGAGGGACTAGTAGTCGACCTCAAGTTCCCATGGATGACCAAGGAGAGAACGTTGGAGGAAGACCTACCGGTTGACCTCAGATTCCCATGGAAGATCTTTTGGGTGCATTAACAATGTTCATGCAACAACAAAGAGCTAATCAAGGTAGGCATGAGGCTACCAAGGCTCTAAAGACTGTTGTTATGAAGATTGGGAGATTTGATGGCAAGAACATCTCTAAGTTTTTGAGAACCTATGTTTGTGAAATGGAGGTGCAACAAGTTGGAGAGCCCTTCATGCTACAAACATTTGACATGGCGGTTGTATCTGACATCAGAGAGCGGGTACATGAAATCCGTGTGGCCGCTGCTTCATGGGTTAGATTTGCTGAGCAGCTACGAGATGAGTTCTTTGAAGAAGACTCAGAGAGGATGACCAAGAGAGCCTTTTTTAAGTGGGTTGAACAACGACCGGGCAACAATATGGGCCCAAATGAGTTGCTTAGAGATTTTGAGAAGAAGTATGCTCAACTGCCTTTAGCAGAAAGGCGCCTTCTTGATTCTAGGAAGGCAGAGTTATTTCTTCAAGCAGCCGATGATGTTCTTGAAGACAAACTTCTACTGCTTCTTGGAGATCGTACTACCGAAGGCGGTTTCACTAATGATTGGAGGAGTGTGGAGGAGATAGTTACTCTTTTGGCCAAGCAACGACGTGTGAAGTCAAGAGGAGTAGGAGCAAGGATTGACATAGAGCCTATCTACACTTTTAAAACTCCTAAGATGTCTTTTGCTCCTTCACCTTCTATACCTTCTACTTCTTCACCTTCCATTCCTTCAACTCCTACCATAAAGAACGTGAAGCCCAATGAAGAAAGTGCCCTTGAAGAGCTCATCAAAGGCTTTCGAGAGTTAAGGGTTGAGTTCACAGAGCTGAAGAAATCTAGGGGAGCTTCTTCTTCCTCTCAACCATTAGATGGAGCAATGAAATATCCTAGGAGATGTGTTTGGTGTGATGAAGACACTGAACATACCTTGAGAGGATGTGAATCTTATGAGGAAATGCTCAAGAATGGTCATGTTTTCTATAAAGATGGCAAAATACATGAAGCATCCATAGACTCACCTTTAAGGACCAATTTTGGAAGAAGAGGCATGAAGAAACTTATGGAAGAGAAAATGGGAAGATCCATCTTTGTACAAGTGTATGCATCTGAGACATATTACATTTAAGTGAAACAACATATAATTGATGCATCTCCTGTTCAAAATCGTGTAGTAATGAAGAGAGGAGCTCAAGCTATAAGAAAGGCAACTGGATGGGAAGATCTTGTAGATGCAAGAAGCATTAGAGCCTTTTTACATGAGGAAGGAATCCATGATGGAGTTTATGATGCTTCAGTTGAAGAGAAGCGTGTGAGATTTGATGATGAAGATGATGAAGAGCCAGCATCAAAGAGAAGACCTCCAATATAGAGTGACCCTACAAAGCAAATGAGGAAGAGAGTTCCTACAAGGTCAAAGACTACTAGCCCTGAATTTGTGCATCCGGGAGATGCTCCACTACGTGATAAAGATTGGAGGCAATCTAGTGGCACCAAGAAGGATCAAGTGAAAGAAGACTCGAGCAAAGGCAAAACAAAGGACCCTGCTTACAAACTCTCATCAGACATTGAAAACTCCATTGATTTGAAGGGCGTTTTAGAGGAGAGAATCTTAGATGCCAAGATTGAATTCACCTTAAGGGAGGCACTTGGCATTGCCAAGAAAGATTTCCACAAGCTGATCATAGATATTATCAAAAGAAAGAGGCAAATGACCGTTGAGGTAGTGATGGTGAGTGCTTTGGACACCCACGTGACTAAAGATGAAGAAACAGAGATTGATGAAGTTTTTGCCAAGATTGATGAAGTTTTTGCCATGATGGATGAGCCTATAGTTCGAAGAGATGAAAATACAAATCTTCGTGTGGTGGAAGAAAGACTAGAGGGGGTGGCCAATTCAAAGATGGAGGCCAATACTTATAATGTAAAGATTGAGGCATTGGAGGAGGATGATTCAAAGGTTGAGACTCAAACTTTTGAATGTGCCTATGATCATAATGTGAAGGGAAAGTATGATGAGAAGGATGAATTTCACCTTCCATTTTGGGCTAGAGCCACTACGGAGACCAAAGTAAAGCTTGAAGGATTAGATGAACTTGTACTTGTTCTTGTTGATCATGACTTTGAAATTAACATCATTTCTAGAGGTGTGTATGAGAAGGGCAAATGGCCAATTGACAACGAGCATGGTTGGATCATGAGAGCAGCTAACAGCGGGCGCACTTGATTGCACGGAGCTTGTCCATCTCTTTCCACAAAAATTGGAGATGTATACGTTGAACAAAATTTTTTTGTTCAAAATTTCAGTGCATACCTTGTACTTTTGGACCAACCGTTTATCACTGCTTCACGAATGGAGACTAAAGTATTGGATGATGGATCACACTATGCTCGAATTCGAAGCATTGATGGAAAGAAGTCAGTACAATTTTTGACTGTAAGAGCCAATAGTGAAAGGCACCGACTTCAACTTCGGGAGACTCCTCTTCCTACTTCCATTAACTTTCCAAATTTTTAGAGAACACAAGTGGAGTGAGGGGATCCACTAGTGCCAAGATATTTGAAGGTGTTAAAGTCCCCAATGTACATACTACTGTTGGATGTGGAATTTTGAGTGTGACTAGAGATGAGGTTATCAATTTTACAAGTGTTCAAGACTTAGAACTTGTATGTAAAAGATTTGTGAGAAAGATGGAGAAAAACCTAAAAAGAGTGAAGATTTTAGAAGAAAATGAAGCCATCTCAGGAGTTTATGAGGAGAATGGTATACTTGATAATTTTTTGCAAATTTTGCAAGAAATAAAGGAAAACGAAGAAACTCATATGGCTGATCCTCATATAATGAATGTCCATTCAGCTTCATTGTATCATGAGATTTCAACAGCATTTACGGAGCTCAGGGCTGTGCGGACGTCCAACGTCCAGCGTTCGGCACCCCGCGGACGTCCTGTGACATTTGAATTTCCTGTATTTAGTGCGCCCGATAAAAAACTGAGGCGGACGGTCGCCTCGGCAGCCGACATCGGAGGTCCCGTTCGACCGCCCGTCCGCCAACATTGGAGGTCCCGTCCGCTACGCCCGTCTCAGCGTCCGCCACGACCGCGACTGCATCTCGCCATCCGCTCCGACCGACCGCGTCCGTGATGGCGTCCGCATCGACCCTGATGAGAATGTCTGAAAAAAATTAAAACTTTTCACTGTATAAGGTAACTAGTCAATTTAAGAGCTGAAACTGAATTTTGGGGAGGGGAAACATCTTAAAATATTTTCCAGTAAATTGCTTTTGAAAGAGAAGTGGAATTGACATCTAACCGAAATTGTTTTATAATTTTTGAAGTTTTGTGGAATTAGTTATGAATTTTTGAAGTTGAAAGGGCATAGGGCTTTGAAAACGCCCACCCCTGCAATGTACACCCTTTGTACATTGTTGAAGGCTACAAAAAGCAACATGTACAAGTAGTGAAAGTAGGCGGTTTTAGGCGCATTGAACTTGCAATTGGTGGGGAAATTCATAATTAATTTTTGGAACAATGTACTTGATTACTTGAACAAGTTAACAAGAAGATTGACAAGTTGGTTTTCTTTAAAAAAATTTAATCATGAAGATTTTGATTTTTGACATTCCTTTCAGGACAAGTTTTTAGTATTTTGAAGTGCATTTGGGGCACGGGTCCTTTTGGGGTTAATGGCATTTTTGAATTTTGAATCATGATTTGTCCATGTCATGATTTTATTTAAAATTGCCATGAATTTCTCAGAGCTCCGCAAAAGGAATTTTGTCATTTGAATTTCATTTGTGAAATGTTTGTACACCTCTGAAAAATATATAACTCTCTTGAAGTTCACCCTAACATACTCAGATTGCAAGTCAGGGTGTCGTAACACAAGGTAAGTAAATTCCCCATTATACTCACAAAAATCACTGTAGAGTATAACTAAGTGACTCTAAAGATCGAACCCACGAGATTCTGTGAAGTATCTGGCTTAGTTAAGCGATTAAGATAGGACAGCTCCAAATCTCTATAATCCGGTTCTAGATCTAGAACCGGAAACCCACAAACAACTCGAGACAACAACCCGTTATCCCGTTCAAAACTGATATTCTAGCAATCTGGTCCGGAACGGATCCGTTCCCTCACTTTTCCAGTTTTCTGGAATTTATCCGTTCCTTCAGACTGCAACGGATCCGCTCCTGGTTCCCTCTCTGGACCAATCCGTTCCGGATGATCCGTCCACACCCGTTCCTTAATCCGGTTTAACTTTGCCTCTGTTTTACCATTAGAGGGTTCGCCGCTTGATTTTGTGAGCGGTAGGTCCACCGCTCCTTCCTTGACTTATAGTGGCTGAAGACCCACTTTCTACCCGTTAACTCTAAAATTACTCCAGATCCGGTTTGATCCCTCACAACAGTATAGATGAAAATCCGGACTGTAGGTCACACAGAGATCCCCCGTACGATCTTCTCATACTACAACGACTTTGACACTGCTTTTCGTTCATGGGGAGTCAGGTGGCTACAAGTGTATCCGTCCGTTCCAACGTCAACCAGAACTCTTCCGTTTGCCACAAAGGCGGTGAGATCTCACAGGAGATCGGACACTCAACTGGGTTTCCCACCCAGGAGCTCTAGTACGACTAAGGAATCCCTCCCTCTCGCCTAGCCTAACAACGGCTTTCTCACCCGGAATCTTAAGTCCTAGAAGCGTTGAGGCACTAGAATTACACTCCCAACTCTTCTCTACCCGTTCCCATATACTCAAACACGGAAAATAAGCACCAAAGGGAGAATGTCGCCTGCAAAACCACTTGTGCCTTCCTAACTCCGCGTCACGCCGCACTGCCAAACTCGGGAGATACACGCGCAAAGCAAGAGAGAATAAAATACACAAGGAAAATGCAAAAGAAAGACTCCCAGTCCACCGCGAGGGGATTGACTTAAATAATGGGCAAAAAGCAAAAAGCGCCATACAAGTCCGCCGCGATTAACACTCGGCGGATCCGTTCCTACCTACTCCTGAACCGGAACGGATTCCAACCCGCTCCAAGATCCTAATCCGGACCGGATTACTTCCCGATCCGTTTCTAAGTCAAAAACTAAAAATACAGGAAAACCTAACACCTACGTATCCGGCTCTGCTACCCTAGAACCTATAGTTGGGCTTTTCGCCCTACTGATCTGCTCGAAGACCTCGGTGAGGTTCCGATTCCGTTCTCCGTCTGTTGCAACCGGAGCTCCAGTAACCGGACTCGCAAGAGACTCCGACAACTGAATTGCCGCCTCCCGGTTGCCCGTTGACGCCCGCTCCGACTTCTTAGACTGCGGCGTCTTGTCCTTCCCTGGCCTCTAAGGCAACCCTTCGGAAAGATCCGGAAGAGACAGATCGGAGAGTCTGATCGGAATTTCCGTCAATCTCCGGCTGCAGTCTTCCATCCGTTCGGCCGCCTCCCGAACCTTCACTAGAGTTGTCTCTACCTTCTCGGAGAAGTTGGACAGAATCCGGACTATCCGGCTTCCGGATAGTTTCTTCTCCTTGTGCACCTCCTCATCAAACAGTTGAGCCCGGATGGCAGCCGATCCGGGTTCCCCGAATGTCGCCTTCACTTGCTCCGCCAGTCTGATGGTCTCCGTCGCCATCTCCTTGGTAGCGGTCTCGTTGTCCCTGAGAACAAGGAGCTCCGCCTTCAACCGGTCAACTTCCTCCTGAAGTTTTCGGTTTTCCTCCTCCTGCTTGGCGAGATCCGCAGGCGAGGCGATGCAATTCCCTACCACGGTCAGGAGAGTATGATCCGGTTTGCCATTGACCATCCCCGCGATGTTCTCCAGAACGATCCGCTTGATCTCCCAATCCGCTCGGATGTTGCACAGGATGTCTGTCAACTTCGCGATTGGATCTTCAGGATCCGATTCTTCTGCTGCCGATTCGGACGGTCCCGCTCTGCCTTCCGTTCCCAAATTGTGTCGGACCAGAGGAGATCCCCTCGTATTCGGCGGTGTGGTCTTCTGCCGCTTCACGAGCGGAACTTCCGGTTCCTCCCCTTTGTCCGAGTCCTCCCGCTCTGTCTCGGATTCAGAGGACTCGTCATCATCTGTTGACGTCTCCCCGTACGTCAGGACTATCTCCTGAGTGTGCCACGTCTTCTCCTCCGTATCCAAGAGGAGCTGCAGATGGTGGTAGAGGTGGAAGAGGTAGGGAGAGATCGGAGTTGCCCTACTCCCTCCGAGGTTCTTCAGTAACCGGGTGATCAGCTCCTGTATGATCCGGCCCCAGTCTACTTTCCGGTCTCCGATCAAGGCGCCGAAGATCGTGTTGGCCAGGCCAATTGTCACCCGGGTTGGCTTTTCCGGATGCAAGACCGGAAGCAGAAACTTCAACAAGCGTCGATGCCTGTCTTCGTTACAGTCCATCACCCGATATCCGTCCTTCGGGTGAGGGGTGCCGTGAAACCTGTTTTGGAGGAAGTCTACCTTCCTCCCGGCCGGTCCGTGCCCCTGGTGTTTGAACCCGTACACGGCCCTCCAGTGCGCCTCCGTCCATTTGTGCGACATTCCCCACGCCGTGTTGTCGAACTGATTCGACACCTTGCCCCTCAGTTCCTTCACCATCCGCTCCTCCTTGAATCCCTAGGGTATCTCTACTAACCCTAGACACCCCATTGCGGTCAAGTCCGCCATCAAGTTGCCTTTCTCCGGCTCTGTAGAAGGGATGATCGGAACTACTTTCTTTAGCTTTATCCCTGAGGGTGGGGGTGTAGTGGACTCGGTTCTCTTCCGGCGTAGCTGCGGCATGGCAACTATCCGGAAAACTACCTCACTTCCCTCCTAGCCGCATGTCCCGTTCCTCACACACTCACAATCACAAAAAAACTAAACTGCCCGTAATAACCACCTACACAAAAACACACACACAGTCCTCCGCGCCCACCAGCGCCTGGGCGCACCGTCTGAAACCCGCGCACACTGACAATCGCCCACCCTAACAAGTACCAGGCGCTACCATTGACAGCCGCGCCACAAAAAGTCGCGCCACCAAACATACGCAGAAAACAAACTCACAGAAAGGCAGAAAACGCTGAGAGTTTAAAAACGCACAATGAAGCGCCTAAGAGCAAATGGGCCAACTGAAAATGTCAGGCCTTATATACTTTCCAGAAATGGATCCGGTCTTCCGTTCCTGATCATCCGTTCCCATCTGATCGGTCCAAGTTCGGAAAGCATCCGTTCCGTTCTGGAACTGAATTCGGATAGAATCCGTTCCGGTTTCGTAGGGTTCGGAATTATTTCCGTTCCGGTTTTCCATCCTCCTAAACCGGATATATTCCGCTACCGGTTGCTTATAGCATTATCCGGTACTACTACAGGATCTTACCCGTTCCAGGAGAAATCCCGGTTACTAAGTTCCTGACTTCCGCCCCCAAGACTTGCTAAACGAAAAAAAATCAAAAATATACCTTGCCACACAGGGTGCTAATAGATACTTCTACCTTACTTACTACGTAGACCTTATACATCATGCAAATTGTTACACAACCTTATCAAGTATCTATGTGCACAACAACATCTACCAACAATAAATACTATTGATCTCATTCCCCCCCCCATGAATACGTTTGCTTATCAAGTATCAAAGATCATAAACATTAATAGCTGAAATTTTCAAATGCTTTTAGTAATTCAAAAAATATATTAGATTTCATTTGGGTTGCCATATATTGGTGCTCCATATATATACTACGTATTATATATGTTGCACATGTACATTCTCTCTATAACATAGACTATATATCATTCTATACTTATGTATGCTACTAGACTATGCCGATCTATTCATATGAATGCCGAAAGTGTTCATTGGGAATAGGTCAGTTGAAAGTACTGGTTCAACGATTGATGATGCGTGCCAAACCGCCCGCATTCTCCGGGCCGTCTTTGCAAGGGCGCTCCAAGTACGCACGAAATGACATTGCCAATGCTTGGTGATCAAATTTGCTCATGCTTGCCGTTTTCATGTTCAACTTGTGGTACTCCTCTGACATGTAATCCCTGTTAATTGCCATGGCTATTTTGCACACCGCGTACTCCTCTGTTGCAATGGATAAACTTGGAATTATTTGCACATTTTTGTCTTTTTCGTGCAAATATGCAATCTTCTTTGTCACCCACCAACGGTTTTGCAAAGCAGCGTCCATCTCTTGTTTGGATGTGAACACATACAATGACTTCGGTGGTTCTGTAACGTACGAAGTCATGCCCTAATTGCACACTCCAATGTACACGCGCGACTCGTTCGCGGGAAAGTGCAACATAATGTTGTCCAGTGAAATATCATTGTGCAAATATCCTGCATCGTGCACCGCATGCATGATATGCAGCAACGCCCATGCTAGCTCCGTATGTTTCTTCCGAAATTGTGCAAGATGGTCCGCGGCAATGACATCCGCATCCGTTGGCGAGCTATATTGCAAGTGTATACGTATATTATCTAGATAAATTCTATCCAAATGCATCATCTTCCGCAAGGTCCCGCCATTCCACCAATATGCATATCCTTCATTCCTCCTTGCATGAACTGCAGAAAACCGTATCACTCCGGGATGGCAAATCCGCACCGCTATGGACTCGTTTTGGTGTTCCGCCTTTGCAAGATGAGGTAGCATCTACTGTACATTAGATAGCTTTGCTGCAAACTCCCAATACTTAGGTATTTCACGGCATCCCCGAATTTGCACCCTCCGAATTGTTGCGTACCCACCTTTGGTCATGACATCATCACAAAAAATCACGGTCGCCGTGTTTGAAAGTGCTATTAGATGCTTCCTGCCTTTCGTCAATTCAACCATTCCATCACTAGTTTTCCACCAACCCATAGATCCTCGTCTGTTCCTGGCAGACGTGAATGGAGCACATCGACCGACAAACAATTCAGCCCTTAGAATGACTTGCTCAAATGCGGCATCATGTTGACGGTGATGCTTCCCATACTTTGTTAAGATGTCCTTCGCATTCCACAACGCATCATGCACCTTATTTTTCAATAACTGCTCAAAGCCACTCTTATCCATCTCACTATGCCATTGTGGAACAGAAACTGCATCCATAAACCGTCGCCACATGTCGTCCTTGAATTTTTTAGGACAGTCCTCATTGTAGCGAACATACTTCATCTGCAAGGACATCGTGCTCTCCGATTCGTAGAAATCCACGATCACTTTAATCATCATATTATTCAATGCTTCAGAGGGCTTGTTTGCATGTGCCTCCTCTTTAGATGGACCTGCCACCTCCTCTAGTTTCCTTTTACCCGCCTTCTTTGTTCGTGCCATCATGATAAAAATCACGTCAAAACTTCAAAAAAAAGCAACAAGGGGGCCCCAATAATGTCACCCTTGCTTTCCCTAGGAGGGGAACCAATGGAGACTTAAGAACTTAAGCTACTAAACTTTCCACTCCACGCTTGCAAAATGCAAGGGAGAAAACAAGAGTGAGGGCGGACGGCCTAAACCGCCCCTCTTATACCCTGGCGGACGCCCTAAACCTGTGCGAACGACCCCGACGAGGCGCTGTCCGCTGTCAGCCGTCCGTGCGATCGGACGGTCGCGGACGGGCGGACGGATATGCGTCCGCCTTGTCAGACAGTAGCAGTCCGTTTGCCGACGCAATGCACGTCGGAAACGCGTCCGCCCGATCGGGCGGACTAGAAGTCCGCTGTCCGATCGATCCGACGGACGACCATGATCGGGCGGGTGCCGTCCGCCTAATCCAACGGTCTACTTTGTAAAAGGCCTTCATTTGAAATTTCACGTGAAGAGGGGCCAAAAAAATATAGAGAGGTTGAAATTTCTTAGAACATTTGTGTTCTATGACAAATTTCCATTCAGAAATTGAAATTGCCTACTTTTTGTGAGATTCCAAAAAATAGGCTACATTGCGATATTTGGATTTTTTTGCTAAGTGCCTTATTCATTTGAAAATTGAAGTGAAAAGGGCCGACAAAAATATGGAGAAGTTGGAATGTCATAGGACATTTATGTTCTATGACAAATTTCCATTCCACATTTGAAATTGTCTAGTTTTGATTTTTTTTCAAAAAATACGCCACGTAGCCATTTCTGGGTCTACTTTGTAAATGGCCTATTCATTTGAAATTTCACGTGAAGAGGGGCCAAAAAAAATATGGAGAGGTTGGAATGTCATAAACAATTGGAGAAATTGGAATGTCATTGAATTTCGACTACGGATGAGGAATTAGGGCCTCTCTTATTTTATTCTCATAAATTTAAATAAACTAATATGTAAGTCTTCTATTTCTTTTAACCCCCAAATGACCAAGTACTGCCTTGACAATTTTCACAATTTTCAAAATGGGTCATCAAAATAATATTAGGTTCAAAGGCATAACAAGCATAACCCCAATCAAGTTTTTAGCTTATTAAATTCTACTTCAGAATTCTGAGTTGTTAAAACTATGTTTCAAATATAAGTTCGAGGAGGCATTGTAACCGGAGTACTAGAAAATAGGGGAAAATATCCCGATGCAATATTCATATTTAAATAATAACAATAGCTACATATTGGTTAATTTTAATACTACAGGTCAAAGGTCCCATCTACAGATCCAATATTGTACTTACGCATTTCAAAAATTTGTATTTTCATAAATACTTATAGGTCCGTGAGTACCCCTCACCAACATTACAATACCATGCTTGCCACCACCTCCGGTACATGGCAGTGGATTACAATCATTACACCGTAGTGCAGACTAGCCACTACAAGAGTGTAGTCTTTTTGTTGTACTTCACTCGGAATCTGAGTCGGTATCATCTCTCTGATTATGGCCTACAGAACTAGATCCATACACCCCCATATATGGTCCTCCACCGTACACGTCTCCTGCTCCACTTCCCGCTCCTCCTTGTCCATAGTTCCCGTAATGAGGCCCTCCAAAGGTTGGAGGAGGAACTGAATCTCCATAGTAGGCTACCGGGGTTGGGAGCACGATGCGAATCGCAGGAGGAACGCCGGAGCCGACGTCCTGCCGATCTTCTTACTCAACTAAGTCATCGATCGCTCCCGGAAGAGATTATCCAGCACAGAAGGGGGGCGCATTCCGAGGGCGTGCGAATAGTGGTTTTGAATCTGGATTCTGACCACTCTCTCATTCTCTGTTAGATTACTCGTCTTTTGAGATCTACTTTCGAACCCTAAATGCGTTTAGAGGTACTAAACAGGCTTAGCGGGCAGATCTCAGATCTGGATACAGTAGCCACACCATATTCGACAGTATAAAATTTAGCCAGGTTACGGTGGGGACCCGTGAGTTTTCAGATCTAGGAAGTTGGATCGTTACACCCCAGATCTGGTTTAGTAGAAACAATATATAAACATCAGTGGAGGTTCAGCCACGAATCAGCTTAGTAGATATACAAAGATTCGGATCTAGAAAGCCGAATCGATGGAATCGTATAGCGACGTAGTCAGAAGAGGAAGATCATATTCGGCTGATGAATACCTGGAGCTACACCGTCAGCAAGCCGGACATGCCAGAACGGAGGGGTACCACCACGGTTCCAGAGACACAAGGATGCCCCAACTTCGACCAGGTCCACAAAGCCAGATTCGCGCACAGCCTTCCGTACCAGTGCGTTAGCAAGCGCCATTCAATGGAGCAGGGAGCCACGAGGAGCACACCCGGAACGGTTCCAAGGGAACGGACTTCACATGGAATCGGTTCCATAATGAGCGAGAGGAAGCGCAAAGGTCTTCACAGCAGGTTCCATCTTACAACCCTTTATCGGCAGAAGCAGAGGAAGCTCTTCCACAAAACCTAAAACGCAACTGGGCAGGTTTACTCCTCCGAGAACAGTAGGTACTCTCACATGAGATTATCGATCACTCATCTCTCACCCGTGAAATTTCTTTCTTGCAAGATCATGTAATTATTGCAAGCTTCATCGGAGGATATCTAGCAGATGAGAATATCGATGACTGGCTCTTAGATCTCGGGAAAATTCTGTCACCATATTGTATTTCCCTACACAAACCGGCAGGAAACGGTTTCAGATACGTGAAACTGCAATGTAAGGAGGCAGTAGACAAGGTGGTTAACCTCCCATTACATAGGTTTAATGGAGGTGAGGCTGCTTATCATAGATGGATCCCATCTTTCAAACCTGCATCCGCTTGCAGCATTCAACACCCTGTCTGGCTTACACTAGATAACGTACCTCTTGAGTTTACCCCCTTTTCTCGAATCATCGCCGGAATGCTAGGGACGGTTCGGGCTGTCGATATCCTCAACCCGGCGACTCATCCCCACAGATTTTGCGTAGACTTAAAAATCGAAGGTGGTTGGACATCAATGATACACATTGAGGGAGGACCCTACGGCCATGCAGAAATCCAAGTTAGTTACGAAGACGTGAGACTTAGCTGTGAAATTTGTAGGGACCCAACCCATCTTGCAAACAAATGTCCAAACAAACAATGGAACCGCCACCTCGGGGACAGGAAACCACAGCATGCTACACATGGTAGAAACGCTGATCGAACATCCACGGATGATTCGAACCAGAAGACCAACACCCGTAGACCAGCTTCCTCAGTCCAGTCTAGGGCAAACACATCTCGGAACCACCCTAGGAGAACCCCATCCAATTTGATCCAGCGCAACAATCGATCGGCTTTGCGCTCATCGACAGGCCCTGACGCAGAGGGTTTCATCCCCGTCGAATACAGAAGGAGAGGTAGATTTCAACGCAGATCGGAAACACCGGCCAGCTCGAGCCACTATTGGGCACGGCGTATATCTGTCGAGCGTAGAAGGAAGGAACGACACCAGCAAAGCATGGAACCGAAACCAAACGATAGCAAGGATGGTCCTAACACGCCGATATCTAGCAATACCAACAGATCAAAAACCAGCTTACCGTCCCCCCCACCATTAGATCCACGGACAACCCCGTACGGTTTTGCGAGGTAGAACAACTAGCCTCCCAACCTATACATGCTGGAAATCACTCGCCAAACCCACAGACTAAATCCCCACAATCGATCCCAATAGATAGTGAAGCCTCTAATCAAAATAGACCTAGATCACTCGAGACTAACCCCAGAGCCAGTAGTCCACTGCGGGTGTTCAATATTCCCAAGAACACATCTCAATCAGTGTTAGTTGGTACACACTCATCAGCCAAACCAATTGAGAATACATGCCTAACGATAGTTCCACCCCAAACCGTTTCTCCACCACAGGGCATAAACTCGTTACTCGATTTATCAAATATACCTTGTGAACCTAGTAACTCACCCAACAGCTCTGCTAACATAACCTCTGAAAAATTAAAACAACCCTTAGAGCAAGATTTGTTCTTAGATGCACAACCTGATCTACCTAACACTAAAGACCTATCTAGACCTTCATCCCCAGGAGTAGATAACGGTACAACACTCGCAATTAGAGTCTTCAACCAAATCACTGGATCATTACCAAACTGGGCAACAACTAGCCTTAGTGAACTAGAACCAACCGTTAGACATCATACACCTATGCGAGCTATTAAGTCCTCAGCGAGAAATATCCGTGAAGCCCCGCACCAGTATAATACCCGGACAAATCAGCTCGGGTCGTCATCATCCGACAACACTCTCACCACCTGGGGCTATCCGGACAACCAAAAATCAAATCGACAGAGTGGTGTGGTGAGCTCCCAACAAAACACCCAAAAATCTTTACCATGATTTTTAAAATTCTATCCCAAAACGTTCACGGTCTAAATGACCCCTCAACTGTCGATAACATGAGACAGTACCTACGTAGCTATCCAGTAGATTTCCTGTTCATCCAGGAACACAAACTCCGTGGTATTGGCGTAACTCAACTAGGTCCAAAACTTTGGAAACGAGCAGCGTATCTTAGCACTGAAGCTTCCCCAGGTTATACCGTAGACGGGAATAAAGCTGGCAAGGGTGGGGTGGCATCCTTCATTGCCCCCAAATGGAAAAGACTGATCGCTCAATCAGGTACACTTCTAGGAGGACGCGCACTTTGGTTTATCATTACACACATCCCGGGGGGAGACATAGGATTTGTAAATATTTATGCTCCTAACTCAACTCATCTCAGATGCATATTATGGGAGACCCTAGCGAGGGAGCTCCCTAACACTTGTAGATGGTTTCTCATGGGTGACTTTAATATGGTCGAGTCCCGGAGAGACAAATCGAGCACATGCGGGCGTATGCTATCCGCGTAAGAAAGACTGCTTTTCGAGGGACTCAAGGAAGCGTTACAGATCGAAGAAATCCCTCTGACCACCCCCAACCTGGTTTTCTCTTGGGATAACTCAAGATCTGCAAACAATCGTATCATGGCTCGATTAGATAGAATCTACATCTTCAAGGATCCTATAGCTTGCCAACGGAGGGTCTCCCAATACAGAATTAGGGGGGATCACACACGCTCAGACCACTGCCCTGTATTCATGACGATAGAGGTAGAGAAACCACCATCACGATCAAGCAGGTGGAAACTGTCCAATTTCCATCTTGATGAAGCTGATGTTGGAATTAGAAAGGTATGGTCAGACGCTCCACAACACTCGTCTTTTTTTTCAAAACTCAGAAGAGTCACTAGGTGGTATCGAAGCTTTTGCATCCAGAAAGCTAGGCAATTTAAAGAAGTCGAAGAGTCTCTCAGATCTAACCTAGACAAAAAACAACAGGAGCTCCAAAATACACCTCTGTTAGAATTAGCACAAAAGGAGGTTGAGGCTGCTAGAGCTAACTTGGCAGGGGTAGAGCTTAGAAAGCTGGAAGGCCAAAAGGTTAGATCGAGAGCCAGGTGGAGATTATATGGCGACCGAAATTCTTCCGTTTTCTTCCAGACAGTGAAAGAGGGGCCGATAAATACCACGATCATCCAACTACGGGATGAGAATGGAGTTATGCAGCATGAAAGAGCTCAATTAGAAACTATATGCACGAACTTCTACGCCAAATTATACGACCAACCGCCTCTGACTCCCCAAGACCTTTCTAACCGAGCTGAGATTCTAGCTTGCGTCAAATCCAGCCTCACCCCAACGATGATTCAAATTCTAGAATCACCACTTTCACAAGATGAACTCTACACAGCTCTCAAGCAAATGGCATCTGGAAGAAGTCCAGGGCCAGACAGAATTACGACGAAGTTTTTTTGTCAATTTTGGGACACGTTGGGAGCGGACTTCTCAAACATGATCAACAGAGCCATCCAGGAGGGACACTTCCCTGAAGGTATGACTTCAGGATCCATCATTCTATTATTTAAAGCTGGGGACGCAGCAAACCTATCTAATTGGCGCCCTATTACACTCCTGAATGTTTCATATAAGATTGTTGCAAAGGCTTTGCAGATTAGATTGCAAGGGATTCTCCAGGAGATTATAAGCCCAGAGCAATCAGCTTTCTTACCTTCCAGGCACATCTTAACAAACATTCTCCTTTAGCATGAGACAATGGAGTGGGCTAAGGAATCTGACCAGGATCTAATTTTCCTTCAGTTAGACTTCACCAAAGCCTATGACACGGTTTCTTGGGACTTCCTTTTTCTTGTCATGAGACAAATGGGGTTTCCAGATTACTTTTGCCACATGGTTAAGATGCTTCTGCAGGATGCATCAACTTCGGTGCTCCTAAATGGCACAAACACTTCTCCATTTAGCATCTTTCGTGGCGTGAGACAAGGGTGCCCACTGGCACCCTATCTCTTCCTCATTATTGGCGAAGCATTATCTATGGCTGCATCGATGGAACAGAGTAAAGGTACTATCCAGGGCATTAAATTGCCAAACACTGACTCTCAACAATTTGTAGCTCAATACGCTGATGATACAGGGCTATCCATTCTTGGGAAAGAAATATTTTTGCAGAACACAATACTCCTTTTACGCAAATTTGGTGCAGCATCAGGTCTTATCATGAATTGGCCCAAATGCATTGGATACTGGTTCTCAAAACTATGTCGACCAGCATGGACAGACCTGTACGAATTTACTTGGGCTCCCCCAGGTTCACTAACCAAACTTCTTGGTGCTCCTTTTGGGATAACATTGCAGACGGAAAATATTGATGAATTTCTTCAGGGAAAGATCAAGAAGAAACTCACATACTAGACTTCACAGAAATTGTCACTTGTAGGGAGAGTCACCATTGTGAACACCATCCTCCTGTTGACTCTCTATTATTTTATAGCGATCTGGAGTGGATCTATCCAAGCAATCAGGAACATTAGGGGAAGTCTGCGTGATTATCTATGGAGCGGCTCAGACCATCGTTCACGGGCAAGAGTCAACTGGGACGACTGTTGTCTCCCTAAAACCATAGGTGGGCTAAAGTTATTAGATCCTGAGGTTTCCCTCACGGCTCTCCTTGCCAAATGGATTTGTTTTGCAATTGAGCCCGGAATATCCCACCTCAAAATCCTGCTTAGATTTAGGATTGACAAACTCAAACCACATCCACGGGAAGGCTATTGGTTCCCCAACCCTGCCTGGCTTATGCTCCAACGACCATCAATATCCCGTGGTTCCAGGGTATGGAACAGAATTACAAGCGCATGGAGACGCCTGACAAAATTTATCGAACCTGTCCCGCCCACCAATATCGATGAAACTCTCACAACCAATCTGTGGTGGGCAACGAGCTTCATAGGTTCTAATTTTCAGTTTACCAGGTCTAGAGCTCGGGAACTTGCTCGAGAGGGACTCCGGACGATCCAGGATTTGTGGGATATGGATCGTCGCCACTTTAAATTGTGGGATGTAATTTTAGCTCGATTCAAGCTCACAGAGGACGATTATCAACCATGGCAGTTTTTAATTTCGCACATTCCTTTAGAATGGATGGCGTTCCTCACTAAAGAAGCTGACTTTCTTCAAGCTGGCGAATGGGTAGGGTTATTCTCAAACCTCGATGACGAGATCCCTAGGCTAGTGTAGAAGGCAGGTAGTCAAGGGCTAGTGCTCTCACCAACCCAGATGACAGTCCTTACCATTCCCGCAGAAGTAACTCAAGCGACAGTCCGCCTAGTTTTGAGAAAACTAGCCTTCATCGACCCAAGACCAACTGTTACCACGCTTAGAGGTTTCACTCGTCGGATTCGAGTCATCCTGAGACAGCCTAGTAACACGAAGTTTCCCAACGCCTTTTTTTATGGAGACTTTCGCTCATTAGTTTTTGATCCTGGTAGATGGAAGTGGACAAACGGCCAATATCTCATGTAATATTCGACGGCAGTTGGCAGGAAACTCATCATACAACCTAACAGCCTCAAGCGCCCTATCCCTTTGAAATGGCCAGACCTTCTCGACCAAGATTTCCTCCCCGATTGGCGCAACTTATGGCACAAGACGCGTTCACAGAAAGAAGCTGCTTTCTTGTGGTCTGTGTGGCATAATGCAGTGGCTGTGAACTCATGGAGGGCTCGAATTAACCCCGGCATTGATAGCAAATGTTGCTGTTGCACGGTCGGTATCCCGGAGACTCCTGTTCATAGATTCTACCTATGCCCAAGAGCTCTCGACGTATGGGACTACGCACAGTCAATCTTACTCCAAATCGAAGGGTCCCAATTGACAGCAGGACCGTTCCCTCGGTTCAACCCCATTCAGTGCATTTTCGGAGACCCAATTCCACGTAAGTTTAGCAAGGTTAAAATGATTTGGTCGCTTCTGAGGGGATCAGCTATTTGGATTATTTGGATCGCAAGAAATAGTCTTGTGTTCAATCAACACCCATGGCCGCAGGAGTTTGCTCAAACAGCTTTGTGGCAGGCCTTACTCGACTCCGGCAGAGCGGCTCAGCTCAGAACGCAGCAAGCTGCTCGCATCAGACCTCAACAAGCCCAGAACATTTGGCAGAAATTTGATCAGACCTGGCTGCGTTCTCCAGTCTTGGCTAGTAGGACTAACGAAATTATTCTTTGGCACAGTAAAGGCCCTATTAATCTCACTTTTACGTAGGTTCAGCATGTTTGGTTCCAACTGTGGCTCGGTTGGTTCGGTGGCCGGCTTTGGCTTGGCTCTGTTTTCTGTGTTTGTGTTCTTTTAATGCAGTGGGTTTGTCCCTCTTGTTCAAAAAAAAAAAAAAAAAAAAATCTCCATAGTAGGAGCCTCCTTCATTTGAACGGCCATGGTAAGACCCTCCATGATGCCCATAATTTCCATATGAACCACCTCCACTAGACCTCGAATGGTATTGGGAGCCTTCTTGGGTAGAAGGAGCATTGTGCGCGGTTCCGGGGCTTCCTCCTACGATTTGAGAACGACTTTGCCCACCTCGTGGGTCATGTGTACCACGTTCACGTCCATAGTGCCCATCGTAACCATATTGTGGACCACGATCTTCTATGCTTCTCCGCATTGCCTCACGCATTTCATGCTCGTATTGAATGTCCTCTCGAGCTTCTCTACATTCATACCTCTCTCCATCGGCCACGGGTGCAGTAGCCTCTTCAACATCATCATCATCATCTGGGACGAGCTCGTCTGCATCCGGCATCACTGTTGTAGGAAATCCAAATTGGCCTCGATTGGACCATTCGGGCATGCAATCGCTTGCATTAGTCCAGCTCATATAAATGACTGCTTCGTTGCGATTGAGAGTCGCCACATCTTTTCCGTATATTGTGCGCCAATCAACATCTTTGTGAAGTACAATCTTTGCCCAGACCATGGCCATATTCGTATAATTCATGACATTTGGTTTGGAGTCACGTATACCAGCATTACGCGTCACTTCATCATATCAGTGAACAAAGTGCCTATTGAGACACGTGGATGTTTGCCCTTCCCAACGGCGAACTTGTTGCGCTGCACGGTCCGATGCCCACAATTTGGCAATGTGCGTCATTTTCACGTACTTCTTGCACGTAGTGGCGGTCCAAACTTTCTTTGGTTCACTCTCTCATCCGGGTTCACCAACACACATTGGATCATTCCAATCATCCCAATTTATGCTTTGGGATTTCCCCTTGTTTTTCTTGTTTTCATCATGAGGCATGGTGGCGTTGACTAAAATGAGAGCAACTGATGACTTCGTTCACACTAATTCCAGCAATAAGAAATCGAAATGCTTCAAAGTTACAATGCGATGTAGTTTAGATGAAGTTGTAGTCCCTCAGAGCCTGATCATTACTTCAACTAAAGTTCGTTAAACATTTTAGTGATGATTAATGAAGCACAACCGTTTGCACACAATGTCGGAAGGGGTGCGCAGAGCCACAGATTAAAATCGGGCACTGGATTGTCCACTCCGGAGGGAAACAGTTGTAGCCAAATGAGCCGTCTGCCCCGCTTCTTATGCTGAGCCGACGGCCGGACCGAGGCGGACGGCCAGATGCTCATCCGACGGCAGAGAGGCGGACACCAGAATCCAGCGGACAGAAATCGGCGTCCGCTGGATCGCACGGACATCGGGTGGACTCACCGAGAGACGGACGACACAGACGGTGCCCGTCGGGGGCGGATGCAGGGACGGACGGACCGACGGGCGGACGGGGCACCGAGGGGCGGATGGCGGCACCGATGGAAGAGCGGACGGACGGGCGGGGGGTTTGAAACCCTCAAAGACCTACATCGATACTTGAATTCTTGAAATTCATTGAGTAGGCAATTTACACTGGTTTAGGTTCTGAAACTAGCCAAGTTGATGTTGAATCTTCTCGAAAATCAGAAATAAATGCTAGATTCTCTTTGCAATTTGCATGCATTTTGGGGAATTTGAACACTTCATGGAATAACTATGACTTTAGGTTTCAATGTTCAAATTATATGTATCCAAAATTCACCTTAGGACCTGATAGAGAGGAATGATTTATATTACTGTAGTACGTTTTCAATTTCAACAAAAATTAATTTCTTTTGGAAGAATTTGTAATTCTAGGAAATTATAATGATACTAGTCTTAAATATTGGAAATTGTCAATATCATTTGTTGAAATTCAGGTGATTCAAATTGTTCCAAACATAGTAACACACCTTCTATGACAAAGGAATATTCAAATTTAATGAAATTCCAATTGAAAGTTGGAATCCTAAAGGATCATTCACTTTTGGCCCTTGTGGGGAAACATGGGATTTGTGATAGTACCTACGGGCTGAAATTTAATATTTGATCCTCGTTTTTAGTTTTTATAAACTTCTTCAAAAGATAAAAAAGTTGATTAACTTCCATGGAATGTAATTTTTTTCACAATTGATTCCCAATAACAACATTTATGATCCAATGAACTCAAAATATTGAAAATAAGGGACGGGGGGTTGAAAAAAACTAGAACAATCTCACCATTGAGATTATTGTGTTTCAATCCCATGTTAGAGCTATTAATGATTTAGTTTTTCTTTCAATCTTGGACTTACTTGTACTTAACAATTTTTTGAATAATGAAAATCAAGCCTATTTTTCTTGAAATTTTTGTCTTAGAATTTCAACTCCCATCCAAGTTCTTCAAATTCCTTCAAAATTTTTAATTCAAGGTCCATACTCCGTACTCTATAGTTCCAAAAAATTCCACGAATAGCGATCAAAGTCATCTGATATTTTTGCCACTTTTTCCTAGATAAGTAAAGTACAAGATCCTAAGGTTAGATCTGAAGAAAAGTATTTTCTTGGTTTTCTTATAGTGAATGCAACAGAAATGATAGTTCTGAATGGTTTGTAACAAAAAAATGGCCTTGGTCCTTTAAAGGTTAACAATAAAGGGAGAGATTTATATTTTATAACCATGTTTTATTGCAAGACATTCTCAACTCTCAAGTTGTAACTTGTAAGGGCCTAATATAACAATTTCTAAACAAATTAGAAAAATGTATCACCATACTTTCTACAATTCTACAGTTGGAAGATGGTGACATTCATGATTGCATTAGAGGATGAGTCAAATTTGAAAATGATGCAATTATACTTGAAAAAAGATTTCAAAATGTGAAAAATTATAGAATCCTTCATTTGAATGTAAGTGAATGTAAACATGAAGGAGTGTACTTCAAATGATTTTACCCCTTATTGCCTTACTGGTTTGCATTTAGAAATATGTAAAGAGTATATGTTTTCTCTATTAAAGTAGGGTGCATACATTTTTTAAATTAATAATGTGTTGGATCCTTGAATCATTCATCAATTTATTTTCACTATTTATTATTTTATATGACACCCATAAAGCAAAAATGATGAAGAAGCTAGGGTTTAGGTTCTAGGGTTTAAGGTTTAGAGTTTGGGCTTGTCTACACTCTACAAAAGTGGACGTCGATGCTATTCGGATAGGGTATAGGGTTGAGGACTTACTTTCTTTAAAATTTTTAATGTGCAGAATGAAACTCAATTTCACACATACATTGAACATTGGATGCTTTTCCAACCCTTCCCATTTTTACCCCTAAAAGCCCGCACTTTTTTTTTGGGATGTATAGAAATTTTGGGTAGGTACCTACTACTTACGAGCGGGGATATCCAGATTTGAGGCTAAAATTTGAATGGAATTGACCAATGTGGGGGCAAGGAAGATCTGTCATATGCACCAAATTTTCATGGCATTTGAAAATACCGGTCAGAAGTTATAGCCTAATATGTTACTTTTTTTTTGTAACAGGGCATTTCATGCAAATCAGAGAAAATCACTTATTTCATAAACAAGAATTCCACAAATTCATTTTCTAGAGTTCTGTATACGCGTGAAGTTTTGAATCATTCCATTTTGATGAATGAGTCAAAAGTGATGTGGATTTTCTGTTTCCGGGTAATTTTGGATTTCCTACTCTAAAATAAACTTTGAAATCCTTTATCTTACCCAACTTCCAATATTTTTGGACGAAAATAAAATCGTAGGATGTAGATACATTATTACAACATTTCAAATTTGCGACCATTGGAAATTTGGGATTGGGAATTTTCAATTCTATATTTCAACTGTAAATAATGTAGTGCGTTTTATCATTCTCTACTACTATGTATTTACTATTTTTTTCCTATACGTTGTACTATTCCAAATGATTTGAAAATTTTTAATCATGTGTCCAACTTCTGTAGGAAAACAAATCCAAAGAAGCACGACCATTTAGGTCATTTTTTCATAGAAATGTGAGCTTGGGAAGTGCAGCTGCCTTGTTTTTCGGCTTTCGCAGGGTAAAAAAAATGATTTCAGTTAATTTGAATGCTTATATCTTGCAATCCACTCGGTGGAAATGTTTGAAATTTTTACCACATGCTTTTGATACTATATAATACAATATCCTACGATCAGATATGTCAAAAAAAGTTTTTTTCCAAAGATTTTGGTACTTGTACTAGAAATGGCAGTTTTGGTTTTTTGGAGGCAATTGGAGCGCTTTTGGTGAAAGTATATTGATGGTCCTTTAAGGGTTCAAGCTTTAAATATGACTTCTGGAGAACCCAATGTTCAGTTTGGACTTGTAGAATCCAATGTCGACTTTTCACTTCTGGAATCCAATGTTCAGTTTGGACTTGAAATCTGAGCGGTCGGCAGGGCGGACGCCTTTGTCAGACGCCTAGTCAGTCGGCAAGGCGGACAGGCAAGGCCGAAGGGCGGACGTTGGGCGGTCGACAGAGCGGACGTCCATCGGACGGGCGGATGGCTGGCGGGGCGGTCGGACGATAGGTCCGCCGGACGGGCCTGTCGTTGGACGACCCGAGGCGGACGCCCCGTACGACGACGGTCCGCACTGGCCGTCCGCCGGTCCAGTGCCGGACCGGTCTAGGTCTGGCGGTGGACGGGTATATGGTCGGA
Source organism: Thuidium tamariscinum (assembly GCA_947034885.2). Taxonomy (NCBI): domain Eukaryota; kingdom Viridiplantae; phylum Streptophyta; class Bryopsida; order Hypnales; family Thuidiaceae; genus Thuidium; species Thuidium tamariscinum. Next base: position 14,293,224 of record OX344751.2, read on the forward strand.
CGGCCCCTTCATTTTCCCTCACTTCTTCTCTCCTCACGAAGTGCCCCAAGTTGGATGTGCTGCTTATTGCCACGTGTGAGTGCGTGGTGCTAGTTGCTCCTACTTGGCGGAGAGAAGGGGTCATTATTTTTTCACGTCGAAGCTTTGACCGATTGTATTACGAAGACACATTTCATACCCTCCGGTTCACAGAATTTTGATTTGCAAGGGCTTGTAAATTCGGATTGTCTATCATGGCTACAGACAGCGGTGCAGGTATTGATGGGATGAATTCAGGAGGTGACCAGAAAAAGCGAAATAAAGTGAAGGGGACTACACATGGACTACACTATGAAATTTTGGATGATCCGAACATCATAGCAGAGAGTGGTTGGGAAAATGAGACCGCAGATTATTGGACCTCTAAACTATGTAAGCAGTACATTAAAATGTACCACATCAACAAGTTGTGGCCTTGGGATGCACACGCACGCTAGACTGCGGATTTCAACTATAAACCACACAGTTGCATTGACCCGCACTTTGTCCATTGAGCGACAGAGGTGTGGAGGGCCATGTTTGGCCCTAAACCAATGTCTAAAGGGTACATCAACTACAGCTTGGCGTCCATGGTGTATGCAGAACTGAGATTGAAACGCAAGGTGGATTGGAGCACGTTCCAAACAACAAAGAAGAATCCTCTACTACTGTAGCAAAATCAAAAGGATATTCCTGATTCCTGGCCGCAGACGGCGCAGAGGGTACAACCAATCTTACAAAATCCAGCAACGCCTACAACGATGGCCTTAGCAAGCGCATGTGCGAAACCGCAGTTGGATTCGAGGGAGACGACATCGAAAGTTATGAACGTTTCTGCGGTTCATGTGAATGACCAAAACAAATCTCCCAACCGGGAAGAGCTCGTCAACAAAAATGGTGGCCCGTCTTCTCCGAAGACAGACCCCACGGACGAAGAGGTTGTAGGGGCCAATGTCACAATTGGACATTATATAGACAACGGTGTTTTAGATAGTTTGGGATATGCAGCTCCAAATCCACAGTTGCCAACATCGGAGAGCCCATTGTGTACTCCAATCATGCATTCAAGACACTAGAAGAAAACCCTGTTAGAATTTCAGAAATCACGTCATGTAGTTTGTGTTGTGGTCATGTTGCAAAACGCAGTCAAAATGCTGTGAAAACACAAAAAAACGCAGAAAAATGTTTTTTCTGCGTTTTTTTGTGTTTTCACAGCATTTTGACTGCGTTTTGCAACATGACCACAACACAAACTACATGACGTGATTTCTGAAATTCTAACAGGGTTTTCTTCTAGTGAGAGGACCTGTCAAGAACGAATGTACAACAACCCAATGCTGCAAAGACGAATGTGATAGTGGATACATATGAGTTTATAAAAAAGTATCCACATTTGTCAAGTTTAGACTCAACTAGCTTCAAGAATCTTGTTGCAATGCCACAGATTCCGCATTTGGAAGGCTTGCTTGACCTTAGTATCAAGTGGAAGACAGTTGAAGAACGTTTGTTTCCATTTGAGCAACGGACTCAACAGAACGAGCCGGAAAGCAGTACTCCACCGAAGAAAGTATATTGACCCGCTGACTTTCCACATGCCGCTCTGGCATTGACAAGAACTGCCACATGGATAGATGAATTGGCTCCAAGGGTTGGTGCGTTTGCCGATGAATTAGCATCCCTAGCTCCTACACTATTGAGCGATGCGACGGCTTTCCTGCACTTCACCAATCAAATGTTACCAATTCTCATGTCCGCGATTCATTGTGAAGAAAGCATGTTGAATTGAAGGAGGAGCTAAAAGACAGTGCAAGAGAAATTATAATGTTGAAGACTGAGCTCAACAAGGAACTAGAAAAACCCGAATACGAGGAAAGGATTCAAAGGACGGTTGAATCATTGAAATGTATTGAACCAAGTCAAGGGACTCAAGGTAGCGATCAACTCTCTCTTCCAATGGACAAGGGCAAAGCTCATGTCGAGCCAGACCAACAAACTTTGCCGATTGGCCGTAAAAGTTGGCTTGACTTGCAAAAAGAATTGGACCAGTCCAATGCCGAAAAAGCCCTTCTTCAGTCCAAGTTGGATCAAATGATACGAGTGCAGGCCATGGATGAATATTTGCCTAGGAGCGGATCGGAGTCTCGTTGGTTGGGATGGGTACAAAAACTTCAAGACCCACCCTTATTAGCAGCTCGAGAAATGAACAAGCTTCGTACGATTGCATTGAAGGGTAACGATGAATGCAATGCCGTCGAGAAACATTTGAAGAAGTTCGAGAGCGAGGTGGATCGCCATCCAATTGAGAGTGCTTCAATCACATGTTGGGGAAACACAGATGCTATGATGGAGCGCTTGAACCACACAAAGAAAGCGGAGGGTGGAAATATCAATTGGGCCTTGGAAGTAGAGGAAGGATGGGTCCCTTACTAAACGCTTTCAGCACACATCAACAATAAGGAGAAGCGTGTTATGCATAATTTTGATGCAGGTCATAAAATGTTGGATGGTATTTGTACAGTTTGCCAATACGCTTTTGGACCTGAAGGAGCCATAACCTTGGGCCATTGTGGCCACACTTTTCACATGCGGTGCATCATTCAAGCATCAATGTTTAGCTCGGTTTGTGCCGAATGTCGTTCTCCTTTGAGTCCTAGGTTTTATGAATTGTTTGGACTCTTGGATGTTATGCCCCCCGGCCAGGAATACAATAGGTGGACCCTTCCATTGGACCAAGGGCCATACGAATTTGTGAATTATAAGCATTGGGGAAAACTTCTACAATGGAACCCAACAGAACGGAAGCATGCATTGTACGATGAAGTTGATGGTCCAGTGGATGCTTTCAATTGGATGACCCAAACGAACGAGGTGGAAATACGTGCCCATTCAATTGACGATGATGAGGGTCGTGAATTGTTTTGTCGCAATATGGGGGGGCATTGGAGCGTGCAACGTAATAAGTTCTTCCGGTTTCCAGAGAAGCACGTGGAGAAAACAAAAGGTGGAGAATGGGTTGCCGTGGAGGATTCAGAAGAATTCAAGGAACAATATGCGGCATACAACCACGGTTTGATAGGTCGGGCCTTGTTGTTGTCAAAGTTGGAAGAAGCTGCTAAATATCGTGCTTCCGTGGACATAGATGCGGAATGGAACACAAGCGAACCAATGGTGGAGGTGGTGGAGGCGTTTGACCGGCGGGTTGGGGAAATTATAAAGTAGTAGAGGACACTTCTATTCGAAGGATGTACAACCGAAAAATCATTGAATGAATTCTCATTTGAAGTGGCCAACAAAGTGGTAAACGAGGTCTTACTTCGATTGCAGTCTACTTTGTCAGCCTTGAAGTTGAGGTCTGTAGATTTGACTCCCAAAAGAGAGAAGAAACGGAAGTTGGAAGATGATGATGATTATACAATGGACATAGCAGAAGCATTCAAAGTAGTTGAGTGGATTAACAAATCCGCACGGCTAGCTAGCCCTGAGGCCCAAGCTCGTCGAGAAAGTCTAAGAAGTGTAGCTCGACGCACTAAAGATGAATCGTCTCGTAGTTCGGGAGAGGGTAGTAGTAGTAAAACAAAGTAGACATGGACCTATACGTTTTATATGAGTTTTTGATTGAACCATCGTATTGTATGGACTATGGATGGTTAGATGGTGATGTGGATTTTAGAAGGATAGAGCAATACTAGGTAAACGTACACAGAATATGCTTTGACTTATTATCAGTTTTTAATATGAACATATATATGGAATTATTTATCTATCTATTCATTTATCTATCTATTTATGTATGTATCAATTAGTCAATGTACGTATTCACTATGCACAATACTTTTTGATGTGGAATGTATGCTATTAGAGGTATGGTATTGGATGTAAGAAATTATGATTGAATATTATAATCTTTGAATTCTTAATTGATTTTGATTTGTTTTGTTTCTGTATATGATCTCTAATATGCCTAGTTTCAATTGGCATGGTTACCATGCAGAAAAAGAAATACACAACTTATAAAAATGTTTGTTGTTTGTTCAATTTGAACAAATTCGTCGAAGCTCAAAATAGGCCTTGGACATTTATGGGTAAACACTAGAGGTGTTTCCAATAAAATATTATTTTTAGTAAACATGTATAGTTGTGAAATAATTTCTAAGAACTACTTCTGTTGGTAGATTTGAAGTTGCTTTCTATGAGCAAATCCTTAGAACTTGAAATTTGGCATACATATTATCAACATAGAGATGATCTCATACCAAGAATTTTATGGCCAAATTTTAATTTCTCAATCTTTGCTTCTTTGGAAGGGTGTCAAAGTTGGTAGCATTGGAATTTTAGTCACAACCACACATGTACGTAGATTTTGAAATATCTTTTTCTGGGCAAATCTTTTGGCCTTGAAATTTGACGCATGTGTTATTAACATAGAGACGATCTTGTGCAGAAAATTAAATGTAAAAAAAACAATTTTTGAGCCCTAGGGAGGGCATCAAAGATGGCAGCAGCAGGGGATTTTTTTTCCATGTGACAGCAAGAATTCGTAAATGAAGTAGACCTTACTGTATATGTTTTATGCACGGTCAGTCCGCCTGGACTGAAGTCGCCGTCCGCCCCGACCGAACTGGCCGTCTGCCCTGACCGATTTTGCCATCCGCTTCGATTCAGCGACTATTGCAACGGGTATTTGACTGTCTGCCCCAACGGTCAGCTGCGCTCAGTTTACTATAAGTAGACTGAGAGAAGTCATTTGTAAGCACTCCTGATGAACTGAACACTAAGATTTCCAAGGGCTAGGCGTTGCAAATTTATTTGTGTCCCTTGCTTGGTAATGCATAGTTTGGTGGAAGGGGGGGCTTTCATTTTGAAGGCTTTTTGCACTCAGTGCTTATTTGATTGTAGACTTTTACAACACAGTGCTAACGTTACCAATTACAATTGAAGGGAAAAAGAATTCAATATGAGCAAAGACTTCACCACTTGGTACACGATCCCGGAAACAAACAAAATACAATGCAAGGCTTGCAAGTGTGTGTTCGCCCGAAAAAACTAGCCGTATGTTGAGCCACTTGGGATACGAAGGCCCTACGGGACAGCGTGATAGGGGCATCGGCTTGTGCTCGTAGTTGACATCCAGAACAAAATCCTTATTTGTTAATTGCAAAGGGCTGTTTCCAAAAAGACCTGTTGCGGACGGAACGGATGGCAACGACATGCCAATGTCCACAAGCAATCTTTTAAATGATAGGGGCACGCCGTGTTCTACGCAAGAAGATTCATGTACCGCACCGGAAGAAGTGGTCGCTGTGGGTTTGCAAATAACTCCAAATACGGAATCAGGTGGTAATCAGCATACTTCGAGGGCATCAAGCAGTAGGCCTGCAACGCAGAGTAGGCTAGTGGATGGATTTGATGAAGTCAACAGACGCAAATTACATGCAACGTGGGCTCATTTTTTTTATTCGGCGAATATACCATTTTCAGTAGCTCACAATCCAGCCTTCCGGGAAGCGGTGAAGTTGACGGCTGAGTTTAAAAAGTCCTACACTCCTCCATCATACAATGATCTGCGACATAAATTGCTTGAGCAAGCGAAGTCAGATATTCAAACGAAGTTGCTTCTGAGGACTGAAGACAGTGTGAGGAAGTTCGGAGCAACAGTGTCTTTTGATGGATGGAGCTCGGTGACAAACTGTGGCAAGACATATTTTTGATCTTTCCATTTAAAGTCAGTATGGAGCGGAAACTCCGGAAAGTCGAAAATTTAGCAACCGGATTTGTTCAGGGAACGGGTAAGATCCAGAAGTAGTACCAGATAATGTTGTAGAGACCGGTGGCAGAATAATTCCGGTTTATTACGACGGAATACCGGAACGGAAAAATTCCGGACCCTACAGAACGGATTCTATCCGGATTAAGTCCCAGAACGGAACGAATGATTTCCGGACTTGGACCGATCGGATGAGAACGGGAACGGATGATCAGGAACGGAAGACCGGATCCATTTCTGGAAAGTATATAAGGCCTGACATTTTCAGTTGGCCCATTTGCTCTCAGGCGCTTCGTTGTGTGTTTTTCAACCCTTAGCGTTTTCCGCCTTTTCTGTGAGTTGGTTTTCCGCGCGTGTTTGGTGGCGCAATTTTCTGTGACGCGGCTGTTAGTATTAGCAGCGGTTGTTTTGTCAGAGCGGGCAGTTGTCAGCGGCGCGGGTTTCAGACTGTGCGCTGAGGCGCTGGTGTGTGGAGAGGAGTGTGTGTGTGTATGTGCAGGTGGTTATTACGGGCAGATTACTTTTGTATTTGTGATTGTGAGTGTGTGTGAGGAACGGGACGTGCGGCTAGGAGAGGAGTGAGGTAGTTTTCCGGATAGTTGCCATGCCGCAGCTACGCCAGAAGAGAACCGAGTCCACTACACCCCCACCCTCAGGGATAAAGCTGAAGAAAGTAGTTCCGCTCATCCCTTCCACAGAGCCGGAGAAAAGCAACTTGATGGCGGACTTAACCGCAATGGGGTGTCTAGGGTTAGCAGAGATACCCTGGGGTTTCAAGGAGGAGCGGATGGTGAAGGAGCTGAAGGGCAAGGTGTCGAATCAGTTCGACAACACGGCGCGGGGAATGCCGCACAAATGGACGGAGGCGCACTGGAGGGCCGTATACGGGTTCAAACACCAGGGGCACGGACCGGCCGGGAGGAAGGTAGACTTTCTCCAAAACAAGTTTAGTGGCACCCCTCACCCGAAGGACGGATACCGGATCATGGACTGCAACGAAGACAGGCATAGGCGCCTGTTGAAGTTTCTGCTTCCGGTCCTTCATCCGGAGAAACCAACCCGGATCACAATCGGCCTGGCCAACACCATTTTCGGTGCGCTGATCGGAGACCGGAAAGTGGACTGGGGCCGGATCATACAGGACCTGATCACCCGGTTACTGAAGAACCTCGGAGGGAGTAGGGCAACTCCGATCTCCCCCTACCTCTTCCACCTCTACCACCATCTACAACTCCTTTCGGATACGGAAGAGAAGATGTGGCACACCCAGAAGATAGTCTTGACGTACGGGGAGACGTCAACGGATGATGAGGAGAGCTCCGAGTCCGAGACAGAGCGGGAGGACTCGGATAAGGGAGAGGAACCGGAAGTTCCGCTCGTGAAGCGGCAGAAGACCACACCGCCGAACACGAGGGGATCTCCTCCGGTCCGACACAATCCGGGAACGGAAGGCAGAGTGGAACCATCCGAACCGGGTCAGGCCGAACCAGCAACAGAGGAAACGGATCCCAGTGATCCGTTCGTGCAACTGACGGAAATCCTGTGCAACATCCGAGCGGATTGGGAGGTCAAGCGGATCGTCCTAGAGAACATCGCGGGGATGGTCAATGGCAAACCGGATCATACTCTTCCGACCGTGGTAGGGAATTGCATCGCCTCGCCTGCGGATCTCGCCAAGTTGGAGGAGGAAAACCGGAAACTTCAGGAGGAAGTTGACGGTTTGAAGGCGGAGCTCCTTGTTCTCAGGGACAACGAGGCCGCTACCAAGGAGATGGCGGCAGAGACCGTCAAATTGGCGGAGCACGTGAAGGCAACATTCGGGGAACCCGGATCGGCTGTCATCCGGGCTCAACTGTTTGACGAAGAAGTGCACAAGGAGAAGAAACTATCCGGAAGCCGGATAGTCCGGATTCTGTCCGACTTCTCCGAAAAGGTGGAGACGACTTTGGTGAAGGTTCGGGAGGCGGCCGAACGGATGGAAGACTGTAGCTGGAGACTGACGGAAATTCCGGTCAGACTCTCCGATCTGTCTCTACCGGATATTTCCAAAGGGTTGCCTCAGAGACCAGGGAAGGACAGGACGCCGCAATCCAAAAAGTCAGGGCGAGCGTCAACGGGCAACCGGGAGGCGGCAATTCAGTTGTCGGAGTCTCCTGCGAGTCCGATTACTGGAGCTCCGGTTGCAACAGACGGAGAACGGAATCGGAACCTCACCGAGGTCTTCGAGCAGATCAGTAGGGCGGAAAGCCCGACTATAGGATCTAGGGTAGCAAAGCCGGATACGTAGGTATTAGGACTTTCCTGTTTTTGTAGTTTTTAACTTAGGAACGGATCAGGAGGAAATCCGGTCCGGTTTAGGAACTTGGAGCGGGTTGGAATCCGTTCCGGTTCAGAAGTAGGTAGGAACGGATCCGCCGAGCGTTAATCGCGGCGGACTTGTATGGCGCTTTTTGCTTTTTGCCCATTATTTAAGTCAGTCCCCTCGCGGTGGACTGGGAGTCTTTTCCTTTGCATTATCTTTGTGTATTCTATTCCCTCTTGCTTTGCGCGTGTATCTCCCGGGTTTGGCAGGGCGGCGTGACGCGGAGTTAGGAAGGCGCAAGTGGTTTTGCAGGCGACGTTCTCCCTTTGGTGTTTATTTTTCGCGTCTGAGTATATGAGAACGGGTAGAGAAGAGTTGGGAGTAATTCTAGTGCCTCAGTGCTTCTAGGACTTAAGATTCCGGGTGAGAAAGCCGTTGTTAGGCTAGACGAGAGGGAGGGATTCCTTAATCGTGCTAGAGCTCCTGGGTGGGAAACCCAGTTGAGTGTCCGATCTCCTGTGAGGTCTCACCGTCTTTGTGGCAAACGGAAGAGTTCCGGTTGACGTTGGAACGGACGGATACACTTGTAGCCACCTGGCTCCCCAGGAACGGAAAGTAGTGTCAAAGTCGTTGTAGTATGAGAAGATCGTACGGGGGATCTCTGTGTGACCTACAGTCCGGATCTTTGTCTGGATTGTTGTGAGGGATCAAACCGGATCTAAAGTATTTTTAGAATTAACAGGTAGAAAGTGGGTCTTCAGCCACTATAAGTCACGGAAGGAGCGGTGGGCCTACCGCTCACAAAATCAAGCGGCGACCCCTCTGATGGTAAAACAGAGGCAAAGCTAAACCGGATTGAGGAACGGGTGTGGACGGATCATCCGGAACGGATTGATCCAGAGAGGAAACCAGGAGCGGAACTCGTTAGGGAGCGGATCCGTTGCAGTCTGACGGAACGGATAAAATCCGGGAAACCGGAAAAGTGAAGGAACGGATCCGTTCCGGACCAGATTGCTAGAATATCAGTTTTGAACGGGATAACGGGTTGTCGTCTCGGGTTGTTTGTGTATTTCCGGTTCTAGATCTAGAACCGAATTATAGAGTTTTGGGAGCTGTCCTATCTTAATCGCTTAACTAAGCCAGATACTTCACAAAATCTCGCGGGTTCGATCTTTAGAGTCACTTAGTTATACTCTACAGTGATTTTTGTGAGTATAATAGGGAATTTACTTACCCTGTGTTGCGACACAAACCGTCCATTAATAAATGCAATGCTCATATCTTCAGCAGGTGAACAATTCCTTGGATCGGTGGATACAAGTGGACAGAAGAAGACAGTACCGTATGTGGCTTCTATCTTGGAAGAATTCATAGAGCAAGTGGGCCCCAAGAATGTAGTGCAAGTGACTGCGGATAATACCAATACAAACCCCACAGCATGGAATTTGGTGTCCCATAAATATCCACACATATATTTTCAAGGATATGTGGTGCATGCCTTGAACTTGTTGCTTAAGGAATGGGCGAAGCAGCCATGGATCAAAGATTACGTGAAGGCTGCTGAGGTCATTGTCAAATTCTTCAGAAAGAGGCACATGCCACTTGCCATATTTTGGAAGTACGAGACGAGGTTCAGTTTGTTGAAGCCGTTGGAAACAAGGTTTGCTTCTTATTTCATCATGATTGACCGCTTGTTGGAAGTGAAGGATGCGTTGAAGCAGAGTGTGGTGGATCCACAATGGGTGGCGTACGTGAACACCTTGGATGATAGAGACAAAGGCAAATCACGATCGCAGTCAAGGAACGTGTACAATACAGTTGTGGATGAGCATTTCTGGGACCAGTTGACCAATGTGCGGGAATTGACAGCCCCAGTTGTATTCGGTCTATGTGATTTGGATGCAAAGACGCCGTGCATGGGGAAGGTATTGCATATTATGCGGAATTTAGAAAAACATGTGTTTGGTCTACGAAGAGCACCTTTTTGTTTGGACCTTGACCGAGCAATACCATTGGAGGAGTCCTTCGTAAAATGACAAAAGATGGGGGAGACAGACCTCCATTATGCAGGCGCTCTTTTGAACTCGTATCTTCTCCACGACAAAGAACTAGCCGACGATCAAAATGCAACAGAGAGATGCAAGAAGGTTCTAACTTCTAACGAAGATATGTTCTAGCGAAGAGTATGCGAAGGTGGTGAAGGAATTTGTAGCCTTCCGCCATAGGGAACCTCCATTCGATACCATGTTGGAGCCACAAGAACAAATGTTGTCGGCCCATGCTTGGTGGGATTTTGAAGGTGCACATGGGAAGCTAATTGCTCCCATTGCCAAGAGGATTTTGGCCCAACCGGTGTCATCATTTGCATGCGAACGAAATTGGAGTAGCTACTCTTATGTTCACAACAAATCTCAGAACAAATTGGCAACAACCCGGGCAGCAGACTTGGTGTATGTGTACACCAATTCAAAAGTTGTGGGCGCATCGAAGAACAAGGATGAGAAGAAATGGTACAGAGACAATGTGGACTACGAGTCCTCCGATGCGGGAAGCGATGCGGAAGACATTGATGATGGACCTCATCCACTTGACCAACTGGATGAAGATGACGAGGACAATGACATGGACAATTTGTATGACGAAACGTACCATAGTCCTAATCCAACGAATGGTGGGTGGAGAGGCAATAATACAAGCATCTATGACTTTCAATCCGATGAGGAGAATGATGGGTACGGTGAAGATGAACCTCGTATAGCAAGATTCGTGGATGGATCCGGGTTTTTGAATAGCGAATCTATTCTATCGCAGAAGGAGGAGGCTTTTGTAGAGATAGCGGAGGCGGATGGGACAATACTTCCCGATGGTGGGGATGGTGGCACGAATGAAGGCATTCGTATTTGTCAATCTCCATCCACAGGAGGGGTTCAAGAAAAGGATAATGATGAAGAAAATGATGGAGAAAGGGGTTGTACGGACAATGAAGAGGTCCCGATCAATACAATTGCAGTAAAGGAAAATGGTACTGAACGTGTAGAAGAGGCTGAGAGTCCAAGCTTTGGCAATACACTCAAACGTAGAGAAGAGCTCATGCAAGATTCCCCAAAACCACCTCGGAGCGGTGCACCGGGTGCCATATTTGGAACTAGTAGCCACAATCCGGACGGTTCAAGGAGCTTAGGGCTTGGACATCAGCTTGTTAATGTTGGCAAGGCAAAGCAGCCTTGCATCGAATTTACTGCCACTGTATTATCATCCACCGATGATGATGGAGATGTGACATTGGCACAGATGAAACATAATTTAGCTTTGCACACCGCACCGCCACGATGCAATCTGAAATCAGCAGCCTCTCCACCGCAATCTTCGAGGGCCACAAACATAATCATTCATGGATGTCCCCAGGTAGTGAAATTAGAGGTCAAAGTAGGCAATGAAGGTAATAAAAAAAGACCTATGCAGCCTTTCGCGGTTTCACCAATGAAGAAATTGAATGCAGATAGAACCCTCCTTCATGCATGCCTACCTGTTGCGAAGAGGAAAATGAAACCGGTCGCGTGTCTAAATTCTAGGGAAGAAATTAGCAAAGCCATATTGACAGTAAAAGAGGAATACAAGAAGCCAATCAAGCGAAGGAAAGCAAAGAGAAGTAAGCAAGTAGAAGGTGCAGGATCTTCATCAGATGGTATGGAGAACACATCGAACGATGAAGACATAGGATACAGACGAGGATGCGAGAGTAGTGGGGCAGAGGTGAAAGGAGATGATGATTATTGTCCTTCTAATTGAAGGGATGTAAGCTTAGGGCTTTAGATGCTCATATATACCAAGAGTAGGTGATTATCATCTGTTGTTGAGGAAGACTTTAATAAACAAGGTTTGTTTTTGTCTTTCATGAATGGTACAACATCTTTGCAAAATCAGAGTATTGGACATCAAATGCAATATGAATGTTTAAATGTGCGCCTAAGGGATTGTAGTTTCACAAATGGGAATCGACGAAAACCTAAACCCCTAAAGTTCCATGACTATGTATTCACCAAAAACGCTCAAAAACTACCATTTCTAGTACAACTACCAATTTCCTTGATAAAAACATTTTTTGATACACGTAACTATAGGATCTTGGAGTATAATGTCTACAAAACATGTGGTAAAAATTTCAGAAAATTCCACCATGTGGATCAAAAGATATAAGCATTCAAATTCACCTAAACCATTTTTTCAATCCTGCAAAGAATTGGACAGCTACACTTCACAAGCTCACTTCTCAAGGAAAAAATGTTGAAAATGGTGGTGCCTCTTTGAATTCAGTTTCCTAAACAAGATGGAGATATGCTCAAAAAATTTCATGTCATTTGGAATTGTACAACATATAGGAAAAAAATAGTAAGTAAAAAGAAGTAGAGAATGATTCATAATACTAAATTGTTAAGAATTTAATTATAGAATTAAAAAATGACAATCCCAATGGTTGTAATGTTGTAATAATCAATCTTCATCCTAGGGTTTTATTTTTTTACAAAAACATTGAAAATTGAGTGAAATAAACAACTTCAAAGTTTCTTTGATAGTGGAGAATCCATTACTGCCCGCAAACAAAAAAACCTCATAACTTTTGACTCTTTGATTGAAATGGAATGATTCAAAGCTTTCCACTTATATATAAATGTAGAAAACCAGTTAAAAATTTTCATTTTTTAAAAAAGTGATTTTTTCTGATCTGCCCGAAGTCCCGAACTACCCACTTACGAAAAAAAGCAACATATTAGGCCATAACTTTTGAGTCATATCTCCAAATGTCATGAAATTTGATACACATGAAGATATTCCTCACCCCCACCTTCTATTAAAATTTCAGCCCAAAATATTCAAATTTCTAATCACACGTACCTGCCCAAAATTTCTATACGGCCCAAAAATGCATGTTGGTCCTTTAGGGGTTAAAATGTTAAAATATTTGCCTAAAACCTAAGGGGTTGTAGGTTCATAAATCCTAATTCAATTTCAATATTGAAATGTTTAAATGTGTGGTTAAGGGGTTGTAGGTTCATGAATGGGAACCTAAAGAAACATTGAAATGTTTAACCCCTAAATGCCCAAACTGCGTTTTTTGGCAACATAGCAATTTTGGGCAGCTCACTACGAATGGAGTGTTTATTTTTTTCCTTTGAAATTCTCATACAACGTGTGTCCGAGGAGTAGCTTTAAGGCCCAACAATTTTCATAACTTTTGACAACATGAATAAAAAGTTATTGCATGATATGTGATTTTTTTTGCTCGGCGGGCAGCTCGGGCAGCTGAAAAAAATTCTTCAAAAATCACTTTTTCTAAAATTTGAAATTTGAAATTCATTCTTTAGATTTTTATCTACTTGGAAAGCTTTTAATTATTCCATTTTGATTTGTGAAATGAAAGTTATGGGAGTTTTAGTTTGAAGGTAGTTTGTGGGAAGTTATGGAATCTCTACTCCAAAATAAACTTTGAAGTCCATTATTTTACTCAATTTTTAATATTTTTGAAAAAAAATAAACAAATTAGGTGAAGATTGTCTATTACAACATTACAACCATTGGGATTGGAAATTTTCAATTTCAAAAATTAATTATTACTATTTTAATATTTTGATTCATTTTCTACCTCTTTCTACTTACTAATTGTTTTCTACATGTTGTAGAACTCCAAATGATTTGAAATTTTTTAGGCATGTAGCTTACTTGACTAAAAGAATGAATCGAAAGATTAACAACCATTTTGGACTTTTTTTCATACAAAAGTGAACTACTGAAGTGCAGCTGCCCGGATTTTCGCAGGGACAAAAAAAGCATTTTTGACAATTCAGACACTATTATCTTGCAATCTATACGGTGGAAATTTCTGAAATTTTTTCCACATATTCTCAAACTAGTTTACTATAAGATCCTACGGTTACATTTGTCTTAAAATGTTTTAAAAAAAAGATTTTGCTGTTGTACTAGAAGTGGCAGTTTTGAAGTGTTTTTGGCAAAACATAGTCAAATACATTTAGGGGTTAAATATTTGCTTAGGACGTTGTAGGTACACGAACCTGAATCCCAATAAATATGTGAATGTTAAAGGACACTATGAACCCCCCTAAGACCCAAGGTCGAGGGTTGAAAAATAAAAAGGGGTCCGTCTAAAGCCGTCCGCCGTCCGCCCATTCCGCCATCCTGTCCGCCGTCTCGTCCGCCAACGCATCGCCCGTCTGCCCATTCCGCCATCCCGGCCGCCAACGGACCGCCCGGCCGCCACTCGGTCCTCCCGTCCGCCATCGCATCCGCCTGTCGGTCCTCTCGTCCGCCGTACTGTCCGCCAAAATTCCCGCCGTCTGCCACAATACACACCGTCCGCCCGCCGTCCGCGCAAATTCAACGGCCCCCCGATCATCTTGCTTCCCCGTACTCGACGTCCGACAACCCGTCCGCCGGGAAAAACGCCGTCCGCCACGGTAATTTGGCCATCCGCCACGCTAATTTGGCCGTCCACCATTTTACCCAACGTCCGCTGCGCCCGCTGCGTCCGGACGTCCGGATTTTGGGCGTAATTTTACAAAAGACGTAGAGTCCGCACAACCCTGACGGAGCTATATGATTCAAATATGGATGGGCATGGACTGGAAGTTGCAGTGCATACCAAGTACAAGACTGTGGCCAAGAAAGTGAAGCCCGTGGCTACTCAGCTACCATCTGATACTGATGAGCATATCAAGCAAGCTGAAAAAGAGCCAAGCTTGAGGAAGACAAGAAAGATTGGACACAAGTTTACTAAAGAGAGTTTGGGAAGTTTGAAGATTGGAAGAGATGATTTCTTGACTGAGCCGGAGAAGAAGAAATTTGAAGACATGCTTGCTTTGCATGGGAAGGTCTTTGCTTCTTCGCCAAATGAGATTGGTTGTGTGCAACCAAGTGTTGTAACACCTATGGTAATTTTCACAGTGCCTCATGTGTCGTGGGATCTGAAGCCCATACCTGTGCCTAGAGCTTTGCTTCCAAAACTTGTGGAGTTGCTTAAAAAGAAGGTCAAGATGGGTATACTTGAGTCATCAATGGCTCCTTATTGAAACCGATGGTTCACCGTTTTAAAAAAATCAGGAGCATTGAGATTTATTCAAGACATGCAACCTGCTAATAAGGTGACTATTAGGAATAAAGGATCCGGTCCAATTGTTGATGAAGTGGTTGAAGCATTTGCTGGACATGCAATTTATTCCATTGGAGACCTATATTCTGGTTATAATCAATTTCAATTGGCTACTGAGAGTAGAGATTTGACAACCATGAAGACTCCACTCGGTTTAGTACGCATGTGCACATTGCCTCAAGGTGCCACCAATTCAGTGGCACATATGCAAAGCGCCATGAATCAAATCTTGAGAGATTTTGTGCCTGAGAAGACCTTACCATTTGTAGATGATATACCTATGAAAGGATGTGAGGAGAAGAAGAAAGATTTGACAATTCAAGATGACGGTTGTAGAATCTTTGTGAACGATCATATCAAAGATGTAGCCAAAATCTTGAGCAGACTTGAAGAAGTGAATTTGACTCTTTCCATTGAAAAGTAAAAGTTTGGGGTTGATGAGATTTTGGTCGTTGGACATTTATGTGGTTCCTATGGAAGAAAACCTAATCCCGAAAAAGTTGATGCTATTGGAAGAATGAAGGCCTGCAACAGTGTCACTAAAGTAAGGAGATTTTTGGGAGCATGTGTCTTCTACCAAATTTGGATCCCTCATTTTGCTCATGTTTCAGAGCCATTATATAAACTTTTGCGTAAAAAGAACAAGTTTCTTTGACAACATGAACAAAACTTGGCTATGGAGGAGTTGAAGAAAATTTTGAGATCACCACCGGTTCTTAAGCAAGTAAACTATGATTGTGGAAGACCAGTGATAGTAACTGTTGATACAAGTCCAATTGCTATTGGATGGGCTATTGGACAAGATGATGAGGAAGGGAAGAGGTTTGCTATCCGATTTGGAGCAAGAATTTTGACTGAGCGGCAAAGAGCATATCCACAAGTTAAGAGAGAACTATGGGGAGCACTCACAGCTCTCAAAGCCAACAGAAACTATCTAATTGGAGCAGAAGTGGTAGTAGAGACGGATTGCTTACCTTTGTTAGGGATGATATCAAATTGTAATTCACCAGACATTGCTATGTTACGATGGATAGCCTATATCAAGTCTTTAAACCCTGTTCTAGTTCACATTGAAGGCAAAAAGAACTGTATTGCCGATATGTTGTCTAGAGCAAAGTATTTTTCCGAAGAAGAGATGATGGCTGAAGAAATTGATGAAGAACTATCTCATGGGAGTTATGTAATGACAACAAATGGAGAGAGCTCTGCTAATGAAGTTTTACCTTTCAAAGAAGAATTATACGAGGGAAGATTGAAAGAAATCGGACAATATTTGAGTACTTTGCAAAGGTATGAAGGTTGGTTAGATAAGACATTCAAAGATATCAGGCATCAATCTTACGGATATCTTTTGAGAGACGAATTTCTGTGGAAGAGAACAAAGAGGAGAAATGAAATGCCGTTGAGAATGGTTGGAGATTTTGAGACCAAATCCAAGGTTCTTCAAGAGTTTCATGATACACTTTGGGCTGGTCATAGAGGAATTTGGGCCACTTACACGAAGATCAAAGAACGTTATTGGTGGAAGGGATTATACAAGGACGTTGAGGAATTTGTAGCTTCATGCACTACATGTCAATTACAATCTAAAATTCGACACAGAGATGAGTTACATCCGACATATCCTCCTTCCATTCATTTTCGATGGATGATTGATCTAGTTGCCATGCCATCGGCGATGTGGGGCATGAAATATCTTGTTTTGGCAAGAGAGGAACTTTCAAACTTTGTAGAGGGAAGAGCTCTTTGAACCAAAACAACAGAGAATGTCTGCCGTTTTATACTTGAAGATATTTTTAGTCGATATGGAAGTATTGGTGCAATGAGAGCGGACAGAGGAGAACTTGATGCAGCTGAAGCAAGAGTTTTTTCAATAGGTATGGTGTGCAATTGAAGTTGACAACAGCTTATAATCCTGAAGCCAATGGCAAAAGTGAGAAAGGTCATCCTCCTATTATTCAAGCATTGGTTAAAGCCTATAGAGGACGGCCAAATATTTGGCCTAAACTACTTCCATTTGCTCTATGAGCTGACAGAACTACACATAGTACTGTTACAGGGTATATGCCTATTGAACTTATGCATGGACATAAACCTTTGTTGCCAGGAGAAGAATCTGTTCTCTCATGGATATTTCTATCATGGAAAGATGGTATTAGTACGGAAAGACTACTTCAGCTTCGTATTCAACAACTTGAGAGGTTGCCAGAAGACCATCAAATTGCATTGGAGAAGATGAAAGCTACGAGGTTACACAACAAGGAGAGGTTTGACAGAACTCATCGATTGAGGGCAAGAAAAATTAAAGAAAGAGATTGGGTGCTTGTGTTTGACAATACGTTAGAACATCAACATAGTACCGTGAGGAAATTTGCCCGGAGATGGTTTGGACCATATGTGGTAGTCACAGTACACAACAACACCACATATTCACTACGAGAATTGGATGGGACTCCTCTACGAAATCCTATTGCTGGTAAATGTATCAAAGTATTTCGGCGAAGAGATGAAGATTTTCGCAATGAAGATTTGGATGCTTTTCTACCTTCAGCACAAACACAAGAGACAAATGAAGTACGAGATGAGAGTGCAGAAGATGATCAAGAAGAGCCTACTTGGCACATACCAAAGGATGTGCAAGTTTAGAGGGGGTGAATGTCGTGATGTAAATAAGTATATTATTTAAAATGTATACGTATTTTGTATTTAAATTAGATTTTAGAATTCAAATTCTAGAATCTATATTTATGTTTGAAGTTCAACACTAAAATGTTGAATTGGAGGGTTTTTATGAAGTCATGAGATTTAGAATCTTAGGATTCTTCTTTGACTTTAGTTTTTACCTCCATTTAGTTTAGTTGAAGTTTAATATCTAATTTTAATCTTATATTTTATCTATATGTTTAGAAGATAAGATTATGAGTTAGAATTAGTTTATTTTTTAGTTTGATCTTTGAGTTTCATTGGCTTTGGAGAGTAAACTTGAACTTATGTTCTTGTTCTTTTCCTTTGGTCAATAGTTGTTTGGAGATCCATTTGGGCATCTCCCACTTAACTTAGGGTTGGTGAGTGATCTTCTTCCTCCTCTTAAGGGGGTTTGGAGAGTTTTTCATGAGGAGTTTTTTTGGTTAGTTGGTGTGTAGAGAGAGAAGTGTGTGTGTGTGTGTTTTGGAGAGTTTTGGCCGAATTTCGGGTTAATGTAGCTCATTGAGCATGAAGAATTGAGTAATGAAATTTTGACATGACATTTCTTATGTTTAGAGCTTTCCAAGGAGTGTTCACAAGTTGAATTTGGAGTTAAGAGTCAAAAGTTATGAGAGTTTGAAATTGTGAAGACCCAAGTATCTCCATTGAGAGGTCAGAGGCTTCAACAAGCTATAACTTTTGTAATACTTGTTTGTTTGACTTGAGATTTGGAGGGTGTATTGTCCTTGTGTGTATCTTTCTAAAAAGATATGATACTTGTCGTTTACAATTTTTATCAAAAAGTTATGAGGTGCCAAACTTTGGAGTGGAGTTTGGACTTGAAGGAGGGAGGCCGTATCTTCAACGCCCACAACTTTTGGTCAGTTTTTTTTATGGAATTGAAACTTTGAGACGTGATAAATCATCATTTTATCTTTCCAAATTGAGTTTATTTGTATGAATTGGAATTGTGATGCAAAGGTTATGTAGTATCAAAGGTTGAAGAATTTCATACCTTCTTATTTGAGAAGGCCGAGACTATACCTTTCATAACTTTTGGATAATATCTTAGATCATTGTGATATTTTCAAAAGTTATAGATATTAGTGAGAGATTTCTAAATTTCTCTCACACTTAGTATTTGGAGTTTTCAATCAAAAGTTATTGAGATTTAAAGAGGCAGTGATTGTTTAGGAAGAAGGAAGAGGACCTCAACTTTGCTTTCATATAACTTTTGGACAGTATCTTAGAATAGGCTCAAATTTTGTGAGTGATTAGTTCATGCTCTTAGCTTTCTAAATTGCTAAAACACTTAGTATTTGAGTTTCTAAAGCACCTGTGATATTGGATGGAAGGTCGCAGCTTGTATGAAACTTAGTTTTACTTAGTTCTTGTTAAGATTTCTTCAAGTTTGAAAGTGAAAGAAGTTTTCAAGACTCAAGGTTGAAGATTTGGGACTCAAGGGGGGAGAAGATTGAAGATTTGTGTGTGTGGCTTGTGGCTTGTTTTTCCTAGCCGGTTTTGGAGGCTAGTTGTTATTTCAATTTTTGCATCGTAAACTTGGTTGCGGGCTATGAAGTCATTCTTATGACAGTTATTAGCCCCATTTTGTGTTTGTGGCGACGAAGTGGGGTTAATAGCCCACATGGTCGATCTTTTATATTGTTCCCATTGATGAAAGGCGCTTCCTGGTCATCGTGGGTTTGAAGTTTAGGGGCCCATCATCCGGACGATCACTCGTGTTGGCTGTCCCATTTTACCCGTCCGAAGCCTTGTTTCTTATTACACACCCTTACCCTTGGCCCCATAGAGCCATCACAGGATAGGCTTATAGAAGATTCAAGTGAAGATTGAAGTGAAGATCGAGTGAAGATTCAAATTTTCGACATTACCTGTCACTCACTCAACGACTTGCAGCTAGGCATCCCGCGTGTTCCCTAAGGGCGCTCCTCTCTATCCGACAATGTATCCATCGCTCTTCTCCTACCCTTTCGAAAAGCAATGTAATTAGTCAATGCAGTGGGGGAATATATTTTCTTCATAGGAATTGCAATCAATATGTTTGCCTACTGGTTCAATTCAATAGCATACCTGATCAGAACCGAACGACTTCAAATTTAGGGTTCCTCGATTAGTCCGCCAATGTTTCTGCAGAATACTCATTTTCTAGGCAATCATCAACTGTGGAATGCTCTCAGAAGAAGTGTGGAACTTAATTTCTCTTGCTCAAAGAAATTCATGTCTATTGAACACGCTTTTACAGTTCATTGAGAAGGTCCGCATCCATGTCTGATAGGATTGCCCTAGTCATAGTCGCTTACACTCGAACGTTGTTAGACATTGATCGACTGAAATTAATAGTGGACAGTTATCGGTGGACCTGTTCACCGACTTGAAGTCCATAAATGGTTCTCCGCACACATAAGAAAGAAGGTACTGCCTCACAACGTGAAGAGAAAGAAACCCTAAAAATTGTGAGATTTCCAATGTCACGAACCTGACTTCGGTACACAATGATAGTGCCAAGTACGGCTTCCGCAGTACTACCTCAGATTTGATTTATAGTGACATTCACAAAGGTAAGCGTGCTCCAACGTAGGAATGTTCATGTGCTTGCATTTTCGGGTTTTGTAATCAAACTATACTCATCAAAAAAGAGCGTCTCCCATGGGAAATTAATGTCCTATAACTGCTATAAGAGCACCTTCCTCTTCAATAATCATAGTACTAGAAAATGTACCTCAATGATTGATCAACAACGTCCTTCTACCTTGGAGTCGTCATTTCGTAGTCCTCCTTCACTGACCACTTCACTGTCCTCTGCAATCACGGACATATTCATTTTAAATGTCAACAGTGCAATGACGTCTTGCACATTTTCGTCGTTGTGATGGTGTACCTGTAATTTGTGAAATTCTTTTTCCACCAAGACAACGCCCATTTCCCAATGCTAACATTGTACGAAGACTTCATACTGACTTGCTCTATGTCAGTAGCCAGAAGACGGTGACATCCACGAACGAAATGACAAAAATGTAGAGCATCCTCCTCGACCTCAAAATGGAAGTGAAGAAATTCCGATAGACTCTTCTTTCGACGAGGGCTTCGACTTCAGGAGATTAACTTCAGAATGGTTCAAGCACGTTGATGAGAGGAGACCAACTTTCGCTGAAAATGACGATGTGGAGCATGGAAGCATGGGAGGATCACCAGACAAAGAACCTGATGTTGAGAATCCTGACATGGAGGAATGGCTTCATCACAGTCACGTACCCCTTTTCGAAGGATCAAAAATATCCTGTCTCGCATGTGTGCTTGTGCTAATGAATTTAGCACATCTGCACAACGTTAGCAACTCATTTATGAATGAGTTGTTTTCGTTTCTTAGATTAGATGTGCTTCCTCCAACAAACGGCTTATCGCAAACTCGTCATCAAGCACGCAGATTCATAGACCGATTAGGATTATCGTTTCATACTATCCATGTCTGTCGAAATGGGTGCACGTTGTTCTGGAAGGATAGAGCGGAATTATCAGAGTGTCCTAAATGCCGAATGTCTAGATATGTAGAGGGGAGCACGACAATTCCAGTGAAAGTACTTAGACATTTTCCTTTGATTCCTAGACTTCTACGAATGTACCGTTGTTATGACATTGCGTCCCTCATGAGGTGGCATGAGACTAATTCTTCCATTGATGGAAAAATGAGGTCTGCTCTTGATAGCCCTGCTTGGAAAGAAGTCCAGAAAATCGATAGAACATTTTTTGAAGAGGGTAGGAATGTGAAGCTTGGCTTAGCATTGGATGGCATGAATCCTTTTGCAGACAAGTCCTCTAAACATTCAACGTGGCCAGTTTTCCTTTTGAATTATAACTTGCCCGGTTGGTTGGTCACAAAACAGTTTTTCGTCATGCTATCCCTTCTCATACCTGGTAAAGAGTCTGTGAAATCCGAGAACATCGATGTCTACCTAGAACCTCTAGTGGACGAATTGTTGGTACTTTGGGATGGTGTCCCTGTAGTGGACATGTCAAATGCGAACAGTCCAAGCAAATTCACACTTCGTGCGATGTTGCTCTAGACTATACATGATTACCCTACGTATGGCCTTATTTCTGGATGTGCTACAAAAGGGTATGTTGGGTGTCCCATTTGTAGACCTCAGGGAGACTCCAGGTTCTCCAAAAGTCTGCGGAAAAACATTTTCCAAGGTCACAGGCGATATTTGCCCGAAAACCATCATTTTCGGTCAATGACTGATGCATTCAATAGGAAGTCGAAACACCATCACAAGCCTAGCAGAGTTACGGGTGCACAACAGCGAAGGCGAGGTGCAGCAAGGTAGAGGTGGTTAGATGCGGGTGGATCAGTTGGGGCGGAAAACGATCCTGTCAAAATCTATGGCGTCAAGCGTCACTCCGTGCTCTTCAGTTTGCCATACTGGGATGTGAATTGGAACTGAATCTTTATGCTTGCAGGTTGTAGATAGGTTAATATATTTTTGTGTCTGTGCATTGCAGAAGCTTTTAGTGAGACATGTGCTCGATGTCATGCACTACGAGAAGAACATTGCGGAGAACGTGTTCACGACTTTGTTTGGATTAAAAGATGGTGTGCCCGTCAGAAATGACATGAAGGAGGTCGGCTGCAAGAAGTCTTTGCATATAAGACCAGCGAAACCGCCTTCCACAGGTTTTGTTGTTCCTCCAGCGCCTTATGTTCTATCTATTGAGAACAGGAAGAAGTTCATTAACGGGCTTCGAAACCTAAAAATGCCGTCAGGGTACATGTCCAATTTGAAATCAAAGATTGATGCAGATGGAACAGTGCATGGTCTGAAAAGCCATGATTACCATGTGCTTCTTCAACAAGTTATTCCATTCTGTTTACGTGGCTTGCTTCCACATCGGATTATGAAGTGTGTTTTACAAATAAGTCATGTTTTCAAACAAATATGCAAGAAGACAGTACTTCTAGAGGCCATGGAGAAATTAGACGAAGAGGTGGCTATTGCGCTATGCTCACTCGAAAGGGATTTCCCACCATCCTTTTTTGATTGTATGTCACATTTGCCTATTCACTTAGTGGAAGAGCTGGAGTTGTGTGGTCCGGTTTAGAATAGGTGGATGTACCCTCTCGAGAGGTACATGAAGTACATGAAGTCTTATGTACACAGCAGGGCGTGCCCCGAAGGATGCATGGCCACAGGAACTGCAATGGAAGTTGGCTTGGGATTGTCCACAAAATATATTTTAGAATGCGAATCCACACGGAAGAGAGTTTGGGATGCGGAAGAGGAAATGGGAGACAATGGAGTAGTCCTATGCTCAGCTTATCAAATGCGAAATCTTTCAATTGAAGAGTGTCAGTGGATGCACTCTTATGTGCTGGAGAATTCTAGCTGCTTGGAAGAATTGAGGGAGTAAGTGTATAGGGTCGTGTTTTTTTTTCTGTCGTGCAGTAATGTGTGTTGGTTCTATCATTATGGTATATTCATTCGTGAAATCAAAGTATTCATTCGTTATTTTGCTTTCCATTGTATTGAGTGTTCTCAGTAGGGACTCGATTAGGCTAATTCTGTTGTGATATTTTTACAGAACCCACAGACGTTTATCAGCAGACATCATGAATGCAAGGGCCTCGTACAGGCGAGGAGTGTATCCAAGACAAAGATGACGAATGAACTATCCCACAGAATTGAATGTTATTCCGGAATTCGCTTAGTGGTTGCAGAGTGTTGTCCATGCAGGGGAACAAACTTTTCTAGACGATGTCCTAAATTTGTCTATGCCTCCTTGCATGAGAGTGAAGTCATTCAAGTCTATTAAAGCTTACGGGAACAGTTTCCGGGTGTGGGACTTGGAGCGGAATTTGCTGACCGAGGACTCTGGAGTCAGCACTACCTGCGAGATGTTACAGCACAACGGACTCTCTGATCTGAATCTAGTATCGGGTGCAGTTACGTATTACGGCAGGGTGAAGGAAATTTTGGAACTGGATTATGGACAAGTGAAACCTATTGTAATGTTGTGTGACTAGGTTTCGCCAATTTGGAGAGGTCCGCATCCTTGCATGAAAAAAGATATTTACGACTTCACTTTGTTGAAGTTCAGCAGGTTGATGAGGAGGTCGGCCAATTCATTTGTCTTCCCAGTACAGGCATCTCAATGTTTTTTTTTCAACGTGCAT
Organism: Thuidium tamariscinum; assembly: GCA_947034885.2. Taxonomy (NCBI): domain Eukaryota; kingdom Viridiplantae; phylum Streptophyta; class Bryopsida; order Hypnales; family Thuidiaceae; genus Thuidium; species Thuidium tamariscinum. The sequence goes on from OX344751.2 coordinate 14,317,345, forward strand.
TGAAGATCCAGATTAGTGTGTCGTTCTACACACCGAGCCGCGGTCGGCAAGAGTATTTCAGGATCGAGATCTGGAAGGACGTGGTTCCATGAGCGATATGGGAGATGTTGATTTGTCAAGCACTCATGACGATGTCTTAGAGGAGGCCGAATTGGAACAAGTAGATGGAAGGACGCAAAATGAGTGGCAGCATGTCATGGAGGAAGAGTTGGTTATCAACAAAGCTTTCCATCGCTCTGGTAGTGGAGGCATTGAAGAAGGTCTTTCAGAAGAAGATTCAGTCTTCGAGGACTCGACTGATGAAGTTTGAGGTAGTTCAGACGATGAAAGATGGTGGTCAGTGTTATTTTCAGTGTTTGTGTTTTACCGAATGCTTATGACGGCATGCTCTGTGAAGGTTCAGGAAGTCCTCCATACCTGATTACTTTCATGTTAGGTAGTCCTGTAGCTTGTTTTCTCATGTAGGCTTTGCAGGAATAAGAGTAAGTCGGGGTACTCAGTATTTGCCGCCATTGCGAAGTATTTTACAAACTTGATTTACCATCGCATGTAGATGAATGTCGTTGTTGTCTGAAGTTGGCGAGGAAATAATTGCAATTCAGGAATGTGAGGTTGTTGACGACTGTGTGGATAGGCAAAGAAAGGAATGCAATGAGAATTCATTGACTAGTTCATAATTGGAACGTGGTTTTCTAAAGGAAAAACTTTTTTTTTGATGTGCAGTATGGTATAAGTGCGAACTGCGAAGGCAACGTTTTTTCAGAAGCGGCAGTCGTGGTCTCCCATTCTGTAACGGACTGTAGTAAATTACCGTGCATGGAGGACGGGAAACAGATTCTTCCGTGGTATAACGCAATAGTCTTCTGGAGTGCATGCTTAGGAAGGTCTAATTAACAGTAGGTCATGAGTATTATGAGATGAAAGTATTGTGAAATAGAGAGTAGAGTACAGTTGAACTCAGTTTCATTTTGAGGGCACTTGGTCGTGGTCGGTGTAAATGGCTACAGACATATTGTATGTGCTCGGGTCATATCAATTTTTCCAGTGCCGGGGATATTGTCTGACGACCACAATTGGAAACCTCAATGCAGGGGAGTTTTATTATGTGTGACGTAGTTCCTGTGTTAACTTCACAGTTAAGTGAATGTGAAACATGCAGATTGCAGTGTCCTAAAGAGCGTATCCTGCTGTCGGTTGTCCTCAGGAGCAGTGTGTACTTAAGTACGGAGTCCTAGAGCCTGAAGGGAAGACGAAGTCCTGGTCTTTAATTACATTGGAATTAGCAATGTTGCATGCATTGTTGTTATTGATTTTGTATATTCTCAACGTCTTCTTTGAGTGCCGTATTGTCAGATTTGCAAATGCAGGTGGGAGCAGCATTTTAATATTGACGGTGGTCATGGTAAAGTGAGATTTGTGTTGTTGAAATGATGTCGTCCGTTGCTGAGACTATGGAAATGAGTTCTTCCTTTCTGTAGTCGTCGCTTATGGTTGTTTTCAGGAGGCGGAGGTTGTAAGAACCAATTGTAGGGGTAAACGGAGTGGAGGCGTTTAGCTTCTTCGGATGATTCGGTTTTCAGACTTGGTTTACTTGTAGAAGAGAAGCTATTTTCAGGTGTGAGGTACAGCCATTGCTGGATGAAAGTCACATTATGGCGCGGCCGGGGAGATGGGGAGTGCCTTCGTGGATTCAGAATACAAACCTGCTGGTTTCCGACGTCGACCTCTTGTTGAGAAGGTATGGCAGTTTTTGAGTAGATTTTCAAGTCAGTTCAAGTAAATGAGATCACCTCCGAGCATGTGATAAGGTAGGGCTTTTCAAGCATGAATGGATTCCTGCAGTGGGATGAGCTCCTATTTTTTGGGAGGAAGCCGTGTAGTTACCCTTATGAGGGTAGCCATCACTACTGGAGATCCGTCCTAAATCAAGACATAATGAACAGAATGCTGTTGAAAGCAACAGGGATAGCGAATGAGGTTGGGTAGTTGGTTTTTAGCGTCCCCATGAACATAGTCTGTGTTGCTTCCTACTTGCACCGTGCATACTCTGTCATGAATAGTGACGGAGAAAAGGGAATTCCTGAGCTCGCTTCTGCCTGACACGTGCTGTGTTCGCACTTGCTTCTCGGACGTGTACATTTCTCGTTCATATGACTCTTTTTCTTAGACATTACAGCTTTCTATGTTTATATTAATATTCATTTTGAACGGCTACATCTGCCAACACAGTTGTCAGTGACGTAGTAGTGGTGGAGAAAAGATACATGTGCTATGTCACAGCGAAGTTAAAATTTAAATTGAAGGACTCCTCATCCTGTGGTTGAAACTGAAAGTGCTGACGGACTGATGCCGTCACGGTGTGCTACAGAGAAGTTGTGCATTGCTCACAGACTACTAGTTTCTATAGCTTGCTGTTTGTGAAGTGCAAACCTCACTAGCGCAGTGGTCATTGTCCCCAGACAAAAAGCAGGACCTCCTCGTGGTAAAAAGAAATTGGGGGCCATCTGAATTGCTCTCTTTCGTTAGTAGAATGATTTTTTGGCCATTCTGCCTGCACAACGTCTGCAGCCATGCTGAATTGAAGTATTGTAGTGGCAGTGAAAGTCATGGATTAGGAAAATAGTTTCTTAGTGCCGTTGAAAGCTCGCTTGATTAGCAAAGTTCAGTGTTCCATATCCAACCTGCTGTGGACGTTGACATCGTCCCAGTGCACGAATTACAAACCGTTCCTTAATCTTTCACATATCACTTCAAGTTCTACTTACGTCATTTTTTTTAAAGCCGCTTCCGTTACTTGGGTGACGTACTGCAATTATTTGTTGTTTGATAGAATCCTATGAAAACAACATCCGACGATATGCCCACTTTCAGCTGCAGTCCTGTCCTGCGCAGTGTGCATTCATAGAATACATACATGTGCATTCACTGAAGTTCTTAGAGCATAAGGTGCGGGACTTATCTTGCTCATGTCATTCCACATCGCTGAACTTGTGAACGGAATTGCCAGCCAAGAAAATACAGAACCCCTCTCAGTAGAGGAAACCAAGTGATGTCTTAGCATTACCTTTTGGCATTTCCTCAAACATGGATACGCTTGCATACCGTGGCATGTATTGCTTCTGCGCATTATAGTAGCGTAGGTGCTGAGTTCCAAGTTTGTAGTGCCTGTGCACCGTGAACATCATTCAGTGTTACGTCGTAGTGTTCGCACAGTCGTGACGTACATGTGTGCAATGGAAAGATTCTAGCCCACTACGGTTCTGATGAGAAATGTCCGCTACCCAAATTTGCAATTCTCACTGAGAGCTCCTTTCTTCCTCTCTATAATCGCGTTTTCCCTGCTCATTTGTGTACAAGTAGGAATTGTTGCTCCATGTGCATTCCATGTCGTATACCTGCACTACTGATATAGCTTCAGTCCACTGTATGATATATCCGCAGGACGCTGCTGGGACTGAGCACGCATGCACATGGCGATTCCGCCCTGCCATTCGTGAAACTCCCTTCCTTGTATGAACAGTTTGAAAAAGTAATTTCTATCTTCACCTTTACCGCTGTCTGCTAGAGAACGACAGCATGGGAGGCCCTTCTTCGTCACACCACTGTAGTAGGACGCCAGTGAGGAGCACGTACGTATACTTCTTGTTCAGTGAGGAATTTGCGAAAGTACTCTTCATGACAGGACGGTCCTCCTGTGAGACAAGCAAGACATTCACCGTAGTCGTAGAATTTTCAGCAGTCGGAGCCAGATGACAGCCCCAGGTCCCGATCAATGAATTCGTCCTCGTCTTCTCTTTCTTGAAATATATCCTCCCTTCGTATCTGCCTGACAGTTGATGGGCACCTCTGTGGCTCCTCGGATACCATGTGAGCAACATGAAGACCTTCATAATCACAATCCCGACCTCTATCAAGAAGACTGGGGTTCTCATTTTCGTGCAAGGAATTGTCCACTCGCTTTCCTCGAATGTCACGTCTTAAGACAACTCTCCAGCCAAGTAAGTCTGGAGCATCGTTGAAGAAAACTTGCTCATAGTGTTTTGGAAAAACGAAAGACTCCTTGCCAAAACGTTGACAAGAACGGAAATTAGCGACTGTGAAGCCCCACTTGTCCTTTTTCACAGTCGCATTTGGCCCACGGTAGTTTGCTTTTACCCATCTGCATACGAAAACCACGACACATGTTCGTCGACAGTCCAGTTCTACTATCTCTTCCAGTTCGCCCACATAATCAACATCCGCTTCCACAAGGTTCTTGTCCCTTGCACTTGCACGCCACGGTCTGGTGAAGGTTGCTGCTACTTCGCTATCTCGTGTTTCCAACTTGCTTTCGTAGCTTCTCACTCGAAATCGGCTGCCGAATGCCCACATGCTCCTAAATTTCCGGCACTCGAATCTAGGAGGAACAAACAGATCCACTACAGTGTCTGCAACCTCCATTCCTGTCGCCAATGCCGACTTCACGTCTTCCTCTAACCAGCTTCCAAAGCTCGGGACATCACTTAAATTCTCCGGGAATGGCAGGGCTCGCCGACCTCTCCTCTGAGGATGTCTTCGGCGCCACATCCTTCTAGCCTCCTCTGTTTCTACTTTCTGACGCTCGTATCGTCTGCATCGTATGAAATTGTCCATTAGGCATTGCTATGAATATTACATGTTCTTCTCACAGAACTGGTAATAATGCATGCTTTACTCTGCCTCCTTCAAGTGGACATGGACAACGTTTGTACAAATCTAAAACAAGCAACAGGGACTTGTGAGACGGTCACATTAGTTAGATGTTCACGAAGCTCTGCACTTCAGTATCCGTACATGCACCTAAAAAAAGAAGAGCTCGGCGTTCTGCCTTGTGTTCTCAGCTAATTGAAGCCCTACCGTTGCTTCACGATGTTGTGCCCATTGAACAGAAAGCATTTCTCTATGAATTTCTCAGTGCAGCCCTTCACTGAATTCTGTAGAATCTTCTGCTCATATTCAATGCACATATTCGTCCTCCGCTCCTCAACAAGTCATCTTATGTATGCCATTGACAATACACAATACGAGTTCAAGGGAGAACTTACAGATGGTGATCTTCACAGATTCCCGAGGTGTCAATGACGAAGTCATGGAAAAGTAGCCTACGTTCATCAGATAATGTCCTCGGCACTCCATGTCCCTCCAAAATTTCATCTGTCATTGTAGGATCTTCCTGAGAATCCCAAATCCTCCTAGAAGTGGAAGTGTAGTTTGACATGTACTCTGTGACATAGCCCACAGCTTCTTCCACCTCATAACTGGCTACCATACTCCCTTCTGGTTTTGCTAGATTCCTCACAGAACTCTTCAATCCTTTGTAGTAACGCTCGTATGGATACATCCAGCGATTGTGGACGGGCCCGCAAATGAAGACTTCTTCTACTATATGATAAGGTAAGTGCATCATGATTGTGAATGCCGATGGCGGCAGCTGCTTCTCCAATAGTACCATAGTTTCTGCTACGTCTGATAGAAGTTGGTTCTTGCTGTCTTCGCTTATGACTTTGTCACACACTCTTTGAAACACCTTGCTCAATTTGATAATTGCACAAGCCAATTCCTGGTTCTCAATGTTTCGGACGCATACTGGCAGAATCTGCTGCATTATGATGTGGAAGTCGTGGGACTTCAGTCCTCGTAACTTCCCTTGCTCAATTTTGCTCCGAATATTGGAGACGTACCGGCTGGGCATCTTCAACTCTCGCAATGTCTTGAAAAAGAGGTCTCTGTCCCGCTTCGACAACACGTACTCCGCATCGGGCATGACAAACTTGTCACTACCTGGGAAGGTCTCACGCACCCAAAGATGCTCACGCTGATGTCGTGCCTACAAATCCAAGCGCACTGTGGGTGTATCCTTCTCGCCAAGAATGAATTTCAGAAGAGCCTCACAAATGTTCTTCTCATAGTGCATGACATCAAGCGTGTGTCTGCACAAGAGATGCTGCGACACAACAACATCAACGAATGAGAAGGTCTTCAATTACAGTAGTAATGGCATGCAATTCCAATCATTGAACACTTTCATGTCACACGAGATTCCTCAATGAACAGTTGCAAAGGACATGGCGCTCCACACTTAGGCCAATACTGATTGTGTAAATCACCTTAGCCTTATGATAGAGGACTTCTCATTCTAGCGTACCATGCGTCTCATTTCTGTGTGTCACACTTCTAGTCTGCCTTACAAAGTATTCATGTAACGACAGCGACCCCTGCAATTATGCACTTCAAAATATTCTTACTCGGGTTAAAGTGGACATGAAACCTGTAGAACTTTTGACAACTCCACTCAGTCCTGCATTACTTATATCCTACTGGGTGGCCGACGTTTTCAGTTGCCGATTGTTCAGTCCATCACTACAGATTTGCGTACGCGTGGACTACCATTAAGAAAAAAGCGTGATGACTCACGCACCATAGCTTCCATTATTGTGAATCAGAAGTGCACTAGCTATCATGACGAACACACCCTGTATTCATACTCTTCATTTCGCAGTACATGACCTTCTGAGGCCATGTTCATTTGTCATTGCACACTTCTTTGAAGGCATCCTTCACACTGACAGACTGCAGCATCCTGCCTAGTTCTCACAGCACATGATCGCATTGCAGAAGAAAGCATGATTGCTTTCTAGCTGTTCCTTTCCAAAAGACCTACCCCTGTATTCCAGAGCAACTCCTCATATCCCTCAAGCATTGCTACTTCTTCTATCGAACACCACGTTCGCTCTCCAAATTCAACTCAGACATTGGAACGCCTGCCTCGACTGCAGTGTGCACTATAACATTGACCCATGTAACCTTCGTCATGTGACATACAATGACAACGGCAGATTCACTACACAGAGACGTCAACAAATTTCGTATTTGGCATAACATATAACGCAGTGGCCTCAGCATGCTGCTATTCTGTCATATACATGCACAGTGTGCCTGACATGCCCCAATACTTCCAATGCTTCGATCTTCTATTCCTTTTCAGTGATGCTCTCTTGATGAGAATGCCCTCCTACAACGTTAGAGGACCTACAGGTTCCACTGCTGCAGTCTCAATTGAGGCCGCTTCAACTTCTTCGCCTCACTACTTGTACCGCAGCTCCAAGAATCGCTAACTCTGACACGAAGACTGCGGTCTGCAGACGTGGGATGCAAGATTTCCACCGGAGCCTGGATCCACTGAGTGGATACATGATCTCATTTTCCTTTCCTTGGACCTCATTCTATTATTTCGGTTACCAATGCTTCCTATTAGTGCGCACAGAGTTGTAGACTGTTATAGAGAAGAAGAAGACGACATTCCAGTGAACACAATACAGGCGCTTCTCCATTCGTCTCTGCTATTTCCAGAAACGTAAGGCACGCCTTCTACCTGGAATCCTCTCTTCGTCCTACTTACTAACAACATACTAATTTTGTCCTCCAAGCGTGCAAGTCCGTGTACGCAAAATCGACATTTCAATGGGCACAGGTATCATAGACCTCTTCCACTGACACACTAACAAACCCACATGCGTCCTAGTACACAGACGTTGCAGAGAATAGGAAGGCAGTCAGCGGTACTAATACCAATTCCGTACAAGGAAATCATCATGAGGTGTAGGAGTTCACTGACCACCCAATACGGTAATCTGAAGAAAATGCTGAGTCGTTTCACTCCGTGTTTCTTTACAGGGTCTTCATCTGAGTCCTGCAGTCCTCCTTCGCGTAGAAATTGTTCGCGCTCAACGCCATTTGCATAGATTTCATGACCGCATCGTCGTTGCGGAGGAGGGCGGCTCTCTCGTTCTCCATTGAAAGCTGCCCTCGCATTCCTCAGTGGATGAGCCATTCCAAGGAACCGACGTGCACCCAAATATATCATTTTCCGTAGAATTCCTGAATGCTCTGCTGCTGTTTGGTCTGCACAGACTGGACATGCTTTATATCCCTTCGTCTGCTGCCCTAACAAGAGTCCATATGCTGGGAAGTCATGCACTAGCCACATCAGCATTGCCCGCAACGTGAAATTCCTTTGCCCTACAGGCTTCGACATATCACTTGTAGGAATGCCATCCCATAATTTTAACAAGTCCTCCACTAATGGCTCCAAGTAAACGTCAATGACCTCTGCTGCTGGTGCATGTGGCCCCGGTATTAGCAAAACCAATTTCAAGAAGAAAGGTTTTGTTGTCAACCAAGGTGGCAAGTTGTAAATTGCAAGAAGGAAAGGCCACACTGAGTGCTTCGTTGACTGCTTTCCATAAGGGTTCACACCATCACCTACAAGCCCCAAACGAAGGTTTGTAGGAATAGCAGCAAAATCAGGGAATAACTGATTAATGTGCTTCCACTGCACTCCATCGACGACGGACTTCATGTCTCCATCCGTGGACTGGTTTCTTTGGTGAAATGTCATCAATTTCGCCACATCTGGGCACTGAAACATCCGGCGCAGCTGTTCTATGATAGGAAAATACCTCAATACTTTTGAAGGAATAGTACTTGATCCCTGCACATACCGAGACTTTCCGCAACCTGTATGTGGGCATGTGGTGAGGTTCCCATATTCCCCTCGGAAGAGAACATGCCCGTTAGGGCAACAGTGAATGGCTTCATGCGACAGCCCCAGCTTCTTTACCATTCGCCTAGCCTTGTATGAAGTACGGGGTAGAGAATTCGATCTGGGGAGCAAGTCTTGCAAAAGGAAGTTGAGCAACTCATCAAGAAATGTGTACGGAATTGAGAACAAGGTGCACATTGTGATGAGGACAATTGAGACTTCCAAGCGACTGAGTTTGCAGCCTTCATACACTGCCTCCTGAGACTCCCGAAGCATCTCTGCGTAGGCAGGGTCATTTGTTTCAAAATGAACATCTTCTTTTGGATCGCCTTGTGCAGGGCGTGCTTCATCATGAATCTGTGCGTGTATGTTGTCAACACGTTCGTATGCATGACGAACAGCATCAGCGACGTCAACTCCTGCCCTCTGTGGCCAGACGAAGTCCTGCGGGCCCCTATCAGTACCCTCAGATCCGCGGAAATAATCCTCTCCAGCAGGCATTCCTTCCGTACTTGGTTCGATGACACTTTCTCCACTCTCAGTCTGCATGTCCAACACATGCACTGCAAATTAGGTTTCACATACCTCCTGCGCCTATTGGAGCATGACTGAATGCTTCTGATTGCAAACATAATTTCGGAACGGAAATGAATGCCAAACTTCATCGACTATGACATGTCTGCCTTGCACTGACTCTCACCAGCATCGGATATTCCAAATATGGATCTCTGCCATGTACCCTGTGATGGCGTGCAACTGTTTCAACCTTCATCGTCTTAGCGCCCCTGCATTTTCTACAAGCATACAAGTATTCCGTCAAGTCTTGACGACTTGCAATGGAGCGCTCTATGTGGTATGCTGCGGAAAGCCTCATTCTGGACGTCATCTTCTGTGACGCCTTCTTCTCCGTCTATCAGAATGATGAAATCTTCTTATACTGCCGTGCACCCTGCACATGGCCCATCAACTTCACTCAGAAATGCACTTCCTGTTCCTTTACTTGGGATGAATGTATTCATTTACCTAACACGTACAGTGGAGTTCACGACGGGTACATGAAGTGCTCGTGTCAATTCTTCTTTTCAGTTCATGACATTGGAAATTTTTTTGACAACCTTCCCTCGTTCAAGAATAAAACTTCAGGTAGCCTATAGAGAACTATGAGGACGCCATGAGAGTGGTAGTCACTCAGGTTTCATGTACGGAACAGTTGGAAGGCCCTTGCACGGTACTTTGGTCGTCATCCTACCTTTCTGTACACCATGTCCAGCACTATCGGAAGTGATCCACTGAGAAGTGGACATGTGTGCCCATTTCCTGTGTGAAGCGTTGCACATGTGCACTGACAAGCACTGACTTTGCTAACATGTTGAAAAGTAGCCCTGCAGAAAGGAGAGGTCGTCAAAGAAATTCACCTCCAAATTGTTGTATGTCGTACTCCCTCCTTGCTTTGCACTGTGCCCAGGCTTACTTCAAAGCAACTATTGCTGCCATGCAATTCCTCATGCTGTGCTTGCTGCTTCTTAGAGCAGTCATTGCCACAGAACAATAGACACGGCAATGTTGCACTTCAGAAAACAGAGTACTATGTACAGGGTGGACGACAGCATTCACAAGAGAATGTGAGCACTTGCAATCGCAGTGCCCCTCATATCTTCTCTCACACATGATGACACATATAGTGGGCACAAGTCTCTTCTGGACATGGAGGCAGTGCAGAGAAGCGAAAAGTGCTACACACCAGGGTTGTGCGGACGTCCGCATTTTTCCAAAAATGCGTCCAAAAATCGGACGTCCGGACGTTCAGACGTCTAGACGCTGGCGGACGTAGCGGACGTTGGGTAAAATGCTCGGTAAAAAATTTCGGACGGCTTTTACTAGCGGACGGCTGGCGGACAGGCAGTTGAATGGCGGACAGTTGGCGGACGGCTGGCAGACAGGCAATTTTATGGCGGACAGTTGGCGGATGGCTGGTGGACAGGCGGTTTTATGGCGGACAACTGGCGGATAGCTGGCGGACGGCTGGCGGACAGGCGGTTTCATGGCGGACGGAATAGAGTTGACCGGCTGCGAACTTCGAACGGCTGTAACTTTTGTAAAAAGTCTTCAAATTGGGTAAATAAGATGTTTTTTGGCATCTACAGAAACTGTAGATGCCAAAAAACATCTTATTTACCCAATTTCAAGTTTTTTTGCAAAAGTTACAGCCGTTCGAAGTTCGCAGCCGATCAACTCTATTCCGTCCGATATGACAACCCTGGCGGACGGCTGGCAAACGGCTGGCGGACGGGGCGGACGGCTGGCGGACAGGCGGTTTCATGGCGGACGGAATAGAGTTGACCGGCTGCGAACTTTGAACGGCTGTAACTTTTGCAAAAAGTCTTCAAATTCGGTAAATAAGATGTTTTTTGGCATCTACAGAAACTGTAGATGCCAAAAAACATCTTATTTATCCAATTTGAAGTTTTTTTGCAAAAGTTACAGCCGTTCGAAGTTCGCAGCCGGTCAACCCTATTCCGTCCGATATGACAACCCTGGCGGACGGCGGGCGGACGGGGCAAACGGCGGGCAAACGGCGGGCGGACGGGGCGGACGGCGAGCGGATAGGGCGGACGACAAGTCGAATGTTGGCAGTTGGGGCAGAGGGGCGGTCGAATAGGACCTCCGACAAGTCGAATGTTGGCAGTCGGGGCAGAGGGGCGGTCGAACAGGACCTCCGACGTCGGCGGTCAAGGGGGACGGGCGGGCGGACGGGAGCTCCGACGCCGGCGGTCAGGGCGGACGGCCAATGAACAGGAGGCCGTCTGCCTTAGTTTTTACCGGGCGCAGTAAATTATGAAAATCAAATGTCACAGGACGTCCACGGGGTGCCGGACGCTGGACACTGGACGTCCGCACAACCCTGCTACACACAGAAGTCATGCAGAAGATGTGCAAACGGTACGACAACAATGCAAGTACAGGACATTTGAATTTGACACCATTGACGTGGTCTTCTCTTAAAAAAGGATCACCACTTCACGCGGTGAAGGTCGTACATGCGGCATGCCACATTTCTATGGTCTATTTCTATGTACATTGTAGGCGTTAGTGTTGTAGGAAAAAGACTTCACCTTCAAGTCGTGATTCCCTATGTCTATGCCTGCCTATACTCTTTGAGGACTCGACTCCACTGAATGGGTGTGAATACCCTGGTGCTGGACCAAATGACACATTCTTTGGCTGAATTCGGGGTGGCCAAGGCGAGTCTACCGATCGTCTAAGTCTTGTAAGTGAACTTACTCCACTTGTGTTCTGTGTAATTCATGAGCCACTGCAGAGTGACATCCAGTACTTCCTCACCACGAGCATACTTTCTCATGCTCGTGCACCGTCTCTGAAATACCGCAATATGTTGCGCACTTCCATAGGATCAGAAAACAAAGCAGGTCCTACTTCTTTGTACTGACTACATGACTGATTCCAGTTGTCCTCAGGAAAGCACGAAACGGATCAGGACTGTACCTTCGGCACTGGCGTTGTCTTCGTCTTTGGCATGTTGCTGCGGTGCCTGGAAACTGACACTTACTCCGGACGACGAAGCACTACACTCTGTGGACAGAATGCGCTCCATTAGTTCAGTGAATTGACGGCGTCACTGGCAACACTTAGACTGCCTTCAAGTGAGCGGCTATTCACTAAGAAAGCAAGAATATGAGAGCATGAGTGTACTTCAAGCTACACCTAGGTTGACAACCATCGAACAGAGTATGCGAATTCTCACTATAACAAAACATGGTCGAATAAACCCGCGCAGAAATTATTTTGTGGTTTTTTTTGCCATGTTTTTGTGCGCGTTTTTCTTTGCGCGTTGCGCGTAGTGAACAACCAACTTTGGCAGCAGTTTCCCATTGCAATTTTTGGACTTAGGAAGTGTGTCATATATCAATGGAAAGGTATTTTGAATACCTTTCCATTGATATATGACACACTTCCTAAGTCCAAAAATTGCAATGGGAAACTGCTGCCAAAGTTGGTTGTTCACTACGCGCAACGCGCAAAGAAAAACGCGCACAAAAACATGGCAAAAAAAACCACAAAATAATTTCTGCGCGGGTTTATTCGACCATGTTTTGTTATAGTGTCTGTTCCACAGTGTAAGCATGCACTTCCGAAGTCAGACTTCTTCTGCCTTGTCATGGTGCATGTCAATGGACTTACTCGTAGAAGCACTGCAGTCAGCATTCGCTGCTACGACATTGCGACGTACTAGAATGACTAACTTATGTTCCTTTGCATTGGAGAATCATGTGTATGTATTCCAAGTCTCAAAGCGGAACGAACTATGTGCAAGACTGGAATTACCTTTCCTGGACTGCAGACCTCGTGAAGAAAAGCAATTGTGCAAACGTACAAGACATGAATGCTTCACCTGGAAGGTCTACCCTGACGTGAATAGGGCGCTCCAACAGAGTGTGCATTGCTTTGGGAGCGCTCCAGGCACAACGAATTGAACGCATGAGACAGCGTTCCTGCAATTTATGACAATTACCAACCCCAAGAGAACCACACTTTGTCTTCCGAAATTGAAGAGAAAGTGCAACTGTGTTCACGAGGTCTACAGAAGAGACTTAAACGTACGTGGAGTATGTAGTGACGAAGACGGTGAGTGCATTTCTGAAAAGGAAGCACTACTGCCGGCTCTGAGAAAGCTGCTTTGCGCTCTCAGAGTCCACGAATCCTGAGTCTGTGAATGTAAGTAATTTGAGCCACGCACTATAACAAAACATGGTCGAAAAAACCCGCGAAGAAATTTTTTTGTGGTTTTTTTTGCCATGTTTTTGTGCGTGTTTTTCTTTGCGCGTTGCGCGTAGTGAACAACCAACTTTGGTAGCAGTTTCCCACTGCAATTTTTGGAGTTAGGAAATGTGTCATATATCAATGGAAAGGTATTCAAAATACCTTTCCATTGGCTGTTCACTACGCACAACGCGCAAAGAAAAACACGCACAAAAACATGGCAAAAAAAACCACAAAATAATTTCTGCGTGGGTTTTTTCGACCATGTTTTGTTATAGTGACGGTTAGACCTCATCTGCGTGGAAACGATCCTGGGAATTACGAAGGACGCTCGCTGAACGAGAATTCCTATTTAACTATAGAGACTGGCACTCCGCATGCAAACATTCCAAGCAGTAGAAGTGAATTCACTTCAAGGCAGACGTCCACGTGCATGCAAGCAACACAGACTCATCACGTAATACAGAAGCCGGTTCTAGAAAAATGTGTTGCATGTACTTACGAGTGGTCTGTCGGGTCCTGGAATATGCCTTACAACTGTAGTCGCGGATGTGGTGAGGTAGTCACTGTCCTTTTTCAGGACTGCTTCGGAAAGGTTAGGAACGTCTGCACACCTATTGCAAAGAGTGCGTTAGTAAGTGAATTTCAATTCCAAAGCAACAAGCATGAGCGCGCATGTGTTCTCCTCTGAATCATACTGTCAGCCCTGTTTTCTACAGCGCGAGCAGAACGTGCACTGTGATTTAGTGCAGAGAATTGCATGAGCATGAATGTGCCCACAAGTGCTACAAAAAATGTAATATTGCTCTGTAACCTACTGAGCCCTTCACATACAGAACTAGTGTGGTATGTCATATTCACTTCCTAATGCATACACAAGAGTTAATGATGGGAAGAGTGAAGAACAACGGCAGAGCATACCTTCTTCGATGGAGAGGCACAGCAGTAGTGGATGCAGTAACAGAATGCACAATCACTTTCAGACAGAGTTTTTAGTGGTGGACATTTGTGCGTGTGCAGTCGCTGAGTTCTCCATGACTTTATAATTGTCCATCCTGAAGGGAGGTCCAAAGGAATGCAGCATTTCCCATGGTAATTTACAGAAAAATCCAATGGATGTGTAGGTCACACGCATGTTGGGAAAGCTACTGCACTATAGTGCTTGTGACGTACTGCTTTGCAATGAATGTGTGCCTTCTCTTCCTTGGAAAATACAGTATTTTAAGACAAGTACGTGGCTTAAGGAAGGCAGTACAAGTAATTCCCTTACGTAATCCCTTCTCAGGAAGTAATGCATCCGCTGTACAGGTGCTCTGCTGTAGAATTCTGGAAGACAGGAATTCTCTCAGTATGGAGGTCCATGTACAAGTACATGTAGCGTCCGTCGCCTCAGTGTAATGGCGATACAGCAAGAGCATAATGGAATTGTCTAAAAAGAAGAGAAACGTGTACATGGAGTCGGCCTTACTTGCGCCTAAGACGTCTGCAGTGCAGTCCTCGAGAAGCGTGAATGCGTGCACCGCTGAAGAGCTACACAAATAGGTCGCCATGACGGCAACGCAAGCGCCGGATGGAATAATCGCACTCTCCAAACCTCAGTTCTGGGAATAGGGTTTGTTTTGTTTCCCCTCAAGGCACATTTCCCGCGAAAGAATTCGGTCATCCATGAAGTGGATGACATCATTCATTCGAAGAAGGCCGGTGCTGACGTGAGTTGAGGACGCACCTTTTTGTTCTGCTGCAGCCTCTACTAAAGGATAGAGCTCCCGTCGTTGTGCCTTTGTGATTGTTGCCAAGCTGCTTCTCATGTACGCGGACAACGTTACGCAAGCACTGTCGCTCATTGAGCGCACACTAATAGGATGAACGACTGCAGGAATTCCTCAGATGTACTGTGCGCTCTGTTTTTTGCAAAGGCTTCATGCTTCAGTGCCTCCACAACTGCGAGTACTGAGGGATCCACTAGACGACGACATTGTGAGTAGTATTTCATGGCACACGGAGGGTGCACTCTTTGGGTAGTAACACAGACTCACTTGTCGCTGTTGGATGTCGAAGGAGCGACGACGAACGGTGCAGGCGAGGTACACGATATGCAAATTTGATAGAGCGGTGGACTGTGCACACTTCGAAAGATGTGGAACTTCATTGAGAGTCAGTCATTACAATAGTGCAGGACAAAGGAAAACAGAAAGACAGGAGCTATCTCTTGCGTTCACTGAGGGCCGTCACTTTGTCCGCAGCGTGTTCGGTAGAATTACTCAGGTAGTGGCGATTTACAAAACAATTGTTGGCGCTGCATTCACTAGTGTCGCCGAAAGTGGAATGTGAGGGGAGCGCCTTTGCAGTGACTGCGTGCTCGAGGGCAGACGTCAATGCGTGGAAGCAAAGTTCCTCAATTCGCATCATTGTCGTCAACGTGGGTACTGCCAGTGAGGAACCGCCACAACATCAGCCAGTGCTGCTCGCTCCAACAAGGCTTCGCAGGTATGGCATGCTGTTGCAGGACCCCATTGAAAAATGGATGTGAATTTCAGTCGCAGTGGCCATGATTTCTATATGTGGACGAATTGGTCGGTGTTGGATTTCGAGGTATCATGGCAAGTCCTCCTTTCTAAAGGGAGAGGAAATTCAAAGCCACAGTCGTTGGTCCATGGCGCTTTGCCAGTACTTCGTCTGCATTGTCTTACTCTGTACTTTGTCACACGAGGTCGCACATAGGGATATCTTGGGACGCCTAAGAATTGGAAGTCCTCCCACTGAGTGATTCACTATCGTAATTGGATTAATGTTCTACTATAAGCAAGCGTAGTTTGTGGCATTCACAAAAGCCGCAATTAAGCAGCAAGTGCGAGAAATTGTTCCGAAGGAAGTGCTGTGTCACAAACTGACAGTCCGAGGAGGACTGTCTTCTGTCGTCTGTATAGTGCCATTGCTTGCTCTGGAAATACTGCAAAGGACGGGGGTGTACATGTCATATGAAGTTGCCCTAGCAGTCGTGCTTGTGAACGAACATAGAGTGCAAGTGGAATCACTGTTCTCGGGAGAGGCCTGTCTAATTAAAAAGAATGACTTGAAGAAGTAGGTGCAATGCAGAACTGGAATTCAGCAGAGTAGACAATGCCTGTGAGAGCTTTGTTCTATCTATTCAGGTAGTGGTTGGAAACTTGTTGCCATGTGCATGACAGCAGTGCGTTCCGATCATATCCAGTACGTGGACACGACCATTACAGAAGCGAGTACTTCTGTGAAACCGTGTACAAGTAGGTCGCGGACGTTCGCTTGAACCGAACTTCATCACTCTGGCTCTGCTGTGAAGCATTAGCGGCACTACCGGGTTACTGTAGATTCACTTTCTGGAGCACTTCCAATCCGTCACCAATGATTCCTTCAATAGCTTCTCGCTTGTTGCAATCAGTACGGTGTAGGGATGACTAGTGAGGCAGTGCATTAACGTAAGTCAGAGAATTTGAGCACCGTATCCCATCGTAAACATGGAGATAATGTAAAGTAGTAATTCTATTATGCAGGCAGCGTCAGAGTGTTTACCGAACAAGTATGGACGAAATGTGTAGCAATTACTCCCCCCGTGGAAGGGCTGCAGCACTAGACGTGGAATCAGTGGGGGAGTGCGAGCACCCAATGGAATTGTTGGGGAACAGCACTGAGTCATTAGAAGACTACTCTCTAGAGAAATATGAGGAAGATTTGAATGCGTACTTGGAGGATCTGCTTCTTTAGTATATAGAACACAATTACTACTATGAGAGAGGAATAATTCGTGGAAGAGATTTTCAACGAAGCACAATTGCCGACTTATACAACCAAAACATGTATTGCATATCTTGGTTCTATAACGACTGCTACCCTTTTGATCAATGGGAGGAACAGTACGATGGATGGCTATATGAGCAAGTGTGCTTAGCAATGGAAGAAGCGCAATATTGTCCGTCTTATTGAAAGTGGTATCAATGACGCCATAGTCTGACCTGTACTTGGTAGCGGGTACAGCAGCTGCGCACATCAGTAGAGGGTGAGGGTCATCATGTAGTTGAAGACGGTGATGTCAGTATTACAAAGTATTGTATAGTTTTTGTGTTTGCCGTTCGGACGCATAGGAGGTTCTACAATTGAATGGTACAGAGGATTTGTATGTGGAAGAAGGGGCCTCACGCTTTCACTGTAGTGTTCATTGTAGAGTGTAGAGAAACGGAATTCCGAAGTCTGTGCCTTCTGCAAGGGAGCGCTCATATGTACGCAACACAGCATGAAGAACATGAAATCTCTGATGAAACGTTCAAGTCTATTTCCATTTGCTTCTAATTGTACCGCTCAGAGAGTGTGCTCAGTGAGTGACAATACAATGACGTCCTCTTTTCTCCTGGAAGTCGTCACAGGACAATCCCGAAATGCCGAGGGCACGGATTCGCTGATGTCAATCAACATGGGGATGAAATTCTGCTTCAGGTACACGGTGATATTGGGAATTCTGCATCATGTAACGTGGAGGGCCGGAGCGATGTCATTTCATGCATGGACAGTATGTTGGGTCACCGATGTTGGCATCCCGTGGAAGTTCATGCACTATACACTGTGCGCTCACAGTGAAGGCCATGTCGGAATTGCCTTACCGTGGTCAGGGAACACAGTGAATGACTTCGTGAGACACGGAGATGTCCTCATATGTCGAGTGCTTGGGTGAATTGATGTGCACTACAAGTAGGCGCAGTTGTCGTGTTTCTGCTTCTGCGATGTGGCAACTACTGCCCACGAGGTTGTACACAATGTGTACTCTGTCATTAATACATGTGGAAGAGAAAGTCCTGGAACATATTGAAGGGCAAGTTATAGTGGACACGGTAATATAGTGCAGCTTTGTCTATCAGGACTGTTCGAAAGAAATGTACAGTCTTGTCACTTTGTTCCGAACTGTGAGGAAGTGTTCCGTAGTCTTCATTTGCAGAGAAGGTTCAATACAAGCTGAATTGCTTGAGTGCACTGTAACAGGGTTGGACATTCATGGCTTCTTTGGAAGGGAATGGTCGTGACAGAGACGGCTTCGAAACATGGGGTGAAGTGAAGAAGCCAAAGAAAACATCAACGACTAGAAAGGTACTTCTAGCACTGGAGGACTCCAGGAAAAGGGCTGCGCTTCGGCCCCGACCAGGTGTGCACAAGAACATAGCGAACGCCATGACGGAGAAGAAATCACAGAGTACTGAAGAGGAGGGTGCACATGCGGAAGGGGGGAGCGAATCGAACAAGAAAGCGAATGCAGAGGGCAGTTTTGTTATAACGGAAGAGGACTATGTGCTGCTGCTACAGAAACTGAAGGAAAATTTGCCGCATGTAGTCCGCGGCAGCTTCGGGAACATAGAAGCATCAGGTGAGTGAACCGGTACGTCTGCACTTTCTCTGAGTAACAATCATTGCACAAATGAAGAAGAAACCGAATGGAAGGAGGACGACAATGTAGGGTCGCTATGGAAACTCTCACTAAAAGTGCTTCACGTCTAAAGAGAACTGCTTTGGGGTAAGGTCACGTTGCAAGAATTCATAGTTATGACCGTCCATGTCGACTACCCTCGAGGCTGAAGAAACTCATGTTAAACGTTGAAGAACACTGTAGTTCTCCATAGAAGTTCAGGGTCCTAACGTGAATATCTTCGGACACCCCTGACGAGCAGAAGAGTCAGTTCCGGACGATGGCAGTCATGGAAGACTGAGAAGCACTTCGGAGAAGAGAAGTCGTCGTTGGCATTTTGAAGGGGGAAGGGCCTCGCTTCCTTTCTTTGTTATTGGAAGAGGTTGGCATTGACTAAAGTACGATGTAGGACATAGATGTGACATGTGCTCATGATTTGTACATGAATGTGTTCAGCGTTGAAGTCAGCATCCTCTGAAATCGAGGCACTTTCAGAAGCGCCTGCTATGGTGTCGCAGTCCGGAAATATCATGTAAGTAAAATAGGAAGATAGTATATAGAGTAAGCTCAAGTTTTCAAAATTTTAGGGTTAGATATGGCGAAAAGAAGACAATTAGAGTCTTCTTCCCTTGGGATCCGTTTGAACCGGATTGACCAAGGTGAATTTCCGGTCTATGGACATAAGTTTCCGGATCCAGATTCCTCAGTATCCGGAATGGAACTTTCCGGAAGACGGAACTTGGAAAGACGGATCCGATATTGTCAAGGACGGATCCGGTATACCTAAAGACGGATCCGATGTAGTTTCGGATGGTCGGCTCCTACGGGTCTATGCCGCCGACCTACAGAAACTAGCGTAACGGCCGGGGAACATCGCGCCGTTCCGAGGGGAACTGGGAACGCAGGGTACCGACTGGTATATAAACCCCTCCTCTCCACTTCATTTTTCCTTTTCGATTTGGCAAATCAAGGTACAACTTGTGTGCAGGTTTTGGAGCGCGTATAGAGAGAGAAAGAGTGGTGAGCAGTAGAGATCGGTTCCGGGTTTAGTTCAGGGTCGGTGCCGACCGCACCGACAAGTTTCGACTCGGGCGGAAAGATGGCGAGTTCCTCCAATCCGAAACGGGCGGTAGTGACTGCCAAGGCAATTTCGCCAATCATCCCTTCCGATCCGCAGCATCGGAAGGAGTTAGAGGATGATCTAGTCTTCCTAGGGTGTCATGGGTTGATCCGGCGCCCTTGGAGTGTGAAGAGTGACGAGATGGTACAGGAAATCCTCTCGGGAGTTCCGAATCAGTACGAACTCACAGTGAGGGGTAGACCGAGTGCCTGGACGCCGGA
Organism: Thuidium tamariscinum; assembly: GCA_947034885.2. Lineage (NCBI taxonomy): Eukaryota > Viridiplantae > Streptophyta > Bryopsida > Hypnales > Thuidiaceae > Thuidium > Thuidium tamariscinum. The sequence continues at coordinate 14,337,450 of OX344751.2, forward strand.
TATCTGGGCGAATGTATACGGTTTTGATAAAACCAGATTAGGTCTAGCTCCCCGGACGGATAAGTTCGGTGTTAACAAGTTCCGAAATCCGCCCCACCCTAAGGACGAATACTCAGTTCCGAATTGCACCAACGACCGGCATAGACGGATGTTGGAATTCTTGATTCCCATCCTCTATCCGGAAAAGCCTACCCGTATCACCGTGACGGTAGCAAACACCATCTTCGGGTGTTTTGAGAAGCGGATAGTCAACTGGGGTATAGTCCTCCAGTGGGTAGTTAACCGGCTAGCCGAGCATGTGGGACGGGAGAAGACTAGCACTATCAGCGGCTATCTCTTCCACCTGTACCACCACAATGATGTGCTGAGTGGCCCGGAACTCCTCCGCTATGAGACGGGAATTCAGATCCTCAAGTACAACTTGACGGATGAGTTGGAGAAGGAGCCGGAGGACCCCGAGGACGAGCGGATGGACGAGGACCCGGAAGAGCAGAAGCCGGCCAGCCAACCGGAACGGAAGAAGTCCACAACGCCGGATAAGAGGGGACACCCAGACCCGGATCCACCCGGATTGACCTTGGGGAAAAAGAAGCGGAACCACTTCGACACCATCATCCGTTACGCCATGATGGCACACGCGGATAACAACCAGTATGAGGCGATACTCGAGCAGATCGTCATGAAGCTGGGCGCGGTAAAGATCGAGGACATTCCGGAAATCCTCGACCGTCTTCCGACTCAAGACGTGTTGCGGAAGAAGGACGAAGAGATCCGGAAGTGGGAGGACGAGGCCCGGAACCAAACGGATCGGACCCGGCAAGCGGAAGATCTAGCCCGGATAGCTGAAGAGGGACGACGGAAGGCGGAAGAGGAGCGGAATGGGCTCCAGAGCACGGTGACGTACCTGGAGAGTGATCTCAGTGTCGCCAACGGGAAGATCGTGGAGGCTACCTCCTTGGTTCGGAACCTGCAGGAGTTGGTGGCCCAGCCGGCGGATACAGTGATCAGGGCGAAACTGTTTTCCGCCCGGTTGATGACGGAAGGGCACGTCACCGGATCGAAAGTCATCACCATCTTGGTGGATTACCAGGCCAAGATGGAAGGGGTACTGAAGGAGATGAGGGCCTTAATTGGGACTCTCAATCCGGAGTTGGGGGAAGGACTGTCAAGCTTGCTCAACCAACAGGTGTTTACGGACTTCAGCCCCGGAGCGCAAGGACGGATGTCGACGGATCAAAAGCTACTCAGAAACTCGCCGGTCGTGAAAAACCTCGGCGAGCTCGGATCGGATCCGAATGCGGCCGGACCGTCCAACACACCTACGAATCCACAAGAGAAGAGGGCATCACCACGGCTCGACCTCGAGATCCGGATGAAGGCCCTAGCGAATCCGGCCAGGGAGAATCCGGAGAAGTTCGCCCACATGAACAAGCCAGACAGGGTTCCGGGCAAGGATCCGCGCAGCAAGACAGTCATCTTGGATGACTCGGACAGGGAAGACAATCCGCCCCTCACCATCCGTGATGAAGTTAGGGAGCAGGGCGGATTTCAGGAAGTGGAGCATTCGGAAAGCTCTGAGGCGGATTCGAAAGAGACTTCCACGGAAGACAACGGAACACTACCGGTTCCGATTTAGAAGAGGCAGACCCGATCCGCCACCAAAAAGGCTCCCCCTCCCAAGGCAGCAACGCGGAGAAGTTCAGTTCCGCCCGTGGGCGCGACATCGAAGCGGGCACGTAAGTAGGATAGGGTTGAGTAGTTAGGTAGGATTTTGAGATTTTGGGACGGAAGTTTCCTGGACGGATTTCCCGGATGTGGGCCCCGATCCGGAACTTTAGGGACAACTGGCCGGACCTTTCCGGATAATCCGGTTGAGCTCCGATTGGTTGTTGCGGATTTTCTTTGGCCTTGTTGGCATTCCGTTTCTGTTTTTAGGCTTTGACTTTCATTGTGTTTTGGGGCTTTTAAGGGGCAGGCAAGTTAGTTGGCCTGTCATTCTCTCCTAGTGCATATTCTATTGTATTTTCATTCCCTTCTTTAATTTGAGCCGGCAGATGGACATTCTAGCTCTGACTTGCGTTTGAGTCTCTTCTTGGTGTGTTCATTGAAGTGTTGAGAGGCAAGAGGGAAGGGTGAGGAGGAATCCGGATTCTGAGGCACTTGAAATCCGAACTGAGTGACCAACTTCCTAGAGTTAGGATCTTGAATCGTGAGTTTGAGCGTGGAGCCTTTAATTCACCGGAACGGTGATCCGATGTGAGTCCAGGAGTGACGAGGAAGAGGTTCCGGAACCGCAGGGGCGGATTCGTGCGGAGTTAAGCAGCCGCCATAGGAAAGTTCCGTCCATCGGAAGGTCTGCCAACCACTGAGTCGATCTAAAGAACTAGGAAAATACGTCCTTTCGGGTCTAGGGGTTTTCGAATCTGTCGTTGTAGTAAGGGCAAGTGAAGTAGTCCTGAGTGACCTGCTAACCGGATTGGCCTAGAGCTGTCCGGGAAGTTGTGAGGATCCGAATCCGGCCCTAATACAACATCGGATATATTTTGGTGTTTTCATGTGTTTTATTTGAGAGAAGAGAGCGTGAGGTGTACGAGTGGTAAGTCCCTACCCCTCTAAAGATCAAGAGAGGACTCCCTGAGGGTAAAACAGGGGTATCAAAAACCAATTATTGAGTGACGGAACCGGATTCTGGATTGAGACGGATCCGGGTGAAGGAGAAATCCAGATCCGAGAAAGGAATCCGGTCATAGTTGAGAGACGGATTCGGAAAGAGAAGACGGATCCTGAAAAACAATCTGGAAGATAAGTTGGTATTCCGGATTAAGAGTAGTAACTTGGGGTGTTTTGATCCGATAAACCTAGAAACCGGAAAACGCAACTATTAGTAACGTTTGGAATCTCCTGGGACGATATTCCGTGTCATATTATCACGTTTGGGTGTGATAAAGGTGCTTTCTGCTAGACTGCGCATACGACATATGGCTTTGTGCAACGAAGAATTCGGATGTGATCGGCAGCAACAGTCGAAAGAAGATCGTACATCGAAACAGAATGGTCCTCAGAAGCCGACGACGTCCAACACACAGGTGGTCGTCCACAACTTAGCGGAAGTTCCGATGCTTGGAGCAGGTCTTTTGGGATGTGAAAAAATTTTGAAAGAAGTAGGTTGAACAAAGTCAACACAAGGCAATTTCCATTCCCAATCCAATTCAGATAGCGACTTCGAGCATCCACCACAAGTATATTCAGTTCTTCACTGCTCAGGGTGAATAGAGATTGAAATCTGCGCACAATACTTCATAGTGCCATTCTTTTGTCGTCTCTGCCGTCTTGTGGTATGGAATCTTTGCTTGCTCTGCTTGAAGACATGAAGCATTGAAGAGGTCGTGTTCTTTCTACACGAATGCGTAATGCTTCATGAATTTTGCACTCACAGTTCACGTCACTGATGCCTGTGCTCTATTGTTCACACAGAGGACTGTGAAAATCGGCCGTCATGGAGGTTCGACGACATCAAAGGCATGCGAAGCACTTCCTGAAGAGGACACAGAATTGCCGACGTCCTCCAATGCAACACACCGACGTCCAGCACGAGTAATGCAAGGAGCGACTGTCATAAATGACGGTACTTCTGTTCCTGATGAGGACCGTCTGTCCAATAGAAATCGTCTGAAGCGAAGGCAAGTGCGCAGCAACAGAAGTCCACCCGTGAAGAGTGTGCAGGGGCCGAAGCTTTCTTCTGAGCGAATGTCTTTTTTCCCTTCCGAGGACTGCAGCGAAGTACTTTCCGTAGGCGATGATATTGTTCCACAGCCCACAACTGAGGAAGACGATGATGACGATTTCCAAGAGATACTTCCTCGCAAGGTCCATGCGGGGAAGGTCACTGACAGGAGAGTCTTCACAGAGTCGGAAGTGCGTGCTCATCGGAAGAGGAGGCAAGCGGAACAAGAAGTTGCTATTATGAAGAGAGAAGCGGTAGGGAGGAAGCCTTTCTACATAATGGTCAATTTGTTGGGCAAGCCTTATGGTGATGGTTTGACGGCTTGGAAGACAGAGTTGAATAAGCTATGCAGAGCCCTGGACCCCTCTATCCGTGACGTCAGGCAACAGCCGCATCAGAAAATGCAGATGCTGAAGAAGCGACTCACTGACAATTTCGAATACAGTGGCGTCATCTCGGATAAGCATCTTCTACCCTTAGTAGGTCACCGAGTTTCGTAGAGAAGGAATGACCTCATGAATTTGATCAGGGCAGGCAAAGATCGTCCCAATGGAGTCAACCATGACACATGGGAAAGGCTGAAAGAAATCTGCGGCAGCCCCAATTTCCAGATGAAGTCCGCAACTATGAGGTATGTGAATTCATGTAGGCAGAATGTGGGCAGGACAGGCCCTGGTGGTGAAATAGGAGTCTGTGATTCTTTGAGGAAGATGCTCCATAGGTCACCAAACCCCGATGAGGTGCAGGCGGAGATGATGCGAGATAAAGGATACGGAGGAAAGAAGAGGAAGCCAAAGGAAGTGGCACATGCGTAGGATTCTAGAATGCAGGATTCAGAAATTCATGGAAATGGCGAAGGTAGTGAAGTAACTCCTGTGCACACTTCCGGAATGCAACGCAGCTCTGTCATTTCGAAGAACATCTTTGGGAGTAGTCCTCTTGACAGTGGAAATGAAGCACTAGTGCACGCTATGAAGGTTGTCCACAAATTACAAGCTGACATGGAGTACTTGAAGGCAAGGGTGGACAGTAGTGTGCCTGAGCCTTCCAACACACAGTTCCACCCGCCACTGCAGAGAATGACGGGCAGTTTGTCAACATCGACTTTGGAAACACTGCAGCAGCAGTGCACTTCGGACTAGTAGGGCTTTCCATCGACAATGAAGGCTTACCAACAAGGGTAGTGTTTTTGAATTGGCATCACTATACGGGTAATATATGCACAGAAAGAATGAATTTCACGTTCTGAATGCACTTGGTGACACACAGTGTGACAGTGACCGTGCTTCTCTGTAGGCAGGAAAGTGGTTCACAAGACGTCCATGCTTTGTGAAGCTATCAGTCTGCAATGACTTCGTACAACGAGGAAGTTTATTGACATGGAACATTTGCCGAAGAACTGTGAATGTGCATGCACAAACTTCTTTGTTGTGAAGGCATCCAACAGAGAGGGAGAAGTGGATGTTACCGGTAATGCACGGTTGTGCATGTGGAATACATGAGAATTGAGTACTATACTGAGAAGACGGCTTTGTAACTCAGTAATGGGGAGGTGCCTAGAACCCAGACGTAAGGCGTTGAAAATGCTAGCGTTCTCGACCACATTAGATTCAGTTTGATATATCGCTGTGTTTCTCACTCTGACAGTGGCATGAACTGCATGCCTCTGCCACTTTTTCATGCGCTTTGCAGCTCAGAAATACAAGCACTGCCTGCTTCCGCGTCAGTAGTGTTAAACAATCGTCTTTCTTTACTATTGCCAAGGTCAGTGGAATCGAAGGGACATAGTCTACAAGAAAAAACACAGCATTTCGTCCTTCACTGAATTACAATTCTGTCAGCAATTCGGTTACAAATGAAAATGCACAACAGATTTTGTGAAGCCACGTCAGCAAAGATGAACGATTGCAACGAAGCATGCACAAATGAAACGGACGGCGACTGCACATGTGGAATTCCAATAAGACTCCCCCTATGAAAATAGCCTACGAACATAACACATGTCGTCATAAGTGGCAGACCCAGAAGCCAACGCCAATTTCGGAACCGATCCTGGACTGCTTATAATAAACACGGCACTGAATCACTACAACTAACACACATACAACCTTACACGAATACCGTCGACCATTATTGGACGCCATTAATGCATGCGGAACATGACGGTTTTCTGTCAACGTGCATACAACGCTGCCACGTCGCATTCCCTCAAATGCAGTTGAACAGGACGAGCGCTAACTCTGCACTATGAACAACACAGATCCAACAAAAAGCACTTCAGTCATGTTCCGAACCAACTGTTCCGAACCTACACAGAAGAACAACACAGTTCCTCTTCATTTTCTCTTAGGAACAGCCCCATTCCTGTAGTAGTGCATTGTTTGCTGAAAACGGAGTGGGAATTGTGTGTACAGGACGTGAAGGCCATATGTAGTGGGAGTGAGTAGTAGTGGTGAGGACGACATGAACAGTAGCTGTGAAGACATGTCGCACCTGATGTGAGTGATTGCTATAGTAGTCGTCCTGCTGTGTATGTGAATGAGAAAGTGAAGTTCATTTCTGGTAATCGAAGTTCCCATAGAAAGAACTAGAGCGAAATGATGAGGTGACTGTAGAATGGACTACACGAAGTCTTCCACGATCAAGGAAGACAGAAGTGCTTGAATGTGCAAGGAGGCAGCTTGTGGCATATGTGCGTGGAGTGAAGGTGAGTGGAGGTCTGCCAGTTATTCGGAATGTAGTGTTTCTCAAGAAAGAGGACGGGAGTTGAAGTAAGGTAATATTTCTTCTGGTCATCGAAAGGTACGATCCTTGTTTGCTTCTTCAAAAGGAGAGGAGGTATAATTCTGAATGCACTTTACGCATGCATTAATGCATAAGTTGTTGTTCCTGTGGAGTAGGAGGAGAAGGCATGCGCTCAATTTTTACGGAGCGTGCCGGACTCGTACGTGGACGTAGAAGGAGTATAAGTTCGGCGGTTACGAACTGCAGGATGAGACGGAACCGGGAGGTCAGTAGATAGTGGAAATACTGTGTTTGTCTTGAACGTCTGCGAACTGAGAGATAGAGTGCATGGGGTAATTTGGAGTGGTTGCTACGTTGTCGAGTCAGAGATGTTTGCATTTCTTTGTGTGCTGCAATGGGCTAGTGAGGGGACAGTGAAGCTGACGGGCAGATGTTCATATAGTGGCGGGGATTCGACACCAGAGAAGGCTTCAAGTTTGAGCGACTGTGTGCAGCGCTGCGAAAAGAGCATGTAAATCCCGTTACCCAACACTTTGAATTTTAATTTATAGATACGTCTGTGTACAGTCATATGAAATCATGATACCGAAGTGAAACTGTGGTTGAGGTCTTCAGAGAGGTGACCGAATAGGGAGCACGCTGCAGTGGGAAACGTTCTGTATTTGTTATTGAAGTCAATGCACTTCGGCATACGAGTGAATTGCACGAAATGATGTGAGATACGGTTTAGAAGATGTGATGAAAGCCTAGAGAGAACTTCAGACATGCAGTGCTTCAATGGCTAATTCAATTCGCGGGGTCTAGAGAACTGTGGGTAAAACTGGAGCAAGTTATTGACCTCGTAAGAGGAAATGGAAATTGGGGAAGTCCTTCTCCATAAGGAAGAGGCCGAATACTCATCCTCAACAGTGATTCATCGTATGCATTATATGTTGGAGAGGTAGTACGGAGCTCTGAGAAAAATAATATACTAACATAAAGTGGATCACTGCATTGAAGGACATGGACGTAAAGATTTTGGAGTCTAAGGAGGTTGACTTGCAGTTCTGGAAGCCGGAATCCGAATTTTTCTAGATGGCAGCGGACGTCGAAGAGAATGGGTAGTAGAGACCATGGAGGTAGAGAAGGTGGTGGACAATCGATTTCAATTCTAATAGGATCATGTGTGTACTGTGTTCAGTAGGATCCAATGAAGTAGACAGAGTAGAGTTTCAGGAATAAATACACATCTAAGAAGTGTCACATTAAGGGCAAGTGGTGTCTTCTGGAAATTGAGTCGACAAACATGTCAACCTCCTAGAGTTCCCTAACTTTGGCTGAAGCCGCTGCGTGAGAGTCACCATGTTCCGTCGCCTAATGTTGTTAAGTGTAGATTTACTGGAATGAGTAAAGCATTTTATGTACGACCTGTCGAAGTGAAGGGGATATGAAACCGTAGAGGCCATGCACTAATGACTTCCATTTTTCTAGAATTGAAGCTACAGTGAATTAAAATTCGGAACATGTTGGGTGATCTTTGAGACGACAATGATGTCGTGAACCTCTTTTTTAGAGTCAGTGGTGGAGTTCTCTTCCGTCCTCACAAAATAAATAAAAGATTATAAGTTCTACTAAGTGGAACTAAGACAGTGAATGTAATAATTTGACAGTAAAAGAGATTTTCACGAATTTCATCCGTTGCTTACACTTCTGTGTACACAACAACAAAGAGAAGGTGCGCTGAAGTTTACAAGAAGTCTAACGCGAATCTAGCGCAGAGTTAACTAGGTCTGCTGGGAAAATTCTTTCACTACAACTGTAAGTCAATGAGCGAAGAGTAAGTCTCCTTCCAAGCAGTGCTGAAAAGCGCTCTAAATGGACGTGCTCAGCCTCCACTGACTTGGAAGCCCAATATCCAGCACAGGTGCCTGACTCTTAAGGATTGGTAGCCTTAATATACTCCGTTGCGCTTACGAGATTGACCTTCCAGCTATTTCATAGTATTTTCAACACTTTCTTACTAATATCCCATATTGGAAATGCCCCCATCTCCTCTAGTGATAAGTGAGCACAAAAATAGGAAGCAATGAATAGGATAGTAGTTCTTAAATGATCAAAATTGGATGACTCTAGATGTTGGCCATGGGTCAAGCCCAACTTTTGCCTTTCAAAATTCATAGTAATTTCAATGCAAGAGATAGAATTACTAAATTTTTTGCAATCCCCATCATTTGTGTCAATGCACCTTTAAAAATATTTGTTTTGCCTTACACTATCCTAGATCATGTCCAAATGTGCTTATTTTATCCGTTATGGGTACATCTACCTTAGTATTTGTTTCTAAGGTGCTTTCTTTGAGATAATTTGTATCATTTTGTCTCTCTTAAGAAACATTTTTTGATCAATTTCAAACATTTTTGTGTATGCGATTAAAAGTTTTGAGGACAAAGTGCACATCAAATTTGACACAATTTGTACTTTGTACACTTCATGGTTTGGAATTGCCTTTATAGCCCATATGGCTACTACTATGCAAAATGGTGGGGGAGGTACTTAGTTGGACTAAATATTGCACTTGAGAAATTTATCATTTATTCTAGCATTTATTTGTATTGTAACTTAAGAATTTCTATATTATTATAACATGTAGGCCACATAATATTTGATTAGTGACTTTAAATATAGTTGTGAAAAATATAATTGAGACTTGATTGAATTATTGAAAGTCCAATATACTAAAAATAGCTAAGACAACTATACCTCAAAGCAACCAAATTATTATCTAAGTACATCATCTCTATTAATCAACTCTTTAAAAAAAAATTATCTTTGTGGTAATTAAATGAATTTAAAAAAATATTCTCTTAGTATATAATATTTGGACACTACATGAATGAAAAAGGATTTTTTTGATATTCTTAAAGTACAAATTATAGGCCCATCCAAATCTCAAAAATCACAACTTTTGACATTCATAGGGGATACAATTTTGACAAGTTTTTGTAAGATAAGTGTACCCAAAATCAATACTAATGACTATTGAATATACTTACTATCTTTACTTTGTTGTAGTCTTTGGGTTTATTCCAAGACTTACTATAATCAAAGATAAATTATTTTTTTGGCAAATGAAAGAAGATTCCAATAAACTTTAGGATGCATTATTTGTACACCATATGAATAAATTATAAAATTTCACAATATTACTTATAGGTGTGCCAAAAATCAACACAAGACTCTCCTAAATTCTAGCATTATGCTTATGAAGTGTCAAAGTGACAATGTTATATTGTTGCTCCAAATTTCAATATTCATCCACATATTGGATAAAAAATATGGAGTATCACATTAGTACTTACATATCTCATGTGTATAATTTAGATTTCATCCAAAATTTGGCAATTTCATCCAAGAATTATTTCAAAATTTCTTGGCAAAAAAACTTCACAATTTGTTGCCTTTTTGAGCCAAATTATTTTTTTCTGATACAATCTGGCATTAGAAAAGCCAAAAAAGAAAAGCCTTAATCCCTAAATGCCCAAGGCACCCAGAACTGGTGTCAAAGAAACTTTGAAGTTAAATAAAACCTTACCAAATTTTTTTTTTAGTAGTTTATATTTTTGGAAGATTCTTTTTGAAGTCTAGTTTTAGCATCAATAATACGATTTTGAAAATGAATGATTATGATTTTTCTATTCAAGATTTAGTGCAAGGGTACCCATTGCAATCTTGACATTCTGTAGTGTTAAGGACTCTTGGAAATGCGCCTCAAATACACTAGATCTTAGAGAAAAAATTATACTAAAAATTCATTTAAGAAAATTGTAGAGTAGATTTTGAGAAGCCATAAATTGATTGGGGTTATGCAAGTTAGGCCCTTCAACCTCATATTTTTTTGGTGACCAACTTTTTAGATTTGACATGCTAAAAGAGAGCTCAAAGATTTTCATAGTTTTTACACCCTCATGATCAAACATTATAATCTTTCAATCCATAAGTGATATTGTTGTGTTTTCTTTTCCTATGTCATCTCTAACATGTCTGTTTTGAATTTGTACGGTTACAATTCAAAAAAATTGATTCAACTTATCAAAATGTTGGATTTTTGTTCAATTTAGAGCAAATTCTAAGAAGCTGAAAACAGGCCTTGGGCATTTAGTTCCCGGATGACTGGTGAGGATGTCGCGAAGCTGAAGAAGCAGATAGAATTTGTGTCCTGGAGGCCATATCAAAGCGTTGTCAATCTACCGTGCGAGGGCCTTCAAGTGACCAGCTAGATGATGGTTGCATTGGGGCAAGTTCCTGTTGTGAACTCGGGAGCCCATACTTACCGTTGCCGCACATTCAAGGCCGGATTGAGGATGCGTTTAGTTTTTAGTGTCACTTTTTGGTCCAAACATAGGTGTTGCATTTTCAGCACTGGTGACGATTACTGTGGATGCACATTCGTTTGGGATACAAGGTCTTCGGGATTTTTAAACGATCATGATTCCCAATTTGGACTTCTTGATCCATTTGGGATTCAAGGGCTTTGGGGGTTTAGGGTTTATGTGTTGACATGAGTACACGCAACTTCGGAGCTTCGATCATCCAGGGCGATGGCGTGCAATAGATTGGTGGGATGTGAAACTTGATCCTGGTGATTCTTTTGCGATGCGAGGCATAAACTGCCATCACCTGCGGGGGATGGTAAATCGATTCTCGCATTCCCAGAATTTTGCAACTGTGTTGGGCTTGGGACGCCTGCAGCTCGGGGAGCTTCCGGAAGAGTATCCTGAGTGGGTGCCGCCGCCGGACGATCCCTCGCCACGACCGAAATTCAGGAATCGAGGTTAGTTTGTCAGATTCTTGGCTTTCAGGACTGACTTCACCTTCTATCCTCTCTGTCTGATCTGAAACAGAGAGCATAGTAGACCCTGATAACCAGAGATACGTAATGTATGGTTGCACGCACATATCTTGCTGAAAAAATACTGAAATTGCGGTTTGAATGAGCTACTACATGCCTCTTATGCACTGAGATCACAGGAAGCAGTTGCCGAATAAGGTAGCAGATTTCACGGAGGGCTGACAGGCTATTTTTTATTTTTTTACTTTTCTTAAGACTTCTTGCTCATTTTTTGGATCGAATTGTGTAAGTGTGAGCTTGGTAGAAGGCGTAAACAATGTGGTTCTAGCAGGCCATCATCCGTTAATTCTCAGTATTCAGATGGCAACAATCGATTGAAGTTTACTCGCTTTCAAATGACTTGAGCAAGCTTTTGTATCCGCCGTTCCAGTTCGATGTGTGTGGCGGCGGGTTGCAGCAGTATGGTGTTTGACGAGATTTGTTTCTGTTGAATTCTGGGCAACCAGCGGAGACGAAGACGCTGTGGCGGAAGTTTTTCGACAATCCATCGGAATGGTTGGATGTCCGAGCACAGAAGGTGCGCTCCTGAATTCTCTTGAGAATTGTGTCATTCCAATTTTCCGAATTGTTTTCCTTTGCTGAAAATATTCCTATGGTCGAGTCCACAGATCTCTCTGCATTTCTTCATAGTGATCTCCCAGGAAGCACTCGTCTACATATGTTTAATGCTTAAAGTGATGCAAGTGTTATCCTCTTTCCTAGATGTAACGGAGCATGGGATGCAATTTGCAGACCAATTCAAGGCAGCCAGACTGGATTCACTGGGAATCTAAACAAGGTCTCTGGATTGAGAGCGCAACTACCCCAACTTGGGTCAGAGCGAGGCTGGCAGCGTTAGCGCCAGTTCAAGCATCACATGCCAAGAAGAGCCCCGCTGAGAGGGTTCCTGATGAGAGAGGAACCCTTAACCTAAATGATGACGAAGTCAGTTCCGAGGATCAGGACCTGCAGGGGTTCGCGACTATGAAGTCAATGTACGTCCTGCCCCTAACACAACCCTAATCCGAGTGAACAATGGCTGCATCATTTCTGATGTTTATCAATGCAAGTTCAAGGGAGGGACACCCAAAATCGGCATTTTCGGTGCTTTGGATAGTCTCTAGACCGGAAAATTTTACATGTTGTTAGCAAAAGAAAGACGGTTCCAATGCACCAAAGAATGCATCATGTGAATACTATATGCAAAAGTTATGGTTCAAAGTTTTATTGGTAGATGTCCTGAAACTGACACTTGAAGAGATGTTTAGGCGGTGTACATCCTTCTTGATTGATATGTACCCACTGTCTGAGATTTAGGGTGGCGAAGTTGGGTCAGTGGTGTCCATACCTTCTAAATTCCTTTACACAGGTATTCTAATTGCCTCGCGAGGAATTTTTATAACGGATTTCTGGGTGGATTGGCAGGGAGATGCAAACCAGGACCTCATATGCAGATCAGTCCGATGACACGTCGACAGGAACTTCGTATCTTACGAAACGGCCAACTCACAGGAGAGCTCGTGGTCCCGTTATCATTGGTAGCGATGATGATATCAGGGACCTTTGTTTGAACGGGCGACCTCGTAACTCTCTTCACATTTTAGAGCAGCGAGGAATCGACCCAAGCGCTTATGCGTATGTGTGCTTGCTGAGGAGGTCCACCAACATGAAGGACCTCGCAGAAGGGAAGTACGTGCACGCCCACATGGCCAATAGTGACTTCATCCCCAGCACCTTCGTGCTTAACGCTCTCCTCAACATGTACATGAAGTGCGGTAGTCTCGTGGATGCTCGTCAAGTGTTCGACCGAATGCGAGAGCGAGACATGTTCACTTGGACCATGATGTTAACTGGGTATGCCAAGTTGAGGCATCCTGAGGAAGCGTACAAAATTTACGAGCAAATGCACAAGGAGCGTGTTCCCGTGGATGGAATCACCTTCACTACTATTCTTTCCGTTTGTGCAACTTTGAAGTCGTTGCAGAAAGGCCAGAGGGTGCATCAGGATATGCGAAATGCAGGAATACGCCCAGATACCATTCTAGGTAACACGCTGATCGACATGTATGTGAAATGTGGCAACATAGAGAAAGGGCACCAAGTGTTCGAGGAAATGACTGAGCGTGATGTAGTGACTTGGAATATAATGATAGCTGGTGCGGCTCAAAGTGACCAGGCCTTGGAGTTTTTGGAGACAATGCGAGAAGAAGGCCTGCGGCCAGACAAGGTGACCTACCTGAGTGTTCTCAATGCCTGTTCGTCACTGGAGCAGGCGAGGGCTCTGCATTCTGAAATTGTGAAGGCAGGTTTTGAGGTTGACGTGCGCGTGGGGACGGCACTGGTGAACATGTTCTCGAGGTGGGGGAGCGTTGAGGATGCACTCCAGGTGTTTGAGAAGTTGCCTCAGCGGAATGTGGTTTCGTGGACGTCAGTAATTGCGGCATTTGCTCTAGTTGGTCAACCTATGAAGTCTTTGGAGTATTATGAGAAAATGCTCAAAGACGGCATATTACCTGACCAGCGTGCCTATACAACTGTGTTGAATGTCTGTGCAACGCTGGGAGACTTGGAGCGAGGGCAGGAAGTTCATATCCACATGATCAAAAGCGGGATCTCTGTAGACTTGATCACGGAGAACACCCTGATTGATATGTACTGCAAGTGTGGAAGAGTGGAGGATGCGCACCGTTTGCTTCAGAACATGAAGAGGCAAGATACGGTCTCGTACACTGCACTCATACGAGGCTATGTGCAGGATGGTCGGTTTCAGGAGGCGATTCATGTCTTCAACGACATGCAACAAGAAGGTTTGTTGCCGAACACGATAACGTTCCTTGAGATTCTCAAGGCTTGTACTGGTTTAGGATCTCTAGCTGACTGCCGACGGATTCACGCCAGTATTGTGAAAGCTGGATTGGTTGGAGATGTGAACATCAAACACGCGCTTGCCATCATGTATGCCAAGTGTGGTGCTCCAGAACTGTCCAGAGATATTGCTTCTTAAACTTTTGGAAATAGTAGAGTCTTATACGGAAGAGGACTTGGCTCTCAGGTGACTCTTGTTGCTTGTTTGCTTTTCTTCGAAGGATATTATATCAGGGATACTGTTCAAAGGATTTTTGAAGCATACCGTAAGGGCCAACAATAGTTCGTATTTTTGTTGTGGGGGGTTTCGCTGTTGGTGAAAAGGCACTCTATTCAGCTGAATCTAGCTCCGTCTGTCGATATGAACCGTCTTTCCAACAAACTGATTGCAATTTCAAAGCCATTCGGGGTTGGTGATCCCCACCAATCAATCATGGAAAACTGTCATGAATTAAATAACATGATTAAAATGTGTTGTCATGAGTTTCGAAATGGATCTTTTAGTGTTGAGCTACTTGAGCCACTTGTGATGCTTTTATGGCAATTGTCCATTGGATTTTATAGTGTTGAAAGGTTCAAAGATTGGAACATTAAATTTCATTGCACTAGGAGAGCAACATTATGGGATGTTAGCTTGCAAAGAAGAGAATTGCTTGTTGTTGAGCTTGCAAGACTTTGAATAATCTTTTTGTTGTTTCAAGATCAATTGATGGATTCTTGAAAGGTTGGATTGAACATCATGATGTGTAGACATTAGGAGAAGAATGGGACCTCTAGAAGACCTATTCCCTTTGACATACTAAATTCAATTATAAATAGAATTTAATATTTTAATATTTTTTAATATTTTTCAAAAAGATCATTTTTTTTTCAAAAGTTTTACTCATTGCTAGTGTAGATTTGGTAGAGGCCCTAATCTTCTACTAATGATATTGAATATTGAAAAGAAGAGTTGTATTGTGGAGAAGCATGAAGGTGGGATGAAATCAATAGACATTAAAATAGTCTTCAATGTTCCATGCTTAACCATTTCCATTGCTTTGTCAAACTAGAAGGTTTGTAGAAGGTTGTAGTCCTTGAAAAATCAACATGGTAGGCATCAAAAAATGTTTGGATCATAGTGCAAGGATGTTGTCTCATTTCATTACAAATAATAGAAGACAATTACTATCAAAAATATCAAGCCACTTGAATGTATGCAATAATACAACAAAGGCATACCTATGTGAGATGGATTTTAGAAATTGCATTTGAAAAAGACCTATCTTAACCCCTAAATGTCCAAGGCCTATTTTGAGTGTCTTGGAATTTGCTCTAAAGTGAACAAAATGCCAACATTTTGATAAGTTGGATCAATTTTTTTTAAATTTGTAACTGTACAAATTCAAACTAGACATGTTAGCCTAGGGAGATTACTTACGATTTTTAAAAAACTATGTGAGTTCAAAGATAGGGTCCATTTAATTTAAAGGGGATAAATTTTACATAATATGTAGGGCTACTATAGGGTCCTTGAAATGCCATATATCCTATTATATATAAATTAGGCTATATAAAAACACCATTCAGTAGGAATTTTTATTAATAAATTAGCTTTTACAAATAGGGTCCATATAAATTTTTTGTAGTACAATGAGTATAAATGTAGACAAATTTAATTAAGTGAATGATAAAACCTACACAATCTAGTATGTACGTACAAATCTTTCTATAATTATGACAACTATATGACAACATTTAAGAATCTACTTTTCTAGGACAAAAAATTGAGCTGTAAATTTATTGTATTATAGGGATTTGTGTTCACATGAAGTACCCATTAAGAAATTATTGTAGGGCTTAGGTACCATCACTTCCATGCAATTAGGATTACTAACAAACGTTGCACTTGTTGTCTTGCACCTTTAATGTGTTTTTGTACAAGGTGGATAGGGTTTGTTGTGATTTTTCCAATTTTCTTTTTTGGTTTTTGAATTTGGGTTGCAAGGTGATTGCTTAGGATTGTTGATCTATAAATTAAAGCCTTCGAGGTACTATTTTTGGTGGAACTACTTATCTACAGCAATTGCTGATCTATAGTTTGGAACCTTGGAGGTGCTATTTTTGGTGGAGCTACTTATCTACAACAATTGTTGATCTATGGATTAGAGCCTTGGTGGTGCTATTTTTTATGGACTTACTTATCTACAACAATTGTTGATCTACAACTATTGCATAAAATCTTTTCTATACTTTGACACTATAAACTCTAGATTGTCTCAACTACTTGTACATGTGCTTGTAAATGTTTAGAATCATCTTCTTCTTACTCATGTTTTATAAACACTCTTTTATTTTTTGATTTTAAACTCAAAACCATTGCAAATGCATATGCATAGATAAAGTATATGGTCTCTATGTTATAGTAGAGTTCATATTCTTGTGTTAATCTACACTGTTTTTAAAGTGTCAATTTTTCATGTTGTTTATGTTATATTGCTATTATTGATGTTTTTCTTAGTTTCAACATTATAACTATGTTCAATGTTTTCATGATGTTGTTTGTTATTCACCATATTAAGTTGTCTAGAATACATGGCATAGAATTTAGAAATATTTAAAACTAATGTTACATTTCACATTTTGATTTGTCATTTGAAATTGTACTACAATACAAGTAGAGCATGTATTAAAAAAAAGTGTATATGTAAGACACTAGTTTTATGGTGTGTATTGTATATAGGTATGACAAATTTAGACATGTAAGTTTTGTATATAAGATAGTCTAAGTATAAAAACCATATGATTGAATTTATAAATAATCATAGGGTATTAAAAATATGCCTTAAATATCTTTATATGTAAAAATACAATCCTCTTAATTACTAAAATGAAGGTAAATAACCCTATGTCAAATACCCTTTGAACTCAGGTGTATACTTAAAATTACAAGGAGTGATCTCCCTGGGCATATTAGAGATCTCATGGAAAAAGAAAACACAACAATATCACTTATGGAGTGAAAGATTATAATATTTGACCCTAAGAGTTTATAGCTTCTTAAAAACTACTCTGTAATTGTTTTAAATGAATTTTGAATGTGATTTTTGATCCAAGATCTAGTGTATTTGAGGCTCATTTCCAAGAACTCTCAACACTACGGGAAGTCAAGATTGCAATGGGTACACTTGCACAAAATCTTGAATAGAAAAATCACTATTAGTTATTTACAAGATCGGATTTTTGATGCTAAAACTAGACTTCACGAAGAACTTTTCAAAAATATCAAACTACTAAAAATAGCAATTTGATTAAGTTTTATTTAACTTCAAAGTTTTGTAAACATCAAATTTTGGTGCCTTGGGCATTTAGGGGTTAATGATTAGTATAGGTTTACACTTGCCCAAGCTCATTAAAGTTGGAATTTTGAAGAATGGTGCAATGTGATTTAGCCAAACAAGTTGTCATTTGAAATTGGTAAAGTTTCAAGGCAAATTAGAATACAACAAAAATCATATGAAAGATATGCATGGAATTGTATACAACCACTTTTGATGTTTAATCATACTTCATTGATGGTTTGGGGGGACATTTAGTGGCTTTGATGAATGCCCTCTTATTATAATACCTCTAGACAGAAAAACAACAATTGATTTTGTGACTCTTGTTTATGAAGGAATGTAAAGTGAGCTTTAGTAATTTTGCATGATTACCTACAATTCTAGAAGATGGTGTTCTAGTCCACTACAATTTACTTCTATTACACTAGAGACAAGCTCATGGTGTGACAAAACCAATCTAGCCCTTTAGACTTCAACCCCATATTAAATGTATGGAAGTTTGTCAAAAATTTGTTGCAACTTCATCATTGACTAAGTCATCAAGAAAAATGGTGCAAATTGTTAAATCAATGTACAATACAATATTTGTAGAGCAACCCCAGACCCATAAGTATAAGAGGTTTTTTCAGGGTGGCAAGAGACTGTTTTAGCCTTATCCCCAATCTGTGAACCGGCCACTATTGGTCAGATTTAAAAATTATTTAAAAATTAAAAATTAAAAATTATTTAAAAATAATTAAAAATAATTAAAAATAATTAAAAATAATTAAAAATAATTAAAAATAATTAAAAATAACAATAAACTTTTTAATTTTCTTTGAAAATTTTAATTTTAATTTTAATTTTTTTTTTTTAATAAAATATTTTTTTTTATTACCTGATGTGGCAATCTCTCCACCACATCAAATTACATCAAATCACCTGCTGAGACACTTTTCAATGAATTTCCACAATCTGGAAACTCACAATCTCCCAACAAGGCCAGAAAACCTCTTATGAAGATTTCTTGCCATTTTAGAAGATTGTGAGTTCCCAAATCGGCTATGAATATTATGAACACTACTACATCAACATGTTGACGTGGTCAAAAGATTGCCACATCAGATAATATTAATTAATTATAATTTATGTATTTCTATTTCAAATTTTTTAATCATTCATTTTCTTTTTAAGACATTCTGAAATTTTTGAATTTTTTTTTTCAAAATTCAAAAATTCAGACCAGTATAGGCTGGTTTGGAGTAGTGGGAACAATTTTTGGGAATGACCTTGACAATGCCAGAGGCCCAAAAATATTCTTAACAAAATGCAACCATTTATTTCAATAAATGGTAAATACCACGAAATGTTTTCATACTATTATTGTACTCTGTATGATACTATAATTATGTAATGTAAATATATTCTACTATAAATTGGACTTTAAGGCAAAAACATCCAAGATTGTCCCTATACGGCCATTTATATACTTTAGACTTTCATTAAAGTGTCCTCCAAAAGCCTTCTAAAATGGTCCCATAATTAACTATAATTATTTGAATTCTGATTTTTTGAAATAAGAGTTTTTAATCCAACTATATAATAGTTTTAGTGGTTTAGGTAGTTGCCACTTTAAAGTTTCATAGAAAGTATATGCCATATTTGAAAACTCTATTTTCTTTATTTTTGAAAATTTATGATTTTCAATTACCAATACCACAAAAACATTATTTTTGAAAAAGGTACCTCCGCCTATTCTGAATTGTTTATTTTAATGATTTTAGATATTTTTACCTAATTGTCTAAATTCCAAGCACTTTACAACTTGTAGATTGATGAATTTGTGAGCCTCATTAGATGAGATTTGGCTAAATAAGAGACTGTGAGTTCTTGTGCAGTAGAGAACTGCAAGAACTACAAAATCACAGAAAGTTGATGTAGTCAGGCGATGACCATGTCATATTTTTCTATTTTTTATTCTTTGAAAAAAAAATTCAATTATTTTTTCAATTTCAGTGGCCCCAAATTATTATCATTATTATTATTTGATATTAATAACAGTTGACAATAGTTTGCCATTGCCTCACTACTACAAGAACAACATGGGGAATTGGTCAGAAAAAGACCCTTTATAAAGCCAAATCTCATATAATGACATGAGCTTTTCAAAGTTCAAAGTTTTTGTTCTAATTCACTATAGGGGAAAATTTTGAATTATTTTTGCCCCCCTACTACAAAGTATATACATGGGTGGAGTTAAATCTAAATACATGAATGATGAATGTTTGTATAGATCATTTAAATTAGTTGGTATTCATTTGAGAAAGCCTTGAGCTTGAAGCTTTCAAGAAATATAAGAAGAAACCCATTTATGAGTACCTCCCATTTTGATATAGTGGATAGGGGGCTATTTTCAATCAATTATCACTTATTGTAATTGAAAATATGACTCCTTTGTAATAATCAAGGTGGCACTTAGCAATGAAGCACTCTCATTTGGTGCTACAATTTTTTAATGTGGTATTGAAGCACTCTTTATTTTACTACTAGTCCTTGGTTGGAAGTAGAATGATATGATCACTATAGAATGAAGAAAATCTTCAAATAGAAATTTTTTGGTAATTTTTTTTTGGAAAATAAAATTTTGAAAAAAATATGGAATCCTATTAAAATATGTTTCTATACATGAAATTTTTTCCCCTCAGCATATTTTCATTTTAGGTATGTCTTATTGCTCAAGTAGTCCAAAATGGGTTGCTATTTTTATGAGCTATTTATCCGTGGAAATGGAAATGAATATTGGCAAGGATATTGAAGGAATGCCATTAATCCTTAAACATTGAGGCAAATGTTTTGTGTTGGATGAATGACAAAGAATCTTCTCTTATAGGATTGAAGTGCAACTATTCCTCTTCAATATTAGGGGTGGAAAGGAGAGCTCCTTGACCACTAATGGAATGAAGGTAGAAGTACCTATTTCGGCTGCAGGATGTTAAATCCTACCAATGAAGGTGGGTCCAACAGAGTAGATTTTCAATTCTTCAGGGTAAAGTGAAAAAAATCTTCCTATTTTGTGTTGTGTCTAAGGTATATTGTAGACTTTCTATACCTAATTTTGAGTCTTTAGTTGCAAATATGAATTCAGAATTTGCAAACAAAAACATTTGTAAAAAATAAAAAATTCTTATGTTTTTTCCTAAATAAATCCACCTACTAGGTCCATCTTTGTTGGTAGGATTTAATGTCCTACATTTTGGCCAATTCCTCTTTAATAACTTCATAGGCTAGCCTATTGTGGACAACACTTGAATGCCCTATTTATTGAAAAAAATCCTTTGTTTGTACCTCCTTGTGCAATCATCTCTCTTCCTTTATTGCTTAGGGGAAAGTATCAAAGCTAACTAGAATAGGTGAGACTATAAAACTAGGATAGGTAACATTAGAAGAGTCTACATTTATATTATTCCTTTCAACAAAATATTCATTTTTGAGGATTTTTTTCTCATT
Organism: Thuidium tamariscinum; assembly: GCA_947034885.2. Classification (NCBI taxonomy): domain Eukaryota; kingdom Viridiplantae; phylum Streptophyta; class Bryopsida; order Hypnales; family Thuidiaceae; genus Thuidium; species Thuidium tamariscinum. Next base: position 14,358,457 of record OX344751.2, read on the forward strand.
TTTGCATTGTTCCTCATCATTTTCTTCACACACTTTACGATAAATTTTATGATGAAAATGGTTTTTGATGGTAAAGTGGTAAAATGCTTTTTCCATGGTAAAATGCTTCAGTTACCCATTATAGGTACCTCTACCTTAACCCCTAAAGGTCAAAGACTATGTCCTCACCAAAAACACACCAAAACTGCCATTTCTACTTCAAGCACCAAATGTTTGAAAAAAAACATTTTTAGACACATGTAACCATAAGATCTTATAGTGCACTTGTGTGAAAATATGTGGAAAAAATTTCAGAATTTTTCACCGTATAGATTGCAAGATATTAGCATTTGAATTGACAAAAATTCTTTTTTTGTCCCTGCAAAAAAGCGGGCAGCTGCACTTCACAAGGTCACACTTCTATGAAAAAATGTTGAAAATGGTGGTTCTTCTTTGGATTCACTCTTCACAGCAAGTTGGCTATATGCTCAAAAAATTTCGCATCATTTGGAATTGTACAACATATAGGAAACAATTAATAAGTAGAAAGAAGTAGAGAGTGATTCAAAATACTAAATTGTTAAAATTTTATTTATAGAAATAAAAAATGTCAATCCCAATGGTTGTAATGTTGTGACAAACAATCAACATCCAAAGTTTTAATTTTTTTTCAAAAATATTTAAACTTGAGGAAAATAAAGGCTTTCAAGGTTTATTTTAAAGTAGAGAATCTATAACCACCCGCAAACTAAATCTCTTTATAACTTTCATCTCATAAATCAAAATGGAGTGATTCAAAGCTTTCTGCATATATGTACATCTAGAAAACCAATTTCAAACTTTTAATTTACTTTTTTTTTAATTTATAAGAAATTTTTGGGCTGCCCACTAACCAATGAAAACTACATATCATGCAATAACTTTTTGACCATATAGTCAAAAGTTATGAAAATTGTCAGGCCTTAAAGCTACTTGGACACATGTTGTGTGAAAATTTCAATGGAAAAAATAAAAACTCCATCTGTAGTGAGCTACCCATATGTTGTCTAAAAACGCAATTTGGCCCTTTAGGGCTTAACTTCAGCTGTTCAGCTGTTAAACTAGGTGCCAAGAAATGGAATCCTGACTGTTTTCGTACTGTACTGCACAGAAATTAGGAAAGATATATTTGCTTCAATAGCCAGGTAGGTGTGAGAGGCTCAGAGATTTGATTATCTCCGTTCATCCAGTTTTTCATTGACATGATACCGTGTGAACCATCGAATAATGATAGCATCATTGCCAATGGAATCAATTCTTTCAAAAATGGGTACCGTCGACACTATTTTAATGTTCAAATTTTTTTGTAGAAGGTGCTGCCAATCAAGAGCTTTTGTCGCCAATTGCTCAACATTGAACCTAGTCCACATCTAAGTACCATCCACAGTATTTCTCGCAAACAGTGCAGAACAGTACATGGCACTTCTTTCTGTGCCAAAATTGCCGAAAGAAAAACCCATCATGCCACCACCGGCAATGCAGGTAGTTGAATCTACAGTAATTTATATCTGAAAAGTGGAAAATCTAGAAATATTGAAAAAAAATCTCTGGATATCATTTTCCTTATTCAATGGATATTTCGTTACAATGGCGCTATGCCACAAACTTGCCATACTCAGGTTGAGACCGTGTGGTCTAAAAAGTACACCGCACGTAGATTTCCAAACCCTGAGGACTGAGTTCTATACCAATCTTAGAAAATGAATGGAAAAATGGCATATGAATACCGCCATTTTCACAAAATATCCAATATTTACATTTGACTGGTAAAGGTACAAGGTACATGCAATGAGATAAAAAGATCATGGATATGTAATCGTAGCCACTTCATAAGCACACTGTGAGTGACTTTTGATTCAAATCTGACAACAGTAACTACCACCATGCACCAGTCCTGCCAACACAAGCATATGAAATGATAGCGTCGACTCTCATTGCCATTCAATACGATGAAATCAAGAAGGTGCCCACTTGAGAGTCCTTTGGATATTTGAAACAACCGGCCTGTATGCAAATTGCATTCAGAATCAAGGATTTATTATTTCAGAGCTGCCGACATGGTGTACAATCAAAATCACATAATTTACAGTCACACTCAGGTACTCAACAATTCGATCGCAGAACAATTCATAGTAAGCACTGAACGCTCCAAGCTTACTCGGTGGTGGGGGTGGTGGGGGTGGTGGGAGAGTGTCCAGGGAGCTTCTCCTTGATCTTGGTGATGAGTCCCTTCTTCGGGGTACCCCCGTCCACGGGAGTCTCGTCATCCACGGTGTCCGGGGTGGCGGCGGTCTTGTGGTGACCCGGCAGTTTGTCCTTCAGCTTCTGCACAAACCCTTCCTTCTTCGGGGTGGGACTCTCCGGTCCTGTTCCCGTGCTCAACGGATCGGAAGCTGCAGTCAATAACAAAGTATTTCACACGTTACAATCTCTCTAAAATCACTTGAGGCAGAAATCTCACCGAAAAGAACTAAACCGATTTTCCTGAACTTAACCCATCTCCACACTCCCACTAGAAACCAGTGGAATTATCACTACTGTCGTGGGTATATTGGCTTGTCCACCCAACTTGGTTGAAATGCCACTTGTATCTTTCAGGTTGAGACAAGAAAAAATTCTGCAAAATTCTTTTTGATGACATTTATAGACCTTTTCCCATCTATTCAATTTCCTTTATCAAATATTCAACTGGTGATGATAAGCCCAAATTTCATCTCTTCCACCTAGCACATGAAAACGAAGGAAAGTGGGGAAGGCAGACGTACCTGTGGTATCCTGGCCATAGCCGGGCTCCTCCACCGTCCGATCGACAGGGGCACCAGGGAACGCTGAGCTCGGGTCAGAGTAACCTCCGCTCGACTTCTCCTCTCCACCAAAGCCCCGGTCGCGAGTCTCAGGTGTCTCTGCAATTCCATTCCAAGATACAGTCAGCATCAAAACAATCCAGGACACCGTCCAGACCCACCAAGCATAAAGCCACTCAGTCCCATATCCTAACCAAAACCTCCAAACACATCATCAAACTCGATCGAATGACACACTACGTGATCTAGACAGTGATCTAGACAGTGATCGATCTCCACAGAGTGTGAGAAAATGGAATATGCAGAGGTGGTTCTCACCATCGTACGAACCAGTCTGGGGCTCGTCGGAGCGCGAGTCCTGGAACTTCTCCGTGCTGTCATCGTCGTACTTACCGCCCGCGCCCGCCCCCGGCGTGGAGAATTGCTCGTCATCGTAGTTTCCGCCCGTGGGCTTGGGCAGGGGCTCATCGTCCGTGTGAATCTTGTGGTGAGGCGGCTCGTTCTCGCTCCCTCCACCGTAGCCGCCCTCGCTTTGATCGAGTCCCTCGCTCTCGGTCGTCCTCCTGGGCTCGTCGAGCTCCGACCTGGAACCGGTCTGCTCTGGGTTGTACTCATTGGTGGCCATCTCGCTCGGACAATATGGATTTCTCTTCACAGAAACGCTATCAGAAAGCACTGCTATCTGAGACTGGAAGTCGTGACTGCAGGAAGTTGATCGGGAAGCCGGATTGTATGCTCGAACACAAGTGCGGAGTGCTAGAAGGGCTACTGTGAGCTTGCTAAACGTAGTGATGTGCCAATTTCTTTGGGGGTGGCGGGCTTTTGTAAGGAGATTTGGCAGAGACGAGGTCAGGGTCAAGTGGAGGGAAGACGAAGGGGGGTGCCAGGTGGCAGTTTTTTGATATTATTCTGTTTTTTTCCTCCCTGAGTGGACGGGGGGAGGGAATGTCAGGGCATCACGGGATCCATGTGGGGGCGACACGTAGCGGGACACGTGGAGATTTGTGGGCGAGGCCAGCTGGAGAAACGATTGCATGAGTTGGCGTGATAAGTTGGGGATGGGGTTCTGTGAAGCGCTGGTCCAGTCGCATTTCGGCTCTTTTCTTTTGTGCGCCAGTAAGTTTGGGTTTGGGTTCGGAGCAATCAGAGCCTGTTTCGTTGCGGCAATTTTGTCAGTGGAAACGTATTGGTGAAGGGACCAAACCACCAAGTGAAGGTCTGTGTACTGTCTTTTGAGTGCGTACGTGAGGCACAGGTCTGTGTCAGTGATCTTAGAACTGTATTTGAAATTTAGTGCAATATGCTACCTTTCAAGAGAAAGAGGCATCAACTTTGGCTACCTTGAGAGTGAGTAGTAGCATACCAAAATAGAAATGAAAGGATTTTACAAGTTGTAAAGGATTATTGGGAGTATTGTAAGACAAAACTAACTAAATATATGCTAATTCTACTATTGAAGAAGTTGCAAATTGGCTATCAAATTTTATTGTTTGTTGTAATTTTGATTAAAATGGCTCCATTAACGGTCCTTTTCTACAGTGTTATAGTAGTGCAAGGATTTTTTTGGTAGAAACTGAGCAAAATTTAGCCAGTTTTGAGATTGTTGGTTTGTATTTTTTTTTTTTTTTTTTTTCAAACTATTAAATTATCCTCCCTCCCCATACTTATAATTTTTACAAAGCCAACAATGCACCTAAAAGTGGCAATAATTGCCAACCACAAACATTATAACATCATTAAAAAAGCCTCTCAAAAGATGCAATCCAATCTAGTTTGCATCTGCCCCCCTTCCCCCTCCCCAAATTTTTTTTGGTGTTGATTGTTTTTAAAAATGTTGACCTTCAAAATCACCATTGATTTCTTTTAAAATCACAAGCCGTTGATCTTGTGAGATTTAATCTAAGCCGTCCAAATACGGATATGGATAGTATGGATACAATATTTATATTAATATGGATACATATATGGATAGTATACAAATACAATATTTATTTTAATATGGTTATCAATATAATATTTTATACATATATGGATATGAATATAGATACGGATATAGTATTGGATATGAATATTGGTACATATACAAGTACTAGATATGAGATTGAAAATCCCATATTGATTGTCAATTACATTGATTTGTGAAAATTACAAGAGGGGAAGGGAAGAAATGAAAATTTAAAAATTTAAAAATAAAATAAAGTATTTTTTTGGGTGGGTGGGTGTTAGTCAATAATTTTATTGTTAATTTAAAATTCTTTTGGGTGGGTAATGAGGCATCATGCCTCACTACCCCACTCACTCAAAAGACAGGGTACAATTGCTAACTTACTACAAACAATATGGAACAAGTCGATATCCATATATGCAACTTATATCGTATTCATATTCGTATTTGTATCTTGTACATCCATGTATATGTATGTATTTTGAATTATATTTGTATTTGTATTCATATTTACATCATGTATATCTATTAGTCATATATGTAGATTGTATCTGACATCAACGACTTTTGATTTTTTGAGAAACTAGCGGTTGGTGCTTGCTATGCTATGCAATCATCATTAGAATTTTGAAAAGCTCAAATCTCACAAAAGCACTAAATCATAGAAGCGCAAAGAAGCGTTAAGCCAAGAAAACCAATGGATTTGCTACCTGTATTATATCTTCTTGTGGATCCTCTTTAATATCACCTTCATTGCAACAACTACATTATTTTTATAATATCACTCTTTGTAAAAAGTGATATTACAAAAGTGATTGCAAATTGCTACTCCTTTTCTATAATATCACATTGTGTGACAATAAGATTTTAATGTATTCATGATTGAAAACATTCTTATAAAATACTTAAAATAATTATTTTAATGACTTATTGAAATCAACATCATGCATCTATTCAAATATATCAAAATTTTATTAATATGTGATACAGTGAATGCATAGCATACCAAGCACCAGCCCCTAGTATTAATGGTAGCATTTGTGACATTAGAGAGGGAGTTATGATTTTAGTAGTATGATTGGTGGCATTGGGAGGTAGCATTTTTTAAAACATGAATAAGATAGGAGTTGCGTGCATCTTTTCAATAGATACTGTAGAAGACCATTATTAAAAAGAAAATCTTGGGTACATAGTATGATGTGGCATTGTTTGCGCCTTGGCAATGGTCTTGCAAAATTTCATTTCTCACTCCAAAAGACAATTTAATCCTTGAATGATGCCATGGACATTTGGTGTCCTTTGAATGACAAAGAATCTTTCCTTCTAGGACAAGAAATGCAACTTTTTATCCTGAATATTGGAGTGGAAAGGGAAGATCTTCTACATTACTTTGATTTCCAATGAATATATTTGGCTTTATCAAAGTAGGTGATGTCACACGACATCAAAATGCATGGTTTCCACAGCGACTGGTCCGTTTAACTTACCTTACTATTTTACAGAACAAACCCCTAATTTGCCTCACTCTTCCATAAGGTTGCTTTCTCATGTCTCCTAGTGTGCAATAGTGAGAAGAATATTCATTAACATTATCAGTGGATTTCAGAAATTGATGTTTGTATCCAAGTGGATGAGTGAAATTCTAATTAATTTACAAACGTGGCATGTCAAGAAAGGAAACTTGGAAAGGAACCTTTATTGTGTGAGAAATGTTAGAAAGAAACAAGCCCGGATACAAGGAGAGACCAATTAAAAGAGATTCTCAAAATTTAACCCATCCCTATGGAAACCCAAAACTTCACTATTTGTGATGATGTGGATGTATGGCATCAAAAGTGCATACCAATTTTATGAAAATCCAAATGTTCAATCTTCATTCTATAACTCGAGTATATTGTTATGACTTATGAAGCCTAGGCACTTAAAATTATACCACCTAAGAAATTGAGTAGGAAGATAGTATTTTAAAGTAGAAAAAGCTTGGAAATTTTTGTGATGATTTATACATGGTTTGTCACTCACAATGCCTTAATCACAACACTTTATTATTATTATTCTAGAATATGTATAGAGTAGTAAAAAAATTTAAAACACTTCATCTCTAAATTTACAATATTATTTTTGAAGCCCAAAATTGCTTCAAAATACCCAAATCCAAAGCAAGGCTAAAACATTCATCTATATTAATTCTAGTACATTTGTCAAGATGTTACATTTGATGTGATTGTTCACAAAAACAAGTAGATGTCAGTTAAAGTGCATCTCTAAAAACATGGGTTTCTTATAGTTGAAAGTAGTCTCTCTAATTAGGGTGGTTGTTGAAGCTTGTTTCTCCATCTTTTACATGGGCTTTTACATTTGGCTTCTTCCTTGTAAGTTCCTTCTTCTAATAGTCTCTTACATTTTGCCATTTCTATAGCTATTATTTTTGGATGGATGCCTTAGAAAATATATGTGCACTTTTCTCTCTTTTTTCTTCAATTGAGCTTCAACACTTTTACATTTCACCTTTTTTTTTGTTGATTCACTTTTGTTGCATATTTTTTGCTTTTGAATGTGATATTTGATTGTGAGGAGGAATAAAATATACTTATTAATGAAAGACTACATTCATTGTTTTTTTTATCCTTGTTAAGCCATACTAAATTATTTGGTAAATTTTAGTCCACTCCCTTGTATATAGTTGTGTTCTTGGTTTGATATGTTGTTACTTTAGCCAACTACAATAGAATATTCTCCATCTTCTATACTTTTCAATCCTCTATCATAGTCAATAGCCATTGGCTCTTCAATTTGGGGCATGGGTTCTTCAAGAATGTCTTTCATTAGGTCTTAATAGCTTTAGTTTTCATTCCCTAATCTTCTAGGTCCATCAAAAGCTATAGTGAATCATACTTACAACATCTACAACACTTTCGTTCAATGGATTGTGTATTTCCATTAGTTACTATGAATCCACTTTTTATGTTATGTGGGATAAGATAGGAGTTGCTATCACTATCATCGTTCACATTCTCTTACATTAGATTTCTTTTACAATGTCTCCAAATGTATCTTGCATTAGATGTTTTTTCAAGACATTAGAAGATTGTTTCAAGGTTGTTTCCTAAAACTATTCCTTGTACTTTGCACCAACTAATGTTGGTCTGAATTTTTGAATTAAATTTCTTTTTAGAAAATTAAAAAAAAATGAAGATTGCAGTAGCGTTCTCTGCATTTCCAAAGAGTTCCCATAGTCCATAATCTCACAACTATGCTAAATTGATGGTTGTGGGTGGCCTTTGTAATGGCTACCAAAGACACAATAATCCTAATGGCCAATAAATCTTATGATTGTCTTACAAGGTAAAAATTATGAGTTAACAATACCTATTAACCTTTCTAATAAAAATCATAACTCTAACATAGAAGACCCAAATTTGAGTGCGTAGTACTTACCAATGAACAAAAAACAGAACTACTTTAGACAACTAAGCTTGTAATTATAAGTAATACTTATCAACCTTCCCAATAAACACTATGATTTGTTGCCGAGAGCAAAACCATGAGTATGCAATACCTATCTACTTTTTCTATAACCCCCATGATTATCTATGAGGACAAAAATATGTAACACAAAGAACTTGAAGGCACTCCTTAATACAAGGTTTGATGTATAGTGGGGGCCCAATCAAAATGGCGTTTTGGGATCCGCAATGAAAACAATTTTAGCTTTGCCAACTTTGACAGCCTTCCAAGAGCTCAAAAATTGATATTTACTATGAAATTTTTTTTGCAATATTATCTATAAGTCAATAATATGAATGCCAAATTTCAAAACCAAAAAATTTACACAAAGGGTGAATGCAAGAAACACTTGTACTATTTGTTGCGTTTTACTACAATACTCATGGCTTTTTCTGGAGTACTTTAAAATTCGAAAATTAATTTGAAAAAAATTTGAAAAATATGAACAATGTATTGACCTCCAAGATGAAGGTTTCCACCAAAGGAGATTGATAGAAAAATTCTCTAAGTAAAAGAATTTCAAAAGCGCCAAACCTCAAGAAAATACATACCTTCATGTTTTAATTTGGGAAAAATAGTAAAAATAAGTAAATTCAAAAAATAAAAAGTGTCTATTTGCAACAATTCTATGAAGATGGTCATTTACCAAAAAAAACACCAAAATAATATTTTATATGTTTCAAAATTCAAGCAAAAAGAAGCTCACTTTATAGACTTCCACACCACATAAAAATAATTTTTTCCAAAATCCCTCATGTGGAGAGATGTAAATCTATTGGAAGACCATCTCATCCAAATTTCATCTCAAAATAATTAAAAAAAGGTATTGCTTAGTACTAAAAACTCCAAATTTTCATTTATGACATTTAATCACTAGTACTATTTTAGTATTAAAATATTTTTGGAAATTACAAAAAAATTATGTAAGGTGTATGATAGACATAAGTACCTTCTCTGGCAATCTTGAGTCATTTCGAGCAAAAATGCAAAAGTTATAGCCAAAAAACAGATCAGCACTTACCTTGTGACGGAAAATAGTACAAGTGTTTCTTGCATTCACCCCAAAAAAAGATATTCAAAATCTACCAACATGTATAGTTGTGAGAAACATTTCACTACTTTCAACTTTGACAATTGACACCCTCCCAAGGATTGAATTCTTTTTTTTTGCATGAAATTTATATCATGAAATATATTCTATGTTCTAAATATTTATAAGAAAATTCCAAGGTCAAAATATTAGTTTAAAAAAAGATATTTGAAATCTCCCAATATGTGTAGTTTTGAGGAAATTTTCATAATTGCCAACTTTGACACCCTTCTAAGGGCCGAAAAATTGGTTTTCAACCATGAATTTTTCTTTTGTGAAGTCACCTCTATGTTACTAACATTCATGTGTTCCAAATTTCAATTTCAAATAAATTACCAAAAAAAAGATATATAAAATCTCCCAACATGTGTAGTTGTGAGAAAATTGTCACTATTGTTGAATTTGACACCTTCCCAAGGGTTGAAAATTTGTCTATTTAACATGAATTTTCTTACATAAGATCAACTCTATGTTGATAATAAATGATCCAAATTTCAGGTTCAAAAGACTTACCCAAAAGAAGATATTCAAAATCTCCCAATATATGTAGTTGTGAGAATGAGTTTTTACATCTGTGTCAAATTTTGCTCCACAAAATAACACTAGACTAAGGACTCAAAAACTCCCCACAATGCACAAGTTGAAAGATTTTGGATTTTTTTTTAATGAAGTCATTTCTATATCGATAATATGTGTTCCAAATTTCAAGTTCCAATGAATTACCAAAAAAAAATCATGGTAATTAAGAAACCAATTTTTTAGCCCTTAGGAGGGTGTCAAAGTTGGCAATTATGAAAAAAAAATTCAAAACTATACATGTTGGGAGATTTCAAATATCTTTGTTTTGACCTTGAAATTTTTCACACATATTAGAAACATAGAGATTATTTCATGACAAAAATCTCGTGGAAAAAAAAATTCCATCCTTGGGAGAGTGTCAAAGTTGAAAGTAGTGAAATGTTTCTCAAAACTACACATTTTGGTAGATTTTGAATATCTTTTTTTTGTAATTTTTTTTGCCTTGAAATTTGGCATTTATGTTATTGACTTAGAGATGATATTGAGAGAAAAAATTCATAGTAAAACATCAATTTTCAAGCTCTTGGGAGTCTGTCAAAGTTGGCAGAGCTAAAATTGTTTTCACTATGGATCCCAAAACATTGTTTTTGATTGGAACCCTAGTCTACAACAATGCTCTTAGGATTATTAAAATTTCTTCCTTCTTACCTTTACTAAGGTATATACTATCACTATATCCACAGGGAGAGGACTCTCAATATTTAGAAAACTATGTGAGTTAAACAATAAGGTTCATTTCATTTAACCCCTGAAGGCCTAAGGCCATTTTTCTATTAATAACCACTCAAAATTGTCATTTTTGTTGCGCTCATCCAAAAGAATAGAAAAAAAAGTCTTTTTATAAAATCTAACCATAGGATCTTCTACTTTGTTTGTTTGAGATTATGTGGTAAAAATTTCATGAACTTTGACCGTATAGATTGGAAGATATGAGCATTCAAAGTTGGAAAACATAGTTTTTTTAAACACTGTCCTGCAATTGTAGATGACTTTGATTGCCATTTGCTGAATTTTTTTACACTATGGACTTTCAATTAAAAAAAATTGTGTTTAAGAATTGAGTTGAAAGTCTAGGAAAAAAATTTCAAAAAAGAAATGCTTGATTTTCATTCTTTAAAAAATTATTGAGTAGAGGTAAGTCCAACATTGAAAGAAAAATTAAATTGTTAATAGCTCTAAGATGGAATTGAATACAATAATCCCAATGTTGAGATGGTTCTAGCAAGAAAATTTAACCTTTTCAAGCAATTTGTTTTGAAAAATTGTGAAAATTGCATCCTATAAGTTATTTAATCAAAAACTACCCGAAAACAAGATTGTTCATAATTTTCACATAACTAATCCAAATGGAATGAATCTAAGCTTCACACATAGACAAAAATATAATCTATAAGATAAAAAAATTTAAAAATTAAATTTCAAGTTTTGTGGATTTATTTTTCTACCCGCCAAGTTAAAATTTGGGCTTTTTGTGGTATAACTTTTGCTCCCGGGCACCAATTGAAATAAAAATTATATTCCCACAAAACTAATCAATTTTCCCATATTATGAGGAAGGTTAAAAAATATTCATTAAAAATTGAGGTCTACGGAACCTGCCCGAATTCCAAATTGTCCCCTATGGGACAATGGGCCTTTAGGGATTAAAAGGAAAAAAATTTATATAATATGTAGGACTACTACCGGATTTGTGAAGTACTACATAGTCTAATATATACATAAATTAGGCTTTGTAAAAATGTCATATAGTAGGAATTTTTATTAATAATTTAGCCTTAATATGTAAGAGACATGCAAATTTCTTATATTTAGTACAATGAATATGGGTGATTGCAAGAAACACTTGTCCTATTTTGTGTCACACGTCGCATTCTGATTTGTTTTTTGGCCATAACTTTTGTGTTTTAGCTCTGATTAACTCAATATTTGGATGGAAGGTGCTCATAACTATCATAAACCTTCCATAATTTTTTCATAATTTTCAAAAATAGTTTACTATCCATAAATAGACCCCGATTGGATGTCACACTTGGCAATTTAGGGGTTTTCTATACCTGAGCTATACCTTTCTTTAATGATTTTGACATGAAATTTGGATGAGATGGTCTTCTAATAGACTTCTAGCTTTCTAGCGAAGGATTTAAAAAAAAAGTTAATTTTGTGAGGTGTGGAGGTCTACAAAGTGAGCTCCCTTCTGCTTGTATTTTGAAACATATAAAATATTATTTTGGTTTTTTTTTTGGTGAATGACCATCTCTATAAAGTTGTCGCAAATGGACACTTTTTATTTTTTGAAAATATCTGTTTTTACTATTTTTACCTAATTAAAACATGAAGGTATGTATTTTCTGGAGGTTTGGCACTTTTCAAGTTCTCCTACTTAGAGAATTTTTCTATCCATTTCCTTCGGTCAAAACCTTTATCTTAGAGGTATATAAACTATTTATATTTTTCAAATTTTTTTAAAATTAATTTTCTAATTTTAAAGTACTCCCGAAAAAATCAGCCAAACGCAACAAATAGGACAGGTGTTTCTTGCAATCACCCATATAGATGTATACAAATTATTTTTGTGTGGATGACAAAATGTATATAGTCCAATTTATCAAAGGGGTTCTTTTGGCAATTTGTTATTGCTGTCTATTAATTCTACACTATTCAAAACAATCCTTCTATAAATGCTCTAAAAATTTGAGGGTTTTGAAATCACTTGTTCAAAAAAACCCTATTGAACTATAAATCTATGAAGAAGGTTGTATGGTCAACAAGGATTTGTATTCATATGAAAGACATGTTAAGGAATTGTTAAAGGGTTTGGAATGCCTTCAACTCCCATGTGGCTAGGGTGTATGAGGACTTTGGACTTTTTATCTTACTCCTTTATTGGTGTTGTGTTTTAGTGCCTAGTAGAATAGTAGATAGGATTTGCTACGTTTTTTTAATTTTTTTTTTCCAATTCAGAGTTTAGGGTTGAAAGGCAATTGCTTGGAGCTAGGATTTTGTACATGCGTTAGGATTTTGGTATTGCATACACTTGGAATTTAACATTTTACTTTGGTCTTAGGCTTTTGTCTTTCACCATTATTAGTACCAATGATTTAATTAATTATTGATTTTAGATCAAGTGTTAGGTATGACATGCCTATGAACAAGAACACAGAATACAAATTGGTCATGGCTTACCTTGCCTTTGCGCTTCAATGGTGATTTTCATGGAGAGTGGTACTTCCTTCTCACAACTTGGCCACCAATCACAAGTCCAAATTATAGATCATTGTGGATATTATGTTGTTGCATTTCTTTTTCTTTCTTAGTTAGTTTAATTGGCGACATATACTTGTGTTTAAATATTGCAATAGGTCCTATGAAGTACATCAATAAATTGATGAATCAAATAGCAATTTCTTGTCAACTTGGTTGAACCATGCAAACACTCCGTGCCATGCTAATTGCAAGCATTGATTGTGCATAAGACTTGAGTAGGAAAACCACAATGACTACCTTCTACTTCATCAATACTAGGAGATGAAAGCATATCCATGAAATTTTTATGACATAAAAAATTAGATTTGTTAACTCTAATGTTTAGAGGCAAATAAAATTTGATAGATGAATTTAGTCTTTCAATTTCATTTTGTTTCCAATGAGTTGAGCATCCATACATGTGTTTTCAAAGTTGTATACTTATAAAGATTTAAAGTCAAAAATTCCCTTTAAAATGCAATTAGAATGATTCTTTTGTCATGACATTGATATTGTTATACAGATGGAAATTTGCAAATTTGAGTAGACCCACCCAATCAAAGGTTTGCTCAATATTTCTCTACTCTTATAGCTACTATAGGTTCTAATTGGTTGCAATGTGATTTATAGTGGGTTAGTTGAAGATATTAGTGCTAGTTCTTGAGTGTTATAAAGGAGATGTATTAATTATTGCATTGTGAATTTTACCAATATATATAATAAAATTGAGGTTAGTATTCTTTAGGACATCTATGGAATTGAAATCAAAAGTCTTATGACATAATTTAAAAAGTTGTGGCGAAAGTAAACATATACAAAGATTTAAGAGTCTTAGGAACGATATGACTATGAAATTTAATTATTTTATTGCAATTTCCTAAAAAAAATTCTAAATTGTAATTTATGTGCAAAATAGTGTTATATGACTTGATTATATTTGATGTTTTTTTGTTGTTCTCTATACTAGGCTTATTTAGGATACATGGCACAAAATCTAAAAATATCCAAAACTAGGGTTGAATTGCAAATCCTTATTTCCTATCATCTAAAATAGTACCATAAGATTAGAGTGTATATATCAAAAAATCAAATAAAAATGTAAGACATTGAATCATGGTGTATACCATGTATAAGACATAATTTAATATATAAATTTAATATATAAAATAGTCTAATTGTAAAATCTACATAAATGACTTAATAAAAAACTATAAAGTATTGAAAATATGCTTTCTGTACTTTTTTATGTAAAAATATGATGGTCTCAAATTCAAAAATGAAGCTAAAGAGTCCTACATAAAATACCCCATTAAATGAGGTGTGTACCTTAAATTTCAAGAAATGACCTTTGTCGAACTATATTTTGAAATTTTTGTAGAAAAACTAAGCTTCTTAGAGCTACAAGCTCCTAATGTATTGCTTGGGATTCACTGTTTTTATTTTCTTCATTTTTTCACATTTAAATTTAGTTTTGTATACAAAAAGTCACAAAAAATCTAAAATTAAAATAAATATGTTACGTGCCAATATAATTGAATTTTGACCATTTCTAAGCCAAATCACCAAGTGGTTGTTTCTTTGGGGGTGCAATCTTTAAAAAAAATAAGGATATTGGTGTGAACACTAGATATTTATCAAGGGGTTATTATTTTTTGTCCATTATTTATTTTTCACCCTATCATTATGGAATTTTTTAATGTGGTTCATTAACCCTTTAGTGCTTGGTTGACCACTTTTGGGTTGATTTTTGCACTTTTGGTCTAATATTGTTCAAAATACATTTGATCACAAAAATCTCGAAGAGCAACGCAATTAGAGTGTCTTCATGTGCTTCAAACAAAACCAATTTCAAGAGAATTGGAGCACTAACGCATTAGCTATGAGGTTGCAAATTCAAATGGCCTAAACCTTCTAATGGGAAGTATTCAACAAAAATACGAAAAAATATCAACCAATTTGTGAGATTTTTTTGTATCTTGATGTTTTGACAAGGCATAAGTGTTGCTTTGTACACTCATAAATTCCCAAAGTAAACTTATGCATTGAAACTTAACACAAATTCTAACGGGTCATTCAGGTCATTGATTTTTGAGTATTAAACAAAACAATTTCTAATTCCAACAAGGCTCTAAAAGCAAACATGATTTAGAGGTACATTTTTCTTTCTTCAATGTACCAAATCTGCACATTTTAGAAGGGTATTGCTTTTGATGACCACAAATGACCATTTTTTGTGAATTTCAAAAATTTGTTACTAATTTCAAATAGCTTCAAAAAATATAAAACGACTTGGGTTAAATGCATATTCTACTTGACTTTGAAGAAAAATTTACTAAAAAATATTTAAAGATGTTCCACCTCCCCAAAAATTCAATTCTAGTCCTTAAAAGGTTGATTTCTGGACCTTTTACCTTATTTGTAGCAATTTGTACCGTTGGATGAGTTTGATTTTTTGTTAGGTTGAAGAATCTCTCTTATGGAAATACTTTATACGGCTTGATCTAAGATAGCATCCTTAGAGTGGCCACAAAATTCACGTTCTTGAAGAACTACGCTTGCCCTTTAAATCAACCACTGGCACTAAAGAATTAAAGGAAAAATATACAGTATTGTAAGTTTCAATTGTAATAAATATATTATATTCTAAATTAGTTCAATTCCTTTGCTCTACTCACAATTACAAAATATGGTATAGGGTTTATTATTTATAATAAAGGGACATAAGAGGCTTCAACACTTTGACGTTTAAAAATTTCATGTCTCATTTGACAAAGCTCTCCAAAATATAAAACAACTTGGATTAGATGCCAATTCCATTTATTTTTCATGGATGATTTGTTAGAAAATATTTTAAGAAATTCAAACCATATATAAAAGAAAATAAAAACACATACAAAACTAGACAATTTGAAGTAGACCAAGTGATTGGAAGCTATTTTTGATAAAAATGTTGAATTCCAAATTTATCTTCTAGAAGACAATAATGCTTGTCAAAACATCAAACTAAGGCTATAAATGTAAGCCTTAGCTATAGAGATTTGAGAGGTTGTTCAGTTTTAAAGCATTCTCAACTCTTTTGTGATGTACATAGACCTTTGTGACGAATTCAATATATAAAGAAGAAAGTATAGATAGTGTATGTGATTTAAACACTTACGCAACGCTTAGCATACCATTATGGGGCTACCTTGATGTGAGAATTTTGTTAATTGCACACACCAAGGCAAATAACTTATATGGTTTTCCAAACATATACAAGCAAGATCAAGAATCCTTACTAATCAATAATTCAATATGTGATGTGATTATAAATTTGAGCTTCATCAAAATTAACTAGAGGTCAATTAAAGTGCTCAATAAGGTAGTGTACTTGTACATAGCTAATGATAAATATAGAACATATTCAACTATACTTGATGAAAGTTTGAACTAAATACAACATAGATTGTACTTGATAGGGTGATGACCTTTAGTTTAATTATCAAACTAAGATTGGTACATAAGTTAGATCATCAATGCTTAAAGAATTTAAATAAAAGGACAATGTATTGTAAATGTGGAGTTATATATATGCCATTTTTAAGTTTCTAATTAAGAGTTTTGTCATACTAAATTAATAAGGGGGGAAGGAGAGTGGAGGAATCCTAAGTCTATTTTTTCCTAATGCATCCTATTATTCCATACTCTATAGTATTTACAATACATCCAATGACAATTTACATACACCATAGTATAATCAATCAAATTATAATTTTTAGCCCCAATGCTTTTTTGATACCCTACATTTGTTTGCACCTATATGGCTACTTCTACCATTTATTGCACTCCTTGAGGGTTGTTTTAAAGCATTTTAAGTTCCATTGCTAGATTTTTGAGGCTTTGAAGGACATTTGGAGTCCCTTCAAATTTTATTCCTACATGCATTTGGTGTTCAAAGTTTTTGTGATCATTATTGTTGAAGTTTTTGTTATTCTTGTATATTTCGTATTAATTCTAGACCCATCCCATCTATACCTTGGCAATGCCACTTAGGAAGACCTTTAGTATTGAGATTTTTATACTAACACATGTTTTGTACTAACAAGTGTTTGTATTAACTTGTATTTCTTAAGACTAACTTGTATATACTATTTACTTGCCTTGTAACCATCTACCTTGTCTAATCTTGAAGTGATTTCCCTTGGTTTTGAGGTTGGACAATGAAGCTTTGAGCTTCTTTGATTTGAAGTATCTTATAATTGTTAATTAATGGCAAAGCTTTAGAAGTATTGTTTTATACACAAAACCTCCATAGGGAGCTAAGCTTTGAACTTGGGCCTTTATTTCATCTTTTATGAAGTGCCAAAGTGGCTATAGATATAAAATGTTATAGTAGTGCTCCAAATTTCAACATACACCTAGATATATTGGATAGAAAATATCACATTTATATACACCACATGTCTATAATTTTGTTTTCATCCACAATGTAGCGATTTAATCCAAGAACTTTTTGTAATTAAATTTTTTTTAGTAAAAAGCTTTATAATTTGTTGCTAGCTTTTGGCCAATTTTTTTCTAGTACAATTTAGTACTTAAAAAGTGGTGCTTTGAACCCCCTACTATTCAAATATTGTAAATTTGTTGTTGGATGGCAAGGCTTTCAACCTACATGAGGTAGGAAAAAACTCCTTAAAACTAGTCAAGTTGTACCCAAATCCAAGTTCCATAGTCAAGCCCCAAAGTTTTGTTTCCAAATTGTAGAAACAAGCAATGAAAGTTTAGTTAATTTCCAAAAATTTAATAGTCAAGACACTAGAAGAAAATGAGGGTATTTGTGATTCTAGTTTGCAATGGGCTTTGTAGTTGTATGAGACATTTTCAACTTGGTGACAATCTAGAGACTACAGTTGTATTGGACAAGTTGTAAGAATTGCAAAGTTGTTGCAAAGGTTAGCAAGCCATTGTTTCTCATTTGAGAACCTATGTAGAAGTTTGTCAATAAACTCTTTTGATGTGCTTACTTATGTGAAGCTTGTTTGTGTGTGACTTGTTGGCAACTCATTTGTAATTCATGTGTAATTTGCTAGTGACTTGTGTGCAACTTATTTGTGATTTGTGTGCAACTTGTTTTCGACTCATTTGAACTTGTTGTGACTTATTTATGACTTGTTTGTAACTTGTAGATTTTAATATTTAAGATTTTAATCTAATTGATTTGTAGATTTCAAAATTTCAAACCCAATTTTTTTTAGATTACCAAATCTAAATATTGATATTAAATAGATTTCACTTGTTAGTTACAAAACTTTACAATTTTTAGACTTAAAATATTTGTAAATTTTTATAGATTGTAGAAATCTACAAATTATAGAAATGTGTAAAATGTAAAAATACTAAAACTCCATTATTGGAATTCAATATAAAATAAGAATGCTATAACTTACAATTCTAATATGATGAACCTAATGGTACTCTTGTGACAATTGATATAGGTGACTCTTTTCTAGCGATGATTATATATGTTCAAGAAAAGGGACATTTTGATGTTTTCATTATTTATAAATCAACAATAGTGAAGTAAAAAAAATTAAAAATTAAAAACTTAGTGACAACTTCTTGATTATGTCATTTCACTAAAATGACGAACTTGAAACCTTTTTCAATATTGAAAAGTGTGTATGCAATGGAGAATTTGTTTTGGCCTATGTGCACAAATGTTGAGGACAAAATATAATGTATTTTTTGATGCCCTTCATACGGAAGATGCTTAATTATTATCAAAATAAACTACCAAAATTTCAGCTCTAAATCATTGACTTTGGATCCTCTTTTGTACTACAACCCTCAACTCCAATTCCCAAGGTGTTACAAATTAGAAAAAATGACTTTCAATATAAACTCATTTAAAATATTTTTGAAAAAATAAGGAATACAATTGCAACCAAAGATTATCAAAAAGTTATTTTTTGTTTTTGGCATTGGGTTCATAATCTAAAACCTATACCTAAAGACAATAGTCACAATACCAATTTGGTAGAATGAGACAAAAATGTGGACAAAAATTGGCAAGTCATTCTTACAATGACATAGGATGAGATTTTGGACATTTCCATTTAGAGATAGTGAAAAACTAGCCCAGATTGCAATTGTGTTTTGTTTTTTTTGCTTTTGAAATTTTAGTAGCAAATGTTTGGATTGAATTTTAGGGTAGTGAAACATGCAACAAGCTCTTAGAAAAGACAAATCAGCTACTTGTGAGCAACTAGGGCATGACATTTGTGTCTCATTCCATCTAGTGACCATTGTAGCACTATTTTAGGTTTTGATTGTGTTATGAATTTCTTGCATTTGAAATTTTAGTAATAGCTAATTCCATAGTAGTTGCTAGTTGTAGAGTATAAGAGAACTGCTCATACAAGAAATCATCAACTTGTAACAACATTCTTGTGTGAATCCATCAAGTGACATCAAAGAACTGAAATAGGTTGAATTTTTTTTGGATTTCATTTGAGTTTTTAATGGTCAACATTTTTGTTAAAGTTTCCATTTACAAATGGTATGGTTTAAACATTTGCAAATTCTGAGTACAATAGTGCAACAATTACATTTTGTTTTCCTTTTAAAAAAAAGATCATTAGGCGCTAACTCTAATGAGTCTTGTGAATGGTTGTAGCTAGGATTTTTAGTTCTTCAAGTTTAATTTAGAAAATCGCAAGAAGTAGATTTTGTTTTAAGGAAGAATTTTGTTATTCTTTAGTACGTCTTGGTAGTTATCTTAAGCCAAAGTTGTCTATGTTGACTTCATGTTGGCTTTTCCTGTTGACTACCTGTTGAATGAGATGTTTATCATTTGAAGTCATTTATGACACATTCAAGATTTAGGTTAGCCATGACAAAGAAAATTTTGGATAGCCTAGATGGACTATCTATCAACTTGATAGACTAGTTTTCAATATGCCATTCACATCATCCAAGTTGATGGATGGTCCATATTAGAATTTTTACTTCATATTATTTTTAGAATCTTGACAAATATTAGGGTTGAATTTTGACATTTCACTGATTTGATGGATGTCTAAACATGATATAAGGCTAAAATCCCTTCCTTTAGGTTTAGAGTACTAGCAATAAAAATGTAAAAGACGAATTTTACTTTGATTGTGTGTATTTTATTTTGGGCTTTGTACAATGTATTTTTTATTTGTATATTTGGTTTCAAAATTTACAATGTCCAATTAAACTAGTGGTTTGAACTTTAAAGAAGGTTATTTTATGTTTCAAAAATTTAGGTTCTTACATTTACGCTTTTGAAATTCATTGTTTGAAATTGATGGTTCATATGATCTAAATATTTTCAAGCAAGTAGCCAACTTGCCTTGAAGAATGAATCCAAAGAACCACTAACAACATAGGTATTTTTTCATGCAAGTGTGACCTTATGAAGTGCAACTATCTATTTTTTTGCATAGCCAAAATTTGTTTCTTGTCAATTCAACTACTAATATCTTACAAGCTAAATAGTAAAAATTTCTGAAATTTTTTCTTGTATATTTTCACACTGGTATACTACAAGATTCTACATTTACATCTATTCATTTTCATTTTCATTTTTCTTCTAAAATTTGGTACTTGTACTAGAAGTAGTAGTTTTGGAGCATTTAGTGAAAACATTGTCAAAATCCTTTAGAAGTTTGTTTTGTTTTGTTTGTTTGTCATGTTGAGATCTCCCGACCCATGCGTCCCTCGGTTGCGTGCTTGGTACCATCAGAAAGTACTTAGTGAAGAGGGAGGGCTTTGTTTCTTGGCATTCCGACCTATGGTGGGAAAGTGATGGATTTTTGAGTTATTATTGGTTCTAAAAAATTAGAAAATTACCTTTCTTTTGATTTTGGTTGCAATCTTGGTATTGTTGAAAAGCACTCGGCGGAGAGGGGTACCCATGGGCTTTGTTTCATGGCGTTTGGACCTATGGTATACAAGTTATATAATTCCAAAGTTTTTGTATGCATTCAAAAAATTAGAAAATTACTTTTACTTTAATTTTGGTTGTGGCAAAGGCAAAGGGTATACTAATTTACATTGTGTATGAATAAAATCCACTGATTTTGAAATAAATAAATATAATAATATTGTATGGAAACTACACCTAATTTTGAATGCTTCTTAAAACTACATAGTCTAGTCTAAAATGTACTCTCACTATTTTATTACCCTAAACCCCATCGCTCTGTTTCAGCTTAGTGTGAAAAGGGACCCGACTTGGTCTAGCGTGGACATTCCACGAGTCCACGTGTGATAAAAAATCTGACAAAAGAACCCGGGCTCTTCAACAATGATCACAAAACTGGCTAAATTTCGCTCATTTTCTACTTAATTTTTTCATGCCCTTTGTATAAATTTTAAAAAATCTTCCAAAAATGAACATTTGGCTAAAAACCTTGAATCTGTTCTGAGATTACTACCCTTCACTCCTTCAGTGTTCCGTGCACAGATGAAAGTACACGAATGAAAAACCCCGGTCCGAGTAATCGGAACAACTGAATGAAACACAAGCGATTCTCTCATACGAATTCCATGCTTCGCTCGACTTCCTCCCCGCGCTTCCCACACTCTGCCACACTCTCCAAACTCTCGCTCCCTCAGTGGCTCAGTTGCCGTGCGTTTGCCATGATCGCCGGTCTCCGACGACCATAAGTGATCAGCCATGGTCTTAATCAAGCGCGATGCCGTCTTTCCTCAGCAACAATCGCAGGTACTCGCGGAGCCGCCGCGAATCCAAACCACCCGGATTATCCCGTTCGACAGGGAGCTCAAGAATCGTGCATCAGGTACTTCCATAATCCAATCCTCCGCCGGGTTTAGGGTTTCATTGAAATCAGACAAAATGTGGAATTCATGTACTATGTACGTTGATTTCTATGTCCAAACATTGTTGAGTGTTTTTTGGTGAATAGAGAATTGAAGACGCACTAGAGGTCAACGCGGTTTACGTGAAGTGATTTGAATGCTTGTGCAATTAGGTTTGGTTTACCGAATTTGAGAGTTGTGGTGTTCTCGAAGGGTCTCCACCCTAGAATGTGGAATTGCTCTGCATTGGGGGGTTTAAGATGAAGCATAGTTAGGATGATGTAATGCTGGTTCCAATTCGAAAGCGTCCTCCAGGTGGAGCTAACACTGCGTAGATTCTCCTTTGCTTGTGTTGGTTCCGAAGCTGCTGTCGAGAGTTGGATTGAATTCGTGTTCTGGCAACGTAGCAACTGTGGAGATCGATTGAATCAGATGTGTAGTGATGGGGTTGCGTTTGAGTTGCCGTGGGATTTTTGTTACCGAAGACAAGAATCAAGGCTTCAGTCAAGTCATAGATTGCGAGTGATGGATATAGAGAGATGGGTGACAAGCATTGTAACTACTAGGAGGTGTTGAGAGTTAAATTTAGCAATGGGAATATCGACTGTTTCCAAATCTTGATTTTGAGTCCCAAAGTGTCGTCTCAAGGGTTTAGTCGAGTCAGGTTGTGAGTCATAGACATAGAGATGAGTGATGACCGATTGGGATCATCACCTACACGATTTGAGGCACAAGGAGTCTTTTTTGTTTTCAGGTGCAATTTTCAGGCCCTGAATAGTGTACAATCGATTTGCATTGCCCAAAATGTCGTTCATTCTTGGAGCATAAGTCTAGACTCTTACACCTCTTATTCTGTCTAGCAAACTATCCCCAAAACTCTCGTCTTGCAACTCATTAAAATGCATGCACCTATTTTAGACCTTCGACTTCCCTGGTAGTCCTATGTCCCGTAAGAATTTACATGAATTCCAATTCTTTTTTAATATCAATTTCATGATGGCTCTTTATTTTGTCATAAAGAAATTGAGCTCGGAATTGTTCACCACATGTTCGTCTGCCGTTGGTTTTAACTTTTGAATAATCCTATGTTTCTCTCCATGAAATTTCATTTTGGCACTGGTATTGTCTATGGTAGTAACTGTTTTAGATGTTTTGTCTGGATTTGAAGAATGCATTCTGGTTACCCCACCTTTTCCACAGGCTGCGAAGCTGAGACTGGGAGCATTGAATTACCCGTGGTTGCAGCTTGGGACCGGAAGCCCGCGAAAATGGCGAAGGAGTTTGGTACGCAATCCAGTTTCGTTACTGAAGACGAAAACCGCAAAAATAGGAGCCTCGAGTTGGGATGGACCTCCACTGTCGCGAAATGGGGCCTTCCTTTGTCCATGTGCTTGTTCTTTGGATGCTATGTGGCTGTTCTTGCAGCTTTCCCAGTAGGTACTTTGCAGAGTTGGAAGAAGGATCTCTTACTGAGGATGGCGGACACGCCGTTTGGTTTGGGTGGTAAGCATTCCCTCGTGCATATTTTCCTCATCTTCAACTACCAGTGAATTAGGAGACATGGTTGATTGCTCATATGCTTCGTCGTGCACATATATATTGGTTCACGCGCTTTGGTTTGAATAGTGCAAATTGATTTGTTAATCAGGAGTTAAAGTAGTCTCACCCTGACCTGTTTTGTAATGTAAATCATTGCCGATGTAATCAGGAGCTAAAGTTGTCTCATCCTGACCTGTTTTGCTATGTAAATCATTGCCAATGTAACCAGTAGCTAAAATAGTCGACTGCAGACTACTAAGCTCCTGGTTTCATAGGCCATCCATCCATCCTTAAAATATTCTGATATCATGATACCTTGTGAACTCGTTCCTTGTAGGAGGCATGCTCCTACTTTTTGCTGCACCGCTGCTTGTACTCGTTCTTTTAGCGATCATTAGTCTGGAGGTCTCCTCTCGAACGTCGGATTTCACGTAAGGTTACATTTTCCATAGAATGATATACTAATGAGATGGCTTTCCCAGTCCGTTTTCTTTTTCAATCGTGAGGCTATCGACTGTACTACCTTCTCGTATGTTAATTTCGGATTGATTGATTATCGTTTCGGAATAAAAAGATGTGGGCCGTGGATGTGCAGCAAGCAGAAGGTGAAAGGTAGAGCTAGGTGGCAAAAACTTCCTGTTGTCACAGGAGGTCGGATGGGCATTGTGACTGCTACTGAGATGCTTTGGATCGTTCTGTTCCTACTCATGTTTTGTTGGATGATGGCAAACTATTTGATTCGGGATTTAAAAGCTTTTGAGACCATGAAGTTAAAACCCATGGAGACGATGTAAAGTTTCATATCTCCAATGTTGAAATTCGTGTGTTACTGAGTGTCCTTGTTCTTATACTGCGGATTAGTGTGATCTTGACGAAGAGAATAGTGTCTAGAGGATCGGAGGAAGTTCCAAATTTTGGATCTGATTGTTTTTTATTTTCCTACGACAGGTGGGGTAAGGAGCTGAAGAAAATTGGGTTGCATTTTGGTTTCATTGGCGTA
Organism: Thuidium tamariscinum; assembly: GCA_947034885.2. NCBI lineage: Eukaryota > Viridiplantae > Streptophyta > Bryopsida > Hypnales > Thuidiaceae > Thuidium > Thuidium tamariscinum. Next base: position 14,383,011 of record OX344751.2, read on the forward strand.
GTATGTTTGAATTTATTATTCCTACCTGTTTCTCGGGGATCTGTTCTCCTTCGGGCCATAGACATTCCATTTGAGCATGCAGTCAAGTACCATATGTGGTTGGGACACTTCATGATGACCTTATTCACTCTCCATGGCCTCTCCTACATCATTGCATGGTATTCCGAAGACCGTCTGATCAAAGTAAGTTCTAATAATAGACTTTTCTTTAGATATTCGCAGGTTTTTCAGAAAATTAAATTTTTCCACTCATTTTTGGTTATCATATGAATAATCGTGCAATGTGGAAATGACAATTAGGTAGGTGAATTGCAATTTTGGAAAGACATCCTCATCTATTTCACTGAATATGTTGAAGGGTGAGAATTTGTATTCTAAAATAACTTAGATAGTGACATAGGTACATCACACCTTGCAAGTAGGCACAAGCAAGCGACCATTAGGGTGTCCTGTCCATGAATTGTGTTGTGCTTATCTTCCCTTCCCTATAATCAGTCTCCCTATGATTTCTAATACGGAGTAATTCTTGAAACATTCTAAATCTTCATTGATAACATGTTAATGTGCATTTGTTCGAAGCATTTCATTCCGGCTCAAATCATCACTCTGGGCATACCAAGTGTATCTCTTAATCGAAATATTATGGTATTCTCTCAATCTCTTACTTTAATGTGTTGGATGTCCGCAGATATTTGATTGGGCACCCCACAAGGTTGCCAATTTTGCTGGAGTTATAGCCTTGTCGGCTGGCATTACAATGTGGATTACTGCTATTGGATGGGTTCGAAAAAAATACTTTGAAACTTTCTACTGGTTCCACCATCTCTACGTGGTATTTGTATTGTTCATGGCATTTCATGTTGGGGATGTGCTCTTCAATATCACATTCTGTGGAATATTTCTCTTTGTTTTCGATCGCTTTCTACGCTTCTGCCAATCGAGAAGTAGGGTTGGAGTTCTTTCAACCAAGTTGCTACCTTGCGGGACTTTTGAACTGACATTAGCCAAGCCGCCTGGTACATCGGCACCTCCTTTTTCTCTTTGTTTTTTTCTTCCTGGTGTGTGTTATCGGTGTATGCTATGCTGTGTGTTTCTTTGTTTGATGACAAGTGTGAAAATGTCTGGTCTGTGAAACTCTTATGGTAGTTTAGAGAAGATAAACACTATCATTAAGGATTAGTTGAGCTTAAAACTATCCGGGCCCTTCTCAGTGTACTTCACTCAATTGATTCTTTATTCTTTAAACACGGAAACACGATTTGGAATGGATTAGTTGAAATGATTAGTTGTAAATCGCGTTGTTAATCTGGGAATCCAAGTTCTCACAGGAAGATGCATTGTGCAGGTGTAAAATATCATGCATTAAGTTATGTGTATCTCAATGTTCCTGGAGTTTCCAAATTACAATGGCACCCATTTAGTGTGTCCTCCAGTCCTTATGATGGAGATAACTGGCTCAAGGTCTTGATAAAACCTTCCTACGGAGGATGGACTCATCAATTACAAGGTCTGGTCTCGACAGTCATTAAAACAGGGCGATGTCCTTCAAATATCAGTGCCGCTGTCGAAGGTCCATATGGTCATGAATCTGACTTTTATCTTCAGTAAGTTCAAAGCCTCTGCCTTCTTCAAGCCATCTAACTCGAAACCTTGACGAAGGGTTTTGAATTGCATCGTCGTTTGTTCTGATGGTTCGATGATGGTATAGCCAATTAATGTGGTAATTATCCTGTTCATTCGTTATCTAGTCCTATTCTGCTGTTCAAGGTGGCATGTACCTCATACCCTCTGTAGATAGCTTTCTCGAATGTAACTTGGCTTGACCTTGCTTGTGGGGATTAAAAGCCAAGTTTGATTGACAGGAACATTCTGTGTTCAACTCTGGAACACTGGAAGCCTGTAAATCTAATGCAACCTTGGTGTATAATGGATCATGTTGATCGGAACTGATGATTAAATGGTTTGCTCTATAGATACGAGACGCTTATACTGGTGGCAGGAGGAATTGGCATCTCGCCTTTTGTGGCCCTTCTACGTGACTTGCTTCAGCGATGTCAACGAGGGCAACCCAATCTTCCATCGAATGTACACCTCATTTGGGCAGTACAAAAATCAGAGGAACTTCAACTCCTTGATTTGGTACCCGCATCTTCCATCTGTCCTGATTACAAATTGAAGTTAAACCTCCAAGTCCGTGCCTTTGTTACCCGTGAGACTTCACCTCTTAGCTTGGAGCGTGATCCTGAAACACAAGAGTTGCATCAACCAGACGACTTCAAGAGATCCCCTATTCTATCCAGTTTGAATAACGCTGAAGCTTTTAAACATCCTATTTCAAATATATCGGGTGCTGGAAGTAATCTGTGGATTACTGCATGTTTCCTTGCTTCATTTCTAGGGTACATCGTTGTTTTCCTCGTGATCGATCTTATCATAGGTCAGCCATTTGAACAAGTGGAAGAAGGGAACCCTAGTGAAGGTATATCACAGTGGGTGAAAGGCCTGATTAATGTGATCAGTGTAGTTCTGGGAGTAGTGATATTCGGGGGTTTTGTGGCATCACTGTGGAACTTCTTGGGGAGATTACATCAGACTACGTCAGGGGTTGCTGAAGAGAGGACTCATCTTTTGTCTACTTCAGATAATGATGGAACAGTGTATGCCAACGAGAGTGCAGATCGACTGGTGCATCCATCCAATACTCATTTTGGACATAGGCCTAGTGTAAGAGGTAAGTAAGATTTTCCCTCATCTATCTGGATCTATTTCGATGGAGACATCAATTGTATCTTTGGGATAGTCTCTCTTACTATTTTCTATCCTAACAAGATGTCAGTGTCGTAATTTGTGCAAATGTCTCAATTTTCAGAATGGTAAACTCTAGATATAGTCAGTTGATTCGAAAGATCAGGCAATACACATGGATGGTTTGTGTTGCAGTCATTGACTTCTGAATGGTGTCATGCATTTGCAGATCTTTTTGATGGTTATGCAAAGCTACAAAGACCTGGTGCAAACGCTGGGGTTTTAGTCTGTGGTCCCGAAAGTCTTCTGACCAGCGTTGCCGAAACATGCCGAGCTTTCAATACAGTCAACTACGACCTGAACAGAGTGGCGTTTAGCTACCATTCTGTAAGTTTTGACCTCTAGTTCTTCACCCCTTGCCCTTGTAAAGCGTTGCCCCAGGGCCATGGGCTGACTACACTTACATTTACACATTAGGTTTAGAAATTCACCTGCTAATTCTAAAGCAGGTGACGAAAAGGATAACTCTTTTTCTTTTCGGTCATTTATATCAGTTCAGCAAGAGCTGGCAGTGAATTAGACCTCGGGTATGTCGATGTGTAATTATTAGTCTAGATTCTGTATAGCTCCCCCATAACAATATTCAACTGAGCTGATTGTTGCCAAGAGTCAAACCAAAGAGGTAAAGAGGCAAACCACAGGCAGCAAGGTTGACATGCTGGCGGCTTCGGACCAGCCCCACTCCAAGACTGCGACGGCAGGCCGGCGAAGCAGGGCGAGCGCTGGAAGGCGGAAGAATAGAACGGCAAATTGAATGGTTTCGTCAGTGTAGAACTCAGGACGAACAGTTTTGATACACATAGGGCTCTTATAGTCACTTTTTGAAAGGAAGCAACGCTTAAAGTTCGGCCGGCCTGCAGCGCCAGGTTGGTGCCTTGGAGTAGAGATGCTCTTATTATTTTTGAAGATGAAAGAAGTCTTCCAAATGTTTAGAAATATATGAATGACAGGAATGCGCACCAACAATGAAAGCTTATATGAGGTCATAATGTAGATTCTGATGCTGTAGAAAAAATGATTGGAATTCTTTTGGTGTATTCTATAACCTATTATGTGACTGTATGTTGGAATTTTTGTCAAAACGAAGTATACTGAACCTGAGCATGAGAGATTGGAGTGGGGTGACTACAAGACAGGTTGAAAGACGTAACGAAATGTTGACACTGTAGGTTGGCATCCAAGGTAGTGCTTCAGGCTAGTAAAACATCCACATCCTTACCACAATACAAAACCCAATCAAGTTTCATGCTTTTATGCCATGTGAATGATTGAACTCAAGCTCAGAATCTTGAACGGGTGATGAATTTGACGAAATCAGCAAAAACCAGCATAAACTCAACCAAATCCTGGTGAACTGTGGTTTATAAGAGTATATCAGAGCCATCCACTAAGGAACCCTGTTAAGCAATCACGATAGTTACTCTCATAAGATAGTTCACTATTTCATAAGAACGCAAACGAAGTACAACAAGAGATCCCACATGTTACAAAACTGGGATACAGTGCTAAACAGTCATTAAATATTGTAAACTATTCTGATTATATACTCCTAGTATGATAATTAACTCGCTGCGATAGCTCATCAATTTTAACTCAGACTTATGCGCCAATAGGCTCCCATACTTGCCCCCAAGTATCTAAGACTGACACTCAAACGCCGAAATAATTTATTTCTCAGGTACCATATGGAATTCTCCGCAACTCAGTATGAACGTGGAGATGACATGTGGTAAAACACTCAAGTTATAAGTATTCTCTGCCGGAACTGGGGTCAAAACGGGAAATGGAGAGCATGAGCTTGCCAAGTTACTACTGTAACGAGAACATACAGCTCTCTAGAATCCCGACAGCTTGGTCGATTTCTTGGTAGGAGATAATAAGGGGAGGCGCAAGGCGCACAATATCACCCTTACCCGCGGTGAGAATGAGGAGTCCTGCCTTGAGAGCAGCAGCTACGAGGGGTGACGCAGGAACATCAAGTTGAATGCCCACCAGAAGCCCTTCCCCTCGCACTTCCTTCACGTGAGGATTCTTGCCCAGCTTCTCTCGGAGCTGCGACTGGAGGTAGGTGCCTTTCTGTGCTACACTCTCTAAAAAGCCTGGCGCCTGCACACGTGGGAAACAGACCAGCATCATTTCTTGTGAGGATTTCTTGTCCAGACAACACTGATATGTCCTACTAGGGCTTTGCAAGGCTGAGCACAACTGTAGGAAAGAAATTATGACTGAACATAAAATCTGTGAAAACCTGATGGAGCCAAGATCATACCTGGATGCGGTCCAGTACAGCCAGTGCTGCATGGCACACCAGGGGACCTCCCGCAAACGTGCTCCCGTGATCTCCAGCTGCAATGCTAGAAGCTACTTTCTCTGTTACGAGAACAGCTCCAATGGGTAGTCCACCAGCCAAAGGCTTTGCTAATGTCATGATATCGGGTTTTACATCATAGGCCTCATGAGCCCAAAGGCGACCAGTACGACCAAGCCCACATTGTATCTGAGATGCACCAAACTCCAATGTTAGCCAGGTGACTACAATCTCCCCTAATCCATGAGTCAATCTTACAGTCCCAAAATATTGTGAACATGCAATGAGGAAGAGCTGGTAATCGAAAACGACCACTTACCCAGGAACCGATGCTCACAAGCATTGATTCAATGTCATGCTCTGGAGCCTGGCATGAAAATTCTACATGAATTATCTCATAAACTATCAACCTCAACTATATGTGATTCTGATTAAGTTGTTCAGAAAGTTAACAGGCAAATGCAGTACAAATGGATTATTTCGTGCACACCGTGGGGATACCTCATCAAAAACAAGAATTGTATCCGTTTCATCACAAATCTCTCGCAGTCCTTTGAGAAAGGCAGCGGTGGCAGAATTTATTCCTCCTTCACCTTGCAAAGGCTCAACAAATATAGCCGCAGTCCGACCAGCAACAACTACTTGTCTAACAGCTTCCAGGTCTCCAAAAGTCAAAAACTGAGCGCCTGCAGTTCAATAAAGACTTCAGAACTACGAAAAAGGATTCAAGAATTGGTTCGCACCCGAGCAATCCAGACAGATGTCATATATCCTAATATTTAATTGTTTGTGACTAAAAGATACAGGTGTCATATATGAATGCAATTGAGCATGTAAGGAAATGACTATCAACCTGAACTGTTTAGATATCGTAAGAGGATTAACGAGGCATACCTGGCACTAATGGTTCGAAAGGAGTCCTATATTGCACTTTGCTTGTAAGAGAAAGTGCTCCAAGCGTCCTCCCGTGAAAACCATTGGTGAAAGCTATTAACTCTGTGGCTCCTTGTGAGTCTCCACCGCTCTTTTTTGCCAACGCATGATGGTACTTCCGTGAAAATTTTATTGCTGCTTCATTAGCTTCTGTGCCCGAGTTGGCCATAAAAACCCGGTCCGCGAAAGATGATCCAACAAGACGCTCAGCTAGTTTCACCTGAGAAAACCATCAAATCTTGTGACCATTAAGACAGGATCTCGAAACTCATATGAGTTCCTTGGGAAAGATGGAATTGGAGTACCATCACATGCCATTTATCTTTCACAGTCCGAGTTACTAATCTACACGATGACTTTTACTAAAGATCAAACAACTTCATCCTCAGTTGAAAATCTAAAATCATTACAGATCTGATCGCGTCCCTAATACCAATACCTGTTACCAATAGCAACCCATCTGTTCATACAAATGAACGTACAAATTCATTAAGACAGGTGGTGTTCTCAAGACTTGGATAAATGTCTATTGTCACTGACGTTCTTGAATGAGAAAACTATTGTCAGATGTCACTTATTGTGGCTACAACCTACCATTTTAAATCTGCACAGGAAATTTTTACATAATGAGATGTTTGACCAAATTTGTCTCATACCCCAAAATCTCTCCACAGCTCTATACATCTCCAAAAATCACATTCCTACATGTGTTAAAATTCTTACATTGACACAAAAGGTAAAGTAGTGCAAAGTTACTTGGGGTGTTTACCTGTGGTACGGTATGAAAGAGGTTGCTGACGTGAGCGAGCTTCCCTGCCTGTTCAGTGACTGCTTGAACCCAGGTCAAGTCCCCATGTCCAAGAGCATTCACTGCGATTCCTGCTGTCAAATCCAAATACTCCTTGTTTTCGGTGTCATACAATTTGCAACCCTCTCCTCTGATAAACACCACAGGTGACCGGGCATATGTTTGCACAAAGAGCCGGGACTCTGCCCCAATGATATCCTGTCAGAAAGCGAGCATTTTCCTGTATTTAACAGATTGTTTCATAGGCATATAAGATGAAGTAAATGCTGACACCATAATACACATAACACGTGATTTTAGATGCGCTCATCTGTAGGGTTGATTTGTCCGAATAAGCTGGGATGACAAGACATTAGAGCATACTTTAAGGATCAAGCAATATGGTTGGTCAAACGTTGGAGAGTTGTCCTTCAAAACTTTACACTAGTTACACGTTGTCTCGACGGCCACGACGAAACTATCTTAACAATGCATATAAAAATGGCATAGTTGCTTACATGGCAACACTATTTGTGTGTGATCTGCCCTGTTCGACCATTTTGTAGAATGGTACAAATATTACCAGTCCAAAAGTGGTCAAATGGACAAGAGCACTACCGGTAGTCCTCAACTAACCTATTTATTTTATAATCTCTTGCCACCTTGTCACATGGCCACCAAATAGCGGTGTCTGGGCCACAACTTTTTGCTTGTCCTCAAACCCTTACCCGAGAAAGTGCAAACCAGCCCATGGTGTTATGAAAGAACAAGAAAGTAAATTAAGAAAAAAAATTCTGGAGAAAACTGAGGCCTTCACAGTGTTGGACCAAAACATGTGGAGACCTAAATTCCGCAAACAAGTTACAGAGTTAAAGGATACAACTAGAGAAACAAACGGCACTACAAAGCTGCTCCAGTACTGAAAACTGAATTCAACGAGTGGTGGAAGGCTTCTAATCATCACAAGTAGAATGCCAACAACGAAGCCCATCGCCTTAGCGCCTGAATTCTTTCTTGAACATTTGCATATTATTGCTTATATCTTTGTTATATACCTCAATTTCATCAAATTCATCATACAGAAAGTGCCCTGGAACCCCTCTGTTCGTCATTCAGAATTGGGACGTTGGAGCGCTAAGGGGCTTAAATAGCATTCTCAAGTGAATTGAATACTCACCGCAGCCTGAAGCGTCGCAGGATTTGCATTCCGAGTGGTGGGAGCTGGAATATGCACCCAAAGAGTAGATCAGAGAGTCACCTCCAATGGTGAACCGTATCTTCAAACTTTACAATCTAACCAGAGAACTAGCGAAATAAGGTAAAAGGATACAAAATAATAAGGCAGAGCAACATACCTGTCTTTTCAGCTGGTTCTGCAATGCATCGAGTCAAAGATGGAAATCTTCCATGAGAAGCCGACAACTTCGGAAGAAGAGAACCTGCAGAGGAGAAGCACGCGGAGGAAGACAGGGTCCGGGTGATTGGAGCACTGCAAAAACCCGTCGAGGAGATATTCGATACTACAGCCGTGGCGTCCATAGCTACCGCCTGCAAATTCAGGGTTTAGGGTTTAGCTCGGACCCTTCAAAGAAATAATAGGTTGGCCATTCTCGAAACAGAAAACAGAAGCCTACAAACCTTCAAACGCGATATTGGAAGCTAAAGCGGTGAACCATCCATTTTCAGTGGGTTGAAAAGTCACCCACAGACAATGCCAGTGTGAAACAAGCATCCAAACACACCACTTGTAAAAATATGTTTGAATGACTTCTAAGTTCTATATATACTTCCGTGCTTCCGTGAGATAGATTGTTGATGCAATACTCAAGGTTCAATGGTATTCAGATTTAGGATTATGACCCCACTATTTCAAACTTCAACTCCTCAAAACTTCTTCAAACAGTATCTAAATAACACATATTTGAGTGCGTTGGAATCCTCTCAAATATGCGGACAAAATCCACTCCAAAAAATCTCCACTCAAAAGAGCTGAAAGACACAGAAATGTATCCCCAACCCCAAAACTAAAAATGTAGGTGTGACACTTATGCACCCCTAATTCAAGCTTCTGAACACGATTCAAGAAACGGCTTAAACTCCAATCCTTTCGGCAAACTCCCTTCCCGAGGACAAACTCTCAAAAGAAAAGCGAAGTGAACAGTGCGATTGCAACAGATGTAACATTCGGTTGCGTACCTGAAGGTCGAAGTACAAGCAAACACACACAGCGTACACTACGCACGCCGGCCTGATTGATCTTGAAGCAGCTGATCCGGCGCAGCTGTTGCGTTCCTGGAATCGCAGAGAGCCCAGGATTATAAAGAATTTCGCATGAAGAATTCAAAGTCTGCGTGACGGCCAAGCCAATTCCCAATTCCCAATTCAGGAATGATGAGGTGCCCGCCGCATGCACACAGCAGCGACTGTTGCTGCAGGATGGAGCTGCGGTCCAGATGCGACAGCGCCTTCCGTCGTGCTCATCGCGAAGACCCCACCGCCGTGACGTTCATCCCACAGTTCATCCAAAACATTCATCCCAAAGTTTCTTCTTCAAACAGTGCCTCGGGAGGGCTTGTTCTTATCACAGAGGTGGAGGATAAGTCACAAGGGAGCTACATGGGAATCAGCACCAGTCTTGAGAGGACATGGGTGTTTGCACCATGTTTAGCTTAGTTGTGGGAAGCAACCCATACTTGATCACCCCCAGTTTGGCAGGGTAGAGTGTACTCTGTGTCGTTGGCAAAATCAAAATCAAGTAAAAGTAATATTCTAATTTCTTAGAACCAAAAATAATTCAAAAATTTATAACTTTCCCACCATAGGTTAGAATGTCACAAAACAAAGCATTAGAATAGATTTGAGGGGTTTAAGAGACTATGAGTTCCTGCAATTTGGGAAAGCAATAAAGTATAGAATCGCAAGACTCCAATGTGGCATTATCACATCATTCTTTTTTAAATTAAAAATGAATTTGGACTTCTTTTTGCATTTCAAGATCCAAAAAAATATTTATTTATTTATTTTCTTATTTCCTTACTTGCTTATTTGCTTCTTTCTTTCTTTCTTTATAAAAATGCCAACCTGACAACAACTGGCTGTTTTGGGAACTATTTCGGGAACAGTCCTAAAACGGCCCTTTGGGAGCCTTAGATTTCATCTAATGCCCATGCATCCTTCCTTGTTGAGAGCCTTCTGACCATATCAAGAACATAACTTAAGCATGTAGAGTCTGAGAGATCTCGATCTCAATGTAACAAACAAAACAATACAATACAAAAGAAACAAACACAATGTATCTTAAGGTATTGATTATATAGTGACAAACATAGTTGTAGTGTATTATGATTGGCTAAATATCTCTTGATATTGCAACCAACCCTTGGTCTTTTTTGCAACCAATTTTTTGTCGAAAATAGAAAGACCTATATGACCACTGTGGGACAAACAAGATCTTCAATTAAAAATTCATGATAATTTTGTTTTGGGAAATGAAAATTTGAAAATAAATGGAATCCTTTTAAAATCTATTTTGCACGTAGAGATATTTTTTCCCTCAATATACCCACATTCTTCATATGCTTCAATTGCATAAATGGTGAAAATTGAGTTGCTTCCTTTAACTTACTTGTTCCCATGGTGCACATTACTCTAGTTGTTTCTCTCAAATAAAATATTACTCTGTATAAGATACTTTACAAAAAGAAATTTGACATACACTAGAACATAGTACAAAAGAGGTCTTGGGCCACTAAGCTACATTATGATACTAATGTACCTTGGTTCTTCTAACTAAAGGTAGGACCTTAATCCACGAATGTTTCCAAAAGTGGACTCTAAAAAAGTTATTAAAATTGAGATGCTTATTATACTCTCTAAAAAGTGTAATCATTGAAAATAGGTCATAGTCTTAAAAAATCTACCAATTTGGCTTTGACTTCTTATAACTTTTGTGTATGATAATCAAATATAATTTTTAGATTTCATCCAAAATTATTGCAATTTTATTTGTTTGTGATTAAAAAAAAAGAAGTTTTTGACACTCAATAATATTTGTCACATAATTAAATTTGCTTACATTAAGGTTCATATAGGGAGTAGTTTAGTACTTGCATGAGTCTTTGGAATTAAGCTATCGTATCAAAGTTTGTTACTCAAAGATTATCTTTTTTACTGTAAAATTGATGCATCATTACATGTTTTTTTTGGCCTCCAAAAGACTACAAGATCTTGGATTGTAAAAATACCATGAGAACTTTAGAAGCATTGTCGATAACTCTAAGAATTCTACCACATAAGTAGGCCAATGTGGATGAGAGATTACAATGTCAAATAATACTAATAAAATAATTGTTTTAATTAATAATTTGAAAAAAAATTAGTTTTTAGTTTTTTTATACATTCTAAAATTTTTGAATTTCTTTTGAATTTCTTTTAAAATAAAAAATTTCAAATTAGCAATAGTTGGTTCATTATGTAGAGAATAGTTTTGGAGAACAACCCTAAAATAGTCTTCTAGAGAGCTAAAAAATATATATAATGTTGTTCTTCGTAATGCATGAGGTCTATGAAAGTCATTGAATATATGAAAATTGATGAATTATCTACTTTTAATGCTCACTTAAATAAAAATTAACATATGTTGTATCCATTAACAACATATTCTTGAATGAACATCAACATTGAACATTTTTATTGTGGGAGGCAACCTATTCTTGATCATTTCACCCACTATGGCAATGTAGGGTTTTTTTTTTCTATGTAGTAAAGATGGGTAGTGATAATTTATGGCACAATTCCCAACATAATTGAGCTAAATTATGATTGGATGCAAGTTTCTCAATGTTCTAATTAGCCTTTAGTTGATTTTGCAACTTGCCCTTAGTTGGAAAAAGAAGACATATATGACTAGACTTGAATGAATACAATCTTCAACTAAAAATTCATGATAATTTTGTTTTGAGAAATGAAACTTTGAAAAAATAAAGAATCCTTTTCAAATCTATTTTTGTACATGGGAAAAAATTCCCCTCAATATACTTTTACTTTACATATGCTCAATTGCTTAAGTGGGTAGAAATAGGTTACCTCCCTTATAATTTTAGGTGAAGTACTCTACTTCAAGTTCAACATGTCTTCTCTACTATTTGCTAAAAAAAAATCCTTTTTCCTTCATCCAAATTCCACAACCGTCACATCCAAATGGTTGGTTAAGTTAGTTAGTTTCCAATGAACACCACGTATTCATTATAATCCACCTACCCGTAAGAAACGTGGCCACCAGCCAGTGACAACGACCCAACGCACCCAAGTCTAAATGATTTTCAAATAAATTTCCAGAAATGAAGGAACTAATAAGTTACACTTCACGCCTCGTAGACTACGTCGCCTCACTTGAACGAAAGAAGCGCCTCCCCACGCCTTGGAAGAGCCGCTGTCTCCGCTTCCGCATTCCCCATCTCCCGGACATCTTCCAGATTCCTTCACGGCACTCTTCAATATAAATCCTCAGTCCGCATGCCGTCCCGTTACAATCTCCTCGTCACCAATTTCATCTTTCTGGATTGCATACCTGTGAGTTTCGGTGCACTATTTCACAACCCATGTCGTGAATTTGGAGACTTTGAGTTATTTCATTCTGTTCGCTGCGGTACTTTGGACGCTACCCATGTCGTGTATTCTGAGATTTGTTTAGGGTCGAACTTTCAAGTTGTTCATTCGTTTTGCTGGGTGTTGTGCAAAACCATTTGATCAGAGTCGTAATTTGGCGCATGTTAGCCACGTGCGGTGTTTTGGTAAGTGGTTGATTTTGTTTTTATTATTGAAAAGAATTTGGAGTTTGGTAAAGTGGTTGCCGGGCTTTGTGAATCGTTTGTTTCGGTGCTTTATGGCTGCTTTGGGTTCTGGATTCTCTTCTCTGTAGTTACTTTCGTGAAATTCAGTCTTGGAAATTGGCACGTGACGAGGTTTGCAGGGGAACATGTTGGCGTATTTGAGTATCAACAGGAGTTTTCCAGAATATGAAGCTCTGTCTGATAGTGTTGGGTTCAAATTTGAGCAGTCTGAGGATTGTTTCGACGTTCTGACTGGTAGTCAGTTTTCGTCATCTAGGGTTTCGTCTCAGCTTGCTTCCATTAATACACTAGTTTGCTTTTGATCACTTCTTGTTTCTGCAGTAACGCACTCTTAGAAATAGAAATCTCTCGACGAAAGAGTATTTTGGTACAAGATTTACGTTTTGGTCCGCAAATCAGGTTTGAAGTTGCAGTTGGTAGACAGATCTGTCGTAAATCAGCATTTTTCATAGGTTATACTGTCTATTTTATTCTTAATGTTGGTCAGCTGTAGTTTGAAGCTCCTACTGGGAGGCATCTGTGCGTGTGAAACTTCGATTTTGGGGTTAACCTCCAGAGGACTCATGGTTTTTAGTTGGTCACATGGGGTCTTTCTTTTGTCCAATTTCTGGATTTTGACGAACTCATTCACTGCCCTTGACTTGGTCAGTACATATTGGAAATTCGGCGCTCTCGGAATTATCTGATCAACCAGTCTGAACACTTTCAAACCATGAATCCTTGATCCTTTTGGGTTTAAAGCTTTACAGCAAAAAGTGTCGCTGATGGTCATGCCTGTTTGCTGCAGATCAACGACGTTAATGCTTCCGAGGCAGTTCGTGAAGAGGGTTTGCCCGTGTTACTGTAAAGATTCTTTATTATGGGGGTTGAAAACGGCGTGTCAAAGGTGAGTGGCATCTCCGTAAAGCCTTCGGAGGTCTCCCCGCTTCTCCCGTCAGGCAACGTGGAGACGCGGCCCTTGTCTTCCTCCTACAAGACCTTCTTCAACATCGTGATTACGGTCGTGGGCGCAGGGGTCTTAGGCTTGCCTTACGCGTTCAAGCAGTCAGGATGGGTGCAGGGCCTGCTCATTCTGGCAGGGACTTCTGCGGCGATGTACTACTGCATGATGCTCATGGTGTGGTGCCGTCGCCATCTGGAGACGGAGGGGATTGTGGACAGCATCGACACCTATAGTCAGCTGGGGTTTCACACTCTTGGAAGGGCCGGCCAAATCTCGGTGGATGCCATGATCGTGCTCAGCCAGGGAGGCTTCTGTGTGGCGTACCTTATCTTCATCGGTGAGAATTTGGCTTCAGTGCTCGCCAGAGAGAAGTCGCACAGTCCAGAAGTGACGCTGGAGAGTGCACAGGTGCTGCAGTTTCTGGGACTGGACTGGAAGACCAAGGAGGTGTATATCTGGATTGTCTTCCCTTTTCAGGTGATCTTCTTTGTCGGGCCCTCAAACGCTGTGCTATGCGCAACCGCTTCTGTTGGTTTGAATTTATGATCATTTTCTTTTCTAACGTGCAGAAATAGACAATCGTTTACTGGCCCCTACAAAAGAATCATGGAAGGAATCATATTTCAGAACGAGAATCTTCTCTAGGGGCTGGGGTTAAGAATGAGAGGAGGAAGAGGGTTAGGCTAAAGAGAACTAGGTCATTTGTAGATGATTTTCGTTCATCAAACTTTGTTCATAACCGGTGTTTTTAAAACAGTGAGCATTAGGTTGTGTTGAATCTACCCAACAATGTAAGGGATGGCTCCTTCATTCAATGCTTAGGCGTTGGAACCCTAGTTGGTGAAGACTTGGTTAGTGGGCAGGTATTTTAATAATAGAGCCGGTTATGAAATACAATAAGTGTGCACGTTTCAAGATATACATCCCTACCGTTAGCATATGAAAGTTTCATGTGCTCCACCATCTATAGTAAAGCATAGGCTAGTTCACCGAGGTTCTTGGTCAGCTATGCATTATAATGGGGCGACCTATGCACAAGCAGATGGCATTTAGCATTGGTAGCCCTATACTAGAGCATAGATAGCCCTCTGTATTGGTGAACTAGCCTATGGTTTAGCATAGGTGACATACTGACATGTGGTGAAGCACGTGTAACTTTCATATGCTAATGCTGGGGATGTGTAATTTGAGAAGCGTGCACTTATTGAATTTCAAAGCCAGTTATCTTATCAACTTGAGATACTTTTAGTCTATTCCTTTAGGTACATGCTACCACCAATGCACAGTCCTAACACCTTCTCAATCTGTGCAGGTATTACTGGCGTTCATTCGTTCGCTCACCCACCTAGCACCGTTTAGCATGTTTGCGGACATTGTGAATGTTTCCGCAATGGCAGTGGTAATGACAACCGAGTTTGCAGCCATCGCCACAGACCATGGAGAGCATGTGGTGGCGTTCACAGGGTGGACGAATCTGCTGTTTTCGATTGGAGTGGCCATTTACGCTGTGGAAGGCATCTGCCTGGTGCTTCCTCTGGAGTCCGAATACTTGGATCGGCCCAAGTTTGCACGTATTTTAGCTGCTGCAATGTTCTTTATCACCTTCCTGTACACTACATTTGGTCTTATGGGCTACCTGGCATACGGCGAGTATACGAAAGACATCATCACGTTAAACCTAGGAAACTCATGGCAGACGGTGGTTGTGAAGCTCGGTCTCTGCTCAGGTCTGATCTTTACATATCCTATGATGATGCACCCTGTTTACGAGGTAGCCGAGCGTCGACTCTGGCAGGGTTGTCCCTCGCAGCTTCTCAGGACCCTCATGGTTTTGTGCACGGCCTGGATTGCAGTCTCAGTGCCTCATTTTGGAAACTTTCTGGCCCTTGTGGGGAGTAGCGTTTGCTGCTTGCTTTCATTTGTGTTGCCAGGTTGGATGCACCTCCGCGTATTTGGAGACAATATGTCCAAGCTCTCACGAAGCGTGGACTACTTTCTCATCATTGGCGGCATCGTCTTTGGAATTCTCGGCACACTGTCTTCCCTGCACGACATGGGCTGGTGACCGACGGTGTGCTCATTTGAAATTTGTTGATTCTCCCTTTACAGCATTCATTTTGTAGGCCTCCGGGAAAAGCTCTTCATCAATCTTTGGCTCAAAATCGGGTCGTGGATTTGAGTGAGGTATTGTAGTTCCTGTGACTGAGCTTTTTCTATTGAGAGTAGACTTAGATTTTTTTAAATAGCTGTATTAATCTTGAACGAATCAAAGTTGCTATTTTTGAGACCTTCCATGTATACTAGGGAGTGGAAACTTCCAATGTTGTTTGGAACATACGCTCAAATGCCAAGAGGGGCGAGTTGGTATTAGTTTTGTAATTTTCTCATAGTTGCGAGGTATTGTAATGAAATCAGTCAGAAGCTTGGGGCGTTACTTCGCGTAACCTTAGTGGAGAACAGAAAGAAAGTTTGAGTGAGATGATGTGCACTGGAATTGTGCATGATCGATCTCTTCTTCATATTTGGGACTTTGTTTGAGTCCATGTGAACAATCTCTCTTGTTAAATGGTGTGAGTGTACTCACTCAGTATCTTGATCATCGTTCTAGAACTGCTTAACCCCTCAACTCGCGCAAAACTAACTTATGACAGAATACGATGCAATTTTGTTGGCCTTCTCAAGCTTCCTTATGTCCAATTTGATGAAATTGAGAAACTACATAATTGTACAAAGATATTAGCAAAACTGTGCAAAAGAAATTATAAATAGTGGGCTCAACCAAGGGGAGAGAAATTATAATAATGTTTTTTTTAGGGGAGGGAAATTAATGTAACTTAACTTAATCTTGGAAGGACAGATTGGTCTCCATGGAAATCATGCTTTTTGAAACCATGCAAATCTACTTTAAAAGAATCAAAAGTATTTATTGGTGACCAAACTACTATTCATGACCTCCTCCTTTTTGCACAAAATTTTATGGATGAATAGCTGTAGTTTTGTCCTGTATGTAAGAATTTTCTATCATCTATTGGACACCTAGTGTCTATAAGAGCATTTTAGGATTTATGACAAAAAATTTGCAACAAACATTAGCTAATTTAGTTGACTTTGAGCAAGAACATTTAAGGACTTGTATATAAAAAGAGGCTCAACTTTGAAGGTGTTTTTTAAATAAATTGTGTAGAGTAGTATAGAGTGTTGTGTTGGAGTAGGAAAAAAAAATAATAAAATAATTTCTTTGATATGAAATTTGTTATTAGTATTCACCTTGGCAATTTCAACTATTTTTGTCAAACTTCAATTCTAAAGCATTGTAGGTTTAGTTGGATTTACTTACACACTATTGGTTGAATGGTTAACCCTTTAAGGTCCGCGCATCCAAAAAGTGGATGCGCCTTGGTCAACCCTAATTGTAACTTTCAAAATATCCATTATTGATATATATTTTAAACTAAGTAAATGAAGCTTGACAATTTTTCTTTCTATTCCATTTTGAAATTTTGAAAAATGTCAAAAATTGAAAGAATTATTGCAATTGAAAGCTCCATGTGTTAGAATCCAAATAACACAATATGGTGTGTTTTTAATTCATATTTTCTTTTTTTAAAATGTAATTTGAATTTAAATTATAAAATTATATTTTTCATTCTATCCTTGATTTATAGTAAAAATTACAAATTTTTCTAATATATTTTCTATTTGATATAATTTTATTTCCACCTTTAGCTTAAAAAAATCACAATAATTTTATTTTTCCATCAAAATTATTGAAAAAAACAGAATAAATAGAAAATTCACTTTTCCACTAGTGAAAAATATCAAAATTTTATACATCAATTAAATAAAAGGTAAATTTGGTTTGATAGTTGAATTTGACTTCAAGGTCTTTATTGTGGCTATTTTGGATGTAAAAAATAAAATAACCAATTGAAAAATTTTCACACTAATCTCCATTGCTACTTGTACCACTTGTGAAAAATTCAAATAATTTGGATTGTTTTTGCTATTTTTACTTACTTATGTTCAATTTTTGCAACAAAAATGATAAAAATTATAATTTTTTACAAAACAAATTGAAATTTCTCATAGTAATATACAATTCTTAGTTTCAAGTAATAAAAATATAATATTGTTGTTTGAACACAATTTAGAAGGCCAAATTTAATTCAGACATGATGTTTGACCATTTCACAACGGATCAAGACGTTTAGGGGTTAAAAGAAAGGTTTTTGAAAGTAACCATTGTTGTGCATGTAGAATATTTGAATTGAATACAACAATATTTTATATGGATATTATGTACTATCATTTTTAACATTTGATCTTCAATCATTTTTTCTCATTTTTAAAGTTATTTATTTTACTTTATTTTTTTATGAAAATTGTTCTAACATTATACTTAATGTTAAATTGAAGCCAACAATGACTCTTCACTTCAAACAATTGGTGATCGTGTAGATTTTTCATCAAATTGAAGGAGACTAGAGTCATTATATTTCTATATTTTTTCAAATTCTTATTTCTATATTACAACATGAATCCAAAAATAGAATTTGAAATAAGTAATGAAAATTATATAATTGAAATATTTTTTTAAATGAAAACCATCAATACAATTAAAATTAAAAAAAGAAGTGTAAAAATGACCAATAGTTTTGGTGAATTGTACTAGTGTCAATTTCAAACATTGAATCATACCTTACTTGATATACACCACACTAAAAAAAAAAATTGGGGTTTCTTTTAGGGTTGTTTGTTTCCATAGAACTCTAATGACTTCTTTTATCTTTAAAGGATATTGCAAGCTTGCTAAGAATTTTGAAAGTCAAAATGTAAATTTTCACAAAATTCTCCATGATAAATGTTTTCAAGCTAAATTAAAAAAAATTTAGATCCAATAATCTATATTTATTTTTTCTGAACTATTAAAATTGTAATTTTTGTAATACTTTTAAGATAACATCTTGAAAATTCAAAAAATACTCCACTTTTGAATTTTTTTCTCCATTGAATTTTTCTTTGTATCAAGTCAAAGAGTACATCAAGTTTATCTTGATGTTTTTGACTATTTTTTTTATTTATTAATAATATTTCTTGATATTAATTTTTTTTTTAAAATACTAAAATTTTTACAAAGAAATTTTCCTTAAAAACCCATATAGAACTCAATTTGATGCTTTCAATTATTAAAAAAAATGAATTTAAATTCTAAACACAAAGTACCAGAAATCTGATGAAGTTTGACCAAGATCAAATATAAAATGTCTTCTTATAGTTAAGTGTTGATTTAGTAGAAGTTTGAGGGAAGCTAAATTAATTGACGAGAATGTATAGGCCACTATTGGCATTGTACTACCAAGCTAATATAGTAGAGCTAATACAATTTCAAGGGGTTCCATTTTCAACTCAAAGATCGTTAGTGGTAGAAATTTGATTTCATAGGATAACACAAAATTATTAATGTGGGAACCCAAAAAGTGTAGTCATCAAGTTAGGTTGCCTTTTTATATAAAACAAGCAAGTATGGAACAATGAGCTCAAATAAAGCATAGACCAAAAGCCACAATGGTCATGGAAGTGAATTGATCACATACACCTGAATATGGGTGTAACATTTTTTTAAAAGATCATCATTGAAAGGTTAAATTTTTCCTTCTCATTTAAAGTATGTGTCACATGCAATAATTTTTACAATTCTAAATAAAAGCATTTGAAAGGAAATTATTGCGAAAGTCATAATAAGATTCTTTCAATTTTCATCACTATGTGGGCACTTAAATAAATCTAGTTTAACCCCTAAAGGACCACAACTATGTTTCCACCAAAACTGCCCCAAAACTGTCATTTCTAGGAAAGCTACCAAATTCCAAAAAAAAAACATTTTTTGACACATGTAATCGTAAGATCTCTTAGTGCATTAGTTTAAAAAGATGTAGAAAAATTTTCAGAAATTTCCGCCTTGTAGATTGCAAGATATTAGTGTTTGAAGTTACAAAAGTCATTTTTTTTCCACTGCGAAAATCCGGCAGCTGCACTTCAGAAGGTCACATTTGTATGCAAAAGTGTCCAAAATGGTTGAAACTCTTTGGATTTATTGTCCAATTCAAGTTGGCTACATGCTTGAAAATTTTCATATCATTTGGAATTGTACAACATGTACAAAAAAAATAGTAAGAAGAAAGAAGTAGAGAATGATTTAAAATACAAAAATGGTAACAATTTATTTATTGAATTGAAAAATGCCAATTCCAATGGTTCAAATGTTGTAATAAACAATCTACACCAATTTTTTTTTTTTTTTTTCAAAAATATTGAAAATTGAGTAAAATAAAGGACTTCAAAGTTTATTTTAGAGAAGAAAATCCATAACTACCCGCAAACTAAAATCCTTCATAACTTTTGACTCATTAATCCAAATGGAATGATTAAAAGCTGTACATGTATATATAAATCTATAAAACCATTTAAAAAAAGTGATTTCCAAAAAAAGTGATTTTTTCTGATCTGCCCAAACTGCCCAAGTTGAGAAACAAACAACATTTTATGCGATAACTTTTCAACCATATAGTCAAAAGTCACGGAAATTGTTGGGCTTTGAAGATACTCCTCATCCACACCTTCTATTAAATTTTGGTTCCAAAATATGGAAATCTCTAGCCACACGATCCTGCCCAAAATCGCTATGTTGCAAAAAAAAGGCATATTGGTCCTTTAGGGGTTAAAAAATTCACTATTTTTTTTATTTTTCTATTTTGGAGGATGGATTGATATTTCATCAAAACCTTTGGTTCATTCTAATTTGAATAATCCCCAAATCCCTAAAGTCCCAAGTGTATCTTTAGAGATTAATTGAAGGCTTAGTTCAATTATTGCAATCTCAATTTTTAACATGATTTTTTGGATACTTCTTTTAAATAGGAAAAATAATTAGCTTTCTCAAAATACAATTTTTATTTGGATTAGTACTTTTCTAGTCTAGAAATCTAAGGTCTTAGTTTGATTTCCCAACTTTTCTAGGTTCAAAATTTTTGTAAAAAATTATTCTACTATGTCAAAATGAGGTATGGAATCCTACTTTGAAGACAATTCTTATGTTTTGACAATGAACAATCAAGCTGTCATCTTTAAATTATCCCATACTCTTTGAGGATTCATGATGAACAATAAATTTCATTATAACAACAACCTCTCCAACCATCATTCTCAAAAATACCAAAGAAGCAATCCATTTTGTTTGCAATGAAAAAATTCTTCATATTCAAATGACATTAGTACTTAATTCAATAAATTCTTTGGATTTTTAGCAAATCATCTTAATTTACATTATTTGTAGACTTTTTGAATTTTCCAATTTCCAAAATTAGAAAAAATCGGGCACATCATAAATGTTTTGCCACTATTTTAGTATTGAACCTTATTTTAATTCTCCACAATGTGTGGATGAGTTTTATGGATGACAACTCAGGAGAGAAACAAGCAACTTCTTTGAAGGCTATTGAATGTTAATATATGAAGAAAACTATTTTGATGATGATAAGCAAACAAAAAATGAAGCAAGAAAGATTTTTTTTAAAAAGGTGCTAAATTTGAGTAGAAAATAGACTGGATTGATGCATGTTGGTCAATGGCTTGGAAGTTGTTAAGAAAATTAATGAATTCCTAGGTTTGAGTAGCCAACAATCTTTTGCCCCTAGCCCCTTTAGCAAATTAGAAGAAAGTGTTGAAAAGTGATCAAGACACTCTTTTAGGATGTTCTTCATTCAAGTTTCTATTCATGCTTCTTTCCAAAAAATGTTCAAGGACATTCATCCTTCATCAACTTGGATAACATTTCTCTACCTTTGTTAAACTTTGTACAAGTCAAACCTTCCTTTAATAATAGGTATATCCGCCTATTATTACAAACATCTATAATATTTGTATAGCTCCTTGAACCTTCAAGTGTCTCTCTTAAACTAGATATGTAGCTTCTTGAAACCTCCTAATAACACCTAACCTCCCCTAGAAACTATTACTTTTTTTTATAGGAAACTTCAAGATATAGTGTGTATATACATATACACTACCTTCACACTTCTATAGTCCCTTCTATTACCTTGCTTTATTGTTGTCTAAATTCTTTGTCACTTTGTCTTTGATGAAAAGTTTCAAAAGAACTTTTATCTTCTATATTAATGGAAAATAGTGTGTGAAATTTCAAGTCATGCAATGCAAGTTTGTTAATAATGTGCAATTAAATGAAGCCATCTTAAGCAACAAAACCATTTGGTAATTCAAACACCATTCCCTACTAGTGCTAAGAGCTATGAAAAGTCTTGTGGAAACCTTTCAATATTGATAGAGATCCTTATAGAGAGCAAATACTTGTCAATTACTCTTAGAGTGTACAAGAAAACTAACAAGAAATACCCACAAAGATATCAAGCTTTGGTCAATATGTAGGATAGTTGGTCAATTTTTGTACAATTTTCATTAGACTATTGTAAATACATTTTTTTCTTTTAAAAATGTGTATATTATTACACTAATTTTCTTATAAAGATTACTAGTGTGCCCTATGTCAATGCCATAACTAAAACAAAAGTAAAAGTTATTTCCTAGTTTTTTGATGCATGAAAACTTCAAAATTCAATAACTTTCTCACCGTAAGTTGGAATGCCATTAAACAAAACCTATGCACCCTTCCTTGTCAAGCACTTTCTGATGGTACCAAGAACACAAAATGGGGACACATGGGATAGGAGATTTCAATGTAAAAAATTTTAAACTTAATTTAAAACATGTAAAAATGTATAATTAATACATTCAATAACATCACAGACAGACATCATCCACATTTATCCTAAGCACTTCAACATCCATATGTTTTGATGATGTAAGCATGAAAGGTGTGTTCAAACCTTGAGAATTTGTTGAATTGAGTTTTTAAATGGCTACCAAAAGCCTTAGTTCTAACATAGTTCCAACTACATATCAGAATCTAGATTTGGATTTTAAATATAAAAAATAGAGCCTATTGGAAACAAGCTAAAAGACAATAAAAAAACAAAAAACGATGCATCATGGCATATCATACTTAAAAAATAAAAAATCATGCAAATGGTAAAATACATTTTTATAAATGTTAGGGTTAACCTCTACCTCCCTTCATAACAAGAGTATAAATGAACATTGTATCTATGGTAGAAGCACCCATTGCCTTCACTATACCTATAACCATCTCCTCTAAAATCTTGGAAAATCTTAGGAAGTGAATAGATGTGATTACAAGGATGTACTACATTTAGATACTAGATCCTAGTGTTGGTACTAGGTGTATTCGTAGTTGGTTCTTTAAAAATTCACAGATTACATTTAAAGTGTCTAAATAATCTATACCTTAAGATATGTAGTTTGTTTTGTTTGTTTGTTTGTTTTGTTTGTCACGTTGAGATCTCTTGGCCCATGGGTCTCCTAAGGTCATGCTTGGTACCACCAGAAAGCTCTCGGCGAGGAGGGGTGTATGGGCTTTGTTTTGTGGCATTCCGACTTACGGTGAGAAAGTTACTGAATTTCAAAGTTTTAATGAATTAAAAAATTAAAACATTACTTTTACTTTAGTTCTGACTGCGGCAACGGCACAGGGCCCACTACATTTGAAAGTGCAGAGAAAATTTTTCTTTTGGTAACAGGGTCCAATAATTTGTTGGATGCCTAATAGATAGAAATCATGTTCAAAACCCTTAAATTGATGGTTATGGTTGCTGCTACCTTATCTCAATAAAACATGATCATCCATTTGAATGACAACGTGCAAGGAGCTGTGACACCGTATTGTAACACTTCATATAATGGATATAATGGATATGCTTTAACACCTAAACAAATGATCCTTTTGAGTAGAACTCTAATCTCATCTTACTGTACTCACGCCGGTGCCTATACTTACAAATCTCAGGTGTAAATAATCGAGGTCTGCTCAAACACAACGGTTTTCATAGACGTAACCTGAAGAAGTTGAATAGGTCTTCCATATGTCAACCAGCTTCAGACTGAGAAAAAAATTGAACATGTGCAGCTCGTAGAAGATCTCTAAAGCCTTCATCAAGAATCTCTAATGCTCCAATATCACGTAGACGAGGGTACGCCGGGGCTAAAGAGGTAGCACAACTACTGACAAGCTCCCACTGCGCACACTTGGCTGCGTGGGTTACGACGGAAGGACCAAGGTGCACGTTAACTCCCTCAATGTGCTGCAACACCAGAAGATTACACTCGCCTTGCAAATCAGTCATTAGAACTTGACCAGCAAACTGCGCAAGCTCTATTAGACTTTGAAGATAAAGAATCTGCTCCTTTGTTTCTAAGTTGTTCCATGCACACCATCCTGTGGCTTCTGTCAGTCGTACCAGTTTCCCGCTGTACCAGAAGAGCAATAGAGTCCGTAAGGATTGCTGAGAAATGTCAATATCGATGGCCACTGCTGTGCTGCAGAATGAACAGAACAATTCTGGATTCAGTGAAAACTTATTGTGACAAGAAGCATTTTTATCCCTACTAAGACATTGCATCACAATGTACGCAACCAACACTGAAACACATGATATTTGAGAAAACCTACCAAGCAGAACCAGGACAAGATCGTATTTGTGATGTTTGTAGTCAAAACAAAGCAGCTCTAATAAAATTCTGACCGGAAATATGTAATCAACGCATAACAAGGATTAACTGGAATGATTCACGCACGAATAAAGCAAAAATAAAAGATTTTCACACCTTTCTCGCATTCCCGAACAAAACAGTCCTCGATAGTAATCGCAACGAGAAGACAATACGGCTCGATGCCCATGTACATGAGTGCAAATCTCTCTGCAGCTATCCTCCAATATGCATGGAATTGCTTCACCGACTGCATCACCTCGTAATTTTCCACGCAAGATGATGTCCCTGTCAAGGAAAAAGTGACCACTTTATTCCACAGTGGCACATGATTATGACATTCTCGGATAACGCATATTTCCATCATAGTTGTGAAACATCGGTGCCAAGTTCTGAAGATAAACTGAAAAAGAAATGGTAATTGAAGATATTCAGAAGATTGAATACTTACGCAAAGGGGTAACCACCAGATTCCAGGGCTGAAGCTAGATTACACGAGGCAGGAGGCAGGCCCCACAGTGGAACTCGACCATGAAGTAAATTTGTCAGAGAGTCCAACCCACACCCTTTAGAGAGCACCTTCAGTTCGTCAATTTCCTCCAAGTCCAGGTGCACTACACCAGAATAGGCATATTCTAAGAGGGCTTTGAAAGACCTAGAAGATATCATCCTCGAAAGTTGTACTTCATAACCAACTGCATCCCCAAGCGGTTTTTTCTCTTTGCGTAGTAAGCCTTCTGGCAACACGGACGGGCATTGGACTGCCAAAATGACGCCATGAGCAAGCACCCGGCTACCATCTTTAAGAACAAAGACGATGTCTGGGAACAAGGATTCGTCCAATATTTGACAGATGTGTCGGCCCAGAAGGCTTGGAAATCCGTATATGTTGAAGCAAGCTAGCCCACTAGCAGCCCAACACCGCACACCTGCAGCTACGGTAGTACACTTTGCAAGTTTCCACAATAAACTAAGTATGTCACCGTGAAAACCTTCAGAGCAGCTAGCTTCAGTGAGTCTCCCCGCTTGCAAGCTCTTGGACACATGTCTTGCGCGATCCGAACCTTGCGCCAGCTTCGTGAACGCACATAAGGACGCTATCAGAACATTATCAGAACCTTCCCAATCCTCGGTTATCTCCTCACAACAGGTTTTGGCAGCTATTCCAGCTCTCTGGTGTACTATGCTCCACTTTGCACTGCACATCGACACTTGAGCTGTCTTTTCTAATGCCCTTTCACCGTAAATCTTGACAATGGCCATGAGAACATCCAACGTCCTTTCCTGCGGGAGTAACTCTCGACATTCGGGGAAGTAGGAGAAGCAGGCCAGGGCAAAAAGGTTCGTGGCAGTCTGCACACTTTCGGGCTTCACGAGGGATGAGCCTATATGGCCAAGGGCCAAAGACTCAACCAGACGAGGCAACCATGCCTGATCCTGAAACTTCATGGCGGTTTCCATGTAGGCCTTGGTTGGTGCGGCAATGTCCTGGGAAGGTGATGAAAGAAGAAAAAACATCGTCTTGCAGATTTGAAGCAGCTCTTGGCCACTGATATGCTGCTCTTGTCCACTACCATTCGCAGCCACTGGAGTGCGATCATCAGTATGAGAGACATGACCGCTTCTGTGCAGAGCTCGCAGCAGTGTTGCGCTGATAACATCACCAAAGAAGAGATTGGTTAATATTGAATGAGAGTTCATGTTCTTCTAACCCCGAAGTGTCCGAAGTAAAAATAGAAAGCCCCCTTTGGAAGCTAACAGTTGATTCTACTAGCTTTCAAAACAAATTTCTATCAATCAAAACTTTAGAACACGATTTTTACTTCTAATCATACATATGGTTCTCTTCCTTAATGATTTATTTCGACTCCTATAGGTATGGAAAGTAACCACATTTGGTCACTTGGTAACATAGTGCAAAGGTTCAATTCTTGAGGGAGAATAATCAAAAGCTCTCAAAGCAAGATAACAAATAGGACAAGCGAGCACACGCAGATCGGAGTAAGTGTGAATGTACCCACCATGCAAACACAGTGATTCCGCCAAGACCCGGCCCTGCTGAGAGTGCTGTCTTTGTAGTCGATAACCTCGAGTGGGCAGCTAGACAGCCAACAATTTCCCACAATAGGGAACGCAGCGAAGAAGTCACCTTTCCGGCTCCACGAGACTTCCATTCCACATCAAGCTTCTCATGGGAATCACCCTCCCATATCTTAAGATTTGTAGCAAAATTCTTCTCTCCTGATGTCATCTGTAAGAACAAGAACTTAAATATGCCCAATCCCAACACGATATTATGATGCTCGCCAGCCCAGCGCAGAATGACGCTGGTAGTATGTGCTGCTTCCACCACTACCCCTTGCTCTACCACTGTCAGTCGCAACCTGTTTCCTTCATTGATGTTCCGCAAACAACCCTCCAGGATGGCATACATATGCGGCCCCTTGAAAGAGGCAGTAAACACTGACAACCTCTGCAAAAGCAATGTATAGGTTACATCCCAACATCCCATCGACGAACTTGAATAACCCGATTCCTCACATAGCCATGAACTACTAGAATAAATAACCTACTGAACCGCTAAGATTCGAGGTTTAATATGACCAAATCAATTGATCATATTGTGAAAAATGTAGATTATCTGGAGCCGAAGTCTATAACACCAGAATCAATGAGAACATTGCAAGCACTGATCGATAAAAAAATGAGTCCCACATGATCTACTTGATAGTGCTGAAAAACAATGAGGTCCTATTTGGGATTCTTGGTCCTTTAGAAGTTAAACGCACTATTAATCTAGAGAACCCTCATCAAGATTGAAGCAGTCAAGTATACCTACACCAAGCAGCGAAAGCAAGCGTAAGGCCTCTCGATTCACAAGCAAAGGCTTAGATTGCTGTAGACAATGAGCTAGTGTCTCCCACAAAGAATTCCCATCCTGCAAGAAAAGAAATGCAACCCCTGCACACAACACTGTTTTCCTGACCCCTGTTGGTACCCTCCTAGAGTGATGATCTTCTGAATTTATGCCAAACTAGAAAACACAAAAACTGCAAAAAAAACCCCATCGACTGACGAAGTTTTACAGTTTCAAGTAAAATGGCATTGGATTCATGTAGTCCTCATGATGAATAGTGGTTGATGTAGCGCAAGGTGTTGACTTAATGCAAGTGTGATGTGAGTGCTCGTAGCAAGAAGTTAGCATTATACTGGCAACTATTAAGTCAGCACTGAACCAACATTAATTTGACATTAATTTAACAATATCTTAACATTGATGTAATGTTCTATTGGATTAATTACTAATAATATTATGACTCTAATTTCGATCTAATGAGATGAAATCAATGAAGCTCATACCTAAAGCCTGGCATGCTCGCAAACTGGCCACAACAACAGCGTCGATGCTGCTCATGCAATGATCAAGAAGGCAAGATCTGACGGCCCCGACCTTGCCCACTTTATACCTTGCGCCGGGCCACCGCTCCATAATCATAGCCAAGACCTCAGCACACTCCGCAACGCCAATTCCAAGTGCTGCATGAGACTTATCAAGCCGCCAAAGGATATGCTTCAAGGCATCGGACTCCTGTAAGGCTTTCCAGATGGGATCGTCACCCAAGGTCCCATCAGATGCTATTTGATGTCGAACAGTCGCAAGCATGCTCTGCATGGCTGTGGCAGCAGATACTGCCGCATCCGATGTTTTGGAAGGTGCTAATAGACATGATAAAGGTGACAGCAACCGGAGCATATAACGGCCATTAGTTGCTCGTCCCAACCCTGCACTTGCTACAGCTGCCTGCCTGTAGATTGGCTCTTGCTCCACTGTTAGCAGATACTCTAGAGCTCCCACAGCGTCCTCAATATGTGCCTGTCTCATAACAAAGTCTGAATGTTGTTAAAAAGCAATAGAGGCACCCATAGTCTCAATTTAAATGAATTCGAAAAGGAATCAATCAAAATGTAGAATACGCGAATAAAATCTAACTAGAGTAGAATACAGCTTGCACCCTCTCCACTGTAGCTCAAAGAAATATTGAGCACTACGATATTGACGGACTAGTCCACTTGTGAAGTAATTTATGCCATTGTCTGTCACATGAGTCCCACGATAACATCCTGACCAGGGCATGGATGAAAGAAAATAAAGAATTCTAACACGAGCCACACTCGCTTTCGCAAGCATAACATGAGCTCAAGATTGTGCACCAAAAGAGACAGCATCCCTTCTCTTGCGTTCACTGTTCATGAATTCCAAATAGCTCCTCAAGAATATTTTCCTGCACTCTCAGAAACAATCCTCATCTTTCCAGTGACAAACCAAATGTACCTGCAAATGTGACACAACGAAAGGACGCGGTGGTATGGCGGCCACAAAAGCTGCAATAGCACGGACAACTTGTCCCCGGACTTCAGCATCAGTGTTTGCCCACCTCCATTCTCCATCTTTTCTTCTGCAACGACACGGGCTAACCCTCAGAAAACTAAAACCCTAAACTGAGAATCGAATCGCATTCCAGAAGGAAAAAAAGACAGAATTGCTTCAGCGTGAACAGCAAAGGAGGATTGCACGTTTAGAATACACAAAACAGGGGCCGAGGCTTACGACGACGGTCTCTTTCCAAGCTGCAATGCCATGCGCATTCGGCCCAGAAGTTGAAGCAGACGCTCCTCATCGTGCCCACCTCCACGTGAACCACCACTCCCCTTCGGCATCCTCTTCTAGAACTCCAAACCCTCAACTATTCCCTAAAACCCTTCTCATGTAAAAGGCTTACTAATCACCATAACCTATCATTGACAAACCCTCACACCAGTTTGAAATCACGTAAATCACCAATCAATCCAAAAAACCCATGAACGAAAATCAGAATCTCCAGGACGTGTCTGTCGTGGACAAGAAAACGCGCAGCAGCCACTTGTCTTCACAGAGCAGAGAAAAAGCGAAACGAACATTCTACAGTATGACCGAAACCCAACACCGAAAAAAGCATCAGTCCCACGGATCTCTAAACGACAACTACTCGTAGAATGTCCTTGACGACACCACCGCGCCGAACAATTTCGTTGTCGACCTTCGAAATGCCAATTTGGCATCCACGCCATGACCAACAAAGCTCACCGACTTCCGGCTTCCGAGACCAACGCCTTCAGTTCCGCCACGATGCTGAAATCTACGTTTTTGGACATCTACGATATTTAACGTCGAGAAGTGGACGGATGGATAAATAGGTGGATGATAATGATGAAATATGGATGAATTTAGGGCTGTATCGTGAAACCCTATATAGAACTTGTTTAGGTCTTGTGCCGGTCTTTCTCTGCCAGGCTGCATTGCCTCAGCCTTCCGCCATCGCCAGCCTTTCGCTGCGCTTCGCTTCGTCGTCAGCAACCATGGTTTGTATTCACGCTTTCAGCGATGTTCTCTTGTTGTTATTTTTTAATTTCTTCTCTTGCAAGAATTCGTTTAAGTTTTTCGGAGTATTTAGGGTTTGTGACTGAAGTGTGGATGGGAATTGCGGTTATGAGCAGTCGCTCATCGCGGGCGAGGAGTTTCAACACATTCTTCGTGTTCTGAACACGAACGTCGATGGACGTCAGAAGATTATGTTCGCTCTGACCTCCATAAAGGGAGTGGGGCGCCGTTTCGCCAACTTGGTGTGCAAGAAGGCCGACGTCGACATGAGCAAGAGGTGTGTGCCAAATCCTTTTTTAGGTCTCAAATGATGTTCGCTTCAATGAACCCTCGCGACGCCGCATCTTTGTCATGATCTAGGCTGCGTGAGTTACCCTGTGTAGTGAGTGATTCCCTATTCCGAGCCGATCAGCTAGCTGTCACGTATCTACTGTCGAAGCAAAGCACCTTATGGCAACCTTTTCAAATAGTCGAACGAGGATATCGATTAACGATTATAAAAGTAGCATGAAGGGCTAGGGTATGCCGATTTTATCTAAGTGATGGTGAGGAGTCGTTCTCATTTGGTACATTGGATTCGCACTCAGGGCCGGCGAGCTGTCCGCAGCCGAGCTTGAGAACCTGATGGTAATCGTTGGAAACCCTCGCCAATTCAAGGTCCCAGATTGGTTTCTGAACAGAAAGAAAGACCACAAGGATGGTCGCTACTCCCAAGTTGTCTCCAACGCCTTGGACATGAAGCTGAGAGACGATCTTGAGCGCTTGAAGAAGATCAGGTGCGCACACTGACTCTACTGAAAATGGAATCTGGAATTAAAAAAGTTGTTTTGAATGTCACATTCAAAAATACCCAATAAGCGTATAGAACTTACGATGTGAAAATCGATATGCTGGTCACTTGGAACTCAGAGTACTGCCTTGGGCTTGATGCAGGAATCATCGTGGTCTTCGTCATTACTGGGGCTTGCGTGTGCGTGGACAGCACACGAAGACTACTGGACGACGTGGAAGGACCGTCGGTGTGTCAAAGAAGAGATAGAGTGGTAATCATGTGTTGTTGGTTTCGGGTTTTTTATTTATCACCATTCTGGATGTTGAAACTTAATACAGTCCCGTTTCCAATTTCGCACCTCCTTTGTCATTTTTCCTTCTTGGCACAAGAGTTAGTGTACGGCTTGAATGCGCGTGGTTTGAGAGCGAGTATTCTTCTTATTCCGGCGTTTATCTTTTCCTGAAGATAAGAGTTATGTTATCATATGAGTAGAGTTGTGACTGTACATTAATGGTATAACCTTTAAAGCTATTTTTGTCCACCATGCGGCATGTCTATCTAGAGGCATTCGATCCGAAAGGAATTTGTGCTACGGTTGTGTCGTGCTCAGCTTTTCTTCAGGTTCTAGTCAAGATCTATGCTTCTGGCTCTCTCCTAAGTCGATGGATTTACATCCTTCACGTCTCTCTTAACCCCTCACCGCTCCAACCTGAACTGCGTATGAGACACGTTTTCAGAGCTACCTGAATTTGATTCGACCTAGCTGAAAATCCATGTAACTGTACCGAACTTCACCGTTGATTTTCAAAGACGCCTTCTGTGCGCTTCGGCTGTTCTTGTCCCATTGGAAAATGATGAACAACAGCGTAACATCATAATGTGCGATCAATAGCAACTTTGCCGCGAGGCTAGCCACTTTTCTTGCTCATCGACATATGCACCCGGCCTACATGTAGCTGCAATCACAGATTTGGGTACAAGTGGAGGAATCCGACAAATTGACCGGGATGTCGAATTGGAAGCTCGAAAATTGCACATCGGAGTTGGAAAATCGAGCTGCAAGGCGCTCCAGGGTCGGTTTGTGACCGGCGACAGACGACTACGGCTGAAAAGGGAAACAGGTAATAGCCGGTCTAATTCTCTGCCTTCAAATTAGTGTGGGTTCCTCAACAACGGCTCCAGATTGCGCTCTGGCTGCAAAGAGATGTTCGAAACTGCACTCGCGTCGACAAGCACATAACAAAATTCAGCCGATCTTTATTGCCGTCATATAATGTGTGTATGCAACAATGGGCTGCCTGCGTCGGAAGTCCAAACTCCCCACAATCAAATTGCTCAAAGAGATCCCAAACACAAAGCATGATGGTAGCTTGTCCTGTGCAAACCGTGAAGGAACACCGCGTCGCCATTGCATTGGTTTGCCGCCTTCACAAATTGAAGCCCCCAATCTAACTGAAAACCTCGCAACCCCACTACAAACCACAATTCAAATCTACGCACAGCATACCCTCAATCGTGTGACCATCAACTTCCATCCCCCACTTAGCACGGTAAGAAGCACCTCCACGGAACATACTCCAAGTCCAGACTTCGTGGTTGTGCGGTATCGAAATAGTGTGGATGGATCCAAGTGCTTAACGGTCTGTGACTGGCCCTGTCCGGTCAGAATATGGACACATGGCGCCAACTGCCATGTCCGAAATTTGCCAGGTTGAAATCAAACTTGAATCGCCGCTTCTGTAACCTCATCGGAAATAACCTCCGGATTCTCCTCTGTGGACCCTCGATTGTCGTTCTTTACCTCACCCGATGCTAATCCATTTATTGTCAGGAAATACATTTTTAAAATTTCAAGGGGACAGATTTCGTCCTTTTGAATGGAAGTTCAGTACCTGTATCACGTTTCAATTATTTCAACCACAAAGGTTTTGTTGGAGTCGCATGGTTGAATGGTTTCCTTATTCGAGAATACGGTTTAGTATTGCCCATAGGGCGGGCCACTGCGCGTTCCAGTCGATGAATTCATCAACTTTGAGGCCATGTTGATCAGTCTCAGTTGGAATGACACCCGTTTTCTGATTTGAAAGGACACCCAACCCCCCATTCCCGAGCCTCACTTAGCCCAAAACGAACCTGTTCGTAATCCAATCCCCCCTAGGATTGCTACCTGGAATGGTTTTAGGATTGGTACATGCCGCTAGGAACACTAGAAGGCAACTTCAAATATTCATCACGAATTCAAAAGAAACACTTGTGAGATTAAAAAAATCTTCACTGACTCAATTTAAATTAATCAGTACTATCTCATGGAAATTGACATGCAAGTAAGTAACATAATGATGGACATAATTAAGGTAAGAGGTCCTATAATGGACCATCTAAAGGCTGAAACAGAATTTCAGGGAAGTAAAACTTCTAAAAATATTTTTCAGTAAATTTTCCTTGAAAGACAAGTAGAATTGACATTTGACCCAAGTCGTTTCATATTTTTCTGAGCTTTTTTGAATTAGTTATCAAATTTTGAACTTGAAAGGACATAGGGCTCTAAAATGGTGCCCTAGCTAAAATGTACACTATCAGTACTTTGCTGAAGGCTATAAAAAAGCAACATGTATAAGTACTGTACATTTAAGATAGGGAACCATTTTAGAACCCGCTCCATTCAAGAGCCTTCTACCTTAACCCTTGAGCGTCTACTCTCTCATGACCAGAATTGATGATATAAGAAAAATCATTGTACATTACTACTTGAAAGAAGATTTTAAAATTGAGATGCAAATAAAAGATGTAGAGTTTGAGTTGTAGACTCTATCTACATGGTTAGGTTCACCAATACTATCACCAATATTTTCTGAAAAATTTGAAAGGGAAAATTATAAATTCCTTCTGAATTTAATTACAAGCCCAATATCATCATTTTTTGAGTAAATTTTGTTGGGATAAATTTGAAATGAGGTTCTCTCTAGATGGTGATTTTGGGTGATTTTTTGGAATTTTTGAGTTCTTTGATTCTACAACGACATTTATGCATTTCCAAATTTGAAGTAGAGTCAATGTAATTCTAGCTTGGTCAACTACTTGACTAACTTTGACATTTGTAATTTTAGTAAAATATATATTCTAGCAATATCAAATCCAACCTTTAGATAGGACAACTTTATAAAGTATCTCTAAAAATTTAAATGATTTTCATCCAAGTTGTAATGAAAAAGAAATCTAATCTTCAATCTATATATCATCTAGAAATTGGACATCAAAGCACTTCAAAGGTAAGTCGTGTCTCTTGATTATTGACATCCAAATACACATTAAAAAAATGTCCTATTTTTGTATTTTCATTGATTTGAAAGAGGGAAATATAGCATCTACAAGGCACATTATTAACCCCAATCACCTTAACCCCTCAAGTTTACAAAAGTTTACAAAAAAACTACTTTCTAATGTTTTGAACATAACTAAAATATTAAAACAATCACTAGACTTTCAACCACACAAATTTGTAATAAACTACTATTAGATTTTTTTTTTAAATTTCAAGCTATTTGACCATATAGATTGCAAGATTATAATATTTGAAGTTTGAAGAACAAAAACTCTTTGGGCTCTATTCAATAGGGTCAACAAAGATTAACTCAACTTTGTAGAGAAGGAGACAATATCCAACTTTGGAAATTCAAACCATTAGGTAGGTAGTTATGTTAGTTACTTGCAAGCCAATTTTCAAGATAACGGGGGTGTCTACTATACAAAAAAATATCTCAATTGAGAAGAAGTAAGCCAATAAAGTGCAACTCCCAGGGAGATTACTTGCAATTTTTAGAAAACTATGTAAGTTAAGAGATAGGGTTTATTTAATTCAAAGGGGATAAATTTTATAATATGTAGGACTACTATATGGTCCTTGAAATGTCACATATCCTATTATATACAAATTAGGCTATGTATAAACATCATTTAGTAGGAATTTTCACTAATAAATTAGCCTTTATAAATAGAATTCATACAAAAAATTTGTAGTACAATGAATATAGATGTAGACAAACTTTTTTAAGTAAATGATAAAACTAACATAATCTAATAAATCTAGGGATATTTTTCAAGAGATTTGTTGTTACTATCAAATAATTCTATACATAGAATTCCTATTCAAAGGATTTGCCTAATTATATTTCCTAATTTGAATGTAGGAAATACTTATGGAAAGAATTCCTATACATAATTCTATATCTTTCCATAAGTATGCTAACAATGTGACAGCACTTAAGAATCTAACGTTCCAAGATAAAAGAGTTGAGCTATAAATATACAATGAAGTTGTACTATAGAGATTTGTATTCACATAGTTTCAGTATCCTAACTATGTTGAATGTTTGTATGAAGTTTAGTATTCACCATGTTATGGTATAGAATTTAGAATTATTTAAAACTATTGTTGCATTTCACATTTTAATTTGTCATTTGAAATTGTACTACAATAGAAGTAGTGTATATATTTAAGAAAAAAAGTGTATATATAAGACACTACTTTTATGGTGTGTTGTAAATGGGTATGAAAAATTAGACATATGAATTTTGTATATAAGACAACCCAATTATAAAAAACAAATGACTGAATTTATATGTAAAAATATGATCATTTTAATAACTTTAATGAAGGTAAATAGCCCCATGTCAAATACCCTCTTAACTCAAGTGTATGCTTAAAATTACAAGGAGTGATCTCCCCGGGATGCAACTATCTAAGCAAGATTTCAAATTTTTCTAGAAAAATCATTTTAGAAAAATCAAAATGCTAATGATTACCACAAATATTTATTTTTCAAAATTGAATTAAAAAAATCCTCCCAAAAAAAATTGAATTTGAGTAATTATTCTAAAATTGTTCTAAAAACTACCATTTTTAGTATATTGAGTGCAAAATAGAAGAAATTTGATTTTTTATCGAAATTTTGAAAACATTATTGACCTATACTACTAGAAAATATTTCAACCTATTCTATTTTATAGATTGTGAGGTACATGCATTCAAATTTGATAGAAACATATTTGTCACCTATAAGGTTCTCTTCTCTTTCTATTTGCACATTGCCTAAGTTCCCATAATTTTTTGAGTCCTATAATTTTTTTTAATCTTGAAATCTATTTGGAATAAATTCATATCTTTATAAATCTAATACATCCTTTATTAGCATACATCTTTGGAAAAATTTCACTTTCCTTCATCTAAAAATGACTTATTATAGTATGAACCTACGTGAACCTTTAAAAAATTCTACAAGAGCTTCTAGTACTTTAAACTTAACTAAAGGTGAAAGATTTTTCTTGAAATGTCATTCGTTATATTGGTATCTAATTGCAACAACATTCTTTTGCTTGGAATCATTTAAAGAATTCCAAAGATACTTCAAATAAAGTTGCAATATTGTTGTATATCAAATTGATAGTCAAGTGGATAGAAAATAATACAAGACATTTTGTTAATACAATGGTTCACTAGAAAACCAAAAAAGAATCCCCATGTTTTGAACTAAGATTCATGTCAATAATAATATTGCCAAAAATACAATGTTAACCAACATTGAGGTGTCTACAAGCACAACATAGTTGCCATCAACTTTTTCTATATAGAAAAGATGCTTAGTCTTAAAAATAATTACATTACTTAATTAAAGCCCCGATTAAAGCTTGGTAGAAAGATCTTAGGAAGGATGGAGAAGCATCCTCATTACGTTTTTGACAAGGCTAACATTTGCAATGTAATAGGAAGTTTTCATGAACAATAGAGAGGCCCTCTTATACATATGTATAGGCTTTGCACCATTTCTAATTTTATACTATAATTGTGTTCTACTATGTATTTATCAACATAGGATGAAGTCTCTCTATATGTCCCTCCATATAAGGCAATACCTTATTCTGTTGACTTTTAGGTAGAAGTAATGATGCATGGCATCAAAGTAAAGTTATGAGAAGTTTTAGTTGCAAGTAAGTATGGAGTCTTTGAAAACCATACCTATCCATAAACTAATACTCCTCAATCATAACTTTCATCTCATTAATCATAATGGAATGATTCAAAACTTCTATCATACATATAGTTCTAAAGAATCAATTTTATTTTTTTATTTTTTTGAAAAGCAATTTAAAACAAGTTTTTTGAGCTACCTAAGTTGCTTTAAGATCAAAGAAAATCACATATCATGCAATAACTTTTTAACCATGTAGTCAAAAATTATGAAAATTATTAGGCCTTTAAGCTACTCCTTGGCACATGTTGTGTGAAAATTTCAAAGAAAAATAAAATAAAAAACCCATTTGTAATGAGTTTCCCAAAATCACTATGTTGCCAAAATACGCACTTGGATTCTGTAGGGTTTAGTCATCCTCTTCTTTCAAGGGGAGGACACTCCTTGTATGTTTGGGGAACCCACGTGTGGCGGAAGAAAACTTTGACTAGGTAATACTTTGGAATGAACTATAATTTCATCCTACAATTTTGAATTTTGTTTGACAATGACTAAAGGTTTCTATTGCCAAAAATTTCAATTCCAAATAACATAAGATGTGTTGTCTAGAAAGGGTTGAAAAATGAACTAAAATGACATGTTTTTCAACTAAAATATTTATAGAGATCACATGATGATGACTATTGCATCAATATTCAACTCAAAAAAAACTTTCAATAGAAAGCTATTCTATAGAATTTTTTTTTCATTTTTCAAATTTTTTTTCTTAGGTAATATAGGGGTGTGAAAGTTATTTTCAGCTTTACAATGTATCTTTTTTCTTTAGAAATTTATAACTAATTACTGTTATCATAAAAATATCAATAATTCAAAACATAAACTTTTAAAGTAGCACAATCTATTCATAATTTTTTTTGGAATAAATAAATAAATTTTAAAGTGTATTACTTGTATTACTTTTTCCGCCGCACGTGCGTTCCCCAAATATGGGGAGTGTCCTCCCCTCGTCTTCTTTATAAAAATAAAAAATGCCACAGTGAAAGAATTTGCATTAATATTAAGTGAAAATGTACTTAAGTATAGATTACCTTCCACCAAACAAAATTGAATGAAAAAACATATTTTTTCCATCCTACACCATCAAGTGAAGTCATCCATCCAACACTTAGAGCATATGCTTGGCATTACTTCAAGTGGCTCAGTTATAGAGACTAGGTGCATAAAGGCTTTAGAGTTGGCCCATAGCTAGCTCATCAAACAAAATATTATCATTGGCTACAGCGCAAATTGAGAGGGCATTCTCAAATAGTGAGACTTCATTGTGCCTTGCTATCTTCTCTATTGACCTTTTATTGTATATTTTAGGCAAATTTGAAATTAAAGAAGATGAATTCCTAGTCATTTGATATGATAAAGCATCCACAATACAAAAATAGCATCCTAAATCTTTAAAAAATCCCAAGTAGCCTTAATAAATGTAGTCCCTATCATGATGTGGCACCTAACTTCCTTAAGAGACTTGTATGGCAAGGCTTGGTGCAATTCTAGTGTGGGACACCATAGCAACAAAAGAGCTTGACAATTTATCAACCCATGCTAGCCCTTGCAATATTGAGCCTTGACCCCCCTACTTGAAGAGTCCAACATGGAAATGTTCTTAATGTTTGCAGCATTATTACAAGGTTAAATATTAGTAGAGATTAGGAAAGTTGTTTTGAACCTCTAAACACCACAATATTTTAAATGTGCAAGTAAAAATAATAGTTTAAATGTGTGACAAGTGTTCTACAATCCATATACATAAATATCATCACTAGATTCAACCTTCATTAACCCCTAAATGCTCAAGGTCTTTTTTGAGCTTGTAGAAATTTGCCCTAAAGTAAACAAAAAGTCAACTTTATTATGAGCATTATCAAAAAAATTTGAAATGAAACTATACAAATTCAAACTAGACATGCTAGAGATCACTTTGCAAAAGAAAACATGACAACATCACTTATGGATTGAAAGATTATAATCTTTGATCACAAGGGTGTTATAAAATTGCAAAAGTGATGTGAAGTCTTTCAATCCTTTCTACAAGTCAAGTCTAAAAAGTTTGGTGACCAAAAAAATATGAGGTGAAAGGGCCTAAAATGCATAACCCCAATCAATTTATGGCTTCTCAAATTTTTTTAAATGAATTTCTAATGTGATTTTTTCTCCAAGATTTAGTGAATTTGAGATTCATTTCCAAGAGCCCTCAACACTAAAAGAATTCAAGATTGCAATGGGTACCCTTGCACAAAATCTTGAAAAGAAAAATCATAGTCAATCATTTTCAAGATCAGTTTTTTGATGCTTGAAGTAGACTTCAAAAAGAATTCTCCAAAAATACAAACTACTAAAAATCGAAACTTGATTAGGTTTTATTTAATTTCAAAGTTTTGCAAACATCAAATTTGGGTGCGTCAGGCATTTTAGGGATTAATTGAAAATAGGAGAACTTTGGTAAGTTAGTGTCACTAATTGTTGAAGGAGAGACAAACAGAGCTTCTTTTCAACACTTTTGAATTTGCCTCATCCGTTTTGTGCATCAGTTTCATTGGCCCCAGTGATACTTGAAGCTCTTTTCACAATATTCATACGAGGGCTTTACTTTTTTTCACTTCCTGGTGCTAGATTGTACCAAATAAAAATTATTTGGGTAGAAATTGGTATTAAATTGTGAAGTTTTTTGCCAAATAACTTTGAATTGCAGAAAAAAATTGGATGGAATTGTCAAATTATGGATGAGAACAAAATTATGAACTTGTGATATATATAAATGTTTTATTTTCTATCCAATACATGGATGAATGTTGACATTTAAAACACCACTATAGCATTTTATATAGCCACTTTGGCACTTCATAAAAAATGAAAAAAAGGCTTGATATTTCATACACACACAGTAAATATTAGAGAAAATACGAACTCTCTATAGGGTCATCAAGGTTTGACATGCCAGTCTATTATTGGAATACTTTGACAATTGTGAAACTAACATGAGTGACAATAGGGAGGGAAACCTGTCAAGCGAAAATAAATGCTATCTAAGGGTCCTTGGGGCACTCCTTAACGGTCCTGTAGACAATCCATATTTTCTCTAATGATGCCGACTAGCCCTTTTGGGGGCGATATGGTGCCAGATTACACCATCCAAAATAAATGTCTACTTTTTGCCAAATAAAAGTAATCTTTTTTCACCAGAATTTCTTCATTTCTATTTAAAATATAGATGAAATTGTCAAATTTGGATGAAAAAGTGCAAGGATATGACTGAAAATTATTTTTTTGGTCAAAAAGATGGATGGATGGAGATATACAGTGCTTCACCAAATTTTAAGTGGTTGCCATCTTGGCACTTTCTCAAAGGGCTGATGCCGACTGCGACAGAGCTCATGATTCTACGAAAATCGTCAGCAACTTGGCTTGATCGTGAAGCCGGCCTCTCCGGCGCATCGAAACTTTGGCCGCGCCTCCTTTGGACCTTCCGAACTCCAAAGTCTGCAGTACAGTACAGTATCTCCATTCAGCTCAACGCCATAGCTCTCCTGTTTCAGCTTCGTATCAACTGGACGTCTGGGACTCATGAATATAAAATTCCGACGACTGATCCAGTCATCTTAACGGCTTACTATCCGAAATTTGCGCGTATATTGGCAACGAGAAAACTGTTTCATCAATCAGGCGGTACACAACTGACAGTACAATGTGGTACGAGTTCAATTTCAATTTCCAAATTGGCGACCCCAGGTGGGAGAAACTTCACATTGAAGCTTTCGGCCTACGCAATAATAAAAGCAGGCGAAAACGAGAATTCCATCATTCTCTGCCCTTTGAATCAATCCTCACTGTGAAACTGGGGCGATTGTGCGGCTGTGCCATAGTGGGTTTGGACATTGCGAGGTCGTGAGATTTGGCGTTTAGCATTGTGAGTCTGTGCCATTGTGCGACTGTGAGATTCTGGGTTTAGCTTTGTGCGAGTGTGCAATTTGTGCGATGGCCACCGAGATTGCGAACTCTACCGGCACTACTCGCATTCATGGGAAGCCTCCGGGCTTCCCGAGCGCGGTGTCGACCTACCTGGTGTGCAAGGACGCCCTCAAGGTGCTGAACTTCATAACGGAAGTGTTCGGCGCTGCTGAGGGTTGCAAGATGATGAGCGAGGACAACCAAACCTTGAAGCACGCGCACGCAACCATCGATGGTTGCGCCATCATGTTGGGTGAATCCTCTGCGGAGCACTCGCCCACCCAGTCGATGGTGCACGTGTATGTTGAGGATGTGGACCAAACCTACGAGCTGGCGTTGAAGAAGGGCGCGAAGTCGGTGCAAGCGCCGAAGGATGAGTTTTACGGCGATCGGGTGGCCGCCGTGAAGGACGTCGGGGGCAACTCGTGGTGGATCGCCACCAACAAGTTCATCCCGTCGGCGGATTGCACCGCGGCGTAAACCGAACAAATGCTTCGCGATGATTTTCTTCGGCAACTTGCGATCGCACGGCGATCTTCAATGCCGCGATGGACTTTTCGATTTTCTTTGCGACTTTGCGTTTGCGAGTTCGTAGTAACGTACTTTGAGATTGTGCTTCCATATTTTGAGTTGGTTGTGTTTCTCTCCATGCCCTCTGTGATGAATGCACGGGGGATAGAGCTCTGTCTGCTGGTGCCCGTGCATCGGAATAGATGATGCTTGATTGTCTGTTGCTACTTTAAAATGTAAATAGAAGTTGATGGATCATTTGGAATTTCAAATTGTTTCACGTTTTCTGGTGTGAGATTGGAATCTTTCCAGGTGTGAATTCTGGTAAACTACTCTACTTCTCTTCGTCAGTTGTTTTCCTGGTTTGGTGGCCACTTGGCGTGGTCCTTTGTCCAGCATTGGATATGGCGGACATGGTTTTTTGAGATTTTTTCCATCTTTTGCGGGTGGTTGTCTTCATTTTAGACACTCGAATGAGTTGGGTTCAAGTGGATCCAGCATTTGATCCAGCATTCGAGGGTACAGGCAGAACCTCTCTTAGATTTTATGTGAGCCGGTGGCTGTTGACCTCCATCGAAATGGAGCCTCCAGAAAATGTGCATGCTATTGGGACGTGCACGTCTGGACGTCTAGGGGAGGAGGCTCATAAACCGCTCATCTAAGGGCTGGTCCGCCTTTTTCATGTATTTTTTTGGATGGTAATATTTTTCACTCATTTTTCAGAGAAAGAGAAATAAACGAGGAATCTAACACAAGTTGTTTCATATTTTCTGAAGTATTATTGAATTAGTTATGAATTTTCAAACACAGTATGACATAGGGCCTATTTGTGATCAGTAGGCCTTGCAAACCCATACGTGCGCAGTTTGAAAAAAAATCTGGCTTGCTTCAAAAACTAGCACTGCAACATGTAAAAAGTAATAGCATTTGTTTCTAAAAGTGTTCCTTTCTAAAACTGAAATGAATATTTGAATAAATCATTATTTCAGATTTTTGAACACTTGAAAGAAGGTACTTCAACAACTAATTCTTATTTTAAATATAATTCTCGAAACACCTAACCACTTAGTTGAGAATGAAGCCATTGGGACTCTGAAACCATCCATTCAATTAGCAAAAAACAAATCTTAGCATGCTTCAATGTAATCCACAATTCATTTTTTGACGATCAACTATCCATTTTAGAGCCTCCTAATGGACAGGTGCAAAAAGCCTGAGCGGTTTATGAGCCCTCTCCTATATTACAACGAACCGTTTGTGGAGGCTATTCCCCCTCCATCCAATGGGGTTTTTTCTGGTGATTTTGAGCAAAAGTGCACCAAATTTTTTTTCCTAGCACCACGCCTATAGAAAATAAACAGTAAAGCTTTGGATGAAATTACCAATAAATTTCAAATTTTTTTAAACTATTGGAAGAAATTGCCAAATAATGGATGAAAATAGGATGATAGACATGTATTATGTGCCCAACGGGAAGTAACCCCTCTACTACATTAGTACTATTGCAATATTGTTTCGGACTTTATGTAGTATAGTACTAAAATTATACTATTACAATATTGTAGCAACATTCCAAAAATACTATTTCAATGTGATCACAGTGTTTTAGGTGAAAGAATATTGTTGTTAAAGTGTGAAACCATATTGTTTCAATGGGGGGGTTCTTTCATGATGAGTGCTAATATGATATTTTTAATCCAATATATGGATGAATGTTGAAATTTGGAGCTCCACAACAAAATGAAGTATTGCCACTATGACACTTCACAAGAAACGAAAAGAAAAATAGTGCTTCCATCCTTAGTAATACGTAGAGCATAGAAGCTTTTTATTTGTGATGCATGATAAAATTTGCAAATTTCAAGTTTGTATCTGTAATCACAAACCCCAAACTAGCTAGGAAAGTGTTATTTGTAGAATTAACACATCACATCATAGGGGGGCTTTTTTTATACTTTCACCCTTGGCTAAGCTTCTACAAACTCAACTGTGTTGGGACTATGCCCTAAGAAAAGATTATGCATTTAACTCTTTAAGGATAGAGTGGTGACTATGGAAATCATTTATTTTGATACCGTGGAAATTATTGGCTCACAAAAATCCAAAACCACTTATTGAAAATGAGACTAAGTGTAGAAAATCTCCCGTTATGATACAAAATTTTGAGGATGAATAATTAGACTTCTATCTTAGACAAGAGTCATCCATCCAACACTAAATGTCTATGTCAATGTTTATAGGTTCATTTAGCGTTCCATTTTAAATCATGCACAAGTCTACCTATTGTCTACAAACTGTCTTAATGCATATTATACACAAAGTGAAGATGCACTAAGAGAGGTTCGGTCTATATTCAATTTGTGATAGTATTACTACTTCCCTACTATGCTAAAAAAATCACATTTCACAAACATTGTATAAGATCCAAGTATAGTTGTTTTTTTTAACAAAATTTTGCTAAAAAGTGTACAAATGTTTTTTAGAAGGGCAGAATTTGGTGAGATATTCTTCCACTTTTTGAGTTGATGAAATTGCAAAATGCTACCAAAAATACAACTTAGAAGAATAATTTAATAATGAGTTTCAAACAATAGTTGTAAATTGTAAAAAATGATTTACAAATCATATCCATACAATTAGGGGAATTAGAGTAGTATACAAACCAATATTTTTCAAGAGACTTTGAAACCAAAAATTGAAAATTCTTTCTAAAATTGAGTATAGATTCAACAATTGTGATTAATATTATTTAAAAATCAGTATATTTCCACCAATCTGTGGTTTTCTTGGAAAGTTGGAACATGACTGCAATGGGGACAAAGTTGTGGTTTAATTTGTACATTTTGTATTTAATTTCAATTGCAGGCTAGGACTCAGCTTCATTTAATTTGCCAATATCCTGAGTGTGATGCTGTTCTGTATGTTAGAGGAAGTGAACCTAATGTAAGAGGCTCAAAAAGTGATCGTGAAAGCATGGAATGATGTGCCTTTTTCATGTACTTCCTGAGATGAAAATATTTTGAGCTTATTTTTCAGTCAAAGAAAAATAGATGAGGAATCTAACACAAGTCGTTTCATATTTTTTGAAGCATTATTGAATTAGTTATGAATTTTTTAACACAATTTGGTCTAGGCCCCTATTTGTGATTATAGGCCCTTGGAAATTCATCCATGCATAGTTTGAAAAAAACCTAGGGCTTGTTCAAAAACTAGCATTGCAACATGTGTAAAGTAATTGAAATGATTTCTAAAAGTGCCCCTTTCTTAATTTGAAATGAATGCTTGATTTGATCATTATTTTAGATTTTTCAATACTTGCAAGAAGGTAGTTAAACAACGGATTCTAATTTTGAACTAAATTAGTAGACACCTAGCTACTTAGTTAGGAATGAACTCATTGTGGTTCTTAAACCATCCATTGAAGAAGTATAAACAAATCTCATCAAGCTCCATTGTAATCCAGAGTTCATTTTTCCAAAGTTCAAATGTCCATTTCAGAGCCCCTACTAGATGGTTGAAAATGCCCACTCGGTTTTAGAGCCTTCTCCTATAGTTACTTGTTTGAGTAAGTATACCCTATCAATAGACTTGAAAATTGAGTGCAAAATGATAGTTATTGTATAATTAGATGTCAGTCATCCTATGGACCAAGTGTTTACTTGTTAACTTTTACAATTTTTTGGATGTTATTGTACA
The DNA here is from genome assembly GCA_947034885.2 of Thuidium tamariscinum. Taxonomy (NCBI): domain Eukaryota; kingdom Viridiplantae; phylum Streptophyta; class Bryopsida; order Hypnales; family Thuidiaceae; genus Thuidium; species Thuidium tamariscinum. Next base: position 14,427,639 of record OX344751.2, read on the forward strand.
AATTCACTAGCTATAGACATGTGATAGAGATCACTTAAGAAAAAAACAAAAAACAATATCACTTATGGATTGAAAGATTATAATGTTTGATCATAAAGGTGTTAAAACTACAAACGTGTGATGAAATCTTTTGATCCTCTTTTCACATGTCAAGTCCAAAAAGTTGTTCTCTCCAAAAATATGAAGTTGAAGGGATTAGATTGCATAACCCCAATCTATTTATGGCTTCTCAAAATCTACTCCAAAATTTTTTTTATATGAATTTCAAATGTGGTTTTTTCTCCAAGATCTAGTGTATTTGAGGCTCATTTCTAAGAGCCTTCAACACTATGGAAAGTCAAGATTGCAATAAACACCCTTGTACAAAATCTTGAATAGAAAAATCATAATCAATCATTTTCAAAATCAAATTTTTGATGATAAGTTAGACTTCAAAAATAAGTTCCAAAATAGAAACATGATTAGGTTTTATTTAACTTCAAAGTTTTGCAAACACCAAATTTTGTTGCCTTAAACATTTAGGGTTATATATATATATGACTTGTAGTCATCAATACGACATTGTTTATTTCCATGTTTTCATGTTTTATTGATAACATAGGCAAGCATGTGGATGCACAACATTAGATCCTACCATTGAAGGTGGGCCCGGCAAGGTGGATTTACCTTTGGGGAAAACACAAGAATTTTTTATTTTTTGCAAATACTCCGTAATTTATTTTGCAAATTCCAAATTCATATTTGCGTTCACAGACCCCAATTAGTTGAAAGGGATTTGGAACATATTCTAGATATGGTACAAAATAGGGGGCTTTTTTTTTCAGTTTTACCCTAGAAAAGCCAAAGTTTACCTTGTTGGGCCCACCTTCAATAGTAAGATTTAACATCCAACACATTCATACCATTAGGGGGATTTGAGGCCTCCAGAGGGCCATTTCAGGTCTGGTCTTGAAAGTGTTATTAAAACTATTGGTTGTTGTCAAGCCAAAAATTATCAAAAAATAAAAAAATAAAAAAATTTGGATCTTGAAATGCAAAAAGAAAGTTTAAAAAAAAGGGATTTTAAAAAATAAAAAAATTTAAAGATGTGGCACAATCTCGACCACATTAGATTCCTCATATTTCTGCATTCCTGCAGTAGTTTTTGCATTCCCACAATCTAGAAATTCACAATCTTCCAGATGCCTTCCCCCACCCCACCCCTCATGCATACTATGTGCATAAGTTGCATTGAGAAATTAAAAGTACCACAGTTGGCTAGAGATATGATTGATCATATGATTCAAGCAACTTGTGAGAAGTTTTTAATATTTGTCCTAGTTCTCCTACTCTTTGTAGAAGAGTTCGTTTTTTTTTCTGAGGGCACCAGTTGCATCTTCTCCTTACAAAAATCTCATGGTTTACATTATCTAGTATCAAATTTTGCTTCTGGCCTTCCTCCCCTTGATAATTACACTAAAAAGTAGTTGATACTAGTTTATAAGCCAGTTCCTCACTTTCATTGTGAATAAGGGAGGTTGTTGATAATGCAACCTTTTAAGAGTTGATTGTATTTTGGGGGAAGCTAAACTCTATAAAACAATTTTCAGTAAATTTTTATAGGAAGAAAATTAGAATTGGCATCCAACACAAGTCATTTCATATTTTTTTGAACCTTAGTGAAATTAGTTACAAATTTTTTAAGTTGAAATGCAGTGATTTCTAAAAACAACCCCCATATAGAAATGTATACTATTGATACATTGAAGAAAGAAAAACCTCTCTCTCTCATAGAGATCCCTTTTAAAGTTGGATCCATTTTAGAGCACCCTCTCTTTGTTGATCTACAAAACTCACAAGAGAAATTATTTTGAGTTTTGTAAGTCAAAGCCAAATTGAACTCTCGTGACAGATCAAATGGTTTTGTGTCAAAATCTAGTTATAAGATAGAACCACTTGTAACCGATCATTTAAGGTATTTTAGACATGATCTAGTGTAGTGCAAGGCAAAAAAAATATTTTCAAAGGTTTAAAGATAAAATTGATGGGGATTACAAAAACTTTAGTAATTTAATCCCATGAATTGAAATTATTATGAATTTTGGAAGACATAAAGTGTGTTAGACCAAATGCCAATCTATGGAGTCTTCTAATTTTGATCACGCAAAAAACTACTTTTTTACTCACTTCTTGCTACTTTCTTGCACACTACTTTAGAACATGTGCCATGAACTTTTAGTCTCAATTTTTAAAATGAGAAAAAAACTTATTCTAGCCTTGGTTGGAAATACGTCCATCAATAGGTTGGCTATGGGGGGCCGATTGGTTATAGGTGGTTCTACCTTATATATACTACAATTATATATGTATACAATTATACAACATTTTATGTTGCTATTTATCTTTTCAATTTATTTTTATTTGTGAAATCCAAATTATCACTTTTCATTCGGTTATAATATTATATTATTCTAGCATTAGATATATTTGATTTTTCTTTGAATAGTTCTCATTCAACACTTTTAAATTAAAATTTGACCAAAGATTGGCATATTAAATAATGCATATTCTTTAATGCCAAACTATCAATATATAACCCCTAAAGGACCAAATTACATTTATTTGGCAACATAGCAATTTTTTGCAATGCACTACAAATGAAATTTTTATTTTTTTCCTTTGAAATTTTAACACAACATTTTTCTAAGGAGTGGTTTTAATTCCTAAATGCCCAAAGCCTTTTCTAAGCTTCTAGGAATTTGCTCAATAGTAATAGAAAGTCAACATTTGATAAGTTTTTTAAAATGTAACCATACAAATTTAAACTAGACATGCCTAAGATCATTTAGGAAAAGAAACCATGGAAATATCACTTATGGATTGAAAGATTATTATGTTTGATCATAAAGGTGTTAAAATTGCAAAAGTGACTTGAAGTCTTCCAATTCACTTTTCAAATGTCAAATCTAAAAATTTGGTCGCCAAAAAAATATGAGCTTGAAGGATCTAGATTGCATAACCCCTATCAATTTATGGCTTTTGAAAATCTACTCCCTAATTTCTTAGAATGAATTTCAAATGTGATTTTTTCTCCAAAATCTAATGTGTTTGAGGCTCATTTCCTAGAACCTTCAACACTATGGAAAGTCAAGATTGCAATAGACACCCTTACACAAAATTTTGAATAGAAAAATCATAGTCAATCATTTTCAAGATGAAAATTTTTAAGCTTTAATTAGATTTCAAAAAGAAGTTTCCAACAAAAATAGAAACATGGTTAGATTTTATTTAGCTTGAAAATTTTGCAAACATCAAATTTTGGTGCCTTCGACATTGAGGAGTTAAGGTACAACAATTTTTATAATTTTTGACTACATGGAATAAAAATTATTGTATGATATGTAATTTTCAAAGTTCATTGGTTAGTTTGGATAGTCCAAAAAAATCTTAAAAAATCACTTTTCTGAAAAATAAAAATTTGAAAATGTTTTATTTATTTATATATATAGATATAGATAAAGATAGAAAGCTAATGAATTTGCCTTGAAAAATGAATCTAAAGAATTACATCTATTTTAGACATTTTTTCATAAATATGTAGGCTTGTAAAATACAATTGCTTGGATTTTTGCACAATCATCATGTTAGTATGTGAAGATGAAAATGCAAGCATGTGAGCCTTGAGCATGTATAGTAGTAGATATATATCACCCATTAATGGTAATTATGACATAAACACCTTTACTATAGGTAACTACATCATAATTGTAGTATTATAATAGAAAACTTCTATAATATATACACCTATACCATAAGTATGTAGTCTTTTAGGCTCATGTGCTCACACTTTTAGGCACACATGATAGTAACCCTCATTTTTTCCAAATCCCCAAAATGAAGATTGTCAACTCAAATGCTAATATTTTGAAATCTACAAAATGAAAATTTCTGAAATTTTTCCCACATCTTTTTAAGCCAAATTGCTTCAAGATTCTATGGATTCACAAGTTGAAGAACGTTTTCTTACCAAAATTGAGCATATAATAAAAATGGCAGCTTTAGAGCATTTTGGTGAAAACTTAGTCAAAAACCTTTAGGGGTTAATTCATTAGCTATATTAGCATCAATTAAAATACAATTGAATGGAAATATAATATTTGATTAGAATGTAAGAAATATAATGTTTGACTCAAATAAATGGAACATCACATTCAAAACTTGTGCAATTAGAACTTCAAATAAATAGCAATTTCATAAGTAATTAACCTCAATAAAGTAACATTGATTGCCAATCCTTGCCATTGATCTTAGCCCTAGCCCCAAACAAACATCATGAATGCAATTGACCCCCTCTTATTGTGAAAACCTCAAAAATGTAGTTGCCAGATACAGCAGTGACAGCGCTACTAATTGTTATAAGTACTACTGTGTACTACTTGATATTGCCAAATTGAGTCTAATAATAACATTTGAATATATAGCTATGGAGTTGGTTGTTCATAATTTATAAGCATCATTAGTTAGGCTTATGCATTTCCAATGATTGAATGAAAAAAACTCGGCTAGTAATATCATTTAGAATGACACATTTAACCACATTGAAAATATCCAAAAGACTCTCATGTTTTACATTCCTATAAGAATAAGTTGAAAATCCTTGAAATTGTAGAGAGTGCTTCCAAAACTGAAGAACACGAACTAAAATAGTGACTCAACCGCAGAAGAAGAATGCAATCCCTTCTTTCAAGCTCAATCAAAGCACACCGTGTGATCACAGAAAGGACATGCGGATTATGCTCCTTCAAAATTGTCCAGCTGCAACATATTGACATTCAGATAAATGACACTTACAGACCTGGTCAACGAGCAAAGTTGCATTAAAGCCGAATCATAAGCACAGAAGCTTAAGATTCCACAGAACGTAAGCAAGTAAAGATCAAGTCACTCCTATGACAAATAAGAAGCTTCCCCTTGGAACACAGTTCGAGCAAGCTCTCAATCTGAAGAAACGTGTCCATTTTCTTTGCATATAACTTTATGTACATCAACTCAACAGAGAACGCCAGCAAAATGAAAGTGCTGCAATAAAGCAAAGGCCGATTTCGAGATGGTACAAGATGTAGCTTCACATATCACAAAAACAATAACAGATGGTGGATCGCAGATATTATCACCTTGGATAAGTATACAGCTGTACATCCAAGAGTATAAATGATGGCCCTTCAATGTTGCCCATCAAGAAAGCAAGTTCAAATACTGAACCAGGGTTTACTCGTTTACTCCAATACATACCTGGCACACATAACAAGGCCATCGAGTCCAGTAGCACTCTTGTTTATGCAAACTTAAGGTTTGAAAAATGTTCTAAGAAGCTGAGAGCTATCTTGTCTAAGTCTAAACTGCATTATATTTGTTACGAGTCTGTTACAAGTACTGTGAACGTTTCAAAGACTTACAGAGTTCGTCTTCAATGCCTTACAGAGTGACGTGAAAAATACACGTATTGCGCGACAATCGGAGTTCCCTCACTTCTGCGCAAGTTCACTGTACAGGTCCATATCCTCCGACAACCCATGGATGGTTGGCAACTGCCTCCAAACCGAGCCGCCTGTGAGTATCTGCAACCAACTCGCCATGACATGCATCTTTATTAAAAATTCCCCCCGACATTCCCTTGTCCCTGGCAGATTATACAAGGCTCACACGTGGACCTTATAGTCTTGTAAACTGAAAGTCTACTCCAAAGTCACTCTATAAGCAACAAGGTGTAGTCATAAAGGTATGCCAGTTCATTGCCACCCAGTAACTTTACTAATTACATAACCATGCAAGAACGTGTGATGATAAACCAGACGGTGAAAAAGGGTCATACCTTTACAAAGAAGTCCTGTTAATAAGCCAGCAAGGTCTGGATCAAGGTGCTCAGGAATATGAAGAGAATCGTTCACGATCTGCACCAAACGAAGCGTCAATATCCTGGACGAGGTGGAGGTGAGGAATACAACAATTTAAAAAGTATCAATATTCTGCAGACTTCTACATTCTTCTGGTATCTCTTGGTTCTCTCGAGAACGCAATTTCCTAGGCTGAAGGGAGCAACTTCCCGAGGAGAAAATAGCTAAAGCTAAATGCTCAAGCAAACAGTAAGGCAGTATACCTTATCGTATGTAGACTGTAGATTGTCTCCCTTGAAGGGATAAGTCCCCAACACCATACAATAAAGAGTACACCCCAAAGCCCACACATCTGCTGCCTTCCCGTGGTACGTCAACCCTGATAACCACCAGAAAGTACTCATATCAAATGGGATCATACACAAGCAATCAGGCATCCACGTCAAGCTTAGAGTGGTCATAGAACTGATAGCTTAATTACGACTGCAAATACATATGATGAATGCATAAACTTCCTCACCTAAGCAGCACTCTGGGGCTGTGAAAACAGGGGTCCCAGGGGACCTCCGAAGCTCATCGTTTCCATCCTGTAAAACATGTGGTTCGCTTACATGAAGAACCAACCAAAAACAATTGTAAACAAAAAATAAAAAATAAAAACTCCTTTAAATTATGAAGCAGATCATAGTGTGATAAACAGAATATGAGAGCTCTCTAAAGGGAACCCAGACATACCTCAAACTTGCGGCTAATTCCAAAATCACAAATCTTGATGTGCCCATCAGAACTGACAAGAAGATTTTCGGGTTTGATATCACCATGGATGATGTCCTGCACCCATCACACGGGGAACGTACCTTTTCAGTATTAGGCCAATCGACGTCCAAGAACGATAAGAAGGCAAGAATTGAGGGGTCCGAAAGGGAAGGTAAATATCACTCGAGCACTGTGAAATCCTACATTTGTATGGAGGTACATGAGACCAGCCACAACATCGCGAAAGTATACACGGGCGTTAGCTTCTCCTATTCCCCCTGCTGGACCGCAACCTTCAAAGATCCACCCACCCTCCACGTATTCCAGAACTGCAAAACGATTTGGCAGGAACTAATGAGATAGAAACACATTAGAATACCAAGAAGAAACTATCCTTAATGCAATTACAATTCATAAGAGGTTTGTCTCAAGGCTTCAAAAGAAATGGCAGAAATGAGGTAAACTCCGTAAGTTAAAGGTGATCTACATGGTTCCCATGTGAAAGTAGAGGAATATAAAAGGTTACTGAGCTTCAAAAGGTTGATAATATACCCATGTAGTAGTTATCGCTTCGAGGGTCATCAATGACTTCTATCAACTTCACAATATTGGGATGGTCAAGCTGCTTCATGATCATAACCTGCCAGTACAAAAGGTTGCGATCAAATGTACAGCAAACTATTTCCCCATGTAATGCTTTCCTCAGGAGCCCAAAAACTTGATACAGATGTTGCATTAGAGATTCGTCCAGGATTTGAAAGATTATCGCAAAAACCCTGAAGAGTAGGAATGCCAACTTCATAAATACTTGGTAATGACATGAAGATGCAAAAACAACGAAATTGCATTAGACTCTACTCGAAGCTTTGAGAATCCGGCAGGCCGGCTTCAGATAATCACATTTAAGTACTTTCATTGGGTCACAAAAAATAATACCTCTCTCAGTACATCCATCATAGCAGTTTCAGAGGGCGAAACTCGCAATTTGCACAAACGCGATTTATGGAAGATCTGTACAATGACAACGCCCCATACATAAATTTGAACTGCAAAAAATGGTAGTGTTAAGCATCTCAAAACGCAAAATTACAAAAATGCTAAAGTTAAGAACTTCATCCTTCATCATCGAGTGTTTTACGGATAGCAATAACTAGTTTGAAATGCTATGAAATTTAGAAAAGAAAAGATGTAATACTTAAGTGCTCTGCTATGAAACTCTTTCATACACCTCTTGCCCATATATACCCACTTAAAAAAAGTCTTCAATACTCTCTCATCAGTAAAAATCCACATTCCACATACCTTGAGTGCATAGAACATGCCGTCCTCTAGACTTCGATGCAAAACCTGCCTCATAACAGGACGATAAGTAAATAAGTTGAGACTCAAACCCCTAATGCCAGAAGATCTAAATTATAATATGGACTTAATGGACTTAGTGGCCCTCACAGACTATATACCGTATTTTAAACAGAACGCACGCAAGCAAGCAAGCTACTGCATTATGACAAGAGCTCGAAAATTGCTTACCACTTTGCCATAACTGCCAATCCCGATCTTCCGCTCACGAACATAATCGTTTATCATCTTGTTACCTTGTGAATCCTGGACTTCAGATAACATAATTCAAAAAGTGTAATGCAGTAGGAAAACGGCATGGTATCTCAAAAGAGATCCCAAAGAACCCTGTAACCTGGAAACCTACTCTCATATCAAAAGAACTGAAATAAAATATGAGTCAGCGAATCCAAGATCAAGCATAAATCGTTATACCTCTGAACGAACAACGTGGTGAGTGACTTTAGCTGTCCTGTGACCAGGTCGAATCTCTTTGATCGTCTCGTACTGAGTTCCAATGTATGAGGATCCAAGATGATTAGTACCATCGATACCAGGAGTCTCGGTTCCACAACAGGGTGGTCTGTACTCGTGTGCAGGGAGATTGGCCTTGACCCCTTTTTTGGATGCAGTTTGTGCGGCTTTTTCAACTTCCTCGGCAGTGAAGCCTAGCAAATGCTCCTTGGAGTAATTCTTGTCAATGTGCAAGACTGGCTTTGACACTTTCCTCCGTTTCGGGAATAGACCACAGCACCCAGCGCAATCTGACTCCATGAACTTCTATGCGGTGTCCACCTCCAAATATCTGCTCGAGATACGAAGGTTATAAGCATAAGAGACTAGACGCTGTGTTTCCAAAGTAGTTTGATGATCAGCTATTTTTTTAAATCGCCATTCCGAAGGTTCAGACTTCCAGATAACCTGCTGCTGCTCAGATTGAGTACCAAGAAAACATTCTCCTCATAATGACCAATAGACTGCGACACTCAAAGCTAATTACCAGGATAAACTACGCCCACTATTGCTGCCAACAACAAGGTAGCATGGGGAATGTTTCAACTCGATAAACTGAGTCCAAAATCGGGAAAGAAAGGGGTTTCGATACTGGAGCAAAAATATTCTTCTGGATACACTCCAATAATTGGATTCTACACCAACATCCACGAAAGCTTAATTCCATAATTAAAAAATAAAAAATAAAAACATACAAAAATCCCAACCCCGAATCAAGACCTCCAACTTTGCATCGCTCCAACTCTTCCACCGTCCATGATACCACACAAAACCCTAATTCTCGACGAGAGACAAAATTGGAGTACCGAAATCAGAAAAGAAAGAAGGTTCCATACTAGAACAGCAAATTAATCTTCTGGGTATACTCCAGAAATTAAACTCTAAACCAATAACCACCAAACCCTATTCACATCAAAAGAACTAAGTCACAACCCAACACAAGACCTCCCATTCTCCAACGCTCCAACCCTTCCACAGTCCAGAACCTCAGACCCTAATTCAAACCCTAATTCCTGACATGACAAGATTGAGAACCAAAATCGGAGACGAAAATCAAAAGGGGGTCGAAAGCTCACCTGTCGCTGCTCTCGCCGGTGACGCCAGGCAGACTGAGTTCCTACTTGCACCACCACCAAGACAGTAGCAGAGTCAACAATGGTGGAAACAGCACTCACGGAAGACACAGCGCTCACCTCAGCACTGGGGTTCGGGGTTCCGCCTTGGCAGCCCGGGCATATTTTTGCCCATCCGCCTGCCCTGAGTTCAGCCCTGTAAGTGAAAGGGAATATATATTTTGGAATAATTCCTAATTTACAAATGGCCCATCATCATGGCATTGATCAACAATGACTAAGATTTTTTCCATCGTACAAGATTGATGGCATTATAGAAGTTTCTCTATTTTTTTTCATTGAAATCAATAATCATTGTTTTTTCAAAAAATTGAAATCCATGGTATTGAATGAATGGAAGGCCAATTTTCTATGATTTAGATCAATAGCTAGGGGTTCTAGTGAGAAGGAAGGCAAGGGTGGGGAAAGTTGCATACTAAAATACAAATTATCAAATAGAAGGAAAATCAAAAATCAAAAATCAAAATTTTAAAAGTACACATTTCATTTTTCATTTGATATAAAATATTTAAAACAAATTTTCAAAGGGGATCAATACACAAGCCCTATTTTTATTCAAAAGACTTCAAAGTTTTTTTTAAGTACTAAAATAGTAAGAAGTGCGCAAAAATCCTAAATTATTTTTAAATAATATTGGAAATGACCTAGCCCAAGACAAAGGAAACTAGAATGTTAAAAGAGAAATTCCCTGAAATTGAAATTTTAAAAATATTTAATGAAACACTTTTGCTCATAAAGAGAAAACAAATTTGCCAAACTTTTGTGATTTAGTTAAGCACAACCAATTGAATTTAGGAAAAACGTTACAAGTATAGAACTTGGTTGGTGCAATTGCATTCATGTAGTGATTTGGCCCTATACAACTTACTATACAAAATTACACACTAACTACTTACATTGACCAATTATTGATTCTCCTCCTTACATGACCTAGACTCTTGTGAAGTACAACTTAGATTGCAATGTTATTGATGAAATGAATTCACGTCCTATTTTCTATCAAGCAAAGCTATTCAATTTGCCTTAAGACATCTAAAATCCTCACACCAAATGAAAAATCCTTCAAATGAATGAATCTCTCAAACTCCAAACCATAAGACTAAGCCCAAGAAACCTTTAGAAAAAAAATCTCATACATACCTATTACTAATTAAATACAACATGGCCATTAGCAAGAACCAATGTAATTTTTCTTTCCATTCGACATTGGCTTCTTCCATTCAACATTAACCAATTCCACTATTTCAGTTTTTCATCAATTATGACAACCCTTAAAAATGAACGATATTGATGCTATCAATGCTACATAAAGAAAAGCTTTCGAAGCTATTCAAGATGTCCAAACACTTGCATTGAGAAAGAAATATTTTGAACAAATTATTCACAAACAAATCCTAAGTCCAGACCATTCAAACCCCCCAAAAGTAAAAGATTGACCAACTTTTTATTTCAATTGCTTTCCCACAATGTCCTAAAAAGTAGTTGCACACCCGTGGGCAATTAATTAGCCCCCTGACTCTCAAAAAATTTATAGGCCATTGATTGTTTACCTTTGAAATCATTGTTGATTTAATATGAATATGGATACAATACTGTATATGAATATATATTAAAATCTAAATATGGATAAGAGTATAGATTTGGGTATTGTATATAGGTTTGAATATGGGTATGGATATGGATACAATACTGAGATATATGTATGGGCATGGGTATGGGCATGGGTATGGGTATAGGTATAGTTCTGAGATACAAATATGGATATGGGATGAATTGTCCCATATTGTTTGTCAATTAGAATTGCTTTTGAAAATTACAAGAGGGAAGGGGGATGGAAAATTTAAAATTTAAAATTTTTAAAATTTTTTGGCAATTTCTGCCACTTTTCAAGACATTACCACACAATGTCCTGAAAAGTGGTTGAAACTACCAAATCCAATGCTTCCATGAACAAAGAAAAGTTGTTGCTTTATGAAAAAATGACATGGTATAGATACAAAAAAAATATCTTTGTACTTTGAGAAAGAAGATAACCAAAAATACACAAAATACACAAAAGTTGCAAGTCCTAAACCCTAATTTGTAGATTATAAGATCATCTCTATTGCAATGTGATTAACATTGACCTTTTTTTGTTCCATGGTGCAAGATTGATGATGAATTGTAGGAGGTTCTATTTTTCTTTTATTGAAGTTAACAACAGAGACTCAATTAGTAAACAATTATTTGTCTTGAAATACTTAAGATTGATGACATTGAGGGGGGGGGGGCATTTTCTCCAATTGAGAACAACAATTAGAAATTTGTTTAGATGGGGGGCAAGGTTAGAATTGCCTAGTACCTCTATTGAGTGCATAGTAATATAACATATATAATGGTAGAGGATATGAGATTTTAATTGAAAGTGGAGGTTCAAATGGGAAACAATAATTCAATTTATGAATAAAAAGGAATTTAAGTAGAAAAATAGAAACATACAATGCAAGCTCTATAAAATGAATTTTCAATACATAGCGTTAAAAAAAAAGTTTGATCTTAAGATAGCTAGACACTTCTACAAAACAAAGTCCAAAGTGATATTTTCCATGATCTCTATAGCTTGATAAACCTCACAACAAAAGTACAACTGCTACAAACTTGAATCAACTCCTTTATAATTAAAGCATCATCAACCTACAACAAAGAATTTAGTATCTCCAATGGAGAAAGCCCATGGATAAAACAAATAGGTGGATACTGGTACACAAGTGCATTTTATGAATAAAATCAAGTGGTTGAATTTCAATAGAACACTATGATAAATTGCTTGTTCTAAAAGTCACACTATTGTTAACCATTTAAAAGATTCTTCATTTTTTCTTTAAATTCCAATGGTGTGACAAAGCTTATTAGAACAGTTTTAGGTGGGGTGAATTTGTAATCACAAGACACTTTGAATTTAAGACATTTTGAATTGAAAAATAGTGTTGTAAAACCAAAATGGCTAAATATTGGCAAAAACATAATGATAGCCACCAAGTTGGTGAAGTAGAAAACCCCCAAGAAATCGAGCAAGAAATATAGATGCCTTAGACCTTAATGGTTTGACATTTGTCCAATGTTGATGAAAATCACTATGAGCCCCCTCTAATGTTGTCAAAATCTTCCATCATTTTAGCTACCATTTTAAAGATAGGCCAATCAAAAAATTTATTTTTAGTCCCTAAAAGTCCAATTGATCATTTTATTGTGCAATTTAATTTTGGATAGTTTTTCTTAGGGGTAGTTTTTTCTTAAATTTAAAATTTTGAATGCATACAAGATTGGAGTGTCTTTGAATTTTTATATTCCAAATCATCGTCTATATAACCAAAAGTTTATTGTAAGGCAAAGAAGATAAAGTATTCAATATATCTCAAGTGTCAAAAAATTTGCCATTTCAAAATAATATAATTGTTTAAGTCCTTATATTGATCTTTTGTAATTTTCTACAAATCAAGGGATTTTAGCTAATCAAAGAAATAATTTGGAATATAAAATTGATATGATTTTCTTACAAATTTATTCAAATTTCATTTTGAAGTTGCTTTTAGACCTTAAGAAGTACTTTGGAATGTCCAACAATTTTTTTAACTCCTAAAGGATCAACATGTGTAGAAGCCTAATTCTACTTCAAAATACTTATCCTCAAAGTAAGGCCAAAATGTAAAGTTCTCTTTTTCAACATTTTTAGAAAAGCAAACACATATGTGTTTAGTCTATGTGTTGAAAAATGAGTTGAAAACATATGCAAGAAAGTTTAACGAAGTTTAACCAAAAAAAATTTCATATTTATCTTTGAAAAAATTATAAACTAAATAGATTACAATACTATATAAAATAACTAATCTACTAATAATTCTACATGAAATTAAAAGTATTAATTCCAATGACAAGAATGTTCTAGTAAAGAATGAATGTCTTTTAATTTTATTTTTACTCAAAATTTTCAAAATTGAGAGCAAAAGAAAATTTTATACACTTTTTTACCTTCATTATTTTGTATTGAATGGTTCAAATATTTTTGAGGAGGTATCAATCTATAAAGTTCCAAAAAAATAGTAAATTTCTTCTATTATGAATGTAATGATATATATTTATATATATAAGACAAAGAGAATAAGTTGTGTATTAATAATGATAAATAAGAACAAGTGCACAACCTTCTAATAGAAGGACAGAGATACTGTTTGACTAACATAACGGTGTGATTGTAGGTATTCACTCTAATAGAATGACGTAGCTATTGAGACTAATCTGAGTATCTTAATACGCCCCCTTCAGCTACAAAGTTGATTTGATTAAGTTTGAGCTTAAAACTTTGAAAATACTCTTGGAGCTGAGATTAGACTAGTAAGCTTATGAGGGAGAATTGAATGCAACATGTAACACCCCCTTGCTATGAGCCAAAAAAGCTAGTACATCAAAGCTATGAAGACAAGCATAGTGCTTTAGTTAGGGGAGTGATTGCGTTAAAACACCAACTAGCATAGTAGTTGTAGGAATAAATATAAGTTGGAGTAGCTGAGATTGGACTTCCTTCCATAGAAAATGATAGCGTAGGTCAATATACTTTGAATGGTCATGAAATTTAGAATTCTCACTGAAAGCAATACATGATTGATTATTTGAGTAAAAGATACTAGGAAACTGAAGACTGTATTGTAGCTCTTAAATGATCTCTTGAAGCTATAATAATTCTTTTACAGCTGTAGCTAAAGCAATATACTCAACTTCAGTAGAGGAAAAAGTAACAGTGGACTGTTTTCTGCTTTGCCAAGAAATAATGTAGGCATAATCTAGTTGAAAAATATATCCTGAAGTGGAATACCAAGAATCTGGGTCGCCAATCCAATCGGCATCGCTCCAACCAATAAGAGTATGAGGAACCAAAGTATTAAAGTGAACACCACTATATATATAAGAGACCAATATTCATAGTGCCTTTTAAATAATGAAATATCCTTTTAACCCAAGCCAATGAATGGAGGCTGGATTAAACATAAACTAAGACAAATGATTAACAAGAAAAGCAAGGTCCCACCAAGCGCACAAAATGAGGTACTGTAAAGTGCCAAGAACTTACTTATATGGCACATAATCCATTGCAATAATTTTGGCCTAGGTGAGATTGTTACTTTGAGTTTGTAAATAATAGATGCCAGCTTCAAGAGGGGTTGAGACTGGATTACAAATCAACATGTTAAACTTAGTTAAGATGTCCATGATATATTTGGATTGAGATAATAAGAGAGTTTTATTTGGTTGATCACGAATAATCTAAATTCCAAGAATATAAGTGATGTCTTTATTATTTGTCATAGAAAATCTTTGAGAAAGCAAGTCTTTGTGAAGCGAAAGATAGTCCAGATCATTGGATATTAAAACAAGGTCATCAATATATAAGCCTCATAAGAGTATACAAGATTGATGGTGTTTAGAATAAACTGTAGGATCTGCAATACATTTGAGAAATCCTTGAGCTAAGAGGAAAATATCAAATAGATCATACCACACACGTGGTGCTTACTTAAGCCCATAAAAAGATTTCAAAAGTCGACACATTTTGTGTTCATTACTAGTTTGGACATATCCTTCGGGTTGGGAGATAAAGATTTCTTCTCATAGAATGTCATCTAAGAATGCAGTAGTCACATCCATTTGATGGATATAGTAATCATATAATGCTACAAAAGCAAATAACAGTCGTAAAGAAGTTATTTTTATGACAGGAAAAAAAGTCTCCTAGTAATCCAAACCTGGTTGCTAGGAAAAAACACATGCAACAAATCGCACTTTAAAGCGGGCAATCGAGCCATCAGTATGGTACTTTCTCCAAAAAAGCCATTTGGGACTGATTATGGATTGATGAGGTGGGGGGTCCATAAGCTCCCAAGTCTTATTAGTAAGAAAGGAATTATATTCATTATCCATTGCAATTTTCCAGTCATGGGCGTTGTCACTGGAAAGGGCTTCAAAAACAATTATTGGTTTAGCAATTTAGGCTAATAAGCCAAAGCTATAAAGATTTGTGTTATGAAATCTAGAAGTCTAATGTTGTCCTCGAGTAGAGCGTTGAAATGTTTGGCATGGAGGTGACTAACTGGTTTGATTTTGTCGGAGATGGGAGCGTTGATGCAAATTTAGTAAAGACTGATTACTTGGGGATGGATCTGGGGTGTCAAGTGGTGGGGAAGGTGAATTTGATCGTTGTGGAACCATTGGTATTTTAGGATTAGGAGCTGGGCTCAGATTGGGAGGTATATTATCATTGGGAATTGGCAGCCTGGTATTGGATTCCAGAACTGAATAAAAACTACCAGGATCATTAACGGAATTGAGGTTGCTCAGAGAAGTGGAACTGACACTACTTAATAATAAGTCTTTAGAAAAGACTACATCTCGGCTTATAAAAAGACGACAAGTAGTTAGGTGGTATAAACAATATCCTTTAATTCTAATTGGAGTACCATAACCGATAAAGATACATTTAAGAGTTTTAACATCAAGCTTCTTTCTTTGAGTGTCAAGAATGTGAGCATAAGCCCAACATCCAAAAATGCAAAGATTGTATAGGTCAGGTTTAAGACCACTCCAAAGCTCATAAGGCGTTGTATGTGGCAAAGCTGAAATGTAAGAACAGTTTTGTAAGTAACACGTTGTGGCCACTGAAAAGGAGTTAGGTAGTTGGGCTACATGAAGCATGCTCCAAGCAGCTTCAACAAGTGTTCAATTTTTACACTCGAAGATTCCGTTGTATGCAAGATTATACGAATTTGTAAGGTGGCGTTGAATGCCATGAGCAAGGCAAAAGTTTGAAAAAGATTTGAACGTATGTTCTCTACCATTATCAAAGTGAAGAATAAGAATCTTGTGGTCATTGAATTGTTTTTCCACTAGACTTTTATAATCTTGAAAATAAAGAAATTTTTGGAATGATTTGGAATGAAGCTTATTATATAGACCATCAAACAAAAGTTAACAAAACATTAGAATAAAAAGTCTGATTTCTTAGATAAGAAATACACAATAGTAAATCTGGTAAAATCATCAAGAAAAAGAAAAAAATAACTAGCACCACCAAGAGAAGATGTGTGCATAGGTCCACACAAATCCATGTGGATTAAAACAAGCGGCATTGTAGCTCGTGTTGTGCTATCAATTGGACAAGTTTTTTTTTCTTTGTTTACTGTATAAACAGCCTTTACAAAGTAATAAGGTGAATTTGAGATTTGGTAATCATGTGACCATATTGTATGATTGTATAATGTTCAATGAGCATATATTAATGTGCCCCAATCTATAGTGACACTTGGGCATATCAAATTCAAATTGCTTTGCAGTCTCAGTAGTGCTCACAAAAATTGAAGGTCTGATTCCAATACTGAGAGTGAATAACGTGCCATCTTTAGGAAGATAGAATTTTGTTTGTTTTTTCAAATTTGGAAAGCTCGTGGTAATCACACACACTGAGTGCGAATAAAGATCAATGTAGTATTCCTAGTGCTCGTAATTTGAGATACAAATATAAGGTTCTTGGCTAAACCTGGGACGTATAAAACGTCAGGAATCAATAAGGTGTGGTGATTGGATAACTTTAAAAGAATAGAGCCTTTATGCCAATAGCATGATAAGAACCGTTGTCGCCAAGAAAGATCAACCTTGAAGTATCCAAGACCTTTTTATCTTGGAAGAACGTTTCAACATGAGACATATGTTGACTACCCCGGAGTCAATATACCAGGAGGAAATAGAATCTGAAGGACCGACTATAGCTGAAAATAAATAAAGGAATTCTTCACTGCTATAATTATGAAGATGGCGTTTAGTAAGTCCACCTTGATTCCTTTTTGGCTTCTTGCAATTTGGAGATTTGTGGCCAAGGATGCCACAATTGTGACAAATAATTGGTCGTGTCAAAGATTCCCGATTAGAGGGAACAATATTATGATGAAGAGACTTTTGATTGTGCATCTTCTTGTCATGATTTGAGTGAGAATGCTCGTTTGGAATTTTAGAATGGTGTCCAATAGACTTCATAAATTTTCCTTTAATGTAGAATACACTTGATTTGGTTACCTTGGTTCTTGATAAATTAATTGCATGTTGTTGCAATATGTTGGAGAGGAGATTAATAAAGGTTAAATCTGTTAATTTTCCTTGAGTGGTAATGAATGCACTCCATGATTCAGGCATAGCTCCAAGAAGTAGATTCACCTAGTGGGCATCAGAAAATGTGCAACCCAATAAATAGAATCTTCTTAAAGCGTAGCTTGCCAAATTTCCAAGAATGTAACGACATCGTCATCCGACACAATTGTTTATGGAGTTGAACTTGGGAAGCCTTATTAGACTTCTAATAAATTTGTTTAATACAATTCTAAATTGACTTTGAAGTTTTCAGTGGATGTTTACAATGAAATTAATTGGTTTTCCACACAATGGAGAAGAATATCCGAGAGCACTTTTGAGTCCTTTAATTACCAAGGTGTAGAGCCGGCAATATCCAAAGCAATAAGTGTAGTTTCTATACCATCAACTATAGTCCAAAGTTCTGATCGAATTAGAAGCATCTCGATCTTTATGCTCCAGGATGCATAATTAGAAGAAGACAAAAGTGGAATATTATAAGTTCAAGGAGTTGTAGTGCTGGCTGCAGCTATTTTACAAAATGATGATTCAAAGTTCCTAATGAAGAAAGGATGGCATGGCAAAAGAATCCTCTTCTAGAAAAAATTGCGGATTCATTTCATCAAATTGTCCAAGTGCATTAAGTTGTGCCAAATCAAGTATTGAGTCAATGAGATTTGTAGGTGCATGGGCAAGTCCAAATTGATTATGCACTAATTTCAAGCGGTGTTGTGCATCTACTTGGTGTTCCTGCGATGTTTCTACAAGTTTGATGAGGATTTGTGAGAAATCGCGTGTTAAATCAAAAGTTGCAACAAGTCTTTGATTGAAGCCTTGCAAAAGATTTGAGATGATCAATCCATCTTCAGGAGTCTCATCATCTGCTTCGCCTAGAAATTCATAGAGGTAAGTGTCGATTGCTAGATTAAGTCTTAATTGTTCTTCAATTTCTTCATGAATAATAACTATAGGTAGGAGGTTGAATACATTTGCATTGGATTGCAATTCAACCTTGGGCGTTTCCAGGAAATACATGTTCTCCAACAAATGTGCATCAATCAAGGCTCATTGACCAAGGCGCATCGATGTACCAGGCTATAATAACATGTTATGAATATAATAATATATATAGAAGACGAAGAGAATAAGTTGTGTATTAATAATGATAAATAAGAACAAGTACATGATAGCCTTCTAATAGATGGACAAAGACACTGTTTGACTAACATAACGGTGTAATTGCAAGTATTCACTCTAATAGAATGACATAGCTATTGAGACTAATATGATTATCTTAATATCTTTTAGTGATATGTTTTTTCTTACTCAAGTTCACATTGATAAAAAAATTTAACTTTTGCAATATTTATTGGAATGCCATGAAATACAACTCCACACATAGATTATGATGATAAGTATCTATCCTAAAAGTTTAATGCAAAATTTCCAGATCAAGAAGTCAACAAACTCTCCCTGAGTTCTCAAAAAGCCCAAAGTAGGCTCTTTGGTTCTTTAGGAATGAATGCAATTTAATAAATCCAAAGTATACAATGTACCAAAAATTGGCAACTAGTCCCAATCCTACTTGCCACCCCAATTGAAAAATCCCCTCACCGGTGATGTGAATATAAAAGAAATTCAAACCCCTTCATGATCCGTTGATAATGTGACATGGTTTCACAATGTGCAAGTAGCCTCAACTATCCAACTGACTAGCTCATTTAATTCCTCAACTTCCTTCACAGTGTAGTTCTTTTTGTAAAGTTGTGCTCTCATCTTCCGTTCAAAGTGCATAGGCTCATGAGTATTACACTCCATCTTGAGCATTACAGTGTAACCAAATTTTTTTAAGAATTATTTATGTAAGTAATATGTTGTATAAAATATTCTATGAATTTCAAAATTCAATAAATTATTGCAATTGAAAAACTAGAAGTACACCATCAATATCATCTATTACATTTGCTTTTGAAATTGATACATGTAAGTCAAGCAATATATTCACAATCATATGATATATATGATGTAGCAACCACCATCACTCTGTCAGATTTCCAATTTGTTAAGTAGAACAACCATCAATTGAATCAACTAACCAAGCCATACATTGCTCATCTTAGTATATAGGTATGACTGCACAAATTCATGATGATGATCTCATTTTAATATCAACAACTACTTCAATTTTATATTATTCAAGTTCCACTAACATTGATAGAGATTTCAAGATTTCAAACCTGTTATTATTATCAAAGACCATTTCAATTCAAAATGTCTTATTGTTGGAGAATTTTCAATTTAGTTGATTAGGGTTACTTCTCCTCACAGGTCATAATTATATTCATTACCAATGTCAATTATGTGTTGTTTTGAACAGAATTAGAGAATGCTGTTTACATCGCAACTCCTCAAAGGTTCAATTCAAAAATCAAACAGGAAACAAAATGGAAGGCATAGTATGACACCAACAATGATATGTATTTTGTTGAAATTGTCACTCAAGCATGTATTTAGATACTTAAACTTAACAAAAAAGTAAGAAGATGATTGCCATTGACGATATAGAAGAAGATGGGACATGTCTTGCTAACTTGCAAGGAAGCAATGGTAGTAAAGAACTTGAAGCCCCATGTACTCCTAAATATATTCCAATTGCTTGTGAAGATCATGACTTCTATAAAAATTTGCTTCTCTAGATTACATCAGTCTAATTCATAGCCATGTAGTCAAGACATGGGGGCCGCTACCCCTTCAAAACATTAATAGCCATTGACAAATTTGCCACATGTATTATTTGTGATAATTAATAAAATAATACTTTGAAGTTGACATTTTCATACAATAAGCTCAAAATAGGTAGTTCCAAATACTATTGAATTGTTAAAATTAATAGTTAAAAAATAAAATTTATTTTTATAATAAAAGAATTTCAAATTTCAAATCACTAGAAGCTCTTGAATTATTGTGTTTTTTAAAAGTCGTCTCTAGAGTTTGATAGTTTTTCAATAATTAAATTTTGTTGTTTATTACTTAATTACATGTATTTAGTCACTTTCTTGAAAAAAGTTTGTGAATGCTTTGTCTTTATATAATTTGGTTGCTTTATCATAAGAGGATTTTTCAGGGCTTTAGGAGACCGTTTCAGCCTTGTTCCCCAGTCTACGAACGCGTCAGATAAAATAATAATAAATAAAAACTAAAAAACTAAAATTTTTATATTAAAAAATTATTAAAAATTTTAAAAAATAAAAAATAATATATATTTAAAAAAATTAAAATTAAAAAATTAATTAAATATGATTATTTGATGTGGCAATCTCTTGGCCACATCAGATCGCCTCAGTGGCAGCGTTCAGAGAGTTCCCACGGCCTGATAACTCACGGTCTTCTAGAGTAGCTGAAAATCCTCTTATAGGTCATCAAATTCTGTGTAGCCTAAATCTTTAATCCTTCAAGTTTCAAACTTGTTTTATTGGAAACAAGAATATGCTAATAATTTTTATAAGAAATTGAGAATTAATAATCACAATGGTGAAAATATTGCAATAAACAATTTGTAATCTACATTTTAATTTTAATTTGAGAATTTTCAAAATTGAGAGCAATAGATGACTTTCTATGTTTTTTCTACTACCATTGCCAAATTAAAATTCCTTGTAACTTTTACCTCATTATTCAAAATTGAATGGTTCAATCTTTTGCCATATTTATCAATGTACACAATCTCCAAAAAATAATTCATATTTTTTAGAATATATTTTTTGCTTCTTGATGTATTTGACATTGAAACTCAAAATTTTTTAACTTTTTGTAATACTTATTAGAAAGACGTGAAACACAACTTTGTATGTAGATTGTAAAGTGAATAGCATTAATCCTAAAAGTTTTATGCACAAATTCTAAATCATGAAGTCAACAAAGAGTGTCCAAATTCCACTAGAAAACAAAATGGGCTCCTTGGTCCTTCAGGGATTAATAATCTCATAAGATATTGACTTTGAAGATCTTTGCATTGCCTTCATGATTCATACAAAGTAGTAAATATTGAAAAACACATCTTCAACATAAAAAATACATGCTTTATATAAGAAGTACACAACATGGGCAATTGCAAGCTATTATTCACTAGTTTGAAGATGGTTGGACAAGCACTTTAAGCCCTTTTTAGAACTCAAATATCCCCTCTTGTTTTTTTTGATAGAATTTTTTGTAAAACATTTTAAAAAAATTCTTAGAATTGGGTTATTACAAAATTAAAAGAGAAAAGTTTTATATATCTATATAAAGAAGAAACTACAAATTTTTTTTTGTAGTAAGTTATCTTAAAAATATAGAAATTAAAGTGTTATATGTAATAATAATTTAACCAAAGTTAACAATGAATACTTAGGAAGCAAAAGCATCCAAATTTTAATTCTAAATTTAATTTTCATTACAAAGCTATTCAACTATTTGCACTCTAAATGACATCCAAAAACTAAAATCATTAATAAATCTTTTTAGCATGTTAGAAAGATATTTAACCACCTAAAATATTTTAAACTAAAAAATTAATATATCTAAAGATAAAAATATAAACACTTCATGATTTTATTTCAAATATTTTTCTACTACAAATTTAAGAGCTACAAATTTTTATTACAATCTTATTTTCATTGTCTATTTTTGAACTTTGAATGAAATGCAATAAGGTATTATAACAATAACAATAACTAATCTTTTCATGAAGAATTCATTTTAAATATTTAGAAGAAAAAAAATTAAAAATTTTAGATTTTCCCAAGTAAATGATATTATTCTCAATGTATAAATGTATATTTATAATATAGTTAGTCATTTCTTTATGAATGATTGTAGTCTAGATTTTATCTAAATCTCATAAAACCCAGGATTATAGTATAGGGGTTCAAATCTAGGGGAATGGTCAAGTAGTCTCACATATTATGACAAAAGTCACACGTAAATTAGAGTGGATTGAAATATACTAGCTAATTTATACATAGCAAGAGAATTACATGGGCAATTTGGAGTTTCACTTTTATTCCTAGGAAATAATTTTGTGATTAGTCCATTAATAATGCAATGGATGCATGAGTACTATCCCTATTCTAGACTAATGTGCTAAAAAGGGTATAATAATTTGTCAAGTGTATGTAGCATTTTGTCACTTGCATGCACTATCCAACTTAATCATTACAACAAGTTATACAGTCTATACAAATATAATATTCTTCAGCCAATTCCTTAATAACTGTGAAATTCTTTTACCAAGCAATTTGTCTTCAGTTACTACTTAGTTAGTCTAATCACCAATTTAGATGAGTATCAAATTGGTCCCGATCCTAAGGCAATTTGTCCCTAATTAATGCAAGGCATGAATATATATGCATTTGTCACCATTTCCATGCTATTACAC
Source organism: Thuidium tamariscinum (assembly GCA_947034885.2). Taxonomy (NCBI): domain Eukaryota; kingdom Viridiplantae; phylum Streptophyta; class Bryopsida; order Hypnales; family Thuidiaceae; genus Thuidium; species Thuidium tamariscinum. The sequence continues at coordinate 14,450,816 of OX344751.2, forward strand.
AAATCCATGTCAAATGATTAATTTGATTTTATCTTAGGATAATTTATAATATCAATGACAATTTGTCCCTCATCAGATTAATTGAAAATAATTTATTAGTAACCTTACCAAAGCACTAGGCAAATTGTCATTTTGAAGATTGGATGGTCCCTACCCCCCCCCCCCCCATTTTCAAGTGTTGTGAACACAATGGAGTAATAAAAAGCCCGAACATAGGGCCTTTTTGAGAAGATATGGCCGATTTGACTTTGGGAACCCCAAAAGTTGACTTTTTGGAGATGGCCGATTTTGGAAATGTGATTGAAAGTAAAGTTGTAGGGTTTGGAAAGGGGGTTCCGGAAATGTATGGCACTTGTTTATCCAACCTTGTATGCATGAGTTATGGACGGATGAAGTCTTCTAAATGCAAACTTCATCCACCTATAACTTCTTCATTACAAGTCCAATTGGCAAGTGCCACGTATCATTGGAAAGCCCTTTCCGAACCCTATATGAATATATATTTGAATTTGAAACGCTCTTCTTTATGCAAAAGTCAACTATTAACCTTTTTTCATCCATGTCTTTTTTGGATGTATTTCATCCATTTTCATCCAATTTCAGGATTTTCATCCATCCATGTATTTTTGGTCATTTTATGAATTTTCATCCATTTTGCAATTTTTCATCCATCCGTGCACTTTTCATCCAAAAAACCTAATTTCGGGTATATATAGGCCAAGGGGGGGTTCATTACTGTATCGGGTGGCTTTAGTGCCGGACATCAATTGTAGAAGAATTTGAGGTAAGTGTATTAGTTTTTTGGGGGGAGGTTAGGATTTCCTAATTAATTGTTTTGGGTGTTTTTATTAATTGATTAGGGTAACATATGATGTCCGATTTTGGTGTTTTGAGAGTCTATATGGAGGGTTTAGGCTTTAGGGTTGGGTTTCGGGATTTTGGGGTTTGTTGGTGGATTTTGGGGTTTAGAATTATTTGATTTTGAGTTGCTGATTTTAGAATGTTGTGGGGTGTTGGGTGATTTTATTTTGGGTCATTTTTCTTTCAATTTAGTTGTTTAGGGAGGATTTTCTGAGTGATTTTTCGAGGGGATTTCGATCGTACCTAGAGTGTAGGGCTATGGAGAGCAGAGACATCATCGACCTTAGTAGTTTGGATGATGAGGTTGTGGAGAGAGGAGAGATGATCAATCTTAGTAGTTTGGAGGAGGAGGCACCTGCCCTTCCCGTCATGCCATCCAGTCATTTTCGTAGGGTTTAGAGTTTAGGATTACATGGGTGTCCCATAGGAACTCTATTTTGGGGGGTAGTGATTTTATTAGACATACCCCCCATTAGTAGACGTTGGGAACGCAATGGTGAAATAAAATCCCTAATGAGTAAGTCCGTTTATGAGATATAGCAACATTGACTTTTGGATGTTTTAGTTTGACTTTGCGTTTGTGGATTGAATATTTGGAATTTTGAAATATGGATTGTGATTTTGGGTAGGGCTTTAGATGAGGTTTCCAAAAATACCTTGTTTGTTTAAAAATAGCCATTTCTATTTTGACCCTATATGTTGACTTTAGGGTAGTTTGACTTTTGGAATTACATTTGCATTACATTTTTGATCACATGAAGTTGTAGAGTTTCTTCCTAAGATTACAAAATGACGTGGCACTTTATGATTGGACGCTCCACGGATGAGTTATGAGTGGATGAAGTTTGAAGTTTGAAACTTCATCCGTCTTTTGCTTCTAGCCCAAATGTTGGATGAAAAAGTGAAACACCTTTTTGGAAAGGGTTTGCAATCATCTTCAAGATGATGCTTTGTCATTGGCCTAAAAATAAATTTTAGGGGTGGTTATATTTCACATGAGCCATTAAGTGCTTTTGTATAAAGAAGGGCGTTTAAATTTGGAAGGCACCTGGTAGTAGGTGCCTCCAATGGCTTTCCAATGACACGGGCACTTCATGATTGGATGCTTGATGGATGAGTTGTAAGTGGATGAAGTTTGAAGTTTGAAACTTCATTTGTCTGTTGCTCCTAGCCCGAATGTTGGATGAAAAAGTGAAACACCTTTTTGGAAAGGGGTCACAATCATCTACAAGATGGCACTTTGTCATTGGCCTAAAAAAAGATTTTAGGGGTGGTCATATTTCACATGAGCCCTTAAGTGCGGTTTTAGGATTGAAGTCTTGAATAATGAAATTTTATTCAACTTCATAATAATAAAGTTATACTTCAAAGTTAATTATTTTAGATTTAAATTTTTTTAAATTATATTATTTAAAAAAAATTCAACTTTAAATTTACTTTAAATTATTTTATTGATATTACATTATTTATGAAATGATTGTGCAAGGAGATCATATTTGTTCAATTACACTCAAGGGAAGCAACAATTATAAGCTCAATTATTTAAGTTTAAACTCTTATAGTTCTATTGAACTTCAATCTTAATATTTATATTATTCTCATGAAAATTATTTAATATAGGAAAATGACTCTGATCCATAACAAAAGGGTGTAGTCATTGCTCCACACAATAATGTTGCTTAAAATCTAATTTCTGAGTCAATGAACCTTAGCAATTGTAGGCCTTGACATTATAAGGATCCCAGAAATTCTCATCAAACCCTACCCAAAATTCTTAAAACAAGAAAATTCATTGACCAAATAATATCCTTTTCATATTTAAAATCAATATCAATTTATAGAAAGCTTTTGTTGATGTCGATTTTTTTAGAAATTATTTGGATTATAATGACTACTTAGAATTAGTCTAAATAAACCAAAAAGGTGTAAAATATATATATATAATTTAGTTATAGTTTGCATAACATTAGACATCAATTGATGCAGTTCTTCAAGTCTGCTTTGGGAGGAGTAGATGTGAGCTTGTTTAGCCCAACCACCATAGCCAGTGTTGCACTCTTGACCGTAAGAGGGAAGTCTCTCTCCATTATTTTCTGACTTATGTGATAAGGGCCATAGCCATTGGATTGTTCATACAGAAACTGTAATATATACTAGATTAGGCCAAATAAACAATGCCAAGGTACAGTTAGCAAGCATTGGGGACGATCAAGGAGGCAGTGGGACTTCATCAACAGTAATTGTCCTGCTTCTGAGCAGCCCCCGCTTTTCACAGGCGTGATGTAAAAGCAATCTTGTTGTTCTGCCCTCACTCCCTCGGGTGTCCAGTGTATGTGCAAGAAGCCCAGGATAGAACCATTCCACATCACTAGAAAAAAAGGTACTCTGAGCAGTTGCAAGTTCAGACTTGCTGCAGACACATGTATGAGTTACCCATCTTCAGATTTTATTTGCCCATATGGACTACATCTGTTTCGAATAGCAGATATCATTTAATGTAATATGACAACTTGTACAAAGGACTTCCCTCCATAAAATAAACATAAAAGTCTGAGAAGAACGCGGGGGAACAGATAAGAAGGTCATGTAATTTCATAAATGTGTCCATTATGTATTATAAAACTGTTTGCAAAGTCTTCAAAAATGAACGGCTACAGTATGAAAACTGACGCACGTACAGTTGTATAGTAGTTCCACTGCAGTCAAATAAGCACTTAAAAAAATAGAAGTTGATTTAAAATAGCACAAACGACTACTAAGAAACGAGGAATCCTATGTAAATCAGGAGCGTCAGATTTCCAAAATCACCATTCTGTAACTCCAGAATTAGCGCTTTAATGTTTAAAAACTGAATCAGCAAGACTTTAAAGATATGCTATCAGTATATTTACACTGATCAAATGAACTTCTAAAGATGCAACTGTTGCAAGCTGTATTTGAAATTCCCGAGTGCGTGACAGAAGGGAGGGAAAAAATCGTCGTTGCTATGATATCCGCCCCCAGCACGCTTCACGCTATACAAATAAAGTGCCTTCTTCCTCTGAGCTCTATGAGTAGAGCCTATGTCGACAATGTCGTCTCGGACTTTCACGCAACTGCTTTTGAAGTTACAAGTTGCGCTTAACTCCACGTACTGTGCTTCGCTGCTGCAGGTCAGAGTGCTCAACCTGGAAAACATGTTCATGTGACGCCCAAGTCGATCTCGTACGCCCTCTCCAAGCGTGGCATACGATGTGAGCAACCCTCTTTCTGTGCACGCAATTGCATTCGTTCATTTCTCCAGCACTTATTAACATTCTGTGCTGCAGATGTTGCCTATGCTTGCAGCATGTATTGTCAAGGACAAAATCGACTCTGCGGCGATTTCTCTATTTTAGCACCACTTTGCAAGACAAAGTCATCTTCGCGAGCCGCATGTTGTCGCTACACGTAGCAACGACTGAGCTTCCACTGATTGGTCCGGTGAGTCCCCGAATGGCTCATGCATGCAAGTTGTACGATTGAGCACGCTCTTATGAATTGTCGATCACCAAAAAGCTGTGAGGTCGGCCTTTCCCCATGACTTGTCCTCGTTGTTCTCTTCCAATCTGTTTCATACTTGCATGTTGAGTAGTTCGCCATTGCAAAACGTGAATAGGTATTTCTTTATGCAGGAAATATAATGAAGTATCAGTACAAATTAGACGTTGTGTTTGCAAACTACAAAATTAATTATGGAGAGCGGTAGTTCAAGTAAGTGAGTTTGAACTTTCCATTGTATTTTCTTTAGAAAACAATATTTTTTTCAAAAAAAATTAATGTAAAGCATTAAAATTATTGTAGACTTCTAAGTCTTATTAATGTTATTAATGAAGTGTATATCCTGCATTTTCCTCAGATGTTGTTACAGATGACAAAAACAGGTATGTAGTTAAAATTTCTAACGTTTATTCTTGAGATTCGTGGTTTAAATTTCTTTTGAAGGAACTAAAGTCTTAAGGACGATGTATTGTTAAAAGATGGAATCATAAAGGAAGCAAATAGAACAATAATTCTTAGCTTATTCGTGTAAGAAATTGGAGTTGATTTGAGATCATATTTAGATCGTAAGTACGCACATAGAAGGACTTGAAGAGGAGTATTAAAAACGATTAAAGGAGGAGATAGATCGAATGCAAAATGTGTTTATGTCACGGACATGCCATACCGGACTTTATCCACACTCTACGGATTCCCATGAGACCTATAATGATATAGTTTAGTGGTTAATAGTTTAGAGTAACTTCTAGAAGGTTCTAGAACCTTTGACTAGTATTAAGAACTTTCCACTAGTTTTCGAAAGCTTCTACCAACCTCCGTATTGTTCTCGTAGTTTTCGGAAGCTTCCACAAACCTCCGAAAGCTTCCATACGAGTCTAGATGCCTCCGGAAGCTTCCATAAGGTCCCATAGGTGCTTCTTAAGGTCTCTAAGACCTTACTGTGGAAGTTTTCAGAAGTCTAGTATAAGTAGAGAGTTGAGGGTCGTTGCTCCTCACTCTTTTCAATAGCAGTTGTACTCAAGTCTTGTATTGACTTCCTATTATCAATACATCTTTTAGTTCTCTCACTTTGAGTTGTAGTTTGAGTCACTTGTGAGGAATCTCTTCACTTCTAGTCCAATCTTGTCCTTGTTTGAGATTTTCCCTCAATTCTGATCTTAGTTCTGTTCAAGAGTTGCCATCCGCAACAGTTTAGTAATGAACTTGCAAAAATTTGAAGCCAGAACGAATAAAACATCAGTGATTTGATGAAAGAAATCAACACTTTGAAAAATACATTGACGAAAGAAAGAATGCTACGTAAATTTCATTTAAAACACCACGACTTATATAGGGTTTTACTCGAGATTTCTAACCTTTGATACTTTATATTTATAGAATTGTCTATCCAGTGAAGAATACATAAGGAGGTTTCTAAAAAGGAAAAATGATGCGGACAATGCTCTTTCTTCAGTAATCAAGACATGAACAAATGTAATAAGAAGCTCTAAATCCGCAGTAAGTGAAGAAGAAACTCACTTTTTAATGTATATGAGATGTCATTTATAAAATTTGAAAATTTTTCTTCTTATTAATTCTCTTAATTTCAGAGACAGGAACGACAGAACAAGCTCGAGAAGAATTTAAATGCAGCGAGACGCGAAAGGCGCGACCCATGCACTGTCGATCAAACAGAATCCAACCATGTCCTCTTGTAAGAAGCAAAGCAAAGCTTTTATAAAAACAATACATCTCTTAATCTTATAGAAAAAAGGTTACAAGGCTATTCTTGGCTTTTTGGGTTACTCGGATTAAGGTTTTTATTTGACCTACCCCCCTATTTGTGAAGGTTGCAGATCTCTTCCCAAAATATTGACCCTAAAAAGTACCACGGTTTGTGAGATATGACAACATTGATTTTTTTGCTTTGACTTGTAGGGTAGCCATTCACGAAGTGAATTTTGACTTTTTCAAAAATGTATCCAACCCTACCCCCCCCCCTCATTTGCAAGTGCAAGGAATCTAAATATGCCTTTGGATTTTGAAATGGAATCTTTGTTTGCCAAATATAGCAATTTTTGTTTTGGGCCTATTTTTACTTTGGTTGCTATTTGCGGCTTCATTATTGCACTTTCTGGAACTTTGTTCTTGGATTTGGGGAAATAATAAGATTACAAAGTTTTGGAGAAAAGCTGTAAAGGTCAAGTGTCCCCGTTTGCTAGATATAGAAATGTTGACTTTTGGGTTGACTAGCTTATTACAAGGGATAGAATTTGAATTTGGAAGTTTTGAAGGCACGTGCCCCCCCCATTTTTGAACATGAGAATTCCGATTTTGGAAGAATATTGCCAAGAATATTCTTTTTTTGGGTCCACTTGAAAGGATTGAAGACTAGAACGAATGGGGATGAGGGTTTTTGAGGTTTACTAATTATAGAATTTTTGTGTAGACCAAGTCGTAGATAATGATGTTGTGATTCCAAAATGGTATTACACTTGAAAATTGGCCGCTTTATGGATGAGATATGAATGGATGAAGTCTAGATTTGATAAGGTTTTTGGAACTTCATCCATCTATATCTCATGCATAAAGAAGGGCGTTTAGGGGTGCCATATCATTTCAGAAAGCTATCTTTACCCTCTACATGAATCTAAAGTTAGATTGTTTAAAAATAGCCGTATAGAAAAGTGATCCAAAGAGTGAGCTTTTTTATACGACTATTTTTAAAAAATCTAACTTTAGATTCATGTAGAGGGTAAAGATAGCTTTCCAACCTGATATCACACGTCCAAATTGGACATAGTGTGGATGAGATATGGCCAGATGAAGTATGAAAAATGTCCAAGATTTCATACTTCATCCGCGTATATCTCATCCATAAAGATTCTGATTCATAAGTGCCATAGCATTTTGGAAATCTATTTAGAGTACCTATTACTATCTAAAGTTAGATTACCTAAAAATAGCCGTATAGAAAAGTAACTCAAAAAATGAGCTTTTTTATATGACTATTTTTAGAAAATCTAAATTTAGATTGATGTAGAGGGTAAAGATAGCTTTTCAACGTGATATCACATGTTCAAATTGGACATAGTGTGGATGAGATATGACCGGATGAAGTATGAAAAATGACCAAGATTCCGTACTTCATCCGCGTATACCTCATCCATAAAGATTCCGATTCATAAGTGCCATATCATTTTGGATAGCTATTCAGAGTACCTATCACTATCTAAAGTTAGATTATCTAAAAATATCCATATAGAAAAGTGACCCAAAGAGTGAGCTTTTTTATACGACTACACAATAGAAATTTTTCAGAATTTCTAATTTAATTATTCATTCATTCACTTTTAAAAATATACCCAATTTTTTATTATATTAAAGACAATTAGACATTAATGCATAATTTAGTGACAAATATATGATACTCCATGATTTAGTGCATGTCATCAATTTGCATTATTGGCCAATTGATGAATTCTTTTCGCCGTCCAGGTCTAAGCTTGTATTTTGACAATTTGCCAAAATGTCTTCATTTCTTTAATTCAGGTTTGATTTGACTCAAGGCAATTTGCTACAGCATCTCACCAACTACACCAACTCATATTGGACAATTAGTCTAAGTCTATTGAATCACTTAGGCAAATTGCTAAAAGATCTCTCTCAGTTTATCATGAATCTAACAATTTGATTTACAATTGAATTTTAATGCAATTTGACTAGAAGCACATTGAACAATTCCATTACATACAGACAACTTGACTCACACACATTACATACACCTGATAACATGAACAATTGCCATGTCAATTTGCTAAAGTTCAATGGTTGATTTTACATACATAATCACAATTTCACAACACTTAGAACGCACATAACAAATAACAAATTGCTGAATCATTCACAAAATTAATTATTTTCAATCACTAGATTAAGGTAACACACAATTAAATTCCACAATTAAATTCAAAGACAATTTATTCTAGTAGCTAGCCCAATCACAAGTATATAGCAAGACAAATTATTCAAATAACACACACAAACAAATCCAATCACTGGATTAAAAAGAACATATACAATAAAGAACCTCGTGCAAATAAAGTCAAATTGCTTGAAGAGCTAGCCCAATCACAGGTACACAACAAGAAATTATACACAAACAATTTGCTAAAAGTATATATATAGAATTGAAGAAATTCAGTGGTACATAAAAGCACAACAAATAGACCTGCTGTAAAGACTAAGTGTGTTGTACAAGAGTGAATGGCAAATTGACTAAGTGTATCACTAGGTTGAAAGACAACTCTTCATGAGAAAAAATGCTAAGTCAATTTGCCTTGCTTCATATCTTTAAACATTATGTCTTTTTGGATCCAAGATGACAAATAGCTTCTAATTCCTTTTAAATGTAAACTTGACCTACCAAATTGCCTCTATTTTCACTACATAAGGCAATTAGCAAAAATCAAAATTTTTAGGCTACTAACAACGATGTTTTAAAAATTAAAAAATCTTAAGAAAAAATGAAATGAAAAGTTGTACAGTGGGATCCCAATCAAAATGGTATTATGGGATCCGAAGTGAAAACAATTTCAGCTCTGCCAACTTTGAAAGCCTCTCGAGAGCTCAAAAATTGATATTTTACTATAAATATTTTTGTAAAACATCATCTATAAGTTAATAATATGCATGCCAAATTTCAAATCCAAAAGACTTACACAAAAAAAGATATTCTAAATTTACCAACATGTATAGCTCTAAGAAACATTTCACTACTGTCAACTTTGACACCCTCCCAAGGATTAAATTTTTTTTTTGCCATGATATTTTTGGCTTGAAATAATCTCTATATTTTTAATATGTGTGAAAAATTTCAAGATAAGAAAAAAGATAATTGAAATCTCCCAACATGTATAGTTTTGAGAAAATTTTCACAATTGCCAACTTTGACACCCTCCCAAGGGCTAAAAAAATTGGTTTCTTACCATGAATTTTTTTGGTGATCATTTGTGTGTTGCTAACATGTGTTCCAAATTTCAAGTTCAAATGAATTACCAAAAGAAAGATATCCAAAATCTCTCAACATGTGTAGTTGTGAAGAGGAGTTTTTGAGCCCTTAGTATAGTGTTATTTTGTAGAGCAAAGTTTGACACGGATGTTAAAATTCAACCTCACAACTACATATGTTGAGAGATTTTGAATATCTATTTTTAGGAAAGTTTTTTTAACTTGAAATTTGGAACATATATTATCAACATAGAGGATCTTATGCAATAAAATTCATGTTAAATAGACAAATTTTCAATCCTTGGGAAGGGGTCAAAGTTGGCCATAGTGAAAATTTTCTCACAACTACATGTTGGGAGATTTTGTATATCTTTTATTTGGTAATTTATTTGAATTTGAAATTTGGAACACATGTTATCAACACAAAAATGACTTTACAAAAAAAATTCATGGTTAGAAACCAATTTTTTAGCCCTTGGGAGGGTGTCAAAGTTGGCAATTGCGAAAAAATTCTCAAAACTATACATGTTGGGAGATTTCAAATATCATTTTTTAAATTAATTTTTTACCTTGAAATTTTTTATGCATATTAAGAATTTATTTTTTATTTTTTTCCAAAAATTTCATGCCTAAAAAAAACACTTAATCCTTAGGAGGGTGTTTAAGTTGAAATTAGTGAAATGTTTCTCACCACTACATATGTTAGTAGATTTTTAATATCTTTTTTGTGTAAATCTTTTGGCCTTGAAATTTTGCATGAATATTATTTTCCTATAGATGATGTTGTAAACAAATTTATGGTAAAACATCAATTTTTGAGCTCTTGGGAGGTAGCCAAAGTTAGCAGAGCTGAAATTGTTTTCATTGCGGATCCTAAAACGCCATTTTGATTGGGACCCCATTGTACATTGGAACATAAAAAGTAGTGCTCTATAATATGCAAATGCCTTGTGTAGGATCTTCTACACAAAATTGACACAAATTATATGGCGTTTAATTTTGTATCTAATTCCATAATTGTTGTTTTGTCAATAATCAAACACATACATAGGGATAGTTGAAACCAATATCTATAGTAGAAGATTGAAAGAAAGACTAAAGAACACATATAACTCACTATAATATACAAAAGTACTAAAAACTTCTTGTAAACAATTTAATGTGTCATATTTCTTTACAACAAACTTCTTCTTAGAGGATGCGTATTCACTTTTGTCCCTTCCTTGTATCATATTTGTGTTAGCTTTCTTTCAAAAAAAACACCAATGCTTTTGAAGATGCACAAAGGATTTATCTTTTGCACTTCTTTCCATTTTCTTTTTACAAAGACTAGTAAACGTGCTCATCTATAAATACACATTACTTTTCATGCAATTGCATTTTTTAATTTCAATTTCTTGTCTATTAATGAAATAGCAACCTTCATTTTCTAACCCACTTCCAAACCTTCTTTGATTAAGAATTATTATTGTTTTTCACACTATAGAAATGTGGACTTGGAACTTTTTAGTGTGAAGGCCAAAGTCTCAACTTTAAGTTCTAACTTGCTTCTTATATAATCTTTAATAGGAATTAAGTGCCTCCAAAATGGATCAAAGAATCTCATTCTATCTTAAAAGAATCTTCCAAAATGTAATTATGGAAGACCTAATATTCTTAATTCTAATTCATTTATAGTTTGATATTACTTAATTTCAAACAATCTTTTTTTCACATTTCAAAATCAATTTTTATTTTTAATTGTTAGCTTGACAATAGCTAGTAGTCATAGGACAGTTTTGAGAACATACCTAAAATGGCCTTCCAAAGGCCTCAAACCCCTCCTAATGTCCAATCCTTCATGGAACTTTAATTATAAAAGCTAATGAACAAACTTTGAAATCCAAGGAAGTGTAGGAAGTTAGAAATGATTGGCTTTCAACACACAAATACACACACACAAACAATCCATTATAAATATATTTTAAAGACGCATGTTCACAACAAATTTGCATAGATACTTGTAGTTGACCTTCTCAACCAACCTTGCAAGGTTCATGAATCTAAATGATCCCTAAATGTAATGAAACAACAAAAACAATTTTAGTGGTCAATGCATTTGGATTTAAGATTGAAAATAAGAATGAAGGAGACAATTCACTTAGAATTTTAAAGGAGCACAATTAACATGAGTACCAAGATTTGTCCTACTCCACATATAATGTGCAATTGGCTAATTTTTTGCTTTGATAAACATGATTTACCACAAACTCTATAATTTCTTTACTTTCACTTGCTTTGAAACAGTTGTCCAATGTCTTAATTTGAATTTTCTTGTGTCTTTGCAAAACACTCTATAGATGTGTTTACAATGATAGTAGTTTCGAGCTTTAATTATACAGAAGTCAAAAGTTACAAACCACCAATATACCGGTTGGACTCCTGAGATGGGCTGGCCCGTAAACGGGCACGCCAAAAACTGGTGTCGGAACCGGGGCCGGAACCAGGACCAGGGCCACCAGGATCGGAACAAGAGCCGTTGCAACGGTCGCGTGCTTCGCTGCCACCAACACTCGGAGTTCAGCTGAACTCTCAACGTCCTCTTTCTCCCGATCATTTCTCCCGATCATTTCTCCCGATGACATGACCCTTCCCATCATGCAATCACCCTGCCGTCACCATTGTCTAGAACAAATGTAGAACAAATGATAGATTGAAATTCGATTAACTGGGCCTGCTCCCACGGAATCGGTAGATTTCCAGCCGCTTTTCATTGGAATAGTGGCAGAGATTTCGCAGGTTCAGAGTCACAATTCATGAATTGGCGAATTCGTTCCGCATTCATGATCCGGGAAGCTCAGAGTTTGTAAAATTGCAGAATTTCGGTTGGGGCTATGGAGCCCACGGAGCTGAAGCTGAAAGGGCCGACGGAGACAACTACGGGGAGCGAGGAGGTCGTCTTGCCGGCGAGGCCCGCCGTGGTGGAAGCAGCTACAGCAGTTGCTAACGAGCCCAGAGGAATGAAGCGCAGTCGCCGCGACCGAGGCTCATCCGCCAAGGAGCGCATTAGCAAGATGCCAGCCTGCGTTCCGGGCAAGCGAAGCTCTATCTACAGGGGCGTCACGCGCCATCGCTGGACGGGGCGCTACGAGGCGCACTTGTGGGACAAGAGTACATGGAACGAAGCGCAGAACAAGAAAGGGAAGCAAGTCTACTTGGGAGCTTACGACGATGAGGAAGCAGCTGCGAGAGCTTACGACCTCGCCGCTCTGAAGTACTGGGGTCCGGGGACTTTGATCAATTTCCCAGTGACGGATTATGCTCGCGACGTGGAGGAGATGCAGTCAGTGTCGCGGGAAGAGTATTTGGCCTCCTTGCGACGGAAAGGGAGTGGCTTCTCCCGCGGCGCGGCTAAGTTCAAGGGGATGACGCGACACCCGTCCTTGGGAAGATGGGAGGCTCGTCTCGGTCAGGTGCTCGGAAATAAGTACTTGTATCTGGGAAATCCCAGTAGCAACTTGTCGCAGGAAGAAGCCGCTGCTGCCAGCTTCGACATTCAAGGTCTCGAGTACCGAAGTCTGAATTCCGTCTCCAATGTTGATCTCAGCAGGTGAGCACTGAATCCTCTCCGGCGAATTTCGACCTCTTTCCTTGAATCCAGGAAGCTCACCACCTGGGTTTGCAACGTTTTCAATGCGACATACTGGCAGAGTTTGAATGTGTGACAAGTTGGTTGCGGTCGTAATGGTGTGGCAAAAATGCAAGTCAATCTAAAATGTTCTCCTAGGGAGGGACGTAATGTAGAGGTTTCGGTGTAGCTGACAAATCTGCGTTCTATCCTTTTGGCCTCCTGTTTCAGGTACATCTCGTGGTTGCGACCGGAGCGATCACAGACAGCTTCAGCGCCGTCAGCGGCCACCCCAGCAGCACCTGCAGCTGCAACACCGTCAAAAATGAAAGAGGAGGAGGAAGGCGGTGCGAGTCCCACGTCGTGGGATGATGTGCCTTCCTTGCCCGACGATCAATCTCAGCCAAGTGAAGGTCATCAAGCTTGGCCAGGTCAAGCCAGCGAGCCCTACCAGCTTCCCTCTCTCGGAGTCGTTCATTCCAGTCTCCTCAAGAAAAGCTCCACCCCGTCAGCGCTCAGCCTGCTCTTGACCTCGTCCATTTTCAAGAGCATGCGAGAACGCTCCACTCATGCACCGGGTACGGACGTACACACGAAGTTTGATCCCGGGGTTGAGGTCGGAGCTCCATTTCTGCCTGGTCCGAGTACGAGTCACTTGTACGACGAGACCAGCAGCGAGATGTTTAGTCCTCACCTAAATGCGCAATACGAGATTGGCTTTCCCCCCAGCTATGGATCCTCTGCGCACGAAGGGGTTGAAGTCACTGCGGTTGGTTCTCAAGGTCCTCCGTTCTCACAGAGCCCTGCCTACTGGGATCCCTTTGCACCGCCTCTGACATCACAGCAGCTGACATCATGTTGAGATCACATGTTGCAGTTGGATGAAATGTGGTGTGGACCAGCAGATCAGCACTCTGGAGCTACAAATACATGCGTTAATCTGCAGACTTCAAACATGGCCAGAATGGCAGGATTTGTCGATAGCTTCGATGTAAGCTCTAGTCTTGGCCACATTAATCTGCTACAAGAGGCACTTGAGATCCCTTGTGGTGTGGCCTTCAGCTTCAGTGACGGAGTGCACAGTCCAAGCAATGTAACTGAAGAGGCTAATTGCAAGTTCACATCCTCATGACGACTCTGGCCGCCCTGATCAGCATCGTGAATCTGCATCACGACATATTCAGTTTGCAGCAATTTATTCACCAAGGCATTCAGGTCATGCAGATTTACCCTCAAGAGCCCACGAGGTGCATTTTCTGAAGGTTCAATGTCATTTCCCAATTCCTGAGTGAACGAGGGGTTGCGTGAAGGCACCTCGTGGTTAGCCGACGAGTATCGGTGCAAATTTTGATAGAGGTTGTAGATAGAGACATAGAGTGTAGTGACGCAAATCATATCTTTATTGCCATTCATTGCTGTCCTGTGAAGACCGCACTTGTTGATATATTCACTCATTAATTACAGTTCTAATGGTCCATTACACATACATTTTAACATTTGAGTCGCGTTACGGAGCTGCTTCCATGCTCAGTTTCTCGTTATGGATGTAAGGTTCACAGAATCCGCCCGAAATTCTTGGCAGAAATAGCCACGACTGTGAAAAACTTACTGTCCAGAAAATGTCGACTTTCAGCACATACAGCTTCTCCGGGCAAACCTACACCTAACTTACCGACCTCAGGTATGATCGGCACTATTATTCTTAAATCCAGGAGGGATAGATCTGGAACTGCTTCATGCTTTCATTGTGAAGACCTAGAAATGATAAACCACGTGAGATTGGTATATGAGATGCACATTCAGTAACAGTTGCTGAACAAAGACACCCCAAAAGATGATCTCTTTCCCATGGTCCCAGAACCTCGATCGTTACAAATTGGATTAACAGTGTTTAGGTCTTTTGTGCAACTACAGGGAAAATTAGGTCTCAACTACCCTCCATCATAGCTTTCGCGGCATCAATCAGAATAGGGCGAAACTCCTCGGATGCCCGACCGAGCACGGTGTACTCCTCCTTGTCTTGAGCATCGACATCAGCGTCATGGCGCACCAAAAGAAGTGCCACACGACGGTTATCGCAAATGACCGCATGCATCAGCGGTGTCTGCCCCGTGCGGTCTGTGGCTTCGACATCCGCTCCCGCCTCCAACAGCAATTCACACATCTCCGCATGCCCTGCGCTGGCGGCCCGATGTAACGGCGTGCATCCCACGCCATCCTTCTTGTTGATCTTGGCGCCGCTCTTAATGAGAAGATTTGCGATCTCGCCGTGATTCTTGCTCGCGGCGTAATGCAGAGCCGTTCGTCCTCCGTTGTTCCCTGCTCCCACGTCCGCGCCAAGCGCCAGCAAAACCTCCACAACCGCCTCCCGCCCGCCGCTCACCGCAGAATGCAGCGGCGTCCAGCCTTCCTCATCGCTCACATTCACCAAAACCTTGGTATCACTCGCGCCCTCCGCGATCGCCTTCACCACTTCCACATGCCCGTTCGCAGCGGCGACGTGAAGAAGCGTCCGCTCGTCCTCGTTGCGCAGCAGACGCGACTTCTTCAAATCCTCCTCCGAGAGCTTCTCAATTAACTCCAAGTTCCCTTTCCCCGCAGCCTCAAACAGAGCGTCCGCATCAACTGCTGCTGACCCCAATCCCACCATAGCCTCCATCGTCCACCAAATTGCCTACTACAACTCTCCCTCTTTCTCTCTCTCTCCACCCTATTGCAAGGATTTCTGTGCAATTGTCATCCTAACCCTAATTCCCAGAAACTCCCAACCCCGTCATCGCTTTCAGTCATCGATTTCAGGAAATCAGGCGCAACATCCTCACCAATTTCAGTCTCAAAATAAAACCGCAACAATACAAGTAACAAAACAGAACACTGTCGAGGCCCCTCTGCGATAAGAGTTTGCGGATACTTTAGTGCACTTTTTGAACTTGAGCATGCACAGTGGAACACGGAACACCAGCCCTGCAACGGCAAATGGCGTGCCGAGCCTGCAACCGGCCCCCGCTCCACTTTGAACCTCAAATTTTGTTTCATAGTCATAGTGAGTTTGATACTTTTTAGCACATTTTTTTTCTTTCTTGGAAAAATGCAAAGCAGGTAAGTGTATTGGTAACACTCTAGTCAATTTTTTTGTGCTTTATTGTGCGATGAAGGAATCTTTTATAGAAAATTTGAAAGGTCAAAACTTAGAGGCACACACTTTGATTGTATAGAATTTTTTTTAGAATTTCTGCCAAGATATTAGAAGATAATGATGGCTTGAAGTTAGGAAGAAATGTATTTTTTGAAACTGGCAAAACAAAGAGAACCTCTAAATTATCAAGTCTATTTTTTCAGTCACTATCCACTAGAAGAAAAAAAAATTGTGTACAACTAAAAACAAGAAAAAAAAATTTGAAAAAGTTTAAGTGAAGGATCTTGTACACTTATGGTAAGACATTAACCCCTAATGGTTTTTGACCATGTTTACACCCAAAACGCTCCTAAACTATGATTTTCTAATACAAGTGCAAAATTTTAGAAAAACAATAACATTTTTTGACACATATAACCATAGGATCTTGTTGTAAGATTGTTTGAAAAGATGTGGAAATTCATTTTAGAAATTTTCACTATGTATATTGTAAGATATTAATGTTGAACTTGACAAAAACCCTTTTTTTATCCCTAAAAAAATCTAGGTAGTTGTACCTCATAAGGTCACATTTGCATTAAGAAAATTCAAAATGGTGGTTACTCTTTAAATTAATTTTTCAATGCAAGTTGGCTATGTGCCTATATGTTCAAAAAATTTCAAATCATTTGGAATTGTACAACATATATTGAAAAAATAGTAAGTAGAAAAAGTAGAAAATTATTTAAAATACTAAATTGTGAACAATTTATTTATGAAAATAAAAAATGAAAATCCAATGATAGTAATTTATTAATAAACAATCTTCATCCAATGTTTTAATTGATTTTCAAAAATATTAAAAATTGAATTAAATAAAGGATTTCAATTTTTTTTGTAGAGTAGAGATTGTTTGACTATCCACAAACTACCCCAAAATAAAACTCCTCATAGCATTCATCTCACTAATCAAAATGGAATGATTCAAAACTTTCTACATAGATATAAATTTTATAAGCCAATTTCAAGTTTAGTTTTTTTCAAAGAGTGATTTTTTAAGAAGTTTTTTGACTTGTCCAAGCTACCCACAAATCAAAGAAAATTACATAGCATGCAATAACTTTTCAACAATGTAGTCAAAAGTTATGGAAAAAAAGTCTAGTATGGTGGCTCTTCATTGGATTCATTCTTCAAGGCAAGTTGGCTATATGCTAGAAAAATTTACTAATAGATCATTTGGAATTATGCAATATAAAGGAAAAAATAGTAGATAGAAAGAAGTAGAGAATGGTTCAAAATACTAAATTGTTAAGAATTTGATTGCAGAACTAAAAATGCATATTCCAATAATTGTAATGTTGTATAGAACTATCTACATCCTATAATTTTATTTTTTCAAAATATATTGAAAATTGAGTTAAATAAAGGACTTCAAAGTTTATCATGAAGTAGAGAATCTATAGCCACTTGTAAACTAAAACTCCTCATAACTTTCATTTCATTAATTCAAAATTAAATTAAATGATTGAAGGTTTTTTACGTACATAAAAATCTATAAAACCAATTTTAAAGATTTTTTTAAGAATTTATTTGAACTACTTGCCTTGCCCTATTGAACAATGATAAGTACATATTGTACATTAACTTTTTAACCAACAAAAGCTGATTGGAGAAGAAGCTCATCATACTAAAATGTTGGTGGGAGGTCGAGAGCTCTTTTAATCTCATCCTTACAACAAAGTTTATACAACATATTCTTTAATTTAACAATTTAGATGTCCCAAATGCATGAATAAACTATAAGCCATGTTTTCAAATCAAGGTGTAAGAAAATTGGGTTTGATGTCAATTACAATACGGATAACTATTATAACATCCAATGTAGCAATGTGTATTTTTATGTTTGGACTAATGTTCGCCATAACATCTTGATGTTATGGCAGACATTAGTCCAAACATAAAAATACGCATTGCTACATTGAATGTCACGTAAAATCCATCATCTAAAACACAAGTTTCTTATAGTGTAAAGGCAATAAATTTCACAAACATGACTTAGATACCAAGATAATATGAATTGTCTCCTTCAAAATCTTTAGTCCATCTTGCACTATTGCTTTTGAAAATTTACATAGAATTACAGTTTAGAACTTGTAGTATTAGAGCCCATCTCTTAAAGCTTGAACTAGTCAATGAGTTTATAGTTTCTTTCTAGGACCTTTGCATATTGTGTCCATCAACAATACAATGTCAATTACCACTAGGAAATTGTAGCCATAAATGAAACTCTATGAACCAACCAATGGACATAATTAATACCCGGGGAGATAACTCCTTGTAATTTTAGGCATACATGTGCGTGAACAAGGTATTTAACATGGGGCTATTTACCTTCATTATAGTAATTAAAATGATCCTATTTTTACATATAAAGATACCAAGCGCATATTTTTAATACCCTATGATTTTTTATAAATTCATTCATATGGTTTTTATAGTTGGGCTATCTTATATACAAATTTTACATGTCTAATTTTTTTATACCTATATACAATACAAACTACAGAACTAGTATCTTACATGTACATTTAAAAAAAAATATATGCACTACTTGTATTGTAATACAATTTCAAATGACAAATAAAAGTGTGAAATGAAACATTAGTTTTAAATATTTCTAAATTCTATACCATGTATCTTAAAGAATCTAATATGCTGAATAACAAACATCACAAAAACATTAAATATAGTTATGATGCTGAAACTAAAAAAAAACAATACTAGAAATGAAACAATGAACAACAATGAGAAATTAACATTCCAAGAAAAGCACCTCCAAGGCTCCAATCTACACTACACCTTTGATGTTGCCTATAGGAATATCAATAAGAAATAATCCATCTCTTCTCTAAAATAAGCTCCCTATGGAGCTTCATTAAGCTGCCATCTCCTTCATCCCCAAATGAAGTGACTACCTATAATTTGTACCTTGGTAATCATAACACAACCAACACATATAAACAACAACTAGCAGCATACTAATTCATCACACTTTTTTTTGCCTAATTTTAGTAATATTGTAAATACTCAACTCTATAAACAATGAGCATTCTAAAACTCTAAACTGAAATTTTTGTTAATTACATGATAACTTACATTAAAACCTTAGCTTAACAAAATAATTTATCTAAAACTATACACCTATTGTAGACACAACATTCTATAATGTTTACCATAAAACTTTAATTCTACTTATTGAGCATGACAAAATAATTAATAACATAATAATTAAATAAAATAGCAATTGTAAGTTCTCCAATTTTTAACTTATCTTAAACTTGTGACTCTTTCATCCATTCTCAGGAATCATACTTTCAACAAATACATTATATGTTAACCTTAGATATAAAATAAAAATACATTACATAGAATTCATTTTTGTGCAACAACAAAATCATTCAAAGAGGCAGCATCTTCTTCATCTAATGAAATTTTTTTAGAATTTGCATTATATGTTAAAGTCACAGTTGCTATTATAGAATCAACATCTATCCATTTGTGGTCTGAATGGTCATACTTAAATTTCAAATGCCCAGGGGCCTTGCTGAACCAATTAAGTAGTACCATAGCAGAGGGTGAAGAAATACCTTTCTTGGTGGATCTAATAGGTCTATTCATGAGGTCAATGGGCTGTCTAGACAAGCCCCACTTTGTTCCAACTCTTCTTCTCATTTTTTGAACCCGTCCAACCCACCAAGTTCCTTCATCCACACCTTGTAGTATATTACAAGGTGCTCCATTTCGTGCACATTGCCCCCTTTTCCTTTTCAAAGCAAACTTTACAGCAGAGGATTTTGTTAATGTACTTCGTTGTAAGAAAAAAACACCACAGTCAGAACCAAGTCCCAATAGACATGTATTAGTAGAAGCAGCAGCTGAAATGTAATCTTCACTATTATTAAAATAAATTGAATTACGTACCCTTGTCAACCTATCCTTGGAAAGAAAAGGATTTCCATTCAGTTGTGACACTAAAGTAGACTTAAATATTTGACAACCTCCAAATTCAACTACAGGCACAATTTGGTTTGGGGTAACCATTGTAGACACTTTTGGTTCTTCAAAGTCCAACATTTCATTGAAAATATCACGAGTCTCATCTTCAAGTAATGCTAGAGAATCAAGACCATCATCTACAAGCTCATCTTCTAAAACATCTTCAATAACAAAGTTTAGGTTAGAATTCCCACCAAGATCTTCATGATCTATTATAGGTGGCACTTGCAAAGCCTCCCGGAGGACCTCTGAATCACCATCTTCACCTGCAATAAGTGATTTGCTTGGCACAAAAGCTAAGTGTCTACTGTCAGCTTTCTCAAACTTCCATGGAGTATGAAACCATTCTTTCTTCCTAGCTACACTTGAAGGGGCCATATTCAGTATTCTCAAGAGTTTTTGGGCTTCTCTAAAGCCCTCTTGCAATGCTTGGATGACTTGTTCATCTCCACTAATGAGACTATAATCACCCAAGTCACAAAAAGTTTCACCATCCTCTAAAGGGTGCAACTTTGCCCACACATTCTCCATCTTGTTATGCATCCGCCCAAACTTTAATCCATTGTTACCATATTCAATACCTACCATCTGATTCAAGGTATTTGCACACCCCACCAACTCATGAAATCATAAGCCCTCTCTAGCCCTACCATGCCACCAATTTTAGAAAAAAAGATTTCACAAGAATCACTACCTGTAAGATGGAGAGGGACAACCAAATGAGGATACTTGTCCCTAAAGTGAGTTACTAACAAAACCACAAAATGACATGAAAGCTGCACATCAATAAAACATTGTTGAGATACAAAATTCTCAGATGCATTAGGTTTTTGAAAATTACCAAATATTGAATGGTCACCATGTTGGAGCCAAAGCTTCCAAAGGCGGAAAAAAAAAAAGACTTTTGCAGCAAGAACCAACCTAGATCTCAAATCAAGTACAGGAGAAGCAAATATATCTATGTAATCTGCACACACTTCTAAATACATCTCTGTATCCAAAGTGCGTTCTAAATGAACATCAGGTGCTGTTCTCAACCTAGCTAAACACTTTTGGGTCTTTCTCTAGCATATTCGTTGGGCAGATGCCCAATTTTGTCTATCCTTCCTATCTATATCTTCAATCTTCAGCCCATGTTCATCAAATGTAAATTTGTTATAAACAAGACCTAAATGCTGAAGACAAGCAACATCACCACCTAGTTGGAGGACTCTTACCGAAGAATCCATTGGATTAACTAACTTCTTCCCATTGTGGATGTAGTCTTGGTCATGGAGACCAAATGCATCACCTATATCATTCAATCCTGCTGTCAGCAGCCAACCATCCCAATTCACCTTCAATCGTACTCCAGTTGTAACTTTATAATCCTCCAACATCAGCTGCCGCCTTCTTGAATCACCATCACTTGCATGGCCTACAATTGGTCCAACTAATTCCTTGCACTCTTATCCCACATTTGGTCAATCAAACCCCATTGTTTTCGAACCCATGAGGAGTCAAAACAATTACATGTATTGTAAACCACCAAAACAAGTCGTGGCAATTTGTCGTGCAGTGGATTCACCATAATTACCCTGGCAAATCCTCCCACCTTGTAAGTACGAAAACTTTCAACGATCTTATTATATCCAACCTCTCCAACCCCTACAGTAGGCTTAAATGTAGATACACAAACATGATCTGCTATAATCCCACAAAATCCAGCCAAAGTATCCCACTTTTGCTCCCATGCTACCCTAGATTTAACCTTTGTTTCATCTTCTGCTAAAATAACAGGTACTGCCCCTACAATCCCATGAAGTTCTTTGGCATTTTTATATATTTGTGCCACTGAGGCAAAAATCTTAGCATGTTCTCCAGGAATGAATTGTACACCTTTCTTATTTTCATTTTTTACTGTATTAAATGTTAGACCAGAGAAATTCAATGAGAATAGATCACACATTCTCCTCCCTCCATATATTTTCATAGCTTGACCAAAACACTTAGTGTTGCTTGAAAACCTATATCCTTGTTTACCCTTATTTAAGTTAGATGCAACATCCCTCATGAAATCCCAAAGAGCAGGCTTTCCCCCAAATGCCCCTGACCTATGAGCAGAAATGATGTCATTACAAAATTTTACCAAATTATGTTGCCTAGAGGATTCTTTTGCAACTTCTTTTAATGTAGGCCTTTTAACTCTCAACTGTACAATATGTGCTTTTGCAGCCCAATGATACATTCTTTCAAGCCTCAATTTCTTTGTAATTATTCTACTATGACTTGACAACTCATTCATTTGCAAATACCCCAATCTAAATCCATTTTGTGTACTTCTAGTACCTCTCTTCTCTAAGGCTCTGTCCTCCCTTACTACACGCATTCTGAAATCTTTTTCTTGCCAAATTTGGCTACAAAAACTACAAGAATAATCAGGGAAGGAATTACCAGATGTACTAAATCGAATACATTTTTTATGCCTAAATGCACCATTGACATTGACAGATTTATTATCTACTTGAAATGATTGACAAAGATGGGGTTCAGCATACGAATTGACACCAACATGTGAATCATTAAGCAAACCGTCTATAACATATGTTTTACCAGCATAAACACATGTAGGTCTTCTAAACCCCCAACACATTAATCCAAGCAAATGAGACCTATTCAACAAAGGAGATTCACCTTCCTGGCTTCTGTCTCCACCACTTCTGAACCAAGCATGCAAATCCTTCTGGTTTGAATTGACCACAACACTTGACTTTCCAGCTGGCCTTCCTTTCTTACTAGTGGTCAATGCTGGACGTGTATTCTTGGCACAATGAGCATCTTCTAATGCTTTTTCATGCTTTGTCCCACCAAGATGATTCTTGAGGTTAGCTTCAAGGGTTTTTTTTGGAGGACACAACTGAAAAAAATCCCCACAGTAAGTGCACTTCACCTTAAACCAGAAGCTCTTAACCTCAGCACAATCAAGGTCCCCAACCACCACAAAAGGAATAGGATCAGAGGAAACACCTTGATTAATACCATCTACAGTTCTGACACCTTCATCTATCAAAACTTTGTGATCAGCTGCAGTCAATATGACTATTTTCCCTTTTGGTGCAGCAGACTGAGGGTGATTACAAAAGTCTACACCCTTCCTTCTACACCAACTACGTATGTGTCCATTTGACATTAGATGGCTTTTTCGAAAATTTGAAAACAAATTTGAAGCAGTGACTTTTGTATGACCACCACTTCCACCTCCAATATCCTTACAACATTCTTCACAAAAAACTTTCAAAATTCCTACCCCATCTTGATTCCAAGACTTCAAGGACCAATTGTGGTCTTCAAGGGAAATCTCCTTCAGTTCATTCCTCAATTTCTCCTCCCCTTTGAAATAGAATTCCATAACCTCTTTTGAAATTAATATTGACTTTAGTAAAGATCTTGATTATGATGAACTGACCCTAGAGCAAGCTGCTGGATTTATTGGAATATCCTCACCCACAACATCTTGAAAGACAACATCTTCAACTTTTGTAGCCTCAGATGGAGCCAATTCAGAGACAAAAGACTCACCACCTATGCGCTGACGCTTACAAGCATCAACAACCTCAGACTCCATAGGAATGATGTACATCTCTGGCAAGATGATGTTCAACTTCTCAAGCTTCACATTTATCTTAACTTTGTCTTCCACATCCCAAAACAAGAATGGCCAATCCACCACACTTGCATCTTCCAATCTGATCCGAAGATTGGCATAGGACTCCCCTTCCTTTGCATTAATTGGGCCAATCTTCTCTGGATCACTCCATTCATGCTCCAAAGAAAAGAATTTAACTTTGAATGACATCTTGCACCCTAAACCATAATCACCAACAATTACAAACATTCAGTATACCCTAAACTAGGCAATCATTCACATATGCAATAGATAAAAAAACAAAAACTAAAGTGTATCCAAAACAATCAACTTCAAGGTGTAGCAAAAATTGACCTTGAACTATTAGAAAATTGGGTCCAAAGTCTGAAGTGCCTTTGATTTGCAAGATTTTTAACCCTGCATTTCACAAAAGTAAAAAAACATGAAAATCATGTTAACCACTCATACACCATGGTAATCTATCACAAATTTCAGGCCCATTTATATGACTTGGAAGTCAATTTGCAAAGCCACTATTTAGATTGTAGAATGCAAAAATAACTTCTAACAACTTTGTAGAGTTAATTTCAGATCTACCATTTTACAATTTACAAAGAATAATACTTCAAGTAAAAATTTAAAGCCTATATAATACAACAAGTATTAGAACTAAACCCACAAAACTTCCTTTAAAGAGAAATGTCTTAGAATTTTTGGGAAAGTAAAAATTGATGACAATATTCATAGCTTGATGTCAATTCCTCTTGTGAACAATTCTGAGCAAGACACCATCCAACTATTTCATTTCCATGAAGAAGGAATATTTGCTCTAAGCATTTCTAGTCAAAAATCTTAAGTTTAGAATTGAACATGGCTAAATTAGCCACATTAGCAACATTAAAATTATCAAAACATTACCTCCATGAGCTGTGGGCTGAAATTGGGGCTGAAACTCAGCTTATAAAGCTACATCCAAGCTCTTGTATGCAAAATTGATGACAAATCTGACCCAAAAAACAAGGTGAGCAAAGACCCAAACTACAAACTACTTATCTACTAAAAGAATTTGGTACACTAGTCCCTCATGACACCTAAGCTTCATTTACTAAGCTAAAGGAAAAACCTACAAATTCATTTAAAATCTGGTGAATGATAGCACCATTACTAGCTACAAAAACATTGCCACAAGATCATTGGCACCATCTCTCCTAAAACCAAACCAAAATTCCCTTTAAAACTTCAAAATTAGAAGACCAAGCAGAAGATGCCATTCAACATTGAATAATCAATTAGAAGTCAAATTGATAATAAAAAGAAAAATTATTCTACATAAATACATTGCCATTACCACAATTCTTTCATGAACATGATAAATAATAAAGAAGTTATAAATAGAATCACTCTACCACAAAAATGTAATGCTTGCAATTATGAAGACACTCAAATTTTACTTTTTATAACCATTAAACAACTTCAAAACAACAAAGGAAGATGATATGAATTGCTGAAAAGGCAAAGGTCTTTCATTGCATGCATTGTTATACTCAAAGTAGTACCTAAAACCCTAAACCCTAAACCCTAAACCCTAGATAAGTAGACACTAGATATTGCTCCAGATTGAGGTTCTTGAGGTTGACAAAATTGCTGAAGTTTCTCATTCCAGCTGCAATAACCAAATTATTACCACAAAAATTTAGTGTAGTTAGGTTTAATAATCTTAGATCATGAGCACAAAAACTCAGTCAAAAATGGAAAAGTTCTAACTCAGAATTAGTGAACTCTCCTAAATGACCTTCCATTACTTTCAAAAAGAATAAACATGTAGAATGGTAAGAAACAAGTAGCATGAATCATACCTGACAACACACAAAGTCCCACATCTGAGATGTACTTGCAAGAATTTTAGATCAAAGACTCTAGGTTGGTACTCCAACTGCAAATTAGAGAATGAAATTATCAATTAAGAAAAACAAAAACAAAACAATCATCCTAGAAACAGATTGTGTGAATAGGATTGCAACTCCTTATCAAGTTGTGGTAAAGAACAATTCAATCTCTCTATGATGATTAGAAGTACTCTAAATGAACTATTTTGACATAAAACACTTTTCACCAAGTTTGGCACTGACTCAACCATCTACAAGAGCAAGATAAGTATGAACCATTTCATTCAATAACTGAAGGTGTAGCAACATGTGTGTTAAAGAAAGAAGTCATTGGAAGATCAAGGCATTTTCATCTTCTTTGAACTCAGAAAAAGGCCCAAGGTGATAGTAGCTCAAATATGGAAATTCCCATAACAAACAATGACACAATTGTTTCTAATCTCTTTCAATGTATCAATACTTAAAAAAAAGAATTCTTAACATGCCATCACACTCTTCATAGAGCAAACCAAACAATCCATAAGGTAGCCTTCATAGAATCAAAATTTTACCTCATGAACCCTAGTTCAATGAGAAATCCAAACTCAAAGCAATCTTAAAGTAGAGATAAATGCCAAAAATCAATTTATAAAATCAACTAGACAAACTAACCTAAAAGAAAATACAAGGGACCAAAGTACTCCAACCCATCTTGTGAAAAAACTCTAAATTAACCAAGTTCTTGTCACAATTCAGAAAACAGTCTTCAAGTGAGATTCATACATCAGCACCTTAATTAGGTGAATCACAATTCCCTCAATAGAGAATTGAAGCAACTATATAAAAATTAATCACTAAGTCTGAAATGGGAAATCCCACTAAAGGACTTCAAAAAGCCACAAATGCATATGAGACAAACCTCTAACTATTTACTGCAAACTTGCTCAATGGAAGTAAGCTTCCTTATTTTTCTTCTGTTCTTTGGTCTTCACCAAAGTCTGCATAACAAGGAAATCGATCTCAACACTAAGAAATGATGGTCAACACTTGAGTGATTGAAAGCCTAACCACTTTGCTGCAAAACCAATGTCATGATTTGAACAGTGAGCAACCAACACATGCAAACTTACAGAGTGCCAACAACAAGCAATAAATCAATAAGTGATGGTGTTGCCACTGCTGGAATTGCAAGTAAAACACCACCACTGAACACAATAAGAATCTCATTGTTAATCATGTATAAAATTCTCTAAAGTCATTCATGACCAAAATTCATAAACAATGTCAACCTACCCCTAGGAGAAATCACTCTTGGCTTAGGCACAACCTTTTGGAAGCAAAATCTTCTGATCATTAGCAGCATTAACATATTCATAGAGTCATTATAAAATAAATTTTATTCAAGAGAAGTTTAGAAACAATTTCCATTTTGTTCATAAAGAACACAATCATATAACAGAGTTCCCAGGAGTTCCCATTGATTCATTCAATTCTTAAGTTAATAAAAATTAGGGCAAATGCTTTGCATACAATATTTATTCATCATCAGTTTTAAGGGAGAGGCAACGTACATCTTCAATAGCTTGCTAGGCGGACCTCCAATGACCTTGGCAACTCACAGTAGCAACCTCAGCTTCAGTTCTTCCAATTGAATTCAAAATGCAACAGAAACCATTAACTTTAGAGTCAAAAATTGCTCATTAAGCCATAAGAACAAGGGAATTTGTACACTACCTTCAAAACTCCCAAAAAATCATAAACATGATTGCTAAATCCTACACATGGAATGGTCTTAAATTGTAAACCAGACCTGATTAAGGAGCTCATTCTTGCTCTTGGAATGGAACTCATATACTTCAACCTTGGCTGCTGCACAACACACTAGAAAGTCAGGAACAGGTAACTCCACAGGAACAGAATTGGCTGATACCTTAAAGTGTTTATTATATATTTGACTTTTGATACGGTGATGTTTGAACTGATGGCTGGTTTGGATATCTGAGCATTAAATGCTTTAGTACAAATTTTTAAGTAGCACACTCCTAACTTGTGTTGTAAGTTTTATCTTCCATTGTGATTAAGATTACAAATTCGGGGCTCTAAACTTTTGGAAGAAACAAGCAAGATCAGGATCCTAAACTGCACCCACAACAGTTAATTTCATGAATTGGAAAGGTAAAAAAAGACAAAAAACAGTCACTTAATTTGTTCACCCATTGCACAAGAGATCTGCATGATAAGAGAGACAGGAATGGACATCGACAGATCAATACAATACACTAATCCAAATGCATTTCAAATTTTCTCCCTGAGAGATCACCTGCGTAAAATCTGGAGTTTTTGTTCTGATCGAACTCCTTCACCGATCCCTCCAGACTGCAATCTTCAAAGTGTCTTCACAGACTTGACTCAATCGTTGGGAGTTTCCGTTTTTATCGGATTCCCCCGATTACACTGTCCGAAATTTCAGTCTTCAGATGTTCCGAACTCTCCCCGAATTGTGCCGACTTCTCCCCGACCTCTCCCCGATTTATGTCGACCTGTCCCCGAACTTCGGCATCTGACCCCTCCCCCGGCTCCCCGACCTCTCCCCGAACTTCAGCGTCTCGCTGACCTCCCCGAACGCCTCTCCTCAAACTTTGGCACCTCACTGACCCCTCCTTGAACTTCGCGGACCCCTCCCCGAACTGCTGAAGAAACTTCGCGAACCCCCTCCTTCGAACTACACTGACTCCTCCCCGCGGCGTCGACTCCTCCCCCCGAACTCCTCCCCAAACTTTGCGGACTGCTCCTCTGAACTCCCGAAGAAGTTGTCCCGACCCCTTCCCCGAACTTCGGTGTCCTCCAGCTTCAGCGCCAACTCCTCCCCCGACCCCTTTCCCGAACTTCAGATACCCCCAGCTTCAACGCCGACTCCTCCCCCGACCCCTTTCCCGAACTTCAGATACCCCCAGCTTCAGCGCCGACTCCTTCCTCGACCCCTTTCCCGAACTTCGGCGTCCTCCAGCTTCAACGCCGACTCCTCCCCGACCCCTTTCCCAAACTTCGGCGTCCTCCAGCTTCAACACCGACTCCTCCCCCGACTCCTTTCCCGAACTTCGGCGTCGCTTCAGCTTCAGGGACTTGTCGCTCCAGCTTCAGCGGCAAAGGAACTTCCCCGGCCCGACAGTACCCTCAAAATTTTAAAAAGTGATCGACCACCAAAGCCAAAACTCATTGAAACCCTAGGCGCACAGAGCTACACACCACCAGACACCACCAAACAGAATCCTTAGTCCTCTCAAAACCCTAGCCTTTGCAATCTCAAACTCTCAAAACCACAAAAGAGAGTACGAAAAACCACAGTTTGAAACCCTAGCGAAAATGCATCAGAGGTGCGAGACGACAATTGCGATGGCCAGAACCAGCCCTAGCTGCACAGCCCCAAACCCTAGAATTATTTTTCAACGGGTATTCCCACAGTACCTCATTGAAAATTTACAGCTCATTTACAACGGTAGATTTTGAAGCTCAGATGCTGTCACATTGTTGGCATGTTAATGAAAAGATTGATATGTCCAGGTTAACATTATTTGACAGCTATAACAAATCTAAAAAAAATCTTTTGATTTATTAGATTAAGTAAGTTTTATCATTCACTTACAAAAATTTGTATACATTTATATTCATTGTACTACAAAAAATTCTTATGGACCTAATTTGTAAAGGCTAATTTATTAATAAAAAAATCCTACCAAATGATGTTTTTACATAGCCTAATTTATATATAATAGGCTGTGTGGCATTTCAAGGACCCTATAGTAGCCCTACATAATATATAAAATTTATCCCTTTTGAATTAAATGAACCCTATCTTTTAACTCACGTAGTTTTCTAAAAATCGCGAGTTATCTCCCCGGGAATTAATATTAGTCCAAATGTATTAAAAAATCACAAGTGTCATATTCTTCCACCAAAGGCTATGGGAAGCCAAGAAGTATTGAATAAACTAATACATTAGTTGTTTGAGCTAGTAGAGGCCAACAAAATGTTTAGCCATGCTTGCAATTTGTGTCTTGCAATATTGAACCTCTTTGGTACACTTGTCAAGCAATTTTCCATGCTTCTTTTCAAACTTTCAAATCTCTAGGAGGCAATCCTCAAATTCTTCATCATGCACTAGTTATGCCAAGAAAAACATTGCAAAACCATATAAGGTTTGATCAACACTTCAACTAGCTACAAAACCAAGTCACACAACATCTCTAACCCATAAAGATCACAACAAATAGCGTTAGATTTGAACTTACAGACATATTGTTTCTTATAATGCATAAGTTCTTGAACATCAAATATCATTGTTTATCAATTAGATAGCATATCCATTAATTGGATGTCCTTCAAAAAAGAATTTTTTTTCTATGAGGATCCTAATACACTCAAAGGTTCATCCTAACATTTTGATAAACATCCTTACATCTAGGCATGACAAAGCATTTAGAAAATCCTACTCCTCCTTTTATTCTTGAACCTTAAAAATAGGTCACTCTTGAATTCTAGTAATAAAGTAGAAATATGTGTGCTCTAGAAAAAAATACTTTAAAGTGTGGAAAGCTCTCAAGCAAAGCTTATTTAGCTTTACACATTTTACCAAAGCATGCCTAAAAGCATGAATTAAACTCTATTAATTGTTTAAGTCAATAGGGGCCAACAAAATGCCTAGCCATGCTTGCAAGACCAACCCTCTATTGTACACTTGTCAAGCAACTCTCTCTACTGCTTCTCAAACTTTCAAACCTCTAAGTCTAGGAAATCTTCAAATTCTTCAATATAGAGTAGCCAAGCCATCAAAAATCATTGCAAATCTGTACAAAGTTTACTATAAGAACCCCTTGTTTTATGTGATGTTTTCATCATTTTTTGTGATAGATTTAAGTAGACATCCAATGTAACAACTTGTACTTGTATGTCAATAATAATGTTTAATGTAGTTAACATTCAAATGTTACATTGGATGCTATTATTGACATAAAAATATAAGTTGTTCTATTGGATGTCTACTAAAATGTATGACAAAAAATAATATAAACATCACATAAAACATAGGTTTCTTATAGTGTCTCAAGTAGCTACAAAACCAAATCATGTGGTATTCCGAATTCACAAAGATTACAACAAATAATTTTAGATTTGAACTTGAACACATATTGTTTCTTTTGTTGCATAAATTCTTGAGCATCAAATATCATTGTCCATCAATTAGATGGCTTATCTATTGGTTAAATGGACTTCAAAAAGATTTTTTTTCCCATGAGGATTCGAATATTCCAATTGGAATATAACCATTTTCTTAAATCTATTTACTCTTTAGTTTTTTTTAGTTTATAGAAAATTACACCTACTTTGGGATAGGTTCATAGGCTAGAATGTTGGTCATTAGCATGGCTTCTTTATCCATTTTCATGGCTACAAGGTGAATGAGTATACATTGGAACGTGTTGAAAATCCAACCAATACATTGCAAAAAGTACGGGTGTTTCATCAACTCTATCATAGAAACCTAGACCTTAAAGGTACTCCTATCATCTTTTGGCATCTAGATGAAGTTTTCCTACCACTAGCACTGTCCCAAATGCAAAAGTGGATGAAACCATGTTACTACCTTCACTTTTACATAATTAGTTTGTTTGAAATAGAATAAAGTCATAGGAACTTGGTGGTCATGTTCTACCTTTGTGTTTTGGGAGACTTACAAGAAAAGGAGGCAAATGAATTGTCTTGTAAATAAGTATATGTGAACCATCACAACCTTTTGTCTTAGAAGAGTGTGACAAAGAAAAAACATTACTACATGAATTAAAGCCATATTGGAAGACATGGGAAATAAAGCCTAACCATGCAAATTTTGATTACAACACCCAAGCTTTGGTGATACTTTTCATACTTTGGGGGTTTGGAAATTTGGGTGTTCATGGCTACAATCAACAAATCTTTTTGCGCACCTATGAATTTGAAGCAGGAATAATGTTTGCATTGAAGAACTATATATTCCCTTTTAATTTAGAAAAGGCAATTATTCTCATATTAGATTTTGTTAATGACTCCATAGTGAGTACTCTTCTAAATTCAATGTAGTTGAAGGACTCATTAATAATTGGTGTCCCATCAGCAATCAATAGGGTACCTCTACTTCCGACCAAGGTTGGTATGGATTTCTATTTTCTCCTTGGTTTGTGTGTTTTTGTACTTTTTCAAGGTTTGGATCAATAAGTTTATGATACATAAGTGATAAAGAAAGTAAGAAGCAATGAGCAAGAAAATAGTTCTTGAATGATGTAAATTCAAGGATGACTTTAGATAATGGTCATGGGCAAAACCCAACTTTTACCTTTCAAAATTCATAGTAATTTCAATTCAAGAGATAAAATTACAAATTTTTTTGCAATCCCCATCATTTTTATCAATGCACCTCTAAAATATTTGCTTTGGCTTGCACTACCCTTGATCATGTTCAAATGTGCTTATTTAACTAGTTGTGGATCCTTCTACCATAGATTGAATAGAATAGTTAGGAGATGATTTAATCAGGAATATTTATTTAATCTGAATGTTTGAGTTTTAAACACAAACCAATTATAGTTTATTTTTTCAATCAAAATTGTAACTAAATCTTTGTTGTTCTTACTCTATCAATGACAACCAATCGGAGGTTGGAACAACAATTTTTTCTTGAAGTTCAATATTTTCAATAAATTAAATTTTCAAGAATAAATTTATAAGGAAATTTTTGCTTCAAAGTTCCAGTACCTATTGAAACATGTCTATTCACTCCTAAATTTTTTTTAAAAATATCACCTTAGCCAAGTTCCTACCTAAGTTGTAAAAGTCATCACTAGAACTTATATAATGATGGAGGCAATGGATACAAAACCATATATAATAAAGGCCTAGGAGCATCCAAAACACATTATTCCTAACCTCTAAATGCTCAAGGCCTTTTTAAAGTCAAAGCTTTGATGAATTATTCTTTTTTCTTCAAATGTTATAAGAAAATCTTAAATAGGATGTATTCAATATCACTTACATTGTTCATTTTATGGCTTTTGAGATAAAGGTATCCTTTGTTATACACCCAAATTAGCAATCCAAACACCTTAGAAACATATTTGTTAAGACAACTTGTTTTTGTGCATTTCATACTATAAACCAAGCACAAGTGGAATCATATTATTCTAATTAAAATTATAATTAGCATTCAAGTTGGTTATATGTGAAATTACCAAAAAAATTGGTAGGAAGTTAGGAACTAGCCATAGGCATCTAAAATATATCCTAAAATCATCCCCAAGTAAAGCTTGAACTAACTCTAATGCATGTAATAACATCAAATTAATTGGAGGTTGTACTTAGAGTGGATAGTGACTCACAAGGAGTTTTCCAAATAAATATATTAATTACTTAAAATAATACACGTGGCACTATCTGGTAGGCCATCAAAGTTTTCAAGGAAGTCTTCTCGTACCCTCCTACAATGATCCTTTCTCAGGCACTACACAAGTCTACCTACAATATGAAACTCACTTAGCTATCTTCTCTACAGTATGCTAGAGGTATAAACTGTGGCAGGTCATCTGTGCGGCCTGCTGCATTGACATTTCCAATGGCACTATCCGCCAACCACGCCAGCCAATCACTGTTGTCGTCGTCTATGACTATGACCTCGTCTGTCGTAGCAGGAGTGCGAAGACCGTCCCCGAGAGTCACATCTGGAAGACAATGAACAGTATTACTACTCATTGAATGGAAATGATACCACAGTCATAGAGGTCAGAGGCATATCTGGGACGTCATAGTCCATGTTTGTGCCTTCACGCACCTCGTCCAGCAGCGACGCCAATCTCTGTCGACCAAGATCAGCTAATCGCGCTCCTGGAGTGCTGTACTCAAAAAAAATCTGCGTGACCTCGTCCAGTGTTATTAACGACGGCTGAATCATGCACTTCCACAAAGCCGAGGCTCTGACATATTCCATTCCCCCTTGTCGCGCCAGCAACACCCAAGCGGCGGAGGGAATGAACTGGCCTGAGCGCAGCATGTGGAGAAGCACTGAGGGGAGAGTGCTCCCCAAGTGCTTATTCAACTTGTACCTAGAAAATGTGGCAGCCCTTTCTATTAAATTCTTGTGAGTTAAAATAGTCCTATTTCTAGCAAATAGAGTGCCGTGCTTGACATATTCGTTTAGACCTTCTTCAATTTCTATCTCCGTAATATTACGGTGAACACATTGAAAGTGCTCCTCAGCTCGGTCTTTCATTCAATACCCTATCATTTCCATGTACGTATGCAGTCCTATGTTCCTTAAAGATTTGCACAAGACATGGTGGCTTGGAGGAGCTACTCTAGGCTCATCCCATCCTAATGCATGCTTGATCCGCTTACTCACTATAGCAATAGAGGACGCTCTAATTCTACAGACCATTTGCAGATGCCGCCTAGACAAGGTCCCCCCCTTTCTACCGAGCACAACCCTAATATGCACTTATCCTCTATGAATTTTTCCATCTTGTCAAGGTGCTCGATGTCTATATCTTGGGAGCCTACGGATACTGTAACACTAATATCGAACACCTTGGGAGTGCTGTCACTCTTCTTATATGCAGGTCCGGTCTTCCGCTTGTGGGATGTGGGACCCGCTGCAAACATGACTTCTATGGAATGGGAAGTGGGAGCGCTTTGTCTGGCCTCAGCCTGCAGTCGCTGCGACATCGGGGGCACCATGTCTGCACACATAATGGAGAATAAATTCACAGCGGATTCACGAAGGACCTGCAGCAGTATTTACAGACGTCTGTGATCGGTAGATGCTGTGAAACGCAGACTGTGTTACGCAGACTGGAAATACCTAACAAGTTATACAATATTTGCCTCACGGCTTCCTCAGATACTCAGTCCGTCAATCGCGGCTATCTCATATCCTTCTCCTGGCAGCATGCGCCCGCAGATTCCCCGCCTGCTAGCCTCCGTCCGACTCCGCTGGCAGCCTCCGATACTATTTGCCGCGCGCTCCCTCTCCTCCCCGTCCGCCCCGTCCACTCCCTCCGCAGCTGCTCCGACACTCTGTGCCCACCGAGAGAAATGAGGAATTTAAAAAAAATAAAATTTTGGCACAAATGAAATGAAATGAAATGAGGAATTTCAGCGGACAAAACCCATAGACAGTGAACGCCGTCGCAATGACGTCCTCAATAGAGTTTAAGCAGGACCTCCGGCCGCCACTCCGATCCGCGCGCGGCAGATCCCGACGTTTGCGGAGGTCCTCCGCTTTCGCTCCCAACGCCTTCAGCCGCCGCTCTATCCTCTCTCTGGGCCCTCCGTCCGAATCCGCTTGCTCCGGACCTTTCGCCCGATTCCACCTCCCTGCGCG
Organism: Thuidium tamariscinum; assembly: GCA_947034885.2. Classification (NCBI taxonomy): domain Eukaryota; kingdom Viridiplantae; phylum Streptophyta; class Bryopsida; order Hypnales; family Thuidiaceae; genus Thuidium; species Thuidium tamariscinum. Next base: position 14,485,856 of record OX344751.2, read on the forward strand.
AGTCCGGAGCCCAACCAGTCCTGCGTCTTGTCTCGATGAGGACGACAACCTCCTGCCTCCTGCCTCGCGCCTCATCCCTCCTGCGTCAACTGCACGCATGAGGACGACAACCGAAAATAACTGCCGGGTCCCTTGGATGGGTGCCACGTCCCACGTTGTCGGGTAGAGAGGAGCGTGCTTAGGGAACACACAGGGTGTTTGGCTGCACGTTGATGAGTGAAGTTGGATAAGTCTTCAAAACTCGAATCTTCTCTTGATCTTCACTCGAATCTTTGCTTGAATCTTTGCTTGAATCTTCACTTGTTCTTTCGTTGGCCTATCTTGTGGCTGGCTCTATAGGGCCAAGGGTGAAGGTGTGTGATAAGAAACAAGGCTTCGGACGGGTAAAACGGGACGGCCAGCATGAATGACCGTCTGGATGATGGGCCTCTAAACTTCAAACCCACGATGACCAGGAAGCGCCTTTCATCAATGGGAACAACATAAAAGATCGACCATATGGGCCATTAATCCCACTTCGTCACCACAAATACAAAATGGAGCGCTTACTGGATAACCACGGCTCACAACAGTTTTACAATGCAGAAATTGAATTTTTAACTAGCCTCTAAAACTGGTTGGGAATAACAGAAATGAAAACGAAACACAAGCCACAACACAAGGCTAGATCCTCGACATGTATGGCCTTCGAATCTTCAAGTCTTCAAAAGAACCCCAAGAACCCAAAGAACCCCAAAGAACCTCAAAGAACCCCAAAGAACCCCAAAGAACCCCAAAGAACACTAGAAAACTTCTCCTCTTACTAGCTGCGACCTTCTTTCTAGTGCTACAGATGGCTCAAGTCTCCAAATGCTTAGTGTAATAGCATTTTGGAAAGATAACTTTACAAAAAAAACACCCTCCAAATCTCAACTATATCTAAACTATTGTCCAAAAGTTATTAGAGTGCAAAGTAGCGGTTCTTCAAATCCCTTGGCAACCAACTACTACCTCTATATTTTTCTATAACTTTTGAACTATAAATCCAAATTGCAAGTGTGATAGCAATTTAGAATCCTCAAACTAATATCCACAATATCAGAAAGTTTCATGAGAAACTAAGACTCTGTCCAAAATTTATTAAGGAACAAAGTCCCGGGTTTCTAAACTATAAAGGCAACACTCCTTCCTATCTTCTACACTCTATAATTTCTTCAATAAGAGTTCAAATGAAGTGAATGAACTCATTATGAATAGGAAATTCTACAAACTAACTCCACAAGAATTTTCAAAGACATATGAGAAACACACCCAAAGTTGTGGTCGTTTCAAGTCACGGCCTTTCTCCTTCCAAACTCCAATTTTCCTCCAGACCTTCAACTCCTCATAACTTTCTCCTCCAAACTTCAAATCAGATGAGTGATGACTTTTTGGAAAGCTACTACAATGATATACAATCCCTCCAAATCTCAAGACAAGATGAAAAATATTCCAAAAGTTATGGCTCAAAGAATCCTCTGCTCTTCTCAATGGAAGGCTTTAGGTCCTCTCAACTTCAAAACTCTATAACTTTTGATTCACAAGTCCAAATTCAACTCGCAAGCACAATTTGAAAAGGTCTAATCACAAGAAATCAGATGCCAAAGTTTCAATTCCAAAGATTCAATGCTCAATGAGCTACATCAACTCGAAATTCGACCAAAACTCCCCAAAAACACACACACACACTTCCTTCTCTCCACACACCAACTAAGCATCTTTTCCCTAATTTCCTCCCCGTCATAAGTGAGGAGGTGAGGCACATCAACCTATACCCCTACCAAGACCCCACCTAAGATTCCAATCACTTCCCCATTCACACTCTTCCTTATCACCAAACCCCAAACTAATTCTTCTATCATCAAATCTTCATCCTACATTTATAATCATACATTGTGATTAAAATAAAATACTTAAAATATAAAATAAGAACTAATATTCAATAAATGTTTACTAGAGGTAAAAAACTAGAGTTTCAATCGAAGCTTCATTCCATCTGCAGAAACTTGAGGATGCATTTGATTGTCACGGCGACATAATCAGCACGATCCGCCTTTGTCAAAGGATTCACCGGTCCTTCTAACCATCGTTCGTGACCGCGACTCCCTTCGATAGGCCTCACCATACCAAAGTATTGTTCGTCGTTTAGACCTTCAAAACATCCTTCAAACGTCACTTCACGACTTCCGGGCTCAACACACCCAACTTGCAATAAGATTATCAAAGCTCGAACATCTCGCTGAAGGTTCCCGTGCCACTGTTGCTCCACACGAGGTTGTTTCGGCGGTCGAGAAGGCCCAGCTTCATCTCGTGGATGCTCACGCGGCAATACAATATCTCGCAACAGAAGAGGTTGATCCGGCAGTTGTGACAACGAAAGTTCAAATTCAGCCTCCGGTTGAGCTCTTCATCTTGAGACTCAGAAAAAACCCTCTAGTTCGACATTCTAGTTCTAATGTGGACACTAAACTCACCAACGAAATCCAATGAAACTCTAAGGTAAAATCGTGTTCTTAAATGGATGTTGTACACCTCAATAGAACAGCGTCACCTTGAAGTTATTCAAAGAATTAACGTCACCTTGAAGTTACCCAATAAAACATATTATAATATGTTTGTACACTATGTAGGAATTTACAACAAGACAACATTACCTCATTAGCGGTCATCATTATTTTTTCCAAGGAGGGGGGGGGCGGGGGGTGGTGTTTGTAAACACCATAGATAGTAATAGCATCAAATATATGTATTAAAACCACTTCCATTAACCTCTAAAATTCCTTTGCATTTTGAGCCCCTCCCAAATGCAAAAAATGGTTTTCTTTTTATTAAGTTCTTTCAATGATTTTTTTAATGACAATTGTATTCATAAAATTTTATCCTCAACTTTGGATATAAAATATATTTAAACATTCAAACTCAAATTCCTTCATATTTGAGAGATTTTCTAGCTAAAAGTATTTTTTTCCGCTACACACGCTGTCTTGTTGTAAATTCCTACATAGTGTACAAACATATTATAATATGTTTTATTGGGTAACTTCAAGGTGACGTTAATTCTTTGAATAACTTCAAGGTGACGCTGTTCTATTGAGGTGTACAACATCCATTTAAGAACACGATTTTACCTTAGAGTTTCATTGGATTTCGTTGGTGAGTTTAGTGTCCACATTAGAACTAGAATGTCGAACTAGAGGGTTTTTTCTGAGTCTCAAGATGAAGAGCTCAACCGGAGGCTGAATTTGAACTTTCGTTGTCACAACTGCCGGATCAACCTCTTCTGTTGCGAGATATTGTATTGCCGCGTGAGCATCCACGAGATGAAGCTGGGCCTTCTCGACCGCCGAAACAACCTCGTGTGGAGCAACAGTGGCACGGGAACCTTCAGCGAGATGTTCGAGCTTTGATAATCTTATTGCAAGTTGGGTGTGTTGAGCCCGGAAGTCGTGAAGTGACGTTTGAAGGATGTTTTGAAGGTCTAAACGACGAACAATACTTTGGTATGGTGAGGCCTATCGAAGGGAGTCGCGGTCACGAACGATGGTTAGAAGGACCGGTGAATCCTTTGACAAAGGCGGATCGTGCTGATTATGTCGCCGTGACAATCAAATGCATCCTCAAGTTTCTGCAGATGGAATGAAGCTTCGATTGAAACTCTAGTTTTTTACCTCTAGTAAACATTTATTGAATATTAGTTCTTATTTTATATTTTAAGTATTTTATTTTAATCACAATGTATGATTATAAATGTAGGATGAAGATTTGATGATAGAAGAATTAGTTTGGGGTTTGGTGATAAGGAAGAGTGTGAATGGGGAAGTGATTGGAATCTTAGGTGGGGTCTTGGTAGGGGTATAGGTTGATGTGCCTCACCTCCTCACTTATGACGGGGAGGAAATTAGGGAAAAGATGCTTAGTTGGTGTGTGGAGAGAAGGAAGTGTGTGTGTGTGTTTTTGGGGAGTTTTGGTCGAATTTCGAGTTGATGTAGCTCATTGAGCATTGAATCTTTGGAATTGAAACTTTGGCATCTGATTTCTTGTGATTAGACCTTTTCAAATTGTGCTTGCGAGTTGAATTTGGAGTTGGGAGTCAAAAGTTATGAGAGTTTGAAATTGTGAAGACTCAAGGATTTCCATAGAGAAGTCAGAGGCTTCAACAAGCTATAACTTTTGTAATACTGGTTTGTTTGACTTGAGATTTGAAGGGTGTATTGTCCTTGTGTGTATATTTTTAAGAAAACATGATACTTGCCGTTTAGAGTTTTTATCATAAAGTTATGAGGTGCCGAAGTTTGGAGTGGAGTTTGGACTTGACGGAGAGAGGCCGTATCTTCAACGCCCACAACTTTTGATCAGTTTCTTTTATGGAATTGAAACTTTGAGAAGTGATAGATCATCATTTTATGTTTTCAAATTGAGTTTATTTATATGAATTGTAATTGTAATGCAAAAGTTATGTAGTATCAAAAGTTGGGGAATTTCATACCTTCTTATTTGAGAAGGCCGAGACTCTACCTTTCATAACTTTTGGACAGTATCTTACATCATTGTGATATTTTCACAAGTTATAGATATTAGTGAGAGCTTTCTAAATTGCTCTCACACTTAGGAGTTGGAGCTTTCAATCAAAAGTTATTGAGATTCAAAGAGGCAGTGATTGTTTAGGAAGAAGGAGGAAAACCTCTACTTTGCTCTCATATAACTTTTGGACAGTATCTTAGAATAGGCTCAAATTTTGTGAGTGATTAGTTCGTGCTTTTAGTTTTCTAAATTGCTAAAGCACTTAGCATTTGAGTTCCTAGAGCACCTGTGACACTAAATGGAAGGTCGTAGCTTGTATGGAACTTAGTTTTACTTAGTTCTTGTTAAGATTTCTTCAAATTTGAAAGTGAAAGAAGTTTTCAAGACTCAAGGTTGAAGATTTGGGACTCAAGGGGGGAGAAGATTGAAGATTCATGTGTGTCGCTTGTGGCTTGTTTTTCCTAGCCGATTTTGGAGGCTCGTTGTGATTTTCTTGTTTTTCCCAGCCGGTTTTGGAGGCTAATTGTTATTTCAAATTTTGCATTGTAAACTTGGTTGCGGGCTATGGAGTCATTCTTATGACATTTATTAACCCCATTTATTGTTTGTGGCGACGAAGTGGGATTGATCATCCACATGGTCGATCTTCTATGTTGTTCCTACCGGTGAAAGGCGCTTCCTGGTCACCGTAGGTTTGAAATTTAGAAGCCATTCTTTCGGACGGTCAGCTTGTGGTTTGGCCGTCCCGTTTTACTTGTCCGAGGCCTAGTTTCTTATTACACACCCTTACCCTTGGCCCCATAGAGCCACCATTGGATAGGCCTATAGAAGATTCAAGTGAAGATTGAGTGAAGATTCGAGTTTTCGACATTACCTGTCACTCACTTAACGACTTGCAGCCAGGCACCCCACGTGTTCCCTAAGCGCGCTCTTCTCTACCCGACAACGCCGCACATGCCTATGGGGATATTACAACTTTAAAATTAAATGGAATTAGAAGATGTTGACTTTGGTTTACATTCTTTGGTATCTTTGAATTTTAGTGTTGGAAATGAACATACTAAAAATTCACTAACTTGAGTTTATTTCTTGAAACCTAATTGCATCTTGCATTTCTATGATTCTATTGAAAAAAATAAAACATAGGAAAAACATCAATGAAATTATCAAAATTTCAAAATGTTTTTTTCTACAATTCAAATGATTGATTTTTGTATTGCAACAATGAAAAGTGAGAAAATAAACAAACTGAAATAAAGTACTAATGCTCAATTTTTATGGCCTAGAAGATGATTTGTCATGCAATTGTCTTCTAAGAAAAATATGCTTAAGTGTAAAAAAAAACTACAAAGTGAAAATTCCTTCAATAATTGCAAAATAAGAATTTTTGATACAAAATCATTAAAATATTTATATAAATATATTTTATGTATTTATAATTGAAGAATTCGTTTTTGAGTTCTTATTGAGAATTTATAATGCAAAGCAATTGACTTAAACTGTACAAAACACAACTTGTTTGCAGAAAATTGTAGGAATTAAAAAACTTTTGTAGTTTATAATGAAATGAAGATGTTGTGAGCCCCGTCTTTGTCACACAGGTCTCGGATTTTTCTTTTTTTCGCTTATTGCTCACATTTAGGGTTATTATGGTTTAAAATCAACTAAAAAGAGTGTTCACAGTAGGATTGATGTAATTTCTGCCAATGATGGAGAATTGGGTCTAACTATTTCGGAGTACCTTAAAAGACTCCTTAAAGCCGATTTCTACAACTTATTGGGAGATTAGACATCATATTATGCGATTCACAGAAGATTGCACCAGCACCACGGGAGTCCGACAGTCTCCTACAAGCGTCACGGCGAAGCCAACTAGTGGGGATTCCCTTGTACGGGAATGATTCCTCCCCGGAGGAATTAATTCCGCCATAAGTGCAAATTCTACTTTGATTAGACAGTGTAGGTTTTTAGCGAAACTTTGCACTTGTCATTAGGGGGCTTCCTAGAAGATCCCCTAAAAGTTTCGTAATTTTCTGGATTACGGAAATGACTCCATGGGAAGTCAACCGCTCTCACCTGCAATTGGAAATTCATGGAAAATTCCACGGTGATGGTAAAATCCCACTAAAAATTAGGATAGTACGTTTTAGCCTAAATAAGCGTCCCGCCAAGTTTCAAGACATTCTGACATCGACGAGTACCAGAACCGGCAGCGTAGACAAGTTTTGATGGTTTTACCAAAACTCTTGTGAGTTGACCGGCGCACGGGGAGCATACGGAGTCCGATTTGGATCAACTTAGACTCTTTTCCAACATTCTTGGACCTTCCCGACAACCTAGGATAGTCAAAACCTTTGGGGAAAATCAAGTCCAAAAGATAGATTTTCCACCCTTTTTACCGGTTCATGAATGTTAGCTTTGGAGCGCATTTGGGCTCCGAGAGTAAGGGGTAGGGGTTTCCTTTGACTAATTTGGGTCTTCTGGAGCTAATGGCGCTGTCCGTTTGGCGATTGGACCATTTCTCCAAAAGTTAGAATAGCTACAACAGTAGGGTAGAATTAGGCCTAGTAGAATTAGAGTTTTTGACAATTTTGGTTGCGTAGGTAGTTTTAGATTGTAATTAAGGGTAAGTGAGGTCCTTGGAAATGTATAAAAGGGGGCCTCACCGACTTCATTTGCACCCCTTTCTTTCATTTTGTTGAAGCCACACGCGGCCACGATTGTCAAGACTTTTGTTATTTTGGCCAAAACTCTTTGTATTTTGCTTTCAATTTCATTTCCTCTTGTTTTTCAAGCACTTTTATGTTCTTTTGAGTTTGTTGCAAAGGACGTGGGGGTCCCTTTGAGCTTACTTGAGTCCTTTTGTCATTTGGTACTAACCCCAAACTCTTCTTGGCCGAATTCTGGCGATGCCGTTAGCCAAGAAGCTTTGGATTTCAATTATTTACAAGTGTCTTTGAGGTCATACTAACCATTTCTTGAGTTTGGTGTTTGAGTGAGACTTCACAACTCTCTAGTTGTTGCAAATCTCCCGGACATTTGGCTTGGAATTACGTGGTCATACTAACCATTTTTTAAGTTTGGTATTTGAGTGAGACTTCACAACTCTCTAGTTGTTGCAAATCTCCCGGACATTTGGCTTGGAAATACGTGGTCCAAGTGTTTTTGAGTCATTTGAAGATTTAAAGAGGCTTGGGTGGGAACCAAGCTCTACTATTATTGTTCAATTTACTAACCTTGGCCAAATTCTTGTTCAAATTTGGGGAATAATACCCCGATACGGTGAAGCTTCGCCCCTTGAACAAACTTTTAAGGGCTAACATTCTAAGCATTTCCATTCAATTTGCCTAGTTTTTGGAAGTTGGACATCCAATACGGCGAAGCTTTGATCTTACCTACAATTTTCCAGTCTTAGTCTGGTTTAAATTGGTGTAGGAGAGAGCAAAACTAGTCTAAATCCAATTTAAGTTTTTGTTGAAGGGTCCCCTTGGGAACCCCAAATTGATGTGGCTACAACTGCCGATCATTAAAAATTGTGTTTTTTTGTAAAACCAGGTTGCACCGGCCAGAGCCCAAGGCCCCAGCCAGAGCTCCGAAAGGCCCAGCCAGAGCCCCAAAAGGCCCCAACCAGCACCCACAGGCCAGCCAGACTTAATCACTGGCGGCTTACTGCTAGGTTATACGGCCTGATTGAGCCAGCATACGGTTTATTGAACCAGCATACGGTCTGGATAATTGAACTCACATACAAGTCTAATTTCCAGACTGGGAAGATACCCTCTGGGTCCCAACTTTCCATTTTTTTCTAAAAATTTGTTAAGTGAGAGAAAAGTATAGATTAGCAACAGAGTGATTAATTTTCGTTTGGGAAATAGTGTGAAACACTTAAGTTCCAGAATTGTCTAAGCCAGAAGGAAGGATAGGAGTTAAGAAATCGAAATTAGTTGATCTAGATCTAAAACTCACCTAGTGTCAAGTAGTAGAGATTTGGGGAAAATTTGATAGACTGGGAAAAAGAATAGAGAGATAATTCAAGAATATTAAAACTAGTTTGAGATAATTGTGAGAGGGGTATAATTTCTCTGGAGAGAATTTAGAACTGTGGGAGAGTTTGAGCTGTGAGGAGAGAGTCTAAAACGAATTCAGAAATAAAAAATAAATAAAAAAATAAAAAAATAAAAAATAAAATAAAATAAAAATAAAAATAAAACCCTGTACCCCCCGGTTGAGAGACAGAGAGGGAGAGGTGAGGTGAAGGTGAGTGGAGAGTGAGTGGAGAGAGAGTGAGATACCTTTACAATCTGAAATTTTGGAGAAGAGAAGCCCTCTCACCATCTGGACTTGTTCTGGACTTGTTCTGGACTCAAATTTCTGGTCTGTGGGACTGGTCAACGCCCTTTGACCAGCTGTGGAGTACTTATAAGGTGACACTAAGTTGCAATCTATTGCAAAATTGAGTTTACAACACTCAAAACTTTGCAACAACTTCAAGTAGCAACATAAACACAAGTCTTAGAGAAGTGGAAGCAAATAGAAGTAGAAGGAGAGAAGAAGTATTAGAGACAATAGGCTTGGTTGACTTTAGGAACCATTTGATTTTTTGACTTTGGAGACATAGTTTAGAATTGTTAGAAAGTCAATGAATAAAAAACAAAATAAAAGAATCACTTGACTTAGAGACATTCTAGGTTTAGCTAAAATTGGATTAAGGTTAGAGTGGCTTAGTTGTCTTTGATTTGACTTTGAAGTAGGCTAGATTTTCAAAGATTTGGCTTTGAAAATAATAAAAAGATAAAGAAAAGAAAACAATAGAAAGATAGAGAAATTAGACTCAAAAATCACTAAAAATATTAGGGAATTAGCATAGATTTTTAGAATACCATACTCAAGAGGAACAAGGGAGAAAGTTTGGAATTAAATATTGTTCCATCACTTTTAAAATATTAAAAAGACTAAGGACAAAATGGAGGTGGAGCGAGCACAAATTGGAGGATTTATCGAATCACATGAAAACCTCGAGAGCGCCATGACGGAGGTTAGTTTTTGAAATTCTTTTGTTCCCATTTTTTCCATAATTTCCTTTAGTCATAGAATTTAGCCATTAGTTTAGAAGTAAATGAACCTAGAATTACCCAAAACACCAACGCCAGAAGGAATTAGACAAAGTTAGAATCAATAGTGAATTTAGACTTTTTAGACTTAGGAAGTAAAAGTAGGAAGTCGAAGCCACAATCAATTTCGAGGAAAACTGATTGACCGGTAGATTTTGGTGAACCGGACAACGGTCAAAATTTGCTTACAATCAATTTATCCAAGGAATATATAGTGGAAATTAGCTTTGGTAACTAGAAAGGATAAAAGGACAAATCCAAAAGAATTAAATCCTTTAGATAAAAAGAAGTCCAACAAGGTAAAAGTTGAATGAACCGGTCAATGGTCCAAATTTACCGTGAAAATTCACAATTACCCCAAATCAGAGAGCGAGGTTTTACCGTGGAAGGATAAAATCATTCCTATCAAGGTAAAACTCAAATTAACTATTTAAATAACCAAAGTTAAAAGTAGTAAGAGAATAGTTAAACAGTACGTAATTGGACTAAAAAGATCATTAAAGAATAAGTTAGGGATAGAATCCTCTAGAGATATCTTAGAACATAAAAAACCCGAGAATACTTAGAACTCTATCCACAAGCGATACGTTGGAAAAGAGTGAACCCTTAGCTAGAACCTTTGATTATTTGGAAAGGTCAAATAGGATTGACCAAGACCAGTAAAACCTTAGACTCCCACCAGTATTACAAAGTAGAAAATGACTGAAAGACTTATCTCAAATTCAAAAACCTTAGAGCAAAGGTAATTCTCGCCTAGCAATTGCAAGCGGGTTGATTAGGAGTAGGAAGTTAGGAAGATCCATTGCTTGGAAGGCGTAATTGGATTGCACGTAGGTTAGACACCTACTAGGAATTACTCACAAACTAGTAGAATCTGGTTGTATACACTTTATTCCAAGGGTGGGAATAAAGCGCCTACAGATGTCAAACTATACAATGACAATGACACTACAAGAAAATAGAGCCCTAATCAATAAAATATGAACATACTTACGTTGGTTATAAATTTTTTGTCTTAGATCATGTTCATTTACTTGAATTAGCAATTCTTTCAACATACTTTAAGTAGAATTATAGACCTTCTTTTGGTATAATTGATTAAATGTTTTTCTAAAAACTTTAAACTAAAAAAGTCGTGATATCAAGACAACTTTCATCTCCAAAAAATTTAATTAAAATTTCAAGCATTCACTCACAAGTTATGAACTAATTTCAACGAGGGGTTGGAAGGGACATTCTCTTTAATAAATTATAACTTCCTCCCTAAAATTTGTCCATAACTTTTGATTGGATGCATGAAATCTCAAATACATTTTTGGAGATTAAAATTGTCTTGATTTCACAACTTTTTTTAGTTTAAAGTTTTTGAAATGAATATTATTCCCGGGGAGATTATTCACGATTTTTAGAAAACTACATGAGTTAAAAGATAGGGTCTATTTAATTCAAACGGGATAAATTATATATATATATAGAACTACTATAGGATTCTTGAAATGTCACATATCCTATTATATATAAATTAGGCTATGTATAAACATCATTTAGTAGGAGTTTTTATTAATAAATTAGCCTTTACAAATAGGGTTCATATAAAAAGTTTGTAGTACAATAAGTATAGATGTAAACAAACTTTTTAATTGAATGATAAAACTTACACAATTTAGTAAATCTAAAGATGTTTTTCAAGAGATTTGTTGTTATCATCAAATAATTCTAGCCTATACATACAAATCTTTCCTTGAGTATACCAATTATGTAACAACATGTAGGAATCTATCGTTCTAAGACAAAGTAATTGAGCTGTAAATTTACAATGAGGTTGTACTATGGAGATTTGTGTTCACACAAAGTACCCATTAAGAAATTGGTGTAGAGTGTGCAACATTTGCATGGAATCTTTTCTATACTTTGACACTACAAACTCTAGATTTGCCTCAACTACTTGAACATATACTTGTAAATGTTTAGAATCATCTTTTTTTACTAGTGTTTAATAAACACTCTTTTATTTTTTGATTCTAAATTCAAAACCATTATAAATACATATGTAAAAATAAAATATATAGTCTCTATATTAAAATAGAGGTCATATTCTTGGGTTAATCTACAATATTTTTAGAGTGTCAATTTCTCATGTTCTTTATGTTATATTACTAGTATTGGTGTTTTTCTTAGTTTTAGTATCATAACTATATTTAATGTTTCTATGATGTTTATTATTCACCATATTAGGTTGGTTAGAATACATGGCATAGAATTTAAAATATTTAAAACTATTGTTGCATTTTACATTTTTATTTGTCATTTGAAATTGTACTACAATACAAGTAGTGCATATATTACAAAAATAGTGTATATGTAAGACACTAATTCTATAGTGTGTTGTAAATGGATATGAAAAAATTAGACATATAAATTTTGTATATAAGATAGCCTAACTATAAAAATCAAATGATTGAATTTATATGTAAAAATATGGTCATTTTAATTACTAAAATGAAGGTAAATAACCCTATGTTAAATACCCTCTTAACTCAGGTGTATGCTTAAAATTACAAGGAGTGATCTCCCCGAAATATTATTTTATTATTTTAAAACTAGGTAAGAAATTTTACTTTGAGGACAATTCTTCCTTTTGACTTAACTATGAGAGGTTGAGCTCTCATTCATCCTAATTTGCATATCCCATATTGTATGTTTATCCTCTTATTACTTCACTTGTATGAAAAGATTATCTTCCCATGTCATTTGACACCATGATAAGTGGTATTCAAAGTTCAATCGTCAAATACATTGAACTGCTTTAAATATAGTGCTAAGTTTTTTATAATCAAATTTTATAGCCCTATCCATTTTGTGAGTTTGCAAACATGACAACCTTGTCTATGTGGTGAATTTGTTTATGTAGGACTCTATATGGTGGTTTTTTGAATAATAATAATTTGGTCTAATAAGAATGTGTTGACTATTGTATAAACTAAGATGTCCTAACAAAGAACCCTGACCAATACATATGATATGATTTTCATGTTGGTTCATGTAGTATGTACTTCATATCATAGTTTATAAATTGCATAATTACCATTATTCAATTTTAATATCATAACAACATTTGAATTAAACTTCACTTGCCTTTGCAAGTCTACTTGTGCAATTTTACACCTATATAATGCATTGTGAGAAGCTCTTATTGGTAAGCAATTTTTGCTACCTATAGAAACATTAAGTAGATTGTTATATAGATCAACGACTATTGACATGATGATTTGGATAAAATAAATGTTTCAATTTCTTTTATTAAGATTTATTCCCAATGTTCAAAATTTTCAAAATTGCATGATGATATGATCAAATTTTAGCCTCCATATCTTTTATTTAATTTCTCCAATATTTGGATTGATTTAAAAAATAAGTATAGTGGAATGTACTTTATTTTGAGTAGTAATGTAAAAACCATTGATTGTTATCCTTGAAGGACCAAGTAGGATGTTTGGGCAATACAACAATTATGTATAGTTCACTACAAATGGAGTTTTCATTTTTTTTTCTTTGAATTTTTCACACAACATGAGGACAAGGTCTAGAATGTAGGCCCAACAATTTTAATAACTTTTGACTACATGTTTAAAAAGTTATTATATGATATGTAGTTTTCTTTGCTCAATGGATAGCTTGGGCAAATAAGAAAAAATCACTTTTAATTTTCAGAATTAAAAAACAAAATTGATTTTCTAAGATTATATATACATAAAAATCTTTGAATCATTCTACTTTGATTGATGAGATGAAAGTTATGAAGAATTTTAGTTTGCATGTAGTTATGGATTTTCTACTCTAAAATGAATTTTCAAGTCCTTTATATAATCCTATTTTTAATCTTTTCAAAATGTATAAAAAACATAGGGTGTTGATTGTTTCATACAACATTGCAACCATTGGGATTGGCACTTTTCAATTTCATAGCCTTAACAATTTAGTATTTTGAATCATTCTCTACTTCTTTCTACATTTTTTTTCCTATATGTTGTACAATTTCAAATGACTTAAAATTTTTTAAGCATCTAGCAAATTCTCCTTGAAGAATGAATTCAAAGAAGAACCACTAATTTGTAAATTTTTTCATACAAATGTGACCTTGTGAAGTGTAGCTACTAGTTGGTTTTTTGTAGGGTCCAAAAGAAGGATTTTTGTCAATTCAAATGTTGTTATCTTACAATTAGTATGGTAGAAATTTTTGAAATTTTTTCTACATCTTTTCAAACCAACACACTATAAGATCCTATAGTTATATATGTTCCAGAATGTGTTTTCTTACAATTTTGTACTTAAACAAGAAATGGTAGTTTTGGAGCACTTTTAGTAAAAACATAGTCAAAAACATTCTAGATTTAAGGTTTAAACAATTTATTATCTCTATCTTCTAAGTGCTTCAAAGTCTATATTATGATGATGGACAAAGTACTTCAAAGCATTATTTTGTTGAAATTACTTCTCATTCATCAAAAATAATATTTGAATTGTTGAAGACAATATTCATACAATATCGAAATAATTTCTTTCAAAATTCTTTAATTTAAGAGTTTCTAATGTATTAGACGACCGTCTTCTCCAAATTTCAGCTCCATCTATTTTTATGAAGGATATGAATTCAAAGAGTACTTCTAAAAGAATTGCAAATGAGACGTAATTTCAAACACCTATATTTCAAGCCAAATTAATTTAGGAAATTGTAATTCTTTTACCTAAGTTTATATGATTATATCCTCCTCCCGATCCTCCTTCACTAAGAATCTCAACTAAAAACAGATCAATATCGTAAAAATTATACTTAAAGATCATCCCAATAAAAAATTAATAATAAAAACTCTCGGTGCAATCATCGTATGTTGAAATTGTGCAAAAACTTTCAAGAATTTATAGGTTAGTATTACAAATCATTCAAATAAACATACCTCACCATAATATACACAATTAAAGATATAATCACATTGCTTGAATAGCCTTTGTAATTGTGAAAGCTTAAAGGTTGAAGAATTATTATTTTTGGTTAATAATTCATTTTTGGTATTTATGTTTTGATACTTGTAGTGATAAAGCCTACGTTTGGGGATTAAATTTAGTGAATACAACAATTAAATCATTCTCTTGATGATTGAAAAGTTTTTATAACATTAAAACATACATGCTAATGACATACTATATTATAAAGAAATAAAGATAGTAAAGATCATAGGGGTTGTTTTGAAAATTGTTAAGTACTATGGAAGACAATATGAATTTGGTGCCAAAAACTCTTATTTACATAAGCAATTAAGTCATGATTTCAATTTAAGAAATGGAATCTAAAAATAGTATAAAATTTTATTGTGTCTTAGAAGGAGGGGACTTCAAAAATGAGGATAACCAAAATATAAGATTAAGGGAAAAATTTGAAATTTGATTGAAATTATTTTGATCTAGAAATAAGATACCATTAATAACATTGATGCCATCACTACTATCAAAGGGGATGTACAAATAAGGTTTGTTAACTCCTAAAGGATCAAGCTATGTTTTTTGGTAATATAGAAAATTTAGGCATGTATATATGGCTAGAAATTTTGTTATTTTTCTTTGAAATATCATACAATATTTAGACAAGGAATATCTTTAACTCCTAAAGGACCATTGTCCATTCAACGCACAAATGGGATATTAGATAGGTGTCTTGCTTTATAGTTTGATTTTTCAAATTTTTTTTGGAGGATAAAAAAACTTAACATCTTCATAGGATTATAATTTCCTAATTGGTGCTTGGGATTCTAGGAACAGAAGTTGTACCCAAATAAACTCAAAATTGGGGACATTGGGCTACTAGAAAAGAAATTCAAATTTTTTAATTATTTCTTAAAATATTTTTTTTCATAAACTATATTTTGGTCTACATGAAAAACTTTGATTCATTTCATTTGAATAAGTTGTGTAAAAGTTATAGACTCAATCTTATATTTTAGGCAATCTATGCATCTTTTTGAAAAAATAACTTGTAGGATTCATTTGTGAATGTAATTTTTTACATTTAAGAAAATAAAATTACATAATTTAGTTCTCTTTCTAAACTAATATCACAATTGGAATTATTGCATGATAATTCCATCTTAGAGATGTTAGTAATTTAAATTTTCCTTCTATCTCATATCTACTTCTACTTAACAATTTTCTTAAGAATAAAAATAATTTTTTTCTTAAATTCATTTTTCTCCTAAACTCTCAATTCAATTTTTCACTATAAAGATTTAAGGCTTAAAATTTGGTAGTGCAAAGAATTAAAGTTAATAAGGTTCAAAGTCAAATAATCTAGGGTAAGCCCTCTCTATGTATTGAAAAACTTGATTTTTTTTACTTTAAATGCAAATATCTTGCTATCTTTGTGGTCAAAATTTCAAGAAAATTTCCACATATCTCCATATTAGTTAGGTGTAAAATCTTATGGTTAAGTGTTTAAAAAAAACAAGTTTTTGATTTTTTACTCTTTGATACAGAAAGGCAATATTGAGTGTTCTTTTAGAAGTTAAGGCCCAAAAGTTTTCACAACTTTTGATTATATAATAAAAAGTTATTGCATGACATATTGTTTCTTTCTAAAATTGGGCAAATTGAATAGATTTGAAAAATTAGTTCTTTTAGAAAGAGAAATTTGAAATTGATTTTCAAAATTTATATAAATTATAAGTGAAAAGCTTTTAATGATTCCATTTTGATGAATGAGATGGAAGTTTTGAAGAATTTTAATTTGATGGTAGTTATGGGATCTATACTCTAAAATAAACCTTGAAGTCTTTTATTTAACTCAATTTCAATATTTTTGCAAAAAAATAAAAACATTGGTTGTAGATTATTCATTAGAACATTACAACCATTGGAATTGACATTCTTCAATTTCAAAAATAAATTCTTAACAATTGAGTATTTTGAACCATTCTCTACTTCTTTTTAATTACTATTTTTTTCCTATATGTTGTATAATTCAAAGTAATTTGAAATTTATTAACTATATAGCTAGCTGTCCTTGAAGAATGAATTCAAAGAAGTACCACTAATTTTTGACATTTTTGCATACAAATGTTAGCTTGTAAAGTGCAATTTCCTAGTTTTTTGCAAGGCCAGAAATTACATTTTGGTCAATTTAAACACTAATATCTTGCAATCTAAATGTTGGAAATTTTTGAAAAATTTTCCACATCTTTTCAAACTTGTGTTTTATAAGATCATATGGTCACATGAGTCAAAAAATACGTTAGGTTTTTTTAAAAAGTTTAGTACTTGTACTAGAAATGGTAATTTTGTAGCATTTTGGTTAAAATATAGTCAAAGAGCTTTAGCCTTTAGGAGTTTTTAAACATTTTTTAGATTTGACATAGTAGTTAGTTTTTTTAAAGTATGGTTTGGAAATGCCTTGTATTGGAAATACTAAAATAATGCATTTTAGTATCTTTTCCTTTCAAAGCACATTAATATGCTTTACTCATTTATCTTCGTGCATTTGATGTAATTATTTTTGGAATTCCTCACTTAGATTTGTTCACTAAATCCACTTTAACCTTTAGTTTTGGAATGCATGAATTCTTAACGATGCTAGTGTGTGAGCATGAACATGCGAGCATGTAAGCTTCTAATATGTATATAAGTAGATATACTACCACTTTTGAAGGTGTTTATTGTAAAACTACCTATAATATAGGTACCTATAGTATGAATACACTCTTATCATAGAAGGTTTTCATAGTATAAGCACCTATACTATAGGTACATCATCTTTGAGGCTCATAAGCTCACACTTCTATGCTCACATACTAGCAATTGTGCATGAATTCTTTCTTTTCTACTTGCATTTACATATTTGATAATGCTTGTAGGTACTTTTGGTCTGGGTGTTTTAAAGGTACAAATTTTTGTGAATTAACAATGCTTTATTATGTCCCATAGTTATTATATTGATTTTATGAAATGATATTGTATCATTAATTGTGAATGAAATAAGACATACCAATTAGAGTACCATTTGCAAACACTTAATGCATATGGTGTGCTAGTTGGATATAATTATCATTTTTCAAATTAATTGCTTTAGTTTATAGAAAACTTGTTTATAAAAAAATTAGGTCACATGTATCTTGCATTAAAACAAAAACAAAAAAACAAATCTTTAAATAGAAAACTTGATTGTTTTATGTCGGAAAATTAGGACATATAAGGGTTATTTTAAAACTTAGAATGGCTAGATAATACCTCTTGTAAAATTTCCCTTGGACAATCTCAATTATACATTCATCCTTATAGTGTACATCTTGAGTTTTTTCATTTTTTCATTTTTTCATTTCGAGTGATTTGACTAACAAATCTTATAAATCACAAAAATTGCAAATTAGTAAAGTGATGCTTGTGGAATTATTGTCAAAATTTGCGAAGAGGTGTTTCCATTTCCATTTCTCACAATTTTAGACTTATAGAATTCCTTTGTATGTCATGAGGTGTTTACTTTATAATAAAGCTTTGAAGACCTTAATTATAGACTAAAATACTATGTGGCCAAATAAGTAGAAATGATTGATTTTTGGGCCTTTGTTTGTGTCAAGACTTGTACGACAAAATGCTTTGTAAGTTTTAGGCTAACAACACTAAACTTCATAAATAAATGTCACTTGAATCCCTTGCCCATTTTATAATTATTTTTTGCAAATTTTAATTTTTTAGAAAGTATTTAACTAGTGTTAACCCCTCAACACCTAATGTGCCATATTTCTTTGTGAAGAAAACTTTGGAGTTAAATATAATGATCCCAAATGGATATTGAATGTAATTAATTCAAATGAATATCTTTTAGATTCTATTTTAGTGTAAAGAATTCAATTTCAAAAATGACTCAATGTGAATAATGTTTCAAAAAAATTTAAATGATATTTATGAATTTTCTATTTAAGATCTTGTCCAAGCATGTCCATTGTAAGATTTTGAATTTCTTATGCAAAGGACTTTTAGATATGAACGTCAAATTCATACAATCTTTGGAAAAGAATCATAATAAAAATTCATTATTGGAAATTGAAAAGCAGATTTTGAGAAGCTATAAACTGTTAATTGATAGTAGTTGTGTATGTTATTTTCTTTAATCTTTCATTTCAATATTAGATTAAATGTAAAAAGTTGATTGATAAACTCCAAATCACTTTCATAGTTTTGACACCTTCACAATCAATCTTCATTATATGATTATAATCTTTGAATGTATAAGTGATATTGTGGTGTTTTCTTTCCCCATACGATTTGCAATATCTTCAAAAGAGACAACCTCCTACCCTCTTAGAAATAATAAAAAATCCTTTAACTACTTTCAAAATATTTTTTTGACATCCCCATATATGGTATACATTGATTAGAATATAGATATGCATATATGGTGAATTTCATTAAAATGGAGCTATTTTGCAACTCTAGCACTCTTTATGGTTTAGACCTCAAGGTCTCAAATCTATACTTGTCCAAGATTGTTAAAATCTATACTTGCCCTAGATGTTATTTTTATAGTTCAAACTACACATTCCAAAAATAGTACATCAAATATTGCCATTTTAATGAAGCTCATTATATATAGACATGGATATGTTGTACAAATATAAGATATGGATATGAATATTATAAATAGATTATATATAGATACTACATTCAAAAATTGACATTTAAAAATTAGATTTAATGCATGCATCTAGTATATGGTACACATGAATATGGCATATGGATACGACATATAGTCACTCATATTTTATATTGATTGTTATCACATATGCATTCAGAAAGGGTATAGGATTTGGGGGGTAAGTTAATAAAAAAATTAAATTTCAAAAAAAATTCTTAGTGGAGAAAATGAAAAATAAATAAATAAATTAGAGAGGCAATGTTCCTCTTGAGTGACTAATCCACTCACAATAAGGTACCTAGTTTGAATTCGTGTGGTTACCATTCAAAAATAATTGATGAAACTTAGGGGTGTTTCACACTATGGCCGTTCAAGTCGAGAGGCCATGATTTTCTCAAATCTGATTGGTGAAAATTATGGTTTCTCAAATCTGATTGGTGGAATCGATGGCCTCTTGACTTGGATGGCCATAGTGTGAAATGCCCCTTACCAGAACTTTGACTTTTTTAGTAATTTAGAGCAAACACAAAAAACTCGAAAAAGACCTTGGCTACTAGCTTAGGGGTTCAAATGCTCAACAAAGGATTTGCTTTTAGTATTTGATCATATCCGAAATCATGTGAAGAAATATACTTACACTGCCTTTAACCCCTAAATGCCCAAGGCCTGTTTTGAGCTTTTTGAAATTTGTTCAAAATTGAACAAAAATCCAACATTTTGATAAGTTGAATCAACTTTTTTTGAATTGTAACTGTACAAATTCAAAGTAGACATGTTAGAGATGACACAAGAAAAAGAAAACACAACAAAATCACTTACGGATTGAAACATTATAATGTTTGATCATAAGGGTGTAAAAACTTTGAAAATCTTTGAGCTCTCTTTTTGCATCTCAAATCTAAAATGTTGGTCATCAAAAAAATATGAGGTTGAAGGGCCTAACAAGCATAATCTCAATTAATTTATGACTTCTCAAAATCTACTCTAATGTGATTTTTTCTCTAAGATGTGGTGCATTTGAGGCTCATTTTCACCAACGGAATGTCAAGATTGCAATGGGTACCAAAATAGACTTAAGAAAAAAACTTCCAAAAATATAAACTTTTGAAAATAGAAAATTGGTAAGGTTTTATTTAACTTCAAAGTTTCTTGGACACCACATTTGGGTACCTTGGGCAATTAGGGTTAAGCTAATGAAATTCATTAAAAAAATATTAGGCCAGTTCTTCAATAACTAAGTCTTCTTCAGAAAGGCTCAAACAATTGAGTGCCTCAAGCTCCTTGTCATTGTCATTGTGACAACCACTTCCTCCTCAACAGATGTTGGCTTGTATTATTACTCATCACCAGTGTTTGGTAAAAATTGATGGTGAAAAGATAGGCTGTGAAGTAGGGAAAAAATCAGTTGCAGTTTGAAAATATAGGGCAAAAAAATTAATGAGGAAATCTATGAAATTTCTATTTTGAGTAAAAAAAATAGAAAAAAAAACTGGTCTTGAGTGGTACTTGAAAAAATGTTTTAATTTGGGTATTGAAGGAAAATAGAAGATAAAACTCAAAAAAAAAATCCCCAACATTAGTACTCATCACCAACTAATTATACCTATAAGTGGATCATTACAAAATCATGATTTAAAATGTTTAACACTTAAATGTTTTTGACCCAAAACATTCCAAAACTGCCATTTCTAATACATGTACCAAAACTTAGGAAGAAAAACATTTTTGACACATGTAACTATAGGATCATGTAAAGCACTTGTTTCACAAGATGTAGAAAAAATTTCAAAATTTTTCACCATGTAGATTGCAAGATATTAGTATTTGAATCAACAAACATCATTTTTTTGGCCCTACAAAAAACCAGGCAACTGCACTTCACAAGGTCACATTTGTGTAAAATAAAAAGCTCAAATTGGTGGTTATTCTTTGGATTCATTCTTAGAGACATGTTGGCTACATCTTTAAGAAATTCCAAATCATTTCAAATTATAAAACATATTGGAAAAAAATAGTAAGTAGAAAGAGGTAGAAAATGAGCCAAAATACTGAATTGTAAACATTTTTTTAATGGAATTGAAAAATGCCAATTCCAATGGTTAAAACATTCTGATAAACAATCTAAACCTATTGCATTTTTTCCCCCATAATATTAAGAATTGAATTAAGTAAAGGATTTCAAACTTATTTTTTGTAGTGTAGAGATTCTATGACTAGCTACAAACTATCCCAAACTAAAACTCCTCATAACTTTTGACTCATTGATCAAAGTGGAATGATTAAAAGCTTTCCACCTAGATAAAAATATAATAAAAAAATTTTGAATTTGAATTTCTTAATAAAATAATTTTGAAGGAGTTTTTTTGCTACCTAGGGTACCTGTCGAGCAATGAAATTTACATATCTTACAATAACTTTTGAACTCTATATTTAAAAGTTATGAAAATTGTTGGTCCATGAAGCTATTCTTTGGGGACATCTTATGTGAAGATTTCAAAGAAAAAAATTAAAATATCCATTCATAGTAAGCTGCCCCAAATAGTCACTATGTTGCCAAAAACCACAGTTTGGGCATTTAGGGGATAAAGATAAACTCTAAAAGATATTTGATTATCCTATGTGATGGTCAAATTTAGCATAGATTAATAAAATATATGTAGTTTATTTGAAACCCTTGATTACTCAAGATTTAGAGGATTGTCATGCCCTGAGCAATTTCATCATTTATTACCTCGCAAAGCTCTTGTATTTGCACCATTTGAACAAAACTATTGTAAAGCATAGGCCTTGTAGATGGGTTGTCATTCAAAACTATCACCACTGCTTTCAATTTACCAATAGGTGATTGCAAGAAACATTTCACGTTTTTGGCTCAAAAGTGTAGTTTTTGGCCATACAACTCGCAATACTACATGATACTAGTAGTATAACACGTTAGCATTGTGCTTGCAGATCTCAACCGTTGATTTCGGGCGCCTATAGATCTGGACTATCAATCCGTACTATGTAGTCCTACAAACAGCTACAAAATACTACAAAGTCCACTAGTAGTAGAAAATAGCTTAAAAGGGGGCTGTGGAATTTTTCATTTTTAGTAATTAAAAAGATAATAATTAAGAAAAATCCAATTTTTGCACAAGATTGTGCTCACATTGCAATAAAGAATTCTTTTAGGAAAATTTTTCCCTTTTTAGAGCCATTGTGCAAAGGAAGGTCACTTTGACCCTATGCGGCCAACAAACATATTGCTATTTTCATGAAAACTCATCGTCAATCTTTGTAATGTTAATAGGCCTCCAACTTGTCCAATTTGTGGCTTCAAGTTTTGATTTTTGGGTAAAAAAAAGGACTAAAATCCCCTAAAATGGTCAAAGTAGACACCCAATTGGGGGAACTTTAAAAATAGTAAAATACTTTTTAAGAAATTGAAAAAATTATTTAATATATAAAACTTTTGTGTGTACCTTCATTCCAAATTTCAAGACAAAAAAAATAACATGCAAAAGTTATGAGCAAAAAACTACTTGTTGGAGGTCAAGTGGACAAAAAAAGGACAAGTATTTCTTGCAATCACCCCAATATTAACTTACATAGTTAAGAGCAATCCTACAACAACACTTTAAAGGGACTCAACATGGTCATTAATTAGGTGGGCTAGGTTGTGAGGGTTGTAGAAGTTGCCTTATAGTAGGCATGCCAAATAGAGGAGAGAAGCTGTCTATTCTAAATTTTGTTAAATGTAGGCCAAATGAAGTATGTTGTGCATGGCTTGCTATAGTCTGTGCTTATTGTTGCTGCCTACATTTCAAGGTTCAAACCACATTGTTGAACATTGAATGACCTTGCGTCCATGGTATTAAGTACAATCATTGGATGGAGTTGATGACTTCAAGATCTAAGAATAAATGTACAATAAAAGAGTCAAATTCTTTTGTCATTGATTTGATAGTTTTCCATCAAAAAGATTTATTGGCATCATGAAAGAATTGCATCATTGGCATTTGATGAGAAATTGGAGTAGATAAGTTGTTCTTATTAAAAAATCCATTGTCCATTATAAACCCTCAAGGATATGAAAGATTTTAAATATGGAAGCTACATTGCTTTGTTGCTTATAATTAAGTCAAAACATAAGGATTGTATTTGAAGTAAAATTTCAAACCTCATTTCAACAAAATATCTAAAATAAATTTTCTTAAGAATTTTTGAACTAAAGAAAGTTGGAAAATCAAACTAATTTTCATCTTTAAAAATCTACTGAAATTAAAAGCCCCCAATCAAAAAAAAGGAAAAAAATTCAGAGAAGATGTTTGAAAATGTCAAAAAAATATCTTTATGAGTCCTTTTTTGAAATTAATCATAACTTTTGATTGGAAGCTTGAAATCTCAAACAAATTTTTGGAGATGAAAATTAATTTGATTTCCCAAATTTTTCTTGATTCAAATATTTTCGAAAATGCCTAAATAAGGTATGAAATTCTACTTCAAACACAATTCCTGCTTTTGACTTAACCTATAAATCGTTCAGCTTTTGCCTATAATTGACATATCCCATCTGGGTTGTTCTACCTCCTACCACCCCATGGGTATAAATATAACGACCTCCTCCGCTTCCTTTCCACCTCAACAGAAGTTGAAAATGCTTTTGGAGCAATGTGAGATTGTGAGGTAGTTCTCATAGATTTGCAAGTTTAATTGTTTGTAGTCTAGTTTGGCGCCCCTTTTTGGCAGGGCTACGGTGGGGCACAGGAAGAGCAGCGGAGCCCTGCTCTTCAAGCCCGCACTAGCTTGGCACCCCTGCTTGGCGCGTCTGCCGTGCGGATGCTGTGAGGCCGCACCAACCGCTTGCCTCAATTGCCGCTCTACTGCTCTAGCTAGTAAGTTGAGTACGCGCATTGCCGCTCATGAGCATTCTGCGTTATTGTGCCACCCAGAAGAATATTTAGTATTAGTACTACTGTAGCTTGTCTGCACGGCCTGTCAATGTACGTTGAATTTATGGCTGGATACGTCCTTGCTATAGCTACTGTAGCTCTGGTGCAATGGCTGCGTGAGAATGACGGCGGTAACTTTAAAAAACGGGGACGCGTCCGAGTTGAAATTCATGATTCAATTAGTGCGAGACACCTAGTTTTAGACATTGGAACCGCAATGAGTTTTAGTGGAAGTTAATCAGCTTTCATTTGATCGATCCATCGGAACTTACAGTTCCGTTTGCTAGCTCTCTCTCGATTACAATTCTCCGATCGATTGCGATCATGGTGGTCCAACACTGCGTATATATGTATTCTGGTTTTAAGTTAAGACACTGCACATGCAAACTATCTAGCCAGGTAGCCCTACCACCAGCAGGAGCAGTAGCATTCAGAAATGTCTGCGCGCATGATACGGCCAGGAGCTTAATTGGAAACGTCTGGGATGTGGGGTGCTGCAGAAGTAACTGAGCCTGAGCTTCTGGCATTGTAACAGTCGGGTTTTAGTGAATTGGGATTTGCTTCATGAGCTTGAATGCATATTTGTTGATGAAATTGGAGTCTAGCAAGAGGCAATCGCGCGCAATGGTTTCGACCGACTGTTAATTACATACATTGGTTCGAAGCGTGCCGAACTCAACTCGGAGACCTTACGTACTGCATGTAATAGGCACAGCTTTGTGTTTGGCATTGTGCAAAGCTTACATGTTGTAGACGTATGGGTGTGACACTGAGCAGTCTATTCGGAGAAACTCTGTCGACAGATCCAATGGCGACATCAAAACCGAAGGCGGACACTTTGCAATCAAGAGTATTACGGTGGACGACTAGTAACGACGTCACGAACTCCACACTCTTCAACACACAGGTATTGTTCAATACCAGTTTCAATTGATTTAAATCTCTATGCCATGAGCTCATTTTTTTTTAGTTTTCGTGTTGATGCATGCAAGGTAGATAATTAGGGACGTCGGTACTGGCTTAGGGACAAAAAGCATGCATGCTTTGTTAGTATTCTTCAGTCGTTACAAGCCAGCCCGCTTGAAGCGATCAACTGATGTTGTATATTCCGAAATATGACAATTAGTTTCTGAGATCTTAATAGATGGAAGACATTCCAATGGAGTTTCCATCCTCATCGGAGTACCTCCGAGCATTCCGTGTGCCGCTTCTGGAGGAAGTGCGAACTCAAGTACATCAAGCTTTGGAAAAGAGTATCAAAGAAGGCGGCTGTGTTCCTGTGAGAGCCCCCAAGTTGATTGGCAAGAAACCAGCCAAAAACCAAGACCCGACCATGAGGAAATTTATTGTGTCGTTGTCTGGGCACGGTCAGCGAAACAGCAGTGTCCGGTGTTTGGACGTCATCCTCTTGTGCTGTGGCGATCGTCCACGGTGGGATTCCAGACGGGAGTGCCTGGCACCGCTGCCAAATCATAAATTTGTACTTGGGAGCGTTGTGTACGCCACAGATGAAAATCCCGGCGTTTTCACAGCGACTGCCTACTTACCAGATGGCAGCCCAATCCTTGAGGAGCTTCGTTTGCCAGAAGCCCAGAGCCCGACGTGGTTTGTTGTTTTGTTGGGAATGAGTTTGATACCAGCTGATCGTATCTGGAGTTCAATCAACGGCACTGGATCTGAATCTCGAGTGTTGAAGACGTCAGTGATGCAAGAAGTGCTCCGAATCGACCAGCAGGTACGTAATGAACTGCAACTCAATGACTTTCGTGCAATTAAACTGGACGACACTATTTCTTTAATTTCCAAAATAAGATTGAATTTGCGTCAGTCTGCGGGCGGATGGATGATGCCGTAACTGTGTGAAGATTTGCAGATGGAGCCTTCAGGAATCAATTCGCTCGCACTTCCTCAGGGGCCAGAAGCAGCGGAGATTTTGCAGCTTGTGGGAGACTATTGCAAATCCAGAAGGCTTAACGACTCACAAGGAGACTCTCTCAAGAGCGCGCTTGCAGGCTTGCTTTCCACGAAAGCCAAATGTCACGTGAGGTTGGTGCAAGGACCGCCGGGTACTGGCAAGACGGCGATGCTGGTCCCATTAATCTCTGTATTGGGATTGTTGAACATATATATATAAGATTCTACAGATAAATCTGAAGTACTAGAGAGGAGAAGAAGCTAGACTATAGTACGGAGAACTAAACAATGATAAATCTAAGATCATAATAGAATGATGGACACAGGACGAGCCTGTTCTTTTATACTGTAAACTACTAAGAGAGGTAGATCTGAAACTGAGGATAAAAGTAATAGTAACAATATCTAACGTTCACAAGTTGAAGCTACAGTAGTTCCAACACCCTCCCTCAACTTGAGCAACGTGTTGTCGAGCAGTGATAGAAATGCAGCAGCGATTGATGATCCAAAGTTGCAGTCGATTCATTTTCAGAGGGGCAGCAAGAAGTTGAAGAGTCGACTGTTCACAAAGGTGAACATAAATTGCTATTTGACGTAACAACCTCCACCCAAGCATTTGAAATAAACCACGGATTTAAGAAGTCTCTAGTTCTTCTATACTAACTATTCCTAAACCCTCTCTCAGTTTTGAAAACTGAATACGTCCCAAAGCTTTAGTAAATATATCTGCAATTTGTTCACTAGATGGAAGATAGACAAGATCGACAACTTCAGTAAGAACATTTTCTCTGATATAGTGGTGCCACACTTCTACATGTTTGGAACCTTTGTGACAAACTGGGTTTTTGGCTGACTTCAATGTGCTTTGGTTGTCGCAATGAATTGTAATAGGTTTCGATGTTTCTCCTGTGACTCGCTCAGTTAGAGTTCGTAACCATATGGCTTCCTTGATACCTTCAGTAACTGCTTTAGTTTCTGCATCAGTGGAGGAGGTTGCTACAGTGATCATTTTCTTCGATTGCCAAGTTATTGGACCTCCTGCTAACTTGAAAGTGAAGGCTGTGATGGATCTACGATCATCAATATCATTTGCCCAATCTGCATCGGTATAACCAAGTATTTCAGTGCTTTCTCCTCTTCGATATTGGATGCCAAAATTTTTCGTTCCTTGCAGATATCGAAGGACTTGCTTTGCCGCATCCCAGTGCGAGGTACGAGGATCTTGCATATAGCGACTGAGAGCACTTACTGCAAATGATAAATCTGGCCTTGTATTCAAAAGGTATATGAGTTTGCCAATCAACTTACAATAAATACCCTTATCAAATGGCTTGAATGATTCGTCTTTGCTGAACTTCCGCCCTTCTGATACAGGTACCGCACAACTGTTGCAATCTTCCATGCCAAAGTCTTTTAAAATCATTTCTATGTAGTTCTTCTGGGTGAAGAATATGCCAGCTTTGTTCATGGTGAACTCTACCCCAAGATAGAATTTGAGTTGGCCTAGATCTGTCATTTTGAACTGTTTGAGTAGTTGCTGCTTTAACCATTGAACTTTGGCTACGTTGTTCCCAGTAAGGAGTAAATCGTCTACATACAGGATGAGTAAAGCTATCCCTCCTTCATCCCTGTAGAAATATAGGCTGTAATCAGCTTCTGTACGAGACATGTTGCAAGTAAATAGAAATTCATCGATTCGTTCGTACCAAGTTCGTGGAGCTTGGCGGAGACCGTATAGAGAACGCAATAGCTTGTATACTTTTGACGTACCATGATGTGGAAATCCCTCGGGTATGAGCATATAAACAATTTCTTTGAGATTTCCATTTAAGAAAGCTGTGATAACATCTAGGTGTTCAACATCCCATCCAAGTGATGCAGCAAGTGCCAAAACAAGTCTAATTGCTTTCCACTTTGCAACTGGAGCAAAAATTTCTGTAAAGTCTATGCCAGCGACTTGCTGGAAGCCTCTAGCAACCAAGCGAGCTTTGAGCTTGTTTGGCTTTCCATCAGAGTCACATTTTGTTTTGAATATCCACTTTGCTGACACTGGTTTTGCATTAATTGGAAGATCACATACCTCCCAAGTTTGGTTGTGGTGTAAAGATTCAATCTCTTTGTTGATAGCCTCTCGCCAGCCTGGGTGTTGAATTGCTTCGGAGAAAGAAATCGGATCATTAGATTCTTCAGCAAGGCCAAAGAAAATATCGGTTTCTATGCAATTCAAGTCAATATCTTCTTCCAACGCATATGTAACATGATCTCTGAGTTTTGATGATGGCTGACGTGATCGCGTTGGTCTTGACAACGTGGGTTGGGTTTCGATAGCTTGAGGACGTGATGCTCCAATTTCTGGAGTTGATGAGGAGTTGAACTGTTCGTTGTTGTCGACAGGATCTTGTGCTTGAGCCAAGGGGGCTGAAATCATGGGACTTGGTGATGATAACTCTGATTGTGGAGCAATATCTGGAGATTTGTCAGATTGCAAAGTGACAGTTGGAGGTTCAAGAGTAGGTGCACTGCCAGTTGATAATGGGACCGGTTGTTCCTGGGAGATGCTCGGACTAGAAGTCAATACGTTAGATTCATCGAATCGGACATTTCTTGAGATCCGTAAAATGCGTTGTGAAGGCAGGTAACATCTATAGCCTTTTGTCTCCTCATCATAGCCCACTAAAATTCCTTCAATAGCCTTGGCTTGTAGCTTGTCTCGTTTGTCAGCTTCAATAAAAATAAATACTTTTGAGCCATAGATCCGTAAATGATCCAATCTTGGCTTGGTCCGAAATAGCCTTTGGAAGGGAGTGACGTTGGGATTTGATCTCGTCAAGCTCCTATTCAAAATAAAGGCTGCTGTATTAATAGCTTCACTCCAAAGATAGCGTGGAGTTTTGGCAGCTAATTGCATGCTTCTCGCACGTTCAAGCAATTTCCGATTAGCGCGTTCGGCCACTCCATTTTGTTCTGGAGTATAGGCATTTGTCAGTTGTCGCCTAATGCCGCACTGTTGAAATAGGTATTTGAACTCATGGGAGCAAAATTCTCCTCCTCTGTCAGATCGAACTTCTTCTATAGGTGTCTTCAGTTGAAGTTCAATCATAGTTTTGAACGTTTTGAAAACCTCAAATGCTTGAGACTTCAAGTTCAAAAATCTGACCCATATATATCTACTGTAATCATCGACTATGACCATGAAGTAATTGGATCCTCCTAGTGATTGAGTTGGTAATGGTCCACACAAGTCAAGGTGTAGTAGTTGAAGGACCTTCTTTGCTCTATTTTCAGATGCAACTAGAAATGGAGCACGAGATTGTTTGCCAAGTTGGCAAGTTGAACATACCTCAGAATGAATCGGGATATATGGGATCCCAGCTGCTGCGTTTCCTAGAGATAGCTGGTGTAAGCTACGGAAGTTTAGATGTCCCAGACGATGATGCCACAAGCGTGCTAATTGTGTTGACTGCGATGTGATGATGTTCATCTCCATAGAACTCGAACTAGTTGCACTACCTTGATGAACAATATTGCGGGCGACTAGTTTGTATAAGCCATTCTTGTGATTACGCACTCCTTCTGCAATCACGTTTTTTCTTTTCTTGCTGTAAAGAACACACCTATCTTCATCGAAACAAGCAATAATACCATTTTGAGTCATTGATCCTACTGAGAGAAGATTTTTCTTGAGGCCAGGTACATACAAAACACCAGAAATGCTCTTTACTTGACCTGAAGGGAGGTTGAAATTTACAGATCCACGTCCAGCAATAGCATGACTTTGCCCTCCTGCTGTCCTAACATTGCCTTTGTAGTCATCTAGATTTTCAAAAAATTCTCGAGTACCAGTGACATGTTTGGTCGCTCCAGAGTCGAGGTACCATCCGGAGTCATCGCTTTGAATATCAAGAGCCGCAATAGCTGCTTCGATTGTTTCTTCTTCTTCAGTCTCCATACAATTTGCTAGATCCGTATCTTCCGGCTGGATCCACGCTGGTTCTTCGTCAACAACATGTGCTTGGATCTGCTGACGTTGAAGAAGCTTTTGTCTCCGATCAGCTTCTAACTTCTTAATATCAGCCAATCGCTCAGGACACATACCTTTCCAATGGCCTGGCTTGCCACAATAGTTACAAATCTCTGAACTCAGTTGTTGATGTGGTCCAGAGCTATAGTGATGAGTCGCCGATCCACGATGGTGTAGTGCGGGCCCATGATACTGGGATCGATGATTCGGCTTCCCCAGTATTCCAGCAGCTTGGTTCATCGATGCTCCCTTTGCTGAGCGGAAATAAAGCGCCTCGTTTGATTCATTGGGGCTCTTCGACTTCTGCTTCACTTCCCTGCGACTTTCTTCAAGCATCAAGTTAGTTTGCAGCTCGTTCAATGTTGGAAATTTTCCTGCACTAGTATAGTGTTGCAGAAAATGATCGTAACTGTCGGGAATGTTCTTGATCACAATCTGAACTAAATCGGAGTCATCAACCCTTACTCCAATAGCAGACAGTTGCGACAAGATTCCTCTAAACTGATTGAAGTAGTTTTCGAAACCTAGATCCTCTGTCATAGAGAGTAAAGAGAGCTTGTTTTTCAACTGATGTTTCCTACTATCAGATGTAACCTCATAGGTGCAACACAAAAAATCCCACAATGATTTTGGATCATCATATGCTGTGAGATTCATGAGGAGAGTTGGTTTTATTGCCATAGTAATCATGTATAGCAACTTCTCCTTTTTCTCAACAAGTTCTGGATCTACTACTTCCTTTCCACTCTTAGAACTCTCTGGTGGCGAAAGTATCTGCCACAACTGTTCTTTCTTCACTGCTCTAGTCACTACGTACTTCCACAGGTTGAAATTTGATGACCCTCGAGTTTGATCTCATCGGGGATTGGACCAGTATATGCCATGATGCAAAAAAAAGAGAAATCTGACAAAGACTCACTTAGATCGAGGAAGAGAGAAGACTGTGACTTAAAAACTTGGTAGACTTGCATAAGATTTTAGAAAGGTGAGGAGAATAAACTAGCACGAGAAAACGAGCCTAAGCTCTGATACCATGTTGAACATATATATATAAGATTCTACAGATAAATCTGAAGTACTAGAGAGGAGAAGAAGCTAGACTATAGTACGGAGAACTAAACAATGATAAATCTAAGATCATAATAGAATGATGGACACAGGACGAGCCTGTTCTTTTATACTGTAAACTACTAAGAGAGGTAGATCTGAAACTGAGGATAAAAGTAATAGTAACAATATCTAACGTTCACAAGTTGAAGCTACAGTAGTTCCAACAGGGATCCCTCCAGTATCGAACTTTAGTTTCGGCTCCAACCAACGCTGCTGTTCTCGAGGTCTGCAAAAGAGTAATCTCCTTACTGACAGCGGATTCCGAGTCTAAACAGCAGAGCCTCATGGTGCCGCAGCAGGAGATGTTTTCTGCGTTCTGTTCGAGGATCAGGGGACCCAGTTCGCAAGACATTGGAAAAAAACGGCGATGTTCTCCCATTCAATTGTGTGACGTGGTCCTTGTAGGAAGTAAGGAAAGATTGGAGGCATCCGTGAAAGGCACTGTATTGGAGAAGGTTTTCCTCCCTGACAGAATCGAACGTCTGACGGAAGCTTTGAGTCCGAAGACCGGATGGAAAGGCTGTGTTCCAGCCGTGGAAAAGTTTCTGACCAATGCGCCTGATCAATTTGCAAGGCAATATGGTCGTGACTCCTCCACATCAAGCGATACGAAGGAAGTAAACGATGCATTTTGGAGGTTTGCGAAAGAATTCATGAAAAAGATGCTTCTTCAAATGGAGGAGCATCTGTTGACGCTCACGAGTGAGCTACCAAGGTGTCATATGGATGTGAGGACAAGCCAAGCCATGACCTCCACTGTGGAGTTGATGAAGAGGATGGTCAATGCCATGCCCAGAAAACCTCCCGTCAAGGCTGCAACCTGGTTTGACAGGACGATGTCAAACACAGATGCTTTGTCTGAACAAGTGGCCAACTTGAGTCTGTCCGGAAGTCGTGGCAGCTCCAACAGTCCACACTTGAGTTTACTTCAAGCCAAAGAAGCGCTTCTGACAGCGTTGGTTTCACATCCCGGTTGTAACCTGCTGGTCACGAAGCAAAATCCTCAAGGTCGTGAGCCGAAGTTCGAGTGGCTCAGGTCACAGTGCTTCAAGCACGCAACGCTAGTGTTCAGTACAGTTTCTGCAGCGGGTTCGCCCTTGATGGTTGATGCCACTTTTCAGTGCGCGATCATTGATGAAGCATCGCAGATGGTAGAAGCAGAGTCCACCATCGTCTCTGGTATGAGAGGTTTGAAGCAGCTTATTTTAGTTGGGGATCATAAGCAGCTTCCGGCCGTAGTGATGAGCAAGGTGAGTGATCAATGCACTGTGGATTTTTAAACTACTTCTTCAGAAACCCTTGAACTTGAATTCACCTCTAATAGACCTCTAATTCATGGTTTTGCAATACCCAATGGTTTTAGATTGTGGAACTTCAGTTTCAGATGAGGCCAGCATGTATTTGCCACCAGAATCGGTGTCAAACATTGCCTAAATAAATTATGATAGTGAATTTAATGTTCAATAACATCTACTCAAAACTACCAAAATCAAGCATGAGGCCTTCTCAATTTGGGCTTCTTAGTCGTTTGAGTGGGGGTTGGTTAACTGGGTCGAATCTTCCACCACATTGGTTTCCGATTAATTTCTATTGGCTCTTTCAGGCTGCAGAGAAGTGTGGTTATGGTCGCAGCCTCTTTGACAGGCTTCAAACTTTGAAGTACGGTTGCCGTCATATGTTGAACATCCAGTACCGGATGAAGCCTGAAATCAGCCGCTTCCCGAACTCGCAGTTCTACGAGGGTGGAGTTGAAGATGGAGCCAATGTGCTTTCACAGGACTACGGGATACGCTTGGCTGGTGTGCCAAGTTACGCTTTCGTGAATTGTAGATTTGGAGCTGAAAAAGCGCTTCAAAAGGGTTGGAAGAATTCAAACGAGGTAGCGGTCGTGATCCAAATGGTACATCATTTCGGAAGAGGTAATTATAAACTCTGAGGTCCGCCCAATTAAAATGACGTCAATGAACCCTGGATAAATTTGTACGTTTTTTTCCAAGATTTGATGATTGAAATGCCGGCCTTGAGTGGAATTGTCAAGCCATTCACATTCGTAATTCATGAATCTGACCAGTTTGCGAAGAGCGACACATCGAGCACTTGAGCATTGGCATAATTTCTCCCTACGCCATGCAAGTGGAAGCGGTGAAGCAGGCGTTGGGTCACCTCCACCGAGCTTTGGACGTCGAGGTGAAAACTGTTGATGGCTTTCAAGGCAATGAGCGCGATGTGATCATCTTCACAGCTGTACGAGCTAATCCCATGAATCAGATAGGATTCGTGCACGATAAAAGACGCTTGAATGTTGCGATTACTCGCGGCAGGTGAGCTAACCTCCAGATCGACAGTTTGCTGGGTTGCGATCATTTGATAATTATCCAATGTTTCATGCTCGAACTTGCCTAGTTGTCAATAAAAATCTCAGCATGATTCAATGACTTCGATTCAATCACTGTTGTCATTGGAAACACAGAATCAACCTAGCCTCAGTCTGTATATTACCTACTTCCAGTCTGTTAATTGCAAACCGTGGTACACTCCCAAGAATGATCTGTTAATTAATATGATCACTCAAATTTTATGCCGAGCAGGTACTGCGTATATATAGTTGGAAACGCAACAACTTTAAGCGGAGGCGGGAAGATCTGGAAAAAACTCATTTCGGATGCCAAAGCTAGAAACTGCTTCTTCGACTAATCGAACTCGGATTCATCAACTTATCGATCACTGCAGCAGTGTGGCAGTCTATGAGTCGCGTGCACAAATTTTAATCCGATAGGGTGAGTGTCGCTGAGGTCATTCAAGCCATATTTAAAAATGTGCATTACATACGTTGTTGGAATATAATATTATTTATACTCCGTACTCCACATCATCTTATTTTATTTTTTTCTAGACTCACAGAGTTAAATGTTTAATAGGTGGCCGATGAGGACAACAGACTATTTAGAATTCGAAAGGCTAATGTCCCAGCTTCGAGACGGAAAGTAACCGTGTTCTCACTTCCCATGATGACTTTAATTTGCTTGTGTCATTTAAATGCTATTTTTGGACCATGCCTATGTAATCCAAGTTTCAACTTTTTGTGAACTCAATTGCAAAAGTATCATATTGCGTGTCAGTAAGGTTAACTTGTGACATTAAAACGAGTTAACATTCAATCTGTAATTTAACCTTTAAGAGCTCTAAAGTCCAAAACGTGGATGTCCAATGCACAGAAAAGAACTGTCCTCTGTACCACATTCAACAGAGGTCCGTTTGCCTTCTGCATTCACTATTTTTCTCGGGTGGGTTTCTTCACTTTAGTACACAGAAGATCATTTGAGGACCGCGATGCTCTGCAAGTATTCACTTTAGTTAAATATCACAGGAATTCTGGAAAATTTGCTTTGCCCAAGAATCTATAGAGAATAGAAGTAAGCATGATAAAGTCTAAACAGTCGTAAACAAGCACCACAACCAAATTTTCAAGTGTTCAAAGGTGATAGTAAGGCAAAGTTTACTTATCTTAAAAACTGAAGCAACTGCGGAACATAGTGCGTCTCACCAGACTTCTTTCATAGATGCTTACGTAATCATTTTCTTCGCCTAACATCATATTCTTTGAGAACAAAATCAATATTTGAATACTACTTTTACATTATTTCGAGCATTCTCTTGTCCAGTTCTCCGTATCGTACGATTCCTATGAGTAGCACAGTCCAAAAAGTACACTGTGAAGGATCGTATTTGCAATCTCGAGGCCTCACATATTTTTATCTCTTTACGAATCTGGGCTTTAAGAGATCAAAATGAAACAAATAGTATAGCTTACAGGACAAACGCGCAAAACTTGCAGACATTCTACATGTCTACTAGAACGTAGAGAGACCTCAGACCCGAGACGATTCACAGCTATTGAAGTGATGAATGTTAATCAATGTGATATTGATATAATTGTACAGGATGAATCCCTGGAGGGGAAAATAAAATAATTACAAATGTTGACTTTGTAAAATGAGCCTACATATTCTCTTTCTCAAGCCTTTGGCGAAACCTAACGTTGCGGGGCATCTGTGAAATTGATACAGCGGGCTTGAACTCCACTTTATCAATACCCTGCCCTGGTAGCGTATCTTGTGTCCCTGATTCTTGTAACCTCCTCTTCAATCCAAATTCTTGTAGTTTATTTTGGGTGTTCACAGGGACGAGAGCAGCACGGGGTACACTTCTGGTATTGAATGCCGAGACTTGGGGTTTATCCTCACTGAAAATAATATTAGAAGGCTGAAGGGATTCGGTTTTCGAGGAAGCTCCTATAGTCATGGCTCTCTTCCATGTCGGAATCTGGCATCAAAGTTACGTTGTAAAGAATGTTAGACTACAACACTCTTCATAATAATGCACCGTCAGAAATATGGAAAACCCATCCCGCATTCCAACGGGCTTGTAGGCGAATGTCATGAATCCACAGACAAACAGGACGCATTGCTCTTCATGAACTGATTACTGCAGTGACGAACTGTTCAGTAAGCATGCGAACAACGGACGTATTGAGGTCAGGGTAGGGAACGTAGTGAGCATACCGGAGCAGTCAAGTTTTCGCGGTGTGAATCAAGGGTCGCTGAAGGTGGAGGATGGTCGCCTGTATCATCCATACAGCCAACTGGACTGCCTTGGATTCGCCAAGGCAGCTTATACATCCGCAGCAAACTTTGACTCTGCAACAAAATTATTTTTCAGGGATCCGGAACAAGAAAAAAGCTCACACAAGAGGGGATGATTACTATTTCATTCGATCAACTACAATGAAAATTGCCCATTGAGAATATAGGTCTCAAATGCTGCTTAGCGGTTCCCTCAACAAACAGTGCGCACACTCAACGATTCACTCATCTCAAACTTCTAGCGGAGGATTTAGAAAATGGATCAGATCTATACCTTGCTTGGAAAATACAAATCACTAGCTTCACTGTGTAGAATGCCTACCTGCAGCTTCAACTGCTCCACCTTGCTTCTAGAGGCCAAGGTGCTACTATAAAGACAATCAGCGTCATCCGTGTGATTCGCATCATCTTGACTGTGTCTCGAAGCCGTAGGAGTAGTAAACTCTAAACCTGGCATCGTTGATGCTTCAAACTTACTTGCAGTTTGAGATTCAGTCTTCTGACACAAGTCTCTCTCTCGCTTCAACATTTGAGCTTGAACCCTCTGAAGAGCCGCCTGCAAGCACCATCAAGTGAATTCTTTAAAATTTCAAGCATCGAAAACAAAAGAGTCATGAAGCCAGCAAGCGAAAATTCCCACATAAGTGAACATTATTCTGCCCAATTTGTAGTGCCTCACTAGTTTGAGTGACCATGGGTAAGAGCTTCCACACTCTTCCTGAGGGATATCCTTGCAGTTCCACTGAACTTGGCATAAACATCCCATGCTTAAGGATTTATCAGTTTTATAGAGACATCGACGGCGGAAAACATACCTCAAGTTTGGAATTCGTTTCTTCTTTCCTTTGCACAACTTCATGCAATTTTATCATCTCCTCCCCTCGCGCCTGCATATAAAGGTAATGAGTTCAGGCTACTGACATCAAGTTCTCCGAATTATTACACAACTTAGGAAATACCATCTAGAAAAGGAGATGGAAACCAATAATGACGTCATCAACCTTGGCATTTTCTTCTGATTTTTGCAGTTTCAGCTGTAGGGAACTGTTTTGTTGCATGATCTCAGCTATCTCGTTCTCTCTCTCCTGCTGTTCTTCAGGAGACGTTCTTTTCCTCTTCAGCTCTTTGAGCACTTCTTCATATCTTTGACACCGAGATCTGATTCAAAAGCATGATTAATTGGTGACCCTTGCAAGATTGTCATTCTTACAGAGACTCTGGTCGAAAGGCGAAAAGGTGCCCAATGAGATTGGTTAATGGTTCATGAGTACTATGGGTAAAGACGCGAGCTGAAGAGAGATTATCATGCAATTACTGACCAAATTCTTTCTTGGCAAACAGAACGCTTACCAACGTGAAAGGCCAGTAAAATGTCTTAGAATGTCAACATTTCGGCCTTCGACTAGAGACTGGACTAAAAACTTCATTAAGTCGTGACCAATTGTACTGCAGAACCGCACCTGTTCATCATATTTCGGGCTTACCTGAGGTTCTGAACCCGCACTCGAAGTCGATCATTTTCCTTGTTTGCATCAGCCTTGCGATCGTCCTCAAATCCTTGAATCGCTTCCTTCAATATCTCATAATTCGATTGGACGACCTCCAATCGACCAGCAGTGGCGTCCAGTACAACTTGGAGCTTCGTACGCGACAATAAATACGTCTTATTTACCTGTGATCACGGCATTACATGCAATGAGAACCTTAGCTTAAATCATTCTTAATAAACTATATAGACATTGATGGATTACAAGCCTGAAAAGTGAATATCTAAGAACACTAGCATTGTCTTTTCAGGAACTATGATTATCGGGACAATTTGCTGTAAATAAACAATTACGACAACCTTCTTTAAGTCGAGGCTATTGACAAATATAATCAAATCTGTGCTGGAATACCACAAATAACTAATTATGATTCAGAGTTTAACCTGCAATAGATGGGTCTCTTTCTTCTGCAGTTGTTCGTTTATATCCTCAAGGCTGGATAGTCTGCAAAATGTTACTCCACGACTATTACTATCAGAATGAAAAGACACTCGCGCTCTGGAATATAAGAAATCCTCCCCAAACCCGAATAATAATCCTGGTAGCAAGATTACACATCTGAAATTACTTCAAGAGCAGTTTCAGATTTCAGAGTCTCTTTACCAGAAAGAGAAAGGCCGAAGTAATAATTATGTACATGTATAGCAAGATTTCACACCTGAAATTACTTCCTTCACCATCCGTTTAATCAAGAGCAGTTTCAGATTTCAGAGTCTCTTTACCAGAAAGAGAAAGGCCAAAGAAATAATTATGTATATATAAAGATGTTTTAAATATAAGGAACGTGTCACGGCACTTCAAAAAGCGAAATAGCTCCATGAGTTACTTCACTCCAGTCACAATATGAAGAACCATGCTTGACCTCGATTCCAATAGACATAAGTATTCAACAGTTTACCTGGCATTCAAGTCTGCAAGCTGTTGCTTGAGCATGGCCTTCTCGGTTCGAGATTGGTCCAAGGCTGCCTGCAAGTCATCCACCTCTAAATACAAGCTCTTCACGTTCATGCCGACATCATCGAGCTCCGATTGAAGGGACTCAATTTCTGCATGTGACATCTTCAACTGAGAATGAAGTTTCTCCACCTGCACAGTAGAAGTCAGAACCAAACAGCAAACGATCACTTCGGCACTTGCCCGTCACACACGCTAGACAGAAATAAACAATAAGACCAGCTTAATCATTAGGATACCAACAGGAGCATTAGAGGATAAATTCGAACCTGTTTTCGGGCTACTTCTCGATCAGTGTTCCAGGCTGCCTCCAGTTCAATGGCACGACGACTGACTTCAGATTCCTGTTGCAGCAAACGATTAGAAGATCTCATTAATGCGCTCAATGAAAGCAACTATCCGTCAAAAAATCGGGAGGGAACGGCTTGCTTCTACAAGACCAAATTACAATTACAATTTGGGACAATGATAGCATAGAATATAATTGCAGACCAGAGGATAGTAGGCTACGAGTTTCATCAGAACAATGGGTACCTGAGATGAGACTTCCATATTGTTTTGAAGCTCCTTTTTCAACTTTTGAATCTCCTGTAGAAGCCTAGATTCATTGTCACTACGTTCTCTGAAACTGACTTGAAGTTGAGAAATCTGCCCTTCCAACATGATACATCTATCCGCTAGTGCACTTCTTTCCTCCAATAGCTGCATCCTTTCATCTGATTCTTTTCTAATCGCAACTTCAGAATCAGAATTTCTGTCATGGAGTTCTGCACATTTTTCTTCTGCTTCTTGCAGCATCCTCTTCAGTTGTTTTACTTCCTCTGCAAGGTCCACGCTCGATTGCCTTTCTCTCTGAATAAGAACTTCAGACACAGCTAGAAGCTCAATACGCTTCTCGAATTCATCTTTGAGTGCGTCATACTGCTCTTTGCCAGCAAACAACTCCTCCTGCAGCTTTCTCTGTAATTCCACTTGCTCTTCAACATTAGAGCTCAGGAGTTCCACCTGCAGAGGGATCGAAGATCGGATAAAGAGGTTAGATACTGCAACCAATAGAAATTGACTCGTCTATACATAATACAAACACAGGAGAAATTACTGATGGCAAATGAAAAGTGACTCACCTGCTGCCTTAATTGGTTGCCTTCCAGTTCGTTACATTGAAGAGAGAGCTCCAGCTTAGCGAGCTGCTCCTGGTGAACCACAAATGCATTGCTTGCTGCATGTTCCGCTTCATTAAGCTGCAAAAGAAATGGAAAATCTGAAGTCAGACCAAAAAGAGCTGAATGACAGATGTTCACTACACTGTTGCGCACCAGTAGATAGATTAATAGCACAGTAGGTCTTTTGATACTATAAGTCTACGGTAGTAAAATGAAGATGCAAGCTCATAACCGTTTGCTGCAGTTACCACGAAGACTTAACCCCAGAAGTTAGAAGAAAAGTAAGTTGTAGATAAATCTTGGCACTATACCTGTTCTTGAAGAGTGTTTCTAGCAGCAATAATCTCTTCTTGTGCTTTCTGAAACTGGATTCCAAGAGCAAAACGAAAACTGTGAATATTTCCATTTCCAGAAAAGAAAATGTAAACTATCTACATATCCGATCAGATTTACATTAGGACCATCTCAAGAAAGGCAAGTGCAGTATAAAGAAACAGGCAGGCACAAGGTCTTTGGATGTCAATCTAAATTCAAATGTATTTAATTTATCTTTTGCTGTCTTTCTTCATGCAGCTTCTTGAGTCCTGTACCTTTTCAAGCTCCTCCGTAAGGTTTACGAGTTCACGCTCAAGTTCCTCGACCTTGGCATACTTCAGGCTCTCCTGTGAAGTCCACGCAGCCTTCTCCGCGTCAAATCCCAAGTGTGCATCTGTGAGTTGCTGTAGAGGGCACACAAAATAAGATTTTCAGAATCGTTCCATTAATACAAATGCAAGCAATCGCCAGCATTGATAAAAAAAAGTCCAAGTTTTCAGTCTATACTAGTGCATTTCTCAAAAGATTACTACTTCTGTAACAATAATCTGGAATTTAAGTATTCCATTCTGCAGGTGGACAAGTTTAACAACTGATTACATCACGAAACCCAGAACTTACGCGAGCTAAATCATCCCTTAACAAGGAAATGGATTTAATTTCTGCTTCAGTCTTTTCAGACGCTGCTTGGAATAAAAGAATTTTCTCCTCCTGCAGAAGCCACACGAGTGGTGTGTCATGAACCAGGACACTATCCCAGAGAACAGAAGTAACATTAAGATGGTAGCGGAGAGGATACTTGCTAAGAATTGCTAAATTGGTATGGAAGGATTTGATCAGGTCACATTTCGAGTAATCGCAAACATTCCCGATCAGTGTCATAACCCACCGATGCAAAAAATAAAATAGAAGCATAATTAGAGGCATATTGAAATTGCTAACCATTGCTGTGTGTTCAATGCGAAGAGCATCAAGCTGAGCAACACTAGTCCTTTTCTCCTCCAATTCATCCTCTAGATCCTGGGAAATCCTTTCGATAGTGCTGGTAGCAGCATCTCTCTCATCTCTTAGAACGGAGATTGCACTTTCAACCTCAGCAAACTTTTTCTTCAGTATTGCAGAGGCATTCTCAGTTTCAAGCATGTCAGCCTCAAGCTTCGTGTAATTGTCCTTTAATCAACAAAATGGGAATAGTAAGACGCGAGACACAGTCGCTATTAAATCCAGTGCATTGCATGAAAAGTGCTCTGGAATAGAACTACGAAATGAGAATCATTACGTATAGAGTACTTGTCCTACAATACCTGGAGAAGCTGAAGATCAAAAGCTGTCTTCTCGAGCTCATTGTTTTTCATTTGCAGTGCATGTTCGGTAGATGAGAGCTGCTGCTTGGTTTTGCTTAGACCACAGGCAACAGACTCTCGACGCTTATCCACTATCGACTCACGCTTGTTGAGCAAAGCTGTACTCTGCCGGAGCTGTTTCACCTCTCTTTCTATGTTCAATTTCTCAGTCTGCAAGTCCATGGACGTAGACCACGGTTCGGCGCTTCATCAGAGAAGTGAACAGTGATATATTACGGAGGATCTTTCACTCAATATTTCACAAAACACAGTTGAGTAGCTGGCATAGGATGCAGATGCAGAAGATCAAATAAGTCACCCACCTCAACTTTACTTTTTTCTATCAAGGTTGACTTCAGTTTCGCCTCCATATCACCCAACTTGCTCTTTAACTTCTCTAAGTCTTTACGCAGGCCATCCCGCTCCTTCTCCAAAGCACCAGGCGCAGCCTTTGCAGCCTTCAACTCCTTGCGCAGGCCCAATATGTCTGACCTTAACTGAGATGATTCTGCATTGTGTTGCTGTTGGAAGGCCTGGTCACATACAAAAACTTCTGAGATGAATACAAGAGGGCTCCAGGAACAATTTCAGCTAGAATGAAGCACACAAACTGAACACATTCTATTTAATTTGATCAGGAATAACAATCGCCTGAAACTGAAACTTCCACGATAATCGGTAAAGAACACTATGTCGTTTCTGTTGAATGCCTCAAAATAACATAATAAAAATCGAAGGAAGAAAGTTGACAAACCTCAAATTTAGTTTTAACTTCTGTTAGACCTGCAGAAGTTGATGCCAATTCAGCATCTTTAATACTCAAGCATTTCTGCAGCCCGGCCTGTAATGAGAGACACACCATTAGAGAAGGAGTCTTCTTGAAATAGGCAGTCTAGCAATAGTGAACAATAACAACTAAGAGTCAGAATGTACACTGGTGAACGCTGGTGAACGCTCCAGTCTTCAGATATACAAAGAGGCTTATCAATGCTCTTTGCAGCCATTGGGTTTCTCCATACTAATTACCACACAGCTGCCCCCCAACCCCTAAAACTGTAATTTCCTGAATAGTAAATCTCCTACCCAGAATAGTATTTGCTTCATGTTTGCACAGTGGTCCCCAAGAATTTACTAGCGACATCCAAATCGCAGACACTCAACACTACACAAGTAAAAGGACTGTTCACCTTATGATTCTCCAACTCCTCAAGGTTCTGCTGTAGTGACAACCTTTCTTTTTGATTCTCAGTCAACAATGAATGCACATCATTCAATTGCTTTCCTGCATCATCAAGCTCAGAGGTCACAGATGCCACTCTACCCTTCATCTGCTTCAACTCGACTTGATAGTGGTCAGCTTCTCGCTCCAAATACGAGATCCTGTCTTGCAACTGGACCGTGGCATCCAGCAAAATCTCCTTTTCCTTAATTACTCTTTCTTTCTCTTCAATGTCTTTATCCTGGTTCGTTGATTCAAGAGTACTTAAAGCCTCCGAAAGACTTTGTTCCACTGCCACAGAGTAAGCTCTTGCTTCTGCAAGCTCCTTTTCAAGAGTTACCCTCAGTCCCTGAAACGGGTCACGGTGACTAATATTAGCATTCGTGAAAAGCATAATACATCTTATGATTGCATACAATCTGCGATGGTCATGCGTTATATCAGAAGTTCTCTGAATTTCACCTGCAGAACTGAGCTCTCATGC
Source organism: Thuidium tamariscinum (assembly GCA_947034885.2). Lineage (NCBI taxonomy): Eukaryota > Viridiplantae > Streptophyta > Bryopsida > Hypnales > Thuidiaceae > Thuidium > Thuidium tamariscinum. The sequence goes on from OX344751.2 coordinate 14,528,829, forward strand.
TTGACCTTCTCAAACTCTGCCATGCTTGACTGTAGAGAGCATTCGGCAGTTGAAAGCTGTAAGCATTTCTCCTCCAACACAGAAATTATAGACTCCGGGGTATGTCCGGCAAGGCAGGTGTCCATCGCACACTGCAACGTAAAACACCCACATATTTAAGTGCTGAAGTGGATACACCATAGGAAATAATATCGAGAGTGAATGCAAAACACAACAGAAAGTGTCCACAGACTGAATAAAACTACACTGGAGGAAATTTCATGATGTCCTAAAATGAATCCGTTAAAGGGACCAAACCTTTTCAGCTGAAAGGTTAGCAACCTTGCGTCGAAGAGAATCGAGCTCTATATTCTGTTCTGACAGCGTTAGATGCAGCTCAGACAATCGCCGTTCATGCTCCGAGCATTGAACTTGCTCAGATTCGAGTCTCTTCTCAGTCCCAGCAAGCGCTTGCACCTGAATGTCAAGCTCTCTGCATAGACGACTGACTTCCTCTTCGGACCTACTGCAGACTTCACTTATTTCAGATTTCTCTCTGTTTGTTGCCTCGTAGGTAGCAACCAGCTCTTCATATTCTCGTCTGGAGGTCTCAAACTTCATGCTCTCTTGAGAGAGTTGTGTCTCAAGAGTCTGGATACTCTCCTCAAGAACTTTGGTGCTGATCGTCGCCTCCCTTTGCAAATTCTCAAGTTTAAATTGAAGATCTTGCTGTTCTTCAGTCTTCTCACGAAGCAGGGAGCGCATTTCAATTAACTGCTCTTTGGCACGATAAGACTCAGAAAATGCGGTCTCCAACTTATCTTGGGCCTCTTTAATTTCTTGCCTCCTTTTACCTTGCAGTCGATCGATATCTGCCTGAGCTTGTTTAGAAGTTTCAATAAGTGCATCCCTCTCGCCTTCCAATACCTGCCCAAACAGGTAACCATATAACACTGCAGCTAAAGCGCCAAACTACAAAACTTAAGGCATACATGCGGGTTTCTGCTAAGACCTTGATTCGGAATGCATAAAGTAATACTAGAGTGAAATTCTCAGATATCGTTCAAATGATTTATCGGACCTTCAGTACTGAAATTGAAGGATAAGACGTCTATAAATCTTTGGTTCACTGCATACCTGAATGGTTATATGCAAGGCCTCGCCTCTATGAATAAGGCTAGCTTTTTCATGAGAGACCAGTTCAAGATCTCGCTCGAGTTCCGCGACCCGTTCCTCAAGTTTTTCCTTATGAGCCTTCGAGATCTCACCTACAGCGTCATCTTCCAAGTCTTTGATATTCTGTTCAAGGACTTGAAGCTGACTTTCACGTTGTGTTAAAAGAGATTGAAGCTCAGCTATTTCGACGCCAACATCAGCAATATGTTTGTTTGCAGCGACAAGATCTGATGCAGTTGCCTCAAGTTCATCGTTTCTTTCTCGAAGTTCTTCAAATGACTTCACATCAGCTTGTGCTACTTTCGAAACCTCAAAAAAAACATCTCTTTCCTTCTGCACAGTTTGGAGGACACTCAACATAGAGTCATGATCCTTCAGGAGGGCTTCAAGGTCACTCTGTAGACTGCCGAAATGCTGATATTCAGCGTTCAAAGACTTCACATCGATTACAGATTCCTGAAAACAAACAGACCATCAAGATGGCATCAGACAACGATGCGAATGAAATAATATTGAAAAAAGACCAGTAAAACACCTCCAGAAGTCAACGTTCCCACCAAGGTAAACTAAAATCCACCACGGTGATAAACCTAAATCATCTACGCACAAAAGCAAAACATCCCAATTATTATTGACAAGCAATTCGATCAACAACTTATGTCGAACAAGTTCACCAACAATTTGCTTTGAAAAGAGCCCGACAGGAGAACTATTCTCGACCTCTATACAGCTTTATCAAAGAATACTACTCTTGATCCTAAAGCTATACCTGAAGGTTCATCAGAGTAACCCTGAGCGCATTTGTACTGTCCACAGCTGCCTTATAGAAGGCTTGAGAGCTGCTCTTAGAGGTTTCGACCTCAAGTGTCAGTTCATTGAAGTGAGCAGCCAACGCAGCTTGCTGATCCATGCCTAATTCCTGGTCGTGTTGCAAATCGGAAATTTTCTGAAGAGCAAGACTTAGATCAACTTTGGCGCTGGCTGCATCATCTCTTGCTTCCTTTAGCTCTTGCTGCAGCTGGCAATTCAGAGCAAAGCGTTTTCCAAAGATGAGCAGAAGGTAAAACTGTTACGGCGTCTCCAACTGAGAAAATAATAAATTGAATCTTGGAAGAAGGCTTCAAACATAAGGCATTCTTCCTGTATTTCGCAGAAATTACCGTTTCTAAAAGAGATTGAATAGCTGTTACAATTAAACTTCAAAATTGTCCAGCACTTCTAGCAACACTCCTCAGCTGAACATAAGTATAGATACTATGAGTGCAGAGAACAACTGAGAGCCAACACGCCTTGAAATCCCGACACAGTACCTCATTCAAATTATAAAGTGTAGAACTTGCTTCGGTTGAAGCTTGCAATTTGAGGGTATCCAGCTCTTTCTGCATATAAAATTTCTCCAGTTCAAGATTTTGAATCTGTTAAGAAAAGTCTTAGTTAAATCAGAACAGCAGTTTAAAGTTAAACTGAACAAACATGCACCTGCTGAAGCACAACAAAAAATTTAGTTATTATGACTGGATCCAGCATTAATCTGTTAAAAGAGCCTGTCGGAAATGCGTGGAATTGGCTTGGACGATTTTAAGATCCAATCGTACCTGAGCTTTCAGCTGCTGCACATTTGAATCAGACTCCCAGCCGTCCAAGCTTCTTCCTCTCTTGTCCCCTACTTCATTAGTCACGTTTTCAAGTCTTCGAGCCTTCATTACGGCGGACTGCGTAAATGCCAGTTCCTCCTTTAGCTCCGTCATTTCCAGCATTTTTTCCTGCATCTGCAGAGGTACCAATTTAGTCTAGCAAAACCAGTCCCGAAACAGAAAAATTCCGTACGGGTGTGTCACTTCACGCAGATTACCAAAACCAAAAGAGACGGTCTCCGATTGACCGTAATAGCAATGATTGGGCCAAATACACAATTCCAGTGCAAGAACTCGAAGCCAAAACAACTTACTTTCAGTGCGTGCTGAAGCTGGAGATCGTCGTATTGTACTTGTAAATCTCCAAGCTGTTTCCTTAGCTATACCATAGCAACAAAGCACAATTTTGATTAGCTTTCCGTCTAAATGGATGTCATCGGCATTCTACTTCGCCCCCAGTTTTGCAGGATACAGTCAATCGAAGTCCGAGAAACTTTACAAATTGCAAAAACATCCAGGTTAGATTCAGAATAAATAGAAGAAAAGAGTGGGCAAGGACCCTGAAATGTAAAATCCTAACGAAAAATGATGACTTCAAGACCCATTGTGAGCATATTCCAGAAATCTCTTTGAAGAGGTGTCTCCAGTATGAAGCACAGCAATTTAAATGCTAAAGACACAGTTAAACTTCATTTTTGGTAGGTGATAATACTTACATCATCATCCATTGACTTTTCCGATGACCGCCTCTTTCTTTCGCAAAAGAGAACAGGAGGGGGCTCCTGGAAGATAGAGTCTAAATTAGAGCCATCGTAGGGGAGGCTTTGGAACTCTTCACCAAAGGCATTTTCATTTAACTCCAGTAAGGGTGGCACTGTGTCTTCACCTTCCATTAGGCTCTCGAATGGTGGTGGTAGAGGTGGGAGTTTCTCTCTTCTAGTCGAAATCATTGACTTCACCAGCGGAGATTCCTTCGGGAAGGAAAGTTTACTCTCTTGCGGCTGCAAGTGAGAAATTCTGAGGATGTCAGATAGAGTGATCACTACTCTCTCTCTCCTATCTTAAGAAAAAAGACAACCTTGCAAAAATTTAAGCCGAAATGACAGAACTGCGGTGAAGTAGTATTGACCTGTTCACTGCGTTCGGTTGACGGTAGTCGTGGACACCAGGTCTCCCGTCGGTTGTTCTACAGTTCCCACACATATTTAAGAAGCGGTAGTTCGACACACAGTGCGATCAAATTCGACGATTACTATTCTTTGATCATAAAGGCACTGAAAAGTACATGCTAATATCTTAGCGGCACTTAAAAAGGCATTTCGAAGTCTACACAGGTGAACCTCAGAAAGTGTGCTAACCTTTTTATTTCTCTTGTCGATGTCTCGATCGTCAACAGCAGAGTTGATTACCATAGAACTCAAATTCTCGATCTTCTGTTGTTGCTCCTTCAAGCGTCGCTCACGTTCTGCTTGTGCCGCCTTCTCTTGCTGCAGCTCCAGAGCCATGCGCTCTCGTTCTAGCTCCGTCTACACCATTCACGAATATTAGCATTTTCTAAGAAGCTAGATCATTTATGTTGATGAATCGAAGTTCATGAATCAATAGTACCTTCAGAAGGGCGTTTCGTAAATTCAGGATCTCAGCATCCCAATGCTCAGAATGGTTATCCTGCAATAGAAGAAGTTATAAGTGAACATACAGACGAAGCTCAGTTGATGCGTACAGAAAATAATGTTAAAACATCAATTCGCTTTTAAATGGAGAAAATCAATATCCAGCTTAAAAGCCAGATATCTTAGAACAGGTTCGCTAGGAAACTTGCGCTGAAATCGTATAAGTGCACGTCTACTGCTAGGTAAGGTGTGCTTTACTAACTTGTAATTTGTTACGGAGTTCCTCGATTTCCTTCTTCTGACGTTTCAGCAGAGCAGCATCGGTCATAATCTGAACCAACCCATACGAATGAATCAGTCAAGGCAATGTTGCGTTGCGAGAATGCTTGAAAAAGGGGATGCGAAAAGACCCATCCAGTCCTCAACAAATGAAAAACTGATTCATTTGAAACCGCGTAACGCACCTCATTGACTTGTGCACAGTTGGTGACACGGTTAGCTCTGCTAGCAAAGAATAGTGTTCCTTTTGTTTCGTCGACATGGATCTGATCAATAATTGAGTCAGTTTTTCAAGAGAGGGTTCCAATAATGAATACAACAACCTCCACAACAAAGGGGAAATAGAGGAAGCTCAACACCAAATGGGAAAGATCTGCAACTATTAGGAGAATTCTTCCAGGTAAATATTAAGTCTGATTGTCGAACCTGAGCCGGAGTTATGTTACAAATGACGGCAGTCTTTGCATTGCCTCCCAGGGCCGGTTGAAGAATTCTTGTCAACTTACTGTCACGATATGGTATGTGGCCCCTATGCATAAGATGCTCTTATCAGAATACAAGGGGGGACATGAACAACCGAAGTCACTTTTTAAATTCCTTATATCTGTTTCAAATAGCTGGAAAAGCTGAGCAAGGCCTCAGTGCCTCTTCTAATGGTCATTACTCTGGATACTATAGAAATACATGAAGTGAAGACATAATGTCCCTACGGCATGTACAATGACTAGAAGCAACAAATAAGAATTCACAGAGAACGATTGCATAATGCACGAAATACAGGTGTTGATTCTAACCCTTGTTTCTCAACCCCTTCACTCAGTTTGTTGATAACTGTCCCAAGGGTCATCAAACTCTTATTGATGTGAGTACCCTCCTTCAATCGGGCCCCCTCAGCTCCTGTCTTGGCGATACGCTCAGACCCAGCGAGATCGACTAGATTCTACTCAAGAATCAAACACCAGTTCCAGAAACACAATCAGAGTTAGTTGGTACGAAGGACAAGAATCTGTATAAAATGAGCGACAGCCTTCGGAAAGAAAAGACATAATCGAAGCATTTCAAGAAAACCATGCAACTGGCGCACAACAAAAAGGAATTTCGATGGCTATTTAATATAAACTTTGAGACTAAGATCTCAGTACGAGGATCCTTTACAGCACATTATTCTCACGTATTGGATATCTAGTCAGCATAGACATTAGAGTATTAATGTCTCGCGTCAATGCGAAAATGAAAGGCTTTCATCGCACTTGGAAAGAAGGAGGGTAATTAGACCATGCACTTACGAGAACCGACACCCTAACAGCATCACAAGATTGCACTGAAGCCGGGCCAGCAGGGTCATCATGGCTCCGGTCTCTACTCTCTATCACCTGCACCAACCCTAAAGATTTTAGAGACTATCGAAGCAAAGGGACAACTCAGCTGAATTTTGATCCCCAAGTCTCTTCCACTGAGGTATCACAAAATTTCTAGAAAAAATTCCGACCTGTGCTACAATAACCTGAAAATTAAGACGAAATTAATTTGACTTCAATAAATTAGAAAGCAGCAAGGGCCTACCATACGAAAGATCGAATGAGACCTGCTGCTGTAAACATTCATGTTCGTCTCCCCAACATGACGATATGCTGCACCCGATTCAAGAGTCATAAGAGCAGTTGTTTGGGGTTTTCAACCCTATTTTGATATTTCTATTAGTCATTTCATTCAACAGTGACTTTAAACAAAGGAAGCGATGCCAAACGAAATTTGGTGAATGTTCATACTCTCGCCCGCTGTCATCAGATCAAGCACTTGCTCTGGGCTGACCACAATCTCCTCCCTCAAACCAGCAACAAATATCCCTCTCTGCAAGCAAGCGATAAATGACATTCAAAATGTTATCTGACCGAATGAGAGTACGAGTCGGAAGAGAGAAGAGGTGCAACGATGTCTTCAACAGTGTTACATCACATTTACGACTCACCATAGTTGAAGCCTTCAGCTACGGATTTAGAGTATTACCATAGAATTTATTGAGAGTTACTTGGACAAACCTCGGTGTTCTCATGAACTTGCAGTTTCCGATTCTCAGGAGCCAACAGGTCGTTGATCTCTTCATTATAAATTTCCATGTATGAAACCCGCAAAAGAAACTCACGATCCACAGCCTGCAATGGTGTGTCTCAGCTGTCAGGGGCGATAACCTCAACCCTTTACACAAGAGGATGTGTAGACATGACGAAATACACGTACCGCTTCAATGTTCTTAAAAATCTCCTGAACGGCCAAGGGAATGATGCCAGGTTCACGTGGAGAACCCCGCATGGTGTAAGTCTTGCCACTGCTAGTTTGCCCATAAGCAAAAACGGTGCCTGATGCATACGATTGAAATTATCATGTAAATACTGCAGGCGATGTGAAGACTGAAGAATTTGAGGAAGTTTTGGCTTCGTGGTGAAGGACAAGAAGGCAAGGCCAGTGGACCCTGCACTACCTTGAAGACTTGTAACCAACTCCACACCTCGATGAAAAGCTATAAGACTAAACCTGAGGCTAGAACTTTCATAAATTATGATAAGCCCGGGGACGCAGAAGACCACGACTCTGACTGCAGCATATGTATAACGCATTCCAAGATTGGACTATTACTGACAAGCTTCCGACATGCACCAATTACAAGCACTATTTACGAGTGCCCAAACCGAGCCTCATCCGAATGCCCTTCTCAATGACACTTGCTTTTCAGGCACCAGTCCAATGTGTATATCGACACTGCTGGCTAAAGCCATGCCAAAACATTAGGAGTATTCAAATTAGAACACGGTTAAAAGGAAACTAACCATTGAACCCAAAGACAGCTGAGGCGATGATGTCCTTGGTGTGAGTTTCATAGATTTCCAAAGTTGACGACTCCGAGTCAAATACTTTGTCTGCAACATCACAATATTAGGCAAATTCCCGCAATCAGAACCTTCCACTCCGTTTAAAATCCTGCGAACAGACAGACAAGGAGCCATGGACTCGGCAAAAATCTGGGAGCAGATAACCCTGATATACAGGAGATAAATGTGTGGAGCAAGGCTCCGAACAGCAAGACAGGAACCTATGTTATAAAAGCCTCATGTAAAGCCTCGTAGATGAAGATTTATGAGAGCCTCCTGACTTTCTTCAAGGCAGTAAGGATTAAAAGATCTTGCTCAAAAGTTCGTGATTGTAAGAGATTAACGTGTACCAAATACGTAAGATTGGCCGGAAATGGGTGCTCCCGCAGAATTACAGAGTGAGATAGAATTTGAACCGAGCTTCCATGGTGTGCCTTTGTTTGCTTCCACTTTACTTAGTGGCCGCACTCTAATACTTACAAATATTTTCTCCATGTTGCCTGCCAACACCGACGGAAGTCAATAACGAAAAAGTGAAAACCATGATCAGCTTAGAGAGGGCAGAACATTCAGGATACTTCTTTGTAATCACGGGAATCGAGAATTAAAGAATGCATTCACATGCACCTGCCCCTTCGTTCTCTTCCACGGCCTACTTTGCGCATTATCAACGCACACCAGCAACTACCCTTTCTCTGAGTCGGGCATCCCTCTCCTTGCTCCTCAATACATGCTGTAACTAATGACGTCCACTTTCAGTCCGACGCACCAAAAAACTCGCTCCTCCGTACTTAACACCGATTTCTGCAAATCGATTAGTGCCGATTGCACACTCGAGAGAGGGAAAAAAACTTCCACAGTCGGGCACGCGAACTCATCACACTGAAACCTAAGCAATCTCGTCAATCGATTGAGCTTCAATGCCGGGAAAGAAAAGAAAACACAATGACCTACAATTTCTCGCTCCTTCTGCCTCTCCCCCTCCCTCCTGCACTCTTGCTCAAACAAAAAAATCATCCGCTTCTTGATGAAAAAGGGCGAAACAGCACCCGGAGCAGTGAGCACTTCGGTAAGGAGGAGCAATGGCGAGGGGCGTCGAGCAAAGCGAGCTGCTCGGGCGCTAACGGAAAACGTCCGAGAGTGGCTCCCCAGATTTTGAATGTTGGCGCTGGAACCCCGCCCTTGTGTATTTCGTATTATACGTGTTCTTTCATACGATGTTGTATTCTACGTCAGAACCTTTCGTATGTCCGTTCATAATACTTGTACGAGAGTGTATATTACTGTACCCGAGGCTTTGACCTTCGTTTCTGACCTTCACCGATTTCAAAATGTTGTTATGCGGATTCAGCGCCTTGGTTGCCGGTGAGGTGTTTCACTGCACATGCCACTACAGTGCCTTTTCCCACGGTAAGGGCCCCATGGATAGGGCCAATTTCTATACTAAATAGTGAAATTAGCTTGCTCGGTACTAATTTCTTGACATTTGACATTGTATATATTTATTGTTATGGGACAAGAATGTACCGTTTTTGAATTAGGTATTGGCTTTGAATTGGGACCTTTAATTGGGATTTATGAACCTCTATGTGTATCTTACCAATAGAAATATTTGTTGACTTCGATGGCTTGAAAAGGAATTTTGTAAGTTAGGAAAACCAAAATGTTATTGCAACCTCATTTTACTACTTAATATACAAAAAATAGTGAAATAAAGTCATCCCTCACTAGTTTTTCAACATTTGGCTTTAATAAAGCCTTATTCTTTTTTTTTAAATTGTATAAATTAAAATCATGTGAATAAATTTGAAAATTCCTTGATAATGAAATTAGACTTATAAACTCTAATATTTTATAACTATCAAGAAACTCGGGATTATTTGTTTATATATATAGAAAAGAATTTATTCTTTATTACAATATTGAGATGAAAATTATAATTCTTAAAAATATCACATATTGCAATCAATGGTCAAGTTCAACCTTGCCAAATAAATAATTAAATTGGAAAGTATTATTTTGAAAAATGTCTAGAATTTTTTTTCATTCCAAAAATAATTGAAAAAAATGTTTCTAAAATTTTTTTCCAAAGATTTTTTTACAATCCTAACCATTAGATACAAAATTCAAAGATTTTTCAAACTTTTATAATTACATAGATTATTTCAATTCTTATAGTAATTTATTATGACATTAGAATTGAATTAGGAAGAAAATATAAATAATTTTAATTTTAGTATGAATTTACAATTACAAATCAAAACAATTATGATTGAAATATGTCTATAGTATTGAAAAAAAGTATACTTAAATCATTTCAAATTTTTGGGATAATATTTTTATTATTGTAAAATATATCATTCATAATCTATTTATAAGTATTCTAGGAAACTTGAATGTAATGCCGAATAATATATTTTACTTCCCAAACTATCAAATACCTTTTGATTTCAAGTTAACCTTTGAAACAACATTGGAACATTTATTGCACATTTTATAGAAAATTAACACTACATATGATGCGTAAATGAAAAAAAATTTAATAAATTTTTGAGGTTCTTATAATTTATAACTTTCATAGCAAAAAGAAAAATAAATCAATAAATTTCACAAAAGCATTTTGATTATTCAATGCCCAAAGAGTATATATAAAATTATTTTGTATTTGGAGGAAACTATATATATCCAAGGAATATTTGTTTAGAGATATATTATAAATAACATGCAAAGAAATTAAATACTCCAAAAAAATCCAAAATTTCAAAAATGTTCTTCCAAATAATTTTTAAACACTTCTCATGATTACAAAACAAAAGCATTTTCAAACTACCAAAACTTTAAAAATGATAATCAATATATTTTGATGTATATTATTTTGTGAGGCTTGAGCCTCAAATCTGCCTTTGCAAGAATTAATTCATAAGAGATATGAAGAAAATGACTAGTGAATACTAACATTTCTCGAGAAATTAAGTTATATCAAATCATACAAAATTTATATGAATCTAAGTTTTATTCTCTTCTGGAGATTGATGTTTTTATTTTATTGTTTTGTTACCAAATATCAATTGTTAGAAATTGTAGGTGTGCAACTCATGGATTCCAAATTTAAAAAAATTAGAATGATATGGTTCGAATTAGTTAAAAATAGTGTTAGTTACCAGTTTTTTAATATTTAATTTAAAAAATATTTTTTTAGAAAACTTGGCATGTCTTTTAAAATTATTTTTTGCTAATCATGTTTTTTTTATATAATATTCAACTTGATGATTTATATGCTTGCAAGCTTTTAATAATTATAATTCATATGGATAAACATTATATGCTTACAATGACCTTATACCATAAGTTATGCTAAGCTATGGAAAGTTTTAGAGAAGAAAATTTAAAAAGCCCTGTATTCATTTTATTTTATTTTATTTATTTATAACATTTAAAATCATAAATACAAATCATTTTTCTTGAGAAATTTAAAATAGCAAGTCAATAAAAATAATTACTAATTTTTTACTTGATTATCTAGTTCTGGAAAAAAAATATATTGATTTACTATCAATCCATATTGTACTCTTGCACTTGATGGTCTATAGAGTGTGACACCAAATTTGAACCTTAACATATTCAATAAGATTATATACTAAACTTCTAACAAAAAAGTTGTAAAATTTTGGATATTTAAACTTTTGCCTCAAAAATGGTGGATGTAGCATTATTGATAAATGCATTAAAGTTTAATTGCAATGAAGGGGCTACATTGAATTAAATGGCTCTAATTGATAAATATTTTAAATGTGGACATAACTAGTTGAAATGAAATATTATTAAAAAATTTGCATTCAATGTCAAAGTGCTTCAATGATAAAAGCAATCAAGATGTTTTACCACATACTCCTTTGCTTGTATATTGACAAGAACAAGAGGCATTAGAGGTGTTGGGGCCTCGTAGAGATTGTTTCAAGGTTGTTCCCAGAAACTACTTCGAATGCTACATACTAGCCATAGCCATAGCTGGTTTGAATATCCAAATTTGAAGAAAAAAATTGATATTTTTTTCCAAAATTTTCATAATGTACCTAAAATATTAAAAAATTATTTAATAATAATAATAATTTTTTTTTTAAATTCAAAAATTTCAAAATGTATTAAAAAAACTAAAAATTATTAAAAAATAATCTTTTTCTTCCCAAAAGTATTTTTGAAATATTAAATCATTTATATAATTAATTAATTAATATTGTTTGACATGGCAATCACTTGACCACGTTAGATTGCTTATGTAGTAGCACTCCCAAAATTTTAAAAACTATAGTCTTTTGAAGGCCTCAAATCTCCCCTAGTGACTTTTCTAGTCATTAAGTCCTAAATGTTCAAAGGCTATTCTAAAATTGACAATTTGAAAAAAACTATTGTAAAATTATTCTATTTGAAAGAATAATTTGGAATTAATATGGATGAAGGATGTAGATTTTGAATTGTAGATTCCTATAGTACAATTAGATTCACTAATGCTATCACCAATATTTTTTTATAAATTTAAAAAGGTAACCTTCAAAATTCTTTCTAAATTTTATTACAACCCAAATATTATATAGTTTTCTTAAATCCATTTTGTTGAAATGGATTGTAAAGAGGTTTCTTGAAAAGGTGATTTTTTAAAAGTTTTTATGTTCTATAAATCTATTACTTCAATTTTGCATATCTACTTTTGAATTAAAATTAGAGAAGTGCAATTTTGGCTTGGTTAACCACTTGACATCAACTTCAATATTTGTAATTTTAGAAAATTATGAACTATAGTAACACCAAATCCAACCATCAGATAGGACAACAACTTTGAATGAAGCTTAATTATTCTACTTAACTTGAGATTTAAAAACTTGAACATACAATTTATTTGCTTTGAAAATGATTCAAATAAAAAGAGTGAAGTGTTTTCATTACTTTCACCATTGAAAATTTCCCGGAAAATTTAAACATAAAAACTTCTTTTGATTTGGATTACTTAGTGTGCTAATACAAAGTCTAATTATTCATGTCATCTTTATATAGAAAGATTGCAATTGGGGGAGATGAGTACTACAACCATTATGAATGGAGTATATATTAGCTTTGCAATCTAATGGTTCTATTGAACTATTTGGATTGCACACTTCAAAAATTCTTAATAAATTTCTACTATTACAAAAATATGATTTCAATCATAACCACCTTCTCTACATCTCCCTATGTATGAAAAAACATTGTAATTTCAATCATTACCTTGTTCTCTACATTTCCCTATATATATGAAAACAATATATGTAGGACTTCAAGAATCACCTACAAAATCCATTAAATGTTTTTTATGGGATAAGAAGATTGTTTCAAGCTTATTTCCAATGCTGTGAATAGTCTAAATTTTTTTTATATAATTTTTTTTTTAATATTCAAATTAAAAAATATATATTATTATTATTTGACGTGGCAATCTCTCAACCACATCAAATCGCTTATGTGGCAATTTCCACAGTGTTCCTACAGCCAGGAACTTGCAATCTTTTAAATCATAGAAGAAATATCTAATGTCATTTTCATTTGAAAAAAGTTGAAGTTAGTGAATAGGCTTTATTTCTAAAGCTACATAGAAAATAAACATATAGGTGCAACAATATAGATGCATGTGTAGGCCCTAGACAATCACCTATAAAAACATGTATTGACAAAAAAATGGATCTATTATAAAGATTAAATTAGATCTATTATAATTGGATGTATTAAATTGGACCCTTAGTGCAAGAAGAATCTTATCTCAACCAGCTAAAATTCTATATTCTTGGACCAACCGGTTATCTAGAGTATACACTTAGCTAGGCCTTAAGAAAATAAAGATATTCTTTCTTTTTCATCTGAAATGATTGTCTTTTTTTCTAAAATTTTGAACTCTATTAAGAAATTCTCAATTCAATCAACTAACTTGTAACTAAATACAAGTATTTTTTGTTCATAGGTTGGATTTACTATAAAGAGCAATTTGAACAAAGAGGAGATCACTTCCAACCCTCAAGAAATTGCAATTCAAAGACCAATCTCCCAAACAAAGCACATAACTTAGGTACAAAAGCATTATCTCCTAAAAGACAAAGATTTAATGGCTTAAAGTGAGCAATTTGATTGATGATATTGTGAGATAAATGATTCACAAATATCTAAATTTTATATCATTGGAGTCAATTAAGAACATTGCATGTGTTGGTCAAAAATTAAACCAAATGAAAATCAAGAGAGCTAAATAAATAAGAACATCAATTTTTGTGGTGCCTTGGAGTTAAAAGAAGTAGAACCTACAAGAGTTGCTAAGGCATACACAATGATGTAGTTATTGGCTCTTAAATGAAATTTATCTCTTCTATTTCTTTTCAATATAGTGCAGTTCCCTCATATGTGGTGCAAATTGTACCATCTTTAGAGCCCATCCTTTAGTAACACTCTATGGGCATATTAACTCATTACCATTGCTAGAACATTAACATCTTGAAATATTCAAATTGACTTTTAATGTTGGTGTTCAATAGTTCAGAATAGTTCTATTCCATCTACAAAATCATTTGAACAATAGATTTTTCCAATAGAAAAAGATGATCCTTGTGGTGAAAGAAGAGACCAATAATGATATAAATAAAAGCTTACAGTACGGGCCTTTGCTAGATTGTACAGACTTGAGGTATACAAACAAGGTATTAGATTGTACTATCTACCTTAGACCCAATTGCATACAAGCACAAGCCGCAACTCAAGTGGATCACTCTTTGTATGTTTCATACCCTCCATGCGACGAGGGGGTATTTTGGGAGGGGGGCTATTCACCTTGAAGGCTTGAATAAATGGTCCCCTCTAATTACATAATTTTTGAAAATGTCCTTTATTATGGCACCCTATACTTACTTATATTATATAGGTGAAAATATTTTTCAAATTGTAGGATATTTTCTTTATAAGGATAAAAAGTAAATTGAAGAAAAAGTTGAAAGTAAAAAGGTTAAAGAGAAGATAAAGTAAATTTGCATGAATAGTTGGGATGTTTATTTGGCTCAATATTCTTTTCCGTTGTCACACACTTTTTTTTATATATGGAATTCAATAAAGTAAACTAGTATGATAATTTTACCACTTGCAACATACAAAAATCCAAAAATTGAATGTATAAGAACTTTTTCAATGCATGAAAAATACAATTTGACAATGCATAAAAGGAAAACAATAGAATCACAGTTACAAAATTGTAATGCTTTGAAAAGTGAGACATAGATTGCAACAAGAAGTTCATCTAACCCTAACTGGAAGCTTGAAGTCCACCCATACACCTTCATTGGCATCTCTATCATCCGTATTTTCATCCATCTAAGGTCTATTATTCAATACAATACAACAGCTAGCTATACAAACATCATGTACCACGTTTACGCTCTAACTACTTTGTACAACCAACTCTAAATAAAACTAACCCTTCTAAACACAACTTCCAAGATCCTAATCTCTAGTCCTTAAATTATATTTTATAAATTTTAGTAATTGAGATTTTTTAGCTACCTATTTTACTTATAATGCATAAATCCTTTTAAAATTTTACCTTGAAACAATAAAATGCATGCTAAATTATGCCACACTTGGTTTTTTAAATGCGGAAAGTAATCCACTCGGGAGTTGCAATCTTAGAATATCATACATCAACAAATAGTACCAAGACTAGATACTTAATGAAGAAAGCTACTCTTCTTGTGTCTAAAATCTTAACCCCTCATTGCCGTAGAGGACAAAAAGTGTCCTCACAGCTTGGCAATTTGATTTGAATTGCTATAACTTTTGCATCCAATGTTCAAATTCAATAAAAAAATTGTAAGAAAAGTTGCGCAAGCAATCTAGTATGTGTGGTAAAGTTATTGTGGGTTGTTGCAAGAAACACTTACGGATTTTGTCTCAAAATGGCCTATTTTCATGAGTCCTATGACTTTTAGAGTATTTTTTAAAAATAAAATAAAATATGGATAATTTGAAGAGCAATGAGAATATTATGTCTCTTAAAATTCAGACCTAAGAAAATTTACCTCTAAAAGTTATGTACAAAAAAGGACAATTAAAAATACAATGAAAATAGATTTTTTTTTAAATAGTAAAAAAATTCAATAAAATTCAATAAAATAAGTTATTTCTCCTAAGTTAAAGATTCTTCATCTCTAATAAATTTCATCTTCAAAAAAAATATTGTGTGTTCTGTACAAGTGTACCTTGGTAGTACACTTTGAACACATGTGGAAGTTGGACAATATAATATTTTCAAAAAATATCTCTTGTACTTGTGTAATTGTACTAGAGGACCATGCATGCCAATTTTTAACTCACAATTTTCTTTTTTGGGTCAAAAATATGACTAAGACCCCCCAAAATGGCCAAAGTAGACATCCAATTGGGGGCAATTTAAAAATAGTAGAATAATTTTTTTTAAACTGAAAAAATGACTCAACATGTAAAACTTTTGTGTGCACCTTCAATGCAAATTTCAAGTCAAACAAAGAAAATATGAAAAAGTTATGAGCAAAAAATTACTTGATAAAGGTCAAGGGGACAAAAAAAGGACAAATGTTTCTTGCAATCACCCTTGTGGTCAAATTTTCAAGGCAATCCAATTTGTTTTGAATGCTTGGGAGCAATTCAAAGTTCAAAAACCTAACATTTTTGAATTACAATGAACTTTGGCGGCTTGTTTCTTCCTCATACATTGTTAGTTTCTAATAAAATTTTGAAAAATTTGCGCATTCTAATTTAATTTGTGTGGCTGAAATTTCATATCAATCCAAGAAGTTATGAGTCACTAAGAAGCATTTTAGTAGAAAGAGGTTCAATTGTACATGTGTTTTTTGCACACTTTTTTGTTATTTTTTTGACATTTCAAAGTCATTTTGCAAATACAATGAGTCAATTCAATGAAATTTTTTTCCACCAATATCTTGATATGTACATTTTGAAGCACTTTCTAGTTCAAAGTTTTTACATTGAGTAGGTTTAGAAATCAAATTTTGACCTCCAAATGTATTTTTAGAAAATTTTCAACATCTTTTTTTAACACTAAAACATTATAATCTCTCAATCTATGCTGTCAAATGACTTCAAATTTTAACCATGTCATCTACAACATGCACACTACAAGATTGTATAGTTAAGATCTTCATAGCTTAGTTGCATATAGACTTATGCAACCTAAAAAGTCAACATTTTTAGTACAATTGGATTTCTAGTGATGAAGGGTTAAAAGACCAATGATTCATGGTATAAAAGTGATAAATTCAATTGATCATATTGTTCAAAATATGATTCAAACTAGACCAAATCTTTTATCATTAGGATTGGTGAAAAAAAAACATTTAATTTTGGTCTCATCCCACTCAAAGAATGCTAAAATTTTACAACATCCAATTTGGTATTTTGTGTCCAATAGAATTTTCAACCTTGAACCTTGACAAAGAATTGAGATTTTTAGTCAAAATCCAATCACAAAAGTAGCATTCATATGAAAAAGTGACCTCATCTCCCTACAAATCACTACAAGTGAACTAGAAACATGTCAAACAAGTCATTCAAATCCTTCTACTTTTGATTCACCAAAGTAAAACCTAATCACATCCATCTCATCAAAAGTTACAATCCAATACACCAATCCTACATCAATTCCTTCAAGCACTTTCATAGAATTGGCACAATACAACAAACAAAAGAATAGCCCATCAATGAGAGTTTATTGAATTCCTATCACTATACGACACGAACAATTAGCATACCAACTCATTCTGTGAATTCTAAATCCTTCAATTTATAGAGAAGTTTCCACAATTGGAAGGATTCTTGGTGCTCACCTTGCATGACATTGATGCCCAATGCATATTGTCTTATGAGCCATGCCACGCCCTCTATTTGCTAAAGCTTCAATTCTACAATGATCACCTAATTTTTGTACTCCACTTGCATGGGGTCAAAATCTAGCATTCCCTTAGCCTTGAACTGCACCACGGCTTTAGCAACCTCTTTCATTTTGTTTAGGGGATCCATGGCCCAACAATTTCTAATTCTTAACAAAGGTTTGTTGTATTGCAATTCTTACAAGCATATTTAATACAATCAAAATAGTTGATTGTGTGACATGAAATTGAGGATATTAGTGCAATTTATGAGTCGAGGGCTACAACTCCTTGCCAAGCTTGACACATTCAATTTGTTGCATTGCTAACAACTGCGAGGGCCATAGATCCACCAAAGGCCAAGAGTTGGAAGCTCAATCTGAATTTGAAGCCTTTTGAAAAGTCAGCAAAGGATCTAGCAGGGGTGGGAATTTGGGATTTCAAGAACCAACAAAAGTTACATTCGAAAATAATTTACTCATTTTTGCAAAAATACAGTGCCACGTGTCACCTTGTAATTGGTGTGAGGTGATAAGGATCCCTAAGAATCTAACTTGTAAACTCAATTTCAACATGTGAGTGCCAAGTTGGACCTCTACATATGATAAATGTAACAAAGAACATTCAATATAAAGTCAAAATAAGCAATTCAACTTAGTTCTTGGAGGCACCTTTATTAAGAAAAAAACATTTACTAATAGGTAGTATTAGCAATTGATATCATAAACTTTAAGAGAAGAATAGAGTTTTTGGATAAGATGAGTAATTACTATGAATTTTCAAAGTGAAAGCTCTTCAAGCTATTGAAACCATGACATAGCTTGATTATGAAACCAAAATCTAGGTGATCAATAGTCAAATAATTGCAATTAAATATGGAAAGAATTTAATTGCACTTTTGGAGATGATTTCACTTTTAGTAGATTTTTACTTGTCAAGAATGTATACATAGACACTCTTGGGTGATTTCACCTTAATAACAAACTCCTAAAAAGTTGAAGCATCAAGCTACGATTCGTCTATCAATACATAAGAATTTTTAGAAGGATTAATTTCTTTGTAGACCTTATCACGTATTCTACAATATATCTTAAGTATTCCAAGCATGTGATAGTCCTTAGTTAAATACCATCTTAACTCCCTTGGGTTTACAAACAAGATTATTCAAATTCCTAAGAACCATCTCTATGTACATATTTCTTAAATAAATTCCATTGATGTAGATATATGATATTGTTTTTGAAGGAGATTCTTTATGGCCTACACATTTCTTATTTATATAGAAACTTCATACAAAGGAGAAGAAAACACTAAATATGTTGCACAATGAGACCTTGAAATGATTGCCTTATTTGCTCTCACCACTCAATTCTATACCTTCATAGTTACAATATTCATAGTATGTTGCTAGACAAAAAAATCTCTTACTATGGCCACCCTAGGATAGGACTGAGACATTAGATTGCTTCACGTTTTGGATAGATTTTCTAGCCTTTGTAGCTTTGGATGCAATTTTGCATCAAATGAAAGTGGGAGACAAAGTTGATCAATAAGGTCTTTGAATAGCAAAGTTAAAGTATCTAGAATTTTACAATCTAGGGAGTCAAGATCTTTCTTACGACAAGTGTATTACAGCAAGCAAAGAAATAGGTGCTGAAAGCCTTAAAATGTGAAAATAGTGCTTTTTGATGGAATTTCCTCTATGTTTCATGAGGATTTTTACTCCTTGATCAAAATTTGCCTAAGGTTTTGATTCACTTCATGATCATTTTACTTGTGATTTATTGAATCAATCAAATTCAAAATGCTTGATTGCATTCACCACCTACATACCCTAATGAATAGGATATAGACACCATGATAAACTCCTTTTCATCTCTACACTTCAAAGCACATTGGAATACTTTCATGGCATATTTTGCCAAAACTAAAAAAACTTCAAACCATTGTTGCAAAGATAGAGAATGTAGTACACTATGGTTTACAAAAATCATACCAAAGATATTCAAGTGAACATCTATACTAAAGAGCCATTTGTTGAAGGTGTTTTCAGCAACAAGCCACATAGGAATATAATTATTTTGGATGTCATAGAAATAAAGAGTATTGATAATATTAAAATATAATCTTTATAATAGATCGAATTTTTTTCAATATCTAATTTAGTAGGTAATTCTTGAGGTCTCAAACATCTTGGGACCTCAAGATGTGTCAAACCATCACAATCACCTACAAAGTTACATATTGAAGAAAGTTGAATTTAGTTTAACCCCTCAAGGACCAATGTTCTTTTTTTGGCAACATAAAAATTTTGGGTAGGTACATGTAATTAGAGATTTCCATGTCTTGGGATCAAATTTTAATAGAAGGTGTGGACGAAGAATATCTTTAAAGCCCAACAATTTTCATGACTTTTGACTACATCATTAAAAAGATATCGCATGATATATTGTTTATTTGTCAACTCTAGCAATTTGGGCAAATCTAAAAAATCACTTTTTTCTTAAAAACAAAATTTGAATTGGTTTTATAGATTTGTGTGTGTGTGTGTGTGTGTGTATTAATGAATAAAAAGTTACAAAGAATTCTCGTTTGCGGGTGATTATAAATAAACTTTGAAGTCTTTTATTATATTCAATTTTTAATATTTTTGGAAAAAATAAAAACATTAGATTTCTATTTTTCATTACAACATTTGAACCATTAGGACTAGGATTTTTCAATTCAATAAATAAATTATTAAACAATTATTTAGTATTTTGAATCATTCTCTATTTCTTTCTACTTACTATTTTTTTGTACATGTTGTACAATTTCAAATGATTTGAAAATTTCAAGCATGTAGCTAGCTTCAATTGAAGAATGAATTCAAAGAGTTACATCCATTTTGAAATTTTTTGCATACAAAGGTAGCCTTTGAAGTGTAGTTGCTTGGATTTTCGCAGTGGTAAAGAAAAGATTTTTATAACTTCAAACATTAGTATCTTGCAAACTACATGGTGGAAATTTTTGAAATTTTTTCTATAGCTTTTCAAACTAATGCACTAAAAGATCTTGTGGTTATATTATTCCAAAAATGTTTTTTTTCTAAAATTTGGTAGTTGTCCTAGAAATGACAGTTTAGGAGCGATTTTGGTAAAAAAAATAGTCAAAACCTTTAGAGGTTAAAGATTTTTTTAATTGATAGACCTTATCTCTAAAACATTGAAAATAACTATAGCAATGCTATAATGTAGAATTTCTTTAGACTATTTATAATAAATGCTTCAAGTATAAATCTTTTGGAACAAGGTGAAATCTCTCCTACATTTTATCATAGGTAGCTAGAAATTTAACTATTGGCTATCTTTAGCATAGGCTCAATGTAAGTCCTTTCATTTCTTGAATGAAAATATGTGTGTGTTTGAAGGATAGATCCTCCCAATAATTATATATAAGTTGAATGTTACTTTGACCTAGAATTATACAAAATTTTATGTATTGGTGTTATATAATAAAATGAATGAACTTGTCCTTCTTAGTCTTCACCTTGCTACACCTTGTATTTTAGTTTTTGCTTGATTTATGCCAAAAGATATACAATATCAATTTGCAAGAAAATCAGGTTGTCATTTGATATCAATACATTGAAATGCATGTAGAAATAAGTTGTATTCACATATGTAAGCAAAAATATATACAACAACTTAATTGATTGCTTGCAATGTCATAAGAAGTGTAATCCACATTAAATCATTTAGTTTACATGGCATGATTGAATATGACAATGTTTTAAGACTAATGGAGCTTATGATAAAAAATACTAATGATGTCTAATAAGGATGACAACACTTTTGTACTATAATCTAGTTTCTACCCAAAAGATGGCACTTAACCCTTAAAAGAAGAACTTATAACTAGTCATATTGTCCATTACCTAGTTTGTTGCCATTTTTGAACTAGATATGTATGAAAAATTTTATATTTATTTTTTAGTGATGGTATTACATGTCTCGTGTACTTTACAAAAAATTTAGTTTTTCTTGTGGAAAATTGATTTTTTTGGAGAGTTTTTGAAGAAAAATCACATCAAATGGAAAATTGTTTAAAAAAATCTGAAAATTTCACTAGGGGTGTTCATTATAATGACCAAATTCATAGTGTAAATTGAATTTTTGTATCATTCTATAATTAAAATTTGATAAAAATTATAAATCCAAATTCAAGGCTCAAATGGCAATAAATATTTTCATTTTAGGAATTTTTTTCAAAATTGGAATTTGAATCAAAACTAGAGTATTTGAACTTCATCTAGTTAGTTGGGCTCAAACTCAAAAAATGTCATTTTTGTGCAAAAATTTCAAATTTAGAAACAAAAATAACAAATTTTTTTAAAAATAATTTCACTAATATGACATATTTTATGATCCATTTCTTTCAATGATTTCTTATCCACATGAAAACAACAACTAGGAAGACTACAAACTCAATTAGATACTCTTCATAACCCTTTATGAAAGGTTAACAAGCAAAAAATGGACAAAAAAACTCTTTCAGTTTCCATGTAGCCCACCTCCTTGTCATCCAATTACCACAAATTGGTGCCTCAAATGTTATTGGGTAAATCTTGTAATTTAAACACGGCACCCCACGACCAAAGTAGTCTCCAAAATACTTTGATTAGTGGACCAATAAATGCATCATCTTTATCTATAATCAACAATGAAGTCATCTACATTAGACCATTTTGGTCTATAGTGTTCTTAGAAGATTAAATCCCCAAATACCTAGAGCACCAATTTTTAGTGGTGACAATACTTAGAAGTTAAATAAAATCTTATCAAATTATCATTTTTAGTAGTTTATATTTTTGAAAAATTCATTTTGAAAAAGAATGAATATGGGGTGATTGCAAGAAACACTTGTACTGCTGTGTTGCATCATGTTTTGTGGTGACTAGTTTTTTAGCCATAACTTTTGTTTTTTAGCTCCAAATGATTCAAATTTTTTTAAATGGGTACTCATAACTATTATACATCATTCAAAATTTTTGAGTATTTTAAAAAAATATGTTACTATTTTTAAATAGCCCCCAATTTTTTGTCACATATTCCAATTTAGGGGTTTTTAGTACTATCTAGAACCCAAAAAAATGAATTTTGAGCTGAAATTTTGAGAGGATGTTTTCCTGGTAGAATTATAGCTTATCTTAAAAGGAATTTCAAAAATAGTCATTTTCATGTGGTGTAGAAGTCTACAAAGAGACCTTTTTTCTGCTTGCTTTTTGAAACGTGTAAAACATTTTTTTGGTGATTTTCTTGGTCAAGCCTTATCACCAAAAAGTCTTTTCAAATGGACTATTTTTATTTTTATTTTAAAAAATGTTTTTATATTTTTTATTAATTAAAACATTGAAGTATGTATTTTCTTCACCGGAATTCTATGTGTTCTATGTCCAAAATTCTAGTGAAGAAAAATACAACTTCAACATTTTAATTTGTAAAAAATAGAAAAAACAAATTTAATGAAATCTAAAAATTGGCCATTTGAGAAGACTTTTTGGTGATAAGGCTTGACTAAGAAAATCACCAAAAAAATGTTTTATATGTTTCAAAAAGCAAGTAGAAAGAAGGTCTCTTTGTAGATCAAAAAAATGACTATTTTTAAAATTCCTTTGGAGATAAGCTATAAGTCTACTATTAGAATATCCACTCAAATATTCAGCTTAAAATTCGGTTTTTTGGGTTCTAAATAGTACTAAAAACCCCACAATGTCAAAGTGTGACAAATCAACAAAATTGAATTTTAAATATCAAATTATTTTTTAAAATTTGTAAAAAATAAGGATAATAATGTGAGTTAAGATATCTAGGAAGAGTTTTTTAAATTTTGGGCACTTAGTTTTTTATTCAAAAGTTAGAGCGATCTTAAAGCGGTCAAACCAAAAAAACGCAACAAATAGTACAGGTGTTTTGTGCATTCACCCTATGATTCTTTTATTGAAGATTGCATATAAGGGTCATTAGATGAAATTTGGCTCTTTAAAAGGCTGTTTAGACCACTTCTCCCTGTTGTTTCTACAACACTGAGGAAATGGCTAACAATATTCAATTGAAATAAATTTTAAAAAGATTAAGGGCCACTAAAATTCAAAAAAAATTCAAAAAAAATTTGTAAGAAAAAAATTTGATGTGGTCATTCCTTGTGCGATCTCATCAAAAAGATTTTGAAAAGACATAAATTTATTGGTATATATATAAATAATGCCCTCTAATCTCAATTTTTTTTGTGACCATTATTTTAGATTTAATTTTTGAAAAGAAGATTGAAAGACTTCAAATCACTTTTACAATTTTAACACCCTAATGATTAAGCATTATAATCTTTCAATCCATGAGTGATATTGATGCATTTTTTTTTCCAACTGTCGTATCTAGTTTCAATATGTGTGCAAGCTAGGGAATCACCTAAAAAATCATATATTGAAGGAAGTTGAATCTTAATTAATAGGCAAGATTAGGAGCAACTGATAGAAAATTAGAGGGTTTCTTTTCATGTATTAACTTTTACAAAATGGTTGTACATTGGGTATTGATTTTTTATGGTAGTTATGTTACATGATATGTATTAGCAAAGTACGTAGAAGATTGTAAAAATTTAATTCTCCTTGCAATCCATATTTTTTAATTTGTTATTACAAGAAATCTCTAAAGGCATAAGGAAAATGTAACTAATATATAGTGGGGTTCAATAAACTTACAAATTTTTGGATCTTGTTGAGAATGGAAGAATTTTAGGAGGCCCATGTATGCCAAAAAAGTAAATGGAATTTTCCATTTTCAAATGCTTTGGAATCACCAAAGTCTACTTCATCATCATTATGAATATTCATATGTAATTGAAAATCATACAAAGAATTTGATGATTTGTATATACACCATTTACGGTGAAAGGACCTATTAACCATAATCAATAAAATAAAAACATCTAGTCATGATTTAGGGTAGTGCAAGGCAAAGTAAATATTTCCAAAGGTGCATTGACAAAAATGATGGGGATTGCAAAGTGTTTGATAATTTTATCTCTTGAATTAAAATTACTATTAATTTTGAAAAACAAAAGTTGGATTTGACCAATGACCAACATCTAAAGTCATCCAATTTAGATCATTCAAGAACTACTATCCCACTCATTGATTCCTACTTTCTTGTTCACAAATGTATCATTAATTGATTGGTCTAAACCTTGGAAAAATACAAAAACATGCATTTTAATGAAAAAATGGGAACTTTTCCAACTTTGGTTGAAAATATGGTACCCTATTGATTGTTGCTAGGGCACCAGTTAGTAGAGGGTCCCTCTACTATAGTATACCATCTAATGTTGTGACCATTTGTGAAAATTTCAACTAGCATCTCCTGGAGATCCTATAAAAATTATAATTTTTGAAACATATTTAGGTAGAAACCGAAGGCTCATCTACATTAGCCCTTCATCGCCTAAGCTCCAAACGGGTCTAAAAGCATCTTTGCTTTTCAAGCCTTATAAAGTTAAATGTCACTAAGGTATGAAAATCTCAACCATACAATCTTGTAGTGTGTATTTTGAAGATGACGTGGATCCAATTTGGAGTCATTTGGCTATATAGACTACAAGATCATAATGTTTTAGTCTTGAAAAAGATGCTAAAATTTCCCTAAAAACACATTTGGAGGTGAAATCTAAATCCTAAGCTACTCAAATGAACAAACTTTAAACTACGAAGTCATTCAGAACCAAAATACAAACACATTCATTGGTGGAAAAAAAAATTCATTCAAATGCTTTGAATTGTTTGCAAAATGACTTTGAAATGTCAAAACAATAGCTAAAAAGGGTGCAAAAAATGCATCTATGACTACACCTCCTTCTACTAAAATGCTTCTCAATCCCTTGTAACTTCTTGGATAGATATGAAATTTTAGCCGCACAAACTAGACTAGAATGCGCAACTTTTCCAACAAAATTATTAGAAACAAACATCGTATGAGGAAGAAACAACCGCCACAGTTCACTGTAATAGAAAATGGCACCTATCCTTAAAGCGCCATCTACAGTGTGTATACATTTCCAAAATTAGTCATGTACCCAAATTGCAGATAGCCCTTTTAGAAACAGACTTTGACTTTGACTGTTAATAACTTTTGCATATAGTATCCAAATCCTCTGTTCTTTGGTGTGTTGGAACATGCTTTCACTCGCCAATAAGACTGTATAAAAATCTGAACAGCATGATAACAAGAATAAGTGGCGCTTTTGGATGTACCCACCTTACCCAAATACCTCTGTACAGTCCAATATGCTACAGCACCCAAAACTCGTGTACCACAACTCATCTACGGTTAGCAAAATTCAATGGGACTTTACACGCACTTGCTTGGAAAGAGATTTGAGTCGGGACACCAAGCAAACTTTGGATATCGATGGATGAGAATTGGATTGAAATGACGGATGGATGTGGATGAATAGTATCATTCCTTGAAGTTATCATCCAATCCGCTGTTGCTTGTGACTACGCAGAGGTTTGGCGAGTTAAGGTAAGTTCAGGTCTTCATGCCGAAGGTAGCCATGGCGACCGTTCTATCTCTGCCGCGCCTCCCTGGCGTGTCCCACTTCTCCTCAGCCGCTACGTCTGCCAGATGCCCTACCTCACAATGCACAGTTTGTATTTTTCGCCCGCCAATTGGGTGTGCCATTGCGTCAGATAGGACTCCTCTTTCGTGTACCGTGGTGGACGGTGCTTCTTCTCCTTCTTCTTCGTCTTTGTGGATTGGAGTTGAGCGTAATGTAGGCCTCGAGCGCTCCGTTCGTTGCTGTTCAAGTGAGGGACAAGGTGCTTGCACGACCTCTGGCTATGGAGTTCCATTGCAGGAGGCTATGTCGGGTCGTCGGGAGATTCTCTTCGGCGCTGCGGTGTTGGGTACGTTTGTGGGAGGGGGCGAAGCGCTCGCGAGAGATCGGAGGAACAGGAAGGAAATCTCTCCAGACGATTATTTAACAAGTGGTACGAATTTTGAGAGAATCGTAGTCCAATCATCCATTGGTTCATTGGACTTTTGTTGGTGCTGTTCTAGGATTTCTTTCGTTGTTTTTCGTGCTCGGAGGTCTGCTGTTGAAGTATTTTGAACATCCTTGCCGCATCTATCTGCTGCACGGACATTCACGAGTTAAAATTGCTTGAGAAGAGAATTATGATTGCCCTAAATTGCTTACATTGGTATTATAATTGTATGACTATACGAAGTCCTCTGGATGCGGTTCATGTAGTAGCGAGGGGTTGAGTACACCCAGACCTCTTTAGTGTCACTCAAATTGCACTGGATATTGTTATATGAAGCTTTCTTACTTTTGTTATATTTTGGCAATCGATAGTGTTGCATGAATAAACGACATGTAAAGAAGCAATTAGGTCGCAGGAGTCATGAATCCTTTCACACATTTCGAGTTTCTTATTATGACATTTGTTACGGACTGAACAGTGTGGTATTGAGTGCGATTGTGACAGTATAGAGGGAGTTCGTCTGTTTCCTAGGATTTGGGGTGAGAGAACATAGGATGCCATGTGAGAGGTGATATGAACTGGGTGTATATGGATGTGTACGCTATTTTTCCTTTTTCAGACTCATGTACGTCCAAAATGGTTGTTATCTATTTACACCAATGAATGGGTTTCAGTATTTTCATGGCCAGTTCGTGTGGCGTCCAGCAGGCACAGGACTCAAGTATTATGATGTGGAACAAGGGAAAGGCACAGTTGCTGAGAGAGGTGAAACTGTCATGGTATGCTCTTTACAGATAACCACCCTGATGTTTAAACCGTAGCTTTCGTTTCCGTACTTTAATTTCTCTTTTTAGTTGCTCACTCTGTTGTTGTGGTTGGGACCTTGGACTTTTCTAAGAATCCTTGCATTGTGATCATGTAGCTGGAGCTTGTAACACTAAGCTTTTCACATATTGTGACATCACTCTGCATCATGTCTCTGTTGTTCACAGAAAGCTTTTGTCTAGGAAGTGATTGGTCTGGATAAAAGTGTTGTGTCAGGTACATTTCGATTGTGTTTATCGCAGCATCACCGCGGTTTCAAGCAGAGAGTCGAAAATTCTTGCTGGAAATCGAACCATTGCTGAGGTAAGTAGATTCGAGCCTAATGACCATCTTTTTTTCACTACTTTCTGGCTTATATTATCAGCTTATGATCGGTGCCTCTTGCTGTGTGCCCATTCAACAAAGTAAGCAAAATTCCAGCTTGTGTTTCTTTAACTACCAAACCCTAACTACCATTGATATCTTCATGATTGTGCAGCCGTATGAGCTAACCGTGGGAGCTGAACCCGGTAGGGAGCGGAAACGGGACTTTGTGGAAAATGCTAACGGGCTCTTCTCTGCTCAGGCTTCACCAAAGCCTCCTCCAGCCTTGTATTCAATAACAGAAGGCATGCGTGTAGGAGGAAAAGTAAGTGCAGTGGTCTTTTCCGCAACCTAATATGTGTTGGTATGGACTTTGATCAGGACCCAGAATTTCAACAATAATTCTTTTCGTTGAATAATGCGATAATAATGTTGTGACCGAGAATCCATTTCCTTTGCATATGTTGACTTGGGCTAATATTCTACTCTTGCTTATCCTTGAACAGCGGACTGTGATTGTTCCTCCCGATTTTGGTTATGGGCAAAGGGGCCTCAATGAGATTCCGGTAAGAAAGGACGTACGTGAAGACATGTGTTCAGTCACTTTGTATTCTCAAGTTTCTCTTCTAGACTGCCTTTTGCTTTGTGTCTCGAATAGCAGGTTGTTTTTTTTTTGAATGGGTCCTTAGTATCGGGGACATAATTCGGCCTGTAGTTGCTAGCTTGCCATTTGAAATCATTGTTGAAATACTGGTTCCTGATCAAATATCTGGGCTTGATCTTATCATATTGTTCGTTGTGTTTATTTGCAGCCTGGAGCGACTTTTGATCTGAACATCGAATTGCTTGAAGTGAAGAAAACCCAGACTGAGAATGGCTCGAAGTAAGGTGGTAGTATCCGAGCTCCGGAGAGAACGGCGTCTTTGTCTTTAAGGAATTGTTAAAATGCCCCCATTCTTTTTGAGAAATTTCTGGTTGATCAAATACCTTGAAAAATGAAAATACAAGGAACTCTAGGTTCTGATTAGCGAAAAGGGGCTCTCATGAAAACTGTTTATTTGAGCAGTTCAAATATATTGGAACTCAAAAGAGCAACGTTCTTTTTGTCCTCAAAGTTCATATGCCGAATTGCCGATCTCTGTCTCTCTTGGGTTTTGAATAGATGACAGTTGACATACAATTGTGCTTTGGTCTGTGGTTGCACAATTTAGTGGTTCGATTTATGCTGGGGAAGATTACGAACTGCCGACAGCGTCGTTGTTCTCTCTCAATTCCAAAACGGATTTTACCGCTTCGGTAATGTTCACAGCAAGCGGGAAATATGAAAGTCAAGAGATTAAAATTTTAAAAGTCAAGTGACTGCACCCAGGTGGCAACATGACATGGTCAATGAGATATGTCCGTCTTACAATGAGATGTGTCGTGAAGGTTGTAAGTTATTTATCTATGATATTTTAACTTCGATAGAAGTGGAATTTTGAAGATGTATTGAGGTTGTATAAACCACAGAGAGGTGGGTTTTTTTCAGCTTGCGTTTGTCCCTTGAAGGTTTTACAGGATATGTGGTTACAGCATTTTTTTGTTAATCCTTGAAAGGACAGCGTGGTGACCTTGAAAATCAACCATTTTGATACTGTGGAAATCATTGATTAAAAAAGCACTCATTGAAAGTCCAAGTACAATTTATTGAGGATGAATACTTGCAATTCTATCTTAAATAGAAAGATTCTTTGTCATCCGTTGAACACAAAATGTCTAGCTCAACAGGATTAATGGACAAAAATTCCATCCTTTTTTAAGTCAATCTCTCAACCTTGCAAGTGAAAGACCATTTTGACCCTAAATAATGTTACCCTAAATGTCAAGAAAGTGAACTTCTCTCTCGATTCTTGTTGTGCTTTTGCTCCTAAAATTGCGTTTGATCTTTTATTTAACTTGAATTGTTTTTGGAATGACAATAAGGCATGATTACATGCATTCTAATCACATTGAGTTGCCTTCTTTGTAAATTGAGGTTTTGGCTTCACAATTGCAAGAAGAAGGATTAAACACAAATTAATACCTCAAGTGGTGCTCATCTTTTTCTGAAAATTCATTGATTAGAGTCCTTGGGTGGAAGTGTATTTTGTTGTAGAAATACTATTTCGAAAAAATAATTGGTGAAAAGGTGTATTGTACTTCTAAAACTAACTCTTCAAAATTTCATGTTCAAAAGCTGCAATATACTTAGGTACTTTAAAATACTCTTGACCTTGATGATGTATATTTGAAACTCTAAATTATGTATCAAATGAATTGAAAAAAATTTGAGAAAAGTGCAATAGACTTACATTAGCTATTTTCACTTTTTCTATGAATATGAAGTTCATTGCAGTAATTTTTATAAAGTTATTCATGGAATCTTGACAATTATAGAACTTATGACAAAAAGCCATGCAAGTGTTATTTGCAATTGTCTCCTTTTGTTACTTTTGGTAAGTAACAAAAGGAGTAGTAGCTTGTCTTTTGAGTGGATAGTGAAGCATACTTCCACCCAAAAGACAATGCCAAAGAAAAATCCATTTTAATCTTGTTTTATTACCCCTAGAGTCCCAAATCCCCCCCCCTTGGATTTTAATTAATTAACTACCCTCAATCCCCTCCTCCCACCCCCTCTTTATAATTTTGAAAACCACTTTATAAGACAATCAATATGGGATATTGATTGTATCATGTACCTCATATTTCTTCTTATATTTGTATCTATATCCACTTTATATTTGTACTTGTTTATGTATTCATAACTATATCATATTCATACCATATCCATATTCAGTAGTATGTTTACTATATCCATATTTGGTATCATACACATATCATATGCGTACAATATCCATACTCTAAATTTGTATTTGAATGGATTAAATTAAATCTTTCAAAGATTGATGGCATGTGATTTTTTGAGGAATTGATGGCATTTGGGAGGGGGAGTATTTTTATTTATTTAAAATCAACAACTTGTGATTTTTCGGGGTAGGTGAAGGGCACACCAAGAGGTGATGCATCTTTTAGAGGGTAGTAATGTAGATAATTAAAATGATATAGTTCAAAGTTTACAAAAAGATAACTATGTTATGTTCTTAAATTTCAATTTGAGAGGAACTAAATTTTGTTGACCTTCATAGATAGGACCAATAATATATTTTTCATCAAATCCCAAATACTAAAACCTTGCAATTTACATAGTCAAGGTTTCTAAAAATTCCTATACATTCTTAGAAACCTTGAACATTGTAAGCTGTGTAAGTCTAGTTGATATTTTGTATATAATTATGGTTGAATTTCAATAAAAAAAATTGTTCCCATTATTTTTTAGTGCTTTGCAAAGTATTTGATTTTGATTACTATTCTAGTGGAAACTTATCCCAGTCCTTTAGGAATTAGTCCTACAAGGTTAAAAAAATATTTGCAACCATTTTATTACTATTGTTGTGAAGACATATAAGTGAGGTTGATTTGATAAGATTTATGATGAAAACATCTTATTTCTCCTTTTTGAATACTAAAAGGTGCCTTATTCATTCCAAATTTTGTGTGGTTCTTTTGTTAGTTTAATGTTATTTAAACAATATTGACCTTCAAAATTCTTTTGCAATTTTATTCTCTTCAAATGTTCAACTACAAATTTGGAAGTACAAATATGCCAAAAACATGTATTTCAAAAGGTGAAAAGTACCAAATAAATTTACAAATTTATGTGTATGAAAATTCTAGATGTTAAATGAACTAATTGCAAAAGAAAGAAAATTCATTTAAAAATTGTTAGTAATTTTGATTAATATACAACTCTATGCATTACTTGCAAACAATAGTGATTATAGAAGGAATAGATGTTCTTATTTAATAGAAGTAATTTAAAATTTAAAATGTACTATTTTGATTTACATCTCAATTATCAAAATATTATTTGTAACAAGACTTGTAATTGTATTTTCTAATGCATCTTTACAAATATTGAAAAAAATGATTTAAAGCATTTAGGGATTAATAGACATACAATTATAATTCAAATGTTTATAGTTTAATTCACAAAATATATACATTATCCTCAAAATATATACATTATTAAAATACTTATTTTTTTTCCAAGGAGTTTGATTTATTTGATAGACAATTCCTTCTTACTTTAGTATATATACATTTCATACTATGAGACATTCAAGTGATAATTTTGAAGTTTGAGTTTTAAGTGTATCAAAAATAGACCTTTGAATGTAATGTTGCAACTTTTATATTAATACTTTGTCATTCATCCCAAGCAACAATTGAATCTTTTATTTCAACTAATTTATGAAATTGAAGCAACAAATATATTTTTTAAAGTTATAAGAGAAAATGTAAAAAAATAAAGTAAAGTATATAAATGTGAAAGAATATAGATATTATACACAATAATATTAGGAAAAATAATTCATGGAATGATCTTCTATCATTGAAAAGGATGAAAATATTGTCTAGCTAGTCAACAAGTAGATTGAAATAGAGAAGTGTATCCAAATGTGGGCCCTAACAAATTTAGATTATGTGGTTATAGATGCTCAATGTGCAAGTGTTCAATTTGGAAATTAGGGCACCAAATTTAAAGAGTATTAGTTCATTTTTGACACCTAATATTTTTCATTATTATATTCTAATGTCATTTATGGTTTAGTTGCAATTTCTTTCTATGTGAGATAAAAAAATTAAACCACATTGACTATCATTGACTATTACTAATGAATGCCATATGTACAAACTTGTATAATTTTAGGTGAAAAGACCTTAATGCAATAGGCAAGCAACAAGGAAAAAAATACAAACTTATTCAAAGAATATGTGTAGAACACAAAGCAAATTCTACTAGGACAATTGCAAAGGACATTTCAATCATATAATAAGAAGCTAAGAAAGGGGCCTATAATGCATCCTTCTCAAGATTAATTCTTTTTTTAGAAGGTCTAGACCTTGGTCCACAAATGTTTTTTCAATAAATTTCACTTGAAATCAATGAGTGAGCTAATGTTGCATCTAATTCTCTTTTATCATTAATATTTTTTGAAGGCTTCTAGAATTAATTAGAGATCTTTGAAATTAACCCTTAAAAGATAGGTTGGTGATTGTAGAAATCATCCCTTTCAGTATTGTGTGAATAGATGGTTTAACCCTAAAGCGCTCCGACATCCATATTCTGGATGATGAATAGAGGGCTATTTCAAGGTACTATTTCATCCAATTAACTTCTCATTTATCAAATGTAACACTTGAGTCTAGAGAAGACAACATTCTTTAATGACCAAATTCATTTTATTCCTGTAAATGATATATCTGTACAAAGCTATAAGCGAAAATGACCTAAAATTCAAAAAAGGATTGAGACCCTTCAGGGTTAAAACACTCCAAAAGCACTCATTGAAAGTCAAACTTCTACCATATACAAGTCATCCCTTTATTCCACAAGATTTTGAGGATGAATAGTTGCACTTCTGTCCTACACAGAAGGATTCTTTGTCATTCATCAACCAGAAAATGGCTGCTTTGTCGATTATGGGTTAATATTTTTGGTCTCTGGTACCGGTAGTGCTCTAAAGTTCATCATCCAATGTTGAAGAATTCAATACCATCCCATATGATAGATTTTCTTAAGGGACAAGGGACATTTTTTAGCACTTCAAACTTCACCAATCTTGGTGTTAGACTGGGGTGAAGAAAGTAAAGAGCCAGTTCGTTTCAGGGTTCCACATCTCAGTGCAAGACCTGCAAGAGCGGAGGTTTGGCTCCTTTCTGCAGTCATGGCCTATAATCTGTTTACAATATGTTTCAATGTTTCAAGGCCCAACAATAAAACTATTTACAACTTCGGGGCCTTCCAATTGGCGGAAAGTGCCATATGGTACCAATCAATGTTGAACAATTCATATAGTTTCACGAGTTGTGAGCCAACCGTTGCTCTGGCCTGCCTTCTCCCAATCACCGCCTGTACAAATCTGTGAGAATTGGACATAACGAAATCGTATCAAGTTAGCATGAAAGTTCGGAAGAACATATCGTCAGTGTACACTACTTGACTCACTCCAAATAACAGCTCTCACAATGTTTTAGAGAAAAAGGGAGGCCCTTAATGTTCACCTGGCACAGGAACTGCGTATTTTCTTGTGTCTGAAATTGGTGTATATTTATTTCTTAAGGGTCACTTTGAATTGCAAAAGACGAAGTAACATGCTTAATTTTTTTCCTTTTCCTTCGTTTTGTCCAATGTCAACTTCACAGTATAAGAATGAGCATGAGAAGAGGGGGCACTTCCGAGAATGGCTCCTATGAGACGGGCAAAAAGTATCTGAGGTGACGAGGTTTCAAGGTACTGATTTGAGGTGGATTGGACACCACCAATGCAATGGGTTCTGTTAAGCTTGTTATCTCAAGTGTTATTCTAAAACCTTAAACCCTAAACCCTTAGTTGCACATGATTTTTTGGATCAAATTCTTATTTCAAGCGTGTTTCTTCGACCCATGCAATCTGAAGTGGCCCTTAAGAGGAGAGAGGGAGAGGGAGAGGTGTCACCTGATCAAGAAGCATGTATGTGGCAAACGAATGTTGGAGCAACAAGTTGGGTGGGAAGCAATCGTCCACGACGTCTTCCGACACCACATCAGCAGGCCATTTCACTAGCCTGGAGTCGGTCAAGTATAAATGGAGGTGGACATCTTTTGGATGGTTATCAACACTTAGATAGCGAAACATAAATCTCCTCGACACATTCAAGAATGCTGATGCAGGGATTCTTTCCACATCTGCCTCTTCCTTCCATGCATTCTCCGTCTTCACAGAGCGCAGAATTTCTTCAGCTAAATCGAACGTCAGGGGCGTTCTGTCAAGATTTGAACACGCATTTGTATGTGAGCCGAAAGTAAGTTGCAAGAAATGTCAATGATCGGAAGAACACAAAAAGGAACACAATGGGTTCAGAGAGGGTCCAACAATACTGAACTGCAAATTGGTAAAGTTGCAACGACTAAGCTATCCACAAAAGCATGGGATAACGGGAAGTTCAAGTTGAGAGCCATTACTTGTATTTTTGGCTGACCAGCATGCCGATACAGTTACTGGCGGAATCTTCCAGGCCTTCATACAAGCTGACAATGTGCTTGAGACATATTTTGTCAAACACAGTACTCTTGCTGATCAGGTCGGCCGAATCTTTACCCAACCAGAGCTCGCAATAAGCGCCCAGGGCTTGTTGCTGATGACCTCCAGTTCGCCTCAGAAACCCAAGACAGAGGTTCATCATTTCAAGAAACTGGCCAGCTCCTACACCTCCTGATTCAATCTCCCTTTGAACAGCCTGTAAAGTCTCTGGCCGCAGTGCCTCCTGTGGAATTGCAGTGGCTACGTCCGCAAGAATGGTGGCATGCCGGTGGAAGGCCTCATGTTTGTAGGGAAATTCTATCCAGTCCTGCATAGAAATTGGATAATTAGAGTCGCCTGTGCACTTCCCTTAACAGAGGTCCTCCAAAATCATGAGCAATAGAGCTTTCCGATTGAGGATCCGTATGGAAAGATAATTGAAACATTCCCAAGACTGCTAAAGTTGCCTACTGAGTGAGGAAAATCAAGCTAAGGGTGTCGGAATGATAAGAACTTTAATAAGACAAGTAGATTTCCAACTTCATACTCTATCAATTGGAGACAAGATAGCATCAATGACATCCAATGTGCGTTTGGGTAGCGTCACGGAGGGTGCAATAGAGAATCGTCAAGGCCTATTTATGAATCTCATGTATTCAACAATTTCATGCTGCTGTCCCTGTTCATGTGCTTGTACAGAACTTTCTCAAATGTTGATACAGATGATATGCCTAAACCCCAAAGTGCATGACAACATTGGAAAAGCAAGACTTACCGCGTCAAGATGAGCTTTTCCAAATATAAGCGATCGAAAGAGATGCTCTTTAATGATAAAATTATCGTAGAGCACTAGTTGGCCACATCCCCGACGAGTGTTAGCCATAGCTACCTCTTTCACAACATCCTCAAGCCGCTGCTTGTCGTAAAACACAATATCTTCAGCCTGCACTTATTGCAAACAATCAAGATTCACAATTGGAAGTCTCCAATTTGTATGATATGTCAAAGAAACAAGTATGCAGATGCATTGAAGAATTTGAACGAGGTTGATGATGAAATTTATTCTCAAAATGCATTTAAATAGAAACAACGGTGAAAATTATGCAAGCGCTCGTATGTATCACAAACCTTGCAGGCTTGAATACGCACTGTTCGAGGAGAATGCTCGCGAGCACTGACGTCTACTTCGGGGCTGACATCACCAAGGAAAGCATTTTGAATGTTACGAAGATACTCAAAGAGAGCCACAATATGTAAGCCGAGATCACGGGGCTCCACCAAGCACATAGCCAGACGAGAATCTTTGTTCATCTTTGGAATGCTGAACGCTTTGCACTCGTAGCCCATAATCTTCTCCCTTATCGCGTTCCACGAATCAGCAAACTGTCGGTACAGTCGTTGCATTCCACTGGAACACACCACTAGAACATTAGAATCGAAGAATTGCGAAAACATGAGGAAAGTCTTCGAAACATCAAGCCAGGGAAAAATTCAATAGCATTTAATGCAAATATGCGAGTCAGCTAGATCAATCCACATTATAGATGTAGTCATAGCCACACATGTGTACAATCTTCACCAGCTTGCTTTTATGGATTCACATCGGCAAGAATATGATGTCGGAGGTAAAATTATGGGGAAAACTCGAAATCCACAATATCCTGCAGAAAGAACCCATATTTAGTCTCTCAAATGAGGTAGATCATATAGAATCACCTTGATTGTTTCAGAGCTTCTCTCAAGCTCATCGTTGCGGCTTCTGGTCGCGAGATCCTGAAGCTGAAATCTTCGTGAGCAATATTGCAGAACGCTAACAGATTCTTCAAGTGCTTCAAGTCCTCCAAGTTCTTTTCATGATTAAAGAACACCTGAATGATAGGATTCTGCGCTACCATGTCGGCGTCTTGCTTATACAAAGTCCTGAAGTTGGCAAGGCTGGGCGATGCCATTATTCTGAGAATATCTTCAAGTGCAGGCTCGAAAATCTGACTTCCTCTCTCTTCCACCAGCTCTGCATACCTGTTATTCCCCTTCTGCCTCTCCAAATAGTCCGCTGCAGCTTTATGAGCACCCGAGTCAAAGGTACCATTGTCAAAGATTCTTTGAAACTCAGCTTCCCAAAGTGCCCGCGCTGTGGAGGAAAGCAAGGCAACATTGTTCTGCATTCCACTTAAGAAAGAAACTACGCAGCACACATACTTCACAGTGGTTTCTCGATTGCAGGCGAGGAGGAGGTCAAGCTTGTCAAAGTCTTCCTCAATTATGTTCCGTAGCTCTTTCAGAGGGTCGGAACTTTGTGGTGTTAGCCCTAGCAATTTTCGCACCAGTTCTGCTGTCGATGACCTCTGAAGTCCAATGACCAAACAGAAGTGTAGTATAACGCGGAGAATTCGATAGCACTTGTGGTCGAGATTGCGAACAGAATAGAATGTATCTGACCTTGAAACATTGTCGACGATATAGCCTAAAGCAGGGGACAAAACAACCTCTTGGTTAGCATCGCTGCAATGAATCTTCAGAGATGCATAAAAACAATGAATGAACTAGCTAGAATGCGAGCATGAATCTGGACAGGAAAAGAACTAATCAAGTGCCCGGATTGCCAGAAGTAGTCGCATCCGTAATTATCTATAGGGGTTGGAAATAAATCATTCAGGAAGCTTCAAGGAAGGTTTAAAAAATTCGGTTACAACAATCGACTATTAGCTTCCAAAGTGAACTTTGTACTTTATATTAATTTGGGAAGTTGATTGAAAATTAGGATACCACTTGTGACGTTCTAAAATAAAAGCACTGGCACAAACATGAAGAGATGAAAGGAGAAGGCATAAAGTTACCATTCTGAATCTGCTGGGGTTGAAGAAGTACATTCCCAGAGACGGGGACGTGTTGTGCGCCTCCAATAGTCTTACCACAGCCAGGGCAAGTGGTGGACTGCATAGGCCGCCGGCATTCCCCGACGAAGTACTCATACCCACATGGGCACTTATATTCTCCAATCTCGTGGCCATTAGCTACTATGGTTCGAAAAGCAGCGAGGGAACTGTTGGGAGCTGCTAAAACATATGCTGCCTCCAGATGGTCCCTGTCGAGAGTCACGTACCCCTGTATTCATGCCAATTTCACAGTATCAAACGCCTGGCAAACCACTTCAATCTCTGCATTGCTTGGAATTTTAAGTTTTAGAGAAACACCCTCAATAGAGGAATGAATGCCAGTTTTTGTTATCACAGAAGTTACCTGCAGTGGCGATGTTCTTGGTAGCCCCGTCACAACAAGAAGGATGTGCGCAGAGAGGACATTAAACCACAAATCTTGGGTTGACATGGTGGGGCTAAGCCTCATGTTGCTCCATATTGTGGGAACTTTATCGTTTTGAGCAAAACACTGCATTATTTCTCTCCACCTGATGTCCCATTTTTGCAGACATTTTTGTCTTCCAAGTAACCAAGTGCAAGCAGCCCGCTCTCCTGACGTAAGGGCCCGGGCAGCCGAAGGAAGGTATAATCTTGATGCTATGGCAGCAGTGATTTGTTTCTGACTGGCAAGCTCGGTATGTCGGTCAAGGTATCTCACACCCTTGCTTTCTTGGTTCGACGACATTTGATTAATAGCTTCCGCAGCCTTGTCATAATGAGGCGAAGAGGAACAGAAGGGATCAAACCCGAGAGGATTTGTAACATCATGCATTGTCTCCCATTGAAGTATGGACGTATACTCAGTCAGGCCCCTCATCTCACCACATTTTGTAGCAAGAGAACTGATTTCAACCAAGGAGAGTCCCCTCTTCATGTGAAGTACCTTCAGGAGATACAGCCTCAATGCTGCAAATCTCGTGCCAGGTGCCCTTGGTTCCTTCATACTTCTAGCTAAAGTTGAAACTGCAGAAGACGATGAACAAGCTATGCTTGTAGGAGCTCTCAATATCCGTTCAAGCTCGGTTGCCACAGCATCAAAAACTGCACGCAGAAACGCAAACGCCGAAGCTAATTGAAGAGTCAATGGCCCATCACCCTCCATGAGCTCTAGAGCTATAGTCAGGCACCTGAGAAAATCCTGAGATCTCCATTCCGTTCCGAGATCCTCTCCTCGTAGTACTAAGGCTTCAGTCGAATCAGGATTGAGAGACTCGTAGATAATGTCGGACAGAAGAATGAATGCCGTATAACCTTGCCCTTCGAATGGCACTTCTCCTAATTCCAAGCCTCCTTTGTGCTCCCCGTTCAGCAAAAACTGCATGTACTTGGGACAGCGCGCATCCACAAAGTAGGCAAGGTTGTGAGATAGAGTGGCATCCAGTAGGCAGAGAATCAGGTTCTTCATTATGCTTGGGATGTCCTCGAGTGTGAAAATGTATGTTGCAATGGTGTTCACATCAGACAATGTCGTCCTTCCCTTCAGAACTTTCCTGAAAAACGAAGCAAGAAACCGAGACCAGTGCCCTCGGAGAGACTCTGTCAAGGTTTGGGGGTCCGGGGCCAGACTCAAAACTGCTACCAGTAGCTGCCCAGGGCTAAATTCGGTGCCATGACTACCCAACCAATTGACCAGACTCTTTAAGGTTTCATTTCCCAATGATAAAGGGGGAAGAACCATGTATGCGAGCTCTCTCAGTACTTCCAAGCTGGTCAGAATAACCCACCGGGTTGGGCCTCCAAATGCTTTCACAGGCGATGCCAAATTAATCAACAAATCCAGATTCTTAACCCACTGATGAATCTCAACGCTCTGCAAAAAGTCTTCCCTTATCATCTCACTTTGAGGTAGAACCGCTGAGTAACATTGAGCCACCAAGTACTCATCAAATGCACTTGAGGGAAGGAGTTTGCACTTCAGCTGAGCTAGATTCTCTGCAACAGTATCTTCTGACAAGCACGACGCTACCAGTAAGGCTTGCGCATTGAGCTTCTCGCCGTGCTCCCATCGAAGAATGTGTAAACTGGGAATAGTGATAACCTTGTCGCCAAGGTTTCCTCTCAAGACCCACTCAAAAGCTTGGGACTCCACCTCACTCCGGCTGTCACACTTGTATGGTGCATGCATCTTGGAAAAGTCTCCCACATAGACCTCTGGGTTGTTGTCGACGCAAACGGCAAACTCTGGAAGTTGGGTCCGCATTGTAGCAGTAATGTCATGTCCAATTTTTATATCTAAATCGGGTTCTACACTACCAGAAGACTCGGACGGAATATTTTCGCGTGAACTGGAGTTGGACTTCGACAACTGGGTCAAGTACAAATCTTTGAATCCATTATCAACATGTTGTGAATAAATGGCAACGAAAGGCAGGGAGAGATTGAGTGGTCCCTTGACTTGGTAGCCTTCGGGGTGCCTTGGGATTGGAACGCTGCTAATGTTCACCAACTCTGCATTCAAAACGGTTCCTCGCCAAATCTCCCTCTTCACTGCATCCATTTCGAAATAGCTTCTGAGATCGGACGACTTCTCTAGTAAGTACACAAGTCTCGCGATTGGCTGCCTGAGCTTTTCTTCAATGTGGAGGAGGAAAGCATCTTGCAGGCTGGAGGACAAGGATAAGAGTCTTCGATCCGAAGCCACGGATGCTTGCCATAATGGATCCGCGTCTTCCATTAGCCACACAAGCGCCCGGCTCTTGAAACAGCCCCAGAGTTCTTTGTCGTCACATATTTTCTGCACCATTTGCTGGCAGTAGGCGGCGGGGTTCAGTGATTTTGGGTACTTTATACATAAAAAGCTCCATGTCAGCACCTTCACCATTATGTCTTTCAGAGGAATGGTCTCTGCTTTCACCAATTCGGCAACACTTTGGTCCAAAAACACTCTGCACCGTGAAGAAACATGCCCACAATGGTCTCAAATAAATCCCAGAAATTTGATGATCGAAACATTAGATCCAAACCACAAATCACAAATTTCGAGTACGACGGGCGGTCAGAGTAGAGAGATAGTATATACCTGAGGTCGGTTTCTTCTTTCTGAAGCTGATCGAGTGTAACCTGCTGCCATCCGCTGAGAAAAGTGAAGCCTGTAAGACTTTCCATCTCACGGTGCGTATGAATGATCAAGACGATGTTCTTCGTCTGAGAGGGTCGGGGGAACACCTGAGCATGATACTCTGAAAAATTCTTGTCCACCAGGAATTTTGCGTGTTGAATGTGCTCTTTGTCCGTTATGGCATCCGCTTGTAAGATGAGCAAGTCGGAATCTCCGGTTAAGAATAGTTGAATTTGCGTTTGAAATTGCCTCTCCGACGAGAAGTCTCCAAGCTTCTCGATTTGTGCCTGATTACAACCATGAAGACGGAAGTGCAATTACATGACTGATGAAGAAAGATTAGAGGAATTCAATCCTGACAACAGCAACCGATGAATGCTGACACTGTGCACAGATGTGGGACAGAAATCAAGACAGAGGTGACATGGATTTTCAGGTCAAATAACCTTCAGAAATTCAGGGTCTAAGAGATCAAATCGAAACTTTAAGACCCCGGAGATACACGACTCTTAGGATCAATGAATTCTTACATCCATTTCGCATAAGAACTTCCTGATTGGCATATGGATAATGGTGCGAGTGGTTATCACCACTCTTAAGCCACTTCCATTTTCCCGCAAGCTCTCATCCAGCATCTGCGGCAACCATTGACAAAGTTAATACACGGGTTTCCATTAACTGAAAGTAAGTTTCAAATATTCTCAAAAGATATCGTTGGTATGTGGAGAACATGGAAATTGAATTGGCAGTCCAACCTCGAAGTGAAGCCAATGTAACTACTCAGACTTCTGGAAAAGAAACCTAGTGACTCGGCAAAAACTATAGTCAGAACGCTAACCGCTGATACAAGGAACTCTCTCAAACCCTGTTGCTCTTGCCATTCCCCGAAGAAAAGTCCCGTCCATTTCTCCAAGTCGGGAACTTTTTCTCTGCACCTTGCAGACAAAGAAGCCCGCACCATTGCATCTACGTGTGCCGTGCGCAACAAGTCTTCTTTACACCTACAGTTGCATATGCATATGCATGAGAAATACTTCAGAGTCAAGCAGAAAAGAGAACAAAATCCTGCGTATCTTTGATTACTAGTTCAACTTTCCTAAAAGGGTTAATTACCGTAGTAGTAGAGAAAAAATTTGGTCCAAAATTGCAGCAAGAAATTGAAGTAAATAGATCAGCACCATCGACAAGTCCTGTAACGTTGTGATCATGTCTTGAACAACTCTTTCTTTCATGAGGTTTATTTCAAAAGCATGTCAAGAAGTGGTTCGAATCCTGATAAAGAGGATATGCCTGACTCGGTCACATAATACCTGTCAAGAAGCAATATGAATTCAGACGATTCCGTACTGCTGATATCATCAGAGTGCTCAGGTTGATGATGCAACACAAGCGAGGGAAGCGTGTCTTCATGGAACCCAGCGAACAAGTCATTTACTTTAAAGACATCATCGGAACGCTCCGAGTTGGTTGAAAGACCCGCCATTTGTTCACACCATGATTTCAGAATTTCCACAGCCTCCCTTCTACTTCCCGTCAGAATGTTCTCGTAAGTGAGCACTTGCTTCTCGAATCGGTTCAGAAACGGTGGGTCCAGTCGCGAAACTTGGCTGAAGTCCACTACCACAATGCAGCGAAAGCTGTCATGGACGTAGCACATAGGATTACTGTAAGCTCCAATGGCGATACGGCAGTTTCGCCTCTCGGCCACAGTTGTGTAGTGCTGATTGAGCATGTCATAGAGCGAGGACCAAAGCCGCTCTACTCCCCTGAGAAGTATGCATCTGCAAAGCCATCAGAAAGTTCAGTTCGAGGTTACGGGCAGTCTAAATGGCCTGCTAACTTAAAAGCAATATTCACGCATCACTACCGTTCTGAAGTGCACGACACGACTCTCCAAAGAGTCTTCTTCTTAACCTGACAGAAATTTTCGTTTCTTCATCTTTAAAGAAAGAAACAAAAAAAGAAGAGACGCACCTGCCAGCTTCCATGTGCAAAATTATGATGCTGAGCAACAAATATGAATAGTCATCACTACAGTCATCTTTAAATTTGCTTCCGTGAATAATTATCACATTTTTCTGAAACTTCTCGAGAATCCCAATTGCAGAGTCCCCCTGATCCACAACAGAAATAAATTGAGTATAATTAATTTCTGCAAAGGAGAACACGCTCACAGGAATCGTGAAAATTCAAAATTCAGGTCATATTTGATGAACAGAGATTATCTTGTGGGAGTTTAGAAACTTTCCACAACCAATATCTCAGAATTTTACTGAAGTGATAGATTAAGTGTGAAAACTTACGGTGGTGAGCAGCATCAGATGCCTCGCATGCTTGTCTTCCAGATTCTCTCGAACCAGGTCCATAACAGGGGGTGGCTGTAGCAGGAGCTCTTCATGCCCCAGATTGTGCTTCAGAATATTGGAGAAGGTCTGCACATCATCAGGTGAGCCTCCAAAGTTCCTCCAGACTGCGGTGACGAGTCCATCCAATTGCCAAGTGACCATGCTCTTATTCACCTGCAGCGACTTTATTAGCGAATAGAAGTCACGGAGGCCATGGAAGTTCGGTTTCGTTTGACGGGAATGATACTGGTGGTAGGATTTGGCAAGGCCTCTCAACTCTTTCTTCAGAGTCTGGTGGAGCCCCTGGTCAGTATTTGAGGAGTCGAAGCTTTCGAGGATGGCGATGCTGGTGTCATACAAATCCTGCTCTGAAGGGTCAGGTTGTGAAAGATGAATGGCTCGGTTCATTTTGGCAGCATCAAGAGACCAGTTGCTAATACCGACAACCGCCACTTGTTGAGGCTCCTCCGGTTCCAGTAGAGAATGCAGAACCTGAAGGAAATGGAGACAGTAGTTTGCGATCATCTTTCAGCTACAAAGTGTAATTCATCTATCATCAGAGTCGCTAAAATGTCAAAAACTCGAGAAATTGGCACTTTTCCAGACGTCCGTCCTAGTTTTCACTAAAAATTCTTTCAGTCCTAGTTTCTAGAGCTCGAATATCACAATTTCAGACCTTTGAAAAACGCTGTTTCAACAAATATGTACACTACTCTGAAGATACAAGTCTCCTCTTCCTAATACCTTCAAAGGATTGTGCCTTGATACTTCGGCAAGGCCAACTTCGTCGAGAACAACCACCACCAGGACATCTCGGCCTTCGTTGTCCCTTCTACACCGCTGGGCTTTCTCAAACACCTGCGCTCACATCAGATCACAGCTATTGAGGAGACAATCATTTGGGTGGAATATATCGCCGGTTTAGAGTAGTATCAAATTTAGTAATAAGTGTGCCCTGAATCATTTCACACATTCAGTATACTCCCTCCGTCCTGAATTAGTGTCATATTTGGGGTTCTTTGGTCCCGAATTAAGTGTCCACTACGCAAAGCCTCACGAGCACATTGAACAGTGAGTGCATTAGGCGAGTAGATGATTAGGTAATTCCTCAGCACGCTCTAAGCAATCTTTTACTATGTACGGCACCTTATGATTTTTGCCACCACCTTATAATTGGTGCCACCGTTGATTTCATTATTTCGATTATGCAATGCTGCATTAATAAGACCAAAAAAATGAATTTGCATCCCCAAACCCTAAGTTCTAAAGTCTAAAACTTATTTCTTGAACCCCAAACCTCAAAACGTAGAAAAGTTAGAGTGCTTTTCATGGACTTTCATGAAATGGGCCGATTGATTCGGGACATAGGGAGTATAAGAGACCTTCAACCACTTCCTAGTACACAAATTTATGACACCAGCAAGCTTGAGCAATGGAAAAAGTGAATGAAACTACCTTCAGAATTCCCTCGGATGTGGAACTCTCCGAGCCTTGGTATGAAAATCTATACATTTGGGGCAACTTTTGGAAATAGCTGTCTCTAGACTCCGATCCTCGCAAATTTCTGGAACCAGCCAACAACTTACAATTGTGAGATACCCTAAGAAATAGGATCCAAAATTATGAAAAGAAAACCCAACACTTTTTATAGTAATGAATCCCAAACGAATCAAGTATACAAAAAAAGATTCTAGCTGGAAAGGGACAAACCCGTAGATCAATTGAAGCGCAAGTGTCTTTCCCGAACCAGGCTTCCCAATTACAAACACTGGAATGTGGT
The DNA here is from genome assembly GCA_947034885.2 of Thuidium tamariscinum. Taxonomy (NCBI): domain Eukaryota; kingdom Viridiplantae; phylum Streptophyta; class Bryopsida; order Hypnales; family Thuidiaceae; genus Thuidium; species Thuidium tamariscinum. The sequence goes on from OX344751.2 coordinate 14,573,692, forward strand.
TCAGCATGCAGACTAATGTCACAAATACATTCTCCAGGATAGCCTTGTTCTTAGCTATGCCGACTGGTACATCCATGCGGTTGAGAAGGTCTAGTTGTTCCGCTCTCAAAAGCTCCGCAAAAGTATCCCCAGTGAAATCCCTAGTCATTGCCATTATAAAAGATGACTGTTATCATTTGATGTATCCCATTTCGTCAGTCCAACAACGTAAAAGCAGAAACTCAAGAAAAAGGAGAAAATGCAATAGTGAGGAGGTTTCATTGTACCTGTAAGGCGATGGTTCATGAGCTTTAAGCACGCCCGAAAAAATGCTTCTGTAATTCTGTCGTTGTTGCTCAGTGGCTAGACGAGAATGATAGCAATGAGCAAAGGCCAGGAGAGTTGCACGGATTCGGTCTTTTCGAAAGTTTCCTTTGGGCAAGGATCTCTTGGGAACATCTGTCACAAAAAACTCATACAGTGAAATGCAACGGCTAGCGTCTCTTAAACTCACGCTGGCTTCCCCATGACATTCTCTGACGAAGGCTTGTGACTGGACCAAAAGGTCTGAGAAAAGTTGCACATGGGTTTTCACTTTGTCTTTCACCATGGCTTCAATGTAAGCTTGCTCATCATGCCGTGAAAGTAGGCCGAAGTCCCAAACGTAATCCAACATGGCTTCTGGCAGTGGATGCACCCGGTAGGCGAGGTTGTAGTTTTTCACATCACCTGGATTCATAAGCTCTCGAGGAGAAAAACCTGTTTGCGAGTTTTCTTTATCGTGGGTCCGATAGGGATTGCAAGCCGCCAGCACCACCAGATTGCGGTCTAAAGCTTTCCCGTCCAGTAAATGATGACATATGACTCCGTTCAGAAATCCAAGGTGGTCACATGCATTGATCTCGTCAAGAAACGCCCACACCTGATAAAGCACCATGAAAAAACAGAAAAACATAATAGTTTATGCGCCGAGTTCAGATACAGATATTAGTGTCATCCTGAAATCATTCTGAGATTTACATACTCTATGTTATCCAAAGATCTGGGATATAAAGATTAAAGACATAATTCAAATCTTGATACTATTTAATTACTAGAAAACAGAGTCCCAAATTAATTTTTTATGAGTAGGCCAAGTGAAACTTTCTGTTTTCCAATTTAATTTATTTCTTGACCAACTCACCTAACGTTAGTAAGCGATTCTAGAGATATAAAATTTGAATTATATCTGAATCACATTTTCACAATAATATCAATTAAATTGGTAATTTGCAAATCATGAATCCTAGGCCCTTTAGGAATTAATGACGTCTTACCCAGAAACTGTGGGAAGCAACTGCTCATTCATCTGTTCATTTCAGACTTGGAAAAAACTATATATGACTGCCGAGAGTGAGAAGTGGCCACCGTTTTCATTTTGGAACCGACTTGCCTAAAGAGTCTATTTAAGGCCCACATCAATACCCACAGGATATTGAAAAGGACACGAAAACCTCGCACCCCTTCCTAGACGATTATAAAATGCGCAAAAGAATTGAAGTACGCCTTGTACGGGCCAGAAACTTACCGCTTTGGTCCCTACAATGGCTGCAATATTTGCTTTGAGGAGGAAGGAGCGAATGTCCTCAGCTGTGGTTCCTGCATGCAGCGTTATGCTGAAGAATTCAACACCGCAGTACTTAGCCAGAACCCTGAGAAGACTCGTCTTTCCACAACCAGTTTCTCCCATTATGAGAACGGGCACTTGGGCTGCCACCCGAAGAGCTATCAATGCCATTTTCAAGAAATTGTCAGCTGTGAGGACATAATTGGGTTCAAACGACGGTGCATTCCTCTGCAGGATTGGCCACAGATGTGACCAAAGCTCCTGAGAAGACATGTTTGCATAATCTGACATGAGCTTCCCCTCTGTTCTCAACCGTTGGCTGTAGACGAGCTGTGTTATGGAGTCTGGTAGGAGGTTCACATTTCTGTATAAAAACAGGATCGGTCCCTCATTTTGGAAGAATATCATTAAGTGGTTGCTATCAGACCAACGCAACATACCCTTGAATCTAGTTTCCATGGTTAAATCCGTGATATTCTTCCCCCTAGATTGTTGCTGCTCGTGAAGCCAAGGCTTCACGGATCGCAGCGAGAGGTCTCTGGATACTTCTAGAAGAGACATCACAAGATAAGACCGAATGTTGGCCATTGCCCTCATGAACTGCAGCATCTCAACCTTGAAGAAGATGCTGTCCGTTAGGCTCCGCAGCTGGCAAGCCAAAAACTTCACGAACATCTCCAAGACAGTGAAGGACATAACATTCGCTTCCCTCACATAATCAATGAAGTTTCTTCTGAGCAAAGCTCGGCAATGGACTACAGAAAGGGCTTGCACGTTTCGGGAATTTCCAGTGAAAATAAAATCTCGACTGTCCAGCTGCCTCAATTCCAACGCTTGTAAATAAATACACACCACCTGCAAGTCGCTGTTTGGGTCATTGCTCACTTCGAGAGACTCCAGATTCCATGTTAGATGCTCTCTTTGGAACCAGTCACAAACAGGGAGGCTGTTAGCAAGCTCGTTGCCGAGAGTGTTTCCCAGTTCGATTTGTACGTTACTTGTGTTCAAGTGAAACACTCCTGCAACGTCTGATTTGAGACATCCAAGCACTAGGAGCTCGAACAATAGCACGTTGAAAGTCTCGGGATTCACCACGCTCGAGATGTCCAGATGCAAAATGCAGTCTGATCTGAGATCCAATTCCTTAAGCTGTGATACGAGAGAGTTCCGGGATGTATTCCCACTCACACAAAGGGGTCGAACCAAGACCTGCACATCGGCACTGCAGACAATCAGTATTGTCCATTTCCGGAAACCGGAACCGAGTTCCATTTCCCTACAAATGTCGGACCCTCTCAAAAATCATTCTCCAACAAATGTTGAATCTCTCAGAGTTAGACTGAGCCAATCTCTGATGCCATTGTAACACTGACATGATAATACTCAGTAAAATGAGGATGCCCTTCGGTCTACTACACAAGTCAAAGAGATTCATGCATACATTACGAAAGAGACACACTAAACCAGATCATGAAGGGGACTACGAAGAAGCACATACCGGTGCTTTACTATAAATGCTTCTCGTCTTTCCCAGACCAGGAAGCTTGGAGGTGATCACCCGCATGTTTGAGCACTCAGCAGGAAGCTGCTGGCGTACCTCAACAGGGTTCAAGGTGCCCACGTGCAAAACCCGCACATTCAAATGATGAGAGACTGCCAGCAGTGCCTGGCTCTTGGAACAGCACACAACAGCGAGCCTTTCACACTCTTCGCCAATTCGCTGAGGTTCTCGATGACGGCGTTCTTCCCATTCATGAACCATTTCTTGGAGCACCACCAGAAACTGAGCCTGGCACTCATGGCTCAATTTTTCAATGTAAGCAATACAGAAAAGACCCACGTCTTGCTCAGTTCTCTGGAAGCAGCGAAGCAAGAGGAGATGAATCTCCTCCCAGGTCGTGAAGGAACTGCACAACAAGACATTCCTTGGAACTTCCCTCAAGCTGAGGCCTCTTTTGTGGAACAAGCTCACAACTGCTTCATGTTCCATATGGGACTCTTCCACAAGCGCCAGTACTAGAGCTTCGTTATGTTTCCCAGAGCTAGACATTCCCTTATTGGACCATGACTTCATTAGGCTAGATGATAACGACGGCGTGGAGCCAAAGATGAAAGGCTTTTGGAAGAGATCCTCAAGGGACATTGCAATCAGATTCAGGTTTTCACTCAAGGAAGTGGGTACAATATTATTTGCAGAGCTTAGTTGCCGGGCTTTCTGCTTGGCCCGCTGCAAGTCCTTTCGGGGATCCTGAATGCCAGCCCACTGCAAAAGCTCCGCACACATGGTGTCCTCTTTTGACCACGCAGACGTGGATTGGTCAGTGAGAACCTCAAGAAGGAGACGTAACTCCATGGAACGGAAATAGTTGAGACAGTAATTGGTGCTGCGGGCTTCCTTCACAGCTGCATACCATTCTCGCAGCTCTTGGTCGACGCTGCCAGCCAGCGCCTGCAACTCGAGCAGTCCCGACAGCGAGCGGTCGAATTTTGCGAACTGGAAATGGCCTGATGCACAAAGCTCTGTGATTGAAGTAACAAGCCGCTCCACAATGTCCACTTGGTCGATGAAGAGGCAAGTGTCCTTCTCCGTCTCAGCATCAGAGGAGTCTGCAATTCGAAGTGCTAGGGACTTAGAATCTAATGCAATCTCTAGCAGCAGAAACAGTAGAATGTACATAACATTAGGGTTATCCGTAAGTCAGATTCATGATCAAACCACCAGAGAAGGTAAGCCAACACCCATTCCATTGATTCATCCCTACTTCTTGACTGAAACGAGGCGAGCACGATGAGTTTAACGATAATTCTTTTCGTTACCACTTCGACTAGGATCTCTTTTGACGTTTGATGCACATGGGGCTATCAGAGAGAAAAAGTAACATTCGTCAACCTCTTGTCCATGATCTCTTCCAAATACATCTGTTGAAGCGTCCACGAAGCTAAATTTTCAAACCTAGACATTAGTGAAGGCATATCCTCCACTTTATTGTCATAAGCATGGGACCTTCAATCCTGGTAAAGACTGTCACGTGGACTTGACCGGATTCATCGAAATGGGCAAAACAGTAGAGAAATATAGCTATTTGGACAAGCAAGCAAATTCCAAGAGGTCTTCAAAAACATTCACAACTCATTAAGTATTCACTTCAATAGCTAATTTAGAACTGACGAAAACTAGCGTCTATTACCTGCAAAGTCAAAGGAAAGTTGTTGAGTACTAGTTTCTATGATTACTCGTCCACCGACTGGCCATAGGTAAACAGAGAAAGTCACTTTTGAAGACAGGTTCGTTGTTAGTTTGATACCTGCATTATCTGTCAAGAAACGCTTGGATTGTGCTTTGTGCGTACTCAAAACCAACCGCGCTCGACTTCGCAAGTCTTGTAACTCGGCAAGGTTATAGACACAAATTTCGTCTCTTGAGCCGACTTCGCTTGCGAAGATGTGTTGGACATAGTGAACTCCTTTATCTCCACAGGTGAGCTTCAGATCACATACAGTATCAGCGTGCGTGAAATGATACTTGCCGCCTCTTAAAATCCTCTTCATGTGATCTTTCATTTTCAGCCCCCGGTTGGCCACACTGGAAAGGAACCTTGTGATTTGAGCCACATTTTCATTACACATGAATAGCTTCGCAGCTAATGTGCTTGCAGAAGCCGATTCGCTTGCAGAAGACGTTTTGAGCTCCGAAAGCATGACTTTCCGCAACTGCTCAAAATTAGGACATCTGGACTTCAATACAGGGCGAAACATTCCTAGATACAAACAAACAAACATACGTCAGCACCTATGAGGGTTTTGCAAAGCACCTGCACTGCACAATTAACCTAAATGAGATTGATAAAAAAATGAAGAAGATTCCACCCTCCACAGCAGGACACATTCAAAAGCAACTCCAATGAACCCGAACTGACGGTCTACGAAATCCACAGCGGCAGAAAACCTAAGCAAACCCTCCAAAACGAAACTCATTGTGTGTGTTACTTGTGATTACTTACGATGGAGGTCGATCAAATCTGATAGAATGGACTCCTGCACAAAATCATTGTCCGAACCTTCCTCAACAGCATCGATCAAATTCCTGAAATCCTCATCCAGCTTGTCCCTCAGGAAATTGATCAGCGTCTCAGACTTTGCAAGCTGAATGAAGGCAAACTCTTCGTTTACCGAGATCTTCGCCAGGAGATTCTTTCCTTCCTTTTTGTGTAGATCAGTAAACTCCTTCAACGAGCAATTCTCGTCACATTCCTGCATGAGATTCACCATCTTTCCGAGATATCCCTCGCAGGACTCATCAAACTGGAATAACTGGGCCACTTTAGGCAAAGCAGCTACGAGTTCTCCTTTCGCTTTAATAGCCTTCCATGCTTGAATCAACTCGATCATGTCAACTGCTTTTCCCCAGGGGAACCAGCTTTTTGTGTCTTTCATCTTCAATTCTCGTCTTGCCAAGTCAAACTCTCTCTCGATCTGCCGCGCATCCACTGTCACCCATAAAGAGTGCAGCTTGTCCATGTTCATCTTTTCCAGGTTCTTCTTTCCGCAGTATGGTTCCATCTCTGCTCTGTATCTGTTAACAGCAAGGGGTACCAAATCTCCAGCCACCATTGAAAAGGACGCGTCCGGTGTGGGACTGGACGAGGAGCCTGCGTCAATGTCCACGAGTAATGGGAGCAGTTTGCCTTCCACTCTCAGGCGTTCAAACAGATTCCGACACAAATTCAACAAAATGCATTTGAAAATCTCAGATTCGTGTAAGAGGATGAGAGAGTCTAAGTGATCAAAAAGTGAAGGGTGAGCTTCTTCAGGCCAATGTGAGGCAGCAATCAAAAACAGGCGTGTTGACATCCATTTCTCTTTTCTGCTTGTTACAAGTGCTGACCATTTAAGTATTCCTTGAATAGGATACCCCTTTCCACCCAAATAGCCACACAAAGTGGCCAGTATGTCGCATGCTTGCAATCTCCTTTTGTACAGAACAAGCTCTTTGCATGCCCCTTCCAGTGCAACAGACGCTGTCTTGTATCCCAACGACTTCAAGATGGATCCCCACTTATCGGTGCGCGAGACACTATCAATGGTGCCCATAGTGACTTTACCCTGCACCACTAAAGTGCCAAATGCATGACACGCCTCCTCGACTTTCAGATAGATCCAATGCTCTTTGATGGGCGGCGGGGCAACCTGTACTTGTAGTAAACAGCTTGCAAAATTAGAGGTTGATATGGTCTGGAAAGCTCGCTCGGTAAGGCTTTCCTCAAAGACTTTGTTTTCAGCCATCTTGTCTAAAAGTGCTACACAAAGCTCCACCTGAATCCTGTGAGCCACGTAGTAACGTGATCGATGAGAGTTTGAGAGCTTGTATCAAAGAATGTGGTCCATATATATATGTTCCTCCAAAGCTAACTAACTATGGTCATCATTCTGAAAGCATGGACGAACATCTGAATTGAATGCAGAGAGCGAAAAAAGGTGAGAACCCAGTTGTTCTTGCAGGAAGCCGCGTCATCCCATATAAAGGAGAACTCTAAACTCTAATCTTGGATTTCAACTCATACACCAAACGTCAACCCAGTTTTTCCTTCTTTTAATGACCGTGACGGAACATTCACAAGGGAATAATTTGCAAATGACAGCTGGGGACTTGGAACAATTCAAACTGATCCTGATCTATCGGAAAAGAAGACCAACGAACCCAAAAGGTGAGAAAAATTACTTCTCTTTAGCACTCAAGGCTCCATGGCCGTGCTGACCGCACAGCGCCCTGAGAATCTGCTCGCTGATCCTGTCAAGCTCTGCGACGTTGTTTGCACTCTGGAGCTGCCAGTGTATCATCGTTACAACTGCGCTTTTGTACTCCAATTGAAGGGACTCGTGAAGCTGGCTAATCTTCTCCGACTCGGCAAGGAAGTGCTGAAGGCCTCTGGATCGTTGTTGACTGGACGCAACTGCTGCCTGCGTCAAGCACTTCCCAAAGAAACTGGATGGATCCACGCCTAGATTGAAAACATCTTGCACACATCTGAAATAGGATAACGGAGATTGTGACTGCTTTCCTCGACTGACAGACGACGACAGCCACGGGCGTAAAACATCCTTACTTAGGTGCTCCACGTGTTCTGCTTTCCGGGTCTCGTCGGAATAGCAGTTCCCCACTTTTTGAATAATAACCTTACTAAAGTTGAATAACTCTTCGACATCAGATGATGCGAACCTGAGGAGCAGTTGACACTCAGCAGGCAACAAAGGCAACAGAAATGTGAAAGGGTATTTAAACACAATTTTCTCGGTAATGTCAACCAAGGACACCAGATCCGGTTCGGATTTCCTTCCAAAATCCGAAGCCGGTTTCGACATGATCTGAAGGAGCATTTCGACGATATGTTCCCGGAAAGAAGAAGAAAGAAAGACCGGAAGAACAACCGAATTCTCAAAAACTGCTTCACATTCGACATGTGCAACAATGAGCTCCAGATGCTGCTGCCAGAATTCTGCCTTTCGCCTAGAAGATTGATTTCTCATATGATCATTCATGACTTTGGTGAACCACTGATGCAAAGTATCCTGAAGCTCCGCACGAATCTCATCATCTATGTTTTCAGTTGGATCCCAATCTGCTGCACTCCTCATCCAGGCCTGCAACTCACGAGACTGTAATAAAAAGGTAGGAAAAGTTGGGGCAGCAAACAGAACTTTCCGAAAGGTACGTTTTCTCAACGCCTTTGCCTTGCCGAATGACTCGTTGGTATTCATCATGTTGTTGACAGCACTTCGATAGGCTTGCTCCGCGTTCTTTCGCCTGGGGACATCTCTCATGTCGAGCTGAAACTCTGTCACTTTTTCCAGGAAACTAAAAGTGGTATCATACCTCCCAAGGATTTGCAGTTGGGAGATCCAATCGAAGGAGAACCGAGAGACGCGTCCAACCAGCTCCGAAACTCCTTCTCGAAAGATTTTATTGGAAATGGGTGGAGGGGTGTAATCACATCCAGAGATCGAAAATTTGTGGAGAGCGTAGAGGATGACTTCGTATACCTCATAGAGCTTCTCCATGGCGACCTGACCTTCCTCATAGCGAGCCAACTCCTTCAGAGGCTCAAAAAGCCCCAGGCAGAGGATGAACATTTTCAACCCAACAGTCTTTTTGTGAGCAGCATCTGGCACCTTGGAACCACCATATACATCTGCAACTTTGGCAGCCCAGTTTGCTACTGTTCCCAGTAAAGGCTTACCGTGACCGTAGGGATAACCTCGAAGTATGAACTCTTTAAATCTATGCCCATAGCGAACCCTCAGAAACTCTCTGACACACTCGACAATGTTGGAGGGGTTGACCACGAAGATCATTTGGGTAATCATAGCTAGCCATTGAATTACACCCAGCGAATCGCTCTTCAGCACCTCGCCTCTATCGTTAACCACATCGAACCGGAACGACAGACATTTTCTTAGCTCCTTGATGGTCGAAATTGCTACCCTTTCAGAATCCAGCTTCGCCCCACTCAAATTATTCAATATGGAACTGATTGTGTTGGTGACGAACCCAGCGGACGCAGGAATGTCACTTATAGTGAAGTGGTATGCAAGCCCGGTGTTACGTTCCTCCCTCCGAGGAAGAGCTTCGGAGAACCAGAAATTGTACGGAAAGCCGAAGAAGTCGAGAGTTTCTTCGAGATGCAACTCAACTGCTATCGCTTCCTCCACCGATCCCTGAGCCAAGATCGTCAAGTAATATTAAGGCAATAGAGACAAGCAAAGGAGATCAGCACATGTACTATGTTGAGTGGTTAAAGGTTTCGAAGATCATACAAGCTAGTTAACCGCGTGTATATGGGAAAATTTAATGTGTACAAATCGAAGCAACAAACTTGAGATATAAAAGTTAAATCTGAAACTACAGCGTGTGCAAGCAGGGGTGAGAAAACAAGCTGAATAGAGGCCATTGCATTTATGACATCATTTGATGCTCATTTTTTGTAATGGACTAGTGCAATGTCAACATGGAACCAATGAATATTCGTAAGAAAAGTTTTGATTTTTGCACCAATGAAGATGTCAAATTCCTTCTTATCTCAAGGTGGTTACTTCGACCAGTGTAAAGGGTGCATGCACAAGAAGCAAACTAGATCCCGGAAAGCAATGTCTTGCAATGATGATAACAAATGGAGAGAAGATTGAATTACCTCATATTTCACGAATGCCACGCAATCTGAGATCGACTTTGGGGCGACGAAACAAAGCCGAAACTTTTCATTCGCTTGGTCTTCATCAGCTCTGTGATCAGAAACATAAAGAGAAGTATCCTCTCTAATAAGTTCATCTTCATCAGATGTTGAGGCTTGATTTGAACCCAATTGTGCGGCATATGAACCCACAGTAAGGGCGTCAGTTCGGCTTGCACTTGAATGTCCATAATGATCATCCTTGAGGTACTCAGGATCAAAAACTGGCAGCGAATCTGATACTCTTCCTGCAGCCACCCTCGCATTCTTGACTGGAAAGTGCTGCAAGGCCGTCTTATAACTTGCGTGTAGCGTATAATTTACATCCTCATCGATAACACTCTTGAGACCCAAATCGGCTTTAGAACTGCTACACGGATGCTGTGCCTCGTCTAATTGACTAGCCACCGCTTGAACGGCTGAATCGCTTGCAGCCTGCTCGCTTTGGATAACCGAGCTTCCACGCATGGCATGGAGTTCATGGTAATTGTCCCCCAGGAAAGGGTCTATGTCCGCCATCTCAGCAGATGTTCTCCTCACATGTCTAAGAAATATAACAAGAAATAACAACTTAAAAAATGCCTTAGAAACGGGTACCCGGACATGGCCAGTAAAAGAGAACATCCATAAGAAACGAATATCAATACATGAGCAAGACTGGACATGGTAAGTCTAGAGAAACATCCCTTAGAAATGAATACGAATCTGACAGGAGTTCTATAGAGAACATCCAGTACAAATGGATCCCGGGACATAAGGAGAATAGAAGACCCGCAGGGCAGACCTCCCGTTCTATATAATATTGAAGCAAACAAAGTCCTATAGGAAGTATAGTGGACTGCTGCGTGGTTATAAACACAAAAGATCAACCCCTACGGAACAAAAATTCAATAAAATTCCAGAGGCTCTTTAGAAACCTTTTAGACGACTATCGATTTGCCGACAACAGCCATCATAGCTAACTCTTAAGTACAAATTGGCGTGCAGCTGAATCGCAAGTTAGCGAAACGTCCTCGGGATCAGCAATGAGCACCCAAGAATCATCTCCAACCCAAGCAAAACCGGAAAAAACCTATGCCGGGGCGTGAATTGCAAGAAACCGGAAGAGTGAATCGAATTACAGACGCACCTCTCAAAACTATCTCCAAATCCTATTCAATTCACGACACTCCAACCAGTTGCGAAGCAATTGAAGCGTCACTTGGGTCGCCGCTCGCACCCAGACTCGTCGAATCTCCGCAGAATTCACTCTGAAACTCTGTACACAACGATCGTGCATGTACACGAGGGCCACAAATTAGTTCCTGCAGCGAACCTATGAGACTCGGGGATCGAATTGAAGCACATTCAATGATTCTCGTTGAATTTCTCTTCCGCTACTCCAGGAAACTTCCCCAAATCTGCTGCTACCTAGAATCAAATCTCTTTCATGCACCACACAAAGATTGCGCACACCGTAACTATGTACACACCAATTCACCTCGCTCGATCATAACAGACAGACAGACAGACGGCAAATTTACCGACAATCGACTATCTAATTACTGATATCATCACCAGAAACTAACAATCTCTCTCAATTGATCCTTCCAATTCAAACGAACAATAAAGCAGCTAACCCCATAGCTTGCAATTCGTGCCAGCCGATCACTGCCAGCGTGAAAATGAAGGGCGAATTCTCTCTGAAAGCTGGATTCCAGGAAATCAAAACGCTTAATCAATTGCCGTGACTCAAACAACAAGACTTCCAAAATTCACAGCAAAATGATAGGGGAAGCTAGCGCTCTGATCGAAATTGAGGAAAGTTGTTGATGACATCGCCATGGCTGTCGAATTCCTACCATGGATTGACGGATTGTGATGATGGGGAAACTGCAAACATCGGGGTGGAGCGATTTCTCTTAAAAGTTTCTGAGTAATTACTGTCGGTTGATCGAAATTACGGTATCGTCTTCTTCCCAAGATTCCTGCGATGACAGTCGGGGAGTAGAATCGATAGTACCTAGCCAGACGGGAATTCGTGCAGACCAGCGTTTGCAAAACTGGCGAAATTTCGCCTGATTTTTACTTAAATTTTTCTTGTGCTATATGTACATGTGAAAAAACATTGCAGAAATGTACATTTAAGCATTTCTGATAATGACGAGGATGAAAACTCGCAGCTGTAGCTTCTCATCCAACTGCGCATTCGCAGTCATCCGCTCCCGCTGAGGTGACGTTGTCGCGTGGCAGTTCCTGGGCCGTCGATCTCTCACAGAAGCGGCTCCATCTCAGCCCTCCATTTCGCAGGGTTTTGCCTCCTTGGGTTTCAGTTAAACCCTGATATTGTAGCAGCTTCATGTCCCTCGTTGCAGGTTTTGTCGCATAATTTTTTGGTTTTCTGAGCGGTTTAGTTACTTGTTTAGCATTTCTCCCTGCAATTTCCTGAGGCGCTGAATTGCTAATCGCCTGATTGTACTCCGTTGCTGATTTGTTGGAGTTCCTGCCTTACTCATTCTGGAGATCGCAGAGGAATTGAGAGCCTGTTACGTTCAGACTTCAGAAGTTCAGAGCTCTAGAACTCTGCATTTGTGCTTTGAAATTGAGCCGGCATTTGCAATTGCAAGCGCCAAAGCCGTCAATCCTATGTGCTTTGAAGCTTGCACTTTGGAGATTTCTGCTTCCTGGAGTCCTGGCATTTACAGCATTGTAAAAATGGAGGCTTTGAATGAATCACTTGGATGTTGGCGATGGTGGCAAGTCTGGCGACTGGCAAAGTTAGCGGCATTCCTCATGCATAAAAATTGGGTTCTCCACGATGATTTGCATTGTTCTTTCAACCGCTCATCGCTTTCAGTATTGCTTTCTTGCCTTTGCTTTTAGTTTTCAATCCTGTGCTTTGAGCTTCCATTGTTTTGCTTTGTGCTTTTACTGTTTTGTGGTATACGTTTCTGTTTCGTGGTGTAGGGGGGGGGAAATTTGGGAATTTGGGGCTTGGGGTGCAGGATCTGCTGCTGGAATGGCGCCTCGCTTGAAGCTGCCCGACAACTTCCGAGTGAAGACGTTCTTCTCAAGCCGCAATAGCCAGGGGGTGGGGAACTTGATGATCGCAGCGGAGTTTGTTAATGATGAACTCACACATGTTTCCGAGACTCGCCTCCCCGATTCCTTATCTGTCCATGTACAATTTCAGAGCCCATCTGAATGCACAGTATTGTCTCCTCCCCCGAAATCAAATGGCGGTGACGATGTTGGTACGCGGAGGGGGAAGAAAAGGAGGACTGCAGCCGATGCCGCGTCTTCTGTACCAAAGCAAAAGAAGGTAGCTCCGAGTACAATTACACGCAAGTGGCAAGCCGTGTGGGCAGCTCGATTTACTTGGGCCGAAGGCGAATTCGATGCAAATGGTGACTTGAAGGGAGTAGTGTGCCAGAGTTGCACGGCGATCAGTGGAAGGAGAAAGGTCATTGTTCCAAAAGGGGACAATCTGGAGAAGCACAAGGGTAAAAGAATGTGCATGGAGGATGGGGTGCCTTTCCCGCACCTCAAGAAGGGCCAGACCTTCACGAAACTGGATTGCAAACACCTTCAATTCTGCAAGGCTTGGGTGGGCCGTTCGCGTGGGAGTGTCGCAGATCAACTGGTCGGTGGCTTGCATGGCGAGCTAAAACGCAAGGGAGTACAATTCTCAACCCTTTTTCAAATTTTGAGTCATGGGCGTCCAATGTGTGATTACGAACGTGAGCAGTATCTGTTGAAGCACCTGAAAGTGAAAAATTTGCCAGTAAAGCATTGGTGTGAGAACAGTGGGTGGGAAATGAGTGAACACGTCCATACTAGCGTTCTGTCCGCTCTGAAGGCCGTTGTCCAATCTGCCCGCATAATCTCTATTAGTGCAGATGAAGTAACCGCTGTGGACAACACTTCGTGGCTAGGGGTGCATGTTTACGTAATGGACGATTGGGAGAGGGTACCTCACCTGCTACACCTGTCGTGTGTTGCCGATGGCAGCGCAGATCACTTAACGAGTACAATTATATACTCTCTGTTAGAGGAGGGAGGGCTAACCCGTGAGTCCATAGCATCCAAATTGATTTGTTTTGGAGCTGATGGAGTGTCTACATTTCAGGGTCGCTAAAACAGGGTCACTACCCAAATTCAGAAAAAGTAGGCCCCTTTCGTACTTGGTGCTAGCTGTGCTAGTCACCGAATTAATCTTGTAGTGGAAACTCTTTCCAACTACCCAATGATTCATCGTTTAGAGGGATTGTTTCAGGCCATCTATAGTTACTTCTGCCGCAGTCATAAGCGGCACTCTGAACTTCAGAAACTAGCAGATCTCATGGAAACTAAGGCAAAAAAGATGCTGAGGAATGTAGACACTCGTTGGATTTCCATGAGGAGTCCAGCCCAAAGAGTTATGAGTGAATACACCACTTTGCTGGTGAAGATGGGGGTAGATGCTTCTATTGGGCAGAAGTCTACCTCTGTTGCTACTGGGAATTTCGATTTCCTTGTTGACGTTGACGTTCTCTTGTCACTCGCCTTGTTTATCTCGATGTTGAATGCGGTACATTGCTTGATTAAGCTAAGCCAAGCACGGGACATCTTTGTGTGTGACTTTATGCAAGCCATCAAGATTTGCCAAAACGAGTTGGCCAGAATGTTCATTGATCCATCCACATCATATACTGGGGTGGAGTTTGTACAATACAACGATATTGTCCAAATGCAAAGTGCCGATATTCCTTTGCAATGGAGAGATTTGGACGGTAACAACGGCATTTGCCACTTGGTTTTCAATCTGAAAATCACGACAGTCTTTGCCCGCTGCAAAGACAAATTCACGGGGGCTGAAATTTTTGTCACTCATCAAGAATTCAATCGCTGCCAAGATACTGTCCAATGGCAGTTTGCTGGTAAGGCCCTGTACTAGTTTCATAACCTTGAAGTTTGATTTTTAGTTTTCTTTCTTTCATTTGTTTCATTTGTACAATTTATTTGGCTCATTTGTTTCATGGTTAGTTGGTCTCTTGTGTTTGGTTGAAGTCTTTTACTTCTCTCATTTACATTTTTTTTTTATTTGTTTGTTTTTGTTTTTTAGGTATAGTGTTCAGTTTATAGTTGGCTGAATTGTCTCATTGAATTTGTAATTTTGTTTGGCTCATTTGTTTCATTTGGTTGAATTGGCTCATTGGCTCATTTGTTTTTTGTGTTTCTTGCTCTATGTTATTGAAGTGACTTAGTAGTTTAGATTGAATACTTTGATTTGAATGTTCTTTTTCAGTTTGTTCACTCTGTAGCTGATCGCTCTTTGTATGTTAAGAACCGCAGGTGCAGTGTTCTGGAGAACATCCAACGTCATTTTTGGGGGGAATTAATCTCCCCATTTTTTTGTCAATTTCTTTGCTTCACTTGTTCATTTCATGTGTAAATTCTCTCATTCCTTGTTGGTTTTCATGAATGCAGAGATTGCTCAGTCTCTTTGTGATGAATTAGACAAACGATTTCCACAGCAAGATTTACTTGATGCATTTGGCATCATTTATCCCCAATATTGGAAACAAGAGGGGGCAGATGCAAGTTTCCCTCAGGATTTATCAGTGCTGAAGCAGTTTTATTGCCATGCTAAGCTTGTGAGTATAGGCAGCCAAGAGGGAGATGGGGGGAGGCCTTACACTGCCCCTGAAATGTTATCTGCTGCTAAACTAGATAATCAGCAGAGTCTATTCAAGGTAACTATGAAATCAAATGCTGATGTAGCACTTGCACCACCCTACAATGTGAATCCAGTGATCAAATTGTGGAGAAACCTTTCTCAGTCACGGCACTTGGGTAGCTTGATCTCCGAATACTTCAAGGTCGCTGAGATTGGCTGCTGTATGGTCTTGGGCTCAGTGGAGGATGAAAGGTGTTTCAGTACTTTGAAATTCCTAAAGTCTTGTCACCGCAACCGCTTGGGCAAGCACTTGCCACTTGTTGTCCGCATGTTTGGACAGAAATTCTACACATTGCAGAGTTTTCCCTACAAAGAGGCTATAGACTCTCAGAGAAATGCGGTCAAGAATGGTCGGCATGGTGATGTGTGAAGCACCATAACTTTATGAGTATCCTCCTCAATCCATATCCCTTAGTTTTCATGAGATTTTGCTTGTTTTTCATCTCAAATGGCAACTATTTCCTTAGAGTGAACATCTGTGTCTTAAAGATGTTTTATTACATACTTTTCAAGCTGGAGTGTGGGAGTTGGGAGAGCATCGCTGAAGTATAGGAGGATAGCCTGAGTTGGAGTATCCTAAACCGAAGCTTGGGAGCTGGACAGCAGTCTGTAGAAAACCAGCGAACCTGGGACTTTGGAAGGAATCGGGATCCATCACCGAAATCTGGCAGGAAAACAAGGAGTTGTTGCCTTTTGGCAACTTGCATTTTTATTCTAACTTGTTGTCTGTTGTTTGTTGGATTGTTGTTTATTTGTCTTGTGTGTAGGTCCCACTAATACTGCAAATGGGCAGTCTTGCTTATTGCAAGTAGGGTTCAAATCCCTAATTAGTGTATTTCTAATTTTGTTGTTAACAATTCAGTTTGTATTTTGCAATTTCTTACTTCATGTCTTCAATTTGGAATGTTTGGCTTCAAGCTTTCATTTGTAATGTGAGTTTAAATTCTTGAATCTTTAATGTAATGTTTTTGATTCCATTCCTTCACATTTAAATAAAATGAGCATTCTTGTGCCAATTTGAAAGTTCCATAGCAAATGTTCACATACTTTTCTATGAGTTGAGCAATTGGAGCCACTGAAAATACTCAGTCATAGCGATATGGGTTACAGTAAAAATCATGCCTTATCACAACTTTGCTTTTACCAAGAGAAAAAAAATAATCTAGAACTCCACTTTATTTTTGCAGCCTGAGCAAGCTATTCCTACCACGGAATTACAAAATCGCGGTAATAGCCCTCCACGTTGATGCCCTCGTAGCCACCTGGCGAATTACCCTAAACCTATTTTGAGAACGTTGGTGCAGACTGGTCACGCTCCTGTAAGGGTAGTGACTAGTGAGTTTTTTTAGTTACTCTATAACTTACTAGTGAGTAAGTGAGTTTGAGAATGCATGACCTACGGAGTTGGTGATAAGTAACGAATCTGTACTCATTAGTGAAAAGTATGTACGCTTAGTGGGTTGTAAATAAATAATGTGACGATGGATTTAAGTTGGCCGCCATTTGTAACTTAGGTTGCTAGAAATAATTGCAGTGTCTTTTAAAGGTGACAATGAATGATTTATTTTTAGAGGTTTGAAATGTAATGGTTTCAGAGTGCTTTCACAACAAACGGGATATGTGGTATACAAATTAGTCGGTCATTTATATTTTCAACTCTTGAGGTTATAAATTGTACTCTATGGAATTGTAATCTTCACCAAAATTAGATTTTGAAATAATATAATGAGGGTATTTCAAATTGAATCCAAAGAAGGAAGAGGAATCTCTTTGTTTTTTATTTAATATTCAAAGGTTATATTTCCTTTTTCAATTTGTGTAATGCAACTTTTAATTTGAAGAGAATTATTATTTTGATGTGAGATTTATTTTAAATTATCCTAAACCTCATGAAAATTAAGGCTTAGCCTTATACTTTCTTAAGTCTTTGTATGAATGTACCATTAGGTGTTTGAAATAAGCTACATGCACATCTAATGTCACCCCACATTCATTTCGTCTAAAATTAATGTAAACTCTTTGAATATGAGAGTTTAGGGTCAATTTTGAATACACCAACATGCACTTGTCTATGAAATTCTATAATTCACATACATTGTTCAAAAAGTAGCCTCAATTTTCATTGAGATTTTCTTAAAAAATTTTAGAAGATGGAAAATGTAATTTTTGTTTAATCTATGTTAGAAAGAAAAGTTATTCCACCTTGAATCCAAGATAGTGGATAGAATCAACTCAGAAAAAAATCATGAAAAATTAAAATTTAATTTTTTTAATTTTTTTTCCATAAATATTATTTTTATATCTAGATGTAATGCTTTAATTCATTCTATTTGAACTAGTGATGAAAATATTATAGATAATCTTATATCTGGGCAATTTTTTTGAAAAAACAACTTGTAGGATTCCTTTTTCAATGCGATTTTCACAATTCTCCAATTCCATCTTAAAGCAATAAATAATTTATTTTTTATTCAATCTTAGGCCTATTTGTGTTTAATAAAATTTTAAAGGATTAAAATCAAATAATTATCTTTTGGAATTTAAATCCTAGATTCCTAAACTTTCTAGTCAATCCTCCAGTAAAAAAAATTCATAATTCAAAGTTTGTAGTGCAATTTTTTTCACAAATGATAGTCAAAGTTATCTAAAATTGCAAGTCAATATTCATAATATTTCTTGTTCCATATGTCAAGACCTTTGTCACAATCTTGGATTGATAAATGCATTGATAGATGAAAAGATTGATGATTGTGTTGTCACTTTTGTCATGACCTTTGATGGATGAATGCATTGATGGATGATTGTGAACTAATTCATGATGGAATGTGCACTTGTAGATAAACAAAGATTGCCCAAACATAGATATCTCCAAATGATGAATTTATGCACTAGAGTAAGATTACTCTAGTTGGATGACAAAGGCATCAATATGTCTAAAGATGAATATTTGCAAATGATGAATTTTTGTAGTGGAGTTAAACAATTCCACTTGGATGACTAGTGCACTTGTGTTTAAACATAGATATCTCCAAATTGTGTTTAAACTTGGAGTTAGATTACTCCGAGTAAAAGCTGAAGATTTGAACAAGAGATGATTTGATAAGATATAATTGGAGGAGATAACTAGGACTTTTACTTTAGTGGATGGTTCTAAATAGAATCAAAGAGAGAAAGATAAAGATAGAAAGGTAATCCTAGTATATCTTAAAGACTAATAGTCTTTATTGATAGTCTCTATTATAAAACAAAGCTCAAGAGTGAGGAGACATTCTCTTTTGGGAGATTGATCTCTCTCTATTGTTAGGTGGTTTGAGCTTTTGTAAATTGATTTTTCTATTAAGTATACTTTGTGTTCACATTTGGTGATTTAAAGTTGTAATGTATAGGAGGTTTGTAACAACACGCCTCAAGTTGATTAGTTATTGGGCCATAAATTTTGCATTCTTTCTCCAAATGACTTGAATTTTATAGATAAGGTACATATAATTAATATACACATAATTTAATTTATGAAATTTAATTTTTTTAAATTACTATCCAAAAGTAATACCCAATTATATCTCACACTTGCCAATTTGGGGGGATATAATACTATTGAATACCCAAATTAATGAATTTAAAGCTGAAATTTCGAAGAGATGATCTTCTAATAGACTTATAGACATTCTATGAGGTATTTCTAAAAATAAATATTATATGTTGTAGAAGTCTAAAAAGTGAGTCTTTTTCTTCAACTTGCATTTTGAAACATGTAAAAAATAATTTTTGTGTTTTTTGTGTGGATGACCATCTCAATAAAGTTCTTACAAATAGACACAATTTTTTTCAATTTTTTCAATTTTTTCAAATTTTTTCAAATTTTTTATCAATAAAAAATCTCTATATCTATTTTTTTTTAGATTTGGCACTTTCCTAGTTCTTGTACCTAGAGAATTTTACTATGATTTTCCTTTGATGGTTACCTTCATCTTATAAAAAACACATGAGCAAACATGCTAGTATGCAAGTATAGATAAAACAATATACAATCGTTAAAAGAAAACTTTTAGAGAAAAAATCTTATTCTAACAAGGATCAAAACTTCTAGTGCAAAACATCATCCTAAAAAGAGTCAAAATTCTATGGCCCCTACAGGGCAAACCAAAGAAAAAATTATTAATTACAAATGTTACTATCTTGAAATTTGTACTTTCAAATAGTCTTGAAATTTTATTAACTCATTTCAAATTATTATCTCTAAGTTTCTGCCATTTTGATTTCAAAGAAAAATATTCTTCACTACATAAGAAATAATTTAAAAAATCTAGTATATTTTAGAAAATGACTAATGACTATTTGCTCTTAAAATTGTGCATGAAAGTATCTAATAAGGTGAAGTACTTGATGTAGAGGCTTCATTCTATGTAGAGCCAAAATTTTATTCTAAGACACTTTTGACCTTATTTTGCAAAATGAGATGAAGTCTTTGTTTTTTCTTCAAATGATGTAGTCTTTAAAATAATCCACACATTCAAATGGTTTGAAATTTTTATACACATTACTACAATAGACTTTTTCCTATACTTTTGGAAGGATGAAGTTCAAAAACAATTTACTTTTTATTTTAGCCAATTTACTAAAAAATGGTAGTTGATTAAAGCAATTAGAAGTTAATAGATCATTATGAGCCAAATGTTTATATTTTGAGGATATAGATATAGACGTAGATATAGATATATAATCACAAAAATAATTTTTTTGTTGTGTTTCAAGAAATTTGATAGAAAATTTCAATACACTTTAGTATACATGGGTTCACCCTTTGCAACTCACTATATTAACTCATAATAGATTGCAAAACTCCTCATGTGCCATAGCAAAACAATAAACTCATTACTAATTACCACAACTTGTTGTAATAGTATATTCAATGTCAATGTGAAGATTTGAAAAGTGCAAGACCCCACCACACTAGTTTGAGCTAATGTTGGATGAATAAGATGCAATGAGCTAATGTTGGATAGATTTCAAATGAAAATGGATGGCAATTACAGTTTTTGAGACGATATGGCAATAGTGTAGACCTCATTACATTGATTTTATCCAAAATATTGAAAATTTTCATAATAGTATGCCTCTCAAATGGGATGCTATTTTGTGAGCCTACAAGCGTGAGCCTATGAGTCTGTGAGCTTGTGAGCTTAGAATTTCTAATGAAATTTTTAATGAATTTTTGGATGTGGAGTTGTGGACCTATTATTGTGCCCTAAGAATTTAGGATTTTTATAGCTAGTAACCCCCTTGTGGGATTTGAAATTTGTGACTTTCAGAACTTTTTTTTCCAAAAAATAAAATTCAATTTTTTTCAATTTATTTTTATTTTTCAATTTATTTTTGCAACTCCATCACTCTCCAAAATCCCTCTTCATATTAAGAGGATTTTTTTGAAGGAGAGGGCTTTAGAGCTCTCAAAACTTTTTTTTTTCATTTTTTCAAATTTATTTTTGTTTTTTTTGTGACTATGTCACTAGTTCACTTTTGTTGCAACTTTTCACCCTTCAAATCCTTCTCTCGGTACTGAGAAAACAATTTGAGGGGGATAAAAGTTGGGGGAAAAAAAAAAAAACTTTTTTTTCTTCCCCCCCCCCTTTCCAGACGCCATCACCCTAAAAAACTCCTTAGGATTCTAGATTTTGGACCTTAAAAAAAATTTAGAATTTCAAAATTTTTTTTGGAAGGTATTGAAAGGCCCTTTGAAGATAGTAGGGTTTGAAATTTTAAAATAATGTTAACCACACTTCCATGGTCATAAGTCCACTAAAATTTTACCATAAATAGATTTTTTTTAAATGACTTTTCTTTTCTTTTCACCTAAAAAATTCAAAGTTTTTTTGGTTAATTTTATGGGCTCACAAAACTTACGCTCACAGCTCTCAAGCTCATACTTTTAGGCTTACAAACTAGCGTCGTTGCCTCTCAAATTCATATAATTCACTAATGTGAACAAGTTATTGTAATTACAATGAGATGCATTAGTTGTATTGCATTCTACTATTCTACTATAAAAATATACTTTTCTAAGGCTCCTAGAAGTTTTAATTCATTGCAGTAGATCTAAGGACTAATTGCACCATTCACTTTTTTGATGCATAATTTTTTGATGGTTGACTATTTTTATAAATTAAATTTTCAATTTTGGGGGTCAAAATAGCTTGATTACTATTTTATTTTAAGACCAATTAGTGTGCCATGTGCCATTGTTATAGTCAAATCCAAAGTAAAAGATATTTTTTAACTTTTTATTCATTGAAACTTTGAAATTCAAAAACTATTTCATCATGAGTCCAAATGCCCCAAAACCAAGCCCATGCACCCTTCCTTGTTGAGAGCTTTCCAATGGTATCAAGATTGCTACCAAAATCAAAATAAAAGTTATTTTTTATTTTTTAAAACAAAAAAAATTCAAAAATCCATAACTTTTTCACTGTGCATCGAAATGCCACAAAACCAAGTCCGTGCACCCTTCCTTGTTGAGAGCTTTTTGATGGTACCAAGCACACAAAGCCAAATGCACGGTCCATGAGATCTCAACATGACAAATTAAACAAAACAAAACAAACTACATGTCTTGAGGTATAAAAGACTAGAGTGTTATGTGCCGATGCCACGGTTAGAACTAAAATAAAAGTAATTTTCTAATTTTTGAGAACCATGATAACTTTGAAAATTCAATAACTTTTGCATTGTAGGTTGAAACGCCACAAAACCAAGCCTATGCAGCCTTCTTTGCTGAGAGCTTTCCGACAGTACTAAACACCCAACCGGGGGATGTACAGATTGGGAGATCTCAACATGACAAACAAAATAAAACAAAACAAAACAAACTACTTCATTTAAGGTATAGACTAGTGGGCCCTATGTCGATGCCATAGTCAAAACTAAAGTAAAAGTAATTTTCTAATTTTTTAATTCATTAAAACTTTGAAATTCAATAACTTTCTCATTATAAGTCGAAATGCCACGAAACCAAGCCCGTGCACCCTTCCTTGCTAAAAGCTTTCCGATGGTACCAAGCATGCACGGGTCGGGAGATCTCAACGTGATAGGGTCGTTGCAAGAAACACTTACTGGTTTTGTCTCAAAATGGCCTTTTTCTATGAGTCCTGTGACTTTTGGAATAAATTTCTTTTAACTAAAATAAAATATGAATAATTTGAAGAGCAATGAACATATTATGTCTCTTAAAATTGAGATCTAAGAAAATTTACCTCTAAAAGTTATGCACAAAAAAGGACAATGGAAAATACAATGAAAATAGACACTTTTTTCTTTGATTTATTAAAAATAGTAAAAAAATTCAAATAAATAAAATAAAATAATTAATTTTTCCTAACTTAAAGATTATTTTTCTCCAATAAATTTCATCTTACAAGTGTACCTTAGTAGTGCACTTTGAGCACTTGTGGAAGTTGGATAGTTTAATATTGTCAAAAAATATTTTTAGATCTTGTGTAACTATTCTAGAGGTCTATGCATGCCAATTTTCAGCTCAAAATTTTCTTTTCTAGGGTCAAAAATAGGACTAAAACCCCCCAAAATGGCCAAAGTAGAGTAGTAGACATCTAATTGGGGGAAGTTTAAAAATAATAAAATATATTTTTTTAAATAAAAAAAAGTACACAACATCTAAATTTTTTTTTAAACCTTCATTACAAATTTCAAGTCAAAAAAACTAAAGATGAAAAAGTTATGAGCAAAAAACTACCTAGTAAAGGTCAAGGGGACAAAAAAAAGGACAAGTGTTTCTTGCAATCACTTGACAAACAAACAAAACAAACTACCTGTCTTAAAGTATAGATAAATGTCTTAAGGTACAAAAATTACTAAAACTGATCTAGGTATCACCTAATTTTGGAATAGATATCAACAAGTATCACCCAAAAATCCCATGAGTATCAAAGAAATTGATGGCTACTTCTCTGAAATGATCTATACCTTAAGATAGGTAGTTTGTTTTGTTTGTTTGTTTTGTTTGTCACGTTGATATCTCTAGGCCCATCCATCCCCCATGTGCGTGCTTGGTACCGTCAGAAAGCTCTTGGCAAGGAGGGGTGCACAGGCTTGGTTTCGTAGCATTCCGACGTACAACAAGAAAATTATTGAATTTCAAAGTTTTAATGGATTATAAAATTATAAAATATCTTTTACTTTAGTTCTGATTGTGGCATCGGCATAGGACCCACTAGTAACAAATGATAAAATCTATACCGTCCTTAAGGAAGGTAGTTTGTTTCATTTGTTTTGTCACGTTGAGATCTCCCAACCTGTGCATCTACCGATTGCATGCTTGGTACAGTTGGAAAGCTCTCGGTGAGGAGGGGTGCACGGGCTTGGTTTCGTGGCATTCTGACTTACGGCAAGAAAGTTATTGAATTTCAAAGTTATTATGGTTTTCAAAAATTAGAAAATTACTTTTACTTTAGTTCTGACTGTGGCATCGGCAGAGGGCCCACTAGTAATTATTTAAGAAAAAATACATTGAATTGCACTCCTTGTTGTCCAAAAGTTGTAAGGTGGGTACACCTAAAATTGCACCTCACCTAAAAGTATCCTCTATAGTTGTTGTACATTTCTGAATTCCATTATGTACCTATTTGGCTAAAGCTCTTTTAGAAACAAACTTTGAACCTTAATAACTTTTGCATATCGTATCCAAATACTACAATTTTTGGTGCATTGGAACGTGCTTTCACTTGCCAAGAAGACTATATGAAAATTTGATCAGACCAATAATAGTTACTAGTGGCAGTACCAAAAAGTGGCGCTTTTAGGTGTACCCACTTAAATATGGCCGGGGATCAGTTTCTTACTCACTGCTACTTAGAGATGCCGACTGACTGATGAGTTTTCAGCAGACTGGAGTTTTCAGGAGACAAATTCTTAAGCCTTGATTTTGGGTCTATCGAAGTCGGTAGGTGTCATAGGCCATCCGTACTAAAAAATTTAAGTTAAAAAAATTCAAATTTAAAAAAATAAATTATAAACTCTTTGCCCATTGGTGGTCTGGTAGTTCTCACTAGGTTCCGTGAATGACGGAAAGACTGCAAGTTAAGTAAATTAATCAAGGATAAGTTCAAAAACGCGTGATATTGAAGAAAGGATGACTCGCTCCCTAAAGGCCGGTAGGATCACCTGAAAAGAGACTGGCATATCCCCCTCTCCCCAGAAAAGAAAGAGCCAGACACAGGTCTGCAATTAAGTTAACCTTGAGTATTTCACACATTTCCAACCACTTAACCCCTCACCGCCCAAGAGGCCCAAAAGTGTCCTCACACAGTCTAGCAGACAACTTCAAAGTGCTGTAACTTTTGCACATCACGTCCAAATTCAATAAAAACTTGTTGGTAAAGTTGCGCATAGAAGTCTACTTTCTATGGAAAAAAATTCAGATCAATACAAGTTGTATTGAATTTTTGGCAGCCAATCAAATCTTGCAGGTTCAATTTGAGTTCACCAAATTGCATGCTAGGGCTGCAACTTTGGGGGCTTCTATCTTTTTCATTCAATGCTTGATTTCAATCAAATTTGTTGGGTTTTTTTTGCCTTGAAGGGTAGTTACTTTGGTAAAATTTTCATCTCAATCCAAGTTGTTTTGAATGTTTGAGAGCAATTTGAAGTTCAAAATCCTGTCATTTTTGGAAAGTAGTGAACTTTGGTGACTTATAACTTCTTTTTACATGGTCCATTTACAACAATTTTTGTTGGAAAAGTTGAGCACACTAGTCTACTTTTAGTGGTTCAAATTTCGTATCAATCCAAGAACTATTGAGTGACTAAGAAGCATTTTAGTAAAGAGAGGTTCAACCATAGATGTGATTTTTTGCAACTTTTTTCACTATTTTTTGACATTTCAAAACAATTTTGCAAACACAATGAGTCAATTTAATGATATTTTTTTTCACCAAAATATTTTTCTTTTCTTTTTGAATCATTTTGTAGTTTAAATTTTTTTTCATTTGAGTAGGTTTAGAAATCAAATTTCACCTCTAAATGTGTTTTTAAGAAAATTTCAACATCTTTTTTGAACACTAAAATATTATAATCTTCCAATCTATACTATCAAATGACTCCAAATTTGATCTACAACATCTTTAACATGCACACTACAAGATTGTATGGTTCAGATTTTCATACATTACTCACAATTAGACTTATAACACTTGAAAATAGGGTTGTTTCTGACATGAACGAGGCTCGGGCGATGAGGGGTTAAGCAATTACACATATGTAGAGATCAACTTTTTTGAATGCAAATATTTCTTCATGTACAGAAATAGAATTTGGAAAGATGCCATATTTTTTCAAAATTTTTATTACACAAATTGTAATTACTATGAATTTCTTCTCCCCCATAAAAATTGCAACATAGCCATTCAAGAACCATAGATTTCACAATTTATGCCTCTAGGCAGATTTACCAAAAACAAAAACAAAAGACTGATCTCAATCAATCAATCAATCACATGTAGCTTTCCATGATTACCGTAGTTACTTAGAGGAAACACTTGGAGATTCAAACTTTCAGAATTTTCTTCTAGCAAAATAGAATGAATGATCTACTTATAGGATTTCTAGAAAAGAAAAAGGCTGCTCCAAGAAATTCTAGACACCAATGAATCATGAGAAAGTTTTTTTTTTAATGATGCTGTCTAAAATTTCCTAAGTCTAAGTTTATTGAAACCTTGGTGGATTCCTTAACAATTACAATTCAAAAAAGTCAAACTACTATTTTCACCACTCTGTATAATACGATGCGACATTACTGAGCAAACATAGTGACAAAAACTACCTTATTTTGAAGTAGCTTGAGTTCTCCAACTTTACCGCTGTACTGATCAAAGAGACGTCGGCTCTCCGCTCTCTGCATGTGCATAAACTCAACTTCAACATCTAAAATTGACGATTCAATTACAATCAACAATAAAAATACTAGCAAATTGTGGTATTTTGCTCTTACACATGTGAAAGATCATTTCTGGGTAAATGCAAGAAATACTTGTACTATTTGTTGCATTTCGTCACACCTTAGTTTTTTTATTTTTATTTTAGCCATAACTTTTGTGTTTTAGTTCCAAATGACTCAAAATTTATATGGGAGCTACTCATAGCTATTATGTATCTAAAATGAATTTTGTAAATCTTTCAAAAATAATTTATTATTTTTAAATAGCCCCCAAAATTTCTCACAGTACTTAATTTAAGGGTTTTTAGCACCCCGAATCTCCTAAAAAACGAATTTTGATCTAAAATTTGGAGAGGATGGTCTTTTAATAGACTTATAGCTACTGTCCAAAGGAATTCTAAGAATATTTATTTTTATGTGTTATAGAAGTCCACAAAGAGAACTTCATTCTGCATTTTTTTCCAAAGGTATAAAACATTATTTTGGTGAGTTTTCTGGTCAAATCTCATAACCAAAAAGTTTTTTCAAATGCTATATTTTTATGTATTTAAAAAAAAAATCCTATTTTTTACAAATTAAAATGTCACAAGTTGTATTTTCTTCACCGGAACTTTGGACATAGAATTCTCATAGAATTCCAGTGAAGAAAATACAACTTGTGACATTTTTATTTGTAGAAAATAGGATTATTATTTTTTTAAATATATAAAAATACAAAACTTGAAAAAACTTTTTGGTGACAAAATTTGACTAAAAAAATCAACAAAATAATGTTTCATACCTTTGGAAAAAAATGCAAAATGAAGCTCTCTTTGTGGACTTTTACAACACACAAAAATAAGTATTTTTAGAATCCCTTCAAGTGGTAAGTATAATTCTACTAAGAAACCATCCTCTCCAAATTTTAGGTCAAAATTCGTTTTTTTTGGAGATAAATGGTACTAAAAACCCATAAATTGAGTATTGTGAGAAATTTTTGGGGCTATTTAAAAATAATAAATTATTTTTGAAAAATCTCCAAAATTCTTTATAGATACATAATATCTATGAGTAGCTTTCCTATAAATTTTGAGTCATTTGGAGCTAAAACACAAAAGTTATAGCTAAAAAAAAAGTAAAAAACTAGGGTGTGACAAAAGGCTTTAAGTGTTTCTTGCATTCACCCTTCTTCACAATAGTACAATAGGTTGACAAGATATCCTAGAACATGTGAAATCTAGTAGTAGTGAATGAAGAAGCAATCCCTCCTCTTTGAATTCAAAGACCTGATAAGATGAAGTCCTAAACAATTATGGTACTATACAGCTAGCATGTGGGATTTTCAGCACTTTTTTTTAATAGGTTGCAATCTTCAAATTAGAAACTAAGGCAGGCCAAAGGAATGAAAAAACACTAACGTGCACCAGGATGTCCCCAGGAGCACCAATGCAGCTGTCTGGATCAAGCCCCACTATAAGAAACTCATGTTTTAGGTGATGGATTTTAGATGACATCCAATGTAGCAACTCATGTTCTTATGCCAACAATGATGTCCGCCATAACATCTTAATGTTATGGCGGACATCATTGTTGGCATAAAAACATGAGTTGCTACATTGAATGACACCAAAAATCCATCATCTAAAACATGAATTTTTTATAGTGCATCCATGCGATTTTCGATGTACATTTGCTGGACACAAGAATCCACCTATTTGCATGCATCTTTTGTGCAAAAAACAACTTGCAATAGATCACCTTGGTGACAAGGAACGATTGTCTTTGAATGAAAATTGGGGATGCACATTGCTCCAATGACAATGTCAAACTGGTGTTGATGTTGGGGTTGCTCACCGTACATGTTATGATTACAAAAAGCCTCCCATCCTGCCTTGTCCACTCCACTTTGAAACCATTGGACTTTGAACTTCCTTTTTGCATTGGGTGGAGGAATGTCTCCATGTAGGATCTCCAGATTGAGATCAAATTGAAAAACAACAACTGTATCATTGGGTTTTTTACTAAGGTGATTATGGAGGGGGAATTCAAAAGCTACTGTCACCTAGTTTGTAACATAAAAAGCCAGTGCAGGTGAAAACTCTGTGCCTGGCTTGAAAGGTTGAATATCCAATCGAGAAAATCCATCGCTTGCTGAAAGTCAGGTTCCGTGGTAAAAATAAGCAACTCCACTAGTATAATACGGGTCGTATGGGATTTGATCAACTCTTGTATCAAAATGCAGAAAAAATAAACGTCCTCGCTTTCCAATGTTAAAAGTCCTATTGCAGCTCTGCACTTCATTCCCTTTTGGGGGGTCTTATAATTGCAGAGATTTACCATAATTCGTTTGACATCTTGAAAAAACTACCCATTAATTCTCTCTTCTTGCAACACTTCACCATCACCTCCATCATCACCCCCATTTTGTCCTCCCTATTCTCTGCCTTTGCCTCTGATTACCCTCCCTGAACCTCTCCCTCCATTTTTTCCCTTGGGTATTCTTCTAAGAAGTACATTCTGCCTCAATGACCTCCTCCTCTGAACTTGATGCCATTCCTCATGGTCACTCTCAATACACTAGAAGAAAACCATGTTAAAATCTGTGAAAACACGTCATATAGTTTATGTTGAGTTCTTGTTTCAAAACACAGTGAAAATGCAGTCAAAACGCAAAAAAATGCAAAAAAATGCAAAAAAATGCTTTTTTTGCGTTTTTTTGCGTTTTGACTGCATTTTCACTGCGTTTTGAAACAAGAACTCAACATAAACTACATGACATGTTTTCATAGATTTTAACATGGTTTTCTTCTAGTGATAGGCTCATGCACACACTCTTCATACACACTCTCTTGCAATGTTTTGAGAATATTTCTCAAAATATTCTCTTTGCTTGGGATGAGTGCAGTTTTCACACCCAGACTTGATTCCTTCAAAGCCTCTCGTGTTGACTCTATGTGATGTGAGTGATTCTAACTCCACACTTGAGCTTTAAATCTATCACACGGATTCTATATCTAATCAAGTATTATCTCTAATTGGGTGTTTTCAAGAGTGCCTTTCAAGCAATTAACTCTTTCAATTACATCTTCTAATTGTTAATTTTCTCTAACCAGTTTCAATAGTTAATAGTTAAAGCTTTCTTTGTAAAGGTTTCTAATCTATCTTTAATCTAAATTAATATTCACTACTCTATACTACCTATTCTAATCTATCGTATGAAATTCTAACTAACCCTAACTCCAAGCATTTGGTAAAAGGAAACTTAACAACAAAACAATAAAAATAAAAATTAAATGAGAGCGATTTACCTCCTTGGCGTAAATCTTCATCGTTCCGTCATCTCTCATCATCATGTGGATATAATCGCTAGCAATCTCACCATTGTAATCATCATGATTCTCCATCTAATCCATAATAATTCCTCATGGTTGTTGGTGAACTAAATTTTATCCTAATTGAAAGCAAATACTAATGGTTATGTAGATCTAATTTATTTGCGTATTTCTTTTCAATTCCTAATTTTCGGTAATTAGAAAATATCACAAATTAATTTAATCCACTTAAACAACTAAATTCCAAATAAATCTATTATAATGTGAAAATCAATTGAAAATCCCAGCTAATTTGTTAATCTTTTGCTATAGTTTTCTTCTTTTTAAATCTCTATTCTAGTTTTGAATATCAACTAATTAATAAAGAATCTAGAAAATCTAACCAAATCCTTTCGAATTTAATTAATTTATGAATTTCCTTTAATTCTTAAAGAAATTAGTTGTCGCTTTTGTCCTTTTCCCCTTAGGCTTATTAATTAATTTGATTCAACGATTATCATCAAATCTTTTCAAATCTAATTAATTTTGAATTCCTTTTAATTCTTAAAGAAATTGGTTGTCAAATTTTTTTTCCTTCTTGGCTTATTAGGCCTAATAAAACAAAACTAACAAAATCCAAACTTCCAAAGAATTTAATTAATAACTAACTACCAAAGAATGTAGAATAAACCTAAAGAATAAGAACAACTTCAATAGTAAGATTTTTAATAAATTAGTTTTTTAAATGGCAAGGGTCAAGGCAAGAGAAAACACAATAAGAAACTTATGTTTTAGATGACAAATTTTAGGTGACATCCAATGATGCAACTCGTGTTTTTATGTCCAAAATGGCGGACGTTAGTTTGAACATAAAAACACGAGTTGCATCATTGGATGTCACCTAAAATTTGTCATCTAAAATACAAGTTTCTTATAGTAAAAAGAACCTAATTCAATAATGTTTATTCTTCAAGAATTATTTTTTTAATCCTAATTCCTTCACATGAGCTTCTTCCCGTATCTTAAATTCCACATTCCTTTATCTCTACTTCATTCTTGCAAATGTGGTATTTTGTGAGTTGTTTCGAGAGTGGCAATGGCTATGGAGTGTGGAATTTGTGGAAGATGTTGGAGAAATTTTAGAAACTTCAATTTTGGATTCTTAGTAAAAATCAACAAAAAAGATTGTGACCCCAACTGCCAACCTATGATTTTGACTTTTAATCAAAATTTGGAGTTTCAAAATGAGTGAGCATTCACAATGGCGATCCAACATTTAGCCTCTGGCTTCAGTCGATCGATCAGTCCTTGGCTCTGGTGTTCAGCCCTGGCTTAGTTGATCAATCCATAGCTTTGGTGTTCAGTCTGTTATATGGCAATCATGTATTGCCCCCCCCCCCGACCCGGCCCCGTCACCCCAATGCGGTTTTGTCACCCCAATACGGTTCCCCAAGGGGCTGTCCGGTGGGCTGGTCTAATGGTATGTCCAATGGCTGGTTTGTACGGCTGGTTGGTTAATCGGAATTTTTAGAATTTGTTTTTTCTTGTTTCTCACTCCTATTCTACCAACAAGGACAATAAGGTGGTTAAATCTATGGCTATAGTTATCTATCCTATTTTTCTAATCTAAAGGTACTTATGCAAATGTGGGGGAGGGTTGCTCTATAAGTTGAGAGAAATGGAAGAAGGTTGGTATGTCTCTTTAAATTGAAATTTTTTAACTAATTGACTTTCCAATGGTGATCAAAATTATGCTAATTCCCCTTGATGTTGACCATTAGTTCTAAGCTTTTCAGATGGAAGTTCTTAGCTCAGGTGTTAGTTTAAAATTTTAGTATAAGGAGGACGATAGCTTTGCCGTTCAAAGTGTATCAAATAGTATTTCAAGAATTTTATTTGCATAAGGAGGTACACATGATAGTGTTTAACTGAACTTTTACTTCAAATTCCCAAAATTTCTTAGTATTTCAAAATTTCACAACCAAATGAGGTACACATGACAATGTTTAACTAAACTTTGGTGCTCAATTAGTGAAATTTCCACGAAACAATGTTCAATAAGAAAATGAAAATTGAGGTTCTTAAAACAATAGAATCAATTGAAGGGGCCTTAAGCCTTAAAGAATTCAACAAATACACAAACAAAACTTGACCAAGATCTTTGGTCCAAGTGCTACTCCGACCACACCGGTAGCACAAAATAAGAGTAGAAGAACAAAGTGTTGGTGCACGAAAGAAAGGGTACTAGCAACCTCGAGGGGGGCCCTTATATACTCGACTACTCGTGTCCGGGCCCTCCCCGGTAAGTCGCTAGTGAAAATACTTTGTTATTTTCCCCCTTAAACTACTCTAATGTAATTTCAAAATAATACTTGTTTAATGGTGAAATTTCTAAAAACACCCCCATTTAGCTAATAAAATCTTGTCCAAATCAAATCCAAGATCTTAACCCAAGATATTTTGAAATTAACCCTAATCTACCTATATATTTTGTAAATTAACCAAAAGTTATTTTGAAAATTGTCCTTCTTTAGCCCAAAGATGGATTTTTACACAAGAAAGAGATCTTGACCAAATCCAATCTTTGATTTTCCAAGAGATATTTCCAAAATCACTTTTAATTAATCACAATTAACGATTAAAAAGTCAAACTAAGAGCTGACCCTCTCTATCTTTTAAGGAACAATCTGAAACGGAAATCTATATGTGCCATTGTCTTTAGAAGACCCCAATTAGCCTATGAGACACCTTACCCCTCACTCCTAGGCCGTTTGTGCGCCCAATTTGGAATTACGGTAACTCCAATTAAAAATTAAAAATCTAACTTTTAGGATTTGCACTTTTTGATGAATCTGTCAGGCCATGGTTGTTAGGAATGTCCGTGAGAGTAGGGAATGTCTCTCCATTTGTGTCAATCGGACATCATTCGCTCCTGATACGTTGGTCAACCCACTACCAATTTGTAAATTCGGTTGGAATCCGATGTTGATGCCAGTTCTGGTAGTTGAAAATGTCGGAATGTCTTCAAACTTGACTGGGCAATTATTAAGCACACAAAAATCTATCCTAATTTTTAGTGACATTTTACTGCAATATACGTCATTTCTAGAAATTTACAAATATGTTTACATGCGGTTGACTTCCCATGGAGTCAACGTGGAATCCCGAAAAAATCCGAAATAAATTGGATAACATCTAGGGCACTCCTAGATTCTAAGTGTAAGTTCCACACCATTTAGTTCAATTTTCTTTTTAAAAACACATTATACTATATCTAAATGAGGTCTAAAATCCTAGTTTTAACACAATCCCTATTTTTAAATTAGTATCCTATACCTAATTGGCTTGTTTGATGAAGATGTTATATTAGCAATAGTACTATTTCTAAAATGGTATAGTATAGCATGTCAAAATATCTTCTACACAAATAGGATCTTGGAGTGCATGGATGAACAAATATGCAGGTACATTTTTTATTATTATAAGTAATTATGCTTTCATTATTAGAGAAGCATTTTCTATTTGAAATATTATATATTTTTTTAATCTTTATTTGGTAATATAATTATTGTATTAAAAGATGAATGCTATTTTTTGTTGAGCACTATTGAAGCTTTAAAACGCTCTATGCTTCAATGGCAAAAATCTAGATTTAATACCTCCTAGGTTCATATGATATACCATTTCAATCAATGCATTAAAAGATTTGGATTACCATGGGAGTATTTGACATACAGATATGAGCAATTCTACATTGCTCTTATGAAAACATTATATTGAAAAAGTAATAGAAGAAATGCAACACTTCAAAATTGTGCGGCATAATCAAAGGCTACAATCTTTGAAAAGAACTTCAAAACAAATTGAAGGATTAAAAACAAACAAGAAAGCCACTGATACAACATTGAAAAGGTATAACTTCAATTTTTATAAAAATAACATATCTATGTCAATGATATATTTTGAAATCTTTTGAAAGTTTTAGAATTGGATATATATATATAATTAACTACAAAATTTTTATTTTCTAGTTACTCATTTTTTTAATACAAACTTGTTGGAATTTGCTATATATAGGCTTTGAAATTAGCTCAAAATATCATGTCATCCATCTATTTGAATCTTCATTGCATTTAGTTGCAATGAACAAGAGATGACTTTTGTCAAACTCAAGGGGACATTGTTAGAGACCTTTGTATGGAAAGAAGATATGAGTTAGCTTGAGTTTCTAATGCCATCCAAAAATTGTTATTAGATCAATCGGAAATTCTCTAAGAATTCTTTCAAGTTCTACAAATTTATGAATTAGGATTGAATGTCACTTTATCACAAGTTCTTGGTTTGTCTTGATCTTTAGCAATTCTTCCTGAGGCTTGCGATAGATATGGAGATTGGCCTATGTATGCTTGAGCAACAATTAATTTTCATGGCAATCCATATTTTAACAATGTGGCATTTAAAGCGGATGAAGAAGGCATTTAGCAAATCTACTATCAACAAATACGACTTTTAATTCAAGCAAGTAGCCAATCAAACATTGGTGGTGAAAAAAAGTCAAAGACAATTTGTCTTTTTGAAGTTGTACACAAAAATTGAAAATGATGGTTGGAGTGCATTATCAAAATGCAAATGTTTATGATGGAGTACAACATCTAGCTTACGAGATGTTGAAAATAGCTTGCGAAGAAATTCCCAAGCACAATTGAGAGCATGTTATCTTATAACAAGTATCCAAACCATTTAGAAAGTGGTACACATCATTCTACATTTCTTAAGAAGAAACCCGTGTTTTTTCTGATGTCAAGCCAAAGATGTAGCATGTCCCAAATGACATGATACATTTTGTAGAACATTGGGATGTCCAGTTGATGAAGACTAAAAGAGTAGAGATTTTAGTTAGATGTTTTAGAAAGTATAGTCAATTTATAATCACAACATATTGTTGTTATTGAAAAACATGATGTTTTTCAAGACATCATTAGAAACATCAAAATATTTTTGAGATCATCAAGGAAAATATTCATAGCTATGTCAATATTCTTGGTTAAATTTCATTGAGGGCAACTAACAGAAAATTATTGTAGTCAGTTGTAAAGTGGCTACTTCAAGTGAAAAAGAAGATAACAAGTAGGTAATGGAGAAAAAAGCTGACATGGTAAGATGACATGAAAATTATGTGATGTAGACATGAAAATGCTGACAATGGCATGCCATGTCAACATACATAGTCAACCTAAATTTCAACCTTTTATTTTTTTGTGGACGTCATTTATTCAATCTATCTTACATTATTGTAATGACCTACTCATTACTATATATATTTCAAAAATTTGCAATTCATTTCTCAAAGAAAATTTTCAGGATTTTAGAAAAAAATTGTCCAAAACAAATACATTAGAGATAGAAACAATCACTAGAAGAAAATCGGGGCTTTTGCGATTGCGGTTAGCAACTAGTTTTGTAGTTGCATAACACGTTTGTAACTGGGTGATAATTTGGAGCCCGCAGTTGCAGTGGACAAGTCGCACTAGTTGCAATGTAGTTGCAAAATCGAAAAAATTGTTTTTCACTAGATAGCCTACGTGGAACTTCATTGATGAAGTCTTCTGACATGGAACTTGCTTTTGTGCAACTTGCTTGCAACTTGTGTGCAACTACTTTGCAACTAGTTTACAACTAGTTTGTACTTGTAGATTTTTAGATTTTTTTAACTTAATGATTGTAGATTTCAAAAATTGAATCTCAATGATCTATAGATTTTAGAATTTTAGATTTAGATTTTTTTAGATGATCAAATTCAAATATTGATATTAAATAGATTTCACAAGTTTACAAAACTTTAAATTTCAAAAGTTTTAAAATTTCTTATACTTTAAATATTTGTAGATTTCTATAAATTGTAGAAATCTGCAAATTGTAGAAGTTTACAAATTGTAGAAATCTACAAGTTGTAAAAATCTACAAAGTGTAGATATATTACAATTATAATATTAAACTTTATTACTTAAAGATGGTATAACTTACAGCTCTTATCTATCCAATCTAATGGTACTCTTGACAATTGAGATGAGACAATTGATATAATACTTGATTTAATTATTTTCTAGTTGTATTCTAGTTGCAAAGTAGTTGCATTCTAGTTGAATTGTAGTCAAACTTAGATTATTCCCAACTGTAGTTTGACACACTTGATTTTACAAAACCTAAAGTGGTCCATGTCGACAAGTGTAATGAATTTTGGATGTAGAATACATTACAGAAATTCTTTTGTTAGATTCCTGTAATCCAAATTACAACCTGCAACTACTTTGCAACTATATGCAACTCGAAACTTCGATCTATAATTACTTTTCGACTACTTTGCAACTATAGTAGTGCAAACATTAAATTTGATGCAAATACAAAGGGTTGTACTTGCAGGGAAGTTGCGTAGGACACATAGTTGCATATCAGTCGGTTGCGCCGGACTTGATTTTCTTCTAGTGAATGATTACAAAATTGCATCATCAAAAATATAATTTTTTCTTTTGTACCTTGGTAATTGAGTGAACAAGTAATAGAATGTGTTCCTCATTTGTTCTCCATTCTCTAAAATTGCTCCTCACACTATGAAATTTGCTACGCATTTTAAAAATCAATTCACCATTTTCTTTAAGGTTTAGGAGCCCTTGTCTTTTAAAGGGTTCTACATTTTGATACTTGCTTCTCATTTTTTCCTTTGAGAAGGAATACACTTTGATTGTTTATTTAATAGATGTGATGTAATTGAAATTTCACAACACAATTGTCCCATGTCAACATTCTTGAGGTACTAATAATCATTCACAATTTTTTCGTTATTATCTAGGGAACCTCTACATCTACTGACTATGAATACACATGTAAAACTTTTACATATGTACCTTGTATTAATCTACAATGATTTGAATTTTCAACATAAGCTAAGAAAAGAGGACTTTTGTATGTGGAGTGGGCTTCATAAATCAATTTGAGAGCAAATTAAATTAATTACCAAAAATTACTACAAAAGAGAGACCATTTCAACCAATCTTGGTCTCTTATACTTCACCAAACTTCTAATTTTAGAATTGAATTCTTGTTGTTGTGATCTATTCCGACATTTTATGTTCAGTGTGTGTAGTGTAGATAACATTGACTTATCTTTATAAGTATATAGGGGTCAATTTTGAATCTCATTTTTTTCCTATACATAATTAAATGAGAAAGCCAAAAAAAATAGCTCCCTATTTTATCCCTTTAAAATACATGTATCGGCTTCATAGATTTCTTTTGTTTATGTAAGAGCAATGGTTTGCTTGGGGTATTACTTTTTGGACATACTAATTAGGTGATTTTTGTTTTAAACCTCCAAAGTTTGTTTTATTTATTTATTTTGACTAAGGAAGAAGATACTAAAAATGAAAAGAAAAATTCTCATACCTTGATTAGAATTAAGATGTATATTTTTTATGAGTGTATCTTTATAAAATTTGAATTTTTTAATATATTGATAAAGGTGGAAAATATCACAAAATTTTGGAATTAATAGGCATTATAGTGCACAATTTATTAAATTATTATTGAGAAAATTAAATTTTTATGTATTGGATCACTAAATGTAAGTCATATCCAAAGATGATATTAAAATAGAAATAATGATATTCTAAATGATTGTTACTAAAGATTCTATATACATAAGGCACAACTTACTCTTCAAATCAAAAATTCTAATAATAATTCTTTCAAATCTTTGATTGTAATGAAGTTTTTTTTATGAATGATCTCTATTTCTTTAAATTTTGTTGCCTATCCATCAAAACAAATCTCCTACAAAGAAAAATAATTTAATATTTATTTTTTAGTTTATAAAGGCCAGAAGTGTTTTTCACAATGCATCTACTTACACATGTTCATGTTTAATTGAACACTACTAGAATTTTATTCGACCCCTCAAAGACCAACAAAGCATAATACGTCTACTTTAAATTTTGAAATGGCAAATTCAAAGTAGAGTGAAATAAATCTCAATATTTTGTAAAATAGGATCTTATAGAGTAACAAGTTTACATATTTGTTTCTTTCTCTGATTTTCAAAATTTGAATAAGAGAAGTATTTAAAATTTTATTTAGGAAATGTAGTCTAATAAAAAAAGGAGCAAATATGATGTTTTTTCAATCAAAGGAGTATTAGAGGTGGAAAAAAATTTTAATTTTTTTTCTATCCTTTATTCTATACAAATAATCAATATTCAAAGAATTTTTTTTCAAAATTTGATTTTTAGTACTTTAAGAAAATAAAAGATTCAATCTATTGTGATTATGAATAGAAAATAATTACACTAATTCCAAAATTTCTAAAGATGTTCCTAGGCAATTTTTTATAAGGGGAAAAAAAACATTATTCATCTCTTATAAAAAAAATTCTCCAAAATTTGTATATTTTGCCTATTCAAAATTGTTACAATCTAAAAATCCAATCGTCAAAATCTTTCACAATTTATTCCATCTATACAAGATAAAATAGTCTTTACTTTTATTTGGTTGAAATAAAAAATTTCAAGCACATCTATGTGTAAAAAAATATAAAATTTGGACAATTAATTGAAAACCTTCATTGTGAAAGAGTCATTTAGCCATAAGTAGTTAAGAAGTTTCATGTAGGATCTACAAGTCTCAAGAGAACAAATTGCCTTTGTTTCTAAATTCAATGGATTGTATACCATGAATGAAGATGAGTTTTACTATGCTATAACATTGTCTTAATTGACATAAGATAAAGCATTATAAATCAAACTTCTTCAAATAATTTAAAAGCCAAAAGAAAAAGGAATGATAATGATCTCTACTTTGCTATGATATAAAAAATTTGAAATGTTTGTTTATTTTGAAAGTCTCCTACAAGCCTTCCTTCAAAGAAATCTAGACATGTTGTGAGGATGTCATGATGACATTGCACATGAGGTCATCTTTATCACCTTCTCTAATTTCTAGCCTACATAAAAATAATTGATAAACAAGATGTATGGGTAGATGGTCATAGTATTGAAAAACATTGTTGGAAACTACTTTTCTAGTAAAGATGTTGTTCCAATCACATTTCATCAATTCATAGTTCTTAAACTCTTTAATTTCATCCTTACATCATCTTTGAAAATCTTGAGTCATTTTAATAATATTCAATTGTATAGTGGGGTACCAATCAAAATGTCGTTTTCGA
Organism: Thuidium tamariscinum; assembly: GCA_947034885.2. NCBI lineage: Eukaryota > Viridiplantae > Streptophyta > Bryopsida > Hypnales > Thuidiaceae > Thuidium > Thuidium tamariscinum. The sequence continues at coordinate 14,612,649 of OX344751.2, forward strand.
ATTTGCAGTGAGAAAAATTTCAATACTGCCAACTTTGAAAGCCTCCCGAAAGCTCAAAAATTGATATTTTACCACAAAATTTTTACCACAACATCATCTTTAAGTCAATTATATGTATGCCAAATTTCAAGGCCAAAAGATTCACCAAAATTTTTTTATTCAAAATCTACCAACATGGATAGTGGTGAGAAACATTTCACTACTTTCAACTTTGACACCTTCCTAAGGATTGAGTTTTTTTTCTTTTGCCATGAAATTTTTGTCATGAAACAATCTCTATGTTTTTAATATGCATAAAAAATTTCAAGGTAAATTTTTTTTTAAGAAGATATTTGAAATCTCCCAACAAATGTAGTTTTGAGAAAATTTTCACAATGGCCAACTTTGAGACCCTCCCAAGGGTTGGAAAATTGGTTTCTTACCATGAACTTTTTTTGTGAAGTCATCTCTATGTTGATAATATGTTCTCCAAATTTCAAATTCAAATGAATTACTAAAAAGAAATATACAAAATCTCCCAAGATGTGTAGTTGTGAGGAGTTTTTGAGCCCTTAGTATAGTGTTATTTTGTAGAGCAAAGTTTGACATTAATGTAAAAACTCAACCTCACAACTACACATGTTGAGAGATTTTGAATATCTTTTTTTGGGTAAGTGTTTTGAACTTGAGATTTAGAACATATATTATCAATATAAAGATGATATTATTCAAAAAAATTCATGTTAAATAGACAAATTCTCAGCCCTTGGGAGGGTGTCAAAGTTGGCAGTAGTGAAAATTTTCTCACAACTAAACATGTTGGGAGATTTTGTATGTCTTTTTTTTGGTAATTCATTTTAACTTGAAATTTAGAGCACATATTATCAACATAGAGATGATTTCACAAAAAAAAATTCATGGTAAGAAACCAATTTTCCAGCCCTTGGAAGGGTGTCAAAGTTGGCAATTGTGAAAATTTTCTCAAAACTACACTTGTTGGGAGATTTCAAATATCTTCTTAAAATTTTTTTGTTTACCTTGAAATTTTTTATACATATTAAAATCATAGAAATTGTTTCATGACAAGAATTTCATGGCAAAAAAAAAGAAAACTGAGCAATCCTTAGGAAGGTGTCAAAGTTGAAAGTAGTGAAATGTTTCTCACCACTACTGATGTTGGTAGATTTTGAATAACTTTTTTTTGGTGAATCTTTTGGCCTTGAAATTTGGCATAAATATAACTAATTTAAATTTGATTTTGTGGTAAGAATTCCGTGATAAAATACCAATTTTTGAGCTCTCAGGAGGCTTTCAAAGTTGGTAGTACTGAAATTTTTCTTACTACGAATTCGAAAACGACATTTTGATTGGTACCCCACTGTACATTTTTGTTCAAGATGCATCAAACAACCACCATTAGTATTTGCATAAAAACAAAATAAAACTAGTATATTAGTTAAAAGTAAAGAAACACTTCTTGCATGATAGTGCTTGACAATTAAGAAACAAATCTACACCTTACTTTAATTTAGTAGACACAGGCTACAATCATATTCCACATAACTTTATTAATTTATATGTCTTTGTATGAATGTTGGAAACAACATCAAAATGTTTGTTAGGACATCTTGTATGGTGTGATAACAAAGAAAAGCATGTATTTTATAACATTGCTATGCAACTTCAATGCTTTTGAAGCTAATAGAAATAAACTTGAATACACTCATTTCCTTTACGACTCAGTTTTATGTATGCCATATACAACAAGAATGGATAAAAATTTTAGAAGATGCTAGATAATGATCAAGAAAATGTCATAGAAAACATCAAAGAAAATGTTTATTCCAGTAATTCTCTAAAATTTGTTCATAACTTTTGACATCTATACCTTAAGGAAGATTGTTTGTTTGTTTGTTTGTCATGTTGAGATCTCCCGGACTGTGCATCCCTTGGGCCTTGGCCAAGTACTTGGTACCATCGGAAAGCTCTTGGTGAGGAAGAGTGCACAAACTTGGTTTTGTGGCATTCCGGCCTACGGTGTGAAAGTTATTGAATTTCAAAGTTTTAATGAATTAGAAAATTAGAAAATGACTTTGACTTTAGTTCTAATTGTGGCATCGGCATAGGGCCCACTAGTAAGGATTGAAATCATAGAAATATTTTTAGAGATGAAACTAAGCTTCATTTCCCAACTTTTCTTGGTTTGAATTTTTTTGAAAAAAGTAAATCTACTATGCCTAAATGCAATTTGAAAGTTTACTTGTAACACAATTTCTACATTTTACATATCCCATATGGTTTGTCTTACCTCCTACTACCCAAATTTTATAAAGAGCTCATTTATTCTTCTCCACATTAAAAAATGTTTGGTTATCTTAAAACCAAATATCACTACAAAAAAACAAGGGAATAAATGACTTGTTCATAGAGTCATTGTAGACAGCAATGACTACAAAATGACAATTTTGTAACTATTGTTGTCCACAATGACTCTATGGACGAGTCATTTAATCCCTTGTTTTTCTGTAGTGTATGGTATATTTGTACGATGTATTTTGTATGGTATATTGTGTATGATATATAATGTATGGTATACTGTATATGACCTATAATGTATAATTTATTGTGTATGGTATATAATGTGTGGTGTATTTTGTATACCCTAAACCCTAACATTCTGTAAGTAGATATCCATTATGACTTCCCATGATGCAACAAACCCATTCAAAACACCTACAAAACATCTTAGGTGATTGTAAACACTATGTTTGTGAGAATGCGACATGCACAAAAGTGACATAAAGAAAAGCATATAATTGCTGCACTTGATGTAATTTGCAACAATTATATGTTCATGATGATTTCATCAAGAATATTGTTAATTTCCATAGAAATAGAGGGAATTGCTGTCAAAAACGTTAGATGGGATGTCATAAGTGCCAACAAAACATATTAGAAGATTGTAAGAAGTATGTTTGTGCAAACACTGCACGTACGAATGTGACATGAAGAGAAGCATATAATTGCATCACCTTAATGTAATTTGCAACAATCAAATGTCCATGTTAATGTCATAAAAAACATTCTTAATTTCTATAGAGAGGGAGGGTATTGTTCTTAGAAACGTCATATGCAACATCATGGATGCCAAAAAAACATATTAAAAGTTTATTCCAAGTATGATTGTGCAAACACCACAAGCACGGATGTGACATAAAAAGAAGCATACAATTGTATCACCTTGATGTAATTTAATAGTCAATTGTTCATGTTAATGTCATAAAAAACATCCTTAATTTCCATCAAGACAAAGGGGATTGCTATTAGAAACATCACACGTGATGTCATGAGTGCTACATTTTGGATGCCACGTCATCGACGGGCAATGGATGAAAAAAGTTATATTTTAGTTTTCCTACACTTAGGTGGCAGCCAAATGTCAAAATTTTAGGACCCCATTGATTAGTATTTTTTTTGATGTTTGGGGCTAGACATGTGATGTTTTTGCCTTAACGTAGTGTGTTTTTGGCATGTCTACCGCAAATACAAGTTTTTCAATGTCAACGTAGACATAGGAAGACATCACGTACAACATTCCAATGCAGAATCTTGACATAAAAAAATACGAGTTTCTTCTAGTGTTTTGTTATACTAGGACGATTCTTCATCAATTGTTAGAAGTTTTAGTTTTGTATTCTCAGTCCCAAATATTATAATATAAAGTGTTGTAATTTGTTTTAGATGGGCAATTATTATTGTTTTCAATGATGGAGTTGGCCTTCTTATTTCCTTCAATATTGATCCATGTAGTTAGTCCTCTCATAAGAGCTTTATGAGACAATTGATTCAAAAGCACTAAGCAATGTGTAAAATTGATGTTGTCAACCTTCTCTACAAGTATGTTGTACTTCATTTGTGCTAATTTGTGATGTTTTATATTAGATATATCTTTACCATGACTAACATTCATGTGGTCTTATTAAGATGGCAATACCAATCATACATTCTAAAAGTATATGCAAGTTACTTTTCACAAAAGTTGTATGATAACAATTTGTATTACTCTTATAATTCCATTGAAATGTGATTTGTAGGCACTCCAAGTACCATATATGTGACAATCCTCTCATTGATGTAAGTACTAAGAAAAAATTACCTATGTACTAAATTTGTGTACAATAATAAAGAAAATTGGTATTATAAAGCAACTCTATCAATAGACAGATAAGGTAATTAGTATCCAAACTTCATTATTCTAAATTCTACGTAAGTAACACTACATAATTATAATGTGATGCAAAGTATTTACTAAATAAGTCTACTTACGGACTAGAATTTTTTTAGTTTTAGATGTTCTTTTAATAATTAGCTATCAATGTCTATGGTTTTCCTATAGTAAAGTGATATCCACCTATATTCATTGAGTTTCAAGTACTACTACAAAGAAGCCTATAAAAAGTGGTACTATAGAGAGCTGTTATATCAACAAATTAGCCATCAAAGTCCAATAGTTTGTAGTTTGCACTAGTATAACTTCAAAATATTTCATATTATAGTAGTGCTAAAATGACATTCCATTTGCTCTAAGATAGCCTAAGAAATTTGTAAAAGTCAAAATTATGTAAAATTTACATTGAAGTATTGCAACCTATCATGGAATGAAAGGGGCATTGAAATTGTGAATATGAAAATTGTGGTACAATGGCACCAAATAGGCATTAAAATAGGTGGGTCAAAACTATGTCTACATAAAGTCAAAATATTTTTTGCCAATATGGTACAACATAGATATGATGTTTGCCTAGAATGAATACAAAATTAGTGAACGTTAGTTGGATGTAAAGATGACATTCAAATAAAATGAGCTATATTAGCATCAACATGACATTGGAATTGTCTATGTCAGTAGTCCTCTAATACAATTGTACAATGGTGTGCAAGTGATAAAAAAAGGTGCATGTATTGAATTGCATTAAAGTAGTATGAAACTTACATTGTAAATTGATAGGAAAATAACTCTCAAATATTGCAATTACAATAACGGGAAAATGACAATAAAATTGTACTACGATGGCATGCACATGACAATGCAATATTGCACGTTCTAAAACTACTACTACAATATTAGAATTGTTCATGTCAAATACTACTACAATATTAGAATTATTTCATATCAAATACTACTACAATATTAGACTTGTTCATGTCAAATAGGCATCAAGATACCATAAAAATAGCATGTGTCATATTTAGCATCATTTTCACTCTAAAACTAAGGCATATTTGACATTGAATTTATGAATATCAAAATGACCTTACAATGGCACCCCATTGATGTGAGGATGTCAATGTGAATTTTGCATTGAGATATTTCTAATGCAAAATAGTACTACCTCCGTCCTAAAATGATCTTCCTGTTTAACAAAATATTATGGATTAAGGCCAAAAATAACATTTTAAAGTCCCCTTTGGATTTGTAAGCAAAGCTTGGTTCACTCTTAGTATCTTTGAAACTTTGAGTTTTAAAACCCTTTTTCAAAGTGTAATTTTAGAATATAGAAAAGTAGAATTTTGGAGGCATTTTCAAAAAGCACTAGTAGGCACTTAAATTTTGAATTTGAAGTTGTTATTGTGGGTGATTAGTATGGGTCTAAGACCATGTGTGAACCTTTGTTCCACCTACCAAAGCTTCACCTCCTTCAAGTAGGCAACACTCAAAGAGATGCAAAAAATGCAAACAAATAGTGTTGATTAACCCCTTTAGTCATTTCTTTTGTCTTTTTATTGATGATTTTATGAATGGAAGGGAAATTATTGCTTAAAGTTGTTTTGCTAGTCTTGGACAAGAATTAAAATCCAAATTTGACAAATTTTCATATCACAAAAGGCAACAAGAAGATCATTTTGGGACAAAAAATTAAGGCCAACAGCAAGATCATTTTGGGACGGAGGGAGTATTAATTTAGTATGAAAGTGATCAAGAAAATGACACTAAATTGACCTTTATCTTAGATTGTTATCAAATAGGCATCCAAATAATCTTCCCAACTTTTCTGATGCATTCTAGAAGATGGACTCAATGGAACGAAGGCAAAGTTGAAGATGAAAATGAAAAAAATGATTTTCTTTATGAAGATAGATGCTAAAGTAACAACGTCCCAACCTTGACTCCAAGTAAAGTTGGGGACTTTTGACTCATTTCTTGACCCAAATCTGCAACATCTGATTTTGCTTCTGAAGGAGATGGGCCTCGGTGACACTGGACTACGAAATTTGTGCCTAAATTCTCTGACATATTCTCTTACTAGAAGCTTGAACTCCTAAATTACCTGAAGTATGTCAAATCAGTCTTCACACAATTGTAAGTTAAGTGAGTTCTAATCATAAGTTAAGGCAGCTAAAAGACAATTGCAACCATACTCTGCATGATTGGCAACCGACTGAGCGCACTTGCTAAGAAACAAAAAATAACTTCCATTCGATTTTATTGGCATGTGTTGTTTTTCTTTGATCTAGTTTCTTAATAATTTAAACATATCAAGAGAGTCCAAGAAGATTTTCCTAAGCTGTGTGAATTCTAAGCGTCGTTCCTTTTCTGCAAAAAAAAATTGAGAATTAGTTGGCAAGCTCAGTACACTACACATTTCATGCAAATCTCTCTTCATCTCCCATTCATCGTCTCCAATGCTCAAATAAGTTTACTTGGGTTTCAGCTAATTCGTTGAATACTCTTGGCTGGAGTTCTTTTATGAGTCCCTATTCCTCGAGATGGGGAAAATGGGAGTGCATCACCGTGACTTTCCCATATTGTTATCTATGTCTTCATCACAATATTTTGAATAGGTCAATGGCAACTGCACTCATATTCAGCAAAATCGGGGTGTACAATATTCCTTGACTAGAAAACAGTAATCTTGAACAACAAAGTCATACGGAGTGTATATATATACAAACGAGCACTCCTGATTGCACAGCCATAAGCAACAACGAAGTCTGCAAGTAGTGCCAAATAATAATTGAATACCCACATCGGGATTGACATTGTGGGAGAACAACCTGATGCTTTAAATGTACACGGTTCGCACATCATTCTGTCCAAATTGAATCCCGCAACCTGGACATTTACGATTTCTAAGTTCTAAGTTTCGTTGTATGCAAGGGCCACAAAAGAGATGGTAGCACTTCGTTATAACGACCTGTTGCACAAAAGAGGCAATTTCAGTACAGCAATTGCAAAATGTCGACTAAACTTCATAAACAATTGAACTAACTGACTGCCAAATAACAAAAGTTTCACTAAAATGAGAATGTTTCAAGAACCTTTTTAGACAAAAGCATACAGAGAAGCTTCCGTTTGATTCACTAGGGAGGTCTCTGGTCATAGCAATCTTGTAGAAATCCTATCCTTGATACATAGATAGGCTTCCATATGACTATTGGGAGACCTCATGAAACGTGGGCAAGATTCTCTTCACGATGTCTAAAAGTTTCTGAAACAATCAGATTTTCCTAAAACCCCCTTGAATAGATTTTCACCTCATTTCACTTTCACAAGGGTGTCTTTGCTGCGACCTTATAGACCGGCACATCACTAATTTATACACGAAAATAGAAATAAAAAATGTACGCATTATAAACGGAATGGAAAGTATACCTCTTTGGGTCGCTCATGACACACACCGCATTTTAGAATGTTTTTGTAATCATCAATTTCCTCCTGCAATCGTTCCGCCATGGGACCATGGTTCGGAGAAGGCAGTCGTGAAATCTTCGCGTTTAGAACCTCCAATTCATCTAGAGCTCTTCTCTTCTCAAACCTGAGGCAGGCACAACACATAATCCATGAGTAACTTCACAAAACTTGAATAGGTTCAAACAAGGTGCTGTCGTCAGAATACATGTAAACCCGGAGAATAGCATCAAACATCAAAACGCAACTAAGTAACTGCCTACTAGCGTGTCTTAATCCAAACCTTACAATTTCCTGCTCTAGAAACTCCCCATCCCCACAGCGGCATTCTTGAAAACCTAGCCATGTTAATCCCTAGTAATTGTAATACCATTTAAAGACAATTTTAATGGAAACCCTGACAATCGTAATGTAACTCGGTTTTCTAGAATACCATTGAGGAAGTGAATTCTCTGTAAGTGCAAAACAGTACGTTGGAATGCTATGGTGGTGGTTTTAAGCGATTACTGACCTCTCCTTTTCTAACTGCAGGTTCACGTTCAGCAATTTCTGTCCACGGTCTTCCAAGACTTTGTGAGCCGAATCTAGTGCCAACTTGGCGGAATTCAACTCCTTCTCCACCTCAACAGCTCTTCGTTTCGCACTTTCCATTGCTGATGATTGCTGTCGACTCTCATCGGTCGCTTTCCCCAGCTGATCAATAAACATTCTAGCCTGCAGCAAACAATCATCTAGCTTCAAGATCTCCGACATGAACCTGAATTTCCAATAGGTAAGTCTGTTGCAAAGGTCGTAAGTCAGGGAACCTTTCTCGTGACTTTCACCTGTTTTGGTCCTTTCTATTATTAGAAATGTGAAAGGAAATTGTGGGTCTATATCCCAATTCTTAAGAGGATTCTAACAAACTAACAAACACATTATTCGAATATGGTGCGACTCTTCAAAGTATTGGTCATAGGGTTAGTAGGCTTTAATCTTCAGGGTAATCATTAGATTCTGAGTATCTACTCGTCACTTCATAATTAGATTCTGAAAGTTCACTTCTGGCCTCTTCATGGCCTACTTACGGAACTAGAACCCCTCGGGCTCCCTACCTTATTGGTTGAAGCAAATAGATCAACTGAGATCAAGAGGTCACTGCTGAGTGCATAACCAAAATTATGCATAAGAATTCCAGTATGACGATTCAAAAACCTCAACAAAATGCACTCCAGCAACTGCCCAGAAAATTCAAGATTGCAGGTTCTACATTCGACAACAATCTCTAGTTCACGTAGAAGGTGCGTACTTGTTCCTCAAGGCGAGCTATTCGCTGTTTATGCAGGTCAGACGCAGCATTTGCATGTTGCATTCGGGCATTTAACACTTGCTTCTCAGCATGTAGCGAAGTCTGCAGCTGTTTTGCTTCAAGGCTCTCCGAAATCAACTGAATCCACACAAACAGAAAACAAGTGGTTACAGAAACTAGTATTTTGTAACAGCTATACATCTTGACACATAGCTTACATCTCCGAAAAAGGTCCTTAGCAGTTGACAAAACTAACATACATGACGCATCTCACCTGAGCATTGTATTCATCAAACTCTATGATTCCTTGAAGTAACTTGTGATTTTGGGTCTGCATATCTTCATAAGCTCGTCCAATGTCCTGAGATAAAAGAGGTGTCAACCATAAATAATACAGTCCAAACAGGAAACAAAGAGATCTGAAATTTTTTGACTGATCAGAGGAGTCGCAATGACATTACACAGAACCAAAGTCATCAGAAACCATGAGAGAATCAAGTACTTCAAAAAGTCAAGATGGACGAGTTAGAATCGTACAAGTATTTCACTGATATATGCGTCCTCTTCCTCTTTGTTGGCCTGCAGATCTTTTCTTAAATCTACAGAAACCCTGCAACCGAAAAAAATACGAACGACAGGAGTAAAACCGTGCAAGTGTCAGCAGGATTCCCTATTCGGAACATGAAAGAAAAGCTGAAAGACAGAGTCAAGTATCATCAAGTGCAAGATATAGCAATATCAAGTTCTTTCATTTTTCTGATAAACATTCTATAGGGTATAGGAAGAACAGCAAACAGAGGAAGCCTCGAATATTTACCTGTCCGAAGTCTCTAAATTCTGTCGGAGCTCAGTAATCTCAGCCTCTACTGCAGTAAGTTTTTGCTGGCATGCAGCCTCCGCTTCATTCGCAGCTTTCACACGAATTTCTAGATTGTGTTCACCTAGAGAATACTGAAGTCGCTCCAATTCTACCCAAGCTCTACACTCTGCCTGCTGTAACCCTCTCTTTTCCCTGTTAGAGCACACCAATTGACCGATTTAGCTGCCCAGCATAGACGCAGGAACTAGTAAATTGGATATTCCAGCTATAAAATACACAAAGGCTTACACTATAGTAAGGAATCGTACAGCAATCTCAAAACAGTAATCTGTGCCTCATATATAAAATAAACTCAATCCACTCTACAACATCCTAATTGAAGAGTCGAAATGAAGCAACCTCCACCGGCATATTGACTAAACTGTAACACTAAAGTCTTGCAAGTGATTGAGAAATGTACCTCGGATCATTTGACTCCCTGTTAAACATATCTAAGACTAGCTTCAATTCTTTCTGATTCTCACGCAAAACCTTCACCTGCTAGTTGACAACAGATATCTATCTCAATCAATCAATCACATGTAGCTTTCCATGATTACCACAGTTACTTAGAGGAAATACTTGGAGATTCAAACTTTCAGAATTTTCTTCTAGCAAAACAGAATGAATGATCTATTGATAAAATTTTCAGAAAAAAAAAGGCTGCTTCAAGAAATTCTAGACACTAATGAGTCATGGGAAAGATTCGTTTTACGATGCTGTCTAAAATTTCCTGAAACAGTCTAAGTTTATTAAAACCTTGCTTGATTCCTTAACAGTTCAAAAAAGTCAAACTACTACTTTCACCACTCTGCATAATAGGATGCGACATTACTGAGCAAACATAGCGACAGAAACTACCTTATTTTGAAGTAGCTTGAGTTCCCCAACTTTACCGCTGTACTGATCAGAGAGACGTCGGCTCTCCACTCTCTGCGTATGCATAAACTCAACTTCAGCATCTAAAATCGATGATTCAATTACTGTCAGCAATTAAAATACCATCAGATTGTGGTACATTTTGCTCTTACACATGTGACATATCTTCTCTTGTAGCATCTTAAAAAGAGGATTGCCAACAGTACAATAGGTTGACAAAAGTATCATTTGTAACTCCGGATTTGGCTTCTTACTTACTTTCCTTGCGAAGACAGCCTGCAACATGTGAAGATCTGCTCGCAGTGAATGGACAAGCGATCCCTCTTCTTTGAACTCAAACAACTGACCATGCATCATACTCATTTCTTTATGGAGAGTGCTGATCACCATCTTTAGGCCAGCTACCGACTCCTTCCGTCCTAGAAAAGCAAATAAGACATCAAGAAATGCTCAAAAGAGACAAACAGACACAAGTTACTGGCAACCCATTTGTATTCAAAACTGACCATTTCATAAAATGGTCATGAGATATTGCCCACACTGTCAGATACAACCGCAAATTTCTCAGGGCTCTATGATAATAAAGCACACTATTAGAATGTACCAGAAATACACAAACCTGAAGCCTGAGTAGCATCTTCAACTCTTAATTGCAAATTATCACAATCAGACATGCACTGCTGCAATCTTAATTCCAAATCTGCCGCTCGAGAATCTGAGATACTGCTTGCCTTTCGAGCTGCATCACCAGCCTCAGCTTTCAATGTAACATCTTTCTCACGACGTAGAAGAGAGATACGCTCACCCTGCACATTAAGAAAACCAATTCCCAACCATCAGCTACGTCATCTCACTAGTAGAAAAAAATGTCCAAATCAATACATCCAAATTGACAAAAATGCCTCTATCAAATACCCAAATCAACAAAAAATGTCAATTTGAACATGTCGATTTGAATAATATTTGTTGGATTGGATTGCTTTCTAATAGTGTTTGATTCAACAAAGATGATAACTATGGCAAGTATTTCAAACTCCCCAAGTCTGCATGTTGACTAAAGCCCAAGCAACCAATAGTTGGCCTTATATTAGCCGAACCTTACCTTGCTATGAGTAAATCCTAAGTGTCTCAGCTACAAATAGAGGTTCATTTTGGAAGCTAATAGTCAATTTTGGTAGGGATATTTGAAAAGTCAGTGTTTTATGGTGTGTTTTGTTTCTTAATCCAATTTTAGAAACATGCATTTCATGGGATTGAATTGAAGTCATTGTTCAAATGTGGCTTTAGACAAAAGCAAATCATAGCAAATAACAAAGGTCCGAAGACATTCTAGCAACCATTCTGGAGCAAAAAGCCCTTTGGTCTCTTGCTTGGGCTCAAAGTTGTGAGGATGGAACCAAGATTCCAATTTGGAGAAAGAACCAACTAGGTTTCAAAGCAACAATAACTTGTTGTCATTCTCCCAAAACAGAAAGTTCTTTCCAAAATTCAAATGCAATCTTAAAAAAATGAAATGTGTCCAAAGTGGGCCCAAGAGGGTTAGAAAGAAGGGACAAACACCGTGACTTTCAAATACCTCTAGTAACTAGCAAACAAACAGCTATCGTTCAAAGATGTAATATATGATTTCTTCTTTCTGTTGGTACATTTACAACTTTTTTGAAGCTTCTTATGAGATTTACTTCAACTCTTATAGATATGAAGGTGATCACTTTTAGCCATTAGGGGTTAAAGATTGGGTGGCCTGGTGGCAACCAAATACCTGTAATTGGTCCACCAAAGCTCGACATTTCTCGACTTCAATCCTAAGATCCTGGACTTGTTCGTTCAATGACTGGTATTGCTGAGAAGACAGAATGTAATCTTGGTCGTCAAGTTCGTCCTGCACATCAATGACAGTCACAATCATCAACTGAAAACCCGTACATAGCCTACATGACAAGGCATTCAATACGCATATGTAGAAACACAATTAACACTCCAAAATCTGACTTGCGGCAAAACCCACCTGCATCTTTTGAATTTTTTGGATAACGTCCAAATGATTTTGCAGAGCTTCTTGGAGCTCTGTGAGCCTTCGAGCTGCCAATGTCTGCAGCTCCAACAGCAAATTACAATAACATTAAAATGCATAGAATTGTGAAGAACCGGAACCACTCACACCCTACAACTTCAAAAGAACATACAAATCTGCAAGCAACAACATACTTTCAGAGGTAACTAAATCTCAAATCGTGCGAACAAGAAATTGAGCATTCAAGCGTATGATTTTGATAAACACTTCGAACTTTCCATAAAATCTCCCCTATGTCAAAGTTTGGCCGTGTAAGGTAAGTACACCTCATTTTGAAAATATTTTGAATTTTGCACAATACCAATGTTGCACCATTTCACTTAAGTGAAATGGAGAAGCAGAAGAAGTACCTTGGCCTCTTCCAATCCAGCTTCCAGTTGGCAAGTTGCTCCGGAAAAGCATTCTCTTGCTTCACCTCCATTTCCGAGTTCAAAACTCTTACCAGTTGGAGTAGCACTGGGTGAAGGCATCACATCCTCAGAGCGGAGAGAGGCCAACTGGCGCTTACTAGCCTCCAGATCAGCATGAGCTTCCTCCAGCTCTCCTACAGTGTCAAAAACCGCCATCAGCAAGGCACGGGAGTCTTGAAGTAGTTTCTAACTCTAGTCAGAGACAAAAAGCAAATAACGAATATCCGCGACTGCTCCAGTCTCTTGTTGGAGGATACTAGACTAAGGTAGAGGATGCTATTTGCGTAACTGAAGCATTTAAACATACGTCGGAATGTGTATTTTGAGAGATGTACAGAGTTATGGACAGTCCTTTGAGTAACAGCGCCAAATCTGCTGAGATCAAATTTTTATCAAAATCTATGCATTTCTTTCTTATGCAATTTCAAAGTGGGATGCTGTCAGCAATCCCAGTTCCATTCAAAAATCAATGGCCATAAACATTAAGCCAATTTATATTTACAACAACTGCAAATCGGCACGATCAAGTGTATGAATGGATGAAACGCTGTTGGAACAGGGGTTTGCATATGGAACAGGGTCACGTCTCTAACAGTTACACTATCCTCTACGTTACTGTCAAAATGGCCAAAGAGGGCAAATGCCAATGTGTACCTGTTAATCTCTTGACCTCAGCTCGGTCCTTTGCCTGTATATCATGGCAAGTACCCATCTCAGCTGAAAGCTGCCTGTGCCTTAAATGAAGGTCATCCACAAGACTTTGCAATTTCTTTGCCTCTGCATATAGCTCCTCTTCTGTATTCACAAGCGACCGGAAGTTTCCTGCTACGACTTTCAAATTCATCATGCAAGCCTAAAATTCCAAAAAAATATAATTCACCCAGTCTCCCCACACCAACAAAACATACTCTACATAGCACTGCAAAACATACATTTCACCTAGGACCATGGGCTAAGCCAAAAACTAAGGGTTAAAACACTCACTGCTACATGCCGACTGCTAGGATATTACACTTGTCCATAAAACATCACAACTAATACAGACATCATAGTAAGCAGGATAGACCTTCCCATCCTCCAGTGTTCATTTCTTGATACACGTTCCAACGAGCAGTCCAAACGTCTAAAGGACCAAGGATTTATGGTTTTAAAAGAACCAATTTGATTGATCTTATTATGCAAAGAATAACTCAGATGGACCCAAATTTTATATCGTCAGAGTCAATGAAGATCATTGTATGTGTCTCTCAAAACATAAATGGAATCAGACGAAAGAAAGTCCCCATGTATCCTACTCAAAACTGATTGAAAAAACCGAGTCCCACTCTAACCTCTTCGTCATTTCGGGGTATCCTCACCGTCAGAAACAAGGCCGTTTCGGAAAGTGCTCACAATCTCTTCACGTCGAGATCGCTCAGAATCGATACTTTGCACAAGTCTCGTTATGGTCTTCACAGTGGTCGACTTTCGGCTGCACAGTCCAGACTCCACTGAGCCGCTATTTCCATTGGCCGTGGAGCTTTCCGTCGCCCCCGTATCAAGCAACCGTTGTAAGAAAATATCTGAGGCATTACTCCACTCTGATGCACACAAAAACCTTCACATATCATTTTTCCAAACCAAAGAACTACAGTAATGAGAACATTCCACATGACACCAGCAAATTGTGTTGTACTTGACGGTTCACTCCCACAAATCTCTCAGAACCAAAACAACGCATTCCACACGAGTGCACCAAATAGAAACTCTCATGATCCTGAAGCAAAGAACCTCAAATGAGGAGAAATTAAGACGCACCTTTGGAAGCAGAATCTGAAATATGCACCCCATTGGTTGCAGCACTAGCTCGTACTGTAAGTGACTCCAAACTATCCACAACCTGCAATGGGGGAAAGATAATTAAAGAATTAGAAATTTGGTTGCAGCACTCTCTGCTTAGAGAGTAGCTTCATGTCAAGTCACATGCTTCTTGCATAAGAAAATTTCCTTGTAAAATTTCGAATATAATATACATGGTTAAGAAACATTTCAAAGAGCTTAATAATACTTCCAAACACTAGGAAGTCAACCGAGTAGATCCTCAGAAAGTAAGAGTCTATAAGTCAAACCTGGTTCCACACACGATTGACAATGGAGAGATTGTCATCAAATGAAGTCTGCTTGCTAAGAAGTTGATTCAATTTGCCCTCTAAAGCAATTACTTCATTGCGTTGGACGTCAAGCTTAATTTCCAGTTGCTGATTTTGAAACTGCAATGTTTGGGCGTCCACCTGCATTTCCACCAAGTCAACACTGTAACTTAAACCCCACTTGTCCTCCATAAAGTAGAACAATGTTGATATCAAGAGAATGTTGCCACAAAGCTCCCCATGCCCTTGTCTGAATAAGAGCTTAGTGTTTGGCATTTGCAAGTCCTGAGGGCCACTTTATGTTAGCTTGAGGTAGCAAGAATTTGAAAAGCTAGATTGTTGCAAGGATGATTAATTCTTCAATTTACCTCGTTTCATTTAATGCCCAATTTCACATT
Source organism: Thuidium tamariscinum (assembly GCA_947034885.2). Lineage (NCBI taxonomy): Eukaryota > Viridiplantae > Streptophyta > Bryopsida > Hypnales > Thuidiaceae > Thuidium > Thuidium tamariscinum. The sequence continues at coordinate 14,628,355 of OX344751.2, forward strand.
TGTCCAAACAACAGGCATGAGCAAGAAGAGGTAGTGCTTGAATGACTTCTATGTTGCATGTCAAAAATACTTGAGATAACAAGGCTTCAACCTACTTCTCTAAGGTGGATGGCGCACATGTTATGCCAAACGTGTCAAAAATGAAATAAATTAGTTTAAGCTTGTTCCTTGTAGCTACTTGCACATGATGTGCTTCAAATATCAAGCTCATGGCTTTTTGCTTTCAAAAATCCAAAGTAGCCCTAAGATACAAAACAAAACAAAAGAAATATTAGTGAACGCACCTTCTTTTCATCGGATGAAGGCAATTTTTTCACAGGTGGAGATACAGAATGACTGTTGTTATTAAGGTGGCGCCGTTTGCGGTCCGGCTCTTCTGAGCTTCCCATGCTGGCTCTCAGACTCACATTATCAAGAACTATGCTCGACACTCACGCATTTGTAGTATCTAGAAACAACAACAACAAATTTTTTTAATGGTTGCAAGCACCAACAACACTTCATCCATGTGTATCTTGAAGTCTTGAAGGGTGATTTCATACACAATTCATACACAATTCACAGAGAAACTTCATGACATGAGTTTCACGAAAATAGGAATTTCGACAAAAACTACTGCAGATTGTTTCAGGAACTTTTAAAGGAAAACGTCCGCATGATTTATAATTTATCACTGTGATCGTACTGAGGTCACTCTCTGTAACTTATCATCAAGACTCTTTGCAAGCTCTGCTGTCAAGTCACTGTCCTACTAGTGTGAATTCCCAAACCCTAAAGATATGAAACCAAAAGGAAAAAGAACAGACGATTGCGACGCTCAACATCAATACCAGAACCTAGACAAGCGAGTGATTTAGCTTCTAAGAACTCCATCACATCCTTTACCTCCAGATTCCCCAACAACAGGCTCATAAAGGACAAGCTTAGACTTAGTACTGTTCCTGATTTCACAACCCCCCAAAAAAGAAATTCACACCAATACATCATAGGCACAAAAAAACACCAAAAATCATACTCACAGTTAATCAACAAACGCGTCTGAAGACCTAGGAGCCAGTTCCCAAACCCTAAATTTACGACACGCACCAGGAATTTTTTTTTCAATCCCGGAAGGCTATCCTAACTGACTATGAAGCTCGACATCAACATCAGAATCTACACAAACGAGAGACGCAGCTTCCGGTAGCTCCGCCACCCCCAATTTACCGACAAACAGGCCCCGCAATGGATCAGCGGAAGAGTTCCTGACGACCTATTTTCACAGAAGATCAAATTCACTCCAGTACTTCGACGATGAAAAAACAGAGAAACCAAAGTTCACACTCCAAGTTACCGACAATCCAAACGCTACAAACCTCAGAGCCAGAAACAGAAGCGCCGAGAAACTACACACCAACACCGCCGAGAACCTCGAAATCATCTTCAATCACAATCCCCAAAAAAATTGCACTATCTCGAAATCCAACGGCACAATCCCAAAACAAGTTTCAAGCACACTACTTCCTTACAACACAAGCTACAATTTTCTGCTCACCCCACTTCAGAAAATGCAGAATTTTTACCATGCTACCCAAAAAACACGCAGAAAACTCTTCGATCAAACCTCTAGAATACTCCAAAGCTCGCATCTAAGTACAGCACCCGCCGCAACAACGAAACCGCAAGTCGAAAAATCCCAAACCCTGATGAGGAACCAGCGTCGGTGATTAATGCCCCGGTCCAGAACCAGTATTGAACTAGCAGGCTCCACCAACAAAGCGAACTACGCAGATATCGCGGCGAGATTCCACAACAACTGAAGCAAACTGAAATCAGTCCGTGGTGGAGAATTCAAATAGGTTTGGGACGAGAGAACTGACAGAACAGAAGAGTACGAAGTAGTCAAGACTTATTAGTACTCTTACCCTTTAGAAATAGTCAAAAGGCTGTTTTCCGACAGACTCCTCAGTCCTCACTCTTCTCCGCTGTCACTGTAGTTACCAATCTGCTAATGAACAGACAAGCTGCTTGACCTTCGTTGGATCATCTCGAGTCGGAGAACAATGAAGATTCTCGGGTAACATAACTTAGTATGGCTCCAGGAACTTTGATCACGAATGGTGATGAATCAACAACCAATACAGATTCTCTGGTGATCAGGGTTATCCGTCTTCTCGAACTTCGCCAAGGAATTGTTCGTTTGAATGGATTTAGAAGAGGCCAGAATTAGGGTTTGTCGGGAATTGCAGAATTCTGCTATTTTTTTTGTGCCATTGTTATTGCACAGCGAAGAGTATGGTTTTTCTTCTTGCACGTGATCGAAGAGTATTCAAGCAAGTCCCGCGCAATTTCCTGCGAAATCTTTTCGTGTGCTTCTTCCTGTGTCACTGATAGGGTTGCCACGTGGGGAATGGCCGCACGGTTCCTCCATCACTTCCTATGGACTACATTATGGAGCCGTGCACTTCATACATCATGAGACTTGTCCTTGCATCCGCACGAGCTTCATCAATCCCAATCAATTCCGTCTTCAGGGAGTTCCGTTGCAGTTGAAGATAATTTGATAAGTTCCAGGTCGTCTTCCTGACACCAATAGGACATAATACATTGAGACTCAAATTGACGGACACCAATTCGGTGACTCAAAACTTGAAAGGACTTGAGGAAACTTGAGTTTGAGTGTGGGTTTCTTTCGATCGAGTTTGAGTGCAGACGGTGGACCTTCCCTTCCCGTCCCCATGGCAAATTGGGCGACTCAATCCTCGTGCCAGGTAAAGAAAGCTCAATCGGCCACAACTCGCTTCTTCTCATGGAATTTCTCTCATGTTTTGAAGGACACAGATTAATTTTGAAGAAGTCTCACAAGATGGATTTTCCGTACTAAATGAAATCGCACGTCGCTTCTTCTGCAGCTGTACATGTATCTTAGTTGCTCGTATATGGATCCTGTTTGGATAGTGATCTGAACTGTAAATTCCAATTGACGGAGTGGGGAATTATACATTTTGCACAATCCTGAAACTCTTCGGTGTTGTACGAAATTCCAGAAAAAGTGGCGGGTTCACATCACCACGCAGACGGGCGTGAAGCAATTCGCGATTCGAGCTGTTGGGGAAGATCAAACCCAACGAGTACTCTTTCGTAGAAGCCAAACCGCGGTTGTCGTGTCATAGATTCTACCATTACCAAAAGAACATTGTGTTTGAAGCCGTTCAGCAATTCGGAGGAAAAATTTCGTATTCCATTTATGGCCCGATTGCCATCTTCGGATTTGCGGCGACGAATTTGATGAACTTGATTGGTACGATTGTAATTTACGCCCTCATTTGTTGACAGGAGAGAAGAAGCAGCTAATGTTACCGAGTAATGAGTCCACGTACGAGCGCTTGTTCGACGCGTCCGATGCGAAGCCCTTTGCTGAGCAAGAGATTTGGGCGTGCGTGGAACCCACGGGGAGGACCCCGGCTTTGAACAGCAGTACTGCGGATGTGTTCAAGAGGAAGATGCTGTGGACGCTCAAAATCCAAAGTTTCGAGACGCAGGGAATTAGTTGGTGGAGTTGATGCATAGGAAAGAGGCTTCGTGGGTGGAGATTGTGAAGTAAGGTAGGTAAACCCAAAAGCACCACTTATTCATACTGAGCCTAGTTCCTGCTATTAATTAGTTCAAATTTTTATGCAGTCTTGTTGGCAAGTGAAAGCATGTTCCAACGCACCAAAGAAAGCAGGATTTGGATACCGTATGCAAAAGTTATTAACAGTCAAAGTTTGTTTCTGAAAGCGCCATCTACAGTCTGTGAACATGACTGATTTCGGAAATGTATGTGCACTGTAGATGGCGCTTTTAGGAACAGGGCGCCTTTTGGGTGTACCTAGCTTAGTATAAGCCAGAGTATGAAGCTGCAAAACTTGAGTCCAGTCTATCCAAAATGATATCTAACAGAGGAGGTTCATAAAGCGCCCACCTTAAAAACTGAAACTGAATTTTGGGGAGGTGAAACTTCCTAAATTATTTTTCAGTAAATTTTTCTTGAAAGACAAGTAGAATTAGCATTTAACCCAAGTCGTTTCATATTTTTTTGAACTTTGTGGAGTTAGTTACAAAATTTTGAAGTCAAAATGGCATAGGCCTCTTAAACCACCTACCCTCAAATGTACACTTATTATACATTCTTGTAATGATGAAAAAACAGCATTTACACACTATGTACATTTGAGAAGGTACGCGATTTTTGAGCCTGAGCGGATTCTAAGCCTCCTCTCTTATCATGTTGAAGAGAATGTAAGTTAGGTGACAAGAGCTTGATCCTCTCATTTTCTTTCTGCTCAAAGCTCCAGCTGGCTACTGCATATCAATCTATAGTTGCAACCAGCATCTTAAGTATTTGGGCTCTCACCCTACCTCATGACTCATTTATCACCGGGTGAGGTGCATAATAGTTGAAATTTGAAATACTTTTCTAAAGAAGTTCTCGATCAACAAGTTGGTACAAATAGAATTACATAATAGCGATTGGAACAGCGGGGAAAGCATGAAGTCAATCTCGGCACTGGATGCTAATTGCTAAATATTTGATATGACTAGATGAAGTCCTAAACAATTATGGTCCATTGGGTACTCTATAGCTAGCTGGTGGCCACATTAGGGGTAGTCACAACTCTTGCAAGGATCAAATTTCTTTGAAATCAGAGAAATCAGTGAGACAAAAGTGAGCCAATGGTGAGCCAGTTTGCGTGAAGGAGGTGTGACACCCCTTTCTACTGTTCGCAGCAATTTTCCATTTATAAACTTTTGGCTTGTAATATGTTTCATGAACTTTGAGTTCTAAGCATTTGAACACTAAGATTTTTGTGTTTTTCAACACATTTTTAGCTTAATAACATACTTTGGTTATCATCTATCATGTGTACATTCGATTCCTACTTTGTAGTTTGTATGGCACTTTGCAAATGTGTTGTACTTTACAAATTCTATGGTACTTTATAAATGGTATAGCACTTTACAAAAACTTTGCATATAAGGAAAAAAATGTGAGTGTCATAGAAAAAAATGTAGTAGAAAAAAATTGAAGTAAGATCATAGCATATGATATATTTGTGACAATTAGATATTACAAATAATACATGCCCCCTTTTTAATGAATCAAATTTGAAAATTACATAATGATAGGGTGCGCAATAAAAAACAAAAACTAATAATAATACCCCCCCCCCATTTATTACCCAATGTTCACACCTATATCCTTATTTTTATAAGGAGAGACTCCTCAAGCCTTATTCAATTGAAAGTTTTAAAAAAAGAGCATCAATCCATCTATTGACCTTCAACAATCTACTTTGGTAGTACAATTGGAATTCAACCCATGGAAAGATACTTACTAGCTGCAAAACATCTTGCAAATAGGGTTCATATGGAGCATGCTTTGCTTGTTAAGAATCATAGAGATTACATATTAGCAAACATAAGAGGTTTTCTGGAGGCATTGAGAGACTGCGAGTTCTCAAAAAGTTCCCATGAATCAGCCTTTGTTGTTGGCTTTTATGGGAACGAATCTGATGTGGTGGGGAGACTGCCACATCAGACCAAGAAAGTATAAAGAAAGGGTGAGTCCTTGTCTGACAGGTCGGGCCCGAGATTGCAACGGCCGTGGTCGGTCCTTGACGAGGCAACGACGCCGACGTGAGACTTCTACTGTGTTGCTGCCATTGGAGATTCTGGAGTATGCGAACAGGAAATCATGGTTTTGTTGTCATCCCGAAGCAATCGGCTGTACCTCATCTTATTATTATTGCAATTATTGCAATGTCAGAATTACTGGTGCCAGTGTTACAGCGTGGCAAACCCGGCCTCAAACTACCAATCACAAAGCCTGCTCGGGAACTCTGCAAACTTTATTCTGAAGTGGGAACTTCTAGAACTGCAAATGGGAGAACCCAGGGAACTATATTGAAACAGTCTCCCACTACCCCCAGAAAACCTCTTATGATACAATGGAAGATCAACGATTTGAAGCATAAAACTAGGCTAGTTGCAAGTTCAATACTTGATATCATTTTCAATGCCAAGAACCATGATGCAATACATAATGATAAATGTATTGTGGTGGTTCTAGTCTAGTAGTGGCAATCTTTTGCTATGTGATAAGACTCTATTAATATTAGATCTCCAGTTTCAAAGAAATAGACAAGTTATTTTATTTTATTTTTGACACAATTCAAAAATGATTTAATTTGTTTTAGACTAGGAAAGAAATAAAGATTGTCACTAAAATTCCAAACCCTTACCAAATACTCACATGTACTTCAATAATCAACTTCATAATATCTCTACCCACTATGCACGATTCAAACATTTTTAGAAACTGCATCTCTGGAAATATCTTTATAAACAAAATCTTCTACAATACTCTTTCTACAAACACAAATGAGTCATTGCAAGAAACATTTGTCCTATTTTTTGTCACATGTTGGATGCTAATGAGTTTTTTGGCCATAATTTTTGCATTTTGGTTCCAAATGATTCAAAATTCATAGAAAAGGTATGTATGACTATTATATAGGTTGTCTAAATTTTTGAAAGTTAAGAAAATATTTTACTATTAATAATTGCCCCTAATATTACATAATATTTAATATATTCAGTTTCTTTTAATGAAGTAGTACCCAAAGAAACAAATTTGGAGTTGAAATTTAGCTGAGATAGTCTTATAGAATACTTTAATTTAGAATTCAAAGGATTTTTAAAAATAACTGTTTATATATTGTGTAAAAGTCCACAAAGTGAGCCTCTTTCTAAATGCATTTTGAAAAAATTTAAAAATTATTTTGGTGGTTTTTTTGTTGAATGACCATTTCCATAAAGTTTTTGCAAATGGCCAATTTTCTTTTCCTATTTTATATTAATTAAAACCTTGAAGTATCTATTTTCTTAAAATTTTGCACTTTTCTAGTTTTCCTACCTAGAGATTTTTAAAAAAAGTTTCCCTTGGTGGTTACCTTCATTTAAAAGGTAAATACATTGGCCATATTTTAAAATTTTTAAAAATTTTTTTCCTAATTTTAAAGTATTCTAGAAAAATTCATGAGTATTGTAGTTAAAGGCAATAAATAGAACAAGTGTTTCTTGCAATCACCCAAAATCCTTATTATTTGTTTATATCATGGATATTACCATAACTAATTCCCATATAGACATAAACTCAAAACAATCCCAAATTGGCTTGTCTAACTTCTACCCATAGACATTGCAATTGGCTACCCAATTTTCAACTCCACACAAATTTACACATTAATATCCAATATCAATATATGATAGTGGTGATTGGCTACCTAAACTGATTAGCATAAGAAACCTATATTTTAGGTGACGGATTTTAGGGAACATTCAATATAGCAACACATGTTTTTATGTCAACAATGATGTGCACCATAACATGATGTCTGCCATAACATGTTATCTACCATGTCTGTCATACTTCATTAGAAGAAATTTGAAGGCATTATAGGGCCGTTTTGGGTCTGTTCCCGAAACGGCTCCCAATGCCGCTGGCAGCTATCAGCTAATTTGGATCCTAAAATATGAAAATAAGTCCAAAAATTAATTAATTAATTATGTGGTAGGGTCGCAACCATGTAGGATTCGAGTTAACAAGGCAGAAATTGCGTTCCCGCAGTCTGGGAACCCGCAATTTCCTAATGCCCTCAAATTTCATCTAATGTAGCATCTACGCCCAGTATAAAGGACTTGCTATCAAAATTTCAACCTATTTTGGTAGAAAATGTTACTTTCAAGATACGATCTACATTAGAGGCTTTGAAGGAATCAAGTGTGGGTATTGAAACCACACTCATCCCTAGCAAAAAGAACATTTTGAAGAATATTCTCACAACTTTGCAAGAGTGTATATATGAACCAATTGAGTGACCGTGGGAAATGACAGTAGGTTCAAAGGAGGAACTAAGTTGTTGAATCAAAATGTATGTCTTAAAAAAATATAAGGGGGAAGAATTAGAGGTAGAGGCTTAGAATAGGGAAGGCAAGGTGGGAGTGATGACAATGATGATGGCAAAGTATTGGAGGATGATAGAGTTGATGGTTAGTTTTTTCAAGTTGCTAAATAAATTATTGTAAATTTGTGCGACTATAGACACACACACACCCAAAAAGTGGAGAGCAGTGATAGGGCATTTAGTATTGCAAAGCAAAACATTTGTTTTTTCTACATTTTGATGCTAGACTTGATTGAATCCTACACAACCCATATTATATTTTTGAAATTGCTTGTTTCTACTATGATATTCAACTTTCAATAAGCCATGGGTTTTCACGATGTGGTATTCAATCTTTCAAGCCTCGTACACAATTCTCATCTGCGTCAATCTTTTATGTAATTAACCACATGCCATCAATTTTTAAATTTCCACTGCACAATCATCTTGGCAAAGACTCAAGTGACACGATTGTTGTTTTTCAATTTGATCTTAGTTTAGAGGTCCTCCATAAAGATATTCATCTACTAAATGGGGCTCAGAGGAGGTTCAAAGTACATTCGTTTGAGAGTAGAGTGGATAGGGACGTGTAGAAGGCTTTTTGCAATCACCGTATGTATAGTGAGCAACCCAGACTATATCAACATCAATTTAACATTATAATTGGAGCAATGTATATCCCAAATGCACATGCAAGGATAGTTATTTCTTGCCGCCTAAATGATCTATTATAAGTTGGCTTTTGCTTGAAGGCTATATGGAAATGGATGATTATGTGTTAAGCAAATGTATATAGAAAGTTGGATGGGTGTTTGATCCTGACAATACATCAAATGCATTGGTAGTCCCTAGGGGACATTTGGTAGAGGTTAGTATTTGTTCATTTAGTAAATGTATATTGGCATGATTTAGTTTCCATTTTGTAAATTACAACCAATTAAATAAATGATGAAAATCTTAGTTTAAAAAAAAAATTACAACCAAATTGATAAATGCTTAAAATCAATGATGACATTGTAGGAAGTATTGCAAATACTATATGAAGTTGATATTAACCTTTAAACGGCCCTCGGGCTTTTCCTGTACGCCACTGTAGCTTGGGTATACGATCTGAGATGAATCAACGTGAAGCAAGAATTCGAAGGATTTTGGAAATGCAACCGCTCGGATTGACTGTAAGAGAGCTGAGGGGGTCGGCAAAATTCTTACGAGGCAGAAGAGGGCTGAGGTGCGAAGAATTTTGCGAGAATGTCTCGTCAGGGCCACCGCAGTGTCTTCAGTGAACAAGGTTCTTTTCGTATAAAATCAGAATGTGAACTTGTGCAAGATCGCTTCGGTGGGTGCCTTTGCATTGATGCATTCAACGCAGAGGAAAATAATCAGCTTGGAATCGGCAGTATTGCGCCAACAATTGCTTCCGAAGTAATTGCACACCTCGGATACAATGTATCGCACGTCCGTATATACCTTCATGTATTCTCTTCGAAATCAGCTTACTCTCTCTGAATTCTCAGTCGCAAAACATAGCATTCGATGTACAATCACGACATTGTTCTTTTCCTTTTGTTCACCAAACACCGAACTCTAAATGTGACCTAAACTTCCCCGAATACGTGAAAATGCAACGCATACGGCCACAGAGGGCCTTCACGCCGTTTAAGGGTTAAGATTTGACTTATATTCCATCATTATATTCAATTGTTATTCATTCTAAGAAGCTCACACTAACTATAAGAAACCCATATTTTAGGTGACATATTTTAAGGTAACATCCAGTATAGCAACACATGTTTTTTTGTTAACAATGATGTCCACCATAACTTTTTTAACAATTTGAAAGTTCTTTAAAATTTGTTCATAACTTTTGATTGGAGGATCAAAATGTCAAACGGATATTTGGAGATGAAATTTGGTTTCATTTTCCACCTTTTAATACTCCAAATTTTTAAAAACAAGATATTCTATTATGCCTAAATGAGGTTTGAAATTCTAGTTCTACTATGTACAATTCTTATTTCAAACTTAACTACAAGGAGTTGAGCTCCTACAACTTCTAAACTACATATCCCACATGGGTTGTTTTACTTCCTACCACTCCATGTATATATATAAAACTTTCCTTGTTTGTAAACAACCACTAGAAGAAAACTATGTTGTATTTGACAAAAACTGTGTTGTAGTCAACATAAACATGTGGAGTGGATTGTATAGAAGTCTCCCTTTGTTATGTAAAATTTTTCATTGTAACACAAAATTCTGCATTTTACTTGTTCAATTTTGTGTTGAAACACTGAAACGCATAATTTTACATTATGAAGGAAGAACTCAACACAATCCACTCCACACGTTTTGTTGAATGCAACGTAGTCACAACGCAGTCTTTGTTAACTAAAATGCAGATTTGACAAGTTTAATGCAGTTTTTGGCATGAATAGTGCAATTTTCTTCTAGTGAACTTAAGTTAAGATATTGATGACAAATGATTAAAGATAACTTTAGTTAAATATTTAATGGATTCTTTGGATTTTGGGTAAATTAACATATCTTTACAATCATTTGTCTTTCTTCATGTCATTTGTATAGTTGTTGTCTTCAAAATGGAAGGGGGATCAAATACCAGTTAAATTTTTGTCAACAAGTTGGCAAAAAATTGACAAATTCTCACAAATTGATAAGATAAAGATGCAAAAAAATGGTTGTTGTCATTTTGAACAATTCCTAGTTATAAACTTGTCATCTTGGACTACATATATTTCCTAGTAGTGAATAGTAATTGAATCTTTTAAATACAACTCTCTATCATAATAAGATAGATAAAATTGAATTAAATAAGTTAATTATCCTAATATATATAAGTCCAAAATCTCAAAAAATGATGATAGGTTTTAAGAATTAATTAGTGCCACTTTCAGTATTTTAAACTCACTATTTCTTATTGGTTTATACATTCTTTGGTGTTTATTAATATTTGTAGTATGTACTAAAGACTATTTTAAAATGATCATCTTCTCTATAATACTTTATTGATATCATACAGTAGTTTCATAAATTTCTATTTTTATAATTGCACATTCATCTAATATACATATGGAAATTAGATTTTTACTAGTAAGATAAAGGTAGAGAAAAATACAACTATGTGACCATTAAATGCTAAGGTGTCATTAAGGCCTATTAGTTATATAGCATCAAAAAGTTCAACATACTACAATGAAAAGAACAAATAAGATACAATTAACAAATAAATGTACAAAGACCAATGCACATAGATATATACAAACTCAATTAATTCCTAAAGGACCACAACTATGTTTCCACCCAAACTGCTCCAAAACTATCATTTCTATGACAGCTACCAAATTTATAAATTTTTTTTTTGGACATATTTAACCATAGGATCTTTTAGTGCACTAGTTTGGAAAGATGTAGAAAAAATTTCAGAAATTTCCACCATGTAGATTGCAAGATATTAGTGTTTGAAGTTACAAAAATCACTTTTTTACCACTGCGAAAATCCGGGCAGCTGCACTTTAGAAGGCCACATTTGTAAGAAAAAATGTCCAAAATGGTTTCAACTCTTTGGATTCATTTTCCAATTCAAGTTGTATACATGCTTGAAAATTTTCATATCATTTGGAATTGTACAACATGTACAAAAAAAAATAGTAAGTAGAAAGTAGAGAATGATTCAAAATACAAAAATGGTAACAATTTATTTATTGAATTGAAAAATGCCAATCCCAATGGTTCAAATGTTGTAATAAACAACCTACACCCAATGTTTTTATTTTTTTTCAAAAATATTGAAAATTGAGTAAAATAAAGGACTTCAAAGTTTATTTTAGAGAAAGGAATTTATAACTACCCGCAAACTAAAATTCTTCATAACTTTTGACTCATTAATCCAAATGGAATGATTCAAAGCTTTCCATGTATATATAAATCCATAATAACAATTTCAAATTTTTATTTCCAAAAAAAGTGATTTTCCTTATCTGCCCGAACTGCCCGAGTTGAGAAACAAACAACATTTTATGCGATAACTTTTCAACCATGTAGTCAAAAGTCACGAAAATTGTTGGGCTTTGAAGATACTCGTCTACACCTTCTATTAAAGTTTGGTTCCAAAATATGGAAATCTCTAACCACACGTACTTGCCCAAAATCGCTATGTTGCCAAAAAAAGCATGTTGGTCCTTTAGAGGTTTAGGGTTTACATTGTGTATATCTTCATATATTATAGCATCAATTGGTAATCAATTTGTTGGCAAGTACAAATTTTTCACTCATCTTGTTTCCATGATGGTTAGTGTGATACACATATCACAAACCACCTTTGGTATTTGACAAGAAATAATTCATTTTCGTTTAGAAATGGACACTAGTACATATGGTGGGAGTTTTGATTGTAGATGGGTCAAAATAAATACATTAAAGCTCCCTCATATATCAACCTTTTATCATTCATTTGTATTTAGGAATTATGTTATTCCTCTCTATACTAAGATATTTTTCTTTGATGACAAAATATACTTAATACAAATAACATGATTTTAATTTATACCAATTTTTTGTAGCAATGCAATCATCAAAATAAGAAATGAAACAATTTGGAAAACACACATTTTCAATTTATGGCTTCATGAAATCATTACAAGGGTGAGATCTATAACTTAGAATATTACATCTACATACATATGTAAATGTTGTTTCATCCAAAATTTACATATCCATGTACTAGTTCTTTGACTATAATGAAAATTGAAACTAATACTACATTAGAATATTTTAGAAATTATTAGAAATTATATTATTTTTTAAAATTTTAACAAAAGTTCTTTCTATACATGCATGTGTTCACAATTGATCATAAAGTAATCAATAAAAAAAATGTAGACAACATGATAAAATCTCAATATATATTGGGTATGAAAAATTGTAGGTGTACCATTAGAAAGGAATAGAGGGTCAATTCATACACCTTACCTTTTCATTCAATGGGTTTTCAATTGGCACCTATTGACCTTCTAGTACAAGTTGAAGACTTCATATTGTTTTATAACACAATTTTCAATTACAAATTTGAAATCCATGCATTAAAACCAATTGAGTTTTTACATTTTAGTTGCAAATATATGCTAACTCACTGCGTGTGAATTTTGCAATGATGAAGAACAACATTGAAAATCATTTTGATTTATTATTCAATAAATAGATGTTATATTGTTTGTAAAAACAAACTCTTTGGGTAGTTCAAAGTAATGCACTATATTCAATTCTAATTTAATATTGCCATGATGTCAAAAAAAGACTTGAGTATTAACACTACAACAAATGTTGCATTGGGTGAAATCTTTGAATGCAATATTTGCTTCCACGAAGCAAGTGAGGCAGTGGTAACATGTTGTGGGCATCTATTTTGTTGGCCATGTTTATATTTGTGGTTGTATATACATTCTTCACAACGAAGTTGTCCTGTTTGTAAAGGCAAAATTGAAGATGGCAACATCACTCCAATTTATGGACCAACAAATTCAACATCAGGGAAAGCATTATGGATAGATGGAGTGTTTAGAGACAAAGAAGGTGAGAAAATAATTCCGCCACGACCACAAGCTCAAAGGATACAATGTAGAGGGCGCTTGATATGCACACATGATGAAAGGGAAGATGGTAACATTGAAGTACATCAATTGATGGAAGAAAGAGCTCAACAACCAAATGAATTTGAACAGAGTGCTCTAGAGCTTGCATCTAGTATCCCTTTACCAGATCAACCAAATTTAGAAGAAATTGTAACTATGGGACCTAATGAACAAACTCTAGAAGTTCCAAATGTGGAGGTTCTTTTGGAGAGTGTCGATAGTGGCAATGAGAATCTTGAGGGCAACATATTAGCCCACCTTGATCAACGCCAACTTAGTGGAGTAAATTCATTGCAACACTTTCATGAAGATGATGAGACCACCTCAAAAAACATAGAAGACATTTTTTATGTTCAACATTCTACCTCATAAGGATAATGAAATTATAATAGATTTATGGTGTATACTAGTCTATCTCTACACACAAAAAAATTTCCTTGTAGAGAAAAAATTCTTGATGGCCTTTTCAAGTCTCATATACACAAATGATAATTAAAGAAAATGCCAACGCAAGCTGTGAATTGTTTTATGTATTGTTTTATGTAGATGCAATATAGAGAAATTCATGGTTGTATTTGTCAATCATCCTGAATGATACTTTTCTCCTTCATGTGCTTCCTCTAACGACCCTTATGATAACTTTCTTATTAAGTCTGCACAATCTTGAGCTCATCTTCGGAGTAAGATATCAAGATAAGACAGGCATTAGCAGCTCACTAAACACCATGTATGCTCACTGATTGCCAAAACTTTTGAATCTTTTTCTTTCCCATCTATAGCAGGGTGTGCTTTCACAACTGCTAAAGAATGTTACTTGGGTCACAGAGAAACGAACATCATTCCACAAAATTCTTGAAAAATTTGGGAGTGAAGATGGTGGTTGCAATATACCTCGTCAAGCTGATTGTCTGATCTGTAAGGGCTGGTGTTGTTGTTGCACCACACTGTCACTGGCATTCTAGTCTGGGTTTAGTTTCGGAGAATCTCTCCACATCTTCCTCGGAGAGCTTCCTATCCCACATTCCGTAATTCTCTGCTATTCTGTCTGCATTGATGCTTTTCGAAATCACATAAACTCCTCGCTGCAGTCCTCACATAAACTTCAGTCATTGATACGGACTATTCACATTCTAATGCAGTCACATGAATTCCTCAAGGCTTGCAAATAGCTCGGACTGTCTGCTGTTGCCAACCGGGATGCATCTCCATCTGTGGGATCAGGAACAGCAACTGTTGAAAAAACGAAGAGTACACCCCAAAACAGGGCAAAAACTAAACCCTAAAACCTCCTAGTAATATAAGTGGGTTCCGAGTACCCATTTCCATCATTGAGAATCACAACGCTGGACAAAACTTGCCAAGTGGTGCTTGCACATTTTTCAACAGTTCTTCAAACATTGGAAAGTTGTCATGAGCCGGGTAACAATTAAGAACTCAGCACCAAATACTTTGTGATTGGAGACTCATCTTCCTCGATTAGAAAATTGAGAGGAGATGGAATTTCAAGTAACTGAAGATGCTAACCTTGCAACTTTAGAAGCACTCAACGTTGAGACCCACTATTGCAAGCACAAGACACATCACCATATCCTAAATGCAAAACAACAACTACGTACTAGAGGGTGAGTGTGCTTGTAAGGTAGTTGGTCAAAAGCTGGCTTGATCGCTGCGTACTCAAGCAGGCTCTCCAACTCCTTGCTACAAAAGTTTGACACGCCAATAGCTCTTGCGAAGCTTGAACCTGAACTGTCAGTTCTATCGCCTGCCAAGGTCAAGAAGGCCCCTTCTTTGAGAGGAACTCCTGTCCCTCTTTGGAACTCCAATGGCCAGTGTATGAGGAACAAATCCACATATTCCAATTGAACTGCAAATCCCTGACACAGAACACGCAGAATTAGAATGTGAATAATCCGTATCAATGGCTTTGGAATGAGCACAAAACTGATTGCAGACTGTCAAAGTGATGACCCAAGAGAGATTGACGACATCCAAAATGGAACACCTAGAATGAGCACTGAAAGGGAAGCACAAACTCTCTAAAACCAGTACCCAATTGAAATTGAAGAAATTGTTCTTTGGAGCAACCGACAAGAGCTCAAGCATTTTGTGTTTCAAGACTGTAGTTTAGTGCCAACATCAAGTTCCCTACAATTTCAACTTTGAAAATCCACAGAGTACAATCGAAGTATCATAGAAACAGGAAACGACTTGCAGGATTGTGATTCTCTTCCATTTGCTAACATTCTGATCGAAGATTTCAGCCCATGTCCTCCTGGGATCATCAAAAATGTCGCAATGAAATTACCTGAGGCTTTGCTGCAGGTAGAGAAGCACATCCTGCGGGTCTTGATGCGTGCACAGGAGCTTCGTGGTCACAAAACCTCATCCCGTCTTAATTAGTAGCCCTGGAGAAAGCGCTTGTGTGATTGCCTTGCCCACTTCCGCTTCGTTCCCGTACAAAGGCGGGTACAAAGGTGCGCAATCAATGTGACAAAATCCTGCCTGTTGGACATTCATTCATTGTGAACTAGGTACATAACCATCCCGACCCCAGCATAGATTCCAAATTCATAATGTCGATGAGCCCTTACATTCCACAAGAGGCAAGCAGACATTCATTGGAATTGGGTTGTAAGTCAGTGTGCTGAACATTGATTCATTGTAAACTAGCTACGCACCAAACCATTCTAAGCCAAGCATACACGAGACATTCGTAATCTCGACGAGACCTTATAATCTACATGAGGCAAGCAGACGTCCAAGAAGAGGAACTGGGTTGTAGCGACAAGGCCTACATCTCAATGTGGTTTACATGCGCCATTAACAGATGCAGCTCAATATTTTGCATCCTCAAATTGTAACCAAATTTGTACAAAACACCGCAGTGACCTGAATGAGCTGAAAAGCTAGGCTCGATTGGAAATGACGATGGGAGGAGGGAAACCTGAAGGGCGGAGAAGACACTGCGTTGGCTACGATCGGCAGAGATGCCATATGTGCCCAACGCGAAGGCAGGGACACGACCTTCTCCAGTAGTAAAAAGTCTCTGCCCCTCCTTCAAATGCGTCATTCTGTTGATTCTTCCCCAATGCTAGTAGAGATTCCGCAACATGCAGAGAGAGGATTTAGAACTGGTGTACTTGAAGAGATTCTTCCCAATGTTGGTGGAGATTCTGCAAGTTTAGCAGACAGAGAATAATGCGTACTTGAAGAGTCTGTTCTTTCAACGGACGTTCAGCAATTCAAAGACGTGTACCAATAGTAGGGCAACCGCCTTTTACCTGTCGCCGTGAACCTCTCATTACCGCGGCATCACCCATTACCGCGTCGACCTCTCTCTCGCTGAGGGTCTCACCGTCTCATCTGCATCATTGCTCGCGGAAGATGTTCACTACTAATCATATTTTTTTTGTCGTTGAAGCGGATGTGAAATCACGCGGAGTGCTTGCATGGACCATCGTCATCTCCGCTGACTGACAATATCACGTAGTATCGCCAATGTTCATCAGTCGAATTCGTTAAGGATTGCACAGAAGTTTGTTCCACGGTGAGCAGGGAGGACCTTGCAGAGTTTCTTGCTATCATTGCCATTTCGTTTATTTGTGGCTCTTCTTGTGCTTCAGTCGTCGAATTGGGTACGATCAGGCAGTTCACGTGCAACCGCCTTGATGTTTTGACCTAATTTTCGTTCGCTGTGCTCGTCGTCACCTCCCTGTCCCGGTTTTTGTCTTCAGAGGCTTAAACCAACTTAGTGGCTACTTCATCGTGTGCAGCAATTTGAACTGGGTTATCACGTCGTTTAGCAAGCGATTAAGTGGAGCAAGAGGATCGTGCCTTATCTAATTTAGGTCAATTCCTGTCGCTCGCTTGCGTCTATATAGGATAAGATGCTTGTTTGGACTGCTTGATACTTTGGATCTGCTGTTTGACACTTTTTCCTTCCTTTCGCGTTTCTCCTCTAAATTGGAATGTGAAACAAAGCGTTGATTTTGCTGAGAACGACGAAAGCTGTCTCCGTTTATGGTCCCAAATAGGACAGGCCCTCGTCATGTTGTGATCTTAGGGTTTGAGTCAATGATAGGTAGAAATCCTGTGATCAACGACACAGAGTGAGAAAGCTTTAGGAAATCATCTTGATAGCCTTGTTATTTGCGAATTTCGTATCCAAAACATGGAAATCTAAGAGAGAAATGCAGTTAACGGAGACAGGATTCTATTTGGATTTCTCTCTTTGATGTTTTGCTTCTGAATCTATGGTCAAGTAACGTTCTTTCCTACTGTTTTCTATGTAATTGATTGCACTGGTGTTGTATGTTACTCAAACTATCGACTGAATTTAACCTATCGTGCAGGATGGATGAGCGAGCGCTATTCTGATCTGCAACGCAGTGCGTTGGTAAAGCTCAACTGCGTTCTAGAGTCAGGGAAGTTCAGAATGAAGGCGACAGCTAAATTACACAGGAACGTATGAACCACTTCTACTGTTAAGTGTTTGTTGCAAAGAAATTCAGTGCTCAGTCACGCCTGGCCTGAGGCCTCTGGTGCTGAACTGTAGCAACTCTATTCCCTATAGCATGAGCATCGGATTGTGATGGGTTCAATGAGTAGTCCTTCGCTATCAATCTCCCGGGCATCATCAAGCTGCTCTACTTTTCAAGTGAAGGCTTTTGAATGCCGCAGAGATTCCCAGACATTAGGTCACATCCGACCGCTTGAGCATCCTTGTAAAGCCCTGGGGTGCCACCAGACACGAAGACTTATTTCAGATGTAAAGGCGTCAAGGAGAACCTCTCGAACGCGCGCTGTCCTTGGCCAACGAGGCTCTGGTGCTAGTCAGGACCCTGGCAACAATGAAGCCGAACTGCGTCGAACTGGGGACCCCAGCGGCGATGAGGCCTCCGTGATGGAGCCTGCAAGAGCCATGACAGGGCAGGAAACTCCAGTCTCCGATTCATACGGCAAGCATGAGCTAGAACACGAGGGCTTGGTAATTTCAAATGGCGAAACTGGTGCATGGGATGGCGGCCGCGTTGGATCCCCAATTGTCCGACGCTATGTGAGTGACAACGAAGAACGGTGGTGCATGTGGTATGCAGGGGAGTCTCTGGATGAATCCAAGGGTACCACTGTGGGCATCGCCGTTTCCTCGAACGGCATGCACTGGCGAAGGGGTAAATCGAAGGTCGACACCGAAAAATATGGCGAGGAGGGTGCTGTGGGTCTCGTGCTGGATCGAAGTGACAACTGGTGGGCTTTCGACACTCAGCACTTGTTTCCCTCGGATGTGCTCATCATGTCCAGTGCAAAGGTACGAGCTGCCAGCGGTGTGTACTGGCTCTACTATTCAGGCGCGGATGTGGAAGATTTTTCTCTGCCATTGAATACCAAATTGCCTCCAGGCTCCGAAAGGTTTTTACGAGGTCGAATGCGTCCTGGTCTTGCCATCAGCAACGATGGCCGCAACTGGGCGCGAGTGGAAGGTGACCACCATAGTGGAGCTCTCTTTGACGTGGGTGCTGAAGGCGAGTGGGACTCTCTGTTCATTGCTGCACCGCAAGTTGTCTACCATGAGGCAGGCGACATCCGCATGTATTACCACTCCTTGGACCCCAGCACGGGTAGGTATTGTGTGGGATTTGCACGCTCAAGAGACGCCATGCGGTGGCTCAAATTTGGAAAGATTCTGGAGGGAGGTGGGCCGGGTTCGTTTGATGAACTGGGAATTGCTGCTCGCCATGTTGTGGCGAATCCAAACGGGAGGGGCTACATCATGGTTTACGAAGGCATTGATGCGAATGGCAGAACCAGCATTGGCATGGCGAAGTCTGATGCAGGCTTACTGAAGTGGGAGAGGTGCCAAGAGGAACCGATTTTCCGGCCTGCAGAATCCGCGCAGGCTTGGGATGGAGCTGGCGTGGGCTCTCCTTGCTTGGTACACATGGATGGGGACGAATGGAGGTTGTATTATGTAGGTGTTTCGACTGCCGGCGCCACGGCCATTGGCATGGCCGCGAATGTCGGGGGCGCGCTCACTGAGTTCAAGAGGTGGCATAATTTCGCCCTCAACTGAACAATCAGAGGAGGAATGGCTGTGGCTGAGCACGAACTTCCCGTTATTGTGAGGTGAATTGAGATGGACTGGTATCATTTATTGTTTTCATTGTAAAGCTCGGTGCAATCTGTGGTAGCAATTCCTGACTTTTAGTTTTAGGCTTCAGGTATGACAACGACCTGCTGTTATGGGTACGACGAAAATTCAATGCCAAGTACCATATTCTATGTTCCCTTGCTCAGCGTAACTTCGTATGATTCTTGAACATGTTTGCACTCTGAGTATGGCTACCATTCTGGAAGCGAAGCCGAAGAGGAGCAAGCAATACGGTACCCAAGATATTCCTTTGCATTTAGCTTTTGGCTTTTGGCTTTTGGCTTGCTTCTTTGCTGCTTCAATTGATATTGGAATTTCGGAAACGGGGCAGGTTGTATCGGTGTACTAATCTGTATCTGTATTGGGAGGACTAACGGGGTTTTAATTGCTCTCTTAATCACGTGTGCGCACAAATTGACGTTTGGAAGACTGGAAGTTGTGCAATAGTTGTAGATGTGATTCTGTGTACATTCTGTACAGATTTCCAGAGCCCAGGTTTGCAGTAGAAGGAATGTGCAATTATGTCTATCTCTGCCCCATCCATTGTATGCCGTATTTTGCCAGGAGTGGAAATGATTTTACAGTACTTTTCAGAGATGAAATCACGAGTCTTCTGTAAGTTCTTTTTGTGAAAGTTTGAAAGCACTGTGATTTTTTTAAGAAAGTGTGAAGAAAACTCATATCAAATACAAAACATGCTAAAATACTCTGGAAATTGCACCATAAGTGTATATTGCAGTGGAGACTGTCGAAGTGCAAGTCAGGTTTCCTTAGCCCTTCTTTAATATAAAAGCCAGCAAAGTGCACTAATGGATCAATAAGTCAAATTATAATTAAGCACACATAACATTCAGTAACAAGGCTGACATTGCTTTGGCTCTACAGTGATGGTGTGGAATATGCCACACCCAGCAGTGTTCATAAGTAACTAATTGGTTGGGAGTGGAATATGCCACACCATCAGTGTAGAGGCATGGCATGCTACTGAATGTTATGCATCATCAAAATCAATATGCACCTAAACAATTTTAGAATCTCTACCCAAAAAAACTTTGACCCTTCATAACTTTTGCATACACATCCAAATTTTGTATGCTTGGGAACGCTGGAACCTTCTTTTGCTTTTGCTTACCACCAGGAAAATATGAATATTTAACAATTCTAATCATACTCACTAGGCACAGCAGCAAAAAGTTGTGTTGTGTTGGGGGGGGGGGCACCTTACCGTATATATTTTTTGAGCTTGCTGGATACTTGGAATATCAATGCTTGCGTCCCGGCACAGACTTCCGAACTCGGTACAGTACTAACAGGGCCTTCCTTGAGATTGTCTGTGCAGACAATTCGATAACTTTACCTGCCAATCGCACAACCAGCTTCCAGCTAACTTATAAGATGTTTAAGCTTACCTGCCACTGGCACAACCAGCTTGCAGCTACCGTAACTTACAGTTAAGATATTTAATGCCTACCGCCAAAAGTGATGAGCAACAGGTGTTTTTTTTGGTGACTGTTCATCTACAGTAAAGCCCTCTGTGGCCTCCCTCCGGAGGCCAATATTGGGAGGGAGCCTCGAACACTGGTGAGCCAGAGCGGGAAGCTGGCGATAAATCGTTAGAAAAAAAAACCCTGATGAGCAAGGAAAAAAATCAGTCTGTACCTAGTTCCCACTGGTGAGGATGTGTGAACGTACACACAAATTTCCTAGGCATGTGTTGTCCAAGAGGAGGAAGGTTACTTAGTTTTTTCGTAAGGAATGCATACAACAAGTACATTCTAGGCTGTTCTCATTTAATTTGTCAACAAAAAAAACAAATGAATTCAAAATCATCCGAACCAATCTAAGGTAGAGGAACCTATTTCTGACCAAAGACCCATGTCCAACCTCTTTCCAACCAAGGTTAGAACATATTTCCAATCTCAAAATAAATTGTGTTTTTTCCTCCTTTTTAAGGTTGGACCCAATAAGATCATGACAAATGTTCCAAATTAGTGAACAAGAAAGTAGGAGGTACACCAGTTAGTGAGAAAGTGCCTAGTCTATGGTAGTTTCAATGTGGAAAATAAAATTCTGAAAAATTTGCAGTCCCTATATTTCCTATTTCTGCAATGACAAAAATTTTACTTGCCTCATAATGCTCATGATTTGCTTGAAAATCGCTGAAGTGATCAACTATGGGTACCTCGACCTTAGAAGTAGCTAGAACCCATATTCAGCAGCAAATTCTGATCTTCTGGATGGAAGTCCGGCCCATCCTTGGTTGCAGACTTGAAGGTAATTCAGCTACAGACTGTACTGTACTTCAAGTCTGCACTAGAGGGAAGAGTCGGTCTTCTATCTGCTGAGTCTGGGTCTCTGGGACCCTAGCTCTTATTACAGACGGTAATTCAGCTAGTCTGTACAGACAAAAAAAAAATACATTATTTGTAGGCACCTCTTTCGTTCACTTCGTGGCAAGATCGAGAGAACTGAAATCACTCCGTCCGATATAAAGCGCACGGTTGCGTCCCCGGTTGCATCCCCGGTTCCGTCCTGTTAGATTCATATCAACTGTCAGAAAGGGTATTCAAAAATCAATGTTTAATTATTGCTAGTGATAGAATTCCTAGAGCATCCCCAATGCAGCTCAAAATAACACTCAAACTGGGCATTTCGTCGGGTCAGCCAACTATCTGTACCCCACCGGACGCAAAATAAAACTCAAAATATGGCCAGACATGGCCTAATTTACTGAGCAGACGGGAAATTTGTGAGTTCAAGGCAGGGCCCGGAAGGGAGTTTGACTGTACTTTTGGCCCCGATGTCGAGGTACATACCCCAACTACCATCCAATTTCAATTTTTTTAATATGGAATGCTTACAAGCAATTTTATGGAATTCATTTTCCATCTTGGCTTGAGTTTTTCACAAAAAATAGAGCTCACTATATCCTCTTGAGGTGTAGGAAGGAGTCCCAATCCATGTGAGACAAAAGAAAGTTTCAACTTGAATCTCTCTTGACCTCAAGAGGATGTAGTGAACTCCACTTCCCATGGAAACTCATGCCTTCCTACTTCCACATCAAGTAGTTTTAAGAAGAAGTGAGTTTACAATGGAACAAGGCTCCTTATATCCCCATGGGATGGAGGGCGGTTCTCCAATCCATGTGGGATATAAGGATTTGAACTAGTTTGAACTAAGAATTCAAATTTTTAATTTTGAAAATTTAAATTAAAAATTTGAATTCCTAGTTTAAACTAGTTCAAATCCTTATATCCCACATGGGTTGGAGCACCTCCGTCCACCCCATGGGGATATAAAGAGCCTTATTCTAATGCATTTTCAAATTACTTAGATAACTCCTCAAGCAAGGAGAGTGAGATCTCAAAGAATTTTAGAAAAACCCAATGTTCTTTGGCTTCAAATTGAAAAGATTGATTTAAAAAAAAATTCTCTTTTAGAGGGCTGCTTGCACTGTTCAGCAGTGGGGCAGATGAGTAACACCCGGCCCGGCCAGAGTTGGAGAGCCCTCCAAAGGACCCGATTATGAGTCTAATTCTGAGCCATGCGTTGGGGATGCTCCTATGACGCACTTGTTAGATATCGATCACAAAACTTGGGCCAGAAGTTTCAGTTGTAGCTAGGCAGCAGTCGGTGGTGAGAAGCTCGAAGATCACAAAACTTGGGACTTGGAGCTTATGTATTTACCTTCGCTGGAACGCCTGCAGTAATTTTGTGGTGGCGAGTGCAAGCAAGCGGATTGTTTCTGGCACAGGGAATCAGCTCGATCGATAGACATTGAATTTCGAGAGTTTCTAGAGGCTAGCTAGCTAGGGATTCATAGAATTCGAGCATCATGTCGAAGTTTGGACCCCTGGCCACACGGGGTGGTGGGCGTACTTCGCAAACCGACACGGCATCAATCTTTTACGAGAGCTTCACGGCGACAGGAACAAGCGCTGACGGCTCCCGAACCGCCTCCATGAAATACAACATCCTGCGTCCCACAAACGGCAAAGCCTTCTTCTTTTTCCTCCTTGACGCCTCCGCTTCCACTTGGGACCGCTGTTCAACCGGAGAAAGAAAGCGCGTGTACGAGTATCTTCTTGAGCATTTCACCAAATTGATTTTGAACAACCCCGACGTCGTGCACCCACACGACGAGATTGTGGTTTGGATGTTCAACAAGCGCATGCAGCATCTGTGCACGGTGCAGCAGAAGGACTTCCACACCGTGATTGACTTCATCCGGAAGAAGTACCGCAAGGAGCTGGACGACAAGAAGAATTACTGCGAGACCCGGTTGTACGATGCTGTGGGAGTGGCCATGGACCACATTCAAGAGACGTGGCAGACGAACAAGAAGGCGGATTTCTTTCTGGTGCCGTTCACAGATGGGATGGAGAACTCCAGCTCCTTGTCCGTGGACAAAATGAGGCTGAAGATCATCAAGCTGAATGCGCGTCTGCACACGTTTTTCATGACGGCTAATCTTCCGACTGATTGCGAGCTGTACAAGATGCTGGGTAATCAGCGCGAGATGTCGCTGATTTTACTGGAAAACACGGAGCCAAGGGAGATTCGTCGAGGCTTCACTGTCCTGCGGGACTTGATCAAAGGGATACTAGTTGTGGAGACCCAAGATCGACAGGGGCAGGGGGAAAGGATGATAATTGTGGATTATGCGGGGACCAAGGAGGAGATGGGGAAGCGCATGATCGAAAATTTGGCGAAAAACACCCAGTTTCTGGATGCGTTTAGCACTTTTCGTTTCGGTCGCTGACTTGGGAACCATAGAGATCGATCGAGACCCCCATTAATTTGTGCTTTGTGAATGTGAGGTTTTGTGCTTTAGATTCTCTATGAGTTGTTTTAAATCTCTGTTGTAAATTGTGTAGAATACAATCGATCGATTGATAGTTCGAAGATTTTGCCCTGTAAAATTCGTCTTCTACTGAACATTCGTGCGAACAACTTGTCGGTCTGCTATAGCCAGGCCAGTCGGAGTAGTCAATGGAAAGCCGGCAAAATCAGTGCTGCTTTGTGCCATTATCGGCTCATGTTGCTCAATAAAGAAGAAATTGTACATATGTAATACCAGTGTTATGGAGTCTCCATCTTAGTCTATGCAAGGTTGAAGGAGGTTACAAAATTAGTTGTCTTTCTTTGAATTCCTAATGACACAAGGGGGATGTACTTTCAATCTAGGCTAAAATTATCAAGTTACCAACTACCAAAGTCCTACCATTTTTTTGGGCTCACTTTTTCTTTGAGATTGGACATAGTATAACCATAGGATCTTGAAGTTTATAGAAGAGGTTTCTCAAGAAAAGTCAGATTATTTGACCACATGATCTAGTAGATATCTAAATTTGAAGTTTTATTCGGGGCAAGAAACACTTGTACAGTTGTACTATTTGTTGCATTTTGTCACATCTTAGTTTTTTATTTGTTTTTTAGTCATAATTTTTGTGATCTACCTCCAAATGACTCAAAATTATAGGAAAGATACTCATAACCATTATATACCTTTTCTAATTTTTGAGTATTTTTCAAAAATAATTTACCATTTTTAAACAACCTCAATCATTTATTACAATGGGTGATTTAGGATTTTTTTGCACCATTTATTCCCCCCAAAACAAGTTTTGAATTGAAATTTGGAGATGACGGTCTCATACTAGACTTATAGCTACTGTCCAAAGGAGTTTCAAAAATATTTATTTTTATATGGTGTAGAAGTTTACAAAGAGAGTTTTTTTTGCATTTTTTCCCAAAAGTATGAAATACTATTTTGGTGAGTTTTTTGGTCAAATCTCATCACCAATAAGCCTTCTCAAATATCCAATTTTTTTATTTTAAGAAAAAAATCGTATTTTTTACAATTAAAATGTCAAAAGTTGTGTTTTCTTCACTGGAACTTTGGACATAGAATTCACATAGAATTTTGGTGAAGAAAATACAACTTTTGACATTTTAATTCATAAAAAATACAATTTTTTTCTTCAATAATTTTTTTTTCATTTGAAAGGGATTTTTGGTGATGAGATTTGACCAAAAAAATCACCAAAATAATGTTTCATACCTTTGGAAAAAATGCAGAAAAAAACTCTCTTTGTGGACTTCTACACCATATAAAAATAAGTGTTTTTGAAATTTCTTTGGATAGTAACTATAAGTCTATTAAGAGACCATCTTCTCCAAATTTCAACTCAAAACTTGTTTTTTTGGAGACAAATGGTGCTAGAAATCCCTAAATCATCCATTGTGAGAAATTATCGAGGGTGTTTAAAAATAGTAAATTATTTTTGAAAAATCCTCAAAAATTATAAAAGGTATATAATGGTTATGAGTATCTTCCCAATAAATTTTGAGTCATTTGGAGCTAGAATACAAAAATTATGGCCAAAAAACAAATCAAAAACTATGATGTGACAAATGGCATTAAGTGTTTCTTGCAATCACCCAAAATAGAGTTTGAAGGGACATATCATAGTTAAAAATAGTTTGAAATGATAAACTTCTTGTGGTCATTGAAAGATAAGAGAGACAAAAATCCTCATTCTAAAATTTCACAACAATATGATTATTTTGCAATTTTTGGTCCACCAATTTGCAATGCATGGTGGTCACTAAAAGGATAGTAGTGTTTGTAAGAAAAACAAGAATGGGTACACTTTTCTTCTATCTTTGAATTCCTTGGATTTGTCCTTTTTGAGGTGGGCAACAATCACAATGGTTGGTTCACTTGGTTGACTTTTTTAGTCCTCGGTCAAATTGAAACCCCAAAAAATGACTTGTAAACTATTTTACACCACTCAACTTCATAAAATTCCACAAAGTGGAGTTTAACTTGGAATTTGATGAAACTACCACCATTAAATTCATAATGCAAACTATTTTTCAAAATTAACTTTTTATGGAAAAAACTCAAAATTTGAAAATTGACACCTTGAAAAAAAAGGGATAGCTACTAGAAAGTGGTCACTTGGGACATTAGGAGTTAAACATTTTAACATTTGGTGGAGTGACTTATGGAAGATGGGTAAAGCGATGCATATCTGGAGAGATTTTTTGGTAAAAGAGCCAATGATATATGTCTATTAAAATAATTTTCAGAGTAAATTTTTTTTAATGTGTATAAATTTTTTATATAATTTTGAAGTGGGAGGTTTTAGATAAATTCAATAAGTTTCCATTCAAAGAATAAGTGATGATCAATGTTCTTAAATTTGGAAAGAACATGCTTGTTTTTATTAAAAATGATTTCTCTAATGAATCCCCTTTATAAAATTCGAGTTAAAATAGGCATGAGATTGCCATCTAGGCTCCTAAATGATACTAAAGTAGCCACCTAGGGACCATTAATTTTTGTGCAAGTCATCTACTTCAATTTACCAA
Organism: Thuidium tamariscinum; assembly: GCA_947034885.2. Classification (NCBI taxonomy): domain Eukaryota; kingdom Viridiplantae; phylum Streptophyta; class Bryopsida; order Hypnales; family Thuidiaceae; genus Thuidium; species Thuidium tamariscinum. The sequence goes on from OX344751.2 coordinate 14,655,495, forward strand.
TTGATACTTGATAAAGCCCCTTCAATAGAGGAAATCTCATAAGAAGGGTCTTTGACTCTATAGCACAAGCTTCTATAGGTCCAAGGATTAATTTCACCAACCCAACATTCTTTAAAAGCACTAGTTTGCTATGTTTTTCTAACAACTACTCTCTATGATGACCATGTTTTGTTCTCATTTATTTTTTGTTATTAATCCTTATATTCATACATTTATTTAGAAAAAATGAGCTTTTTTACTACATTTACAACTAAATCATTGAGAGAGATTTGAGGGCATTAGAAGATCACAAGTTATTTTGAGTTTCTAGACTGTAAAAACATGCCACATCAATAGTTTGATGTAGTCAAGAGACTACTATGCTTGAAAATAGTATTTAAATCTTTTTTAATTTGAAAAAAATGGAATTTAAAAAATAATTGGTTTTATGATTTTTAACATTTTTTTGAATTTTTGAAAAAGAATTCAAAAATTTAGCCATTATGGGTTGATTTACTCGGTTTAAAGACAACATAGGGAATAGGCAAGGGAACAACCTTGAAACATCCTTCCCTTGCCCTCAAATGTCTACCAATATTACAACCACTTTTTGAGTTATTGGGAACATGTGTGATTCATAAGTGCTAATACAAGTATTTACATTCATTGTGTACAAGTTGTTCTTGAAAATGTATTTATAAAGTACAAATAAAAGAGTTAATTTCATCCATCACCAGCCTTAATTGAAAGTTTATCAACAAGTTTTGTCAAAGTATTCAATATTATGGCATTTACTTCTACATCATCATGTCTATTCACATTTCAACTACTATACACTATTCTATGTGGCATTTTCAACCATTAATAGTAGTTGAAAAGTAGTTGAATCCAAAAAAGATTACAATGCACATCAAATTTTTTAGAGGCAAGGTGACATAGCATCTATAATGGATGTTGATGGAATTTTTTTTTTTTTTACTTCTAATTTTTGTATGATAAATTATGAGAAGACATTCCAATAGTCATTTTTTATTGTTTGTGCATGCTATATGGATTCTAACATTTAACTACAAGAGAAAGAGGTGTTTTAAGTATAATCCTAGAGATAAGATTTGAAGTAATGACCTTTTTAGGAGATTATAAGTAAGAAATACATGTCTTTCTAGTAACATTACTTAAAATCTTATCTCTAGGATTATACTTTAAAACACCTCTTTTCTTGTAGTGTTTGTTTCTTTATTTGATCCTCAATAACAATTGAATTGCAATGTATGTGGACATTGTGACTTTCAACTTCAAAATTAATTTTTCTAGTTGTAAAAGTAGAACAAATTCATTCCAAAAGCCATTATTTATACATTGAATGATTGAATTGCAACTTTTGTGCAACTAGGTAACAACTACATACACATTCAACAATGATTGGAACCATAAATAAATTTTTACCTTGGTATGTATAATTGCAACTTTTTTGAAAACACTTTCCACATGAATGAAAACTAGGGAATGAATTACAGTAGTCATCACACTTGCTACTCATACATAGAATTGGATACAAATTCACAAATTTTCACTTAGAATCATGGCACATTGCAAATTGTGTAGACAAAGGCACAAAATTCCTTCAAGTTTCTTTGACTCCTAAAGGACCAAGCTGCATTTTTTGGCAACATAGCAAATTGGGTAGTTCAATAGGAACAATTTTATTTTTCTTTGGAATTTTCATACAACATGTACCAAAGAGTAACTTTAAGGTACAAGAATTTTCATAACTTTTGGCTACATGGTCATAGTATTATTGCATAAGATGTGATTTTCTTTGATCTTTGGGTAGCTTAGGCAACTCTAAAATTTTCCTAACTATTACATGTTTTTTCAAGCCTTTGGAAGACTACAAATTTTTAGATTGAGCAAACGTAGTGGGAACTTTAGGAACACTGTGGAAAACCCTAGACACTATACCAAGTAAGCAAGCTAACATAGTCAAGTGACTACCACATTACATTATATTAATTAATTTAGATATTGATTTTTTTCATGGTTTATTCAATTTGACTTTACATTGATCCAATTATCATCAAGAAGCAGTGTTTACATAATTATTTTTTATTAGATTTTTGAATAAAATTTTTTTAATGAATTTTTGGGTTCTCTTACATTCAAATTTTTTTGAATTTCTTTTTGAATTCAAAAATTCAAACCAATAGGAAGTAGTTTAATGTACAAGGAATAATTTGAGGGAACAACTTAAAAATCATCTCTTAGAGGCTTGAAAAAACATGCAATGTTTGAAAAAGAACCTTAAAATCCTTGCCATCAATCTTTAGATTGAATGTATAGTTGCAACGTAAATTCCTATTTTAAGTCAATGAATATTGTACAATTGCTCCACAAAATTTACAACAATGTATTACACAATTCAAAGATGTTAAAATGCTACTAGCTTAGCTGTTTTGAAGTAGAATTTTAGTCATTCTATAGCTACTATTACAATGTCTTTTTTTTATCTAACTAGCGGTTGGTGCTTGCTATGCTATGCAATCATCATTAGAATTTAGAAAATTGATATCATGAAAGCTCAAATTTCAGAAGAGCACTAAATCATAGAAGCGCAAAGAAGCGTTAAGCCAAGAAAACCAATGGATTTGCTACCTCTATTATATCTTCTTGTGGATCCTCTTTAATATCACCTTCATTGCAACAACTCTTTGTAAAAAGTGATATTATAAAAGTGATTGCAAATTGCTACTCCTTTTCTGTAATATCACATTGTGTAACAATAAGATTTTCATGTATTCACAATTGAAAACATTCTTATAAAATACTTAAAATAATTATTTTAAGGACTTATTGAAATCAATATCATGCATTCTATTCAAATATATACATTTTTTTATTAATATATGATACAATGAATGCATAGCATACCAAGTACCAGCCCCTAGTACTAATGGTAGCATTTGTGACATTATAGAGGGAGTTATGATTTTAGTAGTATGATGATGATTGACACAATGAAATCTACCTTAGGTTCTAAAGTCATTTATAGTTGTAGTCATTTCCTATTCAAATTCACCTTTTGTGCAACTACAATTGGTATCACTTCTTAGTCAAATATAATTTTTTGGGATTGCAAATTGATACAATGGATTCCATCAATGAATGTGATGAATATAAAATGGAAAATATAACTAAATTCTATTGTACTCCCATATTCCTATTTCACTCTGTACATGACTATTTTGCACCTAAAACAATGCATAGGTAAGATTCAGTGCTAAAAACAATAGTTGCAATTGCATCACACTTGTATTGGACACTTAATTGTTGTTCAATTTGTAGTTGAATGTGGACAAATTTTCTTCTAGTGATATTTTGCAATTGATATCAAAATGCATTATATGTATGCAAATGAACATTTTCCAATATTTGATGTTTCATAGTATGAAAATATGCATATGAAGAAAAAAATAATCTATTTTAAAATTAAACTTAATGATTCAAATAAGTATTTTTAGAATTTCAAGTTCCAAATCTTTTTCAAAAAGAATTCTAATTAGACTATTGTCTTTGGAGTTTCTTCATTTTTAGTAGTAGTTCTTTTAGATCAATTTAATATTGAATTCAATTTTGAAGACATATATATATATATATATATATATATATATATATATATATATATATATATATATATATATATATATATATATATATATATATATATATATATATATATATATGTAGGACTAATTCCTCACTTTTTAACTTTCTAATCTTATATACAAACATTTGTGATAATGGTAAAAAAAATCTAGCTACATGTATGGATAGAGTTTGATATTCATGATGTAAAAGCTTTGGATTCAAGATTCATATTTAAAGTACAAATAGAATGATATTTTATAAAATAACTACAAAATTTGTACAACTTCAAGAAAATTGAGGACATTTATAGATTAATGTATGTGAAATATAGAAAAGAAACAAATTTTTAGGTTAAAATATTTTCAATATATATTTTTTAATACATAGAGGTAAATTGAACAATTATTTAGTGTTTTAGCAAAAGTCTTATATTAAATGTTTTTTACATAAGAAAATTAATCTTGTTCTTGGAAATTTAAGTATACTCTACTTTTTACATTAAATGGAACTAGAGTAATATAACCAAGTAAAGTATTTAAGTTTAATTGCTTTGAAAACAACTCAAAATTTATAGAATCAAGTCAAATTTTCAATTTTCAATCTAATTGGAGTCCTTGTGGGAATGATATCCAATTGTTATCTTATATCCACTGGAGTACAATAAATTGAGTTGAAAGTCAATATACAATTAAATACAGTAGGTCAATTAGATTACTAAAAGGGTTCTAAATAGGCAAGTATGGTAAGAGACAAATGGAGCATTGACTCTTCAATTAGAAGGATGACTCTTTGTAGGATAATATAGACAAGTTATCAAGCTTGTTTTTAGCTCTCACTAAGAGCACTTAAAAATAAACACTCTCATATGAGACAAGTTGTTATTATGAACCATTTGCTTTTGCAATAATGATCTGTATAATATGTTTTTTTTGAGTTGGCTCATGTAATTTTTTTTAATATCCTCTTGTATTTAGTATTTGTAGCTTGAATGTATAAGTGAATTAATTTATATATTGAATAATGAAGCTATTGAAGGTCATTCAGCTACAAAGTATTCCATTAATTGAATATTTAACTTTTAAATTGTTGGTCCAATCTTGATAATTTTTTTTAATTTAGTGATTATTCAAAAATCTCTATATTTCATATTAGAAGTACAAATTAAATGTCACAAAACAAAGTTTGTGCACCTATCCACAATGAGATGTGTAAAAAGGATTATTTAAAAATAAATAAATAAATGAATTTAATCCTAATTTTTAACTAAAAAAATATATAATCCATAATTTTCACACCATATGTTCAAATGACATGAAACAGAGACCTTGCACCCTTCCTTATAGAGAACTTTTTGATGGTATCAAAACTGTAGTTGGAGGATTCACAATTTGTCAGATTTCAATGTATTAAATAAAGAAATCAAATAAAACAAAACAAACTAATTTAAAATATAGATTTTAATTTAAAAAATCACAAATTAAATTGCTTTAATCATGAAAACAAAAAAGGTGATGGGCTACAATTCTAGCTCTAACTTCAAAATCAACTTAAAAGTAGTGAGTAAAAAGCCAACAAATGAATATAAATGCAATTAGTGGTTGCAAAGAGTGCATCAATTTTTTATGTGATATCAAACTATGATGCATGACAACTTAACTTTGTGTTTACACTTGTAATCTACTAGGTCATTTTTTCATCCAAAAACCACTGAAAAATTCCATTTGTCTTACAAATTGAAGAAAATGTTTACAAAATAGTTTTTTTTTCATAACTAATTGTAGGATCTTCTAGTACATTAATCTAAAAATGTAAGGAAGAAATCTCATAAGGTTTGATCCTTTGGACTATAAAATATCTACAATTTGAAGTAAATTTGTTTTTTTCTAAAAAAATTTAACTAAATTTTCTAGCTTAGAGTCATCTTAGCTTAAAATTTTGGTCTTATACTTTTGAATTTTAAATTTTATATGTTGAAAGTCTATAAAATAAAATAAAATAAAACACTCTTGATTTTCATTCTTTAAATAATTGTTAAGTAGAAGTAGCTAGAAGATTGAACAAACAAGTACATCATTAATAGCTCCAAGACGAAAGTAGAACTCATTAATAGCTAAAGTGATATTGTTTTGCAAGATAACTAAACCCTATTGACTATTTACTTCAATACGGTTTATGATTCCTTTTATGAAAATAAAAAATATTTGTTCAATTGTTCTTAATATATTATTGTCGACCATCCCCTTTACAAGAAATTAATAAATCTATTCTTGTTTTATTATGGTATATAATTTATTTTATAAGAATAAATCATTTTTGTCTTGTTGAAACATCAATTAAATTTGCACTATCTCAAAAAGGGAGAGGACATTTATTGGTTGCTATATATGTTATTTAGAAGGAAAATAAATACATTGGCAATTAAATTTTATATACCATTCTATAAAGAAGTATAAGTAAATAATCAAAACTTGAAAAATCCTAAACCAAAATGTCAAGGAATAGTATATGTAGAATTTAAACTTTCTATTGTGAAAAAGATTCATCAATGTACAATATGTGCATAATATTTGAAGAAGTCATCCTTTGTGTCATTTGGTAAGTAAATTTCAGGGTGATAAACCATGATATGTCTATAGTGAAGGCCAAATGACTTGAGGTATTTATTGAATTTGACATTTGATAGATAATATAGATAATTATTGCCAAAACTTTAATTACCTTGCATTAGATGCTAATGAAACAATAAAAGTTATACCATGTCATTGAATATTCTTATTAACAAAAGTTCTTTTCTATGATTCATCAAATAAATTTATGACTCTTTGAATTTATAATGGATTAAAAAAGACAAATGAAATCACCTAAATCTCATATTAAAAGAGAATTTTAACATTTTTAATTCTTGAATGTTAGCATTTTGGAAGAGATATTTTTGTGGATGAATATATAGTAACAAACACAATCAAATGATTATTCCATTAATTCTTGATCACAATTTCATGTAATCCAGTTGTAGAGTTAAATATATTACTTAAATATATCATTGTATATTAATTATAATTATTGGTGCACCTATATTATAGGTGTTTATATTTTAAGCACCTTTAACAGTTGTAGAATGTCTACTTGTACAAATATTCAAGGCACATGTCACTAGAAGAAAAGCAAGTTGCAGTGAACAAAAACTGTGGGCTAGATTTTGTTGATGGTGCTTTTGTAAATGTAGATTTACAAACATGTTGTCAACAAAATCTGGCCCACAGTTTTTGTTCACTACAACTTGCTTTTCTTCTAGTGCGTGCTTACACTTTCATTCTCACACTCTAGCATTGTTGGGTTGATGAAAGATTGTAATGGATTACTCCTTGGATTCATTTCATAAGTTGTTTGCTTGTTGCACACTAGTTTATCCTAAACTCTAGATGCCCAAGGCCTTTTTTGAGCTTCTTGGGATTGTAAATTGAACAAAAGAAAAACAATTCAATAAGTTTTATTAATTTTTTTGAACTATAACCAAACAGATTGAAACTAGACCAATGATGCTAGTGTGTGAGCATGAACATGCAAGCATGTGAGCTTCTAATATGTGTATAAGTAGATATACTACCACCTTTGAAGGTGTTTATAATAAAAACACCTATAATATAGGTACCTATAGTATAAATATACTCTTTTCATAGAAGGTTTCTATAGTATAAGCACCTATACTATAGCTACATCATCTTTGAGGCTCATAAGCTTACACTTCTATGCTCACATACTAGCAACTATGGAAACTAGACATGGAAGAAAGAACATAGGATAATAAAAGACAACAATATCATTGATGAATTAAAAGATTATAATGCTTGATTATGAAGGTTTTAAAACTTTGAAAGCGATTTGAAGTCTCTTGATCCTCTTTTTACAAATCAAATCTAAAAAAAAGGTCACTACAAAAATGAAGTTATAAGGTCATAACATGCATTACTCCGATCACTTTATACCTTCTTACAATCTTTTCTACAATTTCTTAAAATCAATTTCCTTGAATATGATTTTTCTTCCAACATCTATGTTGAAGAAGGGTTTTAAGGGGACCAATACAAATTAACCTATAAAGTCCTTTGACTATGTTTTAATCAAAAATGCTCCAAAACTACCATTTCTAGCATTAGAAGAGACTTGTTTTTTTTTGACATGCTTAAATTTTTTGGAAAGAATTTTTTAATATCTAATGTCAACACAAATATTTCAAAAAATCTGTTCCAAAAAATTTGGGCTTCTTGAAAAAAACCCGTGTTTCTTCTAGTGTAGTGCAAGTACCAAACTTTAAGAAAATAACATTTTTTTGACACATGTAACTATAGGATCTTGTAGTACATTACTTTGCAAAGATGTGGGACGACTATTTAGAAATTTCTACTATGTAGATTGCAAGATATTAGCATTTGAATTGATCAAAAATCTATTTTTGGTCCTACAAAAAACTAGGCAACTATACTTCACAAGTTCACATTTGTATGAAAAAATGTCCATATTGTTGGTGCTTCTTTGGATTCATTCTTCAAAGCAAGTCAATTACATGCTTAAAAAAATTTCAAATCATTTTGAATTGTACAATAAGTAGAAAAAAAAGTAAGGAATGATTCAAAATACTAAATTGGAAGGAATTTATTTTTTGAATTGAAAAATGTCAATTCTAGTGGTTGTAATGTTGAAACAAAAAAGTTTATATCCCATAGATTTTTACTCCAAAATTAATTAAAATTGAATTAACCCCTAAAGGACCAATGTGCCTTTTTTTTTGGCAACATAGCGATTTTGGGCAGGTACGTGTGGCTAGAGATTTATGTATTTTGGAATCAAACTTTAATAGAAGGTATGGACGAGGAGTATCTTCAAAGCCCAACAATTTTTGTGACTTTTGACTACATGGTTGAAAAGTTATTGCATAAAATGTTGTTTGTTTTTCAACTTGGACAGCTTGGGCAAATAAAAAAAATCACTTTTTTTGGAAATAAAAATTTGAAATTTGTTTTATAGATTTATATATACATGAAAATCTTTGAATCATTCCATTTGGATTAATGAGTCAAAAGTTATGAAGAATTTTAGTTTGCAGGTAGTTATCGATTCTCTTCTCTAAAATAAACTTTGAAATCCTTTATTTTACTCAATTTTCAATATTTTTGAAAAAAATTTAAAAAATTGGGTGTAGGTTGTTTATTACAACATTTGAACCATTGGGATTGGCATTTTTCAATTCAATAAATAAATTGTTACCATTTTTGTATTTTGAATCATTCTCTACTTCTTTCTACTTATAATTTTTTTTGTACATATTATACAATTCCAAATGATATGAAAATTTTCAAGCACGTATCCAACTTGAATTGGAGAATGAATCCAAAGAGTTGCAACCATTGTGGACATTTTTTCATACAAATTTGGCCTTTTGAAGTGCAACTGCCCGGATTTTCGCATTGGAAAAAAAATGATTTTTGTAACTTCAAACACTAATATCTTGCAATTTATATGGTGGAAATTTCTGAAATTTTTTCTACATCTTTCCAAACTAGTGCACTAAAAGATCCTATGGTTACATATGTCAAAAAATGTTTTTTTCTTATAAATTTGGTAGCTGTCATAGAAATGATAGTTTTGGAGCAGTTTGGGTGGAAACATAGTTGTGGTCCTTTAGGGGTTAAATAAAGGACTTCAAAGTTTAAAGTAAAGAATCCATAACTACCCACAAACAAAACTTTTCATGACTTTTGATTTATTGATCAAAATGGAATGATTCATATATATATATATATATAAGATCAATTTCAAATTGATTTCTAAAAAAAGTTATTTTTATAGATTTGGTTAGATTCCTTGAATTGAGAAAGAAACAACATATCATGTAATAACATTTAAACTATAAAGTCAAAAGTTATGAAACTTTTTGGGCCTTCAAGATATTCTTAGTTTGAATGTTGTATAAAAATTTCAAAGGAAAATAGTGAAATTTCTAGTCATACATACATACTCTGAATTTCTATGTTGCCAAAAAATGTAGTTGACGCCTTTAACCAACATTTCACACTATGTAAATATGTACATGACAGTATTGATTTTTCAATAGTAACTTTGCGTGGAGAAGTAGGTTTTATTTAACTTTAGAATTTTGTCTACACCAAAATTTGTTGCCTCCGGCATGTAAGAATTAACTGTTGTGGAAAATCAAAAAAATCAAATCCAAGGCTACCGTTCCACCAGACAATCTAAGTGACGAGAGGCTTCGATCCAAGATGTGTGCTACGTCCGAAGCCTGGAACCCCACCCCGCCCTTGCCAAGAGCTGTCGCCGTCGCCGTCGCCGTCGCAACTGAAGGCGGGCGCCCGGCTCGAAGCCTCCAACACACTTCTCTATGGCCACACACCTCCAAATCAAGGCTCGCCATTCTATTTCTCATTCTCCGTCCGCACTCACCAGCCGTCGGGTTTTAGTTCCCTTTCTCGTCTTTTCTCAGATTCCGAGTTGAATGGTCGTGGATGGACGGGGTTTTCGCGCTTCTCACTCGGTCCCCTCTCATCGATTGAGGAGACGCTAGGGTTTGTTTCGGAGTTTCGTGGCCTTGAATTGGCCGTGATCTTTAGGAATGCATTCGCATACTCGGCCAGGTCAGCTTTTGCTTACGTCGTTGTTGTGGATTACTGTATAATCGACCGGTTTTTGGATTGTTTTGAAGTTGTAAGGAGATAATGTTGATGTTCATAGCAATTCGCGGGAAAGGAAAGTTGGATTTTGTTTTTTGTGATCTGTTTTCGAGTGTTTGTCCGTGATCTTCGCTGTGTTGTGTTTCGACTCGTTTAGTGTCTCATTCTTGTGAGATTTCGATTCTTCAGTGTTTTTTCGTTCTTTAGGTCTTGGTGTCGGGTCTTCTTTCGAGAATCGTCTCTTTAGAAGGATTGGGCCTTTCAGTGGGTTTGACCTAATGTGGACCTCGTTCACGGGGGAGCTGGTCTTGATTTTTAGGCGTCCTCTGTCTACCTTTGACGCATTTTCGGGGATGCGGAACTCTGTTTAGGGCAAATCGCAAGTCTCTCTATCAGATGTGCTTGAGCCTTCGTTGGTATACCGGTTTCGTGACAATGTTCAAGAACGAAGCCTGAGATTGAGGTCAAGGATGTGAAGGATCTGCTTTTCCAGATTGTTGGAATGTACAAGGTCGAGTTGCCAGTGAAGTTGTTTCCTAGATGTACTTTGTCTTTATATGCTCTTCTTCAGGTTAATAGGGCAAGGAGCGTAGTTTCCGAGGCTATAGAAATGGAAATTTCTGTAGAAGCGACAAATGAAATTGAGATTGTCGCCTATACTCATGACGGTGGCCGAATCCGTTCAGTTTCCATGAACTTCGATTTTAGAAGGTCACGGTAATCTGAAATTCGAAGATATCTCATACTCGTGCGAGATAATCGTGAGATGAGCGCCTGGATTCGAAGTTTGTATCATCCCTAGAACGTTAGCGTTCTTGGTTGTTACAATGTTGTACCGTTTGTAGTTGGGAGCTTGGAGATATTTCACGTTTTGTGAGTGCAGCCTCGTTCCCTGTTTTTCTTGTAAATGAGTTGCCCGCTGGTTATTGATAATGCAAACGCTAGTTTGTCGACTTTTGAAGATCCTTCGCCGTGGCTTGAGTATCTCAGAGGAGGATGGGTGGCAGCTATTGCTTCTCTTCTGTTGCATCTCTGTTGTTGGACTTTATGTTTTTATAATTTCAAAACTGACCGTCTAATGGTATTTGTAGGAGGCAGTGGTACGAGATGTCGGATTTCAACGAGATTGATGTATTGCGGGCTCGTGCGATTGCTTCGATGCCCTCCAAACAGAAGTTACAATCTCGGCCGATTGGGAAGCAGCCCGAAGCCGAGAGAGAGGAAGGCGAGCTCTGCTCATCTGATGACGATCAAGTGCCGCTCTCGTCACAACCTGTTTGTGCCCCCACTATAATATCCTCTCCTTAATCAGATTTGGTCTGTCGATGTGCCCTTTCTTACTCGCCTGCTGGATTTCATCTAAATCAACGTATTTGTACTTCAACATTATCCGACAATCTCTTCGTCATCGCTAGGGTGGAATTTTAGCATTGAAACGTTGGCGGTTGAACTTCTGTAGCTAGATCTGTGTCTTGTCTCTACAGCCTGCTCCTGGGATATTAAAATAGCTAGTCGAGTATGGGTTTCATTTGGAATTTAACATAATATACAAATCCTCTAATCGCAATGTCAGAGGATATGATCGTGTAGTATATAATATTCCATGATATTTCTGAGATATATTCCCTATTTTCTTTCACAATATGAGGAGTTATTTGGTCATGGGTGTATGTTCTGGCTGTGGTGATAATAGACGTCTGGGCGTGGTCTTCCTTCGAATAATCCAAGATTAGGAGAATGTCCAGAACTAGTTCCCCAGGAGAAGATACTTACGACTGCCATTCCTGGTGCTTCCGACTTATTGATGACTGAAGCGACATCGTCAGCAGCCAATGGCAATGGCAATGCCATCGTCAGGAAATCAGAATTTCTGAGTGGGTTGAGTGCTCCGGCTCCATTTACAATTTCTATGAAGCCACCAATTGAAGGTATGGGATGTTGGTACTCTCTGAAGCGGCTTCTATATATGAACGGATTGATCAGTCAATTCGCTGTCAATTCATTTAAGTACCTTGTCTGTTTGAGACGGCTTGGTTTGATGCAGACGTCAGCTTTACAAATAGAACGTTGGTATTGCTACCTATTCTGTTTTTAAATCATCAAGTATCGTCAAGTATATCTGTTAAGAGTGTGTTTTGGTGCAGTGGAAATCACAAAGTTCAGTGTAGCTTCTCAGACGCAGGCACAGGTATGTCTCTATTCATTCTAAACGTAGGTCTTCTCCTGTCATACGTATATTGCAAGGTTAGTTCCTCCGTTTAAGGTTTTTATTTTGCTTTCCCTTACACCTCTCTTGAATCTGTCTTCGCAGACTCTCTTAGCTGATGTAGATACCGCTAGGCAGCACGAGAGTTCAGTGCAATTTTCGGAAAGGGAACCAACCGCATCGCGGGGTCTTGTCGATGGATCTGCAAAAAAACTGTCTGCTGCAGTACCAGTCTACAGGCCTACAGCTAATGGTTCTAGTGCCAGTCAACCAATCACACTTGGAAAGAACAGTGGAAGGGCTGGAGATATAACGAATGTCTCTAAGGGGATCCCGAGATTATCCTTAATTGCCGCGCACAAGCCGTTTTCACCTCCCTTTGCTGCCTCGCACAAGCCATTTTCATCATTAATTGGTGCCAGGTCCTCGACAGGTATTGCTTAACTTTCTGGCTGCATGATAAAATGCAATCCGTATGTAATTAACGGTCTAATTGACATTCTCAATGTATTGATCCTCTGCTTTTCCGTATAAGACCCTGAATCTGACAATGAATCCTTCGTGGATGTAACAATGTCAAATTTAATGCATAGAGGATGGGTTTTACGTTCCTATTTCAGATTTACTCGATGTTTTTCGTCTACAGATTACTTGCAGAAGAGGGTTATAATTCGAATCTTTTGTCTTTCAGGTGCACGGTCACAACCAGTGCCTTACTCGGCTGATCGTACAGAAGCGGATAACTTTCTGGCTGGTCTTACTCTTCCTGGAAGCACTGGAACCAACTCAGAATTTATTATAAACTTTGACGACAGTGACAGTGACGAGGATCGAGGGCAGACCCGGCCCGCCCAAGTGCAGCCTAGAAGTAGTGCTAACCGAATTGGAGTAGGCGATAAGTCAATCCCTCGCACTCTTCCCGCTTCGAATGGAAGTTTAGAGCCTAACCGACTCAGGGTGGGACGAAGGACTGCCATGTCATATAATAACACCTCTTTGAATACCAGAAGAGCTAGGACCATGGTGAGACCTGCATCGTTATCGAAGTCTCCTCCCCCTCGCCCGGATGTACAGATAGAGACCTTGCGTCAACTGATTGCAGCCAAGGAGAGTCAGATAGAACAAAATAAACGTGTCAACCAAGTGCCAGAACCTCGGAGTCGTGCAGCCGCAGTCAGTTTGACACAGGGTGCGACACAGAAGGCAGGTAGCACAGTAGGAAACCCATTAGCTGTGAATAGTGCGGGTAAGACATCATTCAAGAAGAAACCTAGGATATCTAATCTCGCTCATGCGGGCTCAAGACCTAGTAGCTCTCAAGCAAATGGAACCGAGCCCAGTGAGCGTGGTAGAGGAAAAGGGGATGTACTTGTTTCTGGGAAGTCATCAAATTATCTGGTCTCATCTGGACTATCGGAAGGAAATACTGCAATTGAACAGGCCGATGTCGCTTTACTTGGGGCAAAAGAATCCAAGATGTCCGGTTTTCGAAGCATTGAAGAAGTTCGTAATATTGCACCTAGCAGAGGTGCTGCTGTGATTCCAGCAGGTACTGCTGCAGTGGCTTCTCGAACTGGAACCTCACGCGGTACTGCGACTGCCTTCTCGACAAAGCCTGATTCATCTGTAGTAAAGCCAGTGGAGTCTGGTAGGAGGAGTAATTCAGGTGATCCAGTTGTCGAATCTGGTGTTCCTAAACTGGACAATGGGGAGTCCAGTCAAATTGCCCCCGAAGCGACTGGCACAAGAAAAAAAGTAAACGCTGATGTAATTCCAGTGGCTCCTCCAAGGCAATCAGATGGAAATGGACCGGCAAGTTCTTCAGTAGTTTCGGGTGAGCGGCGTCAGGTCCAGGGCTTGATTTTGAAAAGACGTGGATTTGCACCAGAACATTCTACGGAACATCAAAAGAAACACCAATTGGACCAGAGCTCCACTGTAATAATCCAGCCTTCAATTAGGTCAGATTCTGCATACCTTGGGAACTCTGCCTCTGAGGTCCGAAATGATGCCTTTGGCGTGTCAGCTGACGATGATAAACTGCTGGCTAAGAGACGAAGAACAGACGAGCCCTCGCCTCAAGTTTTCAGTGTCGTCGGGCACACAACCGCTAATCTACCTCCCCTCTCTTCCTTGCCGGAGCGACGATTAGAAGCACAATTTTGTCCACCACATCCTTCACCGACAGACAAAGTTCAGAACTGCGGAGGCGGGAGCAGGATTTCACATCCTAAGAATGGTCCTAACTCAGCCTCAGCTTTGAGTCTGGATAATCAGCTACTCCAAGAGTCGCAAAAGCAGAGTACCCTCGATGATAATGTTTCATCAAGAGCAGCTGACATACTTCCGATCAATGCACTCAGAGATAGCAGTGGTCTACATGTCCAACGATCTACTAGTGCATATTTCAGCAACTCACAGGTAGACGATTCACAGCTGATCCGAAAGGCTGAAAATGTATTAGAAATGGCGAATGCTACTGTGTCCAGAGTACCCGAGGCACAGAAGACTGACAATCATCTTGTCACAGTTGTGGATGGCGAAGGTGTATCCTGTGGCTCGCTACAGCCATCCCGTGATCATACAAACTTTGTCGCTACCCCTGATACTGCTGGCATTCAGATCATGAATAATGACGGTAATAAGACGTTGCCAGCTGCAACCAATTCAACTCATGTAAAGCGGAGCGGTTTCCCTGACAAACTTTCTTTGCGAGATAATCATGAGTTTGCTCCTGATCTAGGTAACCGTGGAAGCTATAATCCCTGGCCTACTTCACAACATTTTGAGACTGGTGGAAGCCATCTGGAGCAGTTGAGAATGCAGCACACCATCGGAGGAGGCAGTGGGGGTTACTCCTTGGAAAATTTGCGAGAGGAAGAGGACAGTGTGGATAAGGATCTTGAAGAAGCTCAGGCCCACAGAAGAGATTGTGAAATCCGAGAACGGGAATTACGTAGAGCCTATCGTGAAGCTGAAATTGCACTCAGTAAAGCCAATTCCCGCTGTGAAGCACTGTCACAACGACAGAAATATCTGAATGTCCAGGTTCAAACCTTCGAATTACGCCAACTTCAACAACCTTCTTTCTCAATACATAGCAACAGCACTAGCTTAGTTCCCTTCAATAATATTACACTGCCCAGGATTACCGAGTTGCCTTTTCCAGGGTATCCGCCGCAAGTAGGGGGGACGGCTAAACCCCCAACAGAATATGAGTTAGGGTTTGTTAGGGTATCCAACGAGCATGAGGCTCGTATTCAATCGTCTGCTCCTGTTGATTATCATACTCTCAGGGTGCCCTCGAGCAGCGCGGACACGGAAATTTTGGAAGAGAATGTTGACATAACAACGGATCATGGTACTCGATTGTCAGGTGGGCATATTCCTAGTGCAGAGGAAGCTACTGTTGGTGATAAAAATGCACTTTCCGACAAGGACATAGCTCGTCATTACGGGTTTTGCTCAGAAGGCGAGGTTTCCTTATCGACAAATAGCGAAAGCGCTACCTCTTCCCAAAGGGTTAAAGTAAAAAAGTTCGCTCGAACTATGGTGAATTCTGACGTAGTCTGCCAACGAGAGCTTCGATCAAATAATTCAGTGGATTTGGAAGATTTACCCCATGAGGATCAGGATCCACTGAACAGATCCATGGCAGCCCATGACAGTGATGTCGCAGTTCCTGGAAATGAGGGTGGAATTCATACCCCATTCACATCAACTTCTATTGGACAGGTGCAAGCAGAGGTCACAGAAACAGAGGTAGACAAAGAGGCACTCGGTGCTCGAGAATTGGTGAGGTCTACTCTAAAAACTGACAGAGGGTTGTTGGAGCAGGAAGAAACGAGAACTGCATTTGGCATTGATCAATTTCTACACACTCCAGGACAAGAGTACTTTGAGGATGGTGGAGAGGTCAGCAAGGGTCGCAGATCTCCAATCCAGAAACCAAGTGCTACAGGTATGCACGAGTTCCCTTGCAGATATCCGCTGTTGAAAGCGAGTTGTTTCTGCGGAATCTATGCTTAAGGTCCGCCTATTTGCACATATTGTAGATGTCACATCAACGATAAAGCCGTCTAGTCAGTGTGTCGTCTTGCCCAGATATATTGTATGTCTCTTTGGTATTACCTGTTAGGACCACTGAAACCATCTAGTCAGTTGTTGCAGATAAAGAGACTTCCCACATTCTGAACGTCCTAGGAGATTCGTTAAATGCTCTTGGAAGTGCAACTGAAGAAGGCTTTGCCAATGTAGCAGAACAGGTTACATTGATTCTAATATCTTCTCTGTGTCCGTGTAAAGTTCAAGTTTGCTGCTGATTGTGTAAATTGTACATCTGTAGAGTTTTGTCTTTGTAAGTTTCGCTCACCTCTTATTGTGTATCTGGGGAATTTGGGACATCTTTCTGGGCAAGATGTCGTAAATAGGTGACCTTTTCAGTTACTCACTAGGTAAGTTCAATAGTTAAGGTAAGTGTATGGGATACTTCATAAGTTGCAGTGATGGACTTCCATCCTTAGAACTGTACTGGACGGATGGAGATGGGTGTTGTGCATGAATTTGATAAAAAGAGTGAAGGGGTGACTATTAACACGGTACTCGTCAGCAGGATATGGACGTGGTGGGCTTAAAAGTTCCGAAGCGGTTGCAAGCCCTCTCAAGATCTGGTGGCATTCCGAGTAGTGAAATTATGACTTCAACACATGGTAGCGAGGATGTGGTTTGTAGGGACCACCATTCTGATTTACCTACAGCTGCCGGCTTGACAATCAGTCTAAAGAACAAGCGGGAAATTTCTGGGTTGAGAGCTCTGGCAGAGAATGATGAATTGCAGCACCTGGATAAGGGATTCGAAGATACTTCTGATTACAATGACCAGGCAATCATTCTTTCTTCCTTGGAAGATCTACGAGTAGAAGAAGAGACATTTGGGCCAGGCAGAAGTGTGGAAAACCAGGGCCTTAGTATCGCACGAGCAAAAGATAGTGAAGTTACCGGAGACAAGGGAGAATGCACAAGTAGGACAAGGTTTTCAAGTGAAGGAGCAACACGGTCTTTACAAGGAGAACAGGACAGCGAAGACGGCAGTGGTAATGGTATATCTGAAGTATGTTTGAAGTTGCCTAGTCATGCGAATTCAGCAGAAAATCATTCTGGCGACCTTGCTGGTGATGAAGATCTTCTCGTTGGTACCGACGTATTACACACCAGCAAGAACTTGGTTCTGGATGATTCATCAGTACGCCTTGAAAATATGCAGCTGCCATCCACTGCACTATCTATTGGTTTTGCAAATCTAGGAACTGGAAATTTCCCCGCACTCTGTTTGGTTTCCCACCAGGTGGTGACAGACAAAAGATTTGATGAGTCCACCTTCCACTTAGCTTCGTACGAGAGTCCTTTGACCATGTTTCGCTCCTACAGGATGTGCTCAGCGTTTCAGACTACTTGGCACAACAAAGTGACATCTCAGACTTGGAGCCATATGCTAGATCCTTTTAAACCTCTTTGTATGTTTGAACATCGGGGGAAGTGCAACGATGATGCCTGTCCATGGCAGCATATGGCTGACTACTCGCTGGACGACACTGACCTCCTATCACAGCTCAGGAATTACTTGAATACTGAGCAACAGGATGAAGCTCAGAAGTCGTCTTCCGACGCAACCAGCGTCTCACTTGGAGAAATCATTAATGAAGCATCCAGAAATGTTGGGTCTACTATCAGCAATAAGTTCCTACTTCCTAGGCCCTTCACTTCGAATAGAGGATCTCCCGCACCCTTTTATAAGATTGGGCCATATTGTATCAATCAAGACGAGAGTTTGACTTCCAGAGTGAGGTGCAGTTTGAGTAACCAGTATAAGTTTAACCTGTTCACGTCCTTCACGCTCTCGTCTGCAGTGCGGAGGCCAATGCACTCAGACATCACTTGCTTGCCTACGGGACTCTTTAATTTCGACAGTCAAACTACCACCGGGGATTTAAGTGGTTGGCGCTACACTGGAGAACGATCACTGGCTACTATGGAGGTTAGTAAAATTAGTTTATTTAAGTTTAGTAGCTGGGTGGAAGATCATTGGTTATTTGAGCATCAAGAAGTCACTACTCCTTGGCTGACTTGGACTTTACATGTTTGATGAAAGTGTCTTTGGTCATTCTGAATTTAGGGCGGTGACTTGTTGATACAGGAACACGTTCACAACGAACCTGGAGACATTGAAGCCTGGCTGGAGCTTGCCCTGACACGCATTGACTTCGATCTGAATTGCGCGGATAATGAAGCGTATAATGAAGTGAGTATCTCTTTAATTTCGATTTATGAGATTCCTGTTGCTTGTCTTGTTAGGCACATGATACCAAGACCAGTATACGGTATTGAATTGTGGTGCCTGTGACTGTATTTTTTCTTCGAGAATTGCTTACCAATGACTACATATTTCAGGGGGTGATATTATATCAGACTAAAGTTTACTCTGTCGTTTAATTTCTTGGCTTATGAACAGGCCTTGTACGTTTTATCTCGTGCACTTGAGGCAAATCCCTCTGTGGCCACATTATGGATTGTCTACATAGGCTTATTTTATCATGGGAAAGGCGAAATTGGCGATGATGACTTATTTTATCATGCGGTATTTGTCCACTTACTTTCATAAAGGAAGTCTCCTTTAACTGCATCCTCGTGGTTATGTGGCATTTCACATGGTTGTTCTGGATTCTGCTTATCGTTTTCGATTGGAAAGTTCTGTGTACCTTGTTCATGTGAGACTAAATCTCAAACTTAAGTTTCTTCTCTTGAACCCACATGAAGTTTGAGTTCATCTTCTTATATTTTGTCAGTTGTTCGTAGGTTAAATATCTACTTACTTCGGCTTCCATGGTTTCAGATATTTTTTGTAGAATATCTTAGTCATATAAACCATTTTCTGTTCAGCATGTGCTGATTGATAAGATAGCTCGATTGGCATTCTTAAATCGCCATTAAACAATTAACTTCTGCGCAGATTGAGAACAGTAAAGGTTCATATGAGTTGCTGCTTCTATATATCAATAGCAGGACGACACTTCCAGAGCGGTTGAAGGCCTATGAACTGGCCCTTGAAGCCTTAGTCGATGTTGGGGAACATGACCAGGAGTCGAGCGCGTGCATATTGGATGTGTTTATTCAGATGCTTGACTGCATGTGCGTTGCGGAGGTTACTCACCTACTGCACACTTGGTCTGAGAATGTTGTTAAGACAAGTGGTACTGCTGGATCAGTATTGACGTTCCTAACACCTGAGGATTGTTGCATCCTAATGGTGGCTTGTGCTTATGCGGTTGCGTTTGGCCAGCTCCCTCAGAACTATGTTCTCCGTTTAGGATGCCGGCAGCAGTTGCCATGGGATCTTGATTGGTCGAGGCGTTCACGCATACAGGAAGGCTCAAAGGATCTTGTGCTGAAAGTTATGGAGGCAGGTATGCATTATGCGCCTGTTCTATCTCAGGAGGTGAGTGAGCAAGTTCTGGCTATCAATCACCTAAAATGCTTGGCCCTGTATCATGGATGTGATCATGCGCTGCGTTTAAGCTGGCAATTTATGGAACGACATTCTACTTGCCTCGAACTCGTTCTTTTCATAGTGCATTTGGAAACGAAGAAAGGATGGAAAGAGGTGTTTCAGCAAGCGTTGCAGAATTCTTCTAAAGGGTCTACCGATCAGCAGAGATTGTGGTATCAGTATGCAGTGCATGCGCTTAAAGCCGAGGGCAATGTTGGTGCTATGGATATCCTCCACCAGTGTGCAAGTGCTGCCTACCAGGGCGAATGGGATAATTGTAATGCTCAGGTGGATTGTACTAGGAAAGCTCTTCAGCTGAACGTCAGAAAATTTGAGAAAGTTGATGGTAGCTGTATGGTTGGTCGTGAAGCAGTGTTTGCATGGATGAATCTCGCACTATACGAGATGCTCTCTGGAAATGAAGTTGACGCTCAATTCGCACTGGAAAAAAGTATAAAAGCAGCAGTTACATGGGAGGATGTACTGCTTTGTTGGAAAGAAATGGCTTCTTTCATACGCATCAGCAAAACAGATCAAGAGCAGGCTGGTGCGATCATGGACCTTTTGGACAGGGGTAGTGTAGCTACTAGCGTGTCGTGCAAATTAGTCCCTCTTGCTACCAAATTGCTCAGCCCAATCTCCAAGCGCAGGGTTCGTGTTTTTCTTGAGTTTCTCATGGGGTCTTCTTCGATTGATCACTCACTAATTAACAGTTTAGTAGAAGTCATCATCAGCAAGGAAACGAGCGTGGGCAAAGAGGTTGCAATGATTGTCGAAGCAGTGATGGAGATATTCCCTGGGAACCACGAGTTACTGTTGGAAATTTTTCGGAGTATTGGCAGTCTGGACACTGTCGCAGACATGTCTGCTGCAGTGTGGATAAGCTCTCTTCTTTTTGGCTCTTTACTACAAACATCTCCACAGGCTTGTGAACAGCACTGGGTAGAGGCAGGGCGCTTGCTAGAAAAACTGCAAGACGAAAGTTCTCTCCATAGTTTTTACCAATTCGCCCTGGTTCTTCATCCCTTCTCGGCCAGTTTGAAGAGAAGTGCTTCAGTATTCGACGATTCAAGCAAGCCTATCGTTCTTTGGCATGGTCAAGCTGCATAGGTGCTTCATTCTTGGAGGTTCCTTTTGCTGGCGTATTGTCAATGAATGTGAATGGGTCTGCAAATTTTGTACGAAAGTATGGACACGAAGGCAAATGACTGAAGCCAACGTTACGGAAGCTAATTCGACATTAGGAGCGGAGGGACCGACTATGTTGTCTGTAGGCCATTCCAGTCGTCCATTTATTGTGATTTATGTGGGTTTATTTGTTTGTGTGTCATGCAGTTGTGATCTAAATGTGCTGGTGCTGGTGCACATGTTCCTCGTAGTTTGCATGCTATCTACTAAAGAGACGCGTGGCTTTGTTGTGTGGGAAATGTGTTCAGTTTTGTCCTCCCATCATCATCAAGCTGTATACTCAGGTGTGCTCAGCAAGTTCTCAGCAGACTCAGCTCAGTATTTCTCCTGCATTCTTTGTCTTGCCATACTGCTGTTTCTTGAGTTACATGTTCGTGTTCATGGATTTGAAGTGCATGCTATGGTCACCTTGGTGAAACTGTTTTGTGGTTGCAGGTGAGTGTCCTACCGGAGCTCTTCTCTTTATTGCCCTCCTCAAGAAGATGTCTCCTTTCGGTATTCTGAGTATCATTTCTTTCTTGTCCAATAGGTGTCTCTTGTGTAGGCGTTTTTGCAGTTATTTGCTTTTCGGCCCTCTTCCAGTTCAAACCCCATATACGAGCTCCCGTATCTTGCGGTGGCTGCTGTATCGTGGAGGTAAGTACTTGGGCATCCAGTTAACCATGCCAAGTGTACTGATTTCTAGTAGCTGGTAGGATTATGGGGTCTGGATTACATTTTCGCTACGTTGCTTTCTCCCAAAGGAGTCGTCGATTTCAGCGTATGAAGAGCATCGTTGTGTGGATCCCTGTTTCAACCTCGGGTTTGACATTTACCTCAAGTCTGTACAGTACTGAACGGTGTGTTGCTTTGGTTATGCTCAATGGAGCATGTTTTGGGTATTTCAGATGACTACGGCGGTGTAATACAAGGGAAGCAAGATTTTTGCCGGCTTTTAGGAGAATCGTGCAGGTACAGGTGTAGTCTTTAGAATGTTTTTCGAGATGTCCGTCCCTATGTACGGAGCAGCTAGCATTTTTAGATTTGAACATTCGGTTTTGACCTGCCTGATAACCCAGACTGGTCCACAATTTTCTTACGTTTGACAAACGAACCTCAAAACTAGTGCGTTTGGTTGAACCTTTCAATTTTGGCAATAAAATTGAATGTACTTTTGTTTCCTTCTCTGGTGTTTCTAATTGCTTCTGTGTTTTCCTCTAGAGATTCATGACAATGTATTTGCTGGAATGAGGATGAATGACATAGCTGACCTGGTCTCTTCCTTGCAATCCGTAGACGTCACAGCATGGTCTTAAAACTCCCTTTTGTAAAGGATCCTGCAAATTGGAAGTGACACATCTGTAAAGAACTCCGGGAATTTTGCCAATGTATTTCAAGCGATGCTTACCACGCACACTGTAATGTCGTAGGAGTGGTACAATGTAAGTTGCAGCAGGAGTCGGTGCATGAATTTGAAACCACTGTCATTCAAGCTTGTTACACCTCTGCACCTTTTCAGAAGTGTTTCTTTTTGCATAGGTTGTCCAAAATGGCGCTTGCACCTTTTTCAGATGTGATTCTTTTCTCATAGGTTGTCTAAAATGGTGTTTGTTGGTGGTGGCTCTGGACTGAAGCGAAGGAGGCTTTGCATTGACAAAAGTTGCATGTAAGGAAGTTTGAGAAGTACCTTAAATCAGTAACTAATCAACAAGGGAAGCCAATGCTACAGGGCTGAAGCCTCTCGTACTTACACCGCAGCTATTTGTTTATTCATCAGGATAAGACCCATGGATGTATATAAGACTCTGACAGATATGTTTTGTATAGACGTTTTTGGCATCCAACTTTTGGTTTCATGTTTTAGTATGAATCAAGAGCCTCCCATCGATTTGAAATTCCCCAAACCGAACTGTTTCTTGAGCAAGTTCAGGAAACCAAGGCTTCATAGATTTTGGAACTGATTGCGATGTAATGGAATTCTACAGCCCTGCAGAAACGAGGTCGTGAAGAGTGACGAGACCAATCACCACTTTATTGAAATCCACTACAGGTAAGAAAGTCACAGAAGATGCACCTTCCTCCATCTTCTTCATGGCTGAAAACGCCATTGCGTTGGCCGTGATCGACCGAGGGTCCCTACATGTCGAGCATTCAGGACCGCACCAAGTCATTTGAGGTATTCAAATCCTTCCTCCCCAGACAGTGCCCCGAATTTTCTGTGCCTAATTTTTATATGGGCAATTATTGAGGGATCATCAGTAAAAATTTTACTGTTTCAGAAACATCATAAACTGAATCGTTGCCACGGGGAGGGGGTTATACTCAGTGTGGTCATAGCAAGGAGACCCCTATGGAGAAGATTCTCTTATGATGCTGTGCAAAACTGAAGTTCTAAAGAAAACACTTCTTTTACTGATAACCATGTAATTCGGTAAGACTGCAGCAATTACCTGTTGCACATTTCGCCAAGTTGAAGGTGGAAAATGCGTTCTCGGCTCGAATTGAGAGCTCGCCGCAAGTCTCCATCCGTGAAGGTAGCGATGAGTCGTTTGCACTCGTCCACAACAATGAGGCATCCACATCCTTTGGTGGTGAGCTCCACAAGCTGGTCCATGATTAAGTCACTTTCTCTGCACAGTGGGAGTGCGTCACCTTTCCTCATCATATCCTCCACCTGCAGTATCATCCCAGCCATTTGGCGAGACAAGAAATTCCAGACTAATTTCGTAAAGGACCAAGGATTCATGGTTTGGAAGTGACCAATTCCGTTCGTCATGTAGCGAAAAAATCTCGAGGCCAATGCCACTGAGGCCATATCTGATCGTATCACCGGATTCACTGAAGAACAGAGCACCTGTTGCTCAATTCATGAAAATAAATAAAGACGCAAAAATGTCCCCATATGACCTCAAAAAGTTCAAAAGAGTCCGAACAAGAAGCGGGACAAGAAGCAAGCAATGTACGGGACAGAGATCAATCAAGCACGAAGTCCACCTCGATGAACGCAGAAACCCTATTCTAATAGAATTGGAGAGAAGCCACAGGTATACCCGGAAAATGAGGCGCTTGCCAATCCGTCCCCCGGGATGGTTCAGAGCGTACTGCTCCCTGGTGAGATTCTTGGCTTGCATGAGCGCAATCGCCACCGTGTCGCCGAACAGCATTTGAATAGCCGTCGACGTGACAGGCGCCAGATCGAAGGGACATAACTCTCGCTCCAACGGCAGGTACACATGCATGTCACACATCTCCCGGAAGTTGGAGTTCTTCAGGGACGAAATGCCCACGAGGACCGCGCCTCTCGCTCGAGCGCAGGGGATGAGTTTGTTGAGCTCCTCCGTGGCCCCGGACTTGCTGAACAACACCACCACGTCGTCGGGACCGACAAGCCCAATGTCGCCGTGGAGCGCGTCCGTGGGCGATAGAAACACCGCCTTAGTGCCAGTGGAGACCAACGTCTGCGCGGTCTTCTGCGCCACAAACCCGCTCTTGCCCACGCCCGAGAAGAAGATCACGCCCGTGGTGGACACGCAGAGGTGCGTAAATGCTTGCACCTGGTTGCTGACTCTCCACGTCCAACACCGTCATCAGAATCCAAAACATGTTACCGCAAACGCACAGATCTTCTTAGGGATTGAAATTTTTTCGCTCATGCATCTCAATCTTCGTAATTCATACCCTTGAAACAAAAAATCATCAGAATCAAAGACACAAGCTACTCATCATCAAACAAAGCTCCTAGCTTACAGATGGACGAAACTTCGCTCACCTCTTCGTAATTCAAAATAATTCTTAGGCAATCATCTTCATCTTCATCAGAATCAAAATCACATACATTTCAATTACTGAAAACACTGATCCTTGGAGATGAAAAAAGGACTGGATGCTCACCTCTTCGTAATTCAAATGCTTGAAGAAATAGTCGAGATACTGTTGCTGCTCCTGAAACAAGCGCTTCAGCTGACAAATGCCAAACTCAGGATTAGCGTCGTTGTCTTGTTTCCCGCTGCTGAAGCTGGGACTGAGACCATTATTGTCAATTGGCTCCATTGGTCCTTGTTTCGATCGATCTGCAGCAGCAGCTTCGTCCCAGAGAAAGCTTGTTTATATGGCAAGAAATGGAATTGCTGGATGAAGCAATTGCCAAGCAGTGTGAACTGTGAAGGAGACGGACTGAGGCTCCATTAACCATACATTACTAACAGTAGCTTAAACCTACGTTCCATTTGAGGACGTTTGATTTGTGTGAAGTGTGAAAACACTTAATCTAGAGACAATTAGTTTTCCGCAATTGATTCTGAGATGAAGGCAAATCATACTGTAGGTGCAAAAGGTCACGTGGTGCATGTTTCCGAGGTTGTAAGTTGTTACTAGGGAAATTAAGACTTAACCCCTTGAGGTCATGTGCTCTTAAAAGTGATCATGTTCAAATTCCTCTAGAAAAACTTTTCCCTCTTCATAGCCTTTGTACTTAGGAAGGTCACTTTGACCCCATGTGTACAATAGACATGTTGCTAATTCCATAAAAACTCATCATCAATCCTTGTAATGTTAGTAGACCTCCAACTTGCCCAATTTGTGGTTTCAAATTCGAAATTTTTGGGTAAAAAATAGGACTAAAACCCTCCAAGAGACACCTGATTGGGGCAAGTTAAAAATAATAAACTAATTTTGAAAATCTTGAAAAAATTACTCAACATCTAAAACTTTTGTATGCACCTTCATTACAAATTTCAAGCCAAATGAACAAAATATGCAAAAGTTATGTACAAAAAAATACATATTAGAGGTCAAGGGGACAAAAAAAGGATAAGTGTTTCTTGTAATCACCCATCTATTTGAGATGTTTTAGACCATGCGGATTGAAGTCTAAATTTTCCATAGATTTTGAAAATATATATGTATCCTAGATGTCTGAAAATCTATACCAATCCTAGATGTTAGTTTTTAATTGAGACCATACAGTTTGAAAATTGGCATATGGAATACCACCATTTTAACGAAATTTTCCATCTATATAAATATTTAATATTATTGTACAAGAATGCACACCTTTTGAACTAGTTAATGTTGTAATTGAGATTTATAAATCTTTGTGTGTAAAGTGGAAACATCCATTCCTGCATTTATTCCTATTCATTGTTCTAAGACTCATCCAATTAGATTTTGGTGAATGTATCCTCTAAAGGCTAACATTGATTTGCTAATGCATTTGAAAAACACATACTTCACTTTCATTTGCTAATAGTTGGTTTTTGCAAAGTTCAGATTTGGGTGCACCTATGTGACAGTTTCAATGGTTTAGGTAGTCAACGCTTTAAAAAATCATAGAAATTACATATGACATCCAAAAAATCTACCTTTTTTTTTTAAATATCCATGATTTTTTTTTTTTGAACAATTGGGCAGGGCCCATTGCATTAACAAAAGGAACAATACACAACAGCCGAGCCAAAGCTGGCAAATGAAGAGAGATAAGAGCGTGAAATAAACACAACAGAAGAGGACCTACTGAAAGAGGCAGCGAGGAGGGCCCTCTCTATTCCACCTAATTTGGCTATCATGACGAGAAGCAATAGTTTGGGACTGAAGCCAGGTTGTATCCAAGTTGGACCAGATGAGGTCCGATTTGTTGGGGCAGTTCTTTGAGGCACGGTAAGTCTTCAGCAATGCCGCTTTACCTGCATCTGTAGGAGAGGGCTCATAAACCGTTCAGGCTCTTGCACCTGTCCATTAGGAGGCTCTGAAATGGATAGTTGATTGTCAAAAAGTGAATTGTGGATTACATTGAAGCATGCTAAGATTTATTTTTTGCTAATTGAATGGATGGTTTCAGAGTCCCAATGGCTTCATTCTCAACTAAGTAGTTAGGTGTTTCCTGATTATATTTAAAATAAGAATTAATTGTTGAAGTACATTCTTTCAAGTGTTCAAAAATCTAAAATAATGATTTATTCAAATATTCATTTCAGTTTTAGAAAGGAACACTTTTAGAAACAAATGCTATTACTTTTTACATGTTACAGTGCTAGTTTTTGAAGCAAGCCAGATTTTTTTTCAAACTACGCATGTATGGGTTTGCAAGGCCTATTGATCACAGAGAGGGCCCTATGTCAGACTGTGTTTGAAAATTCATAACTAATTCAATAATGCTTGAGAAAATATGAAACAACTTGTGTTAGAATCCTTGTTTATTTCTCTTTTACTAAAAAATGAGTGAAAAATATTACCATCCAAACAAATACATGAAAAAGGCGGACCAACCTTTAGATCAGCAGTTTATGAGCCTCCTCCCCTAACAAGGTACTCTACAAAGTATGTTGCTTTCATTCCACTAGTCATTGGGACTGAGAGAAAATATCCATGATTTTCACTTGTTAATACTACATAAATATTATATTTCGGAAAAGGTGCCTCCAACTATGCTAATTTACTTACATTGATGATTTTGGATGCTCCGATTTTACAAATGTTTTACTTTAAGGTGATCGTATGGAACACTTGTACTATTTTTTGTCACACGTCTCATGTTGATATGTTTTTTGGCCATAACTTTTGTATTTTTGCTCCAAATGACTCAAGATTTTTAAAAAAGTACTCATGACTATCATATAGCTTATATAATTTTTTCATAATTTTCAAAAATAATTTACTATCCAAAAATAAACCCCGATTCAGTGTCACACTTTGCAGTTTAGGGGGTTTTAGTACTAAGGAGTACCTTTTTTTTTAATGATTTTGACATGAAATTTGGATGAGATGGTCTTCTAGTAAACTTCTATCTCTCTAAGGAAGGATTTTTTGAAGATAGTTAATTTTATGTAGTGTGGAAGTCTATAAAGTGAGCTTCTTTCTACTTGTATTTTGAAACATATAAAATATTATTTTGGTGGTTTTTTTAGTGAATGACAATCTCTATAGAGTTTTTGCAAATGAACACGTTATATTTTTTGTATTTACTTTTTTTTACTATTTTTTCCTAATTAAAACATCAAAATACCTATTTTATTAAAATTTGGCACTTTTCAAGTACTCCTACTTAGAGAATTTTTCTATTCATTTCCTTCAATGAAAACCTTCATCTTAGACTCTTAAAGGTGTATACATTATTCATATTTTTTAAGTTTTTTGAAAATTAATTTTCTAATTTTATAGTATTCCAAAAAAAGTCATGAGTACTGTTGCAACTTGCAACGCAACAAATAGTACAAATGTTTCATGCAATCACCCTTTAATGAAGTAAAATTTGTTGACTTTACTGACTTGTAAAGTAACTTTCTTAGAATAAAGGCAACCTTACTGTTCATGCAACCTAATTTTTCTATTCGGTGTAGTTACCATGTGCAAGTCTGTCCAAAGATTTTACTCCCGTCCCTTCGCTTCAAAATTCAACCAATTCTTGGCCGTTTACACGGCTCGGCATGTTACACTCTATCACAATTAATGATGCCGGCCGTTCTCACTAACACGTTGTGAGTTTGTGACTGGCTCGACGATCTCCCGAATACTTTGCCCGTTGACATCGATGCCTCTGTTCTCCAAGTCAAGCACTCTGCAAACTCCGCAAGAGGCAACGTACTGAAACATTCAAAGTCCACACCCTCACTTTGTATTTAAGAAATTTATTTTCCCTTCTTCTCGAGTTCACATGTACAGCTGGTGATTAGTGTAATTTCAGTTTTTTTTGGGCGATCGATCGCAAAAAAACGACGGACCTGCATGTGCGACAACTAGAAATGCACACATGTGGGTCTTTATATTCACTGCAATTTTCCAAATCCATCCAAATGAAGGCTTGGAATCAACCAAATATTTCTTGTAATCTTGTTACGTACAGGAAACTATGAAGTGTTTTACATAAAACTAGAAAAATATAGGTACAAATACTAATAATTGGTATGTTCAATCATCTTACTGACCATCGCCGCAGTCATCAGCTCAGCTACGTACTGTACATAGCTGGAGGGCAGATCATTATATAATTTACGGTTCCGGTGATCGTTTAAGCCACAAAAACGTTGACAATCGACTTTGAGACTATTTGCGTACAAAAGAAGCCTATTGGGATTAAGCTTGTCCGAACAGAAATTTTTTGGAAAAAGCAAATTCAATCAGACACTAGCTCCCACACTTTTACCGGCCTCGGGCACGGCCGCCTTCATGCACGTAGCCTTACCACCCTGCCAACCTTTGACTCACGCAACCACCTACTCCCGCAGTCCCAATCTCCGACAATCTCGCAGGTGGGGAGCGGAGTCAAGCCTACGTGCGCATCGATCCCTACTAGAAACTACAGAAATATATTACATTCGACCCGGGCGAGCAGTATTCGGGATATTTTTTCACCTGTATTTCTATAAATCCCATATTGAACTGTTTTAATTTTCAAATACCGAGTCCGGTTATTCGGAGCGAGTTTATCCAAACAAGATTGATTAAAAAAACGAATACACTACACTTAGTAGCCAACTTTCACCGACCTCGGGCACGGCATCAGCCTTACAAGTTATCTGTTATCACGTCAACCTTTGACTTTTGCGACCACCTACTCCAGCAATCCCACCATCCGAAAATCTGGCAAGTGGAGAGCGGAGTCAAGCCTACGCATCCCTGTTAGCTAGCTAGAAACTGCAGATATGTATAAATACAAGCCCAAGTCGTCTCTTCGAATATCGCCACCTGCACGATCCAACTCTTGCAGTCAACCAGCTCTGAGTTCGATCGATCGATCAAGCTCGTGGCGCAGGCCTTCATCAATATTAATCGCACGAGCTCTGAGTCTTGAGTGTGAATTTTGAATTGAGTTTGTGGTATCATTATGGCTGGCCATTCGCAGCGTTTGCAACTACTGCTGCTCATGTTCGTGGGCACTGTCTTTCTCGCTGCCACCCTTGCAGGTACCACCATTGTTTATAAAATTATACGGTACGCTTGGGTCAATCTCGTTTGTTAATTTGATTGCACCATTGTCGTACTGCCTCCTTAATCATGATCGATCATGATCGAGTTTGTCTTCGATTTAGATTTGTTATAGCTACTTAGCTAATCCTGTTATTTAAGAGAGTTTTGTAATGCTGTGATTTGACTACGCGATGGGGGTGTCATTGGATTCTTGAGTGTGCTTCAGTTTTGCTGGTGTATATGTCGATTACTGAGTATCAGACACGCTAAAACGCAATGCACGGCGAATAGTGTCAATATCGTGAAATTGGCGCTAAACATGAATTGGACGAATTCAATGCCGATTATTCCTTGAGATTAGTTCCACGTTATTAATTGATATTACTCAATTCACGTAACACAGATATTTCGTAAAAAGGTGGTATTCATACATTTCTTCTTTCATTTTCTAGGATTGGAATAGATTTCAAATCTCAAGGCCTTGAAATCTTGGAAAGGTATACATTTTAGACCACATGGTCTAAACACCAAAATGCCAGATTTAAGGCATACCGTCATTTTAACGAAATATCCGTTAGTGTTGATTATGAGGCATTGGCTGTTGCAGGTGCAAGTGGCTACGGGGGCGGATGCGGGGATACGTGTAGTTGCAAAAGCAAGCAAACTTGCTCAACTGGCACAGCAAAGAAGAATTGCTGCTGGTCTGGAGGAAAGTGTAACAAGATCTCCTCTCTCAGTTACCTCACTGACCGCAACAACTGCGGCAGCTGCGGTAACTATTGCCCGGGATCCACCACTTGCTGCGGCGGCAAATGCCAACCTCCCTCCGTCTTCCAGAGCGACCCCAAGAATTGTGGCAAGTGCGGCTTCAAGTGCTCCAGCTCCCAAACTTGTTGCAAAGGCCAGTGCGTCGACGCTTCCAACTTCAAATTCGACAACAAGAATTGCGGCGCCTGCGGCAAAGCCTGCTACGGCAAGACCCCGACCTGCTGCAACGGCCTATGCCGAAGCAAGTTCTCCTTCGTTTACGACCGAGAGAATTGCGGCCAGTGCGGTAACCGTTGCTTCGACTTCGAGCTCTGCTGCGGCACCTGCGTCTTGAATGACAACAACAACTGCGGCAAGTGCAACAACAAGTGCGGGTACGGGAAAACGTGTTGCGGCAAGACATGCGTCTCCACCGCCAGCTTCCAGACGGACCCGAACAACTGTGGGTACTGCGGCACCAAGTGCGGCAATGGAAAGACGTGTTGCGCTGGAGCGTGTGTGGATCCCAAGAGCTTCTTGACGGATTCTAAGAACTGCGGCAAATGCAACTACCCGTGCGGAGGCGGGAAAACTTGCTGCGGGGGGACGTGCAAAAGCACTTGGGATTACAAGTCTGACCCCAAGAACTGTGGCAAGTGCGGCACTGTTTGTGGCAAGGACAAGCCCAAGTGCCAGCATGGGGTGTGCAAAGGGTGGGGCTACTAAGCTTCATCAAAGCTTCAGACAGTTACAACATGCCTGATTAATGTTGCATCGAAATCCATAAGTTGCTACTAAACAGTTCCTGCATGATCCGATACTCCGTACTACATTACCGTATACATAACCATAGTATATTTCTAGCGAGGGTCAAAGCTTTGCTACTGAATCGATATTTGGCAGCTCAGTACTCTACTCGAGTACTCTACTTAGTTGTCCTATCTTGTTTGAGGGTAGAGATCTTCCTTAATTCTGCCGTTTCGGGGGTCAACCTTGGTTGGCCATACTCGTGTAATCTAATCATAGTTTGCAAAAACACCGAATAATACTGTGCGGAGTTTATCAAGCAAACGTGACCTCTATCATCGCACGTGGCAGTTCATACCTTTGCTATCAGTTGTTGCATTGCGATCGAATGCCAAATTGGTTCAGTCAAGATTAAATCAGCAGTACATATATAGTATAAGAATCGTGGAAGTCGTGTAAATTGGAGGCCAGCCGTATGACAGCCCACGTCGTGCATCTGCACTGTACCACCATTTCACATACTCACTGTCGAATTGAATTGTCCAATTTGTCGACTGTTCCATTCTTCTCAGAGTTACGAAACAGGTGAACGTACTAGCTAGCTACAGAGTGTTGACCGATTGATCTTCAATTCAATTCATTTGCATGCTGGCTCAGAGACGTATGCGCAATTCTGAAATGTAGGCTGAATCCTTGTACGGACTGCAAACGAAATATCAGTTCAATTGAACTTGTTGATTATATATTTTGCGCATGCGAGACAATTTGACCTGATCGAGAAGGTGCGAGGTATCGATACACCGTGTTCAGGAATGGAAATGTAACTAAACAAGCAAGCAAGCAATGCCGCCCCATGACCCACGTCGTATGCACCTGCGCAACTCACTGCTGGTGATCGATGGTACTCATATATAATTCTTCGGTGGCTGTGCACAACCCAGCTGGTTGCTCGATCAGTCTCAAAGTTTATGACCGACACCAAACTTTTCATTAGAAGAAGAAATTACGAAAGAAGTGAAGATTTGAACTGTCTGCCATGGGTAGAATTAAAGCTCCCAAGATTTGAGCAATGATGCCAGAGCTTGTGCAAGACCTATTACAATATAAGTTATTGTAAAGTACAACAATCTGTGAGGATTTCAGTTCAGTTGGATGCATTAACCCATGAATGACGTTGAGGCCATATTCTGGTTGATGAGCAAGAGAAAATCTTTTTGGGTTAGACAGAAATGCAACTGTTCATCCTTGGAATTAGGGGTGGAAAGGAAGATCTTCTAGAGTAGTATAGTGCTTTGATGGCAAATTTTGTTAAAATGGTAATATTTCAAATGTCATTTTTCAGACTGTGCACTTTGAACTGAAAATTGGTATTTAGGACAGGTATAGATTTGTAGGCATCTAAGACATATATAGATTTACAAAATCTATGATAGATTTAGATTTCAGACTGCACAATCTAAAACATCTTGGATAGGTGTAGATTTCAGACCACATAGTTTGAACTATCAAAAGTGCCAAACTAATGGAATACTGCAATTTTAACAAAATTCACCATTTTGTCTTTCAATGAGTGCTTTTGAATTTTTTGAACCAATGATTCCCACATTATCAAAATTTGTAATTTGCACAGCCGTTAGCTTGTTGTTTAGGGGTTAACTTGAGTACTTGACCCTTGAAGGATGGGCTAATCACCAAAGAAATCAATGTTTTGGATACCATGTGAATCATCTGCTTAATCCCTATGTATCTAGATGGCAAACTTTATTAAAATGGTGATATTCTATATGCTGTTTTTCAGATCGTGTGGTCTAAATTAAAAATAGACATTTAGGACAAGTATATAGATTTTTAAACATCTAAGACACATATAGATTTTAAGAATCTATGATTGATTTAGATTTTAGATTGTGCAGTTTGAAATATTTTGGATAGGTATAGATTTCAAAATCTATGATTGATTTAGATTTCAAATTGTGTAGTCCAAACTATAAAAAGTATCAAAGTAATAGAATTTCACCATTTTAATATAATTCACCATCTAAACTCATCTTTAGAATTGATGATTCCAAAAAATTTTGTCATAAACTATTATTTGAAAGAATATTTTGGATTTGTGATGCAAATAAAAGTTGTAGAGTTTGAATTTTAGATTCTATACATACAATTAGACTATTAAATTCATTAATGCTATCACCAATATTCTTCTATAAATTTTAAAAGGAAAAATTCAAAATTCTTTCTAAATTCAATTACAAGCAAAATACTATCATTTTTTTGGATAAATTTAATTTTGTTGGAATGGATTTGAAATGAGGTTTTCTTCAGATAGTGATATTTTGGAATTTTGGTGTTCCTTGATTCTATGAGGTCCCCTATTTTTTCAATTCCAAGTTTGAACTAGAGTCAATGCAGTTTTCACTCAATCAACTACTTAATAAACTTTCACATTTGTAATTTTAGAAAAAATTGTACTCTACTAATACAAAATCCAATTCTTAGATAGGACAACTTTATAAATTATCTTTAAAAATTAGGATGACTTTCATCCAATCCATAATAACAAAGAAATCACATTTTATCATTCAAAAATACATTGGTAGTTTGGCACACTTCAGAGTTAAAAGAATCAAAGAACAAATAACTTATTAGAGGTCAAACTACTAATGGAAAATTTCATTAGAATAGCGATATTCCATGTGTCATTTTTAGATCATGAAATTTCAATTGTAAAAGTAACGGGTCATTACAAGAAACGGTGGTACTATTTTGCTATCACAATTGGACATACTCTCTCATTGTCTGCAATAACTTTTGAAGCACAAGTTGAATGAACATGAAATTTTTAGTGAAGATGTATAACTTTATTCAGTTTATTGTTATCACATCTCTTATTTTTTAGAAATTAAAAAAATCATTTTATATTTAAAAACTATTTTTGTTAATTTGTCACAAGTTGAAGTTTAGGGGTTTTCACTACGTTATGAGCCCCTAAATTTAAATATTTGGAGTTGAAACTTTCATGGTCTACTTGCATAATAAAAAAACTCATATCTACCAAAGGAAATCTAAAAATACATTATTTTAAGTCCTCCACATGAGTACAAACAGCACTTCTATTGCGCACAATTTCTGAACATTGAAGATGGTTCTTGGATCTTTTTTTTGGTGAAATGTCATCAATATCAACTCTTCCTAGATGGAAAATTTTAAAAAAAATTCCTTTCTCTATTTTCTATAAATTAAAATGTGATATTACAATGACAAAACTACTTTTATGAGATTTTGCACTTTTTTAGTTCACCTACTTAGAAAAAATTTCTATACTTTTCCTTCTTAGGGTACCTTCTTTTTAAATATATATATATATATATATATATATATATATATATATATATATATATAACTTTTTTTTATCTTTTTTAAAAATTATTTTTCTAATTTTAAAGTACTCCCAAAAAAAACAAGAATATTGTGAAAAACGCTATGCTTTTTGAAAGCCGTTTCTTACAATGACCCTAACGTCTGACATTGGTATAGATTTTAGACCACACAATCTAAATCATTTAGGATTGACATAGATTTAAAATATTTAGGATAGATATAGATTTCAAAAAAAATTATGACAAATTTAGATTTTAGATCACCTGGTCTGAACTCTAAAGTATAGAAAGTATCAAAGTAATTGAAATTCATCATTCAAATGATATTTGCCATATTGTTTTGGGTGTTTACTTCATTTCTTTTGAAGTGCTCAAGTAGCAATATTAAATGTTATAGCAAATCCCCTAATTTCAAAATTAATCCATATATTGGATAGAATATAATGCATTAATATACATAACATATCAATGATTCTATTTTCTTCTACAATTTGAGAATTTCATCTAAGATTTTTTTTAATTTGAAGTTTTCTAGTGATTTCATTTAAGATTTCACTATTTATGTTCTAAAGGCTTGGTGCAAAGCACATTATTTTGGTGCCAAATGACAAAAAATTGCCAAGAAAAAAATGTTGACTATCAATGAAAGACCTCCCTTTTCATGCAATATTCCAAGGACAAATATAACACTTCTATCCTACATAGAAGGATTTTTTGTCATCCATTCAACATTTGATGCAGTCTTTGATCTATTGAACTGTGTCCTTTTAGATATGAAAAATAAAATCAAGGTAGCTTTGAAAAATAATTTAATTATAAGATGGTTTAGATTTCTTATTTTGTACTTTAAAGTTACATTACTAAGTTGTTCATAGTTTTAATTTCAATCATTTTTATGAAAAATACAAAGTATTACATTTCATTGCAAATATGGAAATCAATCCTTGTATCTATCTTACTTTTGAAGAATTTTTGAACTTTTATGTGAGGTGGAAATGTAATAATTGAAAATATTTTATCAAAGAATTTGATTCACAATAACGGGATTGAAAAAAGGAGAAGAAAACTTATAATCAAACATATATTTTTATTTTTATTACCTAAAAAATTTACTAATTTTTTCACTCCTCAGAATTCTTCAAAGCAAATTTGAACAATAATTATAAAGATCCTTAGAAAGATAAAAATTTGATCTTTGTTACTTATATTACAAGATAATGCTGTCATCAATTAATTCAAGATTGAAAAAAAATTGAAAAAAAGAATACTAATAAAATAAGTTTTTCTATCTACATCTCAAATTGGATCTAATCATATTGTTAGAAATTCATATAATTATTGCATATATATTGTATTCATATTAGTCACTTTTGTACCATGCTAGTTTCAAAATGGTTCTAAGTGTATACTAATCCAAAATCATATTGCACTAAAAATATGGCAAAATGCGTGTGCATGATGTGCCTTATTCCTAAAATTCCAAAGCCTATGATCATATAATCAAACTTCAAGATCCTATTCTCTTGATGCTCCAATATAAAATTGAAAATTCAAAGGAATTTTTTCTCCAAAGATTAACTCACATGTCTTGTATATGTCTTCAAAGTTTTATACTCTTTTTTGAAAATTTAAAATAATGATAAATATTTGAAGAAAAAACAAAAAACAATCATATTAAATACAAAATAAACTCAAAAAATCAGAAAATTCCATAATAGCTCTATATTATAGTGTAGGACATTGTAGTGTAAACCAAATTTCTATGCCATTCTATATTTAGAATTTCAATAGACCATCTTTTGCATTCTATAAATTTAGCATTTTTTTCTTCTAAAAAAGTTATTTAATTACTTAAAGAAGTTTCCACCCAAAAAAAGTGAGTACCAAATCAAGGAATTCTCTAAAATGGGTGAAATCGTTTCATTTTCAAATAAGAATGAGTTTGATTTGATCCTTTGTAAGTTTGTTTTTTTCATGCATATTAGGGTTAATTTCAAGAAAATTCAAATGTCAATGATCAATTTTAATCTCAACACTAAACACAAATCATTCCTTATCTAAAGCAAGTACCAATGAAAAGCTACTAAAAACTAGAATTTCATAATTTTGCACTAAAATTGGCCTAAAATACAATAATTCTTAGTGAAAAGAGTAAAAATGATCTTATGTTATTATTTTAAAAATCAAAGTTAGTTTCTTTTTCTAAATTCAAACTTATAGAATAATACTAGACTACTATGAGATGTCGAATAGCAAAAGGTATCCTTGATCACCTATACCTTAAACTTGAAAGAATGACACCTATCACCCATAATGATTAAATAACTAGATGAGTAGGTGCATTCCTTTTTTAAAGAAGAATCTTGAAAGTCATTCATTACATAGTTTCTTTTGTCCATAATATTATAATATTAAATGCATACTTTCTCACCTTGTTGCCTTCCAAAGAATCAATTATTTGATTGAACAAGAGGCAATGAAATGTGGATAAGAAGTGCCTATTATCATATTTTGTAGGTGGAAAAAAAAAAAAAGATGTACAAAGGAGGGGACAAAATTTGGGATTTAACCCATACATATTGAAGGCTTTTGTAAGATTTTTGAGAAAAGATATGCCTTTCTAAACTCAAAATGTTCAATCCTGGGAACAACAAACACAAAACTTAGTGATTTCAAATCCATTGATTTTTTTAATTTTTAGCTTACAACCATTGTTTTCATTTCTACATTGAAATATTTGATCAATTCAATTTGAATCAACCATGTGAAAGTAATGAAGTTTCTTGTTTTTGAAGATAGGCAAGGCATCTTCCTAAAATAATACCATAAAGATTTCAATTCTAAACTCAATTTTTACAAATTTTTACAATAAAAGAACCCATTGAGTGTAGATTACATATATACTAAAACAATTTCTCCATTAACATTGAAATAATTGAATTCCATTTCACAACTATTTGTGATTAATTTTTCTTCCATCTTCCATCTATTTGTACTTAACAAACTTTTGAAGGATGAAATCTAATTGTAATTTTTCTTTTTTATTAATTTTTGAAAATTCTCAACTCAACTCTTCACCATCAAGATTTGAACCTCAAAATTTTGTAGTGCAAAAACATATAGTAAAGAGGATCCCATAACCTGAAAGTGCTAGGTCCAAATTTCATTTTTATCACTGTCAATACTAATATCTTACAATCTACATGGTTGAAATTCCTTAAATTTTTTCCACAAATTCTCAGGCAAGTCTTGTGCAAGATCCTCCAGTTGAATATGAAAAAATAGGAGGATTTTTTTCATACTAGCTCTTTGCACTAGAAATGACAACATGGGAGTATTTTGTTTTTTTGATAAAACAGTCATGAACCTTTAGTGGCTAGTACCGTTGCAGACCTTCTCTTGTCTCTTACACTGACCCCTATAACAGACAAAGGCTCGTTTCTTTGTAGATTTGCTTGGAATTATTGGCGATCTGTGGCCATTGATCTTCGAGTAAAAACGGGTTTGACACTTTCAGAGATCTACCTCACTTTAAAATTGCACACGAAATTCATACAAACTTCGAAACTGCGCAAGAAAATTATACTTCGTGAACAGCATGAAACAGAAATTCAGGTCGGTGCGTTTCCCATTCCCAGTCTCTCAGAATATAATATTCCTCATCCAACTGCAAATGAAACTCAGTATTGAAGACATCCACCAAACTACAACAGAATCTTACCAGACATACATTGCATATTGTTGGAAATGTGAATGTCGTCACTTATCTCAACTAAGGAGGGCAGCAGAAGTACAGTAAAAGTGTTATCCTCGTTTCACACCACGAGCAAATTGAAGGAATGAAAAGCCAAAAAGAGGTCAAATTTATTAAGAGCAAGAGGAGTCTACAAAATACGAGCCCTACACTACATTCTGCAAAACTGGTTCTGAATCAATACATTGCCTTTCGTAACAGGATGCGAAGTCCCTTGCGGAGAGCATCCGGCTAATTGAGAATTAAGTGGAAGCTAGCTAGCAGTGCTTAGGCCAGGGTGATTCCAGGCCTAGAACATGTACCTAAGCAGAGAGGTCTTCTGATCCACAATATATTTACACACGCAACAGACCACCATCTGGGGTATTTGTCATTTCAATGACGAAGTGCGTGTCGAGAAAGTTACCCTGAGCTTGAGCTAAGTAAAGAGTCTTCAATAGGCTCCCCCAGGTGGAGCAGCTTCGAAAGGTCCTGGAGGGTTGTTTTTGGCTCTCCTTTTCTTGACGAGCTTTACGGTTAGCCCGATGATACCACCCACGAGGATCAACCCAAAAACGACCGCCAGTGAAATGGCACCTATCGTGGACGCCATCGATTTTCCGTCGGAATAAGTCGGTGCATTAGCTTCACAAACCAACAGCATATAGAAATATCAGCGTCGTAACAAAAGAATCTAGAACACTGATCTCTCTCAAGATGCATCTTACAAGATTCACAATTGTGCACACGTTTTGAAAAAAACTTAGCAAAAAGCAAAAATTCTCTCAAATGAATTTTATCCCTCGACTCGGATCAATGAACATAAATCGATATGGTCCAACATATTAAGAAGAGAAGCTGCAATATCATGCGTGCACTCGAGACATTTTATAATGAATTTCTTGCAAACTTGTCACGCTGTCATCACACATTCAAACTGTTAGGTGAAGAGAAAAAAAAAAGGAGTGTAGCAAGTCTATTGATATATGTTGAGCAGCAGAATTATAAAGAAACCTCTGCGGTACAGTTTTCATTGAAGAAAATAAGAATTTTCACAAAAACATGTACTCAGAAGGAACGATAGGCAGATTCGAAGTTCAAATTCAGCAGTCAAAGCGGCAGAACTTTCTCAAAGCTTACGATCTGCCCATATCACAAACGCCCTCTATTTGATAGTCCTCTCGAAGATCCCTCAACAAAGGCATTGTCGTTCAGTAACTACATTCGTTCCTTACATAGTCAATTCCACTTCGAGAATCTAAAGACGTTGCACTCTTGAAAACATGAGAGGAGAGACTCGATGTCGGTATTCGGGGAGCTGAGAAAACACAGGACAGAAAAGTTACTGTACCTGTAGAAGTGGTCGAACTTCGCATATTCATTCAAAATATAAAACAGAGCTAGCTCACCAAACTTAAAAACATTCGCAGTGCTCAAATGCGCCCTTCAAGATTCATTAATCAACCATCCACACTAAGTTCAATCGATCGCCACATACTCTAGGAGTAATCCTCTCACTCGCGAGCTTGCTTGACGGTCAGAAAAATACTTAAAAACCTGAAGGTTAAAGGAACAAGCAACCTGCTACCCAACCATGAAAAATTCGAAAGACGACTGGCACCTGTAGTCGAGAAGACTTACTGATTGGGGCAGCACTAGTGCCATTTGAGCGGTTAACAAGAAACGAGGGACACTGGCCACACAGATTCGTTAACACGTTACACAGCCTGGGGAGGTCCAGCTGCCGCGACGCATTCCTCGTGGAAGGTGGGTAAAAGGTGTAAGCGCATATGCAAGCGGTTCGGTTGTAAGCAACTTCGTTCAGCCCTTCGCAGCAGGCAGCACTCGGTGAGGGCTCTTGGTCCGTCAAGAAACCGTCACAATCCGCAGTCTGCGTCTCCATGCTCTGCACATCGTAGGAATTGCAGGAATTGCTGGAGATCATGGAGGAACTGGGCAGAGTGCACGTGACAGGCGGACTGGTTGTCGGTGTAGTTGGAGATGGCGCTTGAGCAGATACTAGAAACTCTTCTACGCTTGCCATAACCGTGATGAAGAGCAAAATTCCAGCCACAGCCATATCTCCGTAGGCCATAGTGGCGGCTGAAACTCACACACCCCTAAATTCCTTCACACCCTCTCCTCCGGCACAGAGTGACTCGTTGCCACGCCGGAATCCCGATCAAACCTCTGTTTCTCAGCGATTCGTCATTCTCTTTCAGCTATTGACTAAACCACCACAAAACCACTCATCAAAACTTCACATATGGAAGCTCCTAACGCAATGAACACAAACGGAAACTACAGATCCAAGAATACTCAAGAAACCAGAATCGGGAAACGTGCAAGAATAAAGCTCAACCAACTAACAATTCGCAAGAGCAAGGGCTTCAACCAAGAACCGATTACCCCAGGAACTCACCACCAAATCTGTGCATCATAAATGACAAAGAAATGGCGTCACACAACGGTAAGTGCCGCGTAACG
This sequence comes from Thuidium tamariscinum, assembly GCA_947034885.2. NCBI lineage: Eukaryota > Viridiplantae > Streptophyta > Bryopsida > Hypnales > Thuidiaceae > Thuidium > Thuidium tamariscinum. The sequence continues at coordinate 14,696,716 of OX344751.2, forward strand.
CTATTCTCCGCTGCCCAAGATCGAATCCCCTCTCCAACCACAACCTCTTCTCCGTCACCCAAACCCCTAACTCGCAATGTCAAGCTCTCCAGCAACAAACTACAGAACTCAGCGACAAAGAAATCCCACTCATCTTAGTCGGAATCACCACTGGTAAGAAGGGCACAAAGCTCGCTCGTCCCATCAATCAACTACCTGACTACGGAATTTCAACATACAGCAAACAAGAAAGGGCCTGAATAGAGCTGAAATTTGTTCTCCTGAAACTTTGCAATAAACGTGAATCTCTACCTGCAGAAAGAAAATGTTAGATGTCGGAGAAGCGGACTGATTCAAAGCGCGGCGCGGGTTGCCTGTAAGCTGAAGTTACTAACTTAACATCAATGGCAGACAGAGGGAAAACAAAAAAGAAGAAAAGTGGCAGCAATCAGAGCAGGGCGTGGGGTCGGCAAGCTACACCTGTGAGCTTCACTGCTCACCTGCATCGAATTCCGTGCCGGACTGTGGCTATTACCGATTCTCATCTGCCATCACGCCACCAACTAAGTTAAGCTAGCTACAGTACCAATTTTCCGTCACTGACTGATTGCTTTGCAACTGCTCAAAGCTCGTAGGGATCATCATCATGCAGAATGCTGCTGCTGCTCCAGCTGCTAATCTGGGCAACGCCAGACGGCACATGATCTGAACCACAGATCGACTCCTCCAAGAAGCTAAGCACCCTCTTCCTCCATGTGACTCAGCCCAATTGAATGCGACACCAACTCTCCTGCTTCAATCTTGGGTGAAATTTCTTTTCGAATTTGCAGCTAAGCTAGCGAAATTACCCAAATTCCAATCCAATTTTCTGGAAGACGAATTTTCTTTTTCGGTGGTAAACTAAATTCATTGCACTCGGAATTTCTTACGGGGCATATGATGATGAAAGGGTACAGTATATGGGAAGTGCGGATGGATCATGATGCAAAGCTCCGGCCGTACGCTCAGTAGCTGAGTGCCTTTTTGCAGGGGCCGGGGGACGTTGACGGAGACTCCGAGACCGTTCTGAAAATGGGCCCCGTGATACAGGATCCGGTTGAATTGGCTGGCTGGCTGGCTCGTTGGCTTATTCAAATATTGGTAAGCTTATTCCCAATCTTTCTTTTCTTTTTCTTTTTCTTTTTCTTTTTCTTTTTCTTTTGGACACAAAGAAAGGGATACATTCCCAATCTTTTTCCATTTGGTGATCAGCCCTACTATTTTTGAAAGTTTGAAATCTGCAATTATTTCAGGGAGAAATCAAGGCCTCCACGTGTCGGCAGGATCTTTGTCTTGATCTTTTCAGTTAGTGAGCTCAGTTGAACAAACAAAAAGAGGCATAAAGTCATAAACATTCAACTGTAATTATAGTCTTGTAAAATCTGATTTAAAAGCTATTTAGGGTTATTTAAGCTTGATTCTAATCAGTCTGGGACTCTGGGTTGAGCCAGCTTTTTACTGTGTCGGGTGGCAATTATTTGTTACTGGACATTATTAGGATGTCGGCGTGCTTAGGGCAGGATAAAGATTACAAAAAATATTACTTGGACGTTGTAAGGGAGGAGGCTCATAAACCGTTCATCTAAGGGCTGGTCCGCCTTTTTCATAAATTTTTTGGATGGGAATATTTTTCACTTATTTTTCACTGAAAGAGAAATAAACGAGGAAACTAACACAAGTCGTTTCATATTTTTTGAAGCATTATTGAATTAGTTATGAATTTTCAAATACAGTCTGGCATAGGGGCCTATCTGTGATCAGTAGGCCTTGCAAACACATACATGTGCAGTTTGAAAAAAAATCTGGCTTGCTTCAAAAACTAGCACTGCAACATGTAAAAAGTAATCGAATTTGTTTCTAAATGCATTCCTTTCTAAAACTAAAATGAATTCTTGAATAAATCATATTTCAGATTTTTGAACACTTGAAAGAAGGTAGTTCAACAACTAATTCTTATTTTAAATATAATCAAGAGACACCTAACCACTTAGTTGAGAATGAAGCAATTGAGACTCTGAAACCATCCATTCAATTAGTGAAAACAAAGTCTTAGCATGCTTCAATATTTTCCACAATTCATTTTTTCACAGTAAATGATCCATTTCAGAGCCTCCTAGTGGGCAGGTGCTAAAGCCTGAGTGGTTTATGAGCCCTCTCCTATATACAGTGACTCCGATTTACCGTAGTGACTGTAAGGTAAAGGTGCTTTATAAAGTAGGGTGCTCTGGAAGTGCCCTTTCTCCACTAACTTAGAGGTACATTTTACTGTTTTGTTTTTTGACACAAATAAAGGGGGACCTTTACTCATTTTACTTTCTTTAATGTATCAGGAGTGTACATTTCTAAAGGCGATTGCTTTTAACCCTAAAGCATTTTGACGTCCACTTTTTGGATGATGTATATAGTCAAAATTAGATTTATTTATCATTATAGCTTGGATGAAAGTCATCCTAATTTTTAAATGAAGTTGTGGTCCTACCTAAGGATTGGATTTGGTATAACCAGAGTACATACTTTTCTAAAATTACATGTGGAAGTATGTGGAAGTATGTCAAGTGGTTGACTTGTATTGATTCTAGTTCAAACTTGGAATTGCAAAAATGAGGTCATAGAATCAAAAAATACAAAAATTCCAAAAAAACAACCATGTCAAGAGAACCTCACTTCAAGTCTTGTTCAACAAAATTTACTCAAGAAATATTGGTAATAGCATTGGTGAATCTAACCTTAGGAATAGAATCTAAAACTTATCTTATATTGTCTTATAATGATTTTTCTGAAATCGTCAATTCTATAGATGAGTCAAGACGCTTAGGGGTTAATGACTTATGTGTTTCAACTTCAAAAAATTAATAATTAATTCCACAAAGGTTTGAAAAACATGAAATGGTTCAAGTCAAATGCCAATTCCATTTTTTTCCTACAAAGATTTATTTAAAATTGTTTCAAAGAATTTATCTCTTCCAAAATGCAATGGACTCTTAAATGGTCGTTGTAAGAGCAAATTACTTTAAAGCAAGTTTTAACCTCTTAAAAGAAATTTCAAGCCCCACACACATTTTGAAAGTCAAAATCTAAATTTTCATATAGTTTTTAATTTTAAATTATAAAAAATTAACCTTCTATAAATAAAAATTGCTCCAATAATCTATTTTATACTCCATTTAAATATTTTTCAAAAATTTTAGAATTGTAATTTTCATGACACTTTTCTCTAAAAGCAAGTTTTTTATTAGCTAAATATAGCCAATTTTTGACTTAAAATAATATGCTTTATTATCACTAGATAAAACAACATAAAAATAGTATTTTTCTAACCAATGTTCTTTTATAATAGCGAACTCAATGTCTAAACCCTAATTAAGGAACATATAATCACTTCTATATTGTCTAGTTGGCATTGCCAATCCAATCTCCAACCAAAGTGAAAAAAGGTCTCCAGCTTCCCACATGACCAAAGCATACTTCATCTTTCTTACCTATTTTTTCTCAACTCATAGCTATTACACTTCATTTGTACCATTGTTACCTTTGCCATGTATTTAGATGTAGAATCTTTGAGCATGGCCACCTAAAGTATTCACTTAGTATTTTTTTAAATATTTTGTGGCAATTGTATGCAATTGTTTACTATAGTTTTTGAAGTGTTGAATTCCATGTAGCAATCATTTAGTGGGAAGGATAGTTTGTGATTTTCTTAAATAAAATGTTTGCTGAAAATACTAAATATGTAGTTATATGAAGATAATATGTGATTGAGGTAGATTAAAAGTAATTGTCTTGATGGAAAGTGCAATTGGGTTGCATACTACTTGCAACAATTGAGATGAAAAGCTTGGAGACATAATAAGATTTTCAATTTAAACAATAAAGAGTCATAGAGGTTGGAGATTTGTAAAATCAAACATTGCCTTCAACAATCTAGAGTGTAGGATTTGAAGTCTTATTTACATGACAAAATACTCATGTTGCATTGTCATGCCTCCCATACCTAATCTTGGGAGAATTTGATTCATTTTCAGAGAATTTGTTCCAAAATCTCGCATTAGTAGTGAATACATTAGGTACTTGGAGGAGTATGTTGCTCAAACTGCTTCTTATATGAAGACAAATTGCTAATGTATTGCCACACTTCAACAATTTGATGGTGGAAAGTATCTAAAACTAGTACAATTAAATTACCGGTATAGTCACAATCAAGTATGTTTTTGAAAAACATACTTTATCACCTCTTTAGTTGTATAATGAAAAATCATTTGTTACCTTAGTTCATGAATGAAACATGTTGGTTTAAGTGTTTTTCTAAAATACATTAGGAAGAAAATGGGCCTTCAAAGGAATTATTTTCTTTTGAGAAGTTCCGTTCAAATGATGAGGGATAGTGGCTACCATTCATCATCAATGATGAATAGTGGCCGTATTAAAAATAATTAGATGTAATTTTTAAAAACTAATTTTATTTTAAAATTAAAATAATATTAAAATAATAATCTACAAAGTCAGGTAGTTTGACCTGATCGCACTAACACCACATCAAATTTACAAAATATATAATTTTGTATTTCTTTTGATATTTTTTAAATTTTATTCTATAAATTATTCAATTGAGTTGTTCTACACTAATCAAGTCTTGCAACCTTCTAGCCAAAATTCTTTAAAAAAACTTTTTTTTTCTATCATTCTTGCTTCTCTCTTGTTGTTCAAGATTCACAATCCCTTTGAAGACTCATTTTTTTTCCTAATGAGATATCTAAGTGGATTACCATTAAAAAAAACATATTTTCAAGAGGTGTGCACATATTCCACAAATCAAAATTAGAATTTTTGTGAATTTTTGAAGTGCTTAGCCCTAAATTACAACGGTGCCTATGACTAGGGTCATGAATGCCCTAATAAAAACCCATAACCACCTTCTTATGTCCCTAGGTATTCACCAATAAGCTATTGCCACATTACCCTAAATGACATAAATGCATTGATTTTGTTAAATTTGTAGATAGAATTGGGTCATTTCTAAACACATTTGGATGGTGGAATGGATGGAAATGGGGCCAAATATAGGATGACCAAAATGGCTTGTAGAGGGAATGAGGTTGGTCTACCTTAAACCTACCCTCAAGGATTTAAAAGACAGAATGTATCTTTTTCAAATTTTCAATATCAATATTTTCTTAATTATGACCTTGTAGAAGAAAAAATTGACATACTTGTTGCATTTTCCAATTTTCAAAATTTCAATGTCAATAGTATTAAAAAAATGTAGAAAATGTAGTCTTATAAAAAAAAAGAGAAAATAAATATTTTTACAACAAAAGGAATAGTGATGATGGAAAAAGACATATTCTTGGACATTTTTGTCTTTGATACATGCAAACAAATCGGATTTGGGAGAAATTCTTTCAAGGTTGTATTTTCAAAATTTTTAGAAGAATAAGACTTTATTTTTGTGCAATCATGAATACAAAATATTTAGAATGATTTCAAATTTTTTAATTTATTCTAAATAATACTCTTATAATATCAATCATTAAAAGTTGGCACATCTATAAATTTTTAAAATTTTGTAGGATACTATTTGGTTAGGTTTTGGCTTTCTACTTCTATTTTCAAAATGTGTACAAATTTGAAAGAGGTTTTTATTTCTCATTTCTTCAAATTGAAAAATATAGCATTTGCTTTGGATTCCAATCAAATATTTTTGGGGTAAGAAAGAATTACTTATCTTTTTTAGTTTCTTCTTCACTAAAAGTTGTTTATTTTGCCTTTAAGTTTATCTACCAAAATTGTTATAATTGAAAAATGTAATGGTCAATATATTAACAATTAATCCCATTCATGCTTGATTAAATAGTCTTGGAAGTGGTCTTTACTTTTATATAGTTTAAATTAGTTTTTCTATCATATTTAGATAGTGCAAAGTGAAGTCTTCTCTAAATTAATTCTACATATTTTTACAAAAAGAAAACTTTGCAGTAGTACTAATTTTGCATTTGTCACAAATTTGTATCCATACTAATAGGATAAGTGAAGGGGTCCTTATATCATCAACCCTTAAATGCCCCAACCTTTCCAAGTGTGTTTTGACTATGAAAAAAGTGCATTGGCTTGTAGTCATTCCTAATGAAGCTAATTGAATTTTTTCCAAAATGTAACCATATAGATGTTTGAGGCCATTGGAAGACTGCGAGTTCCTGGACTGCGGGAACGCAGTTTCTGCCGCGTGAATAAGAATCCTACAGGTCGAGAAAGTGTCACATCATTAAATTGAATTTTTTTGAATTTTTTTCATATTTCAAGACCCAATTTTTTTCCGGAGGAACAACCACGAAACAACCCTTTGGAGGACTCAAATCCCCTCTAATGTGTGAGATTATAAGAAGAGAAGAGTACATTTTCAACATTCAGTAAAGTGCCTTTTCCCACAATGTTTCTCAAATGTGCATATAACTTTTTTGATGGATTGGAGGTGACATGAACAACTACAGAGAGTGTTAGTATACTAAAATTCACTTCTGAAAACCTTAGTTTCACATGAAAAGCTATTAAACTCATTATCCAACCACCTTGTAATTGTTGAAATGCAATTGTTTTTCATAAGTAGAAATTACAAATAGCTCCGGATGAATATTTACATGTTTATATTTTCAATGGTGAATATCATAAAAACACTTTATTCTTTCTATTGGAACCATTCTCAAAACAAATGGCTATATACAAATCAAGTGAAATTGCTAAACTTTGGATAAAGTTAAGAAATGAAGTAAAATGGGCAAGCTTTATTCTTCACTTATGGTACATTTATGCCTTTGATGACCTTTCAATACTCAAACATGTACTTTTTTCACTGAAAAATGAAAGGTTTCAATGGTGAACATATAAAACTCCTTGAAATTTTTCTTTAAAACAATCAAAGAAATTTCATTGTCCATTCCAAAATAGGCTTGAAATTTCAAATCAACCACATATGGGCAATTGGGCAATTAGGAATTAACTAAAGATTGTCTCCAAAGCTTAAAAGGCTTTATAATAGAAGATGCTAGATCCCTCTCATGAAGTAGAACAAGTAGGATAAAACTCGAGTTACCCAGGGTACAAGTAAAAAAGCCCCCTATTTTGTGCTGTGTTTTTGGGTATGTTCTCAACTGCTGCTCACTAATTTAGGGTCCCTAATTGCGAATATGAATTTAGAATTTGCAAAATTAAATTAAAACTAAATTTACCTGGGGTAAGTTAAATCTAGCCCGTTGGTCCCACTTTGTGGGCAGGGTTTACTCCCATTATAATTAGAAGACTGCAAGGATTTGCTTCAAGTTTACTTTACACTACACTTTATGAAAGGCTGCTCAGGGTGGTAATGATTGAATGAAAAGATGAAACAGATTCTTGTATGACCAAATTAAAGATGGATAAGATAGATGCTCCCCAAATTTTATAGCAAGAAACCTTCTGTTTGTCTTCTTTCATTTTTAGGATGGCTACACCATTAACTTACAACAAAATTGATTTGCCCTATCTTTTCATTCTTTAGAATTGTTTAGAATTGCCTTTATTTCTATTTTTATCATTATTTCAACAATATATATGATTTTATTTTTGGACACCAATTTTTTTTAATAATTTATTATATTTAAGTTCATTTTACAAGTTTTAACATTCAATATTTTGTTCTCAAAGTAAGGGCTATTAAACTATTTTATCCTGTGGTTAAGGTTGGCACTTTCTACTAAATAATGAATTAAACTTAGAATAATGTGATTCCACATGTATTAAAAAAATAGAAAGATTCACTTTTTTTTAATCCAAAAATTATATTTGACAAAAAACCTATTTAGTTTTAAGAGAAACAAAAAAAATCATAGATTCTACTCTCTATATACAGGCTTTAGAAGTTAACCACTACTTATGGTGTATCTATATATACCTTAACCCCTAAAGACCCACAGTCATTTTTTTGTCAAGAACCACTCAAAACTGCCATTTTTGCTATGTTCACCCAAGAGAAGAAAAAAAAGTATATTTTTGAAATCTAACCATAGGATCTTATACTTTACTTGTCTAAGATCATGTGGTAAAAGTTTGATGAAGTTTGACCATATAGACTTGAAGATATTTGGGTTCAAAGTTAGAAAAAAGAGTTTTTTTGGACATTGTTGTACAATTTCAAATGACTTTGACTACCATCTATTGAAATTTTTGCACTGTAGACTTTGAATTAAAAGAAAATTGTATTGAAGAATTGAATTGAAAGTCTAGGAAAGAAAATTTCAAAAAAAAAATGCTTGATTTTCATTCTTTAAGAAATTCTTAAGTAGAGGTAGATTTGAGATTGAAAGAAAACTAAATCATTAATAGCTCTATGATGGAATCAAAATACAATAATCCCAACCATGAGATTGATCTAGAAATCAATTTTAACTTTGATAAGGAATTTTTTTTTTGAAAAATTGTGAAAAGTGCATTTAGAAATTAAACCAATAAATTATTTTTTCAAGAAGATGCTCAAAACTGCTCGAAATACAAGATTGTTCATAACTTTCACACAACTAATCCAAATGGAATGATTAAAAGCTTCACATGTAGATAAAAATATAATCTATAAGATTAAAAAAATTAAAAATTAGAAAGAATAAAATTTTGTGGATTAATTTTTTTTGCCCACCAAGTTGAAATTTCATCTTTTTGTGGTATAACTTTTACTCCCGGGCACCAATTGAAATAATATTCTCACATTGCTAATGAGTTTTCCTATCTTATGACAAAGTTTCAAAAAGTTTCACTAAAAATTGAGGTCATTGGAACCTACTTGAATTCGAAATTGTCCTCCAAAGGGACAATGGGCTTTTAGGAATTAAGGCCATTTGTTTTGTTTTGTTTTGTTTGTCACATTGAGATTTCCCGGGCCAGGTCATGTTCTTTGCACCATTGGAAAATTCTCGGCGAGGAGGGATGCACAGACTTTGTTTTGTGGCATTTGGACTTATAGTAAGAAAGTTATTGAATTTCAAAGTTTTGATGGATTAAAAAATTAGAAAATTACTTTTACTTTGGATTTGATTGTAGCAACAGCTTAGGGCGCACTAGTATAGTTTAAAATGGCAATTTTGAGAATTTTTTTGATCCAAAAGAAACAAAAATAAATCCAAGATCTTATTATCTATTTACAAACTTTTAGAGGATAACTACTACATATGGTGAATCTATACCTTATGACAGGCTATTTGTTTGTTTCATTTTGTTTTGTTTGTTTATCAAGTTGAGTTCTTTTGGACCATATGTCTTCCAGTTATGTGCTTGGTACTGTTGAAAAACTCTCAGTGAGGAAGGGTGCACAAACTTTGTTTGATGGTGTTCCGACTTACTTATAGTGAAAAATTTACTAAATTTCAAAGTTTTAATGGATTAAAATTTTGGAAAATTACTTTTACTTTAGATTTGGCTGTGGCAATGGCACAAGGCACACTCATATAGTTAAAAATGGCAATTTTTGAAGATTTTTTGACACTTTGACATTTTTTAATTAAATGATTGTAAATCTTTTTAAAGTTAAATTTGAATAGCTATAAACTTTGTGTTTATCGACACATAAAAAATTCACCTTGACATATTAATTTCATGAATATCTATACACGAAAAATTCACCTTGTATAAATTTAAAATAAAATAAAATTACATGGTATACTAGATTTAGAAGATGTATAATAGTCCAAAAACAATCATATAGTTTGAAGCATGGTGTAAGGTATTCCATTCATAAAGCAACCATTTAAGTCTATCTAACTCATCGTTGATAAAAATACATATTTCAAACAACATATCACTTGTTCCTAGATAGGGGTTACATTTAGCACACAATTGCTATAAGAGAAGACTAGATGGGTTACCATTTTGAATTATAATTTCAATTCCATTACCAATTTTTTTACTTTAACCCTTTAGTGCCCGGTTGACCACTTTTGGGTTGATTTTTGCACTTTTGGTCTAATATTGTTCAAAATACATTTGATCACAAAAATCTCAAAGAACAACGCAATTAGAGTGTCTTCATGCGCTTCAAACAAAACCAATTTCAAGGGAATTGGAGCACTAATGCATTAGCTATGAGGCTACAAACTCAAATGGCCTGAACCTTCAAATGGAAGTATTCAACAAAAATATGAAAAAATATCAACCAATTTGTGAGATTTTTTTGTATCTTGATGTTTTGAAAAGGCATAAGTGTTGCTTTGTACTCTCATGAATTCCCAAAGTAAAATTATGCATTGAAATTTATGTAGCACAAATTCTAAAGGATTATTCAGGTCATTGATTTTTGAGTATTAAACAAAACAATTTCTAATTCCAACAAGGCTCTAAAAGAAAACATGATTTAGAGGTACATTTTGCTTTCTTCAATGTACCAAATCTGCACATTTTAGAAGGGTATTTCTTTTGATGACCACAGATGACTATTTTTTGTGAATTTCAAAAATTTGTAACTAATTTCAAAAAGCTTCAAAAAATATGAAACGACTTGGGTTAGAGGCATATTCTACTTGCCTCTCAAGAAAAATTTACTAAAAAATATTTAAAGATGTTCCACCTCCCCAAAATTCAATTTTAGCCCTTAAAAGGTTGATTTATAGACCTTTTATCTTATTTATAGCAATTTGTACCGTTGGATGAGTTTGATTTTTTGTTAGGTTGAAGAATCTCCCTTATGAAAATACTTTATACGGTTTGATCTAAGATTACATCCTTAGAAGGGCCACAAAATTCACTTTCTTGAAGAACTACGCTCGCCCTCCAAATCAACCACGGGCACTAAAGGGTTAACTCCTAAAGGACCAAGCTCCATTTTTTGGCAACATAGCGATTTTGGGCAGCTCACTATGTATGGAGTTTTTATTTTTTTAATTTGAAATTTTCACACAATGTGTGCCCGAAGAGTAGCTTTAAGACCCAACAATTTTCATAACTTTTGAGTACATGGTTAAGAGGTTATTGCATGATATGTCATTTTCATTCGATAGTGGGCAATTCGGCAGCCAAAAAACTTCTTTAAAAAACACTTTTTAAAAAATTTGAAATTTGAAATTGATTCTTGATGTTTATATACACATGGTAAGCTTTGAATAATTCCATTTGGATTAATTAAATGAAAGTTATGAGGAATTTTAGTCTTCGGATAGGTATGGATTTCAAAACCTATCCATAAACTAAAATTCCTCATAACTTTCATTTAATTAATCCAAATGGAATGATTCAAAGCTTACCATGTATATATTAATGTCAAGAATCAATTTCAAAATTTTAATTTCTTAAAAAGTGTTTTTAAAGAATTTTTTGGGGCTGCCCAAACTGCCCATCGTGGAATGAAAATGACATATCATGCAATAACTTCTTAACCATGTAATCAAAAGTTATGAAAACTGTTGGGTCTTAAAGCTACTCTTTGAGCACACATTGTGTGAAAATTTCAAAGAAAACAAAACAAAACTCCATGCGCAATGAGCTGCCCAAAATCGCTATGTTGCCAAAAAACGCAACTTGGTCCTTTAGGGGTTAATAGTCATGGGATTTTTCACAATAAAGTAAATATACCCATTGTAGACCATACATTCAGTTGCATTCCTATCTACAATTGTTCAACATTTGAAGAGCTAAATTTTTACTACTACAGATTGGGATGCAAATTGGTTTAGGATCTATAATGGATATATTTAGGGCCACTTTACGTCATTATTGGCTGAGAATATCTAATCATCTAATTATTAAATAAAAGCCTTTACATCCGATTGATGGCTAGGTTTAATTATGTAGGTGCTCCTATTAGTTGATTTCCATGTTTTTGAAACCAAGTGGATAAGTAAATATTGACCCAATTTTCTTTTGTATTACAATGTTGCTTATGTAGAAGTGTTTTGGTGCCAAAAATAGGATTTTAATACTAAAAATAGAATGGCCATTTATCTTTGATCCAATTTTTCTATTTTTTACTATTAGGATTGATTCATTATTTGTAAGTTGAACCAACTTGTAATTAGGCCTAGGCCCTAATACAAAGTTGCTTTTATATTGTTGTAAATTAATTAAACACCTCCTCAACTGCAACACACAATATAGTGAAAATCAACAAAAAAAATCACCTTGCATGCTCAGAGTTACTAGTATGTGAGCATAGAAAGTGTGAGCCTATGAGCTTAGAATTCTATACACCTATAGTATAGGTGTCTATATTATAGACACCTAAATGGTTACATTGTATTTATGTTCTAAAAAACCTATATTATAGGTGTTTATGTTATAAACACCTTCAATGAGTGTTGGATACTTATTTATATTTAGGCTCAAGGCTCATAGGCTCACACTTCTATATTCACATACTAGCGTCGTTGCTTGCACCCTTAAATAGAATTGTTGAAATCTTAGACCACTTCTTACAAGAACCTACAACACATACAATAAGAGGTCTATAAAACACCCATTTAAAATTCAATAATGGATTTGAGGAGGTTGTTTATTCTTCTTGAAATAATTATTTGTAAATTTTCCTTGAAAGATAAGTGGAGTTTAATTACATCTAACCCAAGACAATAGTTTCATGAATATTTTTTGAGAGTTTCCTAAATCACTTATGAATATTTTAAATTGAACACAAAGGATCACCCTTAAGCTCCAAAATCGTCCACCTCCTAAAATGTAATATACACTATTTGTACAGTGTGGTACATTGTTGTTGCAAAGAAAAACCAAAATTTACCTCAATCTATATAACCTTTCATTATTGAAGGGGACAAAAATTAGAGTATTCTCACATGGTCTAGCAATCCAATGTCTAAATTCAATAAAACTTATTGAACTTGTGCATACTAACCAAGTTTGTGTGGTAAAATTTTTAGATCGATCAATCAAAGATGTAATTTGTTTTTGGAAAGCCACTCAAAGTTCACATGTTCAATTTGAGTTCACTAAACTACATTTTGATGGTTGCAACTTTGTGGGATTGTATCTTTTTCATCTAATGTTCTTTTTCAATAAAATTTGTTGGATCATGTTTTTTTTGAAGTGTAATTATTGTGGTAAAATTTTCATGTCAATCCAAGTTGTCTTTAATGTTTGGAAACAATTCAAAGTTCGAACTCCTAAGAGCTTTCCCATGCCTGGCCCAAACAAATGGCCCGACTAGGGAGCATTTGGAGAGCCATTAATAAAGCCCGGGCCCAGCCAAATATATTTGCCCCACGCTAAGCCCACCAACAAGCACGACAAAGAATCATTTTCGGGTTCCGAGGTGCCACATCATGGTTGCCAACAAGGATAAACTTTTTTCAACTCGAAAAGTGCTTCAAATATAGGAATTAAATACAAAACAAAAGCTCTTCGAGCCTGGCCAAATACTTGCCATTTGGCTGTGTCATTATCAAATTGGGCTGAGCTTGGCCTTCTTTTTAGCTTTGGCGTGTGTGCCGTGGGACAATTAATTTGGCTAGGCCTAGCCACTTGCCCAGTTTGCGCCATATTATGCGTTGCCATGGGGATGCTCTAATAGTTTTGGATTACAATGAACTTTGGTAGTTTATTTCTTCTTCACACAATGTCTATTTCCTATGTATTTGTACAATGGTTTTGAAGCACTTTATAGTTTAAATTTTTTTCATTTGAGTAGGTTCACAGATCAATTTTCACCTCCAAATACATTTTTATGAAAATTTTAACATTTTTTCTCAACACTAAAACATTATAATCATGCAATCTATGTAGCCAAATGACTCCAAATTTGATCCATGTTTAACATAGAGCCACACAAAAATGGTTGCCAAGGACAATCATTTTTTTAGAGTAACTTTTAGAGATAATTAGTTAAGATCCAATTAGCAATTGCAACAGTCTTCCATCAAAATTGGCGACACTAATATTTTAGGAAGGACCCTTGCCTCAATTTGGCACAAGTACCAAGTCAAACCTCATTTCAAACATGAAAATTTTGACTCTCCAGAGGGTTGTCTAGAAGTGCCAAAAAGGACCCAACATTACTTTTCTTTTTACAAACACAAGAAATTTTCCCCTATTTCCACTAATCGTTGTATTGTCAATTATCAAAGAATTGGTGCACAAACATTGGTACATGAGTAGTTTCATTGAGATATGCTCCCTTCCATTCCTGAAATTCACACAAGAAGAATCTTTTTTTGGTCAAAGATGCCATCCTTTCTGTAGCTTTGTAGGGCTCCAAAAAGGACTTTCTTATCAAACCCTGGCAGCCCTTTGAAGAGTCCAGAATTTCTCCAATGGAACATTCAACAAAATGGCAATGAATTCACAATGAATGATGGCAACAAAAAATGGACTCCATTGCATTATATGGTAGCAGAGCAACAATTGCTTCTGCATATGTACAATACTCTAGCTAGTTCGAGATGGATGCTTTCATTAATTGGATTGGCAGGGTGATAGATTGTATGTGCAACTCTGAGGAGAATGAATCGAGCTCGACTAAGGTAGGGGGTTGTAATTGCAACACTGTCTCTAAAAGCGATCTGGTAGATTTTGCCTCTAACATGTACCAGAAGTGTACATTTCAGGAGGGGGTTGCTTTTAGAAACCACTGTGTTTTGAACTTCAAAAATTCATAACTAATTCCATGAAAGTCCAAAAAATATGAAACGACTTGGGTTGGATGCCAATTCCATTTTTCTTACCACGAAAAATTTCCTAAAAATTGTTTTAAGGAGTTTAGCTTCCCCAAAATGCAAATCAGCTGGTAAAGGGTAGCTTTTACAGTCCCCTTAGTTGTGTGCAAGGGCATGTTGAAAATGAGCACTTACATAGCGTAAAAAATGATATCATGATGAACCTGCACAAGAGATTGAATACCATTTGGAGGTTAAAGTAGGTACACCCAAAAGCACCACTTATTCATACTGAGCCTAGTTCCTGCTATTAATTAGTTCAAATTTTTATGTAGTCTTGTTGGCAAGTGAAAGCATGTTCCAACGCACCAAAGAATGCAGGATTTGGATACCGTATGCAAAAGTTATTAACAGTCAAAGTCTGTTTCTGAAAGCGCCATCTACAGTCTGTGAACATGACTGATTTCGGAAATGTATGTGCACTATAGATGGCGCTTTTAGGAACAGGGCGCTTTTGGGTGTACCTACCTTAATAGAGTTAATTGTAAAGTGTGTGCAACGGGGATCAAGAGCTAGAGTTTGGAAAAATACAGGGCAAAACTCCTTGGAACACCAAAACTGAAGTTCAAAAGTCTCATGTTTCTTTTCCACTATTCTTAGCTAACCCCTAAACGCCTCAATCCTTTTTTGAATTTTTGCACATTACATTTTTGCTTATAGCTTTGTACAAATATATTATTTACCAAATTTGAATGAATTTGGTCTTTAAGGAAGATTGTCTTCTCTAGATTCAAGTATTAATACATTTGATAAATGAAAAGTTAGTTGGATGAAACCGTGCCTTGAAGCCCTTTGTTCATTGTCCAAAATATGAACGTCAGAGTGCTTCAAGGTTAAACCTCCTAACACCTGTGGGTTTTGTTTGCAATCAACTCTAATATGTAAACTACAGAAGAAGATTTCTGAGAAAAATGGCTTGCTTCCTTTGTAAGCCTCATTGCTAAACTAGTTGCCGAATAGCTAGCTAGGGTTAGAGCTCTAGCTGAAGAGCAGAATGGAGCTAAAGGTTAGGAGTGACCCATCAATAGGACAAGCTGGACATGGCCCAATCACAGTCCGGGAAGAAATTTTAGCTTAACCGGCTAAAATCCTACATTTTCTTGCACCAACCGGTTGCTTGGAAAATACTCTCAGCTAGGCCTTAAGAAAATAAGGAATATATTTTTTTTCCCTCTAAAATAATCGGGTTTTTTCTTGAAACTTTGAACTTCATTCGGAAATTCTGGATTTCAACCGGCTAAGTTGTAACTAAATGCCCGTACTCCGTGTTCATTGGGCCCAATTAGCATATTTTCATTGTTGATTCGGAATACTTGATTTGGACATGATTAAGAATGAGAGTGGAGTTGACACTAGTGTGTTTTGTATTTGATTTGGACATGTATTTGTTGCTTTGAACAACTTCATTCGTTTGTAATCTACTTGAATGTGGATATAGAATTAATGAAGCTCTTTTCAAGTTAAATAACATTTTCTCATTGAGTATTTATGCCATATTTAAGTCTGAAGTGCTCCGATGTCCAATTTCTAGACGATGAACAGATTGAGAGTTGGTTTTCTTATTGGTTACTGCTTGGATGAAAGTCATCCTAATTTTTAGAGATTCTTTATGAAGTTGTTGTCCTATCTAAGGGTTGGATTTGGTGTTACTAGAGTTCATAGTTTTTTAAAATTACAAATGTGGAAGTATGTCAACTGTTTGACTTACGCTGACTTTAGTTCAAAACCAAATTTGCAAAAATGAGGTCATAGATTTCAAGAACACAAAAATTCCAAAAAATCACCAAATCAAGATAACCTCATTTAAAACCCATTCCAACAAATTTTACTCAGAAAATAACAATATTGTGCTTGTAATTAAATTTCAAAGGAATTTTGAAATTTCCCCTTCAAAATTTATCGAAAAATATTGGTGAAAGCATTGGAGAATCTAATCATATGGATGGAATCTAAAAATCAAAATCTACAACTTTTGTTTGTATCACAATCCCAAAACATTCTTCCAAATAGTACTTTACAATGATTTTTCTTAAATCGTCAATTCTAGACATGATTCTAGACGCTCTAGGGTTAAGAAAGATCAACTACAACAATTAGCTAGTGAATGACCTAGCGACCTTCAGGAAGTGCTTGATTTGATTGCAAAAGACCAGGTGCCTACAAGTCAGATTGGACATCAATCCTCAAGAGGGTAGGGTGCATGTTGTGAGTGATCGTGCACTACCTTTTCATTAGACTGGCCAAACCTTAATTAGACTCTGTTTATGTGGAAATTATATTGTATTATTGCATTTTCAAGATAGTTTGTAGACCTGAACCTGCAGTACCGACTTAATTTCAGGAATTCTTCATCGATATCACTCGATTGTGCTCTGCCTGATCGATGCTTACGTACCTTGCTAGCCGCTCAAGATATAATATAATATCTAAGCTTCCCCGTCGTCCTGTAACTTAGTTTGCAGCATTGGTAGTCAGTATCGGCAAAGTTTGTTTTCAAGCAAACACTCGCTACAGACTCCGCTTTCGATCAGATCCTCCTCGCATTTGGTACTTGGCCGAATTGAACCGGCTTGACGACGTTCCTCTCCTTTTACGAATCGTAGAAGTCGTGGATTTGAGTTGTTTGAAACTGGAAACAGTTTTAGTGCAGAATTAATTTGAGACTGAGTGCAGGCCTTTCACCTCTTCGATTCTGGAGCTGTCATCACCGAAAATATGATGCGGATCCATCAAATTTCATCAAGTCCTCCACAGGCTTTAGTGTATTGGGGCTCAGCAAATGCCGTTAATTAATTTGCGATCATCACAGTTTAGAAAGCGATGAGAGTTTACTTACTGCTATACCGGCATACGTACGGTTTGTTGGATTATCAGGCCTCCGACCAGAGATTGCTTCAGTTTGCCGAGCTAGCTTGTTTTGGGTCTGTGCTTGCAGTCTAGAAACTGATGTTTGTTTTGCTAGTCTGTGGAGCATCGTTCAATCAAATTCCCTTGAGAGTTTCAATGTAAGTTACTTGCTCAACCTGGAGGATGAACTCTGCCCAAGCAAGGGACCTGTGTGCTTGCGCACAGGCGCGGTTCTGGCCGAGGTAAGGTAAAACAGCCCATTACAGACCAAATGAGGAGTTTGCCCTCATGTCACTGCTGAAATCTTCTAATTTTTTTTCCCACATGTAGACAAGTGATAGAAATGATGAGAGCAGTTGAAAGTATATTTTTTTGGATAAAGTGTGAATTTGTTATGAATTTTTGAAGTGTTCAACTCAT
This sequence comes from Thuidium tamariscinum, assembly GCA_947034885.2. Classification (NCBI taxonomy): domain Eukaryota; kingdom Viridiplantae; phylum Streptophyta; class Bryopsida; order Hypnales; family Thuidiaceae; genus Thuidium; species Thuidium tamariscinum. The sequence goes on from OX344751.2 coordinate 14,714,670, forward strand.
CATGGTTTCTAGACTACCCCAAAACTAATTAAAATTGTGTCCATAATGGTCATCTTACTCACCTAATGTAGTCAAAATATTTTTAACATAGAAGGCTTGAAAGAGTCACTTTGGTCTTGTAGTGAATTAACATTGAAAAGCTGAAAGTTCTCATTATGGTCACTAATTATCCCATTCTAGTTAGCTAAGACATTGATTGTGGCCAAAATCTCATTCTCTGAAAGAAAATTGTAATGGGCTCATTCCTAGGAGTTTGTAATGGGTAAAAAGTCCATAATGAGTTGTTTTACCTTACAACAAGTCAATGTAGGAGGACAACAATTAAACTCTCTTTGGAAAAGAATAGCAAGTGAATTAGGATACTGACAACATCTAAGAGTATTTCGTGGAGTCTTCCAAGTATCCCCTCTCCTCTAATTTTGGATGATAAAAAATCAATTCTAGTGTATGTCATGCTCGATCTTCATTTTCTACCCTATATAAGCTATATTTGAAGGGGTCACTAACCCCTCTATACACTACATATTCTCTTGGGATTAGCAAGTCATTGTGATGAATCATAGGGTATTTATTGCTTTTGCAAGCTTTTGGACTTGTGATTGGTTGGAAGTATATTTTAGTAAATTGTACCATTGGGGATACAAAGTAGCCATCTCCTCTAAAGTGGATAGATTTCAATTGAAGGGGTGCACGAGATGCTCTAACTTACACCCTCATTAGAATGTAATATCCAGTCTCACTCATAGACTAATTATGTTATTAGATTAGTGCGTTTTTTTGTTCTTTTAGAGATTTTTGTTAGAAGCTTTTCCTTGAAACAAATGTAATTTACAACACTATATTCATTAATTTGAGAATATTTCTAGCTAATGGGAATATCCATAACTCTTTATAATCCAATTATACACTACTAATTCATATATTTTTAATTTAAATACTTAGCATTCACATACAATGCACAATTGCACAGTGAAGGTGCATACAATGTTGAGAATAAAAGACAAAACAAACTACCAAAAGATGCAAACCAAAGAATGCAAGAAGAGAGTTTGTATATTCAATAGCGATGTGTAACTACATACCAAGGAAAGAAAATATAAATGGTTATCCTCTATTATTGATCCAAGATATTCTAATGAATTTCCTAAATGCATTTATAACTAATGTGAGCTATAGTGAACTATAGTGGAGAGCATATTAAGATAATTCATTCTTAACATACAATAAGGAAAGCAATAAAATATTGGTGGAATCCATCTGATTATAGTAATATTGCAAGCACTAACATATTTTGGACTATCTTTCATCTTGCAAGATATCTACATATTTCATTCTAACTTTAAGAGTGTCATTGAGTCTAGCATTCACAAGGACAATGTCTATATATATATATAATTTTCTTTAATGATCTATGAAATTTCTATTATTACATTTTGTATCATGCATAAAATGGGTGAATGCAAGAGAAGACTTGTAGTATTTGTTACATTTGGATGATTTTTCTAGGAGTACTTTAAAATTAGAAAAATAATTTTTAAATTTAAAAAAAAATGTGACTAATGTATACACTTTTAAGATGAAGAAAACCATTGAAGGAAATTTGTTAAGAAAATCTCAAAGTAGGAGAACTTGAAAGGTGCCAAACCTCAAGAAAATAGATATTTTGATGTTTTAATTAGTAAAAAATAGGAATATTTTTAAGAAATAAACTAAAAATTGGCCATTTACAACAACTTTATGGACTTGGTCATTCACAAAAACCTCACCAAAATCATTTTTTACATGTTTCAAAATGCATATTGAAGGACTCTCATTTTGAAGACTTCTACACTTGTCCACATAAAAATCATTATTTTAGAAATTCTTTCGACCATTAGCTACAAGTCTACCAAGGTAGAACCACCCATAATCAATCATTTAAGGTATTCTAGACATGATTTGGTGTGTTACAAGGCAAAGCAAATATTTTCAAAGGTGCAATGATACAAATGATGGGAATTGCAAAAACTTTTGTAATTTTATCACATGAATTGAAATTACTGTGAATTTTGAAAGGCAAAAGATGCACTAGATCCATTGCCAATCTGTGGACTTTTCTAATTCCAATTATACAAAAACTACTTTTTAATTCATTCTTTCCTACTTTGGGACATATGCCATGAACTTTTAGTCCCAACTTTGAAAAGGAGAAAAAAAACATTCTAGCCTTGGTTGGAAATATGGCCATTCATAGGTAGGTTATGGGGTGCCGATTGCTTGTGAGTGGTTCTACCTTAGAAGACCATCTCCTCCAAAATTTAAGCTCAAAATTTGTTTTTTTGGGAACTAAATAGTACTAAAAAACTCCAAATTAGCAACTGTGAAAAGGTGACTACAAAGAACACTTTTACTATTTGTTGCGTTTTGAACAATATTCATGATTTTTTTCTAGAGTACTTTCATATTAGGAAACTAATTTTTTTAATTTAAAAAATTAAATTAATACATACACCTCTAAGACAAAGGTTTTCACTGAAGGAAATGGATGGAAAAATTCTCTAACTAGGAAAACTTGAAAAGTGCCAAATCTCAAGAAAATAGGTACTTTGATTCAAAAATTAGTTTAAAATAATATAAATAAGTAAATAAAAAAAATAGAAACTTTCCATTTGTAACAACTTTATGGAGATGGTCAATCACCAAAGAAACCATGAAAATAATATTTTATATGTTTCAAAATGCAAGCAAAAAGAAGCTCACTTTGTAGACTTCTACACCATATAGAATTAACTATTTTAAAAATTCCTTTGATGAAAAGTTGTATTTTTATAGTAGAAAAAACTATACAAAATTTCACAATGTAACTTTTCAAAAAAGGTACTCATTAGTACTGGAAACCTCCAAATTGGTAAGTGTGACATACATTTTGGGCCTATTTTTGGATAATAAATTATTTTTGAAAATTACAAAAAAATCAAGGAAGTTGTATGATAGTCATTACTACCTTTTCTATAAATATTAAGTCATTTGGAATTAAAACACAAAAATTATGGCCAAAAACTTGATCATCATCCAAGGTGTGACACAAAATAGTACAAGTGTTTTTTGCAATTGCCCAACATTCAATCAAGGGTTGTTTTGAAATAATTGACTTTTTTTTAAATTTAAAAAAATTGGCAAGGTGTATAATAGTCATGAGTACCTTCACTATAAATCTCGAGTCATTTAGGATCAAAACACAAAAGTTGTGGCCAAAAAACAAATCAACACATGTTGTGTGACACAAAATAGTACAAATGTTTCTTGCATTGAGCCAAATCTACTCTTCAACTCATCCATTGCCCTACATATTTCTTGCCATCAACTATATCTTAAGTGTTTCTGTGAAGTCTCATAGTGATGCTTTAACCTTTGCATCTTCAACATCTTCTTCTTCTATGCATTCACTAGGTGACAAGGATGATTGCAAGAAAGGGTGGTATTATTTTTGACACATTTGGAGTGACAAAGTTGTTTTCTTGCTAAAACTTTTAGAGGATGGAATTGATGTATTAAAATTTTAAAATTAAAGATGGCTAACTTTATTGCAATGATATATCTTATTTTTTACAAATAAAAAAAAACATTTGGTATTTAAAACTTAATTTTGCTAATTTATTACACTCCAAAGTTTAGGGTTTTTTTAGTATTAGGGAGTATCTAAAATGAATGATCTAAAGCTCAAAATTTTGTAGTCTATTTCGACAATAGGGGACTTATTTGTACCTAGGGGAATTTAAAAATACATAATTTTATAGCCTCCATGTTGTACAAATAGGACTTCCTTACATGTACACTTCTAAATATTGAGGATGGTTTCAACTTTATTTTTTTGGTCAAATCAATCATTATCAAGTCTTTATAAAATGACAATTTTAGTTTTTTTATTCATGATTTCTATTTATTGTTAATTTATACCTCTCAATTTATCTATCTATTTTCAATGACAAACTAAATTTTTAAATTTTAGATAGTATTTTTTAGTACTTTCAAGTAGTTAAAACACTTGAAATTGTTGCTAGGGATTTGAGGGTAGGAAAAGCCCATTTCAGGATTGTTCCCCAAAATGTTCTTTGTGTTGTTTAAAAATTGTAAATCAACCCTATTGGTTGAAATTTTTGAATTTTTGAATTTTTTTTTCATTCAAAAATTTGAAAAATTGCTAAGAAATCTAAAATTGATTAAATTTTTTATTTTTTTCAAAATTTTAAGAAAAAAATAATTAATTAAAAAAATCAATGTTTTTTTCATGTGGCAATGTCTTGCCACATTAGACTATTGATGTTTTATGTTCTTACAATCCAAGATCCCCAAAAAATGCGTGGCCTTCTAATGCCCTCAAATCTCCCCTAATGAACATTTTTTAGTCATCATTTTTTTAGATCAACAATATAGATTGTTTTGTTTTGTAGTACTTGTAGTACTTAATTCTAGTATTGAGTGCAAAAATTGTAGTTTTAGCAAAATGCTACAAAAAACAGTCACTTTTTCTTGCACTTAGCTACAAGTATATCCTTGAAGTTGATTATTATATGACTTTGATGGTTAATGCCATTGTAAATAGATTTTGTGGAGGTGGGCAAAATTGAACTTGAACTTCTAGTGTACATGTGATTGCAAGAAAGACTTGCCAAATTTATTGTATTTTTGATTTTCAGCCTTTTGTATTTTCCATACGACAAGTCACCGATAGTATTATTGAGAACATGGAATATGAAATATAAACAAACGATTGAATTTCACATCATTCTATTGTTCTAGTAGCAAGTGATGCTCATCAATGGATAGAAAAGATGGATGAAAATACTTAATTCACCATAAAAACAATTCACATTGGTAGATCAAATGCACTACAAGACCCTACCAATTCTATTGAGTCTTTTTATGTATGGCCTAAAGTCCTATTTTGAACCACATCTTGCACTTTATACTAGAAATGAGACTTTTACATTTCTACTTTGAAAATTAGAAGATGCTCTTGAAATATTTAATTTGAAAGTGATCATTTTTACCAACTAAGAGCAAAGAAGGGAGATCAAAGCTAGAACTAAGAAAACATTTTTAACTTGACAAAAATTTCACTTGAATGTAACTCATTTTAAGCCTATACGAAACACACTAAGAACAATTTTGGAAATTCCTCTCTCAAAAAGGTGTATATCTATAAGAGGAGCTAGCCTACCAAAAATGATGATGTAACTTTTTAGAAGGGTAACTTGACAATACTAAAAAATAAATAAAATTGTATAGGAGATATTTATCTAAAATCCAATCTCACCTTTTGAGTTAATTTTGAAATAATTGACTTAATTCATATACATTTTCTATTGCTATAGGAATCTTATTTTTGAATTTCATATTCATTCAATTATTTTTGCAATACTTATAGCACAAAACAACTTTTAGATGGAACATGTGATGGAAAATAGAACATGTATCTTTTGCAATCACAAATGTTTAGTCTTTAGTTCATTTTCAAAATTGATAGTTGGTAGAGGCATTGGATTGAACTTGGTATCTATAGACTTTGGTCTTTGGGATGTATTAGAGATTCATAAAACACAAAAAATAGTAGAAGAGAAAGTTAGCATTATAATGATCACATTTACAATTTAACCAACTTCTGCATGCAATACAAATGTAGCATATAGATAAGAAATGAACTTCACTACCTCAAACCTTGAAAGCCTTGGTAGTGAGTCTAAGATCAATGCATTAGATGAAATTAAAGGCCTCCAAAGGGTTGTTTTGGGACTATTCTTGAAACAGTTCCCGAAACAGCTGAGAGCTGTCAGGTTGGCATTTTCAGAAAAAAGGGTCCTAAAATGTAAAAAGAAGTCCAAAAAAATTTATTTTATTTAAAAAAAAAATTACGTGTCACTGCCCCTGCCACATTGGATTCCTACAATTTTATACTTGACTATGTTTCCAGACTGTGAGAACTCGCAATCTCTTACACCTATCAAATCTCTTCTAATGTAGAACTTTTTTTGAGAACCTATAAGATCAACTAAGGTAAACAGAAGTGCAATTTGCAATTTAAGTGGTGACAAGGAGTTTACTTGAAGCAATTTCTTTTCTCCATTGGATAATATTTCAACCACACCATCATCAACAAGCCTTGCTGAGAAATCAATAGTGGATTGTATAATGGATTCTAAGGCCATAATATGGCCTACACTACTAATAGAATATTGCATATTGGCTACACTTGAAAACGGAGTCCATCAAAGCAATGCATTTGGAAACACTTCTAGCAAATGGTACACAACAATTGTGCAAATCTTAATGAATTCAAAAGGTTAGTAAGAATACAAAGAAAATAGGAAGTGCAAGTGCAATACAAATAATATTATTAGTCAAATATTGTATTTACAAGCAACTCGCATTGAGTTAAATAATTGTTCATGTACAAGTTGAATGTGATAGAATCCCATCCATCAACTCATTTCTAGTAAAACACTATAGCATTGGACAAAATGCACAAATGCAAAGGGAAACTATTTAATATTAGTGACAATTGGATTGGATTTTTTATAAGCATCTTAGATTTGTCTATCATGGAGTCTAGGAGTTCATTATATTCTTGCATATCCTATTCTTCAACTAGCATTTAATGTTTGATATTGTCATTCTTCTAAAAGGACAATAATACCTAGTCTATAGTGCTATGCAAGTATCCAAAACAAGGCAAGAATTAGTCTAAGAAGAACCTATCTTTAGCCTTACCACCCTCTACCAACCACAAGTTTGAGTAGACAACATCAGTTTTCAAGCTTATTGCGAACATGTTTCTAAGGGTTGTTGTCTACTATGATAGTATTGGCACTAGAAAATTTAGAGTTGAGCGATTTGAACAAGGGTGATTGCATGAAACACTTGTACTATTTTTTGTCACATGCCTCTAATTTATTAGTTTTTTAGTGATAACTTTTGCTTTCTGTCTCCAAATTACTCAAAATTTATAGACAAGGTACTTGTGGCCAATATATGCTTTATCAATCTTTGAAATTTTTTTAAAAATGTTTTACTATCCAAAAATAGTCCCCAATTATATGTCACACTTGCCAATTTGGGGGGGGGGTGTAATAGTACTATTGAGTACCCAAATCAATGAATTTAAAGCTGAAATTTAGAAGAGATGGACTTCTAAGAAATTTGTAGATATTCCAAGAAGTATTTCTAGAAATATGTAATTATATATTGTGTAGAAGTCCACAAAGTGAGTTTCTTTCTACTTGTATTTTGAAACATGTATAAAAATTAATTTTGATGGTTTATTTGGTGGATGACCATTTCAATAAAGTTCTTGCAAATGGAATACTTTTTATTTTTTATTTTATTTTATTTCCTATTTTTTTAAAACAAAACATCAAAATATCGATTTTCTTGAGATCTGGCACTTTTCTAGTTCTTCTAGTACTTAGAATTTTTTTTTAAATTTTCCTTTGATGATTACCTCCATCTTATAGTTGTATACATTGGCCATATATATTTTTTAATTTAAAAATTATTTTTCTAATTTTAAAGTACTCCAAAACATTCAACATTCAACTTGATTATTATTGAAGACTTCTAAGATTTATTAAATAAAATTTTATAGAAACAATATCAAAAAACTGATAGTAATATCAATAATATAATAATTACCTACAAGTATTTGGAATATATAATTAAAATATATATTAGTAGTAGCATTCAAAACCAACAAGTTTGTATCTAGTAGCATTACTTTCTTGGTATGGCTATGATTTCAAAAGCAAAATCTAAGTAGATAGCTTTTCATTTGGTCATCAAATAATAAGCTATTCATAGTATATCTATATTTAAATTTTAAGATAACCACCTTGTTTAGAAAGTAACACCATTGTATCTAGGGAGTTGGTATGTACGCTTGTAAGCGTGAGCCCGTGAGCTTGTGAACCTATGAGCCTTCATTATTTTTTCACTTAAAGTATATAAATCCATTGAGGACCTATGACCGTGGAATTAACCCCTAAAGTTCTTTGACTATGTTTTCACCAAAACCCCTCCAAAACTACCATTTCTAACACAAGTACCAAATATTCAAAAAATATTGTTTTTGGACACATATAACCATAGGATCTTGTAGTATTCAGGTTCGAGAAGACGAGGAAAAAATTTCAAAATTTTTTACCATGTGGATTACAAGATATTAGTGTCTGAAGTTACAAAAATCCTTTTTTTATCACTGCAAAAATCCGGGCAGTTGCACTTTACAAGCTCACATTTGCATGAAAAAGAGCCCAAAATGGTAGTACTTCTTTGGATTCATTCTCCAAGGCAACTTGGCTACATGCTCGAAAAATTTCAAATCATTTGGAATTGGACAACATATAGAAAAAAAATAGTAAGTAAAAAGAAGTAGAGAATGATTCAAAATACTAAATTATTAAGAATTTATTTGTGAAATTGAAACTTGCCAATCCCAATTGGTTCAAATGTTGTAATAAACAACCTACATCCAATGTTTTTATTTTTTTTCCAAAAATATTGAAAATTGAGTAAAATAAAGGACTTCAAAGTTTATTTTAGAGTAGGGAATCTATAACCGGGGATGCTATTTTGTGAGCCTGCGAGCGTGAGCCTATGAGCCTGTGAGCTTGTGAGCCTAGAATTTTTGGTGAAATTTTTAGTGATTTTTAGGGCATGGACCTATTACCGTGCTTTAAGAATTTTGGATTTTTATATCTAGTATCCCCCTCATGAGATTTGAAATTTGTAACTTTCAAAATTATTTTTTTCGAAATTATTTTTTAAAAAATTAAAATTTTTTTTTTCAGTCTTTTTTTTAATTTTCCAAAATGTTTTTGCAACTCCATCACCCTCCAAAATCCCGCTTGATATTGAAAGGGTTTTGGAGGTAGAGGGCTTTGGAGCTCTCAAAACTTTTTTTTCCATTTTTTTTCAACTTTTTTTTCTTTTTTTCCGACTATGTTACTAGTTCATTTTTTTGGTGACTTTTCACCCTTGAAAACCTTCTCTCCGTACCGAGAGATCAATTTCAGGGTGATAAAGTCGGAAAAAAAAAAAAAAAAAAAAAAAAAAAAATAATAAATTTTTTTTTTTTGCATGACTCCATCACCCTTGAAAACCTTCTCTCGGTACCAAGAGATCAATTTCAGGGTGATAAAGTCGGAAAACAAACAAACAAAACCCCCCCCCCTTTTTTTTTTTTTTTTCCACGACTCCATCACCCTAGAAAACCTCTTGTTGGATTCTGGATTTTGAACCTCAAAAAAAAATTGAAAAATTCAATTTTTTTTTGGAAGGTATTGAGAGGCCCTTTGGAGATAGGAGGGTTTGAAATTTTAAATACATTAACCACATTTCCACGGTCATAGGTCCATGATCATGAAGCTGAAATTTTACTATAAATAGATTTTTTTTAAATGACTTCACTTTTTTTTTCTCTTGGTTTAAAAAGTTCATAGTTTTTTTTGGTTAATTCTCTGGGCTCACAAAACCTACGCTCACAGCTCACAAGCTCATGCTTTTAGGCTCACAAACTAGCGTCGTTGAATCTATAACTACCCGCAAACTAAAACTCTTCATAACTTTTGATTCATTAGTCCAAATGGAATGATTCAAAGCTTTCCACATATATATAAATCTATAAAACCAATTTCAAATTTTTATTTTCTAAAAAAATGATTTTTTTTAATCTACCCAAACTGCCCAAGTTGAGAAATAAACAACATATCATGCGATAACTTTTTAACCATGCAATCAAAAGTCACGAAAATTGTTGGGCTTTAAAGATATTCCTTGTCTACACCTTCTATTAAAATTTGGTTCCAAAATATGGAATCTCTAGTCACACATACCTACCCGAAATAGTTATGTTGCCAAAAAAGGCATGTTGGTCCTTTAGGGGTTAAATGTAAAGATCTATAGTCTAAATGAACGACAAATGAAGATGTTACTATGTAATTTTGTACCAAAAAATTGAACCGATATATTTTCAAAACTTGAAATATAGTCAAAGTAAATAGTATGTGTAATTTCTTACACGATGAAAATAGGCAAACTGATTTAGGATGTCTCACTACAAAGCACATAAATGTAAAATTGTAATACATCATGACACCATTATATGGGTGACATTTAAAAAGTCTAAAATAGAAGGAGCAACAAAAGTGGGCTATAAGATCCACAAATAAAGCCAATGAAAAGCAAAAGGTGTAAAAATCACTAGCACCAAATTTTGAATAGTGTTTTTGAATGGTTAAGTGATCAATGTAGTCTTCACATGGGCCTTCATGTAAATTTAAATGATGAAATGGTTCATTTATTTATTTTTTATAAACTTGATTATAAATAAAAACAAAAATATCTAAAAAGATCAATATTTCAGACAAACATAGTAGTCATACATTATCCCTTTGACCTAAACTACTAGTTTTCTAGTCAAAGCCCTTCTTTTTTATCTAACCTTTTTAAAAAATTATTTTTTCTAAAAATAAAAATCATTTAAAAACTAGACTATATATTGAATCTAGTGGTAGTAGTTTCATTGAATTCCAAGTTGAACTCTACTTTGTAGAATTTTATAAATTTCAATGGTGTAATATGATTCAAGACTCATGTGTGATTTATTGTTCAATTCAAGTATGGATTGAAGTTTTAGGACATCAAATGGAAAATCAAGTGGCTAAATCAACTTTGGAAATTGAAGGTTCTATAGTTATTACAAGCCTCTAAGGCAATGGTTTAAATCAAATAAGTTTTAGAGACTAAGAAGTCAAATGAAATGAAAATTGATAAAGAAACTAAAGAGATCACCAATTGACTTTATAAATGACTACCAATATAATTGCAAGTCTTGAGTCGTTGACCTCCCAAACAATACTTTCAACAATATAATACCACATGAAGTTGTGCGCAAAATCTCTATTTATAATAGGCAACAATATTTGCAAATGGTGATTGCCTTCCAGATCATAAACATCTTGCCAGAGAAAACTTTGAGATCTCTATAATTTTCCAATTTTTTATTAAACTCAACAAAATTTACATCCAATTAACACTACATGATTTAATAATATCATCCACGACACCTATTGTTTTCCCCTCATTGTTCTCTAAGGCTAAATAAAAATAATCCATTTCCTTCTTTGTAATAACAAGAAGACCAAGTGTGCCACTAGATTTATAACATCATTGTTTACAATTGGGGGAAAAATCATATGACATGAAACAATATTGATTTTTGATGTTGCCCTCATTTGATACTTCAATTATTTAAGGCAAGAAGAAGTATTCATGGTTTTCTTCTCCAAATAGCCAAGCAATTGTAACTCTAACTAATTTTGAAAAAAGAGATGAACTTTAACATTTAATCTTTGTACTTGTAAAGTTCTTTGAATGATCAACATCTCTTAAATGATGTCTAAATATAATCAATTTTCATGCTTTAAGAAAAATGACTAATGTAATTCAAAATTGGTAAATCACATCCAATCCAAACTCTCTTTGTATGAGATGAGGTTGGAAAATAGCTAATGTTTAATGGCTAACCAATAGTAATGAACAACTTGTGTCCATTGGCTAAACTTCTTTAGAATCCAAAACAAACATAAAGGTCTAGGACTTGATACCTAATCCTAAGAAATGAATCTCCTTTAATCTAAATTGAGATAAGAAAAAGTTGTATATATGTATATGTATTGCATAACATATAATTCAATAGAGTGGTCTTTAATAAAATATCTATTATTGGAAAGACCAAATATAATGCAACTTTTGACCAAATCCTAGCATATAGTGCAAGCAAACTTGAGTCCAAAAAAGTATGGCCATTAACGGTTGATTGTCCATTATGAAGATCCCAAAAATTGTAGCATTTGACCAATTCCAAGCATATATATTGGAAGCAACCCTAAGTATATAGTTGTTAATAAATGTGCAGTAGGAAGGCTAAAAAATAGCAACACTTGATTGATTTCTAGCATATATTGAAAGCAAATTTGAGCCCAAAAAAGTGTAGCTATTAACAGTTGCCCATTTGGAAGGGCGAAAAAACAAAAGCGTTATATTAAATCTTAGTATATGGTGCAAGCAAACTTGAATCCAAAAAAGCATAGCCATTAACGGCTTCCCATTGGGAAGGTAAAAAAATAGTAGCATTTGATCAATTTCTAGAATATGTTGGAAGTAAATTTAAGTCCAAAAAAGCATGACAATTAACAACTACCCATTGGAAAGGTAAAATAAACAAAAGCATTTTACCAAAGCCTAACATATGTTGAAAGAGAACTTGAGTCCAAAAAAGTGTAGCTATTAATACCAACCCATTGGGAGCCCAAAAAATCATAAGCATTTTTATAAATCTTAGTATATGGTGAAAGAAAAATTTTGGGCCTAATTTGAATAGGCACATGGATTTGAGAGCCTCTTGTAAATATATTGGGCACTCATTGATTTCACATGGATTCAAAAGCCATATGATGTGAGTGTTGTATGACTAAAGCAAAGACAAGCTCTTTATACAAGTGGGGTGATAGGAAGTAAGACAACCCATGTGAGATATATAAATCAAGATCACTAAGAGCTCAAGTGCTCAACCACTCACACCTAGTTAAGTCAAAAGCAGAAATTGTACTTGATGTTAAACTTTGAAACTCCTTTTGGCATAGTAAAAAATTTAATCTAAAAACTTGAAAACCATCAAAAGTTGTTAAATGAAGTTAACTTTCATTTCTAAAAATCCATTTGAAATTTCAAGTCTCTAATTAGAAGTTATGAACAAAATTTTGAGAGGGGTTGGAAGGGATCTTTTCTTTGACACTTTCAAACATCCTCTCTGAATTTTGTCCATAACTTTTAATAGAGGGCTTGAAATCTCAAACGGATTTTTAGAGATGAAATTTAACTTCATTTAACAACTTTTGCTAGTTCTAAATTTTTTTAAATAAGTTGTCATACTCTACCAAAATGAGGTCTAAAGTTCAACATTAAACACAATTTCTATGTTTAATTTGATAATGAGCAGTCAAGCCTTTATCTTCAAATTATCCTTTACCATGATGGTCAATGGATTTCATTATAACAACATCTCAACCCTTCAATCCAATTAAATAAATGTTAATGAAGTAATTCCTTCATTTCATTATCAAAAACTTTCTTGATGGTTGGTGGTCAAATGATACTTGATAATTGATTCAATGAATTGTTATTGGACTCTTTAGATTTTTGACAAAGCAATTATACATTTATTTTTAGATTTGGCTATTGGATCTCATAATTAGAAAAAATTTGCACCTCTTTAAATTTTACTTTATTAAAATTAAACCTTCTACCTAAATATGGTATTACCATGGTTTTTACCATAAAGGATTGTGGTTGATTTTAGGGGTGAGCAAAAACATTTTCTAGCCCTAAGCTAAATATAGGAAAAAAAAATTGTGATGCATTTTGAAGATCTAACCATAATAATGAAATTGGCATAAATACTTGGGCCTCTACAACAATTTTTTTGGCCATTGAAGGTTCTCTTGTTGGAAGATTTTTATATTCTTTGCCCATACTCTGTTAGTTTTTCAGCCTCTAAATTGCATGCTAGCAAAGATTGTTGTAATTCTTCTCCTAATGCATTTGATTCACCATTCTCCACACATGTTCCTTTTTGACTATATCCAAATTCATTCTAAAATTTTGGTTACCAATGAAAAAGTATTAATATCAACTAAAAAGTTGTCAACGAGCCCTCAATGGGTTAAACAAGGAATTCTTTGACATGTTCCTTATTTACAATGAATCCAAATAAAAGGAGATGCTCCATGGTGATGTGGTAGAGAATGCCATAGATAAGTTCCAACTCTTTAGCTTGCCCAATGCATGCAATATTCAACAAAAGTGGAGGCAAGAGTGATTGGATTCTTCAAATGAAGGGATTTGCCCAAATAGAATATATCTATGAGGATGTATTTTTAGGACAAAGGCAAGAGAAGATCTATCTATTTAAGATGTTTATAGATGAACATAATAGTGGAATTAATCTCGTATTATGGTTGCAATTAGGCTTTGACCTCCAAAATTGCTTTATCATGTTTGATCAAGTAAAGAAGGTGAAATCATAGACAACTATTGCATATTGTGAGCAATTAATTACCCACCCATGGTAACTAACCTAACACAATCAAGTTCTTGGAATTGCTCTAAAATTGTTCTATTAATAGATGCCTAGACGTTGGTCCTATAGGAAAACATGCACTAAAAGCTTTTTATTTAATAATAGGGAGGAGAAAACAATTTGGAGGATATAAATACCCCCATTAAATGCCTCATTATTGCACGTGGTTTTAAATTGCAAAGGGGAGTTTACACCCTGAGGATAAAACTAATGAAGTTTGTATGAGTACATGGGTATAATCATGTCCTTAAAAGGTTTACTTTGTTAAATGAAAAGATGAATTTTAATCACATTTGAGTTAACCCCTAAAGCCCTGAATAGCGTTTTTTGAGATTATAAATTTTTTGGGCAGCTCACTACGGATGGAGTTTTTATTTTTTTCTTTGAAATTTTGATACAATGTATGCCCAAGGAGTAGCTTTAAGGCCCGACAATTTTCATAACTTTTGACTACAGGGTTAAAAAGTTATGGTAGGATATGTTGTTTTCTTTACTTGGCGGGCAGCTTGGGCAGCTGAAAAAACTTCTTCAAAAAAACTTTTTTTTAAAAAGTGAAATTTCAAATTGGTTCTTTAGGTTTATACAGACATAAGAAGATTTGAATCAATCCATTCCGATCAATGAGTCAAAAGTTATGAAGATTTTGAGTTTGGGGTAGTTTGCGGCCAGTTACAGAATCTCTACAGTACAAAAAAAGTTTGAAATTCTTCATTTAATTCAATTTTTCATATTTTTGGAAAAAAATAAAAACAGAAGGTGTAGATTGTTTATTACAACATTTTAACCATTGGGATTGAAAATTTTCAATTCCATGAATAAAATGTTCACAATTTAGTATTTTGGTTCATTTTTTACTTCTTTCTATTTACTTCTTTTTTCCTATATGTTGTACAATTCCAAATGGTTTGAAATTTTTTTGAGAATGTAGCCAACTTGCATTGAAGTATGAATTCAAAGAGTAACCACCATTTTGAATTTTTTTCACACAAATGTGACCTTCTGAAGTGCAGCTGCCCGGATTTTCGCAGGGATAAAAAAACAATTTTTGTCAATTCAAATGCTTATATCTTGCAATGTACACAGTGAAAATTTCTGAAATTTTTTCCACATGTTTACAAACCACCTTACTACAAGATCCTACGGTTATATGAGTCAAAAATGTGTTTTTAAAAAAAAATTCACTTGTATTAGAAATGGCAGTTTTGGAGCATTTTTGGTGAAAACATAGTGAAAAACCTTTAGGGGTTAAATGTCAATTTGATGAGTTGTTCACATCATCTATGCAATTACGGTATCAAATTTGAGACAAAAATCATTCATCCATTTGGATAAGTCAATTATTTTGTTCTTTCGTACAAAACTAATTTATAGCTTCTCAAAACATTTAACATCATTATTTTTATTATTGATGTTGTCAAAACCATTCTCATTGTAAGATACCATTTGTTGTTTAACCCCTAAGTGCCTAAGCCTTAGCAAGTGTGTTTTTCTTATGAAAAAAGAGCATTGGCTTTTAGTAATCTTCAATGAAGCAAATTTTTCTTTTTTCAAAATCCAATTGCAGAGATGTTGTAAGAGCTTGCATATTAGTCTACAAACCAATTTTGAGTGCAAAATTGCAAAGGAGTTGTGAGATTATAACAAGAGATGTGTGTTTTCTATTTTTAGTATGTTGCCTCTTCCCACAATGTTTTAGAAATTTATATATTAAAGTTTTTTGGGATTAATGGTGACATGAATAAATACAAACAGTGTTAGTACACTAAAATGTACTTTCAAAAAACTTAATTTCACTTGAAAAGCTATCAAATTCATTACACAATCCACCTTGCAATTGTGGTAATACAAATTTTTTCTATAGTTCAAAATCGCAAAAATCTTCAAATCAACACTTGCATGTTGAAATTTTCAATGGTGAAAACCATTAGATGTTTTTTCTGCTAGTAACAAGATTGCGAGTTTCCGACTGTGGGAACGCTGGGGAACGCTGCCATGTCTGCAATTTGACATGGCCGAGAGACTGCCACATCAGATAATAATAATAAAATAATTAAAAATTTTAATTTTTTTCAAAAAAAATTATTTTTTATTTTTTATTTATTTTTTATTCTGACTATTCCCAACATTGGGAATGGGCTTGAAATAGTCTTCTAATCTCTGAAAAACATTTAATGTACGAAAATACTTTACTCTTTCTATTGGGACCATTTTCAAAGCATTTGGATAAGTACAATTCCTTAAATCTCAAATCAAGTGAAATTGGCAAGTTGTGCAGTAAAGCGGAAAATGAAGTAAAATTGGTAAACTTTATTCTCCACTAATGTTATATACATGCCTTTGAAGACCCCTAAATAATTTTAAAAAAATTGTAAAAAATGAGTTTTCAATAGTTCATACAAAAAACTGTCTGAATTTTTTTTCAGAATGATCAAAGGAATTTAACTACCCATTCAGATTTGAACTGAAATTTTCTATGTGACCATATATGGTTGCTCAAGTAGTTAGGGGCTAAGCTTATGCTACTACAAACAAATGAAGATTTCTCACATCAATCGAATGGATTATTTATGATTTTTGAGCTATAGAGCATGTTTCTTGTGCAAAACATTCAATTATAATAAATTCAAAATTTCACTTGAACAATTGTGAAACATTAATTCCCCTTTTATTAGTAGATGAAATTCTAAATTGCATTAGAATCTTCGATCGGTACACATCACTCCTTTAGGGGCAAATGAACAAATCATTGGATAAAATTATTATTTTTTAATGAATAATTTGCATGTTTCATCATGAACATAGATAGAAATATCATGCCTACTCCGTCCAAGGAGGATTGACCCACTTATTGCCCCATATTTTTTACACTTGTCATGAGAAAAGAAAGGAATATTTTATTTACCACCCATGATAAAATTTGCAAATTCTGAATTTGTATTTGCAATCAAAGACCCCACACTAGAGGAGGAGAGGCAAAAGAAATACAAAATTTATGTGGTAGAAAAGTAGGGGGCATCTTTTACATTTACCCTTGGATGGGATAATATGGGGGTCAATCCTCCCATGCCACTCACTCCTATAGGTATAACATTCAGTAGCCTTCACGGATGCTGCCTTTTCTTATGAGGAGCCTCATTCAAGAAATTCATCCATACACCATAGACACGATGGAGACTTCTAATGCATCAAGATATAGTCAATCTTCTTCAATGGTACCTTCATTTAATGGAAATTGTGTAGTTAGTCAGAAAGTTCATTATGTTAACACGCATCACGATTGATTGTTCTTCTCTCTTGGCTTTTATTATGTCAATGCACAACATCCTCCTCCAGTTGGCCAATTTACATTTGGCCTACCAAATACATTTAATAATTGATTTGACTACATCTTCTTTGCAAATAACTATCAATATGATCATTAAGTGATTGACAAACCTTTTTAATTTTTTGCTCCAATGCTACCTATTTCTAGTTCAACTCTTTTGACAAAAATTGCCAAGTATCCTCATAGCAAACGAATGGTGTGAAATATTTCACAACATTTCATCCATTGGATGGAATGATGTGGAATATTCGACATGATTTTTGTCAAGGAGCAGGCAACCTTTGCTCTAGCTACCAAATATTATGAGGAGTCCTTTTCTAAATTGGCCCAAATGTGAAATTAAAAACCACTGCCCCTTGAATTGCACCAAAACCTTTACTTACGAAGGTCTTCTCTGGATGAACGAAATAAGTCAATGTCTATCAATTTTGCATCATATTCATTCACATGCGTGGATGAAAATACCATGCTCGGGATTGGATGAAAACCGCCTTTTGTGGATGAATGAATAAACAATTGGATGAATGATATATTTCTCCATTTGTATTTCGATTTTGCATCAAGTTCATTCACGTGGACGAATGAAAACTGCATGCTCCTGCTCATATACCATCAATGTTTGGATGAAAAAACATTGGGACGAATGAACAAACAGTCGGATGAATAAAAAAGTCTCAATCAATTTTGCGTGTTCATTTATGCGCATGGATGGATGAAAAAAGCATTGTAAGCTCAGTCCACGTTCCAAACTGCCCAATGAAAATCCAACTCCGGGTCCCACCTTCGTACAACTCCAAGCCCGCCAGCCAGGTCTTCATGGCGTGCCAGGACTGGAGCGCGGTGCCTTTAATGACGAAGTCCGTCAGTCGACAGAGTCCGTCCGTCCGCTGTCCACATCCATCCCTCCGTCCGTCCGTCCCTGGCTGATCTGCCACCTCATTCGCCCAATGCTTTCCTTCCCCTCACGTCTGCTCTGCCTGCTACTGCCGGCTTGTGACAGGGAGGCCTTAAATAATTCATTGGGAAGCAGGGAACGTCGTGGTTCCACATCAGGGAGTCCCATCAGTTGGAGGGAGGGTAAGTTAATGGTATTTGGTGTGGGTAGGCAAATAGTCTTCATGCGTCCAATTCTCTCCTAATTGGACGCAGGTTTGTTTGTTTTTCATTTCTTGTGAAGTGCCAAAGTGGCGATATTCCATTTTATTGTGGAGCTCCAAATCTCAACATTCATCTATATATTGGATAGAAAATATCATATTAGCACATAATACATATCTATCATTCTATTTTCATCCATAATTTGGCGATTTCATTCACTATTTTAAAAAAAATTGAAGTTTATTGGCGATTTCATCCAAAATTTTACTGTTTTTTTACTATAGGCTTGGTGCAAAGCCAAAAAATTTGGTGCAATTTTGCACCAAATTGCCAGAAACCCCTCTGATTAGATGCATGAAGACTATTTGCCTACCCTCCTCTTGTTTTTCGTTCATTGGACCCAACATTCTACTAATTGGGTTTCTTTCTCTGAACCCTTGAAAGACCCTCTATAGGATTTGTATTTAGCCTTATAACTCTTCAATTGTTGTTTGTTGTATGAATTGTGATAATTGTTATTTACATATTATCATGATCAGTAATTTATTTTGTATTGAAAAATATTTGGTCAATTTTTTTTTATCAATATTGTTAAATTCATAATGTAATATGGAAAGGGCTTTTGGACCTTTTAAGGATTAATGATATGAGTTTATATAGTGTACAAGTTTAGACATCAATTTAATAGAGCAACATGGATTTTTATGCACAAGGGCATGTATGTATGAAGGTTTACATCCATTCTTGTTGCATGTCTGTGGTTATTTCCTTTTTTGATAGTCGACTACCCAAAATTTGTATAATGCCAAAAAAAAACAGTTTAATTGGTCCTTTAGGGGTTAATTATAACAATGAATCAATTGCAAAATAATAACAATACAATCAATAATAATTGCTTTGGAATAGTACAAGATAGAAGTATCATGGCACTACTTCAATAACTACTTTGGAATTCACAATTTAAATCATAGATTTAAAAGTGTTTCATTGATAAAAGACACTTCAATAGGTGACATTTTGAAAAGTCATGTGTATTCAAAGGTTAGATGGTACTTTGATTCTATTTGATAAACGACACTTTGGATAATTTGATTTACATGACAGATAACACTTTATTTTGATCCAAATTGTTGTATTTGACAAAGGACACTTTAAACAATGAACGTGTCACTTGGATTCATATTCTCTTCTTTGGGAGTGGACATTTGACAAATGCCACTTTAAATTGTGAATCTGTCACTTGGATTCAGATTCTCTTATTTAGTATTTAGTAGTGGACATTTGAGAAAGGACATTTTAAACTATGAATCTGTCACTTCGATTCAGATTCTCTTCTTTGGGAGTGGACATTTGACAAAGGACACTTTAAACTATAAACCTGTCACTCAGATTCTCTTCTTTGAGAGTGGACATCTGACAAAGGACACTTTAAACTATAAACTTGTCACTTGGATTCTGATTCTCTTCTTTGAGAGTGGACATTTGACAAAGGACGCTTTAAACAATTAATCTGTCACTTGGATTCAAATTCTCTTGTTTGGGAGTGGACGTTTGACAAAGGACATTTTAAACTGAGAACCTGTCACTTGTCACTTGGATTCAGATTTTCTTCTTTGAGAGTGGACATCTGACAAAGGACACTTTAAACTATGAACCTGCCACTTGGATCAGATTCTCGGATCAGATTCTCTTCTTTGGGAGTGGACATTTGACAAATGATACTTTAAACTGTGAACCTGTCACTTGAATCAGATTCTCTTCTTTAGGAGTGGACATTTGACAAAGGATAGTTTAAACTGTGAACCTGTCACTTGGATCAAATTCTCTTATTTGGGAGTGGACATTGAATCTCTATCACTTTGTCACTATCATTTGATAGATGACACATTCACACTATGGCACTTTAATATGTATATATGGTATTTGAATTCAAATTTTAGTTTCTGTTTGGATTTTTCTAAACATATATATTATAAAAAAAAATTCCAAGTTATAGAAAATGGTCTAAAATAAATTTATCTTGAATTTGAAGATTCTATATTACAAAATCTTTTATTGCTTATCATGTGTAGATTTTATATAGCACTATTGTTAACACTACTAAATTCACAACAAAATATAAATATTAAAGTAGATACTCTAGCAACTTGAAAATGAAGTGTTTTTTATGATTTATAATTTGAATTTTTATTATAAACAAACACTTATTGCAAATGATGTCAAACCATATTTTCAATTGCGTACTTTTAAGTGGTAATAAAATTGTTTGTATAATATTCAATTACTTAAATTATTCTTTGTGAAATAAAAATTGTTAAAACTTTGATCCAAAGTTGTAAATAGACAATATGCACTTAAATTTAGGAACAAACAAACAAAATTAGAAAATACATATTCAAATTGAATATCATATGGTGAATACAAATTATGCTATTAGTTTGTTAAACATTGGCTATAGAATGCATTCAAACAAAAAATTCATTCAAAGATGTTGAGTAAAATGAGAAGGAACTTTGAGATAAAAACGTGAAAATATGAAGGTTATAAATGCTAAGTTGAAACATATTTTTCCGTGCCACAATTTGAACAAATATTTTGATTCACATTGTAGCTATAAATTTAACTTCAAAGTAAGAAAGAATCTAGTAGATGAAAAGTGAGTATTTCAATGGATTATAATAGAAGTAAATATGGACTACCACCTTTGAAGGTGTTTACAGTAAAAATATCTATAATATAGGCACCTATAATATAAATATACTCTTATCATAGAAGGTTTCTATAGTATAAGCACCTACACTATAGGTGCATGATTTTGAGGCTCATAAGCTCATACTTCTATGCTCATACTAGAAACCCTCATTTAGCCTCAAAATGTCAAATAGACATTTGCTTTCTTACTACTCATATTATTTCTAAGGTGAATTAACAAAGAAAATATATAAAAATGTGAATACCAAACCTTATTGTTGATTCTAATAGCCAATGATGAACCAAATTATATTTTAAAAAACTACTTTGAGTTCACCAAATTAGATTTTCTACAATTTTTTGAAGGTTCATAAATGGTATTTTATCTTTTGGACTACAAGGAAAACGTTTGTTGGAATGTTTCAAAGGTGCCTCTTTGCCTTTGAGGATATGTCACCATTTCCTTGAAGCAATTTCACACGCCAACTTGTTGTCTATTTGTCACAAAAATTGAGCTTCCCATTCAAGCAAAGGAAAGGAGGAAATGTTGTGGTTTTAGAACATGCAAATTGATTTCCATGCTTGAAAAGTGGGATGTCTTTTTTTCATATAACCAATAGTACTTATGTTGGTGGTCAAGTAGATTATTACTATTGTAACTTGATTTTGTATAGGCTATTTAAGAAAAATACAAATGTAGATCTATAAATCTAATACCCATTGCCAATTTTTTTTCCAAGTACATGGAGAAGGAAGAGAGTCTATAATCTCTTAAAAAAGAGTGATATTGAAAATTTCTTGAATTTAATTGATGATTTACTATTTGTCAATTTATTTTTGGTGTGTAATAGCCCCTTATTAAGTTCTTCTCATTCAATTTGTAATGCTAGCTAGTAGAGAAGAATGAGAGGTAGAGTTGAAATCTCTTGGTCATGCTATTTTTCTAGTAAGAATAGGCTTTGCAAGCTTGTGCCATCCCATGCGACAATCTCTAATATAGTTTGTTTTTTTCATTTCTTGTGAAGTGTCAAAGTGGTGATACTTCATTTTATTGTGGTGCTCCAAATTTCAACATTCATCTATATATTAGATAGAAAATATCATATTAGTACATAATACATATATATCATCCTATTTTCATCCATTATTTGGCGATTTCATCCAATAGTTTTAAGAAATTTGAAATTTATTGGCAATTTCATCTAAAATTTTACTGTTTATTTTCTATAGGTGTGGTGCTAGGCAAAAAAATTTGGTGCAATTTTGCTCCAAATCGCTGGAAAAAAAACACTGCTCCAATATTCATTTTTGCCAAGCTTTACATCCATCAACAAAATCTATATAGTGAAAAAAACGCTAGACATTGCAAAGTATGAGAATGGATTTTGGGTTGATAGCTGGCCTTTAGTTTATTCTCTTTTCAAGAAACACCAAAGTTCTTCAAGTAGTAGATTGTAATTCCTCAAATTGACACATAAGTAAGTCTTTTTTTAAATTCATTTCAATGTGCTATCCGTGAGAAAAAATTCTAATTAAGGTTGAATCGTCTTCTAGTTAGAATTTTTTGTGCTATGAATTTTGGTTATGGTTATGTGATTAAAAATAAATCAATGTAATTAAAGAAAGCAACAAAAGAAAAATACATTACAATTTAATGATGTTTAGGATTCCAAGATCTACAAAAGGATTATTTGGTAGACCTTTTAGAAGAACTTTTTACAATTAGTATATTTATGAAGGAGTTTTAAAGGAATTTTTCTTGTATCATGTTAATAAACACAAGAAATTTACACCTAAATTTCTAAGTGATGTTGCTTTTATTTATCTTCAAGTCTAGATGTGATGTGATGTAAAGGAATTTGTAATTTTTTTTTGTGAATTCTAAGACAATTCCTCATTGATGGAGTTACACAACTTATCATTAATAGAACCATCATCACAATACAATAATACATGAACTATTTGAATTTTTTTTAAGCGGGCATTGATTAGAAGTAATAATTTGTAAAGCAACAATTGCATGTAGGACTAGCAACACAACAATTACATGTAGTCACATTGTCTAAATTAGAAAGAACTTGGAAGAATCATGACTTGTAGGTTGTTTATTTGGTTTGAGCCCTTAACATTTTTTGGGATTTAAGAATCAAAGAGTAATGAATTTAGTTATAATAAATCTTTTTAATTTATTTCATAAGCTTATCTTGTAATTCCATTAAAACCTTTATTTTCATTTTTTAAATTACAAATGAAGATGGAGGATAGTTAGGTGTTGCATGTACAATGTGTTACATCATTTATCGACTTTATAGAATGATTGTGTTGTACAAGTATTCAATTAGTGCTAAAGACGAAAGAATGTATTTGAAAAAGAAAAGGCTCAAAAGACATCAAAACTATAGTCTTTATAGCCAAATGGCAAGATATAATCAAGATATGTACCAATCAACATATATTGAAACTTTGCTTGCCAATGCAAATCAACTTCATGAACTTGGTAATTGGATCTTGATTTGATATGACATATTTGAGTTAGGCATGAATTTGATTCCATAGTAGATTATAATTATTTTTGGTTATTTTTGTAGATTTGAACAATTCTTGCAACTCTTTAACTACAATTGTAGATACAACAAATTGATGCATGCCCAAAGCTCCACTAACAAAATCTTATTTCAGTTGTAGCTTTTACTATATAAGGGTGATTGCAAGAAAGCGGATTGTCTTTTTTGGGTCACATTTGAAATAATTGAGTTGTCATTGGTCATAACTTTTGGAAGATGAAGCCAATTTAGTTGATATTTTCTTATTGAAGTTGAATAATTTAATATTAATGAGATTCTTTATTTTTCAAGATATCTAAAAAAAATTCCTAATTAAGTTTCAATTTAGCTAAGTTATCATTCTTTATAGTTTTAGGGGTTTTGCTATTGAGCAATGTCCAAATTTTATGATGTAGACTTGAATTTTTTGTGGGCTATTCCTACACCAAAGAGTCATAGTCCCACCAAAAAAACTTAAAGAAGTATTATTTATGCCCTCTACATTCATACAAATAGAATTCTCCTTGTGTACAAAATTTAGAACATTGAAAAAGTTTTAAGATTATTCTTTTGGTGAAATATTTTTATGATAAAGTCTTCACTATTTTCCAATTTTTAATTGCTTTGAAATTTGTTTTTTCTATTTTTTACAAGTAAAAAGAAACAAAGTACCTATTTTCGTGTGATTTTGCACCTCACTTCTAATTCTCTAGCTAAGTAGATAATTTTCTATGCCTTTCTTTCCTAAGGTAATTTCTTCTTTAAGGACATGTATACATCAAACTTTTTTTTTATCAAATTTAAAAAAACTATTTTCCCAATTATAAAGTATTCTCAAAAAAACTATGGACGTTATTCAAAACTAGACAAAAAAATAGCATGCCATTCTTGCAATGCCCCATCGATGGTCAACCCTAACATATACCAATGTTGGAGTTTTCTTTATTTGTGTAGTAATGGTATAATTAATTAGATCTTCTAAGTGATTAGAAAACCAATTTGGTTAATAGGCTCTTCATCATTGTATAAATCATGAGCATTTCAAAGATAGATGAATCTTTAATATTGTTGTTTTTGGGTTTGTGTTCTTTTCACGTTGACAAATTGTACATCTAAGCTTCAACCTAGTACCAACATTATTCTTCAAAGGTCCTTTGGATAGCTACAATTATATTACAATTCAAGTGGCATTTCTAGTATCCTCCTAAGATTCAATTGGACTTGATGATTCATACTCTTTGATAATACCCATGCTCATGGTTGTTTCATTCTTGTAGGAGATTGAAGAAATAATATAGATGGTTGTACTAGGTTGAAAAAATGTAGTATCATTAGCCCATTCAAGAGCAACTTCAATAGTTCAAGCTATAACCACAGAAGTAGACACCTCACTTCTTATTCATTTTAAGACATTATGACTATATTGAAGAGAAGAAACTTGATTGTGATGCAAAGTTTGAAGAGTTGTTTGATGATGAAGATATTGTAAATTTAATAGCCAATGTATTGTTTTATGAATTCAATTTTATTTCATTTCACCCATAAAAGTATTTTCTTAAAATTTTGAAATTGATTTGTCATTTAAATTGAGCATACACTTGTTATTGATGATTTTGTAAAATTCAAATTGATCTTATTTCATTATCAAAATCCATTCTTATCACTTTTTTGGTGTTGGGAAGTAAAGGTTAGTTAGTTTTTAATTCATACTTCATCAATTTGAAGTGTCTACAATTGTTTATCCAAAAGTTCTTTTCTTTTTTTCTTTTCTATAATTTTAAATTGAAACACATATCCGACCTTTGGATCTTGCATTGACTACTTGTTGAATAGTTATGTGTTGTTTGAGTACGTGCCTATTAATTGAAAAGCTTTACTTTGATAGTCTCAGGGACACAAGTTAAATTAAGAGAACATTGATGAAGTATTTTTTTTGTCTAACTTCTTTTTATTTGTACTCTCTATGTATAATGATTTTCATGTTACTATCTAAGATTTCTACTGCCTTATAAATCTATTGTTTTAGAATACATTCCAAAACAAAGACAACAATTCCATAATTTTATATTTAATTTTTCAAAAATCATACAATTTGCATTTTCTTGCACTCTTAAATAACCATAATTTATTAAATAATTAGTCATAATGAATTTAAATTTTCAATATTTTCTATAAAGAATAATTTATAATTTCCAAAACATTCAACAACCTCATTTTTCAATTACTTTATTTGAGAACCAACCAATACATAGAGTAGTGCAAAGATACCCTCTATCTTGAAATAAGTGTCTACATTGGAAATTCATGGTTTCTTTTAGTGGATTTGACTTGGTTGTAAGGAGGCTTTGTTAGGTTTGGTTTTTAGTTAGGTTGAGAGGAATTTTAGTAAGTATAGTAGTTCAATTCTACTAATTTTTTAGCCATTTTTGGGGGGTAAAATTGGTAGCTATGGTAGACTACCACTTTTGCTAGCCATAATTGATGAGGACTACCAATTAAGAGATTGTATCTCGTATACCATATTTAGAATTGGATATACAATACTTTAATGCCAAAGAAGTTGCAAGTTAGTGTTGATTCGATACTATTGTTTGGCTAGTTTGCTCCCGTCACGGATTTGCCAATATTTTCCTTGATCTACCAATTTGCTACCACCTTGCATCTCAGTCTTTAGTACATTCAAAACTCTTCATTGTTTGTGGTGATATAGTTAGTTGGACCCTTCCAAATCTTGTAGTTTACAATATGATCAATGAAATTTGTAGAAAAAATCGTCCGAGGTTCCAATGCAAACACTTAATGGTGTGTTCACACTTGGTGTTTGCACTTGATGTTAGGAGTGATATTTGATGTGAATTTGGTCTAGACATAAATCTAAATTCACTCCTTAGATCCCACTAACACCATTCTTAACACCAAGTGAGAACAAACCTCAGAGTTCATGATCAAGGGAGTCCATAGTGAGGGAAACATCTTGGATTCAACCACAGACCAAATGCAAGCATGCTTTATAGGAAAGCCAGAAAAAACTTTGTCCAAATTATGGATGACTCTACTTTTTCAACTGCGCAAAGCCTCTCCAAATGAATGGAACCCGTTCCCATGTTCTCAAGTCATGGGCCTAAGTGAGTAGGTTCCGTGTCACTGGTTACTCAAACTTGGCAATTAGGTGCCTTTGTTTGTTTTCAATTCAATTCAAAGACAAGACCGCTGTGCAATAAGATTTGGGGTATCATTTCATTTCATATCATCGTGAAAGTAGTAAGCCTTCAACTTGTGATGGTCATCTAGTCAAGTTATTATCATTATAGGTCACTAGTTGTGTCTCACGAAAGAAAGCAACGAGTGGTGTGGAAGTGGGCCACAACAAGATACCAATCCAAAATCTTCAATTGGCAAGTTGGGTCCATGGAAGATGTAATCCAAACTTGAGAGTACCTTCAAATTGAGAATGGGTTTGGGTTGGATATTGTTTTTATGGTGGGTTGGAGCCCCATCCAATGTAATGTTAGGTTTCATCTAGTAACATAACAGGGTTTCAATGATGGATTCAACCAATACGCATACATTGCTTGCTTGATGATGATAATAATAAAAAGGGACAGAGGGTGTGACTTGGCCTATGAATGACTGATCCCTAGCTACCTTCACTACCATCACCTTGAAAGCATTGCAATTCCCAACACCTCGGGATGGGATACTCCATCTAGAAAATGGCACCTCCAATACTAAATTATTCTCAACACACATTCAAACAAACTCAAAATTCAAATATTGGCCTCCATTTGACTTACCCAAAAATTCATAACCATGTGGAGCACCCATTCAAGCACCCATAATGCGTGGCTCTCCCTCTATTCACCTTGCTCTCAACACATACCCCACATTTTTTTTTGTTAAGGTCCGTCTCTATCAAACCCTTGTCAAAAAACCATTCTCAGCCAAATTCAAAGTTGGGCCGGTGTCCACAATTAATATTGCCTTCCCAACCCCTTGTCAAAAGTACTACTCAGTGAAATTCAAAATTGGGTGTCCACAATTATATAGCCTTTGGCAATCATTTACTCAGCTAAACTTCAAATTGAGTGCACACAAAGTAATCTACATCCCTCTACTTTCCTCTCCAGTCTCAACAAATATTTCAAACACCCTTGCCAAGCCAAGCCAAGGAAGTTTCTAATAAGACCATCCAACCCCTTCAGTACCATTATCCGTCCGTCAACAAACTCAAAATCCTTGCCTATCACTGCTACTCAGCAAAATTCAAAAGCGTATGCGCACAACACAACACATCCATCGTCCAATTCCTGACCAAATATTGAAATTCCAAACCAGGTAAGGGAAACTACGAGACCCGAAACCTCGCGCCGCGAATCGAAACCCCAAGCCGTTCGGCCAACTTTTCCAGAGAACGCGAGAGAGAGAGAGAGGCCTCTTCCGCTCACGGCAATTGGCACGTGCTCGCCCGCCCGCTTCCTCGAGAGACAAATGTGGTCACGAAAACCTACTCCAGCACAATGAACCTCCTCGCCGAGAGCGTTATTACAGCCCCCTGCCGCCTGAAAAAAATCCCCCTTAATAATCCCCGGCGCCCATGGTGCCGTTGTCTCTCTCTCCCAGTCTCCCTCTTCCTCTCTCTCTCTTTCTCACTCTTTTCTTTCTCTTTCTTTCTCACTTTGCTGATTCATTATTGGCAACTTCAATATTCTTCCATTACCAGGAGTGCGGAAGCTTAGCTTACATGGTCTCCATAGCACCATGGACGGATGACTTTGGGGTTCAGAATTTTGGCAAGGGACTGAGTGGTGATGCATGTGGAAGAATGAGTTCTTTGTGTTCGCACCCCTTTGGAATGGCAAGGATTGGAAATTCTTGGGGGGAGGGATTATTGTTATGGTGAGGAAAGTGCACAACAACAATGGCTGGAGTGAATCCGTGCATAGTCCATTGTATGTTAGTCTACAAAGGAACTACAAGGGGGTTTAAGAAACTTATACTTGAATTCGCATGGTTTGGGTTTTGAATACTTTCAGAGGATTGATTGGCAATGAATGGAGTCGCACCTGCTTTGGAATGATGCAACTAGGATTTCATTGACGTCTTATTGTTTCGGACATGTGATATTAGAAAGCGCTCTGTGCGGGTGCTTCTGGCCTGCGGCTACCTGTTTGGCTTGAATTGGATGTGACGGAACTGAGGTGAAGCGGTTCGGGAACAGTTCTAGTTGTCTAGCAAGCGTGGCCTTGGCTGCATCAGCAACATCTCGCACCGGAGGTATGTGTTCACATGCTCTTTTGAATTGGTTGTTGTGTCTCTGGAACATTTATATTTTCTTTCTGGGATGTCTTACCTGTGATGTTTTTGAAACGATTCGATGGCCTAAAAACTCTTTCGTGCAGTGTTATTTCCGGGTTGTGTATGTTCTGGTTAGAGTGTTGTCCTCTCTGTGCACGAGGTTGAAGAAGAGTCATCAGCTCAGGTTGTCATCGTTTATTGAGACAAGTACTTCAGAGATTTTGTCAGGGTAATTGCGATGGAAGTCAAATGCTTTGAGCGTTCATCTTATACTGTGGGGATATACATGTGCGAGACACGTGCTTGTGGTAGATGTTTTTTTGCATCGAAGAAAATGTTTGATTTTGAATATGAACGCAGAAGCAAGAGAGCCTACGTCATGGCAGAAGTCGTCGTCGTTGCAGACAGCTCGTCGGAAGATGAGAAAAAGCATCTGGATACTGACGATCCACCTGCCAAGGAGAATGTGAGCAAATTAAATGGAGTTTCTAGGAAGAGAGGATCATCGGCAGTTCTAGAAAACGATGATTCTCAGGAGCGGTCAAATGAAGGGAGGGATAGTAAGAACGAAGTCCAGTCTCGAAATCTTCGCAAGAGGACATCGAAGGTTAGTTATGCCGAGAAAGAGATCGACGATCTTATCGGTTCCATAGTGAGGGAAACATGTTGGATTCACCCAGCCCGGACCAAATGCAAGCATGCTCCACGGTGCTTTCCTGCGCCTTTAAGAAAGCCAGAAAAAAACTTTGTCCAAGTTATGGACGACTAGACTCTGGCTTTTCCAACTGCGCGGGGCCTCTCCAAATGAATGGAACTCGTTCCCAGGTTCCCAAGTCATGGGCCTGAGTGAGTAGGTGCTGTGTCACTGGTCACTCGAACTTGGCAACTGGCCTCTGTCTGTTTGCAATTCAATGGGACCGATGTGCAATAAGACTTGGGGCATCATTTCATGTCGTTTCATATCATCGTGAAGGAAGTAAGGTTTCAACTTGGGATGGTCATCCAGTCAAGTTATTATCATTATAGGTCACCAGTTGCGTCTCACAGAAGAAAGCAACGAGTGCTGTGGAAGTGGGCCACAACAAGATGCCAACCCAAAACCTTCAATTGGCAAGTTGGGTCCGTGGAGGATGTAATCCAAACCTGAGAGTAACTTAAAATTGAGAATGGGTTGGGTTGGATATTGTTTTTATGGTGGGTTGGAGCCCCAACCAATGTATGTTTGGTTTCCTCAAGTAACATAAGAGGGTTTCGATGATGGATTCAACCAACACGCATACATTGGTTGTTTGATGATGATAATAATAAAAGGGGCAGAGGGACTTGGCCTATGAGTGACTGATCCCTAGCTACCTTCACTACCATTACCTTGAAAGCTATTGCAATTCGCAACACCTCTGGATGGGATACTCCATCTGGAAAATGGTGGCTCCAATACTAAATTACTCTCAAATATTGGCCTCCATCTGACTTACTCAAAATTCATAAACCATGTAAAGCACCCATTCAAGCACCCATTATGCATGGCTCTCCCTCTATTTAGCTTGCTCCCAACACATACCCCACATTTTTTTTGTTAAGGTCTGTCTCTATCAAATTCTTGTCAAATAACCATTCTTAGCCAAATTCAAAGTTGGGTGTCCACAATTGATATTGCCTTTCCAACTCCACTTTGTCAAAAACACTACTTAGTGAAATTCAAAATTGGATGTCCTCAATTATATAGCCTTCCCATTCCCTTGGCAATTACTTACTTAGCAAAACTCCAAATTGAGTGCACACAAAGTAGTTCACATCCTTCTACTTTCCTCTCTAGTTTGGACAAATACTTCAAAACACCCAAGGCAAGGAAGTTTCTAGAAAGACCATCCAATCCCTTCAATGCAATTATCTGTCCCTCAATAAACTCAAAATCCTTGTCTATTATTGCTATTCAACGAAATTCAAAAGCGTGTGCACACAACACAACACTTCCATTGTCCAATTCCTAACCAAATATTGAAATTCCAAACTAGGTAAAGGAAGCTACCTTACCTCACCTTATATTGCAAGGAGATGACGATGGATTCCACTTCAGCTACAATTGCAAAGCTTCCTCATCAAAATTCAAAATTGGTGGGTACTCATTCCAAAGCAAGTGCGACTCCATTCATTGCCAATCAATCCTCCGAAAATATGCAAAACCCAAACCATGCGAATTCAAGTATAAGTTTCTTAAACCC
This sequence comes from Thuidium tamariscinum, assembly GCA_947034885.2. Lineage (NCBI taxonomy): Eukaryota > Viridiplantae > Streptophyta > Bryopsida > Hypnales > Thuidiaceae > Thuidium > Thuidium tamariscinum. The sequence goes on from OX344751.2 coordinate 14,746,017, forward strand.
CCTTTAGTCCATTTTTATACTAACATGCTATGGACTACGGATGGATTTCACTCCAGCCATTGTTGTTGTGCACCTTCCCCACCATAACAATAATCCCTCCCCCCAAGAATTTCCAATCCTTGCCATTCCAAAAGGGTGCGAACACAAAAAACTCATTCTTCCACATGCATCACCACTCAGTCCCTTGCCAAAATTCTGAACCCCAAAGTCATCCGTCCATGGTGCTATGGAGACCATGTAAGCCAGCTTCTGCACTAGCTCCTGGAGATGGAAGAATATTGAAGTTGCCAATAATGAATCAGCAAAGTGAGAAAGAAAGAGAAAGAAAAGAGTGAGAAAGAGAGAGAGCGGAAGAGGGAGACTGGGAGAGAGAGACAACGGCACCATGGGCGCCGGGGATTATTAAGGGGGATTTTTTTCAGGCGGCAGGGGGCTGTAATAATAGTAGTAGTAGTACCGTCGTAGTAGGCTAGCGAAGGGATCACGGCGACTTTGCCCAGGCAGCAGTGAAAGCAGAGGAGCCAGAGAGAAGGAAAAGCCAGTGCAACGGGAGAGAGTGAGGGAGACAGAGAGAGACAGACAGAAAGACAGAGATAAGCAAGCAAGCACGCCAAAGCGCTAGGAAGTTAAGCATCTGGACGCTCTCGGCGAGGAGGTTCATTGTGCTGCAGTAGGTTTTCGTGACCACATTTGTCTCTCGAGGAAGCGGGCGGGCGAGCACGTGCCAATTGCCGTGAGCGGAAGAGGCCTCTCTCTCTCTCTCTCTCGTTCTCTGGAAAAGTTGGCCGAACGGCTTGGGGTTTCGATTCGCGGCGCGAGGTTTCGGGTCTTGGGAAGGGGGAAGTGCATCACGGAGAGAGCGGCTATGCGACTTTAGACTGTGAGTTAGGAAGCGCTCCTGTGTGTTGGAGAGCGGCTTATTATTTGGCTTGTTTCACGAATCTCTTGCTTTAGATGTGAGGGACTAGTGGTGGTTTGGGAAGAGCTCTTGCGCGTTGGTGCGTCACCGAGATCTTACACAGGAGGTATGCATTTACATGCAATTTGTATTGGTTGTACTGTTTGTAAACATTGAACTTCTTCTTGTGAAGAGGATGTTTTGCGATGGAACTAGAAATTCATTGGTGCCGTGTTTGTTTCCGGCATATGATGTTAGGAACCGCTCTGTGTGGGAGTGTTTATGTATTAAGAAGCGCACCGACTAGAAGAATCTCTTGCATTGGATGTGAGGGACTGCGGTGACACAGTTAGTGAATATCTCCTGCGCGACTGGCTGCATCTGCAAAATTTTGGAACGGAGGTATGTCTTTCGTTAGTTTTAGTGTCTGTGAAGATTTTTAGTTTCCGAGCGATGTTTTCGATGCAACTAGAATTTCATTGACGTCTTATTGTTTCGGACATGTGGTATTAGAAAGCGCTCTGTGCGGGTGCTTCTGGCCTGCGGCTACCTGTTTAGCTTGAATTGGATGTGACGGAACTGAGGCGAAGCGGTTCGGGAACAGTTCTAGTTGTCTAGCAAGCGTGGCCTTGGCTGCATCAGCAACATCTCGCACCGGAGGTATGTCTTCACATGCAATTTTGAATTAGTTGTTGTGTCTCTGGAACATTTATATTTTCTTTCTGGGATGTCTTACCTGTGATGTTTTTGAAACGATTCGATGGCCTAAAAACTCTTTAGTGCAGTGTTATTTCCGGGTTGTGTATGTTCTGGTTAGAGTGTTGTCCTCTCTGTGCATGAGGTTGAAGAAGAGTCATCAGCTCAGGTTGTCATCGTTTATTGAGACAAGTACTTCAGAGATTTTGTCAGGGTAATTGCGATGGAAGTCAAATGCTTTGAGCGTTCATCTTATACTGTGGGGATATACATGTGCGAGACACGTGCTTGTGGTAGATGTTTTTTTGCATCGAAGAAAATGTTTGATTTTGAATATGAACGCAGAAGCAAGAGAGCCTACGTCATGGCAGAAGTCGTCGTCGTTGCAGACAGCTCGTCGGAAGATGAGAAAAAGCATCTGGATACTGACGATCCACCTGCCAAGGAGAATGTGAGCAAATTAAATGGAGTTTCTAGGAAGAGAGGATCATCGGCAGTTCTAGAAAACGATGATTCTCAGGAGCGGTCAAATGAAGGGAGGGATAGTAAGAACGAAGTCCAGTCTCGAAATCTTCGCAAGAGGACATCGAAGGTTAGTTATGCCGAGAAAGAGATCGACGATCTTATCGGTTCCAATCGCCGCAGGACTCCGAGTAAGAAAAAAGCTGCCAAAGAGAAGAGTACTGAGGTTAAAGTCGATGGTTTGAAAGAGGATGCCCCTCAGGATGGCGTAGAAGATTCTCAGGACACAGGAAGTGCCGTTCCTGCGGATGCAACTGGTAGCCGGCCGAGCCGGAAAGCGCCAAAGCGGAGAGATGCTGCGGAAGCAGAGTCTAAAGAGCAAAAGAGACTCGCCGCGGAGGCTGCAGTGAGACTTAAAGAGGTCAGGCTTGCCTTTGGCGTTCATGCAACCACTGGGCGGTTCTACTTTGCCTCATTATCTGTACTAGTGCATTTTTTGAGTTCTTTACCGAACCTTAACGTAGTATGTTAGAACAATTTATGTTTGCGATCTTAAGATTGATTCTTTCGCTTGATTATTACTCAGGGCGTAATCACTTGTCAATAGAATTATGGAATGCAACAGGCTTGTCCGGCAATTTCATTTGGGTTCCAAGCTTCACTAGACATCTTGCTTGTCTAAGCTCTCGATTTGTGAAGCCTGACTTGTATGTTCTGTCTCATTCTATACCTTGTAGTACTCAAAATCCATGTTGCGTCTATCAGATCAAGCCTGTCAAGGCTTGGAGTCATGTCGAGAGAGAAGAAACACCTGCGGGTGCTTTAAGCAGGATGTGTCATCAATGCCAAAGAAACGACAAACCTCGAGTGGCCTATTGCTCTCAGTGTGGGAAACGATTTTGCACCCCGTGTATACAGTGGTGAGCATTCGTAGAGGATGATACTGTGTCAACTTCTGTTATTCATGTGTTTTTATGGGAAAAGTATAAATGAAATGTTACTTCTGAAAAGAGAGATTGGTTGATGCATGTAGGTACCCGAAGCTAACGGAGGAAGATGTAAAGGAGAAATGTCCTCACTGCAGAGGATATTGCAACTGCAAGAACTGTCTACGGGAAGTCATACCACTGAAGGTGAAGATGGATGCTCATGTTGTTGTCGTTAACGTTTTCATTTGCCCTCTGGTCTGATAGATTTCCAATATGAATTCGTCGTGGTGCTGTTTGGTTTTGTGAAGCAGAAGGTGAAATTATCCGATGAGGAGAAGAGTGAGATCTACAAGTACACGCTTAGGAAAGTCCTCCCTTTTTTAAAGCAAATTAAGCAGGAGCAGAAAGAGGAGCTTCAAGCTGAGCGCATCACACAAGGTATCTTCTGATTAGCGATTGCTGGTTTTCGATTGCTCCTCGGGGCTTCAATCCCACTGAAGCCCCTTTTCCTCAATTGAAATTGGCTATTTATGCAGGGAAGCCAGACGTCGACGTGGAACGTGCTGACGTGGAGACGAAGGAACGAGTATTTTGGTAGGCCAGTGAATTATGAAGTTGCTCTTCTATTGTGGAGGTTAAATGCATTTCGATGCCGTTTGCTAGCGTTTTCTATCGTAACTAGAAGACTGTTGACCATTGATCGATTGGGGATTAACCTGCCAGTTTTGTGCAGTAATAATTGCAGCACTTCAATTGTGGACTACTTCCGGAGCTGCGAAGGCGGTTGCATGTACGACCTTTGTTTAACATGCTGTTGTGAGCTACGAGCGGGGCAGCATCCAGGAGGGGAAAATGCCGATTCTAATCGGTTACATCTAAAGAAAGATGTAGATCTCCTAGATGAAGATCAGAACGATGACCTTTCTCCGGGTCCATCGCATATGGGGAATGCGGAAAAATCAAGTAAGAAAGTTAAAGCAACTTCACCTCCGCAAGATACTTTGCTGAATGAAGACAATGTCGGCACCCCTTTGAACCAGACTGTGACAAAATCAGAGCAGACAGAGTGGAAGGCTGAGGTTATTGAAAGTGAAAATAAGCCGTCTGAACTAATTGATTCAGCGCGGCGGGACTCCCCACAAGAGGCAAACGGTCGACATGCACATGCTTCAGATATTGAATCAATGGAGGTTCCTGCGGACTCGATGGTTTTACCGCCGTGGACAGTCCGTGAGAATGGGGAGATACCCTGTCCTCCTGAATTGAGGGGAGGTTGCGGAAAGCATATGCTAGGATTGCGGACGTTGTTTGAGCCTCGCTGGTTGGAGGAACTAATTACTCAGGCGGAGGAACTGGTCAAGTCTGATGTTGAGGACGAGACAGAAATGCATGACCATTCCTGTTCATGTAGTGGTTCGACTGACGAATCGCCCCCCAAAGTTCGGTTGGCCGCTCATAGAGAGGATGGCCGCGACAACTATATATATTGTCCCTCGTATTCCGAGGTGGAGAACGAGGGTTCTTCCCACTTTAAGAAACACTGGAGGCTAGGTCACCCAGTCATAGTCCGGAACGTTGACGAAGGGTCGACCGGCCTCAGTTGGGAGCCGATGGTTATGTGGCGCGCAGTTCGGGAGATAACTGGCTCGCGGCGAACATTTAAGGAAGACACACAATCGGCCTATGCAGTAGACTGTGCAGATTGGAATGAGGTAAGGGAGAGTGTTGCTTGAAACGTCAGGTCTAATGTCATGGAATTTGAAGCGAGTCCATACTCACTGGAAGTTGCTGAAATGCAGGTCTACATAAATCTTCACAAGTTCTTTGCAGGATACAAAAAAGGAATAATAGATGAGAAGACCAGTTGGCCTGCAATGTACAAACTGAAGGACTGGCCACCGACGAATTTTTTCGACGTGCGGCTTCCACGTCACGGATCTGAATTCTATGCTTCTCTACCATTCAAAGAATATACCAATCCGAAGGCAGGAATCCTCAATCTAGCGACCAAGCTTCCTAAGGAAGCTGTTAAACCCGATTTAGGTCCGAAATCTTATATTGCATACGGTTTGCGAGAGGAGCTTGGATTCGGTGACTCGGTAACAAAGTTACACTGTGACATGACTGATGCGGTATGTCCCATTAGAGATGATGCACTGGCTTGATACGATTGTTATTTGCAGTCACATTTTGATTACAAATTTCAAGCTGTGCAGTGAGATTTTTTTCTGGAAACTTGTCAAACAATTAGGGGTTTCGCTGGATGTGGCAGGTTAATGTGCTATCTCACTCGCAAGAAATCAAACTTAGTTCAACGCATAGGCAGAAGCTAGATGTTGCACGTACGAAGTACCGGGCGCGAATTTTGGAAGAGCAAAAGCTAGCAGCGGAGGTTCTCGAGCTAGAAAGCTCAGCAAAGGTGAATAGTGCAGGCAATGGCACAGCAGTTACACTTAACAGCAATGCCATGAAGGCACCTGGCGAGAAGCCAAAAAAACGTAAAACAAAGAGTGATGTGGGAGATTCAAATGCAAATGGGTTCGATGAACTTGTTCAAGAACTTGAGGATGCAGATGTGAATGAAGGCTCTTGTTCAGACCCCTCGTATGGAGGGGCTCTGTGGGATATATTTAGGCGAGAGGATGTTCCGAAGCTGAAAGAATACTTGTTAAAACATATGGCGGAATTCCGCCATTTCGACGACAAGCCGATTGATTGTGTAAGCGTTCAGTTGCTTTCAGTTTTGGCCTGTGATTTGTCTCTATTGGTTGCTTCAGTCACTATTTTTTCTCCCTCTTAACTTCACATCTGCTATTTGTTCTGCAGGTTCACCACCCCATCCATGATCAGGTTTTTTTCCTGGATGAGGAGCATAAGAAGAAACTGAAAGAGGAATACCGTAAGTTTCGAAACTCTGGTCCATTTTTGACTGTAGGATGACCGGTGGCCGAACTAGAACCAGAGCCGTCTGACCTGTTTGACTTCCTACTCTTTGTTTGACTAAATTTAATGTCTGTAGCTCAATTAGAGGTTTTTGAGAGGCTTCATTCGTCTCAAGTTTCTTGTATACGTACGCAGTTGGACAGTTCGGGCTTCAAAGAGTGCTACAAGAGTGCCACATTCTTGCAGACTGCGGATAATTATGTACCTCCCATCTAGAAATTAAATAATGTTTTGCATTTGTCACAGATCCTGTTTCCCAATCCCCTTTTTGTGAATTCAAAGTTATCTATTGCATTAGTCTGAATACCGGTAGAAAAAGCTAGGTTCGATTGGGAGCTGGACAGTGGAGCAAAGCATCCCCTATGGTGTCTTGTTGCTCGAGTGCGGTGCCATCTTGAGTAGTTCTTTGATTATTAACCAATTATTATTTGTAGAGTTGTACCTAACGGACCGTTATTCACCAATGGCACGTTTGACGTTGTATAGAAATTGAGCCATGGACTTTCGAACAGTACGAGGAAGAAGCAGTTTTCATTCCAGCCGGTTGTCCTCACCAAGTGCGCAACTTGAAGGTGGAAACTCCTCATCCTTCCTAATGTACTCTACAAAATGTTCTTGAGAATATTACACTGTCCGCACTCAAAACATCCATCTTGCATGATCCTTATACAACTGTGCGGGTGATGCAGTCTTGTATCAAGGTGGCTTTGGATTACGTCTGTCCAGAGAACGTGAAGGAATGTCTGTATTTAACCAGCGAATTCCGCCTCCTCCCTGTTGACCATCGAGCGAGGGAAGACAAACTGGAGGTGCTTGTTCTTTCTTCCGAGTCGCTTTCATTTCTTGTGTGCCAAGTCGAAGACCAGTTCACTTAGCAAGTAGTAATGAATGCACTGCTCACACTACCTCTTACACTTGTACATCGCAGGTCAAGAAGATGATTGTTTATGCAACTAAGGAAGCTGTCCAGTATCTTCAGGATGGGATAGAGTGAGTATAATACTCTCTCCATCGCTTGGCTTCGCTGAAGCAACCAATTTTGAAATGGAATATGTTGGAGTATGGCAATCGATTGAAGTTGCACTTATTTCTTTATCCATCTTTTGATGCTAAATATATTTTTGATGCTAAGAATTTGTGCATTTCTGATTCTACTTTTTCTGGCAGAGAGGCATCGGATGATGAACCCGCTCCGGCACCAAAACCTAAGCCAAAACGGCCGTCCAAACGCCAATCGAAAGGTAGTACTCCAGCGAAATCGAAAAAGGGGAAGTCGTGATGAGTTTTTGAAATTTTGGCGAGGAGGGCTGTATTGTGATGCGAAGTATTTCGTAGACTTTCACTTCCATTTACCCTGCGAATTCGCCTTAGTTTCATTTGTGCCCACGTGGATGGTAGTGGAGAGTACAACTGTGCAGTGACCTCGAGGGCAAGGGTGGAATGATGAAACCCAGTTTCATTATTTTTTTGTATCAAGTATAGTACCATTTAAAACATCTTTTTCTGAACGCTAGCGAAGTAGCCTTAACGGCATGATTTTATTCCACCAATTGCCCTCTTCCTCCTTTCCGACTGCTCTGTTTGTGTGGCAATTAGAGGGTTTTGATTCTCTTACCGATCTTCTGGAATGTATGCTAGTTCTTGCGATTGTGCAGGATACTGTACCTTCCCTCACGTGTGCCTCGGCAATTGAGGAAGTGTCCCATTCCTGGATGGGGTTCTGCATTTTATATCTCAACTCCAGCATTTGCTCACTGTAATCACGAGAACTGAAATCAGTTGTGCGAAGTTAGGTGGCAATTCTGATCATGAAGTTTGCCGATCATGAAGACGGTTGACACTCGTGTGTGTTCGCTGCCCAATGTCCTCACCTGCACTAACGTTTTCCTCATAACCGAAAACTTGAAAGGACGGGCCTACGACCAGTCTTTCAAACTCGGAACTCCTATGTTCCTATTTGGGAACTGTATTTTGCTACAGTGCAATGTTGCCGTTTTGCAGAGATGTTATCATTTGTCATTTACGAGTCTTGAAAAATCCAAATTTGTGTGTGAAATTTTTTTCTGATTATTTTAAACTTTTGATGAGAAAATGTAAAAGACTCATACAACGCTTTCTTTGTAAGTTGTAACATCGTAAATTGATTTACACCACAGTATTTTAAGGAAGGAATATTCAACACCTTTCATTCAAATTGAGATGAAGCAAGTTCGCACCACAGTATTAGGACGATACACCAAAAAAATGTTTTCTTCCCATGTTTGATCGAGGCCTCTCCCCAAATCATCCAAGGATATAAAACGGCCTTTCACGGGTCCTACTGAACCAATAACAGTGTTACAATTGTTTGTCTTTGAGAGTTATATATACTGCTTTGATATCAGTTTTCTACAAATAAAAAACTAATGCTGCTACTGTTTTTTGTTTACTTTCTCTAAGAAAAATATGCAATTACATCACCACAAATGACATGAATAAAATTGTATTATACGTAATTGAAACCCGTAATTGTAAATACGTAAATGAATTATTATTATTTACTTATCGATTTATGAATCGCCAAAGTTTTGTTAACAAATGCTATCTACACTTGAATTTTGAAACACTTATATCCCACTTATAATGGTCATTCAGACATGGTTCAAAGTGATAATGAAAATATGAGGAAAACAAAAATGAATCTCAGTTCATTTCAATCGCAGCCAGTATCACTATAAAAATTAATATTTTCACCCCTAGAAAATTCAACACATATTTATACCAAATACTGAAGACGTACGCATTAAAAACACCGAATCCTCAAGTTTCAAGTGGGAGGCAATACACTCTATACAAGACCACTGAAGCACAGAAAAGTCCCGGAATTTTCTGATAACTAAACTGGTACAACCAGCAATTAGACAGAGAATCGCTAACCCCAACATTCATCTGATGTTCAATCGAATATCTAAAGTACAAATGTGGTCATCTTTATTACATTTATCTACATCCACATACCCTCAGTGGCGGGCAATTTTTAAGCTCACACATTTGTGATCCAACTGGACAAGCTGCATGAAGACAATAACTTGCTTGATGTTCTTGATCAAATGATCAAGAACATGTATGCAACTAAGTGTAACTGTAATGAGATGAGGGACAAGGCACCCAACATTTTCTCAAAAACTGCTCTAGGAAATCAATGCTTTGCAAGCTGACCCTCGAGGTCTGCTCTCCGTCTGTGCAGTTCCTGAAAAAAACCCAACAATTGAAGCATAAGGACAGAAGGCACGAATACTATATAAAAAGGACAACTGTTAGCTGAAGAGAATTTCATTAGCTGAAGAGGTGGCAACCAAGCATTGGATATGGAGAGCAAGATTAAATCTTATAATTCTGTCCTTCAGCCTCATGGTGTATTTTTTAGACCCTTGATTAATTGAGTATGATTGCACTAGATTTAACCAATCATGGTGTACTCTTAGACCCTTCATTGAGCATGATCGCACATAATCCAAAAACAACAACCAGTCAAGATGTAATCATCAGTTCAACATAATTGCACAAGATTCAACCATGGAGGTTTTGTTTTGTTTTGTACTTTGCACGCATGGAAATAACATTCCTTGCCACTCCTGTGGCTTGGTATGTTATTTCTCATAATAAGGTCCTGCTTTCATGTTTCCAATTCCATGAGCACTGTGCAAATACTGAACCATTACATCCAAATAAGGTTAATTACTAAAGAAAACTGGTCATTGCTGCTCCATAGCAGCAGAGACTTCACTAAGCCCTCCGAGACCTCAAAGGAAACGAGGTTTGCATCAGGGAGTATACGTCATTTTCATGGAAGACCTCACAGTCAAATTTCTCTTTTGGGGTGCGTTCCTGTGTTTCTTAAATATTACAACCAACATCTCGCAAAAATCTGATTCACAGTATGTGCAATACCAGGTCTCATTCATGTTGCATAGAAACCCATTCCACCTGCAGTACATTCAGAGTGCATAATCTCTAACAACTTACAGAGTGCAATTGCAAACAAAGAATTATTTACGGTAGCAGGAGAATAGTGGGCTTTACCTCAAGATCCTTCTGGGCCTGGTGACGCCAGTTTTGCTTTTTCAAACGGTTATGCTTTATGCGTCCTAAACATAACAACCCCTGCAATATTCCTAACCTCTATTAGTAGGTCAACAAAAGTCATGCCACGTGATGTAGTCTACTGGAGCCACAACAACTACACCCTACCTTGGTTTACACAGGTGCAGGTTTCAAATACAAAAGCTGATGATTGAAAACAAACTGCAGGGAAAGGAAATCAAACAATTCATCCTCTTATTCATTCATTATCTGAAATAAGCCGTTATTTAAGCCAACATGAAAAGGAACTCACAGCTACAATGTACAGGATCCCACAGCCAAAAAGCCACCAGCTGGCAATCTCGTGAAGTAAACCCTCAGCTGAGGTCTCTCCACTCTGTCTTTTCAACACCCTTGTCAGCACTGCAACCCTGCAACAACCCATTGATGATGTCATATGGATGAATCTGGTTGAATCGATTGACATCGCTGGAAAATGAAGAAGCACAACAACTAAACGACTGTATCTATCGAACTGCCCCTGTGAAGGGGTCTGAAACAAACTTATTTGTATCGAAAAAAACGAACTCTTGGTGCAATTGGGATAGGGATAGAATGAGGGTCATCCAAGGTCACAATTGTGTTTCCGTAAGAACAAGTGTGGGACTAGTAGTTAAAGACTCATTAGAGAACAAGTATATTATGGAAAGATTGTCTCATTATATACTGCCCCAACCTTACTGGGGTATGTTTTTGGACATTTCTTCCACACCTAGGCATCAAATTGTTCTGAGTTAGGTGTCAAATCTAAGTTTTTTCTCAAAATCAAATTTGCACACGAATGAGTGGGATGATGCTAGTGGTGATAAGGGATTTTGAAGCTTGCGGATCTAAGATCTAGAGTGTTGCCACCTCACCCAGAAACCTCTCCCACGGCTACATCGGAGCTCATACTATCAAATTGAGGGGGCAGTTTATGCTCCTTCTCGTAAAATGAAGCACAGATATTTAGTGATTATACATTGATGGTCATGAAATCTCTGGCCAAATATTGGAACGGACAATCGAAAGCATGCAAAAAAATAGGTTAAAAGTTTGAGTACTTACAGAATTTGGAGAAGACCGCGACCAACCCAAAACTCCAATATCTGCACACGCCACAACATAAAAAATAAAATCTTAAATTCAGACGTGAAATGACTCTCAATGACTGAGTACTTTCTGGCAGAAACACGATAGCAAGACTTCCCAATTCTAATTAATTAAATTACACAGGCGACTACATGCAAGTAAGAAAATTCTAAAACAAAAACAAAATAAGAAAAACAAACAGAAAACGCACCCTCCACCATCTGAAGAGCGCCTGCCATTCAGTCTCGGCCAGAATAACTAAAACTGCAATGGCCACTGTATAGCACCGCATGATGCCCACAAACACCTGCACCAGTGTCCGAGGAAAAAATTAAGCCCAAACAGCCACTATTTATATTCCCCAATTATTCGTCAATTTCTCATTGACATTTACTTTTGTTAGTTCTTAAACTTTCTCTTGAATATGTTCTTTTAATAATATTCCTAGATGTTTATCAGAATTTTGATTTCGTATCAAATTTTTTTAGGTAAATGAACCGGCTCATCTTCCACTTAACGCCAGTTCTCCCTCGTCATTGCTGTAACATGGATGAAAGAATGCACCATTTAGGTCATTTGCAGCTAAACCAGCTGAAATTAACCCCTCAAAAAAACCCAATAATTCATCTAATGAATGGATTACATTGTAGAAAGCACGATTCAGAGGTCTAATTCCATGTCACCAGCATCAGCAAAGAACATTTCATGTACTCATCAAGAACAAAAACGAATCAGTCAAATGAAAATCCCCGTACGACCTCGAAATCCAAGAGAAGATTTACAACCCTAATCTGAAACTCAAAGTGCAAAATGAAAGGCAGGCGAAGCAGGCAGGCCGGCAGGCATCGTACACTGACGCGGTAGTCGAAGCCACGGTAATCGAAGGATCGAAAGAGCGAAATGGCGTTCACTACCAGACACAACAAAGCGCCCACGACCGTGACGATGCTGAGCACTCGGCACACGTACAGCAACGGGTCTCGTTCTGGAGGAGGAGCTCGCTCCAACACCGGCGGAGGTTGGGGTTCCTGTTCCTGAATACCTTGGTTGTGCTCCTCCTGGGGCGCGGGATCCTCCAGCAAGGGCGCTTCCAAATCCGGAGCGGGTGGAGCAGAAGCTGGCTCAGGCTCAGGCTCGGGTGCTTCCGCTTTGGCCGCTTCTCGTTCTCTCAAATCCTCGAAGAGATCCGTCGAGTCCCCCATGGCCGCAAATGGCTCAAATTGCTACAAACCAACGGAAATTGCCACAACTTCGAATTACTACAAAGTGCCGGAAATTGCTTTAACTTCTCCGAAATGCTACAACCTGCCGGAAATTGCCATAACTTGCTCCGAATTGCTACAACCTGCCGGAAGTTGCCATAACTTGCTCCGAATTGCTACAAACTGCCGGAAATTGCCATAACTTGCTCCGAATTGCTCTGAATTCTTGTCCAAAGCTCTATTCCCCCCTGCCTGTATCGAAGCTTATTAGCTCACCTCCCTGCCTGCCGCGTCTCTCCCTCCGATTGCAAGCATGAAAAGCTCCTTGGAATCGGGAGCGTCCCTCGGAAAAGCTGGAAGACGACGGAGGCCGGAGGGGAAAACAAGTGTCATGTCGGCAGCTGCCAATTAGACGCCGGGAGACGCGAGCTCCGGCAATTTTCAGTTGTTTCATTTCATTCGGGCTTTGGGGGGCCGGCCGGGCAATTTGAGGGCTCGCCACCTGGCCAGGGCAAGATCTCATTCATCCTGACAGGTCGAGATTCATTCATCGAGGCAGGGCAGGCAGCTGGCAGTGGGTTTGTTTGTTTTTTTCCATTTACAGTAAGGTAACTATACCTAAAATCACAGGCCTCATCTAAAATCACACAATAGAGATTCTTGCTTAAAATGTATTCCCATTGTTCATGAGAATCTATGATTGGTTCTAGGATCACCTATTTTCAGTACTTTGAAAATTCATAGTTATTCATTCAGTGTCCAAAAAATGCATTTCAAGAGAATATAGAATCTCCTTTTGACTATCAACACGACCCCACAAACTGTTTTTCCAATGTAGTAATGGGAACTATATTGAATTGCTAATTTGTGAGATTTTAGGTGTAGTTACCTTACCACAAGAAAACATCGTTAAAACTGATAGGTTCCAAATGACTAACTATGTCCAAATAGACAAAAAAAATGTCCAAGTTGACAATGTTCATTTCTTTTATAGTACTATAAATTTTGATTGTGACATAGGCACTAGAAGAAAACTACGTTTCGTCTAACAGCTTCTTAACGTTGAAATTCCGTTTGCAGAAACGCTGAAGCCTAACAGCAAGTGTTGAATTGATCCTGTTGACATTTACGTTGACAACGTGAAAGATTTGATGTGTTCTGTGTGGTTTGCAACACGTTATTATTCCTGTTCAGCATGTTCACTACAACACATATCTCATTTGCCACGTGTCTTTCATCATATTTTGGTGCCACCTGGGATTTTTAAATGCTGAGTTGGTAACCTATAGACTTCTTCTGTAGTGTGACATCTGGTACTTCCCAATACGTTCCGCTTATTTTCCGGTGACTGTTCCCGCATGACACGTGTGCATCTGACCTCATGGAGGCATGATTTGCGGTTCATGGTTTGTAACGACTTTCTCTGTTCCACACGTTTTGTGTAACGTGTGCTTGTTAGCTGCAACGTAAACCCAATTGTATTCCGACGTTGCTGCATAGTAGTGACTGCTTCCCTCCTGTTTTAAGAAGTTTCCTCTCATTTTGCTCAACGCAACAATGATTGCATGCAACTGCCATTACAAGGATATATTTCCAAGTTCCAACGTACATGTTCAGTTCAACACCTTTTTATTTCTATTTTCATCCGTGCTTTAGCACAATTCGGCATACTGCTGTGCAAAGCGCTTCGTCATAGAAACATTACTTTCTACCAATATTGAAGCTTCTTCCCATTCCAGCCTTCCATAGCCCTCAACGCATAGCATGTAGCCTTACTTAGCGACAAAATTAAGTGTCAAACTGCCTATATACATTGATTAAAATTATCCCACAGAAGCACCTACTTTGATGCAAAAGAATGCATTTCTGACATTTCAAGCGATCATATACAGAATTCCCTAAAATTCTGTGGCAGCACCTACAACTCCCGTAACCAATTTTCATATACATCTTCTCAACTTCATTGCTTAGTTCGCCCACGACTATGTTGTCACCTCATTTCCAGACAATGTGGGTATGAACAACTTCAAATTCCTAATTCGGCATCCTCATTGTCTTCAGTACGTAGATTTTCGAATTCATGAGGAGAGTTCTGTAAAAATCATACACGGTACACACCCAACTGAATTACCTTTGACTTCTACCTTCGACCTCTTCTCAATCTTGATCCCCCATCCAAAAACTGAGCAAATCAACTTTGTTCACTACATGTTCTGCAATATTGCACATCCATGAATTCATGCGCCCTCCGACCCTATCTGAAGGTCGGATTCACCTGCACACATATACAAGACCACGAATTAACCTTATGTCCTACAACTCTGACTCTTGTGCATGTGTTTAGGACCAAGAGTAACCTTGCAATAACTTATTCATTCAAATGTGTGGGATTCATTTCCTATTCCACCAACCATTTTAATTTAACAGAATTTCACGCATGCTACATGCCCATGCATAATCCTCCGTCATTTCCCTTATAACAACAAAATTCATAATGGAACATCACTATCCACTTACACTTCACCACTATATCAGAACACAAAGTATCATACAATCCACTGTCCCTAACTTCCTTTCCACGATGGAACTCACATGATTGCATCTCCTCTTGCTATACTACCAACTACAAATGCATGACATTTGAAGCAACTCCAACTTCTACTATTTAACCTGAACGCCTTACAACAACGTCCTGATGCCTCGCAGACATTCATGCACTTCTTCAACGAACTCATGCATTTGTAATTTTGTTCTATGCCGAAGCAAGAAAACCTTTACATCCCCTACACACAACCTCTTACTAAAACATATACAGAGTTCTCAATGAACAAATGAGTTGAGGACCAATAGTACCATCCGTGTCTGATTCCCATCACCGCAGCGCACATATGATCTTCTGCTACCACTGCTTCAAATTTTTTTTTGTACCTTACTGAAAACCACTTCTTATAATCAGCCACCAGCAACTTCCACTACTATTTCCTTCACTAAAACTACTTCCCATTCTTCACAGAATGCTTGTATGTACCTTCAATACATTAGAAAATGTCTTCATTCGAAACCCATTTGCACCATGATTCAAAGAAGCATATCATGTTAAGAACATAATATGTACACATTTGGATGCACCTTATTTTACCACTTCTTCACTGATGCATACTACAAAAGATATGGAAAATTAAAAGATTGTCGCCCCCACTAGTACTGCACTCATACTATATCTCTCCTTTGACCTCTAAGTTACCTTGCTCACCGATGCAGCCTCTCGAGGCAGTTTCTTTTATTATTTCCAAAAGTTTGGTCAACAACTGCCCATGGCACTTCACTTCTGAAGATATAAGTACCATCCACCTCTAATTTCTTAAGTCTTTCCTCCACAGAATAGACGTCTACAATCACCCCACAAACGACAAAAGAAAATTCTAGAAACGAACTGAAGTCAACATATGGCAACGGACATCGAATGCACTCTTCCCCAACACTACAACTGCACAGTTCAAAAACATTGAATTCTAAGACGCAATGAACATGTTCTCCATTCACTGACTACAAGGAACAGCTGCAATCGGCATATTTAAATTTCAAATACTTCACCTTCACAGACACATACTATTACAAACCTCCAACTCGAACATTACTTATGGACCACATCTGCTAACCTCACAACAATGCTTCTCTACACTTTGCATTCTGAAATTCATATTTGTACAGAAAACAATGTGCACTACAAATTTCCATGCATTTCCAAATGAATTGTGCGACTCCATGTCACCCACAATAAAACATTTTCCTATTAATCACACATACAATAAACAATCATATCCACCATAGTCCGAATCCTTTTGAATAAATCATCCATCAGCACTCCTACTTTTGTGATAAAACATCCCCACCCAACTCAACAATGTCTACAATCCTACATTAGAAACAAAACCATTTCATACATTGTAGGACACCCAATGGACCTAAAACACGACACATACAGTGGCAACCTTCATTCAGAATTGACAATTAGGCTTTGCCTTTCATTATTGATACACTTCCTCATATTCGATGGTCCCTCCTGGCAAACACTCAAAACTTCTCCACTTCCATTAGCAACTTACATGTCTTCACTCCATGAAACACATCGAGATAAAAACAAAGCTCACTATTCAAGAAACACAATCTAATATACTGTCAAGTGAATTGGAATTCACTGAAAACACGGCTACAGACATCTTAAACAAACAAAACCGATTATTGACATACTCCAAGGTTTATAATATTCATCATTCTAACCCTGGAGGAGCTGGCCACCATATTGAGTGACGCTTCATGAAAGCTTCCCCTAACGTCGTACATTCCACTTTTCCATCTTTGTCAAGTTCCACAAACGGAAGTGGGGCATCCAAGCATATGACAGTCTTCAACAACAAACGAACCAGCT
Organism: Thuidium tamariscinum; assembly: GCA_947034885.2. Lineage (NCBI taxonomy): Eukaryota > Viridiplantae > Streptophyta > Bryopsida > Hypnales > Thuidiaceae > Thuidium > Thuidium tamariscinum. The sequence continues at coordinate 14,762,769 of OX344751.2, forward strand.
TGGCGCCAGGTCGTCCCGGCATTTTCACCCTGTCTCGGTCAAAATCTGATAGCACCAAAGTACTGGTACCCAAGAACTTACGAGGTTCACTATTTTCTAGCAACAAAATATCTCCAACATAAGAATCGTTAACTTGCCACAAAAACACATTGTCATTACAGGCTCATGTTTTCAACATGCGATTCCCCACTACTGCGTCACACACACTCCATCTTCGAAAAACTACTGCACTCGGTTCACATTCATTCTTCCCAGATACGATGGTGAAATAAATACATTCACTTCCTTTGGCAAACACCACACTGCTTCAAAAAAAATCTATCTTAGAAAAACACTTTTCACTTACAGTACTTACTCTTTGTCTTCCTAACACAATTGCACTTCACTTTCCTTTTTGTAACATGCCAAACATATTGTCAGAGGATGATGTCTACATCCAATGCGTATTGTTTGGTTTAGGATATTCATGAACACACAAAGCCAAAAGCTCTTGCAAAATGGACTTCGAATGTCTATGTGCACACTTTCATATGAAGCCATTTCTCAAATTCATTCGAATTAATTACTCACACAATTATGGTTCTGTAATTTCAATAACCACATTTCGAAAGCAAATAAATCATCAAACAAACAGTGTTATAAATGAACCCGACTTCCACATATTCAATCAATATATTTGTCTATATTCTCCAAACAAAGGATGCACACATCAAATCTGCGTCTGGCAAAAATAAATTCACCTCCTCCTTAACGCATCGAATGTACCTTTCCTCCCTTGTTTATTTTCGTTTCAGATGACTTCACTTTATTACGAGTGGTTTTCATACTTTTACCACCTTTTTCCTTCTGCATGCCATCAGCCGATGTCATCCCCTCCTGCAGAACCCTACCTGCAGCTGTTGATGCGGACTGCATCTTCAGGCTCTTTGTGGAGGTGAACTCCACCTCTTTCTGCTTCTGCGTTTCAGAGATACTGTCCTGGAAATGTTGTATTCCACATGAAAATTGCATGAGTCCACTATTTGATTACTGCTATGACTTTATATTTATGTTCATTTACTACGCTTCAGCTCAATTTGGGTAGTACACTTCACGATGTCCTTCCATACCTTACTCGGCATTGCCGCTGTTAGTAACTTCCTTGAATTTCGACCACACATCCTAAATATGTCTGCTACCTACATGAGCCAGTGAAGTTAGAACCCAATTCCCATTACTCTGCCACTTTTGTGGACAACAAACTCATAGTTCGATAACAGAAACGTGACAACAAATCCACGATTCATAACACCTTCATTGTACCTTCTTAGATGCACGCGGCTCTTACCCACTAGGATGTGGTCCCTCTTTCCTTTGCTCAATGACTGCATCCGCTACTACCTTCTCTCGCACTGAGGACGAAGGCACTGCAACTGTACTGACATCAATTTTTTTAGGAAGAGGAATGCGACTAGAGTCTTTTACAGCCTTCCTTTTGTCATTTCTAAATTCCTGCACCTCGGGCTCCACTACTGTAGTCGGGTGCTCACGTTTGGGGAGTTCTTGGTCAATGTCAAAGTCATTATCATTTTCCTCGGAGTCGCTTTCTTCTTCATCCCCTGACTTTGAGTAGTTATTGCAGTCTTTACGATCACAGTTACTGTTCCCTTCATTTTCTTCCGCAATAGCCTCCATCAAATCATCATCATCCGAAGCTGGGGCAATTTCTAAAGCCTTCCCATGTTCACTGCGTTTAATAGTGCTTTGGGGGCTCTGCAGTTCCTTCACTATGGACTGCGTAGAATTCCATGCATTTAAATGAGACTCCCACTTCCGAACAAAGCTTTCGAGAAAATCTAAGCGCCTCTGCATATTTTCAATTACTTCCTTAGATGCATTGCTTGCATTCTCTGCGGCTCGAATCTTCCTTTTCTCTACTTTTTCCTCCTGGATGGTAGCCCACTCTCTGTCAAATGCTTCCTCTATCTCTGTCAGGAAAGGTTCTCGCTTCAAGTGTCTTGTCTGCATTTTTTCGGTACCACCACAATCAAGCAGCACATACCCAAACCAGATGTCAAATAGGGAACACTGCATTTTTAAATTCACCACATCCTAAATAACACAGAGATTCTTTGCATTCTGCTTGTGACTGAATGCAAAAGTATGTGAATACAATTCAATTCACTGGTTTGCATGCCTTACATCACACAACAGCACAACCTACGTCAATGGATGTGGCCTTGTAATTATTAAAAGAATAAAAACACTTAATTTGTACTGAAATCTAGGGTTCCAAACTCACTGTAACAAGCACAAAAAATTCTTCTTCACAATTTTAAAAGAAGTAGTTCCTGTACCAATCTTTCATCATACTGTGGCAAGTTAACAAATAGTTACACTTGAAACAGTATGTCGGTTCCTAATTACCTAGTAAAGGCATGCACACAGATAGTGTCCTCCTCTGTAATAGTAACAAAGAAAGGGAAAACATACAATCGCAAATTTTTGTGACTAACACTTACAAGCTTGTCAATGACAGATTCACGAACAGATTTTTTGGTTGTATTTTTCGACCCACGACCTCTAGCGGTCGTTGCCATTTTTTCAGATTTCAATTTGCCTTCTTTACTATGTCTTTTTTCGACTAAGTCGTCCCAGTACTCCTTCTTCACATCTCCTGGTCTGCCGCATTCCCGGTCGATGAACTTATTCAAACTGAATCTGAATTGAGTGAGGCCATGTCCTGCTTCTTTCCTGAGGTATTTCGAACTTAGAGTTGTAGAATCTCCATGGAACTCGTATTGGTGACTGAGGCGTTCATGAAGCCTTTCCTTTGCTTCCTTAGTTTGTCCCTCCCACCCCACCCTCGGGTCCATGTCTTTTACAAAACTCATTATGTCATCGTGAAAAAGTGTGGCCATGCTGCCAGAGGGAACTCCATACTTGTCTAGAAACAACGGCCGCCGGTATTTCTCAATCGACTTCCCATCATCTTGGTTTACTACTGAAGATGACGGAGGTGGGCTCAATGCACGCCTGCTGCTCTGACCTACCTGTTGTTCTGGATTCATTGGCTCTGCAACATTTCCATACATGTCGGGAGGTACTTGCCCTTGCCTGTTAAATGGGACCTCCTCAAAACGTCGAACGTCTTCATACTCCCTACCTCGTCTACCAAAATCCATCCCACGGCCATCATAGTATTCATCTACAAGTAACAAGTAAAGACTGTAAATGTCAGACCAAATTCCAGAATAATATGGATATTTTGTTTTGTTTTGGGGACGCACTTTGAATACTATTGACTGCTTGGTTTGCACAAAGTGGCTTTCCACATTATGTAACTACATTCTTCTTCCTACTAGTAACTTAATTTCACTTCTCTATGTTGTTTCACAGCATGACACAACTGAATTCAACCTCTGTTTCATGTGAAGGTTCCACCGAATTATAAAAATAATGATAAATAAAAATGAACTCCATTAATTAAAAAAACAAGCACGTCCACTCCAATGTGGACTGAATAAAAGTGAATGACATGCACCTCTTCGTCCGCTGTAGTCCGCGCGCCCTTCGTATGGTCCAATGCGGCCTCCATAATGTACGCCTCTAGCATCATACTCCGGCATTCCTCTATAAGGAGGGGGAGACCAAGGATGTCTGAAAGAATCTCTGAAGGGTCTTGGAGGGGAATTGCCGTAACTCATGGGGTATTGACGGCCCCATTCTGTGGTTGGCCTCTGGTCAGGTTTTTCAATGCGATACCCTCCTACAGGTGGGCCGGCATGAGCGACCACCTCACTTTCACGGCGTGTTATTTGTAAATCATTTGTAACGTCGTCCTCAAAGATTCCAGCTTCACCTACTGGGGACGCGGAGGCACCTTGTGTTTTCAGTAAAGCAGAATCCGGAGACTGCTGAACTCCTTCTTCAAAGTCCCCATCCTCGGCAAGATCTGGAGCTCTACAGCCTCTACTCGAAGTAGTCTTCGAACCTGCAACTTGTTTTCTCTTCATTTTTTTGGTAATGTTCCCCTTTGATTCCTTTCCTGGCCAAGTGCTGAAGACTTCTTGAATCTAAGGAAAAAGATTTTCAATAAAGAAATTAGTACAAAAGCTGAAGGATAAGTTAGCAATAGTGATGGTTCCAGAACATCCAACCATTACCTTTAACCATTCAAGCATAACAAAATTGTGAAGAACTCATAAAATTATTTCAATGCAACAGAAGATAGAAATCTCATGCGTTTTTTTAATTTACAAGCCTATCAATGACTATAAAGCAGGTGATGATGCTGACACCGGAAAACATTACAAAGTACTGTAAGCTTTCACTATGAAGAAGTTAAATTAGAGAAGCACATAAGGCAGTGCCTCCTACATGGAAGACACCTAAACAATGACAATTAAAATAAAAAATTTCGCTTCTGAACTCCTGTCCTAGAAAACGTGTGCTTGATGCAAACCAATATGACTTACAGGTTGGACGCAGTTGTTTTCCAATGCCGACTGCAACTATCTTTTGCAAGCTCAGGAAGTGCATGGAAGTTTTGCACGAAGACGGTGCACTCTGGGTTTGACCGTTTCATGAATGCCTGTGGTAGCTGAACGGGAATTTTTAATTTACTACTGACTATCGTAGATCAACATATATTCCTAATAAAGGGAGTTATTCACTATTGCAACATGCTTCTGTAGAGACGCCCCTCCTAAGTACAACGTGACCCTAGAAATGCATCTACAACGCAGGTACAAAATCTAGTAGTGTGACATCGACCTTCATGCTCAGTTGCAATGTTCTCATGTAGTGCACATTCAAACAGTTTTTTAGAAGAAGCTCAGAGCGCTGACTCCTACTGTAGCTGCTGACACCGGAAAGTGAACTCGTAATGCTCCATCTCCACACCTCAACCTACAACGCTTAAACCGGAGGCACTACTTTTGGAACCCTACATTTTTATGCGCCGCCTTCCACATGCATGAAGTCATGACGGAAATACATGTACATGCTAAAAGTTAGAGAGTGTTAACACGTGGTCTTTGTAGAGGTTTCGCATGACCTGCTTAGCGCGCTTTTCAATCTAAATATGGCGCTAAAAATTTGTGGCCACCACAGGTCATAATTGTGTAACTAAACTCTATCTACACATGCAAGTGGATTTCCATAGACTACGAAATTGCAGGCAAAGGAATGAGCCATTCATAGGAGGGAGCTACAGATCTCACCTTCTTGCGCTTCTTCGCTTCCAAAGCTGCTTCAGGGTTTTTTTGTGGTTGTGGCCTCGTCTGCCTAGTGCTCCTCTTTAACGCCTTTGCTCCCTCGCCCGTAGTGGATGTTTTGCGTTTCCGCGTCTTCCGACAACCACCATCTTCGGTTGCTGGTGTACTACTAACTTCTCCAGAAAAAGCCGATCACAACACAGCTGTTTCTTCAAAACCAGCGTCCAACATATCCCTCTGTACAACATCGTGCAAGGCCTTCTTCCGTAAGTTCTTCTCTGCTTCGTACGCACAAACTTCAGTGCCACATGCATCGTCAATTAAAGAGGTGTCCATAGTAGACGGCTGATATGACTTGAGGATGGTGACAACTTACAATCGCAAGCAAATCTTTGTGACTTGAAGTGTTGTACCATAGTACTTGAGTGCGCAAAGTCATGAACGCCTCCACGTGTCGGGATAGTGTACTTCAAAATTAGAGTGTCTGGAACAAATTAGTATGGCCTACTGCATACTCGGAAATATCCATGCAAGAATGGAACCGTCGATTGAACTCGGTGATCTAGTGATAAATGTATCAAATGCCTTCACTTCTAACTTTTACTTTGTTGAATGCTTGATATATGCAAAAACACTTTCCTCGTAGATGGATAGGCACTCCACAGATTATTGTGCTTTCAAGAAATTTTAATGCTACATTGAATGCATTGGACGTAGTTGTTCAAATATACATATACCGTCAGGAACAAATATTAGACTGTAGTAGTATGTTTCTTGAATGTCATGTACAAGTGGATAGGGATGTGAAGTCATTAGTTCAGTGTTTTAAATGTTTCTTCTAGGTCTTGATGTGTAAGTTCAGTCGTTGTCAATGGATGTTTGTCCTCGTATTTGAGAACAGAAATTCTGATTGTCACATATTAGAAGGAACAATGATTCTAAACCAGAGACAATAGTAAATGTAGTATTAAGGACTTCATGGTTTCATTAATTTAAAACGTCTGCATGTCAAACGCGTTTAATGACATGACAGTTTACGTTGTTCATGAATCCGGCATTTGTGAACAACGCGTTAAAAGTAGTTTTCATCTAATACTCACGGTCGCATATATGAAATTAATAGTGGACCACTGCAACTTCATGTAAGCGTTATTTCTGAAGTGAGCATCTGTGTTTCAGTACTTCTCTCTTAGTGTTCTATTTTTTACTCCCTACTTCAGTAGATATACTATAAATTCTAAAGCACTGCAAGTTGAACTCGTAGTCTGTTACATCATGCTTTTATTTTCCTGTACCTTCCGTAGTGGTATGTGAGGTAAAATATTGCTACAAGCATGTGAATCTGCAGTCTTGTTCTGTCTAGCATATACTAAGTTTATGCTTCGTTATTGTAGTTCATTTCTCCGTGCCTTCCAAGTTGTAGGAAGGACGAGTTCCTATCCCATGGATTCGACTGAAGTGTTTGACCTCGGCAACCCAACTCCACTTATTGGGAAGTGGACGAGGATTATTAGAGCAAGTCCAAAGGATTCTGTGCACTTGCACGCTGCGACTGTCGAAAGTGCAGAATGCAAATCCGATCCGAAACAGAGCATGCAGTTACTGGAATGTGAGCCACTGCGAGGGGAATCCTCTCGGTATGAAAGTGAGAGAAGGAAATCCAGATACCGAGCAAAGGTTGAGTCTTCTCTAAAGGAGTTAAGTGATTACGTAGAGCACGTTGAAATAGCTTTGGAAGAATTACAAGATCGTGTAGAGCAGAGCGTTATATGGAAGCAGCTGAAAATGATGCTGATGGGGACGAAAGTGTTGAGAATGAGAGCATGACTACACGGAAGAGAAAGAAGTTTTCGTTGAATGATCTTATGCTACCTATGAGGTCGACAATGAAGAATTGACGATGTCATGAAATGTGGCCCACCATAAGAACTTGTGACGGGGTGTCATGCGACGTTTCATTTTATTAGTCGTGTGGAATTGTAGTTGTTTCAGTGTTAGAGCATCTAGCTAGAACTCGGACTTTTGAATGCGACAAGCATAGAGAGAATCACTGCTGTAAGAATTGCATGTTGTACTTTCAGAAAATGTGGGTGGAAGACACAGAGGCTTTGGTTTCTCTTCGGCGTGTCGTTTCTGAACATGTAGTACATTAGATTAGCAAAGTTGGTCAACATGAACCTGAAGTTGTATTGGCAAGTTTGAATTTTTATAAAATACGTTTTACCATATATGACATTATTGGCAGACGAGGAATGTCCGAGTGGAACTTTGGAAGTCCTGGACGTTCTCATTTTTTGTACTTGCTTGTATACATGATTTTATTTATGAGGAAATGTGGATGCAGAAAAGTTGTATGGTTCCTCAAGGGAGGACTCTCTTTCCTCAGCATGAGTCATAGTAAGACGATGTATTTATAGTGTTCTGTAATATTAAACGTTGCTTGAATTCAATAGCTGATTTTCTACTTAGACAGAGCGTGTTCACTTGAGTGAGCAGGAGATGTGTACCTGCAGTAAATTTAGTTTTAATTGGGGATTGCATAATGCAAAAATGGTAATCACGTAGTTTCATATGAGTAGTTAGACGTGTGGTCAGTTGTAGTCAAAAGAGAAGTATAAAGTTCCTGTGCACAATTACTTGAACAAACTGGGCTTTAATTACCAATTCAAATTGTCTGTACATGTGCACAGAAGTTAATTGGCGATACGGAATTTGGAGATTCTAAAAGAAGAACGCGTTCACAATGTCAGGAGGACGTTCTTTCCACATTCCAATGGAGGATTTAATCCTAGAAACGGAACTCAGAATTGCCAGGGAGCAGCATTGCAGCTCTTATTGTTGTCCATGTAAGAAATGCCAAGGAGGCCACCGGTACAATGTAGAGACAATAAGGGGGCACTTGCGGATGAACAGGCGGGATCCATTTCTCATGCGGTCCATGTTAGGTGGGGACCCCGAAAATGGATATCCACCCGAAGGAATATGGGTGAATGCATCTGGCGAGACAACATCGGCAGGCAATGTTTTTGACGACGAACGTATTCGAACGAAGTATGCAGAACACATGGATCCATATCACAACATACAACAACAATTATTTGATGCTTTTGATGAAGAGGATGATATACGGAACTCGACATTGCATGTTGAAGAAGAGGAGTTTGATAATGATATGCACTCGGATCCATTGGATAGCATGAACGATTTGTATGAGCAAGCATCTCGACCCCTATATAGAGGTATCAATATCAGTGTTATCTCGGCAACCATTGTTTTGATTAACATGGCGGTCATACATGGTGTGAGTAATTCCTACGTAGATGAACTATTTAAGTACTTGTCAACAGTGTTGTTGCCAGCTAGTAACATGCTGCCAGGAAGTCATTACAAGGCAAAAAAATTCATACGGAAGTTAGGTTTGAATTACGATATCATACACACATGTCCAGAGGGATGTGTACTTTACCGTGGGGCCGAAGAGGATTTGAAAGAGTGTCCGAAACTAGGTTGTGGTAAGTCAAGATTTATACCAGGTTCAAACAAAATACCGGCGAGAGTAATCCGGCACTTTCCTCTCATCCCTAGGCTAATGCGAATGTATCGTTCTCCTGGAATAGCTGAGCTCTTGAGATATCATACGGATAATCCAAACATTGAAGATGGCGTAATGAAGTCAGTTGCCGACAACCCAGCATGGAAACACATAGATACAAACATTGATCCATCATTTGGAGAAGAAGTCCGGAACTTGCGTTTTGGAATGTCTCTTAACTGTGTGAATCCATTTGCACACAATAGTACAAGTCACTCTACATGGCTAGTGTTGTTCCTGATTTACAATTTGCCGCCCTATTTAGTGACCAAAAAATTCTTCATCCAATTGAGTATTATAATTTCCGGGAAATTGTCACCAACGAACGAGAACATAGATGTCTTCATCAAGCCAATAATCGAGGAATTACAGAAATTATGGGTTGGAGTAAGAGCTCAAGATTTTTCAAAGCCCCCTGGTGCCAGATGGTTCACATTAAGGGGGATATTGATGTGGACAATATCTGATTACCCAGGATATGGACTTATATCGGGCTTGTGCACTCATGGATTTAAAGCATGCACTGTTTGTGGCCCTTCTACAGACGCTAGGACTGCGAAATCCGGAAACAAAATTGATTCCCAGAAGAAAGCAAAAGGGCGCAAAATAGTATACGGTGGTAGCCGGAGGTGGACGAGTAGAAACCATCCTTACCGTCGGAACTTACAGTTTGATGGGAAGGTGGAAAGCAGACCAGCTCCGAGTAGAATGACTGGAGATCAAACTAGGAACTGTGGCGAAGAACGTGCTTCATACATAGCGAGTGGGGGCAGGAAGGGCACTGAAAATGACCCAATTCATCAGCATGGAGTCAAGCGTAACAGTGCTCTGAATGAACTTCCTTACTGGACCGTAAGTGCAATGTTCAAGAACTCTTAGTATGTGTGGACGTTTATATTAAATGCAAAATATGAAATTCAGCAAGTTTGTGCAAAATGACATTGGTTTAATTGACGCTGTGGGAAGCTTAAACCGTAATGTCTCTACCTGAAAGCATTGCTGCTATGCAAGAGGTGCAATGTATGGGCAATTCAGTGAAAGAGTATTTGTTTGACACGTTAGTCTCGAAGGTCATGTTTAGGTGTTCTGTTCCTTCAGTTGTGGACTTCTCTTGTTTGTATGCATTAAGAGGAGGTATGTAGAGGGTCCGTAGTATGTTGTTGACGGAAACGATGTCTTCATACTGAGGAGGACTTCTTTGAAGCCCGTGAAGGACAGATAGTTCGGTTGGAAAAAGGTATTCAAAGACTGTAAGGAAATGGTGGATGCACGTAAAATTCGAAGGAAGATTATGTTTTTGTGTTCGTGAAAGTCAGTTCAGTCCTATGTTTAGAGTAGAAGATGAACATCATTTTAGAATGCATTGGTACTTACTATCTATGTTAATATTTCATGTTCATGTCATCGCTGTTGTAGCGAAATTTTATTACAAAGCCTGAGACCATGTAGCAGAGTGAGGTTGTTTTCTTCAGTGTCAAGGGGAAGAAGTTGCATGCGAAGACAATTTTGCATGGGAAGCTGTAAAAGTTGATTTTCCCAATAATTGACTATTGTGTTGTTTGTTCATGTAGGGACTTCTCATTTGACATTTGCTAGATCCCATGCATTGCGAAAAGAACTTGTGTGAGAATATGACGAAGACATTTTTGGGAGCAAAGGATTCAATAGGGAGCCGTCAGGACATGGAGGCTCTTAGAATTTGTCCGGAGTTATGGCTACGAGAATCTCAGAGCAACAGGGATGACTTTCAAATGCCGAATGCCCCTTTCATTCTGAATTCAAGTGAGAGGACTACAGTCATGCAAATAATAAAGGGTTTGCGAACGCCCACGCATTACGTGGGGGCCATCCACAAGTGTTTGGAGGAGGGAAAGCTTCGGTACTTGAAGTCGCATGACTTCCATGTTTTAATGCAACAAATATGACACCGTGATTTTACATTGTCTTGAAAAGGAAAAAGAAATGTTGTTGAGGTTAAATTCATAGACAGTAGAGGCCTGCAAAGTAACGATTGTGTTGCAGAAAGCGTAGTTCAGTTTGTCGCAGTTGACATGTTCTGTGTTATGAATAGGAAGGAAGTGGTGTGATGATCTGCTAATTACAGTGAGGCCGCTGTGAGAAATGACAGGCACAGATGTTTTCTCTTGTTTCAAACCGGAATTAATTTAATTCATTGGACGATCTTGCACAGGTACTTCCCTTGGCATTGCGGAACGTTCTAACCGAAGGACTTCGTCAAGCTGTGATGAAAGTAAGTCGGGTTTTTCGGAGGCTCTGTGCTCGCGAAATTACACTAGCAAATAGAGATGCAGATTTGTTGGATGCAGGGGATGCATTGTGCATGCTAGAGAAAGAATTCCCGCCCACTTTCATGGATATCATGTCTCACTTAATGATTCATCTAGTAGAGGAGCTGTACATATGTGGACCAGTTCATTGCAGGTGGATGTATCCAATAGAGAGGTACATGAAAACTTTGGAAGAGTATGTTCGAACCTATGCCAGACCAGAGGCAAGTATGGCGGAGGGCTACGCAATGTCTGAAACATTAGGATATTGCACGGAGTACTTACAGCGTTTCCAAGGAACAAGACGGCGTGTGTGGGATGACAAAGAGGAACAACATATGAATGATGAAGTTGTACAAGGCAATGGTTGGCCACGACGTATGTCATAGCAGTTTCTGGAATGGGCTCATGACTTCGTGCTGTCAAATTCGTTGGACTTGGAGAGTTGGAGGAAGTGAGTGTTTTCCCTGAGGAAACTTATTTTTGAAGCACTGGCATGCTGTTAGTTGTTAGTGAGAGTAGACAATCAAAAAATGTTTGTATAATGTGGGAATCATGTTTAGAAAAAGGGAGAGAGTGATGCTGTTCCTGAGAAGTCGATGTGAAGCAGCGGAGGGGAGATAAGAAGTAGACAGTAATGATGGTGGGGAACCAAATTAAAATATGAAAGTCCAGTTGATGGAAGTTATGATAAGAAGGCAAGGAATGAGTAAATAGCATTGAACATTTTATGATGTACTAAAGCAACGAGCATGTTGTGCAATGTCAAGTAGTGAATACAGTGACGCCTGTGAAGGAAGGCTAAGAATGCGGCAAAACTTCAAGCGGGATTTCATTCGTCGTTTTGGCCGTTCAGCTGCAATTCCATATCCGGAGGATTGTAGAAATTTGCCTAATTTTTCGGAATGGTTATGAGAAGAAGTGGATAAGGCTACTAGCGGGCCGGAGAAGCCGTCTGTCGATGTGATAGAGGCATTGAAACTTCCCAATGCGGTGGCTACAGCATATCGAGCCATGTATGCTCATGGAATGCACTTGCGTGTACAAAGCGCTGAAGAGGAGAAAGTAACTTGTGACAGTGGAGTAGCAGCATCAGTACTGTGTCTTAATAGGGGAAGAGTGCCGAATGAGGAGTGGCAGTGGCAAAGTTCAGAGTACGTTGGATGGATTCAAGAAATTCTAGAGCTAGACTATCGTAGTCACTGTTGTGTCATATTGGTTTGTTCATGGGTACCTGCTAAATTGGGAGCGACGAATGCAAATGTAATTCATGACAAGTACGGTTTTACTTTAGCAAATTTCTCGAACAGTCTCCCTTTGGGACCGGAAAGTTTTGCATTTCCAACTCAGTGTCAACAAGTCTTTTTCTTAGATGACATCGAAGGGAGGAGAAGCAGTGCAGGGGACTGGAAGGTTATCTGTGGAACTAAAGTGAGAGGCCATCGCGGGGATAGTGTAGTAACGAGGGCAGGTATTGAAATGCTGGCAGCTGGTAGGGATTCAGACTTCGAGGGTCTTCGTGTTGTATACTGATCGTAGCCCGTTTTGTTATTTTCGATATGTATAGTACCCAAATTCCTCAACTGTATTGAAATGACAATGAAAATTGGTTGAACAAAAGCTATGTGTCCAATATTATGAGGACTTGATCACAGTTATGGCGTTGGGAATGTACTTGTCGGGAGGGTGTCTACGGAATGCTGTAAGAGAGTGCTTGTATGTGCATCGTTGATTGTTTAATTCCCGGAAATTGGTAGGTGGACAATGTAACGCTCTCTTGCAGAGTCGTGTATGTGTCCATTTGAAGCAGGAATAAGATATAACAGACTAACAATTTAAGCAGTGTAAGTTAATTTTTTAGCATTGAGCTTCAAGATTGAGGAGTTTCATGTCCTGCTTGTGGCCGACTGCGCTTCGAAATACAGTAAGGTCGATATACATGCTTATTCACAATTCCTATTAAGCTATGCCATGCGTAATTTACGAAACCCTAAAAGCATAGAAATAGTAACAAAGAACTGTTTTTTGATAGAATACGTAGTTTGAACTTGTGACAAGAATCGAATGGTTGGATTCAAGATTAAAAAAGGCAAACAGTTCTACATGTATAGTGAGGATTACTAAAATTCCTGAAAACCCGCTTTCTGCCGTCCTGTCGTATAGAGTATACTGCGGTATCCCTGTAAAGATGTGAAGGAGTCTTGACGGAACACAATTGTATTCAGTTTGTGGTACCTGATATCCAATAATACTGAAGAGGTATTAAAGCATTCAACGATGCTTACCTGAACGCCAGTAGTAGTCCTAGAATTATGTGGTCGTCGTTGAATGATTTTCCGTTCAGTAGGTTCAGTAGTGAGGCAAATGAGAATGCAACACACTGAACCCCTATAGTATGAACAGGGCTAAATGATGCTTGTCCACGTAAGGTTTCAGATGTCGACTGCTCTTCCACGTGGCCTTATACATGATTATTGTGTTCCTGAAAACGTACTTTGTTTGATTAAACAAAATCGTTCAACGTTCAATAGCGGTAACATGACCTCAACACAAACAGGAACAAATCATGTTACGATTAACAGAGTTTCTAATAGTCAAAAGAATGCTTCACCCGAATTGTCCCATTAACACAAAATCAACAGGAAAAGACGTTGATTACAACATTGTTTTCTTCTAGTGAGGCTTCTGTTGTCTTCGATTTCATGACTTCCATCCATTTGTCATGACTGTATTGTTAAATGGCCAATTTCGTTAAAATGGCGGTATTCCAAATGCCATTTTTCAAATTGCGTGGTTTGAACTGAAAACAAGTATCTAGAATAGGTATAGATTTTTAGACATCTAGGATATATATAGATTTCCAAAATCTATTATAAATTTAGATTTCAGAACGTGTGGTCTGAAACATCTTAGACAAGTGCAGATTTCAGAAATCTACAACTCATGTAGATGTCAAAAATCTATGACAGGTGTAGATTTCAGACCACATAGTCTAAACTATAAAAAGTGTCAAACTCATGGAACACCACCATTTTAACGAAATTCGCCATTTAACTTTTGATTTCGCTTAGACCCTCGACCTTCATGGCGTTGCAATGGAGAACTAACTGTGACTTGGAACAACAGTAAGCTACACGTACATTCCAGTCTAACTCCAACTGATGAGCAAAACTGGGCAATTGTTCAAATACTGACTCAACCGATACTAAAACCGGGTTTCCGTTAGTAACGTTATAAACCAGCCTAACCCATTCCCCTCAAGTGTAACGCAGGCACTAATTTTCTGATTCGATCGGTTGATCTCGACGAAGATGGAATGACGGAAAAGGCATTGACAATGGGACTGTTCAGAAGCGAAACTGAAACTGAAATCATTGATAATGAAAAAACGAGCTTCAGAACGAGCTGCACGTTGAACTTCACATTAAAATTTATTTGAATAATTAAATAAATTTCAAAGTAAACCTGCAAATGAATTCGAAGACTCACTGAAATGTATTCCGAGATGAAATTCAAAATCAAATACTCCGGCGAATGAATATCAAAACATAAATTAAAGCTGACAACCAAATTGATCGAGAATATATGAGTCAGACAATGAAATTTCGGAATGGATTTCGGAATGAAATCGACAATGGAATTGTAAATGAATTCCAAAATGGAATGATTGTCCAGAGTACATTGATATATTGCAACTCCGCATCTAGCAAGAGGCAAACTGAATCATAACATTTAAAATCCATCCTTTACCCTCACTCTTGGTACTGAAATATATCTTCACTAATAAATTAGATTTTTCAAGTTCTCACAGCAGGCGTCGACGCGGTCCAAGCCATCAAAATCAACGATCTCCTTTGAGATATTGATCTACGTTGAATGCAGTCTATGTATTGAGTTTGTCCAAACAAGGTTAGTTTATAAACGGGATCCACTACACCGGCCACCGCCAGTCTACGCATCGATCGATCCCTGCTCAAAACTGCAGATACACAGTAAAGACAAGCCCAAGCTCGTCGTGTACTCGCCTGACTCTTCAAACATCACCACTCTTCAAACATCACCACCTGCATGATTCAAGTACGTGACGTGTTGCAGTCAACTGAGTTCGATTGCGCAACCTCCTGTAGGCCGGCTTTCATCAATCACACTAGCTCTGAATCTTGAGTGTGAAGTTCGAGTTTGTGGTGGTATCATCATGGCTATTCGCAGCCTTCGCAACTGCTTCTGCTCATGTTCGTGGGCACTGTCTTTCTCGCTGCCACCCTTAATTACAGGTACTACCGTTGTTTATATAATTAATATACTGTATGCTTGAACTAATCTAGACTGACACTCAGTTACTTTGTTTGTTTGCAAGCATTGCACCCTTGTTGCGTGCGTACTGCCTCCTCAGCGAATCATGCTCATGAGTTTGGCTCTTCTGCAAGCATATATGCATACCGAGTTAAAAGATTAATTGTTGTAGATTGCTAGGTTCGGTGCTCATGGTGAGGATGGGCATGCGATTGTCTCGATTGTCGAGCTGGTCCTGTTGGGGGAGAGTTTCGTAATGCTGAGATTTGAGTATGCGCTGGGGTACCGGCCATTCGATTCAGAAATGCACTACGTACGCGCGTTATGCTGGTGTTCATTGCTGAGTTTCAGAATTCGCTGAAACACAATTCACTCTACGGTGAATAGCGTCAGTTTCGTGTAATTGGCGTTAAACATGAATTGGACGAATTCAGTGCCGATTATTCCTTGATATTGTTCCGCATTACTGATCGATAATTAATTCATGTATTATTTACATATGAGGCATTGCAAGTAGTGGTTGCAGGTGCAACGGACTTCGTGCAGCTGCGAAAGCAAGCAAAACCTGCTCATCCGGCTCAGCAAGAACTGATCGAACAGTGCTGCTGGTCTGGAGGAAAGTGCAACAAGGTCTCCTCTCTCAGCTACCTCACTGACAGCGGCAACTGTGGCAGCTGCGGCTACTGTTGCCCGGGATCCACCACTTGCTGCGGCCCCGCAAATGCCAACTTCGCTTCATCTTCCAGAGCGACCCAAAAGCGCATGGGATTATAAGTCGGACCCCAAGAACTGTGGCAAGTGCGGCACAGTTTGTGGCAAGGACAAGCCCAAGTGTGAGCACGGGGTGTGCAAAGGGCCGGTGGGGCTACTAAGCTCCATCAAAGGCTGTAGTTTCCATTCAACATGCAGGCTTGATGGATGTTGCATCAAAATCAATAAGTTGCTGCAGTTCCTGCATGACACTGCATTACAATACGTACCGTAGAATTGTAGTAAGATTTCAACCGAAGATCGATGCTTCGTTATCTTAGGAAGATCGAATCCTTCAAAGAGTACTGTACTTAATATGTACTCATTGTACTGTAGTTGTCCTGGTTCGAGGATGAATGCTTGGATTTTCCTTATTCTGTCGTTTTGGGGGTCATCCTTGGTTGACCATTTTGATCATATTTTGACAAGTATAAAAGATAGAATAATTCAGCGGAGTTAACAAGTAAACTTGACTTCATTCATCATGATAGCAGTTTACTCCTTTGGTGTCATTCCTGTGTAATCACAAGTAATAAAAGAATCTCGAATGTGGTACGTGTTGTTGGATGCTAGATAATTGTTAACCACGGACAATGTCTTTTTCATTTGTCAGTGGGATGTAGTTTAGGAGGCAAATATTCTCTGATGAATGCTTCCAACTTTGAAATGGATGGACCAATAAAGGATATTAAAGAGTTGGGTTGCCAGTACTTGTAAACTTCCTCCCTCAATTTTCAAATTTGAGGAAGTTGAATGACCACGTACAGCTGGAAGACAGTAAGAAATTGCAATTTAGTATTAAATTTGAGGAAGATGAGAAGTGTGAAATTGAAAATTGAGTGACTATCCAATCTTAAAGCATTAAGATCAGTTTTCCACATGATACATGGAAGTACGTTCAACCTGCTTTTTGCGGCTACTGTCCTGATTTCTAAGCTGCGGCTGTGAAGGGACTGATGCGATTATAGAAAACTGTAGGAGAATGAAAGGGCGTGCCTCTATGTGTCTGTAGTTAAACGCCTCAATTCGGTAAAAGTCGTCAAGGGAAAGGTCCATGGGAGCATCCGTCCGGGTGGGCAAGCGTCGCGCGCATTCTCCGTTTTCCGAGTGAGCTACTGCATCGCTATCAGTTGCAGATCTTGAATTGGCATTGGAATCAATTCTCCAAGCGAACTCGGAGATCGATACTGTGAGTAATAAACGCAGCCTGCATTCCTGACCTGCACAACCACTTCACGTACTCTCACTGTAGAATTGTCGATTTTTTTAAAAACATCTCCGCAGTGTTCATGAAACAGGCGTTTTAGTAAGAGAGTGTCGATTGATCTTCAATCCAATGCGTTTGCGGACCAAGAGATGCAGGCGCAATCTCGATATTTAGGCTGTGTTGTTGTGAGGATTGCAGTTAATAAGATTTGGAAGTTGATTTAATCGAGACAATTTGATCTCAGAATGCGCGGGTGATGTGTCGTGCGCAGGATTCGAAATGTAAGTAAGCAATGCCGCCCCATGTGGCATCCGCACAATGCACTTGCTATTGTGATGGTATCAATTCGTCGGTGTCTGTGCACGACCTAGCTGCTCTTGAATTTTATGACCGACGCCAATCCTCTTGCAGACGAAGAAAAATACGAAAGAAGTGATAAATTGAACTGTCTGCCACCCGGCAGACAGCTCCCAGGAGTTCAGCAATGATGCCCGAGCCAGTGCAAGACCTAAAATTGTAAGCACAACAACCACAAGTCCACTTCGGGATCAGCAATTTCAGTTCAGTTGTATGCAAACCCCTAATCGATCAAGAAGCCGAAATTAGGTCTCTCGTTTATTAGGTTGAGCAGTTATTGAGTAGGTCACATAAGGATTTTCTTCTTGTCGAATTTTGTTTATTCTTTAACCAACACATGCAATGTTCTTTTCTGATTCTGTTGATATAAAATTTGCTCCATCTGGATCACAACTTCCGCAATATGCTCGATTGAACTCTTCGTTCTAATTAGGGTTTAAGAGCAGTTATGAGGAGCTCTGTTTCGATCATACATCATAGGTTTTTTTGTAACCTGGCAGGGAGATGCTCCTGGAGGACTCGAATGCTCCGATTCCCGAGCAGTCCTCACAAGGAGCAAAGGACAATTATGAGGGGACGGCGAAGGCGGAGGATTTGACTAGAGTGAGTGACGGAGCGGTGGACATTCGCGGCACCCCGTGCGTGAAGTCGCGATCTGGCAACTGGCGAGCATGCTGCCTCATCTTCGGCTGCGAAGTATGCGAGAGAGTGGCCTTTTACGCCATCTCCTCCAACCTGGTCATCTACCTCACCACGGTGTTGCATGAAGATGTGTCAACTTCGGCGAAGAATGTGAATAACTGGGGCGGCACCACGTTCATGACGCCGCTGCTGGGCGCATTCGTGGCGGATGCGTTCCTGGGACGGTACTGGACCATCACGGTATTCTCGTGCTGCTATTTCTTGGTACGTCGCGAATCCTTCAGCGTGGGTTTAGAATGCTCGCACAGTTGGAATGGGAAGATCAGTAGGAGGGGGCAATAGTAGTGGATACTTTGAAATCCTATCATCTATAAATTTTTCAATTCAAGGGCAGCAGAGTCGTCATCGTTGGTAGCATGTAAGATGAGTATCCCATCACAAAACAGGAAGTTCGGTTCAGTATCCCAACTCTTAAAACCATTAGCGAGGTGAGGGACAATGTCCACATCGTTGAAGAATGCATATGCACCGCAAGGCAAGTTTTGTCCGAAGATGGAAGTTGCAGGCGTTGATTACAGCGACTCCTGTGAAAGCTCTAACCCTACTTTGTGGCTTGGCTTGGCTTGCATTGCAGTCGCTAGTCTGTGTGACCATGTCAGTGTCGCTCCCGTCGCTAAAACCTCCCGTCTGCGACACCACGCTCCTCTCTCCCTGCCAGAAAGCCTCCACTGCGCAGATCTGCTTCTTCTACTTCTCGCTCTACCTGATGGCGTTGGGCGCGGGCGGGATCAAGTCTTGCGTCACGGCATTCGCGGGCGACCAGTTTGACCACAACGACGCGCAGGAGGCGCGGCGCAAGATGTCGTTCCCGAACTGGTGGTTTGTGAGCATCAGCTTCGGCACCATGCTGTCGGTGAGCATTCTGGTGTACGTGCAAGACAATGTGGGGTGGGCATGGGGCTATGGCGTGCCCACAGCCATCACTGGGTTAGCCACCTTGGCGTACTTGCTGGGGACACCCATCTACCGACACCAGATTCCTTCGGGGAGCCCCTTGACGCGCGTGGCGCAGGTGGTGTGTTCGGCGGTGAGGAAATGGAACACTGCTGTCCCTTCGAACTCTGGTTTGTTGTATGAAGTGGAGGAGAAGGAGGCCTCCTCTGCTTTCTGGAGGAGACTTCCCCATACCTCCAGCTTGCAGTAAGTCTTTGGTTGGTGCACTCTGTCATGGTCCTTTCTGAACTCAATTTGGGTGTTGGATTGCTTTCAGTTTGAATCTTCAAGAGCGTCGTCATCGTCGGCTTGATCCCCATCAATCAACGCGCACTCTCTTCTCTCAGTGTCTACGCATGTCTCAACAGTACTACTCTTCCATGCATTCTAGGTAATGATCAACTGCAAAGCTTCGTCTTTTCTCTCTTTTTCCATCCGTGTTTTTGCTCTTTGCAGTTGATTGCTGGGATATGATGATTTTCTGACAACCCTATGCCTATGTCACAAGTGCACTCCAACTTCTTTAATCTTACCACCTGGGATCTGTACATAGTTTGGACGTGTGAAATTGCGCTAAGGTCATGTGAATGATGGTGTGGCAAGTGTGCTGGATGAATGTCATTTTAGAGGAGGGCACAATAAAGAACTTTGAGTGTAATAACCTTCACTGCCAGTGTCGACTTCGATGTTGTAATGCTTGAGTTCCATATATCCGAGCTGTGGAGTAACGGAACAGAAAAACCCGAGTCATATCTTTTTTTCATTGATCGTACCCTTGCAGTTGGATGTGATGCTTTGCAGAACCTTACTTATTACTGAAATGAAACTATATCGGAACGAAGATGCTGTTAGTGTCTTTCAGTAGATTAGACTGTTTTCAGGGGCTTTTGGTCAACATCATAAAAAGAATCTTCTTCCTGAATCTTAGGCGGATCTTCGTATGGGCGCAATGATCGTCTCCCCGACACATGGAGAGTCCTTGCCACGATTCCTAGGGAACCCTTGTATAATCATTGTGACCATGAGGAGAAATTCCCCATGGATTTTGAGGAAGAGTCCTTGTGTGATGGTAAAAAATTCCTGAGTCTGTCTACAGACCCTCTTGCTTCTCAAGTGTACTTCTGAATTCCTATGTCACAGAACCTAATGTTCGTTGCTAGTGCAAATTTTTGATTTCATACTTCTCTATGTCACAGGTTCCTCGACAAGGCAGCTGTGCGACCTGCCGAGCTAGGAAGCATGAGCAAAGGGGAAGGAAGCAGCAGCAGTCCGAGCCCATGGGAGCTTTGCACCGTGACGCAGGTGGAGGAAGTGAAGCTCCTGGTGCGAATGCTGCCCATCTGGTGGACCAATCTCATGTTCTCGGCCGTGTTTGCGCAAGTGGGCACCTTGTTCCTGAACCAAGGCACCACCATGGACCGTCACATGGGCCCCAACTTCGAGATTCCTGCCGCGTCCATGCCGCTCTTCATCACGGCCACCATTTGCATCTTCCTGCCTCTGTATGACAAGTATTTCGTGCCCTTTGTGCGCGGTATCACAGGGGATATCAGAGGGTTGACGTTACTGCAACGCATAGGGGTGGGGCAGATCCTCTCCAGCTTGTCCATTGCAGTGGCTGCAGGGGTGGAGATGCGGCGTTTGCGAGTTGCGAATGAGGATGGCGTTTTGGATTCCGGCCAAGTGTCCATGTCCATCTTCTGGTTGCTGCCGCAGTACGTGTTGACAGGCATTTGTGAAGTGTTCATTAGTGTTGGCCAGATGGAGTTTTTCCTGGACCAGGCGCCGGACGCCATGCGCAGCTTGGGCAATGCCTTGTACCTCAGTACCGTGGCGGTGGGCAGCTTTGTGAGTAGCCTCTTGGTGTCGATTGTGACGGAAATCACGTATGATTCCAACGGCGGCTGGATTGGGAACAACCTCAACCGCAGTCATATGGATTACTTCTACTGGCTTCTGGCCATTCTGAGTTTGGTCAATACCCTGGTTTTTGTGTGGTGTGCGCAGGGGTACACTTATAAGTCTGCGCATGTCAGGCCGGTTTCGTCACAAAATGTAGAAACCAGTCATTCATAGTATGGGGGAGTCACAGTTCAAGGCTTCCGCTCCGAGATTTGAGTTAATTCGTAGGAGAGGCGGTTAGAATTCCTAATTGGGGTGTCTAAGACTTGTGATCGTACACTGGAAGTCATTCATGGGAAGGGTTCGAAGATATACACTCCTATTTCAGTATGAGATTAGGGGACTCAAAATCCCACACGGGGCCACATTTGGAAACTTCTGATAGTTATGGGGTTGACTTCACTAACTTTTCAAGCCATATTAGTAGCAAAAGTAGAAACCTCAGCTCAACAACTTTTGATATAGGTAAAGCTACAAGAGATTGTAGGTACGGGAGATTTGAACAGGACCAGAATGGTCACGGGAAATTTGTTTTCATTGTGTTCGGATTCATGACTTGAGATCAATTACAATTTTGGCTTATTCTCATGTGACAGACTGAAGTGTGATGACTCCGCTGATTATGCTCCACTTTGCACTGCCTTAGGGGACCTACGTAAATGGGCTTCTAAGTGGATTGCACTCTGATGGCTTCACGCCCTGGCATGAAAGTTGTCCAATCAGATGTGCAAGATTCTCGGGAATACAAGGGATTTGTAACTACACAGTGGGCAATTAGAGAGGGTTTAGTGTAAAAGTCACATAGGTGATCTGATATTCAAGTGGCATTCACTAATCTACACACAATGTGCAGAAGATGCAATAACATTGAGCGGCTCTTGAGGGCATTCTAATCAAGGTTGTGACTGATACATGCTTCAGCACTCTAAGCATAAGGGTTAACAAATCGGCTGAAAAATATCTAAGCTGGGCGTTTATTAAAGCTAACTCAGTGCAGGCTACCTGCGATCGAACAATTGAAACTGCGATCTTGGCTGGGCAAGCAAGACCCGCCCACAATGATAAATAGGAATCCTTTCCTCATAAAATTCTGTCTCACGTAACAGGAGTTGCCCGCTGCCCAAATAAGTTGGAGAAGAGTTTAGATGTCATTGGGGGCAGTTCCATGGGTTCAGGAGCCATGAAATTCACCAAAGGCTCAAGAACATTGTACCTGCATATAGGCAAAAAAGAATCATCAAAATGACGCACCTATCGGGCACTATGACCAGGAAATATCATCCACGCAAATACGGCAATAAGACGCACCAGCTGCCACTTGAGGCATAAGCTATGAAGTAAATTAAATTCCATGGTCACTTAACAGCTGCTCTTAAATTGCGACGCTTCAGAGGAAGTAGGACACAATGGAATCATGAAAAAAGACGGTCTTCAAACAAGCATTATCACACCAGTAATGGATCTTATAGTTTGTTCAACCCTCCACCTACTCAAGAGGTGCAATAAAGACTCCAGCTACCAAGAAGAAAACCAGATAGTAGTAGGAGGTTAGCAAAAATTAGATAACAGTGCGCGGATGCTGTGTAGAGAATTGACATATTACCGGATCTTCCTTCCTTTAGATGCGCGCCGATCCACAACCTTCCTTTTCTTTGTATGTTGCCTTCGCTGGACCCCTCCTGCACGTAGAGAACATGACATGATCGATGAATAACTCCCATCGATTCCCCAAATACATAGAACTAATGCTTCAACTCGCCACCTCAGTGACACCCACCATACCGAAACTTCATTGAATACATTGACAGATCTCTGCGAGATCTCACAGATTTCAACTCTCACGCTAGCTGAAACTCAGAACGCGTGTATCACGAACATGCTGGAAATATATATATCTCAGTCACAACAGATATTGAGCTTGATCTTCCGGAGGATATAATCTAACAATGAAAAAGAATACAGATGTTATTTAAACTTACCAAGTCCACCTGGATTAGAGGTCTCCAAGAATTCAACTAGTAGCTGTTGATAGAATTCAGAATCATCAACTATCTCAACATTAGAGGTACTTGCCTACAAATAACAGGAAGACCAGTTAGCGTTCCTCTCAAAGTACAATATATAACAGTGGGAGAGCAGTAGAGGAACAACGATGGCGATCGTATGATCTGGATTTGTGAGCTACACAACAGTCAGATTTGAATATGGATTGATTGCTTCTTCAAGTGTATGACCAACCTCTTCATTAGGGACATCAGATGCAGGCTCGGACGCACCACTATCATCCACCAAAACAGGAGTTGCCTGCCAAGACAGTGAGAAGTTATGGAAACAAGACCCTCTAAGGCGAGTAATCCAGAAGTTCAGTATTAACGGAACAGGCTTCTACTACTCAGAGCTATGCCTTGTGCAGAACTACGGAGCACGATTCTTTTGAATTCATTGCCCATGCATATAACAGACTAAAGACAGGTACAGATGGGGGCAGAATTGTGAGAGTTGTACCTGATCCTTTGACTCGCTCGAACGAATGCTTGCAATCAGTTGAGTAGGGTTTCTCAAGGCCAAGGAAAGCTGCTGAGATATGCTCTGGATAGACACAACAGAGGACTTGTTAGTTGGTAAAGTACTTCACGATAGCCAACGCCATTAATATAAAAGCTGCAGTCACTGAGATTTACCTGGTTAAAAGCTTGAAATCTACCCTTCACAGCAGCTGCACCTGTTGCCAATTGAGTCTTCCGTTGCCATCTATCCACTGAAGAATTCCGATAAGGAGTTATTCTGCTCACGCGACACACGACATCAGATACGATGGATCGACAGAAGCACCTAAACTTACAAAAGGGCTCGCTAAAAAATCATCACAGTTGCCAGAAGTACTAAATTATAAAAAACACTTTGCAAAGAAGACACACAAATGAACCTCCAATGTTAGTATACAAACCAACCAAGAGAAACAAGAACTAAACGCAAATAATTACCTTGAATATATAGCATCCATGCGATTCCAAAGAGAATCAAATGAATCATGCTGTTTCTCTCCATTTGCTTCGGTCTCTCTTTTCTTTCCAGGCTTTTCAGCTGATTCACAATACACGCACCATCAATCAAATTAAAATAGGTTCAAATAGACAACAATGACATCCATGGATACGTTCACTTTGTCGTCAACACAAACCTTAAAAGAATAAGAAGTGATTGACCACACATACCATTCCCATTTGCAACAGCAGACTCTGCTATTGCGCTATTTTGTTCAACGAGTACCTAGCAAAAGTTCAACAACGCAACATTGAAAATAAGTTTAGTACTCAAGGTAAAATAAGGTAAAATAAGGTACGGAATTGTCGCCTACAATCATACAAGTGAGGTAAAACAAAAAGAAGTGCGTTCAATGATGTTCAAGCAGATTAGTGATTCATGGGCGAGGATACTTACGTCTTTTAATTCCAAAAAGCAATTAAGAGCAGCTACAGCGGACTTGGTTAAAGAATCATACGCCTTCTCAGATTGATTATCACTTTCGAGAAGAGCATGTTTGGCTTGCATCTGCATCCAATATCCAGTGTGAGTGCCTTAATGCGAGTGAGTCAACATTGGGTGGCCTGCAAACATTGCAAAACCTCCTTGTCCGATGAAGGTGGTGAAAAAACCTAGCTCATAAATTGAAGTACTGACAAAATCACGTAGCTCCGGATGAAGTGATAAATGCGTAGCAAACTACCTCAGGCAGTTGATTGGCCCCTGCTACCAACTTCTGCATGGAAATTCGCATCTCCAAGGCTCTGTCCCACAAAACCTACAGCCCATACTCCCAAAGAGCTCAAATGAATGACCATTAAGGCACAGAAAAAATCATTCCAGCACTAATACACACACACGCTTGAAAAACATGAACATGGCCAATTTAAGGGAAAAAAAACTGCCAGCAAACAAGCCCTCACCTTCTGATGGCGCACAGAGTCGCCCTTTCCCTGATCATCCGTACGTTTTCGTTTCAATTTGTTAACCAACTCTCTGTTTTCCCCATCACACCAATAACGACCGCACTATGTCAGTGACCATCAATAAATAGCCTCTACCTACTTCAGACTCCATCAGACTATGTAGGTTTTCAGTAGAGCATGCACCCCAAGCTAGCCAGATCGAACAAGAGAGAGGTAAACCATTTTAAACTCTTTTTCGAAGCACTTCAAGAACAATCAAAATCACAACTACTCGGAAAAAAAGTCAAGCCCTTGTATCAAATCAGGGAAGAGTAGCCCTGATCAGGCAAAGATTTGGACTTCGATTTCTCTAGTGACGCAGTATAGTAATGTACACTTTGGCATGAAATGAAAACCACTAGGTGGGGATCTTACTCTTCTTGCTTGCGAAGCTCCTCATATTCTCGATCCAGATCGTTGTCTACATTCCCTAACTTCACAGTGTACATGCCAACATCAGCATTCAATATACCGCGAGATAATTCAGAAACTTCCTCTACCAATGATTTGACCCCAATTCAAACGTAATGGACGAACAGAAAAGCTCATGTATGATACCAAATGAAGGTCGTCGTCGTCGTCGTCGTCGTCGTCATCTTCGTCGGTAACGGCAACTTCCTTCATCTCCAGCTTCTTCTCATCAGTACTTTCGAAGACAGCAGATCGGCTGCTCTTCTTTCCAACGTAGGCAGGCCCTTCCATATTAATGTCGGACCGCATTCGAAGTCGCCCATCTTCATTTCTAATACACAGAAACGACAAGAAAAAACAAAGATATCAACACACAGGTCGATTCGAAGTGACTCGTTCAAAAACTGATACTCAGACACCAAGAGGTTCTGTGTAAATTGAATTCTCTGTCCGTAACTCAAGTGTGTGAATAAACCCTAAACCACGATCCCCGTCAAGGTTACCAAGAGAAGAAATATTTATTCACTCCATTTTCCGAAATTTTGAGTTTTGACTAATTCGCAGTTCTGTTTTCAGAGGCTGTATTCTTAAGCTGTAAGTTCGCATACAGAGCTTGAAAAAAGATTAAACAGCAACTGAACTAAAAATTGCAGAACGAAACAAAACAAGTCTAATTCTGGTAACACTGGATACCGCCCTAAAAAACAAATCATACCGCTCACTACAGAAAAAATCTCAAATATAGTGTCGCCAGTTGCAACCAATTAAAGCCGTAGTCAGAAGCTCCTTCTCAAGAAACAACCCGACAAGAAACTCACAAAGGAATAGCGTCGTCGAATTCCGAGTCGCCGTCATCTCCAGAACTGTATGCATTCAGATGCTGTGCTTCCTCCTCGGACTCCCCCATTCCGACATCGTCATCCGCCACACGCCCCATTGCTTGACGTCGGTCCTCTCAAAAGTCCTGAAAATCCTAAACCCTGTTTAAACCCTAAATTCATGATACAGAAAACCTATTCGTTACGGAATGCAGAGAAAACATGAGCTTTCAATTAAAAGCACGCAGGGAAAATTCTCTTCATCTTCGACGTGTTACAAAATTTCCAAACCCTACGGAAGAAGGTTGCATCGAACTCAACACCCTAAAACCCTAAAACCCTGGTTAAACCCTGAGCTTCGCAGAAATACAAGATGACGAAAATCAAATCTTTGATGGAAAGCAGAAAACAGAGACATGACCTTTCAGTCTGCAAAGCACACGAAACCAAATTACCGGCCACTGACCTTCAAAAGCGCAGCAAAATCCCAAATGCAAGAAGGTTTGATCGAATTCGATTTCGAAAAGCGGAAAACAAGTGTAGAAGCCCTCTAATCTCCTTCAAAATTTCACAATAATGCAGAATTGATTTTAACTTAAGTTGGAGGTGATTTCCACAGGAAATAAGTTATTGATTTCGAGTCGCGAGTTCGGTAGGACAACTCCGAGAGACTTCACGGATGAAGGTGGAGGACAAATGGATGAGGAATGTCATCGCCGACCCTCAGCCAGCAATAATAAGTCCTGGGCGGTTTTAGGGTTCCGCCTGGGCAGCCCGCTGGGACAAATTTTTGGCCTGTCCCGACGGAATGATTTTGTGCTCGAAAAAGCTTTTGGAACCTTTTCTTTCATCATCCATAAGACCATACGGTAGAAGCACCCAAAACCGTCCAAATTAGGAATTCAGCATAGTTGGAGGCAATTTTTTCTTAAAATAATATTTTTCTAGTATTAACAAGTGAAAATTATTAATAAAGAAAATTAAAATTAAAAATAAAATTGGATGGCATATGTAATTTCTATAATTTTCTTAAGTGTTGGCTCTCTAGATCACTAAAACTGTTTAATAGATGCCCCAAAATTTGAATGCTATTAAAATCAGCAGTGAGCCAATCAGATTTGGATATGTGTCATTTAATTGTGTCAACAAATTACACTCAAACATTTTGGCAAACACATTCACTATAGTCTAGGGACGGTTTTGGATTAGTGTTTTTTTTTTCATTTCTTATGAAGTGTCAAAGTGGCAATACTTCATTTTATTGTGGTGCTTCAAATTTCAACATTCATCTATATATATATTAGATAGAAAATATCATATTAGTATATAATACATATATATCATCCTATTTTCATCCATTATTTGGCAATTTCATCCAATAGTTTTAAGAAATTTGAAAATTTTCGGCGGTTTCATCCAAAATTTTACTATTTGTTTTCTATAGGCGTGGTGCTAGGCAAAAAAAATTGGTGCAACTTTGCTCCAAATTGCCGGAAAAAAAACATTGTTTTGGATGAGTTTAGGGTCCACTACAAAATATAGGTGTGATATTGGGTGTTTCTCTTTTAATTGGAAGGTTGGAACATTCAGGAGTTAAAGCCTAAATTTCTCATAAGGTAGGAGGTTTGAACTCTAACTAGGCAATAAAAGCAAATGTGATACAAAGGTACATTTTGCTTTCTTCAATGTACCAACTTTGCACATTTCAAGAGTTAGTCGCATTGCGTTGCAACTTCAAAAATTTATAACTAATTCCACAAAGGTTCCAAAAATGTGAAACAACTTCCATTAGATGCCAATTTCATACCTCTTCCCACAAAAATTTACTCCAAATTGCTGAATGGTCATAATAAGAGTCTCCTACCTAAGAAATGAAAGCTATGAAAGTTGTAAATGGACAACTAGACTTCATCACCAAGGCTAATTTAAAAATATGTATCCATTTTGAATTTTTAAAATTTGCACATGACACTTTAAAAAAAATTCTCTATATGATGAAATTGAGATAAATAATAATATACTTTTATAAATATATTAGCAAAATACCACTTTTGACTTTGGAAATTCAAATTCAATACATATCTTTTATGTTTAGTTTTATAGTCAAATAATATGAATTTTGTTCTTTTCACTTAGATTTCAATATTTGAAACACCTCTCTTTGATATCCATGTACTAAACTATTGTAAATAGTGTATACTACTAGTATCATTGGATTTTATTTCATTTCTTGTAAAGTGTCAAAGTATCAATACTTCATTTTATTGTCATGCTCCAAATTTCAACATCCCGAGGAGATTACTTAAGATTTTTAGAAAACTACGTGAGTTAAAAGATAGGCTCTATTTAATTTAAAGGGAATAAATTTTATATAATATGTAGGTTTACTATAAGATCTTTGAAATGTCACATATTCTATTATATGTAAATTAAGCTATGTATAAACATCATTTAGTCGGAATTTTTATTAATAAACTAGCCTTTACAAATAGAATTCATACAAATTTTTTGTATTAGTATTGGTGTAAATAAATTTTTTTAAGTGAATGATAAAACTTACATAATTTAGTAAATCCAAGGATATTTTTTAGGAGATTTGTTGTTACTATCAAATAATTCTAGCCTATACATACAAATCTTTCTATAAGTATGCCAATTATATGACAACATGTAAGAATCTACTGTTCCAAGACAAAAGAGCTGAGCTACAAATTTACAATGAGGTTGTACTATAGAGATTTGTATTCATACAAAATACTTGTTAAGAAATTGGTGTAGGGTTTGCAACATTTGCATGGAATTTTTTCTATACTTTGACACTATAAACTCTAGACTTGCCTCAACTACTTGAACATATGCTTGTAAATGTTTAGATTTACTAGTGTTTAATAAACACTCTTTTATTTTTTCGATTCTTAATTCCAAACCATTGCAAATGCATATGTATAGATTAAATACATGATCTCTATATTGCAGTAGAGGTCATATTCTTGTGTTAACCCCTAAAGGACTACAACTATGTTTCCACCAAAACTACTCCAAAAATGTCATTTCTAGGACAACTACCAAATTTTAGAAAAAAAATAGTTTTTGACATATATGTCTGTAGGATCTTTTAGTTCACTATTTTGTAAAGATGTAGAAAAAATTTCAGAAATTTCTGCTGTGTAGATTGCAAGAAATTAGTGTTTGAAGTTACAAAAATCATTTTTTTACCACTGCGAAAATCTGGGCAGCTGCACTTCAAAAGGCCACATTTGTATACAAAAATGTTTAAAATGGTTTCAACCCTTTGGATTCATTCTCCAATTCTAGTTGGCTATATGCTTGAAAATTTTCTAATCATTTGGAATTGTATAACATGTAAAAAAATAATAATAAGTAGAAAAAAAGTAGAGAATAATTCAAAATACAAAAATGGTAACAATTTATTTATTGAATTGAAAAATGCCAATCCCAATGGTTCAAATGTTTTAATAAACAATCTACATCCAATATTTTTATTTTTTTCAAAAATATTGAAAATTGAGTAAAATATAGGACTTCAAAGTTTATTTTAGAGTAGAAAATCTATAACTACCCGCAAATTACAATCCTTCATAACTTTGACTAATTAATCCAAATGGAATGATTCAAAACTTTTCACGTATATATAAATCTATAAAACCAATTTCAAATTTTTGATTCCAAAAAAAGTGAATTTTTCTAATCTGCCCAAATTGCTTGAGTTGAAAAACAAACAACATATTGTACGATCATTTTTCAACCATGAAGTCAAAAGTCACAAAAATTGTTGGGCTTTAAGGATATTCCTTGTCCACACCTTCTATAAAAGTTTGGTCCCAAAACATAGAAATCTCTAGTCAAACGTACCTACCCAAATTTGCTATGTTGCCAAAAAAGGCATGTTGGTCCTTTAGAGGTTAATCTACAGTGTTTTTTTAGAGAGTCAATTTCTCATGTTATTCATGTTATATTGCTAGTATTGGTGTTTTTCTTAGTTTTGGTATCATAACTATGTTTGATGTTTTTATGATGTTTATTATTCACCATATTAGGTTGTTTAGAATACATGGCATAAAATTTAGAAATATTTAAAACTATTGTTGCATTTCACATTTTTATTTCTCATTTGAAATTGTACTACAATACAAGTAGTGCATATATTAAAAAAAAAAGTGTATATATAAGACATTACTTTTATAGTATATTGTAAATGGGTATGAAAAAATTAGACATATAAATTTTGTATATAAGATAGCCCATTCAACTATAAAAGCCAAATGACTGAATTTATATGTAAAAATATGATCATTTTAATTACTATAATGAAGATAAATAGTCCAATGTCAAATACCCTCTTAACTCACGTGTATGCTTAAAATTACAAGGAGTGATTTCCTCGGGTTCAACATTCATCCATATATTAGATAGAAAATATCATTTTAGCACATTATATATATATATAAGCCTATTTTCATTCATTATTTGGCAATTTCATCCAATAGTTTTTAAAAAATTGAAATTTATTGGCATTTTCATCCATAATTTTGTTGTTTATTTTCTATAGAAGTGGTGCCAAGTAGAAAAATTTGGTGCAATTTTGCTCCAAATCACTGAAAAAGACAACATTGAGTAGTATATGTATCACTATAATATATTTTAGTATGTCAATTATAATTCATTTTTCATTTGTACACTCAATTCTTTAAATAATAATATTTTTATCTAAGACATAAAATAATAATATCATGTAATTAAATAATTAAAATAATTACAACTTTTATATTTTCTATGCTATCAATGATCTCTAAATGGAAGCTTGCAAGTCTGCTTTTGGATTAGGAGATTTTAATGATGGAGATTTTGACATGAATATTAACCCTTTAGTGATTGTGGTTGATTTTGGGGGTGAGCGTAGTTTTTCAAGAAAGTGAATTTTGTGGCCACTTTAAGGATGTAATCTTAGATCAAACCGTATAAAGTATTGTTATAAGGGAGATTCTTCAACCCAACAAAAAAACAAATTCATCCAATAGTACAAATTGCTATAAATAAGGTAGAAGGTTTGTAAATCAACCTTTTAAGGGCTAGAATTGAATTTTGGGGAGGTGGAACATCTTTAAATATTTTTCAGTAAATTTTTCTTGAGAAGCAAGTAGAATAGGCATCTAACGCAAGTCATTTCATATTTTTTGAAGTTTATTTTTAATTAGTTACAAATTTTTGAAGTTCATAAAAAATGGTCATATGTAGTCATCAAAAGCAATACCCTTTTGAAATG
Source organism: Thuidium tamariscinum (assembly GCA_947034885.2). Taxonomy (NCBI): domain Eukaryota; kingdom Viridiplantae; phylum Streptophyta; class Bryopsida; order Hypnales; family Thuidiaceae; genus Thuidium; species Thuidium tamariscinum. The sequence goes on from OX344751.2 coordinate 14,794,493, forward strand.
TGCAGATTTGGTACATTGAAGAAAGCAAAATGTACCTCTAAATCATGTTTACTTTTAGAGCCTTGTTGGAATTTGAATTTTTTCCCTTAATCCTCAAAAATCAATGACTTGAATGACCCTTTAGAATTTACGCCACATAAATTTCAATGCATAAGTTTACTTTGGGCATTCATGAGATTACAAAGCAACACTTATGCCTTGTCAAGACATCAAGATACAAAAAAATAGCTAATGCATTAATGCTCCAATTCTTTTGAAATTAGTTTTGTTTGAAGCACATGAAGACACTCTAATTGCGTTACTCTTTGAGATTTTTGTAATCAAATGTATTTTGAACAATATTAGACCAATAGTGCAAAAATCAACCCAAAAGTAGTCAACTAGTCACTAAAGGGTTAAGCCTCAAAAGCATTAGACTTTTAATGAGTTTAGCATTAAATGGTCTTTGTTTCTTGGCTTTTCAACTCACAGTAAAAAAAATATTAAATTTTGAAGTTTTTATGAACTAAAAAAAATTAAAAATTACCTTTATTTTTATATTTTGTTACATTGTGGCAATGGCACAAGGCTAACCAGCTTAATATTATAGTCTATAATGTATAAGAATTAACTTGTATTGTTGCTATAGTCAAAATAAAAAAATAATATCTTTTATTCATAAAAACTTTAAAATTAGATGACTTTTATACCATAGGTCTAAAAATCACTTGGCTTAAGATGATTTTTGAGGCCTCAAGAATACTATTTCGAGGTTGGTCCTTAAAACCTTTCCTTATTGGACTGATTTCGCAAAATTAAAAAAATTAAATTAAAAAAAAATTCCCAAAAATTTCAGAATGTATCAAAATTTTGAAAATTGGATGTTTTTAACCCAAAAAATTATTTAATAATTATTTTAATTAATTAATTAATATTATCTAATGTGGTTGAAGTACCGCCATGTCAACTTACTTGTATGGCAAAATTCTCACAAGTCCCTGCAATGTTTCAAAAGTCCTACAACATTCTTGCAATTCATGAACCCATAGTCTTTTAGAGGCCTCAAAAATCATCTAATGAAACAAAGCCTTTGCAACCTTTTTTAAAGAGAGCTTTCTGACAATGCCAAGAATGTAATCAAGAAGACACATGAGTTCAAAGATCCTACAAAGCAGAATGAGTAGGGGTTGGGCTTATAGCAAATCACTATGTAGGATAAATATGAAGGCGTAGTCTCTATTACTAGCTAGGGTCTTTTATTATATGAAAAGAATACAAAATAATTTACAATACACTAAATTTAAGCAAGAAGGCAAAATTTGCCTTGGAAGGTTGATAAACAAAATCCTAAATCCACTTAAGATATAGTGCCAAGGATTGCCAACATTCATCCCTAAAGCCAAAGCTTTAGTTTTGGACAAAACTTGACACTACCAAATCGTCAAAATACATATTTTAGGGACAATGCCATATATCCTACAATACTTAAACTTTTGTACCCATGATGAAGTTAACTTTGTCCTCTAATTACAATTTATTGCCAACAATCTCCTATTCTTATCGATCAAAACTAACAATATTCCTTACTTAGTTTCCCATTTTTTCAACCTAAGAACAAACAAATAAAGATTGGATTCATTATCTAGTCTACTCTATTGATCACAAATTCAAAACAACCACTAACTGATTCTACATTTTAAAACACTACCAAATATAAATGTTAGTGGCAATAATCACTATAAGAAACTCACATTTTAGGTGCTATTACCAAAAAAACATATCATATTTTTTGAGTTGTCACATGTTAACCTCTGAATGACTGCAAAAAAATGTATTTAATGTGATGTTGAGGAAAACATGTGTAGCAAAATTAGAGAACAAATAGATATCACCATAGATAGACATGTTCTTAACAATGTTTAGAAAAACAAGTTCATGTTTTTTTATGACATCCAAAAAAACATAGATTGCCATGTTAGCAAGAACTCCATTTTGATTATAGATAAATTCATAAAAATTACTACTATGTGTGATAAAGTATTCGCTATAATTGTAAAAAAATTAGAAAAAGTGCAACCACATGGCATGCTTTGCAAAAAAAGGGAATGGATGGATGACTTGGATGTATAGCATGAATGAAAACAGATGATTTTTGAACAAGTGGAGTAGTAGGAAGAGAAACAATCCATATAGTATATGCAAATCAACATTTGTATTCAATGTCAAATGTCAAAAACAACATCTATATATTTGAAATAACGTCAACATATTCAATGGTCAAATTGTCATATTCTAGTTATCCAATATCTTTTGTCTCACCAATAGTAAAGAATTGCAAGTAATTTCTATTATTAGCTCGAATTTTTCAATTATATTATAAATAATTATATAAATAATTAGCATCAGAGAGACAAGCAAAATTCCAAGTAGATGGTATGTTCTTTGTTTATTTTGATAGAGAGGTGAGGTAGAAGGTGCTCACTTGCTCCTCCTTTCGACAATGGCAACTTGAAGTTGCCATTGCTATGCACAATTTCCTTTGAGAACTATTATCATTAGATCAAAATTTGAAGCCTTCAGAAGACCACAAGTTCTCAAATTGCGAGAATATAGAGATTGCCACATGAATGTGTAAACTATTGTAGGAGCCTAAAATCACAGGAATCTAACATGGCTAAGATTGTGCCACATTGTTGATTTTTTTTTGAAAAAAAAATTTGGAGTTTTTTTCACATTTCAGGACCTTCCCAATTTTTTTGTTTTTTATTTTTTGGTAATTGCTAGCTTAACAACTGCCAACAATTTGGGAACTGTTTTGGGAACAAATCCAAAAATGGCCCTCCCAAGGCTTCAAATTTCATGTAATGAATCATCTTCTTCCCATCTAAAAAGTCTTATGTTGTGTATCTCTTTTCGTTGTAAAATCATTAACCACCTCGAGGATGCATCAAATCATACCTCTAATGACTTTGAATGTTTCCTTGGTGTATAATGGTTGTCTTCCTTCTTTTGTCTTCCATGCATAGATGACTAATATTGTGTTTTAACTATCTCTCCTTGTTTCCTCATCACTCCTTGGTTCTCTACCAGAATACTAGGCCTAGGTCATGCTTCACCTTGTGAATAATTTTTAGTTAGCTTCCACATCCCCACATCCTAAACCTAATTTCAAATCCTTTAGTTATTTAGGATCTAATCAATCTATTTTATCTTTCAAAAATCCTATTCATTTTTTGTGCATTCTTCTTCCTAATAGACTAATTGTTTTAAGAAAAAATAATAATAAAATATCATGAGAACATCCAAACTACATCCAAGAAGAAACTTTGCGTTAATGCAAAACTCGAACAATATATGACATCACATATTGAATATTTTTTTTAATTTAACACCTAAAGGATCAAGTATCCATTCAACATACACAAGATATCTTGAGTAGGTTTCTACAAAGTCATTTTGTTTTGATGTTCATTAAATTTAAACATATTGTACAAATATTTATTACCTTGCTAGAAATCTATTTTTTTTTCTATTTGAATGCTTGGATTAAAAATTATGCTCACATGCATGAACTTTGGTGGCAACTTAGGTCATAGCTTTGGATAGTTTGGGCAATTTCAAGGAACTTGTGTAAAAATCTTCTTATAATTTTGAATTTAAGAGGGTATAGAACTTACATGATACAAGATACAAATGTCAAAAAATAACCATTTGCAATGCGAAAATCTTATTTTATAAGGAATTAAAGTTTGCAAGTCCTATTGAATAAGGTTGAAAAAACCTTCCTTCACCTCACTTCAAACCATTAAGAGGGATTTGAGGGCTAAAGAAGACTATGAGTTCCTGCAGTCTGAAAATGCAAGAATTGCGCAGGGAACGCTGAAACGCAGGAATCCTACGTGGTTGAGCAACTGCCACATCACTTCTTCTTCTTTTTTGAAAAACTTTTTTTTGGACTTTTTTCACATTTCAGACCCTAAAATATTTTATTTTATTTTTTGGAAAAATAAATTCTACCCGACGGTCGCCAGCCGTTTTGGGAACAATCCCAAAACAGCCCTCCGGAGGCCTCAAATCCCTCCTAATGGTTATAATCTTTCAATCTATAAAGTCAAATTTTTTCTACACATTTAAAAAAAGTATATTTCAAATTTACACAATTGAATTTTTTTTTAAATATTTTTTTATTGCCCTAAAAGTGGCATTTTCTGACAATTTTTGTCCAAAATGTGCGATGGTTAATCACAATCCAAATGAAATTCAACTAGCTATAAATATATACAAATCGATATAGGCATCATTGTTGGTTCAAAATTTAAGGCCTTCTAGAGGCCCTATTTTCCTTGTAATAGAAAATCCTATTAGCTTTCTAACTTTATCCATCTAAAACTTCATCTTTATACTAGTTTATTGTTAGATGCACTAATTTATCATTTCCCCCCTTCTCTAGAGTATTTACTACAATGTTAATTTTCTAAGGATTGACTTGCTAAATTTGACACCATTGCAATTTCGAATAGGTATGTGTGTGGAGATTTCTATATATTAGGCGCAAATCATAGTACAAGTTGTAGAAGAAGATTATCTTTCATATGCACTAAACGGGGCACTAAAGTTCAAGATATTTGGAAATATGAGTTAGAAGTTATGGCCTAATATATATGTCACTTTTTTCATAAATGGGCAATTTGTTAAGACCAAAAAAAAAAAAATTTTTAAATTGATTTTCAAGATTTAGATATACATAGAAAGCTTTTATCCATTACATTTTGATTAATGAGTCAAAAGTTATGAGGAGTTTTTGTTTGTAGATAGTTAAAGATTTCCTACTCTAAAATAAACTTTGAAGTCCTTTATTTGATTCAATTTTCAATATTTTTTGAAAATAAAATAAAATCATAGAATGTAGAATATTTATTACAACTTTGCTACCATCATGATTGGCATTTTTCAATTCCAAAACAAAATTCTTAGAAATTTAGTATTTTTGAATCATTGAACTCTACTTCTTTGTATTTACTATCTTTTTCCTATATGTTGTACAATTCCAAATGATCTCAAATTTTTCAATTATAACCAACTTGCCTTGAAGAATGAATCAAAAGAAGCACCACTATTTTGGACAATTTTTAATACAAATGTGAGTTTGTGAAGTGAAGTGCAACTTCCTAGATTTTTGTAGGGTAAACAAAAAGGCTTTCGGAGATTTAAAAGCTCATATCTTGCAGTTTATATTGTAGAAGTTTTTAGAAATTTTCCCTTATATTTATGAGTCAACATACTAAAAGACCCTATGGTTAGATGTGTCCAAAAATGATTATTTTCCCAAATTTGATACTTATACTAGAGATGACAATTTTAGAGCATTCTTGGTGAAAACGTAGATGAAGAACTTAAAGACTTAATATCAAAGGTTTTATTCTAACTCTACTTATTAGTTTTATATTTTTTGTATTTGTTTTTTGATTTTGAATTCACTTCTAATGCAATTTTCCTCTAGGAGTATTTTGTTTCTGATTTTTCTTCTTTTAACCATTTGCCTAGTTTGATAAATAATCCATTTCTTATCTAATGTCTTTTGCATTAAAGAAACCTGATTATTTTCTAGAATTTCCTCATTATTCTCACAAAATCAAATTTCTCAAATTTCACATCATTCCCATTGCTACCTATCAAAAAACTCATTAATCCATGGTTATGAATTATTTGTATCATTAGATGAAATCTGAGGGCATTAGGAGACCGTTTCGGGTCTGTTCCCGAAACGGCTCCCAATGCCGCAGATCCTCGTCATGCCGACTTTTTTGGGAAAAAAAAAAAAAAAAAAATTTTTTTTTTTTTTTTGGGTCCTGAAATATGAAAATAAGTCCAAAAATATATATATATATATATATATATATATATATATATTACGTGGCAGTGTCCCGACCACGTAGGATTCGGGTTCACAGGGCAGAAACTGCGTTCCCGCAGTCCGGGAACCCGCAGTCTCCTAATGCCCTCAACTTTCTTCTAATGCTATTATAACTCACAAATTCACCCAAATTGTTTGTACACCTAAAGGACCATTGTCCCTTTGGGGTAGGAAATGAATTTTGGGTAAGTTCCTCCAACTTCAATTTTTGGTGAAACTTTTTGAAACTTTTTGAGAAATAGAAAAATTGATTAGCTGTATAGTAATATCACTTTTATTTCAATTGGTACCTAGGAGCAAAAGTTTGTATTACAAAAAGTTCGGAAACAAACTCATCAAGCAACAAATTTTTTTTACAAAAATTCAAAATTAAATCGAATTTTTTTTCTAAAATAATATATTTTTGTCTACATGTGAAGCTTTGGTTCATTCTATATGGACTTGTAATAAGAAAGTTATGGACAATCTTGTTTTTCGGGCAATCATTAGGGAGGGACTGGAGGCCTCTACAAGGCCATTTCAAGGTCTATTCCTGAAATAGTGCAGGGAATTGTTGGCTATTGTCAGCCAACAATTATCCCAAATAATAATAATAATAATTTGGGTCATGAAATATGAAAAAAAGTCCTCCAAATTTATTTATTTATTTTGGTTGACTTGGCATGGTCTTGGCCACGTTGGATTCCTACGTTTTGGGGTTCCCGCGGGAGTTTCGGCATTCCCAGACCGTGGGAACCCACAGTCTTGTAGAGGCCTCCAATCCCTCCTAATGCTAAATGTCTTTTTAAAAAAATAACTTGTAGGATTAAGTTTGGAATGCAATTTCGACAATTTTCCAAAAAAAATTGTTGAACAAGATTAGTTTTACTTGCTAAAACAATCTAAGTGTTGGAATTATTGTGTTTCAATCCCATCTTTAGAGCTATTAACCATTTAGTGTTTTTTCAATCTTGGACCTATTTCTACTCAACAATTTTTAAAAGAATGATAATCAAGTGTTTTTTGGGGGAATTTTTTTTTCTAGATTTTCAACTCAAATTTTCAAGACAAAAAAATTATAAATTTGTATTCTATAGTGCAATTTTTTTCCACAAATGGCAGTCAAAGTCATCTGAAATTATAGACCAAGGTTCAAAAAAATTGGTTTTTCAACTTACAATGCTCATATTTTTCAATCTATACAATCAAACTTCATGAAATTTTTACCACATGATCTCATTCAAGTTAAGTACAAGTGCCTATAGTTAGATTCTTAGAAAATGTTTGTTTTTTGTTTTTTGGGTGAACACAACAAATTTGGTAGTTTTGAGAGAATTTTGACTAAAAGATGACCTTGGAAGTAGTAGATTTTAGAATTTGGTGATTGATGACATTGGATTGTTCTATCTTATATAATTTTACACCCTTAAACTATCAAAAATTTAATAATAAAAGTCCATAGAAACATCCCTATGACCAAGTTTCGACAATCACCCACCTTGTAGTAATTTTTTTACTCATCATTTTGTTGAAGATTGTAAAAAATGATTTGGATTTTGATATAAACAAAAGTTACAAAGTCTATTGCACAATTGTAAATCTATTGCACAATTGTATACAACTTCAAGATAACAACATCATAAAAGTATTTAGGAAGAATTAAAAGAAACAACGAGCAACAAGAAGAAGCAATAATAGTAAGTTGTTGCACTATTTGGATGATCTTGGAGACAATGCCTATGAAAGAGAGGTGAATAGGGTTTAGTAGGATTGTAAGCCATAATATTTTCCAAAAACTTTGAAGTGGGATAATTAACCCCTAAAGGACCAAGTTGTGTTTTTTTGGCAATACAACAACTTTGAACAACTCGCTACAAATAAAATTTTCTCTTTTTTTTCTTTGAAATTTTCAAATCACACAATGTATATCCGAGGTGTAGCTTTTAAAGCTCAACAATTTCCATAACTTTTGACTACATGGTTAAAAATTTATTGCATGATGTGTGATTTCCATTACTTAGTAGGCTAACATATCCTTTAGAAGCATCATTCAATTGTCCCTTTCCTAAATTGTCATTTGTTCATTGTTGATTTTGTTAGATTTGAGTTTGAGATCCACCTATGTGATAGTTTCAATGGTCTAGTGAGCTATTACTATATAGATTCATAGAAAATACATGCCATATCCAATTTTTTTTTAATTCATGATTTTCAATTGCCAATACTACAAAAATAATTTTTTTTGAAAAGTTGCCTCCAACTATGCTAAATTGCTTACACTAATAGTTATCAATGTTTTTACCATAAATAGCAAATCTAGGTGTTTACATGATGAATTGACCTATCTTAATATTATCTGCTAAGAGTAGCCCAATAGCAACATGGTGAAGCAACATCCTAAATGTTGTGTACCATTGGTCTTCTTTATCAAGCAAGACGTTAAACCCTACCATCGAAGGTGGGCCCAACAAGGTAAAACTTGAGTTATCCGAGGATAAAAGTAAAAAAGCCCCCTATTTTGTGCCACATTTTTGGGTATGTTCTTAACCCCTTCTAGCTAATTTGGGGTCTTTGATTGCAAATATGAATTTAGAATTTGCAAAAAAAAAACTTGTGGAAAAAACAAAAAAAATTCAGCATTTACCCTTGTGGTAAATTGAGCTTGTTGGACCTACTTTCAATGGTAGGATTGAACATCCTCCCTTTATCATAGGAAGATCAATGGTACAAAATATTAACAATGTTGCTTCATTGTATTGTTGTAAATACTATTGAAGACCCAAGATTACAAAAAGATATATCTCCACGTGTCACCCATCCGGAAGTTAGCCCCCCTCATTGTTTTTAACGCCTAAGTGTCACAAACCAAAGAGCTCTAAAGACAAGACCATTCTAAAAAAAGCAACATTACTTGAAATTGAATCAATTATTGCATTCATCACCATATAGATCTATAGCCAACAACCTCATCAATCTAGACTCATTTCTTTACGAAAAATTCACCGCACGGATGCAAACATTATAAAGTTTGATGAACCTTGTCTCCCAGAATCAAAGGTGTGAAAAACATCCCCTGTGAAGTTCAAGGGTTAAAACATGCTTTCGAAATGTTATTTCTTAGAAAATTGGTACAATACATGGGTATTTCAATCTGCTCTAAAGGAAATAGTATGATGAATTAGTTTAACACGCACTAAGGTGTCAAATCAGTTCACTCATTGATGAGTTTCCACTCATTCGATTTACTGATCCAATCAATGAGTGAATTGAGTTAATATTGAAAAACGAAGAAATCATGACACTTCGTCGTTGAGTCATGATGGCGGATGTCCCCAACACCAGCTCTTTCCGGCGCAGGCTGCGTAAACAATTAACATCCGCATCTTATCTATAGGTATGCTAGTTGGCGCCACACTGACAGTCCTTGCACTTTTAATATACTGCGGCCAACATGGGAATTCCACAGGACGTAGTTAAGGTAGAATGTAAGATACGCAAGCCAAATCGCCCGTTTCTGGGGTCTGTTTCTACAATTTCCCATAAGTTCGGTAGAATTCTCTCGCATTCTGTGCTTGACGGAAAGTCTATAGAAACAATTCTGAGCTCAGCTGCTTGATACATTGAGAGAGAACGGCGTAGGTGATCAGTGCACGAATACATACTGTCCTTCAATTCTCGAGACTTAGTGCTTTGTAGTTTATGAGGAGCATTGATTTTGCAAAGCACCGCGTGCTGATCTCTCAGCAGGTGGTGCTATTCTTTTCTCCTTAAGATCGAGTGCTTTGTGGATCTTGAGGTGTGTTGATTTTTGCGGAGCACGGTGTGCCGATCTTACAACAGGCAGGGGGTGGGGGGTGGGGGGTGCGGGGTGCGGGGTGCGGTGGGGTGCTACTCTTCAATTCTCAAATCAAGTGCGCGCTCTGTGAAATTACGGGAGTACTGATTTTGCACGGAACATTCTGCAGATTTCACAACAGGAGCTAGGTGCATTTGGGTTTAAGATCTGTGTTTTCCACGATGCCGAACTCGAAGAAAGGAAAGGGGAAGGGGAAACCCAAAACCCCGCAACTCCCCCTCTCTCGTCTTCAACGCGTAATCAAGAAGCTAGGTCTGGAAGAGATTTTCCCAAACCTGAGCAAGATGTCGGACGGAGATCTCCAGGCGGCGCTCACTCGGTTCCTCCACTACGGCGAGCGCCACTCGGAGTTGGGCATCAGCTCGGAGAATTTCAAGCTCACCTCGCTGCCCTCTGTTGCATTCAACAAGGTCAAGAATGCTCGAGATCCCCACCATTCTCCTCATATGGAGCCCTACTTTCAGACATTGAGCATGCATGAAATCGCGTTCCTGACTTTGAATGGCCATAATGTTTGTCTGGATGAACCCCCGACGGATTCGGACGACTTTCTTGGATGTCGCTTCTTCTTTCGGTTCGTGGCCGAAGCTGTGGAACATGGCTCCCGCGTTGTGCTCATGCAAGATGAGAAGCAATCAGTGGCTGTACTGGTGCACGTCAAAGCGCTTCGCAAACTCAATGGCGATCCTGAAACGGCTCTTCTGCAGGTACGACAGTCCTCTTCCTTTCTAGTCTTTTGCTTTTGCCTTCGTTCTTTGTTACCATGTCTCAATTCTATGTGAGCATGAGGTGACCATGAAGTCAATATGTTGGGTGCGTATAAAGAGAGTTGGAACTGAATAGTGGTTTGAAATTCAAGATGTCGTGAATTGATATTCTAGAGCAACAGTAGTTTTTCTGTTTACTTGTGCTTATTCGCTTCCCTGGGTTTGGAACTGAATTTTTTCCTTACGTGGTCGAATATATCTCAGGTCGAATATAATTGCACGTCGAAGGCAGATGTGCATGTGATGGAAAGCGCGTGGATTGTCCAGCAGTTCATGAGTAAACCAACTTCCAGCTCTATTGTGGGAACTGAGCACCAAATTCATTTCGTGAAGCAGGTATTAGAACCTATGGCGTATATACAATATTTTATGCTCTCTTACAAGCATTTTTTCGTGCTCCCTGTTTCTTCTTCGCTAGTTAGACTCTTTTCTACAGGGATTTTTATAGGGTACTCGTCTACAACCATATTGCCTTCAAGTCTTTTAAGATATACTGCATAATGCAGCAAATGTGTAGATTATTGGACGAGACTTTCGCAGGTTTTGAGTTGTATTTTTCGTTTAATGCAGCCTTTTATTATTTGTTTTCTGAGACTCTTTGTGGTTCATCAGGTCCTTGAGGCCCACGAACGTCTTCTTGACGAAACTGTCATCTCTGAACACGACAAAGAATGGCACCCAAGGCAGAAATTCATCCGTCCTTCTTTTATTGTTCCCCTCAAACCCCTCCCCTCCGACTCTGAGCTTCGCATCATACAAGAGATTAAAGGGATTGTTACCCCAGCATCTGTTACCGCAGCCAGCGATCCCGTTGAATCTACTGGGCCCCCAAACGAAAGCAATCCTCTACCTTCAGGTGGTACACTTGACCTTGCATTAACCATTTGGTCAACTTTCAAAGTTAGATTGCTATCTTGAGCTCATTAGACTCAGTTGTAGTTGGCCATTAGATATTGTCTTGATAAACTTTACATCAAGTACTCTGTAAACTACAACTAAGTTGCAATTTACTCACATGTCTTCACCAATTTTTGCGATGAGCTCATTGAGTGAGTGTGCATGTATCAGGTGCATCCGTTCTGATAAACCCGATGCGGGATTGGGGTGGTAATACACTGGCTTTGATCAATCATCGTGACTGTCCTGCTGATATCAAGATTAAACCCGCGAAAGTAAACCACATGCCTAATCACAAGGAAGGCGAAATCTATGTTGTCAAGGCCCAGGCAGGTCTTCAGGATTGCCTGATTTACGACCGAGAGCGATCGTTTACCATCGTGACTGTCGACCCTCGAGAACAGGCCGCCTTGAGACCTGCAATCAGAGCAGTCAATCACACGGGTGGGGCGAAAGCCTATTTCTACGCCAAAAACGAAGGGGACCGGTTCCGTGTGTACCTGGAGGACCGACCTGAACAGTACGTGAACTGGTAGTCGGTCAGTCAGAAATGCTGAGGTAGAGACACCCCCTTTTGCTGTTGAAAATGGTTCCGATTACTAGATAAATCAATTTTTTGTAGATGACGTTTTCGGCAAATGAAAGAGGATTCCAAATATGCAGGAAAGAATACATTTTTTGGATATCAAAAGTGAAAGGAAAGAGAATTCCAATGTGCGAAAGAATACATTATTTGAATACCAAATGCGATAGTTACTAAGGTTCAAGTTTTATCGATGGATGTTCTGTAATTCCTTTCTTAGAATACCAATTGCTGATGGAAGAGGTTTACATCTAGTTCGGTCCCTAGCAATTTTGATGGCACCATTATGGGCGTCGAAGTTGTGAAGTTGGCCAGTTTGTGTTCGTAGTTACTTCTGTGCAAGGCTAAGTTAGGGTGAAGAGATTTCTCTACAGGGAGTCGTCTTTGGCAATACTTCGTCATTTAGCATTTTTAGGATGACTTTTGGAAGTTTTTTAAGTTGTGATCATTCATGTAGACACATGACAATCATGCTTTGGTCTCTAAAGTAGATGGAAACACAGTGACTGTCCTTGTGACATCCAATCATTTGGAAGACTCTTCTGAAACTAGCTCGTTAAGGTTTTTGACTATGTTTTCATCAAAATCTGCCATTTTTGTTACAAGTGCAAAATTTTAGAAAAAAAACAATTTTTGACTCATGTAACCATAGCATCTTCAGTTGTAGTTAAATAATTTGAAAAGATGTGGAAATGTAACCATAGGATCTTCAGTTGTAGTTAAGGTAAGAAACGAGAAACGAGAAATGAAGGTCTGAAGTGAAAGGGAAATTAGCAATTGTCACATGCCCTTTTTTCAGAATTTTGCTGGCTTCGTATGAATAAGTTATGATTTTTTGAAGTGAGAATATAGTAGGTAGGTAGTATTGACACTTGATGAAGCCTTGAAGGAAGCAAATGAATTGTGAACATGGTTAATAATGATGCTAGACATGCTCACATACATTATAGAAGAGCAAGGATGCTATTCAAAAGTAACCCATATATAAGGGGGGAAAAAAACCCAGCTCCCTAGAACTTATTAATGAGTCTTGACAATTGTACATTGCTAGTAAAATAGTTCACTTAGGCTTAGTTGATGTTCAATTGTAGTTAAGGAGGAACTAACAAAGATTTGTATTTCACTTCTTGAATATTGTGAAACCATGCGGTTGTAATTGTCATTTCCTAACTTTCATGCAACCATCCATTTAAAGAATATTGTGCATTGTTTCAACCCCCTTTATAAGGTTGATTCTTAGCACCCAAATTGTTTTCCAGCCTTCTCCTATAGTTGGTTTGAAAAGATGTGGAAAAAATTTCAGAAATTTCTACCTTGTAGATTGGAAGATATTAACACTTGAATTGACAAAATTCCTTTATTTGGTCTTGTGAAAAATTGGGTAGTTGCACTTCACAAGCTCACATTTGTATGAATATGTGTCCAAAATAGTTGTAAATTCTTTGGATTCATTCATGAAGTAAATATAAAGTAAAATTTAAGATTGTTTGAAATTGCATAACATATAAAAAAAAGCATTAAGTACAAAGAATTAGATAGTGATTTAAAATATTAAATTGTTTATAATTTATTTATAAAGTTAAAAAATGCCAATCCCAAGGTTGTAATGTTGTACGGAGTAATAAACAGTCTCCAACAACTCATGCGTTTAACTTAGATACTGAGTACATCTAAACCAAACCCCAACTTCCACACTCATTTTCATTCAATTTCAGTTATGAACACAGGAATTGCAAGGGAAAAGCACAAAGACAAGTTGTATAATTCATAAATGTGAAATCAAAAGAGAAAAGAAATTAGGGGTTTTCAAATTCAAAAAACTCAGGCTTGGACTTAGTTTTGTTCGCCACCTTTCCGCCGCCGCTCTGCCAACTTCGCTTCTCTTCCGGATTGCACTTTCTTCCGATCTGCGTCTGTTTGTTGTCTTCTGCATCAGAAAAGTTGGGCCAGACTGTTTTGGTGCTATTTTGACACCCAAGGCTGCATTTTTACAATATAGGTGCAATTTTCTCTTTACTCAGTTGGTATGGGGGTTGGCACCAAATTTACTTGATTGTATTTCAATGCACCATCATGGCACCATATTCACATGCTGTGAAGTTCTTGATGTGAGCCCTCTTCCAATTTGTGTTTGTGATTTGTGCGGTTAGGGTTGTGAGCCTTGTTTGTTGCAAGAAGGATGAAGCTTTGGTGCAACTTTGGAGCAGTGTTTTGTTTTTTCATTTCTTGTAAAGTGTCAAAGTAGCAATACTTCATTTTATTGTGGTGCTCCAGATTTCAACATTTATCCATATATAAGATGGAAAATATCATATTAGGACATAATACATATATATCATCCTATTTTCATCCATTATTTGGCAATTTCATTCAATAGTTTTAAAAAATTTGAAATTTATTGGTGATTTCATCCAAAATTTTACTCTTTATTTTCTATAGGTGTGGTGCCAAGCAAAAAAATTTGGTACAATTTTGTTCCAAATCACCGGAAAAAAAACACTCCTTTTGAGTGGTGTGTCTATTTGAAATGTTGCCATTTCTCTAGGCATGAGTCAATCTTTTGTGGCACATCTTAGGAAAGATCTAGGGAGTGAGATTGAGAGACAAAAAGGAGGGCATTCAAAGCTTCTTATTGATTGAGAGAAGAGGCGTTGTGGCACTTTCATTACCAAAGGTTGACTTGGAATTGCAATTTAGATTGTAAAACAACTTTGTTTTGAAAGAGGTAAATTAATGTTTGATATGATTGCTATTGTGAGGTGTGCTTTGAGAGATGTTGGGTTGAGTGTACATGTGCAATAGAAAAAACAAAGTTTGAGACTATGAATGTTCTTGCACTCTTGAGATTTATTCAAAGGTATGAGAATTGGATTGTTCATAATTAGAAATGTGTGATTTTAAACAATGAGACTAAGATAAATAGATTTAAATGAGATGGTTGGATTAGAGATGGAGAAAGTGTTGGCCCACCACATGTCCATTAGACCATGAAGCATGGTAGTGGATTAGTCATGATTTGGAGTTGCATTACAGCTTTTGGACCATGAAGGGGTTTCAAAATTGAAGGTAGGATGGATAGGCATATGCACAATTTTACTTTAGAAAATTTCTTGTGGTTTCCTATTCAAAATTACAATTTGGATCCAAGTAGGTTGGTCTTTCAATAGTATGATGGTCTCAAGCATTCAAGCAAGATTGTACAAGAGTGGTTGGTATCACAACCATTTCACTCCTTCAATGGCCTTCTCATTTCCTAGATTTGAATCCTATTGAACACTTTAGGCACTTTTGGACACTTTTCAAATGGCAATTGAATGAATTTTCATTGCCTTCAAAAGGAATTCAAGAATTGTAGGACTATTTGAATACATTGTTTTCCAATTTGAGTGAAGAGGATTGCGTGGCACCATTAGAAGCGGAATGGACCTTGTAGAGGGCCTCGAGTTCTTCCAGCAATTTTCGTCTATCTGCAATGATTGTACTCCAGCTTGGCATTGAAGCTACTAGGTAGGACTGACAACAAAGACCATGGAGGAATTTGGCTAATACATTAGAAGAAAAACGTGTCCGCTACAATCGACTGCATTGCAACTACATGTCCTATGCAAGTGTTGTGCAACTACAACCCTCTATATTTGCACCAAATTGATATTTACATTGTTGTAGTTGCAAAGTAGTTGCAAAATGACGTTTAGAATTTACAGCAATGAGAAAAAAAAGAATCGTAAGGTATTTTACATCCAATGTTTATTACAATTGTTGACTAGTATTTATGCAACTATTGTGCGACTGTGTAACTATTGTGCAGCTACTATGCATTTGTGTGACTTTTGTGTGATTGTGCAACTATTGTGCAATTACTCTGTATTTATGCAACTCCTATGCAACTATGTGACTATCGTGCAACCACAATGTGACTATACCACTAACACTACTAGAAAAATCGTGTCCAGATCAACAAAAATTTAACAGAAAATTGTTGATTTGGATGTGTTGTCCCAGACATATGAGAATAGAGAAGTGTTGATTTGCTTGTTCATTTTTTTGTTAATTTGGACATTCATGAGAAAAATTTGAAAACATTAAAAAAATTTGGACCAATCAAAATCTGCCACGTGGCAGATGCCACATCACCAAAATTTTACCACCTAGGCAGCCACGCCACGCAGGCGGCCGCCGGCCATAAGGTTTGAACCTTGGACCTCAAGGTTGAGGTCCAAAGTCCTAAACCACTACAACATGTATAGAACCAAGTGATCTATAATGAAATTAGAATTAATTTAGCTACTTCTTCCTTTTAGTTTGTCTTTGTTATGTTAAAATCAGCTAACTTTGGTGGCCGTTTACACATAGAAAAACAACTTATTTAAGAAAATTTTCAACTAATAAAAGTTGTCATATACAACAAACTTTCATTTAAAAAAATCCTTTTGAGATTTCAAGTCTCCGATAAAAAGTTACGGATATAATTCAGAGAAGGTTTCTTAAAATGTCAAATACAATATCCTCTTTAATCCTTCTCTGATTTTTGTCCATAACTTTTGATTGAAAACTTGAAATCTCAAACGGATTTTTGGAGATGAAAGATAATTTTATTCTTAAACTTTTATTAGTTTAAAGTTTTCTCAAAAAAGTTGTTTTACTATGCAAAAATGGCCACCAAAGTCTGCTGATGTTCAAAAACACTGAATTTTGAATGATTGACTTGAGAAGAAGCATTTGTTTTTGCATAAAATTTCAAGCACGGTTATTTAGACATTGCACAAATGAAGAAACTTATGTGAAACTTTTGAATTCCTAGTTAACAAATAAGTGTTAAATTTTTTGTTGATTTGGACATTGCACTACCCAAATCAACAAAAAATTTGTCATTGTTTTGTTAACTAGTGCCAAATCAACAAAATTTTGTGAAAACGGTTGATACAGTACCCAAATTAACAAAAATTTGTTGATTTTTTGTTGATTTGGACATCATTTTCTAGTAGTGTAATTGTCAACTACTCTACAACTAGCATTCATTTAGTTTTCAACTATCATGCAACTAGAATTCAACTAGTGCTTAAGCAACTACATTACAACTAAGAAACAATTAGTATACAATAAGGAAACAACTAGGATTAAGTTTCATATCAATTATCCCATATCAATTGTTAGGAATACCATTAGATTAAATGTATAAGAATGATAAGTTATAGAATTTTTGTATAATGAATTTTAATGGAGAAAATCTATAATATTTCTATACTTTGTAGATTTCTACAATCGGTAGATTTCTACAACTTATAAATTTTTACATTTGGTAGATTTCTATAATCTACAAAAACCTACCAATTATAAAAATCTATAAAATTATAAAATTTTCTAAAGTAGTAAAATCTATCAATATAAATATTTGGATTGCTAATCTAAAAAAAGATAGATTTAAAATTTTGAAATTTACAAATCATTGAGATTAAAATTTTAAAATCTACAAATAATCTAGTTGCAAGCTAGTTGAAAGCCAATTGAAAGCCAGTTGCAAACTAGTTGTAAGTCAGTTGCAAGCTAGTTGCAAGCTAGTTGCAAGCTCGTTGTAAAGCAATTGCAAACTAGTTGCAACAAGTCGTGGCAATCAAGTTCCACATTAGCAACCACGTTGGAAGAGTTCATCAACGAAGTTCTATAGAGATTATTGGATGAGAAATAATTTTGCCACTTTTTGCAACTAGCTTGCAACTATTGCAGCTTGTCCACTGCAACTACAGTCTCTAAATTATCACCTAGTTGCATATGCCCAATGCAACTACAAAACCAGTTGCAAACTGTAATTGCAAAAACCCTTGTTTCCTTCTAGTGATAAAATTGTCTTGGGTGTGGATTGCACAAGGACACATCATCACAGTACATATGGGCACTAGGATGCTTGTGTTTTGTACATAGTATCTCTGAGCACCATATTGATTGTCATAGTGAGCTATACCTTACAACAATTTGACCAACAAGCTAGATTCAACTTGACACAAATTGAATGGCTTATGTTAATCTTAATAATAAGTGACAAAATTTTACAACACTCCGACCAATGAGATTCTGACTGACACAAATTGAAGTAAGAATGTGGCTAAGCTTAGAAACTCAAGTCAGGAATGAGCTCAATTAAGTAAGATCAATTTTGAATCGTTGATTAATAAAAGCCTAGAAGAGCCGTCAATTGCACAGAGTCATGTCGGGAATTACTATACCACCTAGAAATACACCTCATTGTACTCAGAAGCCAACAAGGCCTTGATGACGACACCCAACAACTTTCCATTCCATCATCATAAGACTAGCCGATTATTAGTGTGTTTTGGATCATTGATCTCTTAGATGATGAGGCTGCCTAGGGCAGTATCATTGCTTTCATTAAGCTGTGAGTGTGTTTAAATTTGCACTGTGAAGCAACCCCTTTGTAGGTTCATTTCTCTCCTAATGCTTATGAAAGCATGCCAACATAACTGTTGTTGTGTTGAAGAATAGGGGCCACTTGACTAATTATTGAAGATTTTGTAGTAAACCTGAATGAAATTGAGTATTTGTACATAATTTTTCATTTGGCTTTGTAGCATATTCTTCTGCTATTAATGTAATGCACAACTTTACATACTATTGTACATTCAAGTTTGTATTGCATGATGTCTAATTCTTAGATTTCAAAAAGAGCCTTTGAATTGCTCATGGTTATATCTTGAAAATGAGTCTATGCAAAAAGTACTTAGTTTTGTTAATTGTTGAACATCCAACATTTTTATTTTTTTTCAAAAATATAATTAATATAATTAAAAAAATGACTTCAAAGTTTATTTTAGAGAAGTAAATCCATAACTACCCTAAAACTAAAACTCCTTATAACTATTGTTTCATTAATCAAAATAGAATATTTAAAGTTTTTCACATTATATACATAAAGAATAAATCTTTTAAAAATATTCCTCAAAAAAGTGATTATTTCAAAAAAAATTGGATTGCCCAAGCTACTTGTCAAACATTGAAACTTACATATTATACAATAGTTTCTTTTAAACTATATAGTGGGTGAATGCAAGAAATACTTGTACTATTTTCACTTATACATTTTTGGTGACTAGTTTTTTGGCTTTAACTTTTGTATTCTAGCTCCAAATGACTTAAAATTTATGTGCAATATACTCATAACTACTATATATCTATTCTATTTTTTTAAAAGATTTTCAAAAAGATTTTATTATTTTTAATCAGCCCCCAATGTTTTGTCACAAATTCCAATTTAAGGGTTCTTAGTACTATTTTGAACCCAAAAAAGTAAGTTTTGAGGTGAAATTTTGAGAAGATGGTTTTTTAATATACTTATAGCTATTGACAAAAGGAAATCTAAAATTTGTTGATTTTATGTGGTATAGAAGTCCACAAAGAGACCTTTGTGTTTCTTGCTTTTAAAAACGTATAAACCATTATTTTGGTGGTATTTTTATTCAAATCTCTTCACCAAAAAGTCTTCTAAAATGGAATATATATATATATATATATATATATATATATATATTTTTTTTTTTTTTTATTTTTTTTTTTTTTTAAATTTCTATTTTTCAATAATTTAAACATTGAAGTATCTATTTTCTTCACCAAAATTCTACATTCAAAATTCTAGTGAAGAAAACGCAACTTTGACATTTTAATTTGTAAAAAATAAGAAAATAAATTCAATCAAATCTAAAAAATTTCCATTTTAGAAGACTTTTTATTCATGAGATTTGAACAAAAATACCACCAAAGTAATGTTTCATACATTTCAACAAGCAAATAGTACAAAGGTCTCTTTGTGGACTTCTACACCACATAAAATTAACTATTTTTAAAATTTCTTTAGTCAAGAGCTATAAGTGTATTAAGAAACCATCTTCTCAAAATTTCACCTCAAAATTTGTTTTTTGGGTTCAAAATAGTACTAAGAATTTCACCTCAAAATTGGAATTTGTGACAAATTAAGAAAATTGACTTTCAAATATGAATTGAATTTTTAAATTTTTTGAAAAATAAGGGTATCGATTGTAATTAAGATATCTAGAATTTTTTCTTACATTGAGTTTGTAATTCAAAAGTTAGAGCCTTGTTAAAATGGTAAAAAAGAACATAACAAATAGTACAAGTGTTTCTTGCAATCACCCTAGTCAAAGTTTTGAAAATTGTTGGGCCTTGAAGCTACTCCCTAGGAAAATTTTGTCAAACTTTTAAAGGAAAATTATAAAATCTCGACTCACAAGTACAAGTACCTATCAAAATTTCTATATTGCCCCCCAAAAGTGGTTTGGTTCTTCAAGGACTAGATTGTGTCATAAATCACAACATCACATTGACCCGGGTACGCAACTCTTGTATTATATATAGGGGTCATCGGCATTAAAATGGCTTAGAGGATGGCTTTTGCTAAAATTATATGAAATTAAAAAGACCAAAAATTTAGGTGAAGGCCAAATTAAAAGAAAATTATATGTAGAAAATGTTGCATTACATACATTCTAGAAAAAAAATTCACAATATATATGAAGAATTAGAACACCTATGCATGGTTTTTAAAAATCCATACAAAAATTTCTCTCCAATTAAAATTAAATTTTTATTAAAAAGCCCCAAAAGTTGAGTAGCTTGGCCTATGATACATGTATTAAAAAAACTCATATAATTAGGTTTTTAATGCTATTATTTCCCTCAAAAATATCTATTTTACATATATAATTAGATTTTTGGATTCCTTGTTAAAAGGGCTAGAAGAATTTCCTACATTAAAACAAATTATATACTTTGAGAATAGATTAAAATGCATTAAAAGTGATTATAATCAAGGCCTTATAATATGGGAGTTGCATACCCGGGCACATTGATTGATGGATTATAATTTTTGATCATGATGGAATTAAAAATTAGAAAGTTATACATGTCAAATGTATGGTCATAAAAAATATGAGGTTAAAGGACACAACATGTATTAACCATATTCAACTTATACATCTCACAATCTATTCTACAAATCCTTTAAATGAATTTGCAATTTGATTGTTTCTCAAGATCTTATTTAACGAGAGCTTAATTTTTGAAGTCCCCTACATAAAAAAATCAAGGATTTGCAATAGACATTCTTGCATAAGTGATTATTCAAATTATTTGATAAGATTTTGTTTATCTTTGAAGTTTTATCAATATCAAAATATATTAAAGAACCATTTGGTAATTAAATTGTCATTATTTATTTAACCCTCCATGAACTTTGTTCATAACTTTTGATTGGAGGCTTCAAATCTCAAATGAAATTTTGAAGATGAAATTTAGCTTGATTTCCTAACTTTTCTTAGTTCAAATTTTTTTAGAAAAAGTTAATTTACTATGCCTAAATGAAGTTTGAAATTACATTTTGAATACAATTCTTGCTTTTGATTTGATTAAAAGTCGTTGAACTCTTACAAATCCTAATTTACATATTTCACATGTATTGTTTTACCTCCTACCACCCCACTTGTATAAATAGTTTGTTTTCACATACCCTCTTTACAATAAGTGGCTCTAGAAACAATAGGAGATACTCATGCATGAAGTGAGTAGTTGTGATAGAGTAAACGACCTAGGTTAAAGGGCAAATCTACAACTATTTATATGTCCAAAAAGTTGAATTTCAAACAATTCTTTTTTTAGATGGTGAACTTTGAATTTTTAAAATAATTAATTATTTGCCTATGCAGTGAGCAAAGCTACCCTGCATCTACAATAATCAATGACTTTAATTGGTTAATGAACCTTAAAACACATGGCCTATGACCGCAAAATTGACCATTAGTCAATTAATTTGTTTTATTTTAACTAATTGAGAACTTAAACTAGCTAATTAACCTTAAAGCACATGGTCTATGTGAAGGTCTATAATTGCAAAATTGACTCAACCCCTAAATGCCCAAGGCTTGTTTTGAGCTTTTTGGAATTTGTTCTAAATTGAACAAAAAAACAACATTTTGATAAGTTGAATCAATTCTTTTTGAATTGTCACCGTACAAATTCAAAGTAGACATGTTAGAGATGACATAGGATAAGAAAACACAACAATATCACTTATGGATTGAAAGATTATAATGTTTGATCATGAGGGTGTAAAAACTATGAAAATCTTTGAACTCTCTTTTTGCATGTCAAATCTAAAAATTTGGTCACCAAAAAAATATGAGGTTGAAAGGCCTAACAAGCATAACCCCAATCAATTTATGGCTTCTTAAAATCTACTTTGCAATTTTTTTAAATGAATTTTTATTGTGATTTTTTCTCTAAGATCTAGTGTATTTGAGGCTCATTTCCAAGAGTCCTTAAGACTACAAAATGTCAAGATTGTTAATTTTTAATGTGCAAGGGTACAATCTTGCACATTAAATATATTAAAAATAGAAATTTGGTAAGGTTTTGTTTAACTTCAAAGTTTCTTCGACACCAAATTTGGGTGCCTTGGACATTTAGGGGTTAAACTTGTCAATCAACCCTCAAACATTTAGTCTATGGTCTATTATTTTAACAATTTAAACAAGCTTCCCACCCTCTACAATCTTTCAAAGCTTATAATTGGGATGATTGGTTCTAGAAAAAGCAAACAATGAGGCCATTGCTTGGAAACAGATGACAAGGTTATTACTTGCGAGACAGAACCATTACTTTAGTATGATTAAATGGTGATATTCATAAACTGCTAAAGTATTTTGAACTTCCAATTTGTCACTTGGAATTCAAAGTTTTTTTGTTTTTTGTTTTTTTAAGTTGAAGTAAGTTTGTTATGCAAAAAGTCTAGAAAAGAGTTTTGAGCCCAAATACTTATATTACATACCAATATAGTATTTGGTCCTAAATAGAGTGAAATATCTAAAATAACCTAAAATTCTACATATATATAGATTGGAAATTTAAAGGTTGTAGAAATTGCGAATATATATTAGTATTGCCTGAAATGCCTAATTTTACTATACATTTGACAAAACCTTGATGAAATGGTTTGAGGGAATCTAAGCAAGATTTCTAGGCAAATTCATAAAGATAGGTTTTAGTTGTTTTAGTCAATTCTAATAGTAGAAACCCTAATTGTTTTGCAAGTGATATAAACTCAAATCAATGGAGGGCTTTTACGATGGACATGTAGTTTTATAGGGTAGAAATTAAGCTAGAAATTCAATGGCAAATTTGATACGTCAAAATTCCTCTCTATATGAAAGATTATCTATTCATCAACAATTAAAGGAGATAGTGAGATGTTAATCTCTTTCTTCAAATATGTAGAGTGAAAATATGAGTCTATTCATAGTCTATGAGATTCCAATTCTATCAATTCAAACATCCATATTTGTTATGAAAATATCCAAATTCGTTCTAGATTTTGACAAAATTAATGCATTAAAGCCAAAATGGGGTAGTGTGTCAATACTTAAGTGCTCATAGATACATAGAAAAGTAGTTATCCATTGTTTGTAGGACATTTATGACTTCACTCTATTGGCAATTTTGTAACTTTAGGGCAAACTCCTTCAAAAATTCACAGAAATTACAATTTTAATTGTAAATATAATTCCACTTGGGTTTGATCTGTAAAACAAGTGCGTGCCTGTAAAAAATTATACAATTCTCTTGAAATTGGCCCCAATTGGCCCCAAGATATCCAGATTCCAAATCAGGGTGGTAATTGGCTTGTCTACCTTAACGGATGTTGATTCTTCGCATGTTCCCACTTCTCCCACAATAGGGCGGTGATCAGAAGAATCTACTCCTTTGTGATTTGTCCATCGACTGGATCGATTGTTGTTTTTTGTAACTGATGGATTGTGTAGAAGTTCTAGTGGCCACCACAATTCAGGAAAATCCCCACTTCGTCACTTGCATAAGGCCCTCGTTGATGTCCTCTGTGGTATGATTCATGTCACATGCTTAGGAAGATTGAAATAATGCCGCAAATATTGCTCCAGTTTCTTCTTGTAGATGTAATTAGGTAACGTATTGCAAAGTGCAAAGAGAGCTTCAAGTGACTCATCCATTTTTTTGTTATTGGAAATTGTCAAGGTCAAGAATATATTGGAAATGCCCAACAAAAGACCAAGAAATCAATGAAGGTGCACGTTCATTGCAAATTCCCTCAATTGTGGGCATGATTGTGAAATTCAAGACTCAATTAGTTGTGCAAATGCGTCGCTAGATTGTACTAGAAAACGGCAGGCCAATTTGTCGTCGCACACCCCAAGGCAATACCCTCTGCCATGCCTGCGATGCTTGCCAATAGCGCAGTCCAGCAGCTTGTGCTCTGCGATCGGAGCCTGCTCCTAATTCAACCAGTAGGCAGTTCGCTGCAACTTGCTGGACGAGGGTCTTCGACGTGGGGTTGCTCGTTCACTCGCCTTCGTGCGATGCTCACCCCTCCTATTGCCTACATGATTGCCCTACCTCGAAGTCCATGTTGTTGTACTGTTGAACCGTGCCTTACCTTCTTGAAGAAATTATAGTCCCACAAAACTCTTGCAAAAGCGCATCGATCTCCGGTGTAATTTTTAGAAAACCAGTGAAAATTTGAGATCATAGGACCCCACCGGAACACGAATTTGTTCCCCAAAGAAACAAGTGGGTTCTTCAGGAGGGGTTTGATCAATTGCATGGCGCTGCAGGTAATCAGGATCAACTGTGCTTCACATTGTTAACACATTGTCTTCTGCAACGCATCCAAGCAAGAGAATTCCTCATATGCAAGTGTGTTGCAAAGGTTTGGGACCTTCGAAGTGAACCAGTTTCCTTGTAGGTTCATTGGTGTTAGAGATTCAAAATCAGAAATCCTAGCATGGTCCTGGACGTCGGTCAAAACCATCCTATTTCCAAAGCCCTAGATGCACAGCACAACTCTTACCGTACTTATGCTTGCTGAACATAAAGATTCTCACGAAGATCCATTTTGTTGCCTTAGTACAAAAACTTAGGGTTCTGAACAGGTTAGTACGCCTGTGCAGGATTACCACCACCTTAGGGTTCTGAACATGAGCGCGTGGGCCAATCACCTCATGCACTAAATGGGGAGAGGCCCTACGAAAACAGATGCACCAGTTGAAATTGTCTACTCAAGATTCTTGACAACACACTACATTCAGTGAGCCCTTTGTTAAATATAGAGCTGAAGTATATGGTTAAGGTCATGCCCAGTACAAGGTAGAGTGTGTGGGCAACTCCACTGAGAAATAGGTTAAAGAAAATCATGAAGTAGGTGAGAGTACTCACCACCGTCCTGTTTGAACAATTCTCCAGCCGTTGACCCTAAACTTGGATAGCAGCGTAAAATAGACACATGAAATAGAGACATCTTTGACAATAATCGTCTCCTACGTAAAGAGTTGTCAGCAATCAAAACCACAGCAAGTCGAAGCAGACGAAAGACAAATCAGAAACATAGCAGGGAAAAACGCCAATAACAAACTCATGCTGAAGAATGTTGAAGAAAGCCAAAGATGAATAAGAGGACCTTTTAATTGTTACAGACTCAAGAGTACATCATGTACGGCGACCAAAAAAAGGGCAGCTAGCTCTCATCTATGCAAGAGATCCCGTGCGCCCACCAAAACCTAAACCTACAAAGCTCTCCCAGACCCTGCTCATTCCAAGCTTCCAAAGCCTGATCCGGCAAGGAACAGCTCAAGCAATGCCACCGTAAAGAACAGCGCAACCAGAAAAGTGTAATTACCTCCCACAATACCAAAATACGCATAAAACTCTACTCCTTGAAGTCATCCTTGTCGTCTGCGGGAATCGGTTGATTTCTCCAGTACACTGCGAGTCCGCTTCCACCCAACGCCATGCACACCACGCTCACTGCTGACGGCACGGCCACCAAAGGGTTGCTGAAATGCTTCTGCGCCAGCAGGAAGCCCAGCGCCGAGCTTTGCATCCCACATTCAATCGAGATTGTCCTTGAAGTCGACTCCCCGAATTTGAACACCTTCGACAACCAGTAGCCCAGAAGAAACGCAGCCGCGTGGAGAATCGCAACTGGAATGATGAGCTGCCCGCCTTGCGCAACTAAAACCTCCGAAACTTGTCCAATCGGGCTGGCGCACAGCAATGTGGTCATGATCACGCCCACCAACGGCGTCACGGATATAATCTTGTCGACGATCTTGGGAAACATCTCATGGGCTAATACGCCCACTACGGTTGGCATGAGCACCACTTGAAACGTGCTCACAGCTAACCCCACGGCGTCCACGGGCACCAACTGCCCAGCCAAGAGCTTCGTCAACAAAGGAGTCATAAAGATCGCGCCGATGGTGGAAGCTGTGGTCATGAGAACCGATAGCGCCACATTGCCTTTCGAAATGTAGGTGGCTACATTGGAAGCTTGGCCTCCAGGGCAACAAGACACTAAGATGAGTCCGGTGGCGAGCGGCGCAGAAAGCTTGAGAGCGTGAGCGATGGCGAACCCCAAGACTGGCTTCACCAAGTACTGTGCAACGAACCCCACGCCCACAGTCCAGGGGTTACGAAGACAGCGACGGAAATCCTCGAACGTGAGCGTGAGCCCCATGGACAACATGAGAAAACCCAAACAGATGGTGAAGAGGTCGGTCTGTAGCCATGTCACGGCGGAAGGCTTGTAAATCCCGATTAAAGTCCCCAGAATCACCCACACCGGAAACATCGTCGTCAACACGTCCACCACCTTCTCAAACGTGTTGAATTCGCGCTTCAAGGGCGCCGTCTCGCCGCTCACGCTCCCCGCGTCTGCAGCGCACAAAACGCTCCTCTGCCCCCGCGACCTCATGGGATCCATAGCTCCTGCGGCCACAGCTCCCCCTGTGTCCCGAGCTCGCAGACTCAACCCTGGCAACTTCATCGTCGTCCTTGGGGCAGCCATAGCCGTGAAGGTGGAGCCGAAGGAGCAAGCTTTGGCCCTCCTCAGCTGAGTGGAGGCGGAGCTCGTGCTCCATGGCGAGGCCAGAGCTCGAGAAGCTGCGATGCTGGCCATGGCGATGGAATTGTAGGAGCAGCAGCAACCCAGTACAGTAGTGATCCCACCCGACCAGCTTCGATTGCAGACGGGAATTGAAAAGGAAAAGAGACGAGGAGGGAGCGGGAGCAAGTAGGGGCTTCCAGCTTCTCAGGATGAAGCTGCTGCCAGTAGATCAAACAACGAGGATTGGTTGTGAGTTGTGCACCACCTAATCCTCACCCTTGAGATTTTCTGACATTTTCTTTATTCTTTTATTCTTTCTTTTTTGGTCCGGACAAAGCACATTGCCGCATGTCCAGGTCATCATTTCAGGAGCCTCACGGTACGCGTAGTTGAGTACCGAAGCAATTCGTTGGAAAGGGAAGCGGTAGGGCATGGCCATTGGCCATAGCCGTAGCTTTAGCGCTCCGGGTCCGAGTCGCAATGCACATTTCTTCAGTTTGTTTGCATCCCAGCTTCCAAAATTTGGTCGCTTGACTCCGTGCGATGATGCTCTCTCTCAATTGTGTATAAGAAAGAAAAGAATTTGTCTTCTCTGGATCGAGTCTGCCACTGGATTCTCCGGCGTTTTGGATCATAGTTTGAAACAAAAGTTTCCAAGGTTTTGTCGGAGCTGTTCAATTGAGGTTTCTGATACCAAAACGGATTCAAAGATTGGAGTTAACCCTTGAATGACGCCACGGATGTTTGGCGTCCTTTGAATGACAAAGAATCTTTCCTTCTAGGACAGAAATGCAACTTTTCATCCTCGGCATTGGGGGTGGAAAGGGAAGATCTTCTACAATACTTTGACTTCCAATGCATATATTTGGCTTTTTCAAAGTAGGTGATGTCACACGGTATCAAAATGCATGGTTTTCACGGCCACCAGTCTGTCCTTCAAGGGTTAATCATGAAGTAGGTGCTATGCCGAACTAGGAGCCAGAGTTTGAGAAAAACACAAGACCGAACTCCTTGGAGCACCAAAACTGAGGTTGAAAGGAAATTGGTGTTGTGTTTCTTTTCTACTGTTTTTAGTTAAACCCCCCTTTGACACCCTTATTTCGAACTAAGGTTTCCTTTACCATTAACTCTATTGAAGAAAAAGTGAAAATATGAAATTGATGTTAGAACTTGTGATTTTAGGTTTGAGTGCCTACGATTTGTAAATACTATATAGGACAATGCTTGAGGAGAGGGGATTGCAAAAAAAAAATGCATCAACAAGGATGGTAGATCCTAACGAGGAAGTACATTTCTTCCTACAATTCTTGACAATGAAGACATTGCTTAACATAAATTATTACCAAGAAATCAACAAAACACAATGGATGAAAATTGGATGTTGAATGAAAAAGTTTTAATGCTCAGTGATGTAGGTAAAACCACATAATCAAGCATTATGAGTTGATAGAAAACAAGAACCTACTTGCAAAGTGAATGGGCAATTTATTGTCAATGGTTTAAATAAACATATTATTGAGTACACATCGAAGTATGAGAATTTGGACTTGCAAAGACTAATTGAAGCATTTGTATGGAGAAGATTCAAGTCATTTGGTAGAATTTTTTGGTTCTTGAATGTTGATTAGTTGCCCTTGTTAGCAACTTATTTATATGTATGCAACTTTGTTAACTACCCTATACCATTTCTCTTCCTCCATAGAGATTGGGAGTGAATTCCTAAAGGAAATTTTAGTTTACTTTGTCAAGAATTAGCTCATTTGCTTGTTGGAAAGTTGCAATGTTGGAGGCTCTAGCTATCTTGAGGAGCAAAAAGAAACTTACCAAGTGTTGGTTAATAATGTTATGTAGGTTCATTGCAAAAGCCATTCAATGAAGGTGAATCTTTTATTCTAAATTTTAGGGAGGCAACCCATTTCTAACTACTTCAGCAATTGAGCATATTTAGATTGCGGGTATATTGAGGGGAAGAACTTCTCCATCTAGAAAAATAGATTTGAAAGCAATTATATATTTTTGTAGAATTTTATTTCTTGAAACAAGATTATTATGAATTTTTTTCCTAAAGGTTGAGTTCATTCCACTTTGATTGTATAGGTTTTTTTATTTTTGACTAAAGGCTTTGCAATTAATATAAAGAGACTTGTAGCCAATCATATGCGCCACAACTATGTTGGAACTACACCATAAATGATCACTATTCATCTTCATTGCATGGAAAGAGAACACCCTACCTTGCTAAAATGAGGCAATGATTACAAACGGATAACATCCCATAGATCACCTAATCAATTAGAGGGGATTTGAGGGCAATAGAAGATTGTAAAGCCTTGTTCCTAAAATCATTCCCAATATTGTCAAGTCAACAATAATTTATTTTTTTTCAAGAAAAAAAAGTTCATTCTAAAATGCAAAAAGAAGTCCAATTTTTTTTTTTTTAAAATCGGTGACGTGGCACACTCTTGACCATGTTAGCGGAGCTCAGTTCTGCATTTTTGTGACAGATTATGTATTCACTACATTTGAGAACTTGCAATTTTCTGTTGATTTCAAATCCCTTCTTAGTAACATAAGAGATTTTTTCGGGGTATTGAGATATTGTTTCAACCTCGTTCCCCATTCTGTGAACCAGCCACTGCTAGTCAGAATTTAAAAATATTAAAAAAATAAAAAAATGAAAAAATGAAAAAATAATAATAATAATAATTTTTAAATTTTAATAAAATATTATTATTTGATTTGGCAGTCTCTGTGCCATATCAGATCTGCTATTGGGACTGTTTCTAGCGAGTTCCTACAGTCCGGGAACTCGCAGTCTCCCAACATGGTGAGAAAACCTCTTATGTGGTTTCATATGATTTGTGCATAATCAAATAGAAGCCAATTATTTGGCAAAGAATTAGCACTTTTGCAAATGAAACTTCACATTTTTCTTAACCCCTCATCACCAAAGGGGACAAGAAGTGTCCTCACAATTTGGCAATCCAATTCAAATTGTTGTAACTTTTGCATCCACTGTCCAAATTCAGTAAAACTTGTTGGAAAAGTTGTGCATACTAGTTTAGTCTGTGTGTTAAAATTTTCAGATAAATTCAAGATATGCATATGATTTGGGAGCCAATCAAAGTTCATATGTTCAATTTGAATTCACCATACTATAGTTGATGTCTGCAACTTTGAAGGCTTGTATCTCCTTCATCCAATGTTTGTTTGTAAAAAAATTTATTGGATTATGTTTCTCTAGAAGTCTAGTTCCTATGGACAAATTTTCATTGTGATCCAAATTGTTTTGAATGTTTCGGAGCAATTTGAAGTTCAAAAATCAAACATTTTTTGATTATAGTGAACTTTAGGGGCTTGTTTCTTCCTCATACAATGTCCATTTCTAATAAATACAAAGTTGCACATTCTAATCTAGTTTGTGTGGCTAAAATTTCATATCAATCCAACAAGTTATGAGTGATTGAGAAGCATTTAAGCGAAAGGAGGTTTAGCTACTGATGTCTTTTTCACCCTTTTTTGCTATTTCTTATTACATTTCAAAGTCATTTTGCAAACACAATAAGTCAAATGAATGAATTTCTTTTACCAATCATGTGTTTTACGTTGTTTTTGAAGCACTTTCTAGTTTGAACTTTTTACATTTGAGTAGGTTAAGAAATCAAATTTGACCTCAAAATGTGTTTTTCAGAATATTACAACATCTTTTTCCAACACTAAAACATTATAATCTTTCAATCTATGTGGTCAAATGACTTCAAATTTTATCCATGGCATCTACAAGATGCACACTATAAGATTGTACGGTTAAGATTTTTCATAGTTTAGTGGCATATAGGCTTATAAATCTTGAAAAGCAACAATGAACAAAGAATACCACCATTTGGTTACAAATTAGCTGGTTGAAATTCAAAATTGAGTTCAAAATTTTAGAAAAAAAAACAATCATTTTAGAAGAAAAGAAAACAATATAATTATATGTCTTTGTAGAGCTAGGCTGAGAGTTTATTCTAGACAACTAGTTGGTCCAAGAAAATGTAGGACTTTAGTTGGTTAGACTAAAATTTCTTCCCGGATTGTGAAAAGCAAGCAGTTTTTAGGCACACTTGGACTTTTGGCAATAAGGGGTTAAGACCAAGTATTAAGATTTTAAATTATCCTTAGATTTTCATAATGAACTAATGAAATCATGAGAGGAATTGCCATAACCGTTGAGAAAATCCAACTTCTACAATGGGCACCACACATACCAATTCAAACCTCCTTTGTCCAATTGTGTCTTCTATTTACAAAAATCTAACAATTTTTCTCACAAACTCAAGGGAGCTTTAGAAAGGGGATGCCAATTGGTAGGAGACACTTTTAAGTTTATTTCTTGTTAACTCTTCAAATAAATTTTGGCACATATAGTTTATAAGATGGTAATAATTCAATTTTTAGTGATATACTACCTTAACCCTTGAAGGACGGACTAGTGGCCAAGGAAATCATGCATTTTGATATGATGTGACATCATCTACTTTGAATAAGCCAAATATATTCATTAGAAGTCAAAGTATTGTAGAACATCTCTCCTTTTCACCCCTAATACTAAAAATGAATAGTTGCACTTCTGTCTTATAAGGAAAGATACTTCGTCATTCATTGGATGCAAAACATCCACCTCGGTGTATAAGGGTTAAATATGTGTTGAAGCTATATTTTCCCATCCATTTGCAAAAGCATGATCTAGATTCATATCAAATTTTTGAATAGTTTCTTTTCTACTTTTCAGAGTGCAAAACAAAAATATTAATAAAATGCATTTGGAAAACTTCAAAAACCCTAAATTTTGAATTCTCACATTAGAAGAATGTAACAAACTTAATTACTTCTCCAAACAATGGTATTGATGATGCATTTAGTGACTACTTCAACACTATTGAACTTTGATCATTAAGTGGGCCAAGTTTCCATATTGTTAATACTTAGGTTGTGCAACATATTTCTAGCATCCCATTGTTGCCACCATCATTTAAATCATCTAAAATGACAAAGCTGACAGCATTTATAAAATGTATTTAAAAATTATACTTTCCACATGGATTTTGGATGCCTAAATGATAGTGCCTAAGTTCAAGATTTTGCAAAGATATAAGAAATAGGTCACTAATTCTCAAATGCATATATTGGTAGTATAATGATTGAAAATACAGTTAATAACTAAAGAAAAAGATTTTTGGAACATATTAGTGGGACAAAGAAAATAATTCACAACACTTGACTATGTAGATTTGAAACATGTGATAGGCTTCCATTAGGGAAAATATTAGTCCTAGAAAAGGCCATTGATTTTTGGTTGCAATGTACCCAGATTTGAAAAAAAATTTAATTTAAATTTTTTTAATTCAGCACCCCCTTTCCCCCTCCCAAATTTTTTTTAATTAAATTTTAAATTTTTTTGGAAGGGGAGAAGGGGGTGTTGAATTAAAATAATTTAAATTAAAATTTTTAAATTTAGAGCCCCCCCTCCCTCCCCTCTTGTAATTTTTGGAGGGGGGAGGACTCCAAACAATATGGGACAAATCCAGTGTACACCTATGTACACATCCAACTGTATTTGTATTCATATTCAGACGTATTTGTATTCGAGCCGTATACACATCAGACGTATTCGTAGACGTATTCATATTTGTATTCAGATGTATTCGTACTCATAAGTGTACATATCAGTCGTATTTGTATTTGTATTCTGCCATATATACATTCAGCCGTATTTGTATTTGATCCAACGGCTGTAAAAAATTCTTTGAAGGGGGGGGTGCAATTTTTTCCCCCCAATCCAACGGCTCACAATTTTTTGAAGAGAGGGGGCCTATTAATTAATGGCAAAACCCTGGTTGTCACTTTTCAGTACATTGTAAGTGTAGTGTATATATATATGTATATTAAATTTTTAGTTTTTTTGAAATCTCCAATTTGACCTAGCAATAATAATACTTTTCATTTCCAAAATATAAATTAAATTATTTTTGTAATTGCTCTGCTACCATTCTATGTCTTCTGGCCTTCTATCGTAGGTGTAGGGCAGCTTTGCCATTTATTAATTCAAAAAATTCAATAGTGAAATTATTTGGAAATTGTCATGAAGAAAAGTCAAATCTTTCAGTAAATATAAAAATAATTTGGTGAAAAAGTAGAAAATTTAAGAGGATGTTTGAAATGTCAAAGAAAATGTTCCCTCCAACACCTTCATAAACTTTGTCCATAACTTTTGATTGGAGTCTTGAAATCTCAAACAGATTTTTGGAGATGAAACTTAGTTTGATTTAGTAACTTTTTATAGTTAAATTTTTTCCAAAATAGTTATTCTACTATAACTAAATGAAGTTTGAAATTATGTTTTGAACACAATTCCTACTTTTGAATTGACTATGAGTAATAGAGCTCTTACAAATCCTCATTTACATATCCCACATGGATTGTCTTAGCCCCTACCACCCCACTTGTATAAGTAGTTTGTTTTCTCTTGCTTGGAATAGAACATGTGGTTCATGTAGCCAAGTGAGAGACTCATATGTGAAATGAGTACTTGAGCTAAGCTAGTTAATCTAGCTTAAAGGGTGAAATTACAGTTAATTATTTATTCGAAAAGTCGAATTTTAGATAACCCCTTTTTTGAGTGGCAAACACTACTTTTTCAAATTAAATAAATATTGGAAAGGCAATGAACGAAGCTGCCTTACACCTATAGTATAGGTTTGAATTTTTTTCTAATGCTATTCTACTATTAATCCTTCATCACCTAAGGGGACCAAAAGTATCCTCATATAATCTAGTAGTCCAATTTAGATTTTAGTGTTATAACTTTTGCATATAATGTTTGAATTCAATAAAATTTGTTGTAAAAGTTGCCATACTGGTCTAGTTTGTGAGGTGAAATTTTCACATCAATACAAGATGTACTTATCTATTGAAAGCCATTTGAATTTACCAAATTGTACTTTGATGGTTGCCACTTAAGAGGTTTGTAACTTTTTTTTCTAATGTTTGTTTTCAATAAAATTTGTTGCATTATATTTTTCTTAAAGTCTAATCATTGTGATAAAATTTTCATCTCAATCCAAGTTGTTTTTCATTGTTTGGAAGCAAATCAAAGTTCAAAATCTAAACATTTTTGGATCATAGTGAACTTCTATACCTAATTTTTTCTTCATCATTATAAGGGATTTGAGGGCAAGAAAAGCCTATTTAACCCCTAAAGGACCAAGAGTCCCCTCGGGGGACTTTGGGATTTCGGGCAGGTACTTGTGACTTCAATTTTTAATGAATTTTATTGAAATTTTTACATAAGATAGAAAAATTGATTAGCTCTGTGGAAATATAATTTTTTTTTCAATTCGTGACCGGGAGCAAAAGTTATGCCATTTTAAGCATAATTTTCATGTGGCCGGGCAAAAAAAAAAATCTACAAAAACTTCAAAATTAAAAAATTAATTTTTTTCCCTTATAGATCTTATTTTTTTCTACGGGTGAAGCTTTGATTCATTCCATTTGGATTAGTGATGTGGAAGTTATGAACAATCTTATTTTTCGGGCAATCTAAGCATCTTCTTGAAAAAATAACTTATAGGATTCATTTGTGAATGCAATTTTCACAATTTTTCCAAAAGAATTGTTGGACAAGGTTGGTTTTGTTTGCTAAAACAATCTCACCATTGGGATTATTGTGTTTCAATCCCATTTATAAGATATTTGCAATTTAAATTTTCTTTCAATCTTGGACCTTCATCTATTTAACAATTTTTTATAGAATGAAAAAAAAAGTCTTTTTTTTTGGATTTTTTTTCCTAAGGTCTCAGCTCAATCTTTCAATAGAAAAAAATTTAAATTCAAGGTCTGTAGTGCAAAATACTTCCACAAATGGAGGACAAAGTCATATGAAGTTGCATATCAAAGTTTAAAAAAACCTTGTTTTCCAACTTTGAATACTCATATCTTCTAATCTATGCAGTCAAACTTCATGAAATTTTCACCACATGATCTTAGATAAGTAAAGTACAAGATCCTACGGTTAAATTCTAAAATTTTACTTTTTTTTGTTTTCATGGATGAATGGAGCAAAAATGGCAGTTTTGAGTGGTTTTTGGCTAAAAAATGGCCACGGTCCTTTAGGGGTTAAGGGCTATTCCCCAACCCCTTCTTTGTACTATCAGAAAATTGTGAACTTTTTCTATTGGCTAAATTTATTGGATTTTTAAAAAAATTCTAAAAATTCTAAAAAGTGTTAAGAAAATCTGAAATTGAATAAAAAAATTAATTTTTTTTCAAAAATCAAAAATTAAAAATTTTCTCATGTGATAGTCTCTTGACTATGTCAACTTGTTGATGTGGCACGTTTCCATAGTTTGGGAATGAGGGTTGCTTCTATGTGAGTTTAGAAGTGTAAGCCTATGAACCTAGAAGACTACACACCTATAATATGAGTGTCTATCTATATATATATGATAGTAACCTTCTATGTTAATAATACATATGTGCTATTAATATCTATATGCAATCTCTATGGCCAAATGACTTTAAATTTGATCCATGTCATTTACAACATGCACACTACAAGATTGTACAATCCCGTGTACAATTGAAATTTTCATACCTTAGTGACATTTAGATTTACAACACTTGAAAAGCTAGGATACTTTTAGATAGGTTTGGGCCTTAGGTGATGAAGGGTTAATAGCTTTGTTTGTCATTGTTTGATGGCCCACCTAAGATTTTCTTAAAAATTAATTAACTAATTAATTTTCTAATGGAGTTATTTTTTTGACGACCAATGCACTAAACATTGATAATTTTTTACAATTTCTCTTTAGGAACATCCTAAATTCTTTAGGAAATAACATACCTTCCAAATTTGCATAATATATCCAAATTAGTGAGTGTTAGTGGTATGACTACAATAAGTAAAACCTGGGTCAAATGAAAAACATTCATTCTTTGTGATACTACAATATGAAGCATGCCCAATTCTTGAAGTTAATCCTAAAACACCCCTAGAGTTTCTTTATGCAACTACTATTTAGCCTCCCAACCAACAATCTCAAAATGGGTTTGAGGTTTAGGATTTAAGATTAGTCCGTTGTTCATATTTGGAAGATTTAAAAAAAATTTAGACTAAATGCATAAAGAAATTAAGTAGTAAATGAGTGAAGTTTAGCTAATTTTGGGATCACTCTCACAATTCTTCAATTGTGATTAAATATATGAATTATGATACATTGTTATTTACATACTATCATAATCATTAATTTACTTTGTATTGAAAAGTATTCATAACATTCACTAGCACTTTGCAAGACTGCCTTCCCAAGGACAGAATGGTGTGGAATATCCCACATCATTCCATCCAAAAGGATGAAATGGTGTGGAATATTCCACACCAAATCCGTAACTTTTATTCAGTAGCAAGGCAAAGAAGCAACGTGTCAAAGTTTCAGCTTGGAATTCGTGGATGACTCTGCCTGCTTGGAAAAGGCAGAGTCTCTTCTTGCTACTGAATGTTATGTTTAATCAATGTTTTTCTGGTCAAATACCACCGTATTCATAATATAACTTACTACACGGTCGAAAAAACCTTTCAGGCCCTAATACGGTTAAACCCTAAACCCTCTGCACATTGCTAATTGTGTGCGTTGCAACTCCTTATTGACACTCTCCAGCATGCAGTTGCTGGTCTTGAAGCTCGTGGAATCTTGCCCAAGTTGAGATGAAGGAAGCATGCTACTCGTTGGTGACAAATTAATTGAAAGAATTTCTGTGCGAGCGAGCCAGCGCCATGGCCGGAGTCAGAGAGGAGGTCGTGACGCTGCAGACGCTGCTGCCGACTTTGCCGTTTGCGATTGTTGTCGACCTTCTTTCAATTGGGGTAAGGGATGCCATTTTTCTTAATCCAGAGGTTTGAATTCAAGAGAGTGTTAATCAGTTGTCAGATTTCACTTTGCTTAAACCTCCGCCTCATTGTCTTCTTTCTGGTTTAAGAATTTCGCAGCTGATTGGAGATGAATGACTCTGTTCTGCTAGTGGAACCAGTTTTACGGTCAGATTCATTTTTTACGTTCCGGAGGTGTTCACGTACGACGTGGAGACGAGTCAATTGTACATTTGAAATTGAGAACTTCAAACCCTAAATAAATAGCATGGCAGAGTTATAGGCTTTGATGTTCGGTATTTTCTATTTCAAAATGCAATATCCACGTTGAAATCTACCGGGTTTCAACCAATGCAATGGTGACACGCGATATCGAGAACAGATCATCGAATCACGCTACGTTACTGAGTTTTGAGCAGACCTGCTGCTTGACAGTGTTCTGTAGATTGGAATAGGAATGACTTTCATTAATCAGCTTTCTGGACATAACTTTGTGTTGCCATGATGTTTTGCAGGTTTGTACACGATGTGTTCTTCGCTTCTTGAACATTCGCACCGTCGATTTTGCTGGATCTATTCCGAGTCCGTCATCAATTCTCTCGGAACTCAAGTCCCCGGCACTGAGGAAAATTAATGGCAATGCAGAGACTTCGACAGTAGATGTAGGATGTGAACGTGCTCCTAGCATCGATAAACCTGCTACCGGAATGGCAGAGGACGTGATGAATCCTTGTGTTGTTTGTCTAGGGGCTTTGCACATGTTTGTTGTTGATGATGGCGCATTACTGCAAATTGAAGAGGTTGTTCGAAAGGATGGATATGTTTTTGATAAATTCTGTCTGGAGGTTTCGGTACCAGCGATTTCAGTTGTTCGAGAACGCTCACTTTGGTACGTTTCCAGTGCATATTCAAGTTGTCCGTAGTTTCTCTGTTCCTTTCTTTCGAATCACAACTTGAAAAGAATTGGTCACATGATAGAGTGCATTCTATTTTCGTAGGTTTCTAAGGTGTATGATCGTGTGAACTTTCGATTGCATGAGAATCTTGTCTGTGATTAGTGAGTAACCAATTGGATGCCGTGTAGAGGGCCAAATTCATAGAAGCTACGATATCTTTGGTGGTGCTCAGGTATTACTTGAAACAGAAATATCCCGGGGAGGCTATGTTTGCTCCACAATTCGAGATGAATAGCATTGTCTCTTTGAAAGAGGCAATCAAGTGGTCGCTGATTACACCTCTTGAGTCGAGGCTGGTACGTACTAGAACACGTAATTACTTGCAGAATATAAATCCAGCATACGTGTAGAAAATTCTGCTCTACTAGGCCTCTAACTGAGGAATGCAATGGATGTACGCTTACAATCTGATCGTTTTTGTGAACCCTTGCAAATTTGATAATTTATAGGACTGACGAGTCTAATTACCTTGTGATTTGTGTAGGCTGCTAAGTTCGATGCAAATGCTCTATTGCGAATAGCACTGCTATACAAGCATTCAACATCTTTGACAGAACTTAGTTTCATTAAACATACGGGTGGAGATGCAAAACGACGACGATATGGTCAGTTCTAAATTATTGTTTTAAAGTTTTTAAATTATTGTTTTAATTACATGAATTAGTTTTCGTCATAATTTGCACTTCATATCTGAGGTCATCTGTAATCTGAATGTCATTATAAATCTGCAGTTGTGTCTGTAATTTCGAAGGCGTGACTTGTTTGAAACCAAATTTCAGGCTATGAAGAAAAGGCTCCTCCAGCTGGTCTAGCAGCTGTAGCAGCAGCGCGTGCAGCAGAGGCAGGAGAGTCAGTGGCTGCAGTCACAAGAGCTCTTGCATCAATGAACTCTGTGGACTTTTTACGCCACTGCTCCTCTCCACCTTCCCAGGTTTTTTTCTTTCTTGGCTCAGAAGCTCTGGTTTCATGCCTTTCTATGTTGATGTTGTATAGCTTATTGACATTTTATTGTTTCGGTGCAGTTGAAGATTCCTTGTGAGTACAGTATAATGTGCTATCGTTTGCCTGTGTTTGTTGGAGGTCGATATTTGAAGGTATGCTCTACTCATGCTAACATGACGTTCTCATGTTTTTCTTTAGATTTGCGATCTCAGTTGAGTCTCTGGTGCTTCTGTTTCAGTAGTCTTTGAGCTGAGAATTTTGAGTATGTTATGACAGTTCGCAAGAAATGTTAGTCAAAGTCGCTGGCTGATCGATGATGAACGCATGGGAGAAGGTTCTGTTCAGGTTCTTTTTCCCCAACCTTTCCTCCTAAGGTGCCTTTTTGTGTGAGCCGCATTCTATTTTAAATCTATACCAAGTATTATTGAAGCCCTTGTACAAAATCCTTCATTCTTCTATTTAAACATATTTTGCAGTTTTATACGTCCTTTTGTAGGAGAAGATGAACTTTAATTACTAAAACTTTTGTTCTGTGACAATCGTATGCCATTTTCACAACTGTACTGAGAGCCATCCATTGGGCAGGAATGGCTCGATTTGAAAATACACATTGTGCTGACTATTTGTATGCAATTGTGCTTCTTGGATTCTTACTGCTGTTTTTGGCAACTGGTTGCAGGAGGTTATTGGGAATGTGGTGTTTCCGCACTACAAGGGTGATAGCTATAAGTTCCATGCAGCAGGTCGAGAAGATATAGACGTAAGCCATCTTCTGTGATCTTCAGAAGCGTCCGTTGACCTTCGTGTCGTAGTTTAGAAATAGGCTAACCTCTTAGTAACTAATAGTGCATTTGGATGACGAATGGATTCTACATATCCCATGCAAACAAAAGACTTGTTTATTTCATCCGTCTTATTTTCTCAGATTCTCATATTAGTGTTCTAACTTTTGTACCGTATCAATTTAATAATCTCTACTCTGTAAATATTCTATAATTCAAAGAGTTTAAGTATGTTTCCACTCAAAACTAACTTTTCCAGTTCTAACATAGCCTCAATGAATGACTTCAACAAATAAGCAATAAACAAGTTCATAAAAATCTTGTAATGGCCATAACTAGAATTAAAAATTTCGAACTTGTACAATTTTTTTTAATTTTTAAGATCACTAATATCCAAACCATGATCAATCTTTGAAGGAATTTTGAATCAAAATATTGGATAGTGCAGTGGTAGATCTAACCACATGTGTATGATCTATGGATCATAGTTGCAACTTTTTTTAAGAGCTACCTCTAACTATTCTCCTAAGTTGAACACATCTTTTTTGAAAATTTGGACTATCCCCTGGTCCTAAAGGGTAACTGAGTATTAATATGAGTACTTGTTTCTAACTTGCGCGTGGCCTCATTTAAGTAGAGGGAAAGGTCACTGTTGCACATGATTTGTTAAGGATGTAAAAGTCATTGATGCTCTAGGGGTAGTAGTTGCAGCAGCCGTCTTTGTTAATGAGATGAATTGTTGAATGTTGCTGGGAGTTGTCTCAGTGTCTTTACTGGATATAGCTTACTTGAATTCGCCATGGCAACATACTATGTTGACAATAGTTTACTTTTTAGTGTTTTATCTTAAGAGCCGTAATCCTGACCTTAGTTTCTGATGGTTGCGTTGCAGGTTCGTATGCTGGGGTCTGGACGGCCGTTCATAGTTGAAATTTCAAATGCTCGCTTTATTCCGCCTTCCTCGGAGATGGCTAAACTAGAAACGGAAATTAATTGTCTGAAGGAAGGCTGGGTGAGTTATTTTTTTCATAATTTTCAAAGCACGTCAAGGCGTAGATTTTGTGATGTCATCAAATATTATTTTCTTCACTCATCTTCTAATTAATTGGAGCTGAAATTGTCATCGAAGTGGTGCTTAAATTATGAACGATCGTATGTCGCCTCAAAATCAAATTCACGTTCATAGACAAAAAAATCTATACAATACTAATGACATCTATGACAATTGATAAGAATAGCTATCATGAAGCAGAAAAAATTCATTAAGGACGCTGGTGATGACACGGGTGAGCGCAGAGCAGGTCAAAGTCAGGGAGCTTCGGCAGGTTGGCATTGAGTCATGTGCTATCATGCGTGAAGGAGAATCTGAAAAACAGGTGCTTCCTTTGTTCAAGTGACTGGCTTTCTTTCTTCGTTGGCTGCAGCTTGCATTGTCACAAGAGAGATTCTCGTTTTGCTATCATTTCTTCATTTGAGAAGAGTATCAAGTCAAGTTGTATGCACAAAATATTTGCTGATATTATTGTGTATTTTGATGATTCAGAAAGAATATGCAGCAGTTGTTTGGCTTTCCAGACCTGTTACGCAAGCAGACTTTGAAGCTCTATCAAGTTTGAAAGAATTGGTAGTTTTTAATTACTTTTAATCTTGTTTTGGAGAATCTGTGCTAGCTTGAAATGTTTGCTAGGCTGACCTATAAAACCTGGCCAGTTCACTGTAAATGAGAAGGATCTTCTGCTTTGTCTGTTGGTATTGTTGTTTATCAATACTAGATGCAATGCGTGGCATCAACAGAGAGCTTAATACTAATGTTTTAGATTTTCTTTTGGTGATCTGACATGTTAGGGTGAAATGACAGGAACTGCAACAGAAGACACCAGTAAGGGTGCTGCACAGGCGAAGTCCTTTAATTCGGTCGCGCACCATTCACTGGTCAGTCTTTCTACTTGGCATGGGTTCTTAAATTTTTTCGATGACCCCAATAGTCTTGCTATGATCATATTGGCTCTGCTGTATTGCTCTATCTTGTTTCAATCCTCATGCGTGGTGGTCAATATTTGTTAACAGTACCTCGTCTGTGCAGGATGAGGTGCGAAGAGATTAAAGGCAGTCCAAATTACTTCCTCTTGCTCCTCTGTACTCAGGTGTTGTACCTCGTCCTTTTGTATGCTGTAGAGATTTGCTTGCTAACGTTCCCGAAACTCCTTATTACGGGGATGTACTCGTGGATGTTCATTGTTCGATAGATTCAAGAGAGGTTTGGTTAAACTTAACTACATATGTTAGCATGAACATCCTTCAACATATTGTATCGTTTTCAAAACCTGGTCGCTTGAATCTTGATGCTGCTGCCGTATCTTGTTCCTTACCATCCCTACGTCGGTTTATCAACAGGCAGGTACTTACATCAAGGAGTTTGTTCATGGAGACCTTGGTCGCACATACCCAAAGTAAGTGAATATCTGCTTTGTTGCAAGTTTGTTTCTCTAAATTCCCTAATAATAGACAATAACAAGGAAATTCAATTTTCAGGCATTAGCTTTTGCGCACATTGTATAGCTCTTTTGTTTCTCTTTTCTCGTTTTTCTCTACATATGATAAGTTGCTGTGTTGGGCATGAAGTACAATCTGTTTCAATGGATATTGCACTGTCTTGTCATTCTTTGTTATCTTTATCGATGTCTCTTATATTCAAAAATTCTTTTTGTGCAGTGTTGGGTCAATCTTAAATTGTGAATCTGACATATTACAACTAGATGTCATGGACGTCAAGATGGATTTTCTTTAAGCGATAAGTAAGTTCATTAGAACTCAAGAGTTTGAGTTCTGCTCGCAGAGCAGATAGGCATGTAATCTGTAGGA
Organism: Thuidium tamariscinum; assembly: GCA_947034885.2. Lineage (NCBI taxonomy): Eukaryota > Viridiplantae > Streptophyta > Bryopsida > Hypnales > Thuidiaceae > Thuidium > Thuidium tamariscinum. Next base: position 14,836,852 of record OX344751.2, read on the forward strand.
TTCTGCTTACGGCTTGCAATATTTGTGTGTTGCATTTGTCCAAATTGTTAAAATCTAAAAAATCTAAATTAACTACTGAGACAACTATTGTAACTAATACGGAGTAATATTTCTTGCAATTATCGGTATATAAAATCACATTCCTCACCAATAGAATCCTTTTTCATAATAAACAATGCAACAAATTTCTCCACAGCTAGTTTAAGTTGATTCTATGAGATCAACTCCAAGAAGACTAATAATTGATGGGTCCGCATACATTTCAAAACTTGAATGCACACCTCTAGTATACTATTTTTTGTAATTCTTAAAATAATAAATATACTTCTGTCTACAATGGGTGCACTCTCATTTGGCTTACAATGGGCTCACTGACCTTATCAGTCATAGTACCTAACCTTACTATACTACTCTTCGTTTTTTCTTGTTGGCAAAGTTGGAATCTCATTTCCCTTGGCTTGCAAAGACAAAGTAGGGTCTGGAGCTTGCACATTATTCTCTTCTTGTGATGTTGAAGCTTTGATTTCCCAACTCCTGGGAATTGTTGGAGCAAGGGCAGTACCTGGCCATAGCTCTTTAATAAATTCATTCCACGCTCTTGGGAAGAATTTGATGGCTTCCTTATTGTGATAATTGATGCCTTGTGCATGTTCATAGAAGAGCCATCGGAGGTGGCGATTGGTGCAGGTTGTCCGAAATGGAAAACGAATCCGTTTGGCTGCCAAAACTTGGGGGTTGAGGTAGGCCAAATATTGTGCAATTTGTTCGTCAGTCAACCATGGCATCTGCTTCGGTCTCTTCTTCTCGCCCTCCTTCTTCTGGTCCTTTTGCCAAGCTTTGAGAATTCTGAAACCGCATTCAAGCATATGTTGTGGGGTTGTGTTCACCAATTTGGCATGATGCAAGTGAAATGCCATCTTGTAATTATGCTTTTCTTATGATATGTAGTTGATGGAACTTAGCTTATAATGGGACCTTAACTTCACTCAATGGTTATTGAGATATAATGCATAAGAAAATTCAACAAAAAAAGGGCATGGAAAGAAGAACTACATTGTGTTTTTAATATTAGATTGATTTCTTATTTATACTTGATACTTGAGAATAGTGCTTTTACTTTGGAAAAATGCTTTTACCTTAGAATCAATGCTTTTACTTTGGAAACAATGTCTTTTTGCTTTTAAACCAAGACCTTTTGCGTTTATGATGCTTTTACTTTCATTGTGCTTTTACATTCATTGCAACACTTTTTTTTCTCCTTGGAATGTGTGATTTTCTCCTTTTGAAGGTTGGGATGACACATGTCCCCAAATGTCCCAGTGGACAAGAAGTACTGAGCAAGATAGTAGAAAGCAGTGAGTGGGACAGTAGTTCAGCTATGAGCCAAATTGGAAGACTCAACACATACGGGTTTGGAACAGTTTTAGGCTCCCCAAATTCCTAGTAATTTCAATTTTGGCATTACAGTATGAAATTCGCAATCCCACTATTTCTTATGGCTCTCTACGTGAGAAAAATTTCCACTGCCTCACACTGCTCCTCATCTGTTCTGAAATCGCGGCTGTTCCCAGTTCCCAGTTCCAATTCCGGCTCAGTCATGGACTGTCCACCGGCATGCTTGTGCATCAAGAAATGAAGAAGTCAAGGCAATCCGCCAAGAATGCGAATGGAAGAACCCAAACAATCTTGAGCTAATTAAGCTAGCTTAAGCCTCCAACACTCCAGCGCTCTTCTCCAGGTCTGTGCGTCTCCTCAGTCCCTGTTTCGCTAGTAGCTAACTTAGTACTAATAGTAAAGTTATCATTCTAACGAGAGTGCATGAGAGAGGGACAGTGGATTTAAGGTTCCCCTAATCTCAGAGACGAGCACTGAGACATCAAATCACCAGTACATCACCAGCATCAGTAATAAGGAAACAACAACTTAGTTAACTTACAGCTATCCTGAATTTAACTGACTGAAAATTTACTTACGTTCCTTGTCGAAGTATGTAAGTTGAAGTTCATAGAATTGATATTAAGAAATTCACAAATCCTGGACCTCAAAGGAGCAAGAAGAAGGCTCACCTTCAGCAGGTCATCGCCGTTCCTCATTTTCAAATCAGGCACACCCGACTTTCTTGCACGAGCAGCAGCATGACTATTTAGGGTTCACGATCAGGGAGGGGCTGATCGTGAGCACTTTCCCCAACTGGCGTGGGCAAGAAGGAAGACAAACATGGCATCATTTCGCACAGAGAAATTAAGACAGAGCGGTTGAGGTTGAGGTGCTCGGACGTACGTAGTTTTCGAGTCTCCAATCTTTCAAGTCCTGTCGAGAGAAACACTTGGAAGGAATCGAATCGCCGAGCAGTACGCTATGGGCCACTCCAGGATTGAGGAAGTATTGAATTTCTGAAAAGAGGCATCGATAGAGTGACCTCCTGTCTGTCTGTGTCTTCAGCTGTTCCACCAAAGTCGATCGCTCGGGAAACACTGAGACGGTGGCCGGACCCGCTGAGCTTTGGCGAATTGTTAGGAATTCGGCGCAGTTTTCCGTCACAGTCACAGTGATCCTCAGAAACCAGTCGTCGAGCGTCGCGTAGCAACAGTTTCGAGTTCGCTTCGGTGCGCTTTGATCGAGTTCCTGCGAAATAAACGGTTAACAGAACACAATTAATGCAGCGTACACATTCGGACAAAACATGCAAGCTAAGCCTCCATTGTTGTCTACCTCGGCGCTTGCTCGAGTCCGCCGCTGCATGTGTATCATCCTTAGCAGCTCCGGTGTATGTCCTCGTACATGGTTGCCCCTCAGCAACTGACGTAGCTAGTGAACCGGGAACTGCCGGAACTCGCGGCCCAGCTTTCATGCTTCGCACCCGTCAGTGCTGGTAGTTACCCACTGTCGGCACTGCTCTATATGGTTTTCTTTCCATTCCGACTCTTGCATCCAAAATGCTATAAATACAGAGATTGTGGGCAGAATTTTAAGACTTCTCAAAATTGGCGTGCAATTGCTACTCTTTGATTAAATGCCGTTTCAAAGAATGACCATGACAGTGATAATGAAAGTCAGCATACGATGAGGCACAGACAGTTTCGTTGACCAGTGGATGTGAAAGCAAATTGATTGAAGGAGACTGAGACCGACATGCGTGCGAAAGTTATGAAAAAGGAAGGTGCTGTCGGCGGCGTCCAAATTCATGCAAGCTGTGATGCCATATCCATATCAATTACAGTTCCAAAATTTTCTCAATCATCAAGTTGTCCTAGGTGATGCACCTAGCTATTGTAATGCCACTTCTTAATCTGCGGGTCGATTCTGATGCACGCCGTGATTTATTGTGCGCAGATCGAGCTGGTAAGGTTCGCATCTTATTGTGTGCACTGGTTGATAGACGCGATGGGAGCCAGCTTGTGGGATCAAGTGGGGCTGCCGCTGTTGATTGGCGTTGACATTCAAATTATCGTCGCTGCTCACTGTTTCCTGAGTGTCGACTTCGGAAATGCTTGACCAGACAGAGCACGACACAGACCGCAGGTCACTATATCGATGCCTTCTTTCTGAATTCTTTCAATTCTCCCTCAAACCCTAGAATGGCTGTTAGCGTACTTCTCGGTGATTCCGTCGAGGATTTCTCTCGACTGGACTTGACAGATCGGAGACTCGAGAACTTACGAGCATCTAAACCTAAACCGCTGTCTTAATTTCTCTGTGCAAAATGATGACATGCTTTGTCTTCCTTCTTGCCCAGTTGGGGAAGTATTCACGATCTGTCCCTCCCTGACAGTGATGCTGCTGGTCATGCAAACGGTGTGCCTGGTTTGGAAATGAGGAACGGCGATGACCCTGCTGAAGGTGAGATTTGTTCTTGCTCCTTAGGGGTCCAGGATTTGTGAACTTCTTATCCATTTTGTGAACTTGAACTTACATCGAATGGTGATAATAAGGATTTCCCTCTGTCAGGAAAATTTGGGATATGCTATTACTGTTTCCTTAATACTTTTGTAAAGGAGAATAAACCAGTTCCCTTCGAAGATCTCATCTGTAACAAGAATATTCTCGACATCAAATCAGGACAGTTACAGTAACGACTTCAACATCGTGGAAGAAGTGATCCGCATCAGTATTATCATTCAAGCTTGTACGCTTTTTACACACTGTTAAACAACTCGAGTACCAAATTACGGATCCTCGAATAGCATCTCAGTCTACTCTGATGGGTCTTTGTTCAAGAAATAACCCAAAAAATAACCCCCCAAAAAATAAGACAGCGAATTCCTTCGGCCCGGAAATTCTGTACACGAACTTATGTCACTGCAGAGTTTTGATAATGTACACACTGACCAGTGGAGTCCAAAACGAAATACTTGTCACCGTCCGTACTTCTGAAACTCCCACTCGCTGTTGTCCAACGGGCACACTTGCCGCGTCTTCAACCATCTGCTGATGCAGTGGAAATGAAAGGCGTGATTACAAATACCTGCAGAATTGCAAACCACAGACACAAACAAGACCAAAATCAGAATTCAATACAAAATATTCTGAGGTATCAGGAAAGATATAAAGTTACAGTACGTAGACGATACAAAGACTGGAAGGGACCTGATCCCATCTCAGCACCTCATCTATTCATAGACGTGAATAGACTCATTAGCAAGTGGTGTAAGCATGGCTTGCTCATCTTTAGATGGAAACGGAATTGTCCATTGTCACTGAAATTTACAATAGTCTACCGCATCCCACGTTGAGATTGCATCAGAAATTTTTATCCAGAGATATGGCTCTTTTACCCAAAGTAATCTCTCCACAGCTCTATTCCGATCTCCCAGAAATCAAACTCCTCCATATGCTTGAAGTGACGCATCTTCAACCTTTAAAACCAAGCAGCAACTAAAAAGGGAGACAGACAAGGAGAATGCAAAGAGACTCATACCCCATGCCACAGTGCACTCCTCGCTCGTCGCGCTGGCTTGATTCGCTTGGCACTCGATACACAAGTCCATGATATGATTCCGGCAAATGGCGCAGTTGTCCACCACGATATCTGGCAGCAGCAAACTCTATAGTAAGCCATATGCAAGAAAATTACAACCAGCGTTTCAACAGACTTCTTTTCAAGCGGAATAAGCATCATTCGTAAGCAAAAAAAAAAAAATTACATCAGCGAACAAAACAAGAAAATTGCCACTCCCCACAAAAACTCTCCATCGCAAACAGCATTCAACAATTAATGTTTCCCCATATTGATCCAAACTTGCGAAAACGAGAACCTACCCCATGCCCAGAGCGCGACCGCATTCCACTTCTTGATCTCGAACCGCTTGGGGCGCTTGGAGACGGCACTCAAACTCCCTCCGCCGCTGGACCCCTCGCCCGCCGGCCCCGTGACCATCTCTGTGTCCACGCCCGCCATCGCTGCTCTCACTCACTCGTTTCGGATTTGCGTTAATGAAGCAGCTATGGAGGTCTCGTGCGGTGTTTGAGGCAATTCCTAGAAGGATGTCTGTAGACCTGTGTCGACAGAGATGTACAGACAATTTGGAGCAGACGACGAGGAAACGTCGAAGTCTTGGCCAGAGCTCCGACGACGGAACGCAACGCCAATTCAAATCTGGACGGGCGGGGCCGGCTGCAGTTTTGCGCCAAGGACCTCAGTCAAACCATACCAGCATCGAAAGTAGGCCCAGCAGGCTGGATTTACCCCTAGGGGTAAACGCTGAATTTTTTTACTTTTTGCACAAATTTTTCTTTTTCAAATTCCGAATTCATATTTGCAACCAAATTAGCTATATGGAGTGAAGAACATAGCCAAAAATATGGCTCAAAATAGGAGACTTTTTTACTTTTATCCCCGGATAATATAAGTTTTACCCTGCTAGGTCCACCTTCGATAGTAGGATTTAACATCTTGCTATATGTAGTGCTTTCACAAAGTAAAACATTTGTAGTTATATTTAAGATTTAATATTTAGCAAATAAAATAAAAATGTTCCTTGATAAAAATTATAATTTTGAGTTTATATTTAGAATTTTAAATAATCATTTAGCTCAATCTTCAATTTTTCTAAAGATATCATATTCATAAGTATTTTATCCATTATTTTGAAATGATTAACGCATGATAATATCAAAACAAACATCAAATAATGTTTTTCAATTTTACTACATTTACAATGATTTACTTAACATTGTTAACTAGGGGGATTTCTTCCTTGATAGAAAATAGATAATCCCCCCGAGATGACTGGCTGAAATTTTAGTTATAATGTAAAGCTCGTGGGAGCCAATGAGGTGGCACAAATTGCTATGTGACAGAATTATATTAGCTTCAATATAGTAACTTTGGAAGTTGCTTTACTAGGGGGCTTCCACTTTTGCAGGGAGCACAAGGGATCCCTCCAGCATTGGTTAATAATATTATGTAATATTAATAGAATATTTAAAATTTGTGAAGAAGAAACGATTCTCATGACAATAAAGATTTTTTTCTTACTACTATAGAATGCTAGTAGGTTCAATATTCATGTCTAAAATTGAATATCAATTGCAAAAATTAGAAATTAGAGAAATATTACTTCATGTGAAAATTCTTAGTGATTTTTTCATACATTGTAAATAAAATTTGAAGACTAGTTTTTCTAAATTTGGTATTTGTTTATAGGATTTTTGATATTAAACTTACTAGTAGTCTACAATATACAAATTCAAACATGTGGAAAAATAGAATGGAATATTTCTATATAGCTAGTAGGCTCTACAAACATTCTTTCAACTTCTTTTATGAAGTCATCACTATCTGGTGATAATTTGATTGGTTCTAAAGATTGCAAATTTGGCATTGAATTTGTTTCCCATTCACACAATTGTTGCTCTCTAGACTCCTTTGGTATATCCAATCCTTCTTCTTCATCTCCTCCATCACTTTGACCAAAATCTGAAATTGAAGTTTGTGAATTTTCTGAATCTTCAAAATTTGCATATGAATGTGGATTACAATCATAGGAAAATTGTTCATCCCTAGACTTGTGTATATCTAATTTTTCTTCATTGTCTTGTCTATCATTTTGATTGATATTCAATTTAAGGGAGTATGGATTGAAATCACATGCAATTTTTTTATCATATGTTCGGTACGAATGATAGTTTTTATCTTTTATAAACTGGATTTCTTCCATGGTTCTAAAATAGATCCACTTTGATAGCTTGCCACAATTGTTTTGCTTTGCTTGTTCCCTTTTATGAATTTTAATCAATGTGTCAATTTTATTTTTAATTTGCTTCATGTCTTTTACATTGAAATTGCAAACATTGTATTCATTTACTTTGTGAAGAATGCAAGACCAATCCTTGCTTGTAAAGAACCTATATTGATTTTGCTTATGTGCTTTAGCATAAGCTGCCACAAGAATGTCAACTTCTTCATTTGTCCATAACTGATGTCTTATCACCATGATTGGAAAAGAATTATTTTCTGCAACTTCTCATAAAAAAGAGACTAATTTAGTATTTTATTTTCAAGTATTAATGATCTAAGAGAAAATGTATATTTCCAAAAAGGTACTTCAATCTATGCAGGATACACTACTTTTCTTACATTACATTGCATTTTTCTATTAGAATTATATTTTATTTCAATGACAAACTATTGACATACTTCTCAATGTGCTAATAAAAAGGCAGCACTCCAAACATGAAGTACAATTAACAAATTTTTGAACATGTAAAGAAACAAAGAAACTTGAAACGTACACAAATTAAATAATAAACTTCATATAGTCTCACTTAGTAAACATATACATAGATAAGTTGACTTTTAGATATAATTATAAAAATAGACTTCCACATATATAAAATATGGTTGCACAAATTTACAAACATGTGGAAAAACAAACAATAAGAAATAAATGTACAAATCTATTGATACACAAATATACAAAGTCCAATATTTATAGATGCAAACCTATTGAAATATGACTAAACACATACAAAAAAATATTAACAAATAGCCATATAGATATACTCTAATGTATACAAATGTATTCAACAATAATATATTTTGTGAATCAAATAGTACCTATTAACTTGATCAAAGATTCAATTTGCTTCAATTATTGATTTTTGGATAGGAAATTTGTATCTATGATAATAGATAAATTGGAAGTTGATGGAATTTTTTTTTTGGTGTCAAATTTTCATTAAATAAAAAGTTATTTTAGCATTCTTATTTGGGCTTGCTTTTATAAATTATAATATGTGTTGTTGGTGAGATGGATGGTTATATATGCAATGAATTAATTTCATTTGTTTCAAAAATAAAATATCATAATAAATAAATAATTATTAAAAATTTATATTTCTAAAATTATTTTAATTGATTTGGATAATAGAAATATTAATAATGTTCATTTAATGTAATTTGATAAAATGATTATAAAGAGTAGAGATAGAATAATTATATTCTTATTGAAAAAATGATTTGTATTTTTGTATAATTTTACAAACTATTAGACAAATGAAATATACATATAAATACATATATATACGTATATATATAATGTAAATTATAAAAATAGAAAAGTAAATTTATTGAACATTTTTTTGGCTTAAAATAAAAATAATAAAAGTTAAACATCGTAAATATGAAGTAATTGAACATTGTACTAGACATCAATACATAATAGTCAAAAGTGCATTTATAAATAGAAAAAATCTTATACCTTAAGACAGGTAGTTGTTTTGTTTGTTTGTCACGTTGAGATCTCCCAACCCATATATCCCCCAGTTGCGTGCTTAGTACCATCGGAGAGCTCTCGGCCAAGAGAGGTGCACAAGCTTGATTTCGTGGCATTCCAACTCATAGTGAGAAAGTTATTGAATTTCAAAGTTTTAATGTATTAAAAAATTAGAAAATTACTTTTACTTTGGATTTGCATGTGGCAACAACACAAGGCACACTAGTTATAATTGTATTTAGAAATATTCTCATTCTACAACTCAATGTATGGTAATTGAAAGTATTCTATGCATGAGGAATAATGTTTTAGAAAAACTTAATATAAACACTTTGATCTATATGTAGGACGAATAAAAATATAAAAATATTAGTTGAAGCAAATGTTTCCTTTACTTATTTTAGACCTTGCATGATTGTTTGACTGATTGGATTTCTTTTAATAATTATGTAGATGAATTGAATCATTTATTTTTTTAATAAGACAAAATGAAACAAATTTACCATGATAAAGATATAGGAAGGAAGAATTTAATATGATTGCCTAGCCAATAAATCAAAGGAATGATTTTCCTTTTGTCCTTTTTTTTATTTTTAAATTTCTACACTTTTTAATTGAAGTTGTATGAAGTATAGAAATGTAATAGTTAAAAGCTAGCATCAATAAATGTAGATAGCAGTTAGAAGCAATAGTTTTTTTTAGCAATTTGGTGCAAAATTGCACCAATTTTTTTGGCTTGGAACCAAGCCTATAGGAAATAAATACTAAAATTATGGATGAAATTGTCAATAAATTTCATTTTTTTTTAAATGGATGAAATTACCAAATAATCGATGAATATAGAATGATAGATAGGTATTGTGTACTAATATGATATTTTCTATCCAATATATGGATGAATGTTGAGATTTGGAGCTCCACAATAAAATGAAGTATCATCACTATGATACTTTATAAGAAATGAAAAAAAGAAATTGGTTAGAAGAACTCCTAATATAGACAAAAAAATTACTATTGTATTCAAAGACTCTTTCATACAAAGGATAGCTTGAAGACACAAATACAAAAGAATTAATAGTATTTTTGTTTGTAGGACACACATATAGAAATATATAATATGAAGATGTTTGTTTGTTTAATTTTGTTTAATTTACTATGGTGAATTCTCCAAAACCAAACATCCTTTGGACATGTTTTTGGTGCCCTTGGAAATCCATTTGCAAAAAAGGGTGCACAATCTTTGTGTCACGGTGTTCCAACTCATAGAAAAAAAGATATTGAATTTTAAGAATTTTATATGAATCAAAAATTAGAAGATTGCTGTTAATTTTAATTTGGTTGTAGCAATGGCACAAGGCATACTAAAACTAGTGATAAAAGTAAATAACTTTGTTGTGTATTGTATTTGGTTTGTTAGTTATATTTATAGTAAGATCTTAGGAATTGTACATGTGCTAGTCGCATTCTTGGTATTGTTAGAATGGCTTTAGTCTATAAAGAGGGGTGTGAGGACTTTGCTTTGTGGTGTTAATTAATACTCATCATGGAAGAAAAAATATTGAATTAAAAAAAAATAGTAATAAATTAGTAAATTAGAAAATCACTTTTATTTTTTATTTAGATTGTAGCAATAGCACAAGATACACTAATAAAAGTAAAAATAAAATAAAGCAATGATATTTTATACTTTCAAGTATAAGCGTAAAAAATAAAACTTCTAAATCTAGTTTCTACAATAATTTAAAATTATATAATCTATAAATAGGAATAGAAAACAATGCATTAAAGGATTTGTGAGGCCTTTGGAAGATTGTAAGTTCCTCAATTGTGGAAACTTAAGGAACTCTACTCTATAAGCAATCTAATGTAGTCAAGAGAAAGCCTATTTGATTCTTTTTGAGTTTTTTTTAAAAACATTTAAATTTTATTTATTTTACAAATTGATTACTTATTATTTATTTTTTTATTCATGTTAGTAGTGGTTAATTTATAGCATTGGAAATAGGCTTGAAACAATTTCCTAATGCCCTCAAATCTCCTCTAATGGTTTACACTAAGGGAGCCAATCCATTTCCAATTACTTGAGCAATTGAGTGTATTTGAAGCATAGGTATGTTGAGTGGAAAAATTACCTTGTACACAAAATAGATTTGAAGATTTGATTCTATAATTTTTCTTAATTTTATTTCTTGAAACAAAACTACCTTGAATTTTCTAAGAAAAGACTTTATTTGTTCTACGTGAAGACTTGAATTTTCTTGACGCAACATAATTGGGATACATCACTCTCAATTTAGCAACCAAACCTTGTTAAAAAAAATAGAATGACATGTTGATCATTTAGTCTTTTCAAAACTAATTGGATATAGACCTCCCTATACTACCCAAATACTACCCAAATAGGAGGGGGGGGAGGGGGGTTGATCATGATTGCATTGATTTCCTTGTAATGAAGGTACAAAATTAATTTTGTGTTCAAAAATTAGTTTTTATTCTTAATTTTGATAAGTATAAAAAAGACTATTTAGTTTTTGTAGTGTTTTGCCAAAACTAAAATATTTCTGCTTAGTACTAGGAGTATTACGAAATAGAACAATCTCAATTATTGATCTGAAAAATTGACAACTAAAAGTATTGTTGAGAGTACTATGACTATTTAATAGTACCAAAATAGTACTATATGTGAAAAAAATTAGTTTATTATAGAAAATGAAAACAATGAAGTATAAATTATTAAAATTTATATAGACCATGAAAATTTCAACTCTAAACTAAATTTTAAATAGAGGTCACAATGTTCATGAGTTAATAGTTCATACAATCTATTTTATTTTATTTTTACTCTAAAGATACAAGTTGAAAATGGATTTAGAGGTCCACTATCTATGGTGTTTACAAACTGCATCTTTTCTCCCCCCCTCCTTGCAAAGTATGAAAAGATTTTGGTGGCCGTTGGTGGTTACCATCCATGGTGCATGGGGCCCTCTTACCGATGAAAAGATTTTGGTGGGAGAATACTAATAAAAGGTTTTACAAATATACGATTTAATGTTCAAAGGATGCACATTCTTTCCTTAACATTACTTGGTCATTCAAATCTTTTTTAACATCTTTCTTCCCTATTAGTACATGATCATTGCTCTTGCTTTAATTATTGTTGTTCTTGCTACTTAATGTGGAGTACATTTCAATGATGAATATGTTATTCTTTGTAATCATTAAAGAGAGTTCAAATGTCATGGCAATGATCCTTTGAACAAGCAATATTTGTAAGTACTATATGAAGTTTTTAATTTTTGAAAGATATTTTTAATGCAACATGCTAAGACCTATGATTTTTTATTTTTTCTTATTGTGCAATAAGCCAACAACACTAAGCTCTTTATGGAAGGAGGCAAAGCAAACCAAAATACAAAAAGTAGGCCAAAGATGAAACATAGGACCTTAAGTGTTTCACTAAGTTGTTAGCTATTATATTCTTTTGGAAGAGCCAACTACCTATTGTTTTGTATTTGCTTGAAATTCAATAATTTTGATATCATTTTCGAAAGTAGAAAACCAACTTGATGCATTTAGAAAAAGATTTTGCACTACAATGTCATATTAAGCAATTTGCACCACTGTGTATAGTATTTTGAGGTGAATTAGAAGATTTAGGGTTTGGTAATTTGTATCTTGATTTGTAAGCATGTTGATTCTTTCAATTGAATTGTTGTAGAATGAAGTGCTTGTGAATTTTGAATAAGGAATTTAGTATTAGAGTATGTTTGAAATTTTGAATGTTCACATTTTATGATAGTTGTATTATTATTATTATTTGATTGTCTTTGTTATTCTTGTTGTTAATGCTTTTTTTTTCACTTGTTTTTGTATTTATGATGCTTTCTTTGTCATTTGTAGACAATATAGGAGCGTGAAGGGACAACTAAGGAGAATGAGACATGAGATTGAAGACGAAGTTGTTGAAGAAATTAGGGTTTTAGATTGAATGTAAAAGTTTTATGTTCAATAGAAAATTGGGTACTGTATCCCTTTTAAAATATGTATAAATTTTTACAACCAATGAAAAATTGACACATGTACCCTTTCTATAAATCATGTATGGTTTTCATTGTTTTTGACATGGTTCCTCACTATCTATGGTGACTATACGGATTACAAGTTGAAAATGGATTTAGTCCACTATGTAGCTAAATTGATAAACCTATCGTGCCTTGAAAATCTAGGGGTCTTCCTCTAAAGTAGTTTAATTAACCCCCTAAATGCCTAGGGCACTAGATTTTGGTGTTGGCAATACTTTGAAGTCAAATAAATCCTAATCAATTTTCTATTTTTAGAATCTTATCTTAAAATTTTTTTTTTTCAAATCCTAGTTTTAGCATCAAAAATCAAACTTTAAAATGATTGATTATGATTTTTCTATTCAAATTTTTTTTGCAAGGGTGTCCATTACAATCTTGACTTTCCATAGTGATGATAGTTCTTGGACATGAGCCTCAAATATACTATATCTTGAAGAAAAATCACATTAGAAATTTGTTTGAATAAACTATAGAATAGATTTTGACAATCCGTAAATTGATTCGCGTTATTGATGATAGCCTAATAGGCCAGTTATCCTTATATTTTCTTGTGAAAAAAGGACTAAAAGACTTCAACTCACTTTTGCAGTTTAAATACCCTCATGATCAAAGATTACAATCTTTCAATCCATAAGTGATATTGTTTGTGTTTTTGTTTTCCAAGTGATTTCTAGTAGTCATGCCGAATTTGAATTTGTCAAATTACAACTTTAAAAAAATTGATACAACTTATCAAAATGTTGTCTTTTTGTTCAATGTAGAAGAAATTTCTAGAAGATCAACAACGGCCTTGAGCATTTAGGGATTAAACTTAGGGATCTACGAGTATACTATTGCCACAATTCTAGATAAAAACATCAATGAAAATAATCGCTCATTTGGCTTCACAATTTGTACCTTGATATGTATGATAGCAAAAGTTATTGCATCCTAATTAAAAATGGATGCCGCTAGGTCTCGAGGGGGACACTTCCTGTATTTTAGGAACCTACATGCAATAGAACACAGGGTGGATTTAATTCATTTTGGATAATATTTATAAGTATTTATAAAAAAAAATACATATAAAGTAAGGGACATGAAAATGGAGGTAGCCAAAAAACATGGTCCATTAAGTTTTAGGTACATGTAATTTAGGGGCAAGAGAATTGGATCTAAGGAATTGTATTAATGTATTTAGTAGGGTCTATTTGTACTACATCAAAGTTATAGTATAGTCCTTGTATGTCAAATTTATAAGATGAAACTCCAAATCACTAGATGAAGGTGCGATTTTACAGACTTAGAATTTTAGAGTAGCGGTTGTATGTTTTGAGTTTTGCTTGTTGGAGGCATGCTTGTGTGTTTTGAGTTCTAAGTTACTACACATTTTTGTATTTCTTGCATATTGATTGGCAGGTGCTACTAGTCCCATCAGTTGTGGCAAATGGTAGATTGAATGTCTTTTTTTCAAATGTGCAAGTGTGTATAAAAAATGCAACAGGTTGTTGCTACTATAGTGTTTTCATTAGTTGTGAGGCATTTCTTCTTGTCTGCATTTTGACATTAAGGTACATTTTTAGTACTTTGCACATTTAGTACTTTGATTGACTTTAGCTTTGTGTTTTTGATCACATTCTTCATATGGCCTCTAATTCAAACTATGGCTTTCAATTCTAATGTTTGGTATTTGATTCATTCATGCTAATTGGTGTTGAAGTGAGCTTATTGTTTACATTCACATGTCAATGCATCTGAAAGTATTTATGTTCAAAGTACTCTTTCAATAAAAACTACATTTCCTAAACTTTGAACATTAATCCTTTTTCCTATGAACTTTTTCCTTGTCATTTTTACTTTCTCATTATTTTTTTATTTAATTTTCTTACTTACAAAAAATATAGGCTAAAAAAAATTACATTGACCTACACATTATAAGTATTGATATAGATGATTATATAAGAGATTTTTTGCATTAGGTAATGATAGGGGCCCTCTTATTGTAGCCTAGGAGGTAAATAGGCCCCCAAAAAATATCCCTCCACCGCACATGGGTCCTCCAAATGTAGTGAGAGTGACCCCCCTTGAGCATTGGGTAGTACAAAAAAAGTCACAAAAACTCAAAATATAATTTTAAAATTCTTTTTTCTTATAGAAAATACTTTTGTTAATATTAAAAGATTTGATTCATTTTGTTTGAACCATTGATAAAAAAAATCATGAAGAGTCTTATTTTAGAAAAATCCAAGCATCTTCTTCAAGAATTAACTTACAAGATTTATTTTTTAGGTCAATTTTTACAATTTAAAAAAGAAATTCCACTCGGCTTACTATGCTTCCTAGAATTTTCTCACCATTGGGATTAGTATATTTCAATTTCACCATAGATTTATAAACAATTTAGTTTTTCCTTCTTTCTTGACCTACTTCCAATTAATAATTTGTTTAAAAATAGAAATCAATTGTGTATTTTTCTTAAAACTTCCAGCCTTGCAATTTAAATGTTTCATATAAAACATTGAAAATTCAAAATCTATAATACAAAAAATTTTAATTAAAAAGATTCAAAGATAAAAATCTAACCAAGCAAATGTAGGGAAAAAAATTTCTTCACTAGAAATGTAAATATCTTGCAATTTGCAAGGTCAATTTTATTTTTAAAAAAATTTGTGTATATTTTCATGCTATTTCAATGCAAAATCCTATTGTTAGATATAGAAAAAAAAAATTGAAAGCTTTGCACTTTGTAGTAGAAATGACAATTTTGAGACAAAAAACCCCATTATTTTTTAAAAATTTAACTACTTTGTATGGATAAATGTCGGATGTTGAACTACTTATAAATTAGCTAAGAGCCCCTATGGTTGAATGACTTGAAATTTTGAATCTACCAAATATGTTGTAAAAAAGAATAATTAATTTAGAAGATTGTATTTTGTAAAAAAATTTGACTTGAAATAACCAAGAGAACTTAAGGGTTCTGAATATCACAATTTCTTCCAATAAACACTAACTAATTAAATACATACATGCATAACATTCAGTAGCAAGGCTGGCATTGCCTTGGCTCTACAGTGATGGTGTGGAATATGCCACACCCAACAGTGTTCATAAGTAACTGATTGGTTGGGAGTGGAATATGCCACACCATCACTGTAGAGGCATGGCATGCTACTGAATGTTATGTGAGGCATGAATTTGAATAATGTGAAATTTTTTCCATGTACGGAAAATTTTACTTCTACAATTTAGCCGTTTTAAATTTATTGGTTTTGAATTTAAATGAATTTCAAGAAAATTTAAAAGCTTTTGAAGTAATGAATTTTCTCGGCAAGTGGTCGATTCTCAAAGAAATGTGGATGGCATTATAGTCATGTTGAGTGTGGTTCAATATTTTTTCTATCCTGTGTTAGCCCTTAACAGATTGGAGGGGTTTTAGCATAGTTTTCACTACTTCTTGTAACAAGCATAATTCCTCATTTGAGTGAAATAATTTTGATGATTGCCACCATTGAAATGAAAGGAGACATATGTAGCATTCCTATGAAAAAAAATCAACAAAATTGCACAATTTTTGTACAAAATGCCATTGTTGACAAGATTGATGAAAGGTGTTCAATTAGGCAATACTTTGTACGTACATTGAATGGAAATGTTGAAATTGGAATGCTAGAATTTTTTGACCTTTTTCTTTCATACATACATATCATCATAGTATTGATGTGCAATTTTTTTAAATCATTTTGAATTGTAGAAAAAAAGATTTGAAGGTGTAAAGTGATGGCTTAGAATGTCTCATGGAGGGCAAACTTAAGGCCATATTCATTGAATTGAGACAGAATGGACATTTCAGACTTTAGCCTAATTCTTTCAGACCCTTATTCTAACAAATTAAAAATGTATGAACATATCAATTTTTATAAAATCAAATGTTTGTAAAGGGTCATTGCAAGAAACACTGACTGGTTTCTGTATACTTTTGCAATTTTGCCATGGTACACATGATTTTTTGGGAGTACTTTAAAAATAGATTTTTTTTAAGATATGAAAAATACATGAAATGTATAAATCTTTAAGGAAAAAGTATCCTAAGAAGGAAAAGTGTAGAAAAATTCTCTAAATAGGTGAATTAGAAAAGTGCAAAATCTCATGAAAATAGGCACTTTGACATTTTAATTTGTAAAAAATAGGAAAAGAAACTTCTTAAAAATTAAAAATTGAACATTTGGGAATAGTTGATGATGACAAAATTTCACCCAAAAAATGATCTAGAAAAAATATCTTCAATGTTCAAAAATTACGTGCAATGGGAGTGTTGTTTGTACTCATGTAGAAGACATAAAATAATAAATTTTCAAATTTCCTTTAGTAGATATATGATTCCCTACTATGAAAATAGACCATGAAATTTTGAGCTCTTAATCATTAAATTTGGGGACTCCTAACATAATAAAAAAAAAAAACTACTAATTGTGACAAATTAGCTAAATTAAAATTAAAATATAAAAATATTATTTTTTAAATTCAAAAAATAAGTTATTTGATTAACATCAAGTTAGGCATTTCCAATAAAAACTTCAAACTTGTAACATTGATGCTTCAAAAATAATAGCAAGAAACAACAATGTTACTTCAATTGTGATATGAAATAGGATTGGTGTTTCTTGCAGTTTGACCCTAAACATATTAACATATTAAAGTCTCAATTCTCTAAAAAATTTCAATATCAAATCTTTAATATCATCTAAATGTACAGTCAAAGATAACATGAGACTACAAATTGTTTCATTTAAACAAATATAGCTTTAGACAAAGAATCCTTCTTTATAAGACAAAAGTGCATATGACGAATTTTGTTAAAATGGAAATATTCCATTAGTTTGACACTTTGACAAATCAGATGTTTGAAATCTACATCAATTATAGATTTTTGAAATCTATAGATATTGGGTGATTGCAAGAAACACTTGTCCTTTTTTTTGTCCCCTTGACCTCCAACAGGTACTTTTTTACTCATAACTTTTGCTTCGTCATATCTTTTCTTCGTTTGGCTTGAAATTTGTATTGAAGGTGCACACAAAAGTTTTAGATGTTGAGTAATTTTTTCAGAATTTTTAAAATTATTTTACTATTTTTAAACTGGCCCCAATTGGGTGTCTACCTTGGCCATTTTGGAGGTTTTAAGTCCTATTTTTTACTCAAAAATACAAATTTGAAGCCACAAATTGGACAAGTTGGAGGTCTACTAATATTACAAGGGGTGACGATGAGATTTTATGAAAATAGTAATATGTCAATTGTGCATATGGGGTCAAAGTGACCTTCCTTTGCACAAAGGCCATGAAGAGGGAAAAATTTTCCTAGAATTTTTTTTTGTTGCAATGTAAGCACAATTTTGTTTAGAAAAATGGTTTTTATTTAAAGAATTTTTTGAATTTTTTTTTAATTACTAAAAATGAAAAGGTCCATAGACCCCTTTTCTGCTATTTTATGCTTACAACGGCCTAAGTAGTACTTTGTAGCACTCTATAGTACTGCATAGTACTACATAGTACTAAATCGACGGCCCAGATTTGCACACACCCGAAATCAATGGCTAACATTGACAAGCGCAGTGCAGATGCTCAGTACTGGTAGGATTGCACAAGACTGTCAGTCCTACACCAAAAAACTGCGTTTTTGAGACAAAAACGTGAAGTGTTTCTTGCAATGACCCTATTGTAGATGTCTAAAATCTAGACTTGTCCAAGATGTTTCAAACCGCGTAGTTTGAAATCTAAATCAGTCATAGATTTTGAAAATCTATATGAATCCTAGATGTCTGAAAATGTACACCAGTCAAAGATACCAAGTTTTAGTTCAAACCGTGCGGTTTGAAAAATGGCATTTGGAATATCACCATTTTAACTAAATTTGCCATACATGCTTTTGGACCATTTTGGTAAGATGGCAAGGATCTCATACTTCATAAAAAATGGTTGATTTTGTGGCTCACTCTTAAATCCTACTTGAGGCACTCCATATTTGACTATAAATTAATTCATATGCAAGTTGGACTCTCAATGATTTCCCTGCCCTTGGAATCGAGACCAAGGAATTTGCAAAAGGATATGAGTAGGATGCCCTTGTTGTGGGCCGAGAACAATTTCCACAAGGTCCATGTAAGCATTTGAAGAGGAATTGTTACAACTCTTACGAACTATGGCTGTTGGGTTTAACCGCTCATTGTTCTAAATGAAAAGAAGCTCACTTACATGAAAAATTCAGATATACTGAGTGGAGCTACTAGCAAGGTATAAGATATAACACCCTCCGATCCCTTGTAGACTTGTTGCACAGCAGTTTATGGCTTCCATTTTTCATCAAAATAGATCTAGAATTGAAGGACGAGTGCATGACCATGAACGAGCACTTCATGTGATTGTCTGATCGTGTAAGATTAATCTGGTGATCCTGAAGCCATACTGGCAACGTGAAGTTAATTCTAAAGAATAATTAACAATTTTCTCATTCCAAAATTTGTTAGTGCCAGGGCGTAACATTATTGATTCAGTGTTCAACACTGGATGAAATCAAATCTGCAAACTTAAAGAATTGAAACACGTGTAGGGAGAAATTAAACACCCGGTGACTGTTAGATGGGGGCATGCAATTGCAAGACGTGGGTGTCGCCGGCCCCTCATGCGCCATAGCTAGAATAATTATGTATACTTCACCCCAGCAGAGAATGTCGATTTCGTTCAGAGTGTCGACAACTTGCACACTATTGGTTGCAATTTCACTTTAATGAACTAAAACATGTTGGAGATAATACCGGAGATAATTAAACGTCTGATCAGACTTCAATCACGCGCGTCGACCACGTACTAATCCAGCACATTAATTCAAGATTCCGTCGTCCTCTACGTATGTGAGCGACATAGCTTGCATTGCTGCCTGTATAGTCCCAGGGCGACGGAGGCCAAATTGGAGAGATGTTTAATTTCAACGTATATGTGCGCAAGTGATTCGCCTGATAGAGATTCAATATGGAGTTGAAAATCAAGTTGGAAATCGGAGAGACATATGTTGTTGCAGAGACATTGATTTGCGTTTGACGGAACTCGCTCTGGTTAATTTTCGATCTCTAGCTAGCTAGCTAGGGTGGGTTCTTCGACATCATGACTCGATCATTTACTAAACATCTTGTTGCTCGAAGACGGGCTCGAAGAGTTGAAAATATATATGTATGTGGTCCTGTGCAAGCCAATCAATGCAATTGCAATTGGTGCTGTGTCGTGGAGCGTAAGTATTTACTTGAGAATGGTTACGCAGTATGCCAAGGACATGCTGAAGATTGAGGTCGATATGGCAACGGCAATCACTAACGACAAAGTCGACAATTGATCGATCGAGTCTGACTTTGGGAATTTATACTGACCAAACATATTCTTTGTCTTGTATCCACATACACGAAGATTGAAGGGTGAGGGACTAGCTTGGAAGAGGAGTTAAAAGACGAGCTTGAGAGGTGGCAATTGGTAAGGAATCGATGGTTTGCTCAATCGACAATGAAGTGGCGGAATCACATTCGCTCTGTTATGTAGCCGAATATTGTACGCGTATGAATGGCCTATCATTTGCCCGCATTTTGCTTGCAATTTCTTCAGAGATTTTGGAACTCTTTTTCTGTACTTCCAATTGCATTTGGTATATAAAATCAAAATTTTGTAGGTCAAACCTATCAAAAAGATAGGAGTAAGTTACAAGTCTTCTTATTTTGCAGCTCTTTTTTTCGTTTGTGTGAATCTCAATTGAATGAATTAGGACAATGGATTATCACCATTTGTAAGACATGTTCTTACAAATCTGTATTGTCATTTGCCAATGCATACCAACTACTGAGAGACAACAGAAAGGAGGGTGAAGCCATTATGCATATTTGAGGTGACGCCTTGCGTGAGTAGTGTGCCATGTGTATTGTGTTTGGATCTTGAGCAATCATTAACTTTGCTTGTTGATTGGTTGTATGACTATGTTCGCACACTTAGCAATTCAAGATTTGTGGTGCTAGTGAATTGAAGTAGTCAAGTATTTGTACCTTGCAAAGATTGATCATTCTTAGAATGCCATGTAGGTATTTGGTTGTCAATACTATTGTAACACAAAGGTTTCTCTTGCACATGTGACTTTCAATTAAAAAATCATCTATATATCAAGTCATGACAATTGTAGACGTTTGCATGTTGAAGTTGATTGGATCAATATAGGATGAAATAGTGTCACAAAGTTGTGCAAATATGTGTGGAATAGTACAAGGCTTTTGACATGAAGATGTCTTCCATATAGTCTCTTTATATGGATGATTGCAAGAAACACTTCTCCTTTTTTTTGTCCCTTTGACTTCCAACAAGTAGTTTTTGCTCATAACTTTTGCATCTTTTGTTCTTTAGTTTTGAAATTTGGAATGAAGATGCACAAAAAGGTTTTAGACATTGAGTAATTTTTTCAATTTTTTCAAGATTAGTTTACTATTTTTAACCTACCCCCGATTTGGTGTCTACCTTGGCCAATTTAGGGGGGGTTAGTCCTATTTTGACCCAAAAATCTGAATTTGAAGCCACAAATTGGACAAGTTAGAGGTCTACTAATGTTACAAGGATTGACAATGAGTTTTTATGAAAATAGAAACATGTTTGTTGCACACATGGGGTCAAAGTGATCTTCCTTTGCACAAAGGCTATGAAGAGGGAAAAAATTTCTTAGAGGAATTTTTTATTGCAAAGCAAGTACAATCTTGTCCAAAAAAATAGATTTAAAGAAAAAATTTGAATTTTTTTTTTAATTACTAAAAATGAAAAGATCCACAGCCCCCTTTTCTACTATTTTCTACTACCAGTGGCCTCAGTAGTACTTTATAGTAGTCTATAGGACTGCATAGTAATGATTGATGGTTTAGATTTGCAAGCATCCAAAATCAATGGTTAAGATTTGCAGGCACAATGCTGACGCGTTGTATTGACGATATCGAGGAATATAGACAGTCATGTGGCTGAAAATGTCATTTTTGAGCCAAAAATGTGAAGTATTTTTTGCAATCACTCTTATCTTTAATTCCCTTTAATAGTCCTAAATTCATTCACAAATCTCTTTTTGCAAATTCCTGTCTTATAATTTTTATAATAACGTAAAATACTACAAAAAAAATGGGGGTATAAATGACTTGTCTACAATGATTATACCAACAACAATGACTATAAAATGACTCCAAAATGATTGTTTTGCAATCATTGTTGTCAGTGTAGTCATTGTAAAAAAGTCATTTATACTACCATTTTTTTATAGTGAAAATTGACATGTCAAATTTGAATTTAGCATAAATGATAAATATTTACATTAAATATTTAGAAACCTCACTACAATATAGATCAACTTGACAAGTATTCACATATCAATTTTCATCTACATCTTAGATATTGTCCAACTTAAGGAGACATTTTCCTACATGGTGATTGCAAGAAACACTTGTACTATTTGTTGCATTTTGCAACAAACTCATGACTTTTCTTGGAGTAATTTAAAATTAAAAAAATAATTTTAAGAAAAACTTAAAAATATAATTCATATATACACCTTTAAGACAGAGGTACCCAGGGAAGGAATTGCATAGAAAAATTCTCTAAGTAGGAAAACTTGAAAAATGCCAAACCTCAAGAAAATACATATCTTCATGTTTTAATTAGGAAAAAATAGTAAAAATAATTAAATACAAAAAATTAAAAGTTTTCATTTGCAAAAATTCTATGGAGATGGTCATTCACTAAAAAATCCACCAAAATAATATTTTATATGTTTCAAAATACAAGTAGAAGGAAGCTTACTTTGTAGACTTCTACACCACATAAATAGTTATTTTTAAAAATCCTTCCTTAGAGAGCTAGAATTTTATTAGAAAACCATCTCATCCAAATTTCATCTCAAAGTCATTAAAAAAAAAGGTACTCGTTAGTACTAAAAACCCTAAAGTGTAGAATGTGACATTCACTTGGGGTCTACTTTGAGATAGAAAATTATTTTTGAAAATTATGAAAAAATTAGAGAACGTATATAATAGTCATGAGTACCTTTTCTATAAATCTTGAGTCATTTGAAGCCAAAACACAAAAGTTATGGCTAAAAAATAAATCAGCACACATTGTGTGACATAAAATAGGACATGTGTTTCTTGCAATTATACTACAACTAACTTGACAACTAACTTTTAATTTTTTGTGAGGTAACTCCTACTATTGATATTTTCAACATAATATATATGATGTAAAATTACTTCAAATATCTTGAAACCTCGTCAAATATGCATATATTAATTTATCAAATATTTAAATATAAATTTTTGTCTAAATATAAGATATTATCAAACTTTGATGGATATTTTCTTACTACTAACTTGTCACGGCTTCTACATTCGAATTGTATTTTGCACATAACTAATAATACTACATTCATTGTAATCAAATTTTTGATACAAAGTCTAAGAAATAAGTTAAAAAAAACATTTTATAGCTATATCACACAAAAATCAATAAGATTGATGCTTTGAATTACAACTTTTTTAGCTACCTTAGATTCTAATATTATAAGAAAAAGCATTAATCAAAGCAACACAAATATGAATTAATGTATGTTGATTACTTCTTTTAGTTAGAACATTTTGATTTGAACAAATAATGAACACAACTTTTGTTGATTTTCTTTCAAGAATTGATCAAATTTTCAATATTCAAATATTCAAATTTACAAAGTGCCATATAGACAAAAATCTCAACAAAAGTAAGGTTACTACATCTGTAGAACCAATATATAGACAAAACTATAAAATTTAATTTAAAAATTTAATTGAAACTTTATTTTATTTAATTTAGTATTAAATTCAATGTAGTGTGTTGAGTAGTATACAATTATGCTTTGAGTGCCTCATAGAATTGTGTTAAAAGAAGGGAGATGACAACCTCTTCATACAAGTGAGATGGTAGGAGGTAGAACAAAACATATGGGATATATAAATGAAGATGAAGATGAGCTCAATTGCTCATAGTTTAATTATGATTGGAAAATTGTGTTAAAAGTAAAATTTCAAACCTCATTTAGGCATACAATCAAACCTCGATAAGTGTTACCTCGATAAGTGTTAAAACTCTATATGTGTTATGGAGATTTCCGCTCCCTTAAAATTAAGACTAGTAAGTGTTAATATGTGTGAAGTATTACGCAATGTCGCGCTCCCGACTTTGTTAATTTTACCTCGGTAAGTAATAAGTTTCCAAAAAAAGGCTTTTCATAAGAGCCATTGCTTGGGGGGAGATAATTCGGGAGATAATTTTGAGGTAAAGTAATAGTTTCTAGTTGCAAAGTGACTCTAGATGTCCATTCTAAAAACTATATAGTAGAAGAGGTTGTAGGCTTTCAAGATGTAGGTAGTGTTCTTTAAACTTTGAAGAAGTTTTTGGAGCAAAGACCTAATGACACCATGTTATCTATTAGGAATATTGAAGCACTAGAAAAGGAAGTAGAATCTTGGCGTGTAGCAAAAACTCACCAAAGTACTATTGATTCATTCTTTCGACGGACTTAGATGAATAATGAATCAATATTTTGTAATTTTCATCCATTTTTTTCTATAAATCTTATGTATTTACCTTTTTAATTCTTCTAAGTCTTATTTTTTATAAGTGTCACAAATCATTGGCATCACCCTCTATAAATGTTATGTGTTATTAGTGTCTAAGTGTTAACTAAAAGTATGCTCCCAGCCTCCCAACCCCTAACACTTATCGAGGTTTGACTGTAGTAGAATAACTTTTTTCAAAAAACCTAGAACTAATAGAAGGTGGAAAATCATACAAAGTTTCATTTTCAAAAATTCATTTGACATTTAAAGTCTTCAATAAAAAGTTATAAACAAATTTCAAAGAAGTTTTAAATTGTCAAAAAATTGTACTTTCCAACCCCTCTGTGAAATTTGTCTATAACTTTTGATTGAAGACTTGAAATGTCAAACAAATTTATGGAGATGAAACTTGATTTGATTCCCCACTTTCTATAATTTAAAGATTTTTATAAAAAAAATTCTACTATGTCTAAAATGAAGTTTGAAATTTTACTTAGAGTATGTTTGACGGATTGCCAGATCAACACACAAAATTCCATTTTTTTCACAATCAACACAAATTACTTCATCTTATGTTGATTAGGGCCCCCTCTTCTTGTAGAGTAAACACCTTCCAATTTTAAAGCTCTGTATCTTTTTCTCCATAAAATATTTAGGTTTGAAATTAATATCATAATAGATCTACTAATCAAAAGTTTACATCCAAAATTGTACTTTGATACAACACTTTATCAAAACACAAACCTAAATTCCTCATATCATTGCTTCTTTTTATAATTTATTTAGTCATCAACGTATGTACTATAACTTAGAATCCACATACATTTCACACCTCAAACCCTATAAAAACTAAGAGAGACAAGGGACCAAACCTTGCATTTAAGTAGCCAACTACAATCCTAAACAACTAGCTCTTGGCTAACCTTGATCTTCTAACTCTAACATCAACTAGAAACCACTTGAGCGATGATTTCCAATTTAGTATATAAGATAAGAGGCTCATAAATCGTTCATATAAGAGCTAGTTTGCCTTTTCCATGTATTTCTTGAGATGGAAATATTTTTAGTATATTTTTCAGTCAAGGAGAAATTGATGAGGAATTTAACACAAGTCATTTCATATTTTTTGAAGCATTATTGAATTAGTTATAAATTTTCAAACACAGTCTAGCATAGGGCCCTATTTGTGATCAATAGACTTTGCAAACCCATACATGCACAGTTTGAGAAAAATCTAGCTTGGTTCAAAAACTAGCACTGCAACATGTAAAAAGTAATAGAATTTGTATCTAAATGTATCCCTTTCTAAAATTGAAATGAATGCTTGAATAAATCATTATCTTAGAGTTTTTTAACACTTGAAAGAAGGTAGTTCAACAACCAATGCTTATTTTGAATATAATCAGTAGACACCTATCCACTTAGTTAAGAATGAACCCATTGGAACTCTAAAACCATCCATTCAATTAGTAAAAAACAAATCTTAGTATGTTTCAATGTAATCCACAATTCATTTTCTCACAATCAACTATCCATTTCAAAGCCTCCTAATGGACAGGTGCAAAAACTTGAGTGGTTTATGAACCCTTTCCTACATGTCAACAATGATCAAAAACAAACAAATAAGTTTAGTGGCTTGATGACATATATATATATATATATATATATATATATATATATATATATATATATATATATATATATATATATGCACACATGTATGTGTTGGACTGGGTGTGAATTGCAGTTAAGGACTTGAAATTGATTAATTAGGGGTGTTTCACACTATGGCCATCCAAATCGAGAAGCCATGGTTTTCTCAAATCTGATTGGTGAAAATCATGGTTTCTCAAATCTGATTGGTGGAATCGACAGCCTCTCGACTTGGACAGCCATAGTGTGAAACGCCGCTTAGTACAATGTTGATGGTCGTGGAGCTTGGCTGATCAAATCTGGCAGCAAATTACATCGTAAATCTTGTGATCCGATGAGTGTGCCCCAACGACTCAACAAGTTAGGGTGCTCCGACGAGGGTGCTTTGATCAGTGAGGGTGCTCTGAAGGATCCTTTCAAGAACAGGAGTGCATTCAGTTGTATCTCTCCAACATGGTCGGAGGAGGATCCGAGGTGATCTTGTTTTGGAATCTTGACTTCACTCTCTTCTCGTCAAATCGATGTCATCAATCGTTGTGGTGGTCCGTTGCTGGTGGCCGAAACTGCTGGGAGTAGCCGCACTATACTGCTCGGCGATTCGATTCCTTCCTAGTGTTTCTCTCGACAGGACTTGAATTGAAAGATTGGAGACTCGAAAACTACGTACGTCCGAGCACCTCAACCTCAACCGCTCTGTCTTAATTTCTCTGTGCAAAATGATGCCATGTTTGTCTTCCTTCTTGCCCACGCCAGTTGGGGAAAGTGCTCACGATCAGCCCCTCCCTGATCGTGAACCCTAAATAGTCATGCTGCTGCTCGTGCAAGAAAGTCGGGTGTGCCTGATTTGAAAATGAGGAACGGCGATGACCTGCTGAAGGTGAGCCTTCTTCTTGCTCCTTTGAGGTCCAGGATTTGTGAATTTCTTAATATCAATTCTATGAACTTCAACTTACATACTTCGACAAGGAACGTAAATAAATTTCCAGTCAGTTAAATTCAGGATAGCTGTAAGTTAACTAAGTTGTTTCCTTATTACTGATGCTGGTGAAAGCAAATATGTACTGGTGATTTGATGTCTCGGTGCTCGTCTCTGAGATTAGGGGAACCTTAAACCCACTGTTCCTCTCTCATGCACTCTCGTCAGAATGATAACTTTACTATTAGTACTAAGTTAGCTCCTAGCGAAACAGGGACTGAGGAGATGCACAGACCTGGAGAAGAGCGCTAGAGTGTTGGAGGCTTAAGCTAGCTTAATGAGCTTAAGATTGTTTGGGTTCTTCCATTCGCATTCTTGGCGGATTGCCTTGACTTCTTCATTTCTTGATGCACAAGCATGCCGGTGGACAGTCCATGACTGAGCCGGAATTGGAACTGGGAACTGGGAACAGCCGCGATTTCAGAACAGAGGAGGAGCAGTGTGAGGCAGTGGAAATTTTTCTCACGTAGAGAGCCATAAGAAATCGTGGGATTGTGAATTTCATATTTTAATGCCGAAATTGAAATTACTAGGAATTTGGGGAGCCTAAAACTGTTCCAAACCCATATGTGTTGAGTCTTCAAATTTGGCTCATAGCTGAACTACTGTCCCACTCACTGCTTTCTACTACCTTGCTCAGTACTTCTTGTCCACTGGGACATTTGGGGACATGTGTCATCCCAACCTTCAAAA
This sequence comes from Thuidium tamariscinum, assembly GCA_947034885.2. NCBI lineage: Eukaryota > Viridiplantae > Streptophyta > Bryopsida > Hypnales > Thuidiaceae > Thuidium > Thuidium tamariscinum. Next base: position 14,864,599 of record OX344751.2, read on the forward strand.
GGAGAAAATCACACATTCCAAGGAGAAAAAAAAGTGTTGCAATGAATGTAAAAGCACAATGAAAGTAAAAGCATCATAAACACAAAAGGTCTTGGTTTAAAAGCAAAAAGACATTGTTTCCAAAGTAAAAGCATTGATTCTAATGTAAAAGCATTTTTCCAAAGTAAAAGCACTATTCTCAAGTATCAAGTATAAATAAGAAATCAATCTAATATTAAAAACACAATGTAGTTCTTCTTTCCATGGCCTTTTTTTGTTGAATTTTCTTATGCATTATATCTCAATAACCATTGAGTGAAGTTAAGGTCCCATTGTAAGATAACTAAGTTCCATCAACTACATATCATAAGAAAAGCATAATTACAAGATGGCATTTCACTTGCATCATGCCAAATTGGTGAACACAACCCCACAACATATGCTTGAATGCGGTTTCAGAATTCTCAAAGCTTGGCAAAAGGACCAGAAGAAGGAGGGAGAGAAGAAGAAACCGAAGCAGATGCCATGGTTGACTGACGAAAAAATTGCACAATATTTGGCCTACCTCAACCCCCAAGTTTTGGCAGCCAAACGGATTCGTTTTCCATTTCGGACAAGCTGCACCAATCGCCACCTCCGATGGCTCTTCTATGAACATGCACAAGGCATCAATTATCACAATAAGGAAGCCATCAAATTCTTCCCAAGAGCGTGGAATGAATTTATTAAAGAGCTATGGCCAGGTACTGCCCTTGCTCCAACAATTCCCAGGAGTTGGGAAATCAAAGCTTCAACGTCACAAGAAGAGAATAATGTGCAAGCTCCAGACCCTACTTTGTCTTTGCAAGCCAAGGAAAATGAGGATTCCAAATTTCAAATTTCAAACTCACGATTGCCAACAGGAGAAAACGAAGAGCAGTATAGTAAGGTTAGGCACTATGACTGATAAGGTCAGTGAGCCCATTGTAAGCCAAATGAGAGTGCACCCATTGTAGACAGAAGTATATTTATTATTTTAAGAATTACAAAAAACAGTATACTAGAGGTGTGCATTCAAGTTTTGAAATGTATGCGGACCCATCAATTATTAGTCTTCTTGGAGTTGATCTCATAGAATCAACTTAAACTAGCTGTAGAGAAATTTGTTGCAATGTTTATTATGTAAGGGTGATTGCAAGAATGACCGGTATTATTTTGCGTCACACTTTGAATGATGGAGTTGTTGTTGATTATAACTTTTAAAGTATGAACCACATTAACTTGAAATTTTGACTAAAGATTTCTGACATGACAACAATCAAATTCCTTATTTTTCAGAAATTTTCAAAAATCATTTTATAATTAAATTTCAATTAAGCTAATTTGTCACACTTTGTGGTTTAGGGTTTTTTAGTACTGGGGAGCATCCAAATTTAATGAACTAAAGCTGAAAATTCTGTGGCCTATTCCCATACTAAGTAGGCATGTTTCTACCAAAGGAAATCTTAAAAATCATTATTCTCTTTCCTCTACATATGCGCAAACAGACCTCCCTTGCGCGCATACTTTTGAACATTTGAGATGGTTTTGAGATCATTCTTTTAGTGAAATCTCTTCATCATAAAGTTATCCCCAATTGCCAATTTTAGTTTTTTTTTTTAAAAATTTCCTATTTTTTACAAATTCAAATGTCAAAATAGCTATTTTCATGAAAATTTGCACTTTTCTAGTTCTCCTACTTAGAGAATTTTCCTACACTTTTCCTTCCTAGGGTACCTTCTTCTTAGAGGTATATACCTAAAACATATTTTTTACATTTTTTAAAAATTGTTTTTCTAATTATACAGTACTCCCGAAAATTTCAGCAGTACTGTGGAAAACTCTACATAAATCGGTCGGTCTTTCTTGCAATGACCTGTAAAAGGATTCTATTGGTGAGGAATGTGATTTTATATATCGATAATTGCAAGAAATATTACTCCGTATTAAGTAGTAGTTACAATGGTTGTCTCAATAGTTAGATTTTTTAGATTTTAACAATTTGGACAAATGCAACACACAAATATTGCAAGCCGTAGTGTAAGCAGAATCCTACAGATTACATGCCTATCTGCTCTGCGAGCAAAACTCAAAATCTTGAGTTCTAATGAACTTACTTATCGCTTAAAGAAAATCCATCTTGACGTCCATGACATCCAGCTGTAATATGTCAGATTCACAATTTAAGATTGACCCAACACTGCACAAAAAGAATTTTTGAATATAAGAGACATCGATAAAGATAACAAAGAATGACAAGACAGTGCAATATCCATTGAAACAGATTGTACTTCATGCCCAACACAGCAACTTATCATATGTAGAGAAAAACGAGAAAAGAGAAACAAAAGAGCTATGGTGTAAAGATGGTCGTAAAGCTTGGCTAATCAAATGTGTGAAGGATCTGGCAGCAAATTACATCGTGAACCTGGTGATCCGATGAGTGTGCTCCAACGACTCAACAAGTTAGGGTGCTCCGACGAGGGTGCTTTGATCAGGGAGGGTGCTCGCAAGGATCCTTTCAACAACAGGAGTGGATTCAGTTGTATATATCTCTCCAACATGGTCGGAGGAGGAGGTGATCTTGTTTTGGAATCTTGACTTCCCTCTCTTCTCGTCAAATTGTTGTCATCAATCGTTGTGGTGGTCCGTTGCTGGTGGTCGAAACTGCTGGGAGTAGCCGCAGACTGAGATAGGATTGATGATGAAGGCACCTGACTCGATCAGGGGACATCAGTTCACAGTGAGCATGACTGAGCGGCTTGGCAGTGAGGTAGCGGTTCTCTTTGTTCGACAGCGCGCATTGGTGGTGGTTCACCAACAATTAGTGATTCCAGAATAACATGAAACTGAGGAACCTGATTGCAACACGAGTGTTGCAATGCTCCAGCCTTGGTAATGGTTTGGAAAGCGTTTGGGAATGAATTATAGGAGCAGCCGTGGACTCCAAGGCGATTGTCATGCTCCGCTTTAGTTCCACGGCTTGAGTACGTTGAGAAGTGGTAGGATCAGCCGAGTTGGGGGTCTTTTGCGTGCCCCTCAAAGTTGAGATTCCTGGGAAGTTGAGATTCGTGGGTTGACATGATGGATGGCTGAAACCCGAGGTGGCAACTCCCAAATGAATGCTAATATAAGGTAGAAGGCTTTAATTTGAGTGTGCCTATTGCCACATTAATTGAAGAAAGAAAAATGTACCTCCATATTCATGGGTCACTTTTAGAACAAACTACCTTGGGTGAAAACTATAGATGGCAAATTTCAAAAAAATGGCAATATTCACTATGCCATTTTTCAGACCGCTCAGTCCGAACTAAAAGCTAACATCTAGGACAGATATGGATTTTCGGACATCTAAGACATATGTAGATTTACAAAATCTATGATGTTTTTATAGTTCGGACCTCGCAGTCTGAAACATCTTGGACTAGTATAGATTTGAGTCATCTACAACACATACAAATTTCAAGTGTTACATTTGATAAATTAGAAGTTAATTGGATGAAACAATACCTTGAAGACCTTTGTTCATCGTCCAAAATATGGACGTCGGAGCGCTTCAAGGTTAAAATCTAGTGCAATGTTGAATTGCAAGCATATAATAACTGAATCCAAGATTGTCCAAATATTTGAAGCATCCAAGCATGGATCTTATTAATAAACTATCTTAAGTTTTATCAAACCTTGTTGGCAATTGAAAGAAGAATTTATATTTTTTATAGAGTTTTAAATATTCCAAGACATTGAATGTAATATATTATAAATTTTTTAAATGCTAGTTGTAGATGTATCCAAAGTCAAACATTGGATCTCATGTATAGAGAGTGCACATTTTAGACAAAAATCTAAATGTGTTGATCATTATAGAAAACTGTAGCTTGCTCCACATCCCTTCCAAGGACCCTATATATTGAATTTTTTGGCTTAAGAATTTCTTTTCTCCTATTCTCATTCACCCTCTATCATGATGTCAATCACTATGTATTTCATAAAAAATGTCAAACTAAATACTTGGGCAAGAAAGTATGGTTGTGCACAATGCCAAGCAATAAAACACACAATTTTCAATTGAAAAGCTTAACCCATGAAGTGACTTTTGTGCCGCACAATTGATTTTGTGTCACATTCAAATTGATGCCATTGAGTCATTTGTGTGTAATTTAGAATGAGAAGAGAATCTATTTGTAAGAGTGGGGTAGTGGTAGATAAAACAACCCATGTGGGATATGTGAATTAGGACTAAAAGAGCTCCACCACACATGGTTATAATAAGTGAAAACGCAGGAATTGTGTTAACAATCAAATTTCAGATCTCATTTAGGCATAGTAGAAAAAAAAATTTATAAACTTCAAACTAAAAAAAGTTCATAAATCAAGCTCATTTTTATCTTCAAAAATCCTTTTGATATTCCAAGACTCCACCTAAGTCCTAAGAGTTATAAACAAATTTCAAAGAGGGTGTTCCAAAATGTCAAAAAATGTCCTTTCTACCTCTTCTTTGAAATTTGTCCATAACTCTTAGGTGGGGCTTCAAAATCTCAAGAAGATTTTTGGAGATAAAACTTAGCTTGGTTCTTCAACTTTTTTTAGTTCAATTTTTTTGAAAAAAAATATTTTACTAGATGCTCAAATGAGTTTTGAAATTCAACTTTGAGCACAATTCCTAGGTTTTCACTTACATCTCAGATTCTTTAGAATTTTGAATCAATATCTCACCATTATTGAAACATGACAAACACAAATTTGTCACACAAGGTTGTCTCAACAATGTCACAAGTCATGTTGACTAAATATTGTGAATCAAAGATATTGTTTCAGTAATTTCAATATAGTAGTGTAGGATTATTGAATCAACAATTATTCAAAAGCATTGTTTGGCAACATTTTGAATATGGTGGTGTAGAATGTTGTATCAACAATTATTTATGGTTGAATTTTTGAAAATCATCTTCTACAAAGGTTGCTCAAGACTTATAAAAAAATAGTCACTTCATTATATGCCTTATATAAGTGCTTGTTCTATTTAAATCTATTAATGGTCTCAAGTTGAAATGTTTCAATGTTAATTCAAAAATGTTATTAAGGTTTAGATATTTATACCTAAAGTTCTCTTTGAAGATTTAATGGGGGGATGACACTACTTTGCAATCCGTACCTTTCAATCCATGTTCATGTTCTACATCAAAGCAACATTGGGATTTTCTAAATGTTGGTGGATATTTTATGCCAATTTGTCAACCCTCATATATGGCAAGCATTTAGTGATAGATTAATGGTGATAAAAGAAACTTGTCGATATACAAATTTTGAATGCCCAGAAATATAAAATGAGTCTATTTTTTTCTCAAGCTAATTATGTTGAGTTCGAAAATTGGATTCACTAGAAGAAAATCACGTTTGCTACAACCGATTGATATGCAACTATGTGTCCTACGCAACTTCCCTGCAACTACAACCCTCTGTATTTGCACCAAATTTAATGTTTATACTACTATAGTCGCAAAGTAGTCGCAAAATAGTTGTAGATTGAAGTTTCAAGTTGCATGTAGTTGCAAAGTAGTTGCACGTTGAAGTTTGGATTACAGGAATCTAACAAAAGAATTTCTGTGATGTATTCTACATCCAAAATTCATCACACTTGTCGACATGGACCACTTTAGGTTTTGTAGAGTCGAGTGTGTCAAACTCCAATTGGGAATAATCTAAGTTTGACTACAATTCAACTAGAATGCAACCACTTTGCAACTAGAATACAACTAGAAAATAATTAAATCAAGTTTTATATCAATTGTCCCATCTCAATTGTCAAGAGTACCATTAGATTGGATGGATAAGAGTTGTAAGTTATACCATCTTTAAGTAATGAAGTTTAATATTACAATTGTAATATTTCTATACTTTGTAGATTTTTACAACTTGTAGATTTCTACAGTTTGTAGACTTCTACAATTTATAGAAATCTACAAATATTTAAAGTATAAGAAATTTCAAAACTTTTGAAATTTAAAGTTTTGTAAACTTGTGAAATCTATTCAATATCAATATTTGAATTTGATAATCTAAAAAAAGTTAGATCTAAAATTCTAAAATCTACAAATCATTGAGATTCAATTTCTGAAATCTACAATCATTAAGATTAAAAAAATCTATAAATCTATAAATCTACAAGTTACAAACTAGTTGTAAATTAGTTGCAAAGCAATCGCAAACTAGTTGCAAAGCAGTTGCACACAAGTTGCACAAAAGCAAGTTCCACGTCAGAAGATTTCATCGATGAAGTTCCATGTAGACTATCTAATGAAAAACAATCTTTTCAATTTTGCAACTAGTGCGACTTGTCTACTAAACCATGGGCTCCAAATTATCACCTGGTTGCGAAAGCCTTGATTTTCTTCTAGTGATTGTGGTGCAAGTACTTATTTTTTGTTTATTAGGTTTATATGAGGATGGTGTTGTATAGACAATAATCCTTTATGTTTAGTAGATGTCAAAGCATGTTGGAGCTCTTATCATAAAAAAGGTACCTTATAAGAAATAGATCCTCTTATGAGAAGGTATGAAATTTTGGTTTGGTCCTTTTAATGATTTTGAAAATTTATTTTATTGCATTCAATTTCATGTTGTTATAATCTTTTTTTATACAAAATTGATTTTGGTCAAATTTTTTATTTATATAAACATCCAATTTAGTGGCCTCTATAAAAGAAAGTTTGGGTGGAATTCAAAGGTCCAATTTCAATACAATAAAAGTACAATTGATGGGCCACTTCACCAATTGTATCAAGCATTTGAGCCTACCTTGGGAATATTGAACAAATGTGTGAGAACATTTTCATATACTACACATAAAGTCTACCTATAGGGAAAAAAACACAAAAGGTGCCAATGCCCAAATTGTGAAGCATAATTGATGCCTTTATTTACTTTGAAAAATTGAAGAAGAATTAGATGATACAAGTTGAGTGCATGTTGATAAAGTGACTACTTTAGACAAGATAAGTTTAGTTGACAATATTGAAGGCAAAATCTTGTGAACAATCATTTAATTTTCCTTCAGATAATCATCTATAGTAAAAATTGCATTTTTTTTAATGATTTTTTGAAATGTATTAGGGCTACAAATTCCTACCATTGATGTCCTTGGTATAGTATTGTTGTTTTATAAATAGAAGTTGAAGGACAATTGATCAAAACATGTTAAGGGGAAGTAAGATTCTTCATTTGCTACAAAGATCTAATTCTTGTTTTTGTCTAAATTTATTGCGAGTTATTTCCAAACCATTGGGATGCTTTGACATGGTGCATTCAATTCTCATGGTCACCTCCTACTAATTTGACAAGTGCACAAGCCAAGCGAATGAAAAGGCTTGAGTACATTGTTGTAGATGTTGCAAATATTTTGCATGTAGTTCATTTAGTCCCACATATTGGTCACTAAAGTCATTATTTTCTCAATAGATCTATGGAGATTTTCATGGTTTCTTTCAATATTGTATCAAGGATGGTTACACAATATTTTTGTTAAATAATATTTTATTAATATATCAATGATGCTTAAATTTTTTTGCATAAAAAATGTCTAATTGTTGTTTCAACAATGGTTGAATGCATAGTTGAATGTTGTCATGTATATTTTGTCTATTTGCTATCATTTGATGTTTTTTCTACCAATTAGAAGACTATAAGTTTCCAATTGTAGGAACATTGTGGGAACATTGTAGAACTTTGCCACATATGCAATTTGATGTGGCACAAAGACTACTACATCAGATAATAATATTAAATAAGAAATTTTAATTTTAATTTTAATTTTAATTTTTAATTTTAATTTATTATTATTATTTTTTATTCAGACTATTCACAACATTAGAAACAGGCCTGAAACAGGCCTGAAACAGTCTTCTAATCCCTCCCAAAATATCTAAGGTTTAACAATGGCTGAATATTGTTCCCTAAACTTTGCCTCGTAATTGTTTCAATAATGGCTAAATAATGGTGTTTAAATGTAGTTTTAATGATGAATAAATGGAGTGCTAAATTATGGATTAATTTCAAATTGAATGGTGTAACCATGACTATGACATGTTGTTGAAACAATTTAATTTTTTTTATACATTGAACCACCACATAATTATCCAAAAATATTCCATCACCATTTCAAATAAAAAGTAGCGACCTTTTTTGTCATTTTCACAACTTTGAAAAAGTGTGCTAATGCACCAAAGAGGGGTTGGAAGCGATATGTTTGTAGAACTTAACATCATTGTCCTTTGTTTTTATCTTCTAAAGTATTCTATTCTAGGTAATTTTAGGACTCATCATTGCCTAAATTTTGAAAATATTTTTAATTTAATTATTTCTAAAAAGTCGTGTACTTTTCTTAAACTTATTGCAAGTTAAATCCGAATTATTCCCCAAATGCCAAAAGTCAATTCTCACCAAACCTACATATATATTATTAGTATTCAACATTGTACAACTTTTTTGACATTCTTACTTTGTTTGACTGTTCAAATTGATGATTATAAACCATTTCTATTATTCTTCTAATGTCTTTAATGATCAATATTTATTAAATCAATTTAAAAACATGTAACTTTCAAATAATTAAAAAATACAATTTTTACTTCATTGCTTAAATGAAAGTTTGCTATGAATGACAAAACTTATGCATTACACATATATGTGAAACAAATAATTGTAATGGAGGGTTGATGATAAAAACATCACTATTTCTTAGATTTTCATAAAGTAATTAACTAATTACTCCTAAATGTCACCAAATACACAATTGTACACTATTCCTATCAAGAAACTACCAATTTTTTTCGGATTTTGGTAGAAGTCAATGGAGATATGGGCTTTGGCAAGAAACACTTGTCCTCTTTTTTGTCCCCTTGACCTTTAGGCGGTAGTTTTTTGCTCATAACTTTTTCATCTTTTGTTCATTTTACTTGAAACTTTAAATTAAGGTGCCTACAAAAGTTTTACATTTTGTGTAATTTTTTCAATTTTTTCAAAATTAGTTTACTATTTTTAAATTGCCCCCGATTGGGTGTCTACTTTGGCCATTTTGGGGGGTTTTAGTCCTATTTTGGACCCAAAAATGAAAATTTTGAGCTAAAAATTGGCATGCAAGGACCTCACCTAAAGTTACACAATACCACAAAGAGATTTTTTGAAAATAATATATTGTTCAACCTCCACATGTCGTCAAAGTGGCTGACTTTGCGCAAGTGTAGAGAATAGAATTTATTTTTTTCAAAGATGAAATTTGTTGGAAAATAAAGACCTTTACTTGGAGAAAAAATATTTTTTGAATTTTCATTTTTTGAATTTTTTTACTGTTTTTACCAAATTAGTGAAAAAAGAGCTATTTTCATTGTATTTCCCATTGTCTATAACATTTAGAGAAAAAATTTCTTAGGTCTGAATTTCAAGAAACATGATATTTTCATTGCTCTTCAAATTATCCATATTTTTTTCAATTTAAAAAAATTTATTTCAAAGGGTCACAAGACTCACAGGACTCATTGATTTTGAGCCATTTTGAGACAAAACCGGTAAGTGTTTCTTGCCACGACCCATATGGAATACTCTAAAATCTCCTAAAATGCATTTTTTAGACAATGTATGAATAAATTATGAATGTTCACAATGCTAAAAATTAGTGTTCCTACAACAATATTGTATATAGAAAGTACTTTTCAGGGTTGTCTATCTTGACGTGACGTTGGATTTTCCCGTTAGGATGTCCGTTGGTGTCCGTCCTCACGCGTCCTGACACGTCCAGATCATGACATGAGGCTGACGTTGCAAAAAAAATGGTTGTCAATGGCTGTTAATGGTTGTCAAATGGCTGATAATGGCTGTCAATGACCATTGATCTGGACGGTCCGTCGATGGTGGACGGCCCGACCGTCGAGGCAAATATATATATATATATTTTGACGTTGACGGCTTTCGACGGTCGGGTCGTCCACCGTCGACGGACCATCCAAAATGTTGACAGACCGTCCAGGTCATCGACGGACAGCAACTCGACCATCCAAATTTATTTATTTATTTTTTGAATCCTGACGGACGTTGAGGTTGGATCCTGACGTTTCGTCCGGACGCCATCCGTCCAGCCGTAACGTAACAGGTGCAACCCTGGTGCTTTTAAAAAGGGATCACAATTGGGTTCACTTACTCAAGTAGAAAATTCTCCACCACATAGATTGTACCATATTCAACACTTTTTAATTTTAATTACAAAAAATGAAGTTGCTCATGGTTAAGGGAAAAAAACAGAAATTGTGTTCAAAGTTGAATTTCATACCTCATTTTCAGAACATAGTATAATATCTTTTTTCAAAAAAAACTAAACTAAAAAAGTTGGAGAACCAAGCTAAGTTTTATCTCCGAAAATCCGCTTGAGATTTTGAAGCCCCACCTAAGAGTTATGGACAATTTTCAAAGAAGGGGTGGAAGTGACATTTTTTTGACATTTTGAAACACCCTCTCTGAAATTTGTTCATAACTCTTAAGTGGAGTCTTGAGATATCAAATGGATTTTTGGAGATGAATCTCACCTTGATTTACCAACTTTTTTTAGTTTAAAGTTTTTGAAAAAAAAATTTCTATTGTGCCTAAATGAAGTCTGAAATTTGACTGTTAACACAATTCCTGCGTTTTCACTTATTATAACCATGTGTGGTGGAGCTCTTTTTATCTTAATTCACATATCCCACATGGGTTGTTTAACTTACCACTATCCCACTTGTATAAATGGCTTCTCTTCTCACCCTCCATTACACACAAATGATTAAGTGGCATCAATTTGAATGTGATACAATTAATCATGTGACACAAAAGCCACTTCATGGGTTTAGCTTTTCAATTGAAAATTGTGTGTTTTATTACTTGGCATTGTGCTCAATTGCCCTTTGCTACCCTAGTTCATTGAGCTCTAACAAGTTTTGCAAAATTCACCTCATCTAACCATACAATTCTGACCATACAATTCCGACATATTTCATGGGCTCTATACTCTTGAAATAGCTGTGTTTGTCACTGGAGTGGCCCTTCGCTGGCTTAAAACTTTCTCTAATGTTTCAGGATGAAGGTCAAAATTAGGTGCCTGCCCCATTTATTCACCTTCCTGCTCCTCTTTGGATGAAATCTTCACCATAACTTGGTGAGAATCTGTTGTTTTTTTAATTCAAAAGGAACAATAATTTGATGCTTCTCTCTCTATTGTGTTCATGGGCTGCATTACAAAATATGTTTGCCTAGTTTGTTTTTCAATTGACTTCTGCTATAATACATAAGGAAAAAGTGTTTCCTCTAGTTAACAAGGTACAGAGCAAGTTCAATGTGAACTGTTCACAATTCCATTTCCTAAGCATTGGTGAGAAAATTATACTGGATGTAGTACTATATTCAAGAAGTTTAGGCATAACATCTCAATTTTTGTTTTTTTAAGGGAAAATGAGCAGCAGACACAGACCTCTAAAGTAAGGCACTCTGTAGTACTTGAGCAAATCCAAATATGACCAACATGCCAGAGAAAATCGTAATAATCAGTTCTCTTTTAACACTAACTTAAGTAAATCCAACTTAGCTCGAAGACATGCCAGAGAAAATTGTAATAATCATATAATCAATAATGGATTCATTCTATTCATAAATCATAACCGACTATTATAACCATCAGAATTAATTTGCTACCTGGTCATGAATTGAATAACATATTAACAAAGACTGAGCCAGTAATTAAGAGTTGTGTGAGCACCGCAGTAAGAGAATGTCCCACGACGAATAACATCCCAAAGAGTCAGTAAGGTACAAGCTACGAGTTGGGTGCGAGAGTTGTAAGAGAATGTCCCACGGCATGCATGTGCGCGCAATGTTTGATTCCCACATCTCCAAGCTAGAAAAAGGTGCAGGAGGCAGCAGCAGCAGCAGGCTTACTTCCAACTTACAAGGCCTAGCTACAGTAAAGAATGTTGTAAGTCTTCCACCTCACGTCAACTTCCGATCTCACATGCTCTGAGACCCTGGAAACTTGGTGACATATGGCACTTGGAACCTGGCTCTAGCTGATCCCTCAGCTCGTACGATCGAGTTGAAGATATATATCTGCCACTCAGTAAGTTAAGTTCCAGGAATTGGACAATTTGCGCAGCAAAGAATCATGCTACAAATCATGCAAGGCCGGACGGACGGATCGGAGTGGCTAAGTTAGGTGATCGATCCAGAATCACAATAGCTAACTTAAGTAAGTTAGAACGGTTCCACGGGATCTGACGGAGAGTTCGATTCCCGTCTCGACTCCCCAGTTGGATGCCTGCCTGCCTGCCTGCAGGGAATTGAATTGAAGGCCGAGCTCAGCTAAGCTAGCTAGCTAGAGCTCAAGCCAAGTACGTGAACGGACGGACGGACGGACGGATCGGAGGAGCCCAGAAGTTGAGTTAGATCCTTTGAGAGTTTGTAAAAGTTAAGTTAGCCTGAGCAACAGCATTGGTATGAGAAGGAACTTTGTCTTGAATGTGCTGACAGATACTGTACGTCGCTAACAACCTGCCGATCGAGTTTCCAGAGTTTCCTGGGCTCCCAGTTTGTTTGTTTGTTTGTTCGTTCGTTCGTCTGTTTGTTCGTTTGTTTGTTCGCTCGTTCGTCTGTTTGTTCGTCTGCTTGTTCGTCTGGTTGGCTGGTTGATTCGTTGGCGCCTGGGTCGGTCTTTTCCATTTTGAATTTCGTTATTTATGGGTTTTGTTTTTTCCTTCCTCCGTCCTCAGTGGCTCTGAAAAGCAAATGGAAGACTTTCATTGCAGCACTCCCTGGCACGAGTAAGCAAGTTTGGTACTTCACATGTGCTCGATCTGAAATCCTTGCAGGTGGGCAGCCACTGCACCTGGGGATATCTGCGCTTGACAGCATCACAAAGAATGTAATAGGAATGTTTATACTGCACAATAATTGGTCAAATCCTTTCAATTCAAATATTGGTGCGAAAACAGGTGTAGCTAGGCCTGCAGGCATGGGTATGAATGAATGATAGACAGTGCAAGCTTAGTAGAGTTCAGTTTCATACCTCCTAGCTGCCTGGACAAGGATTTTTTGGTTTGGGAGGGGGCTTGCAGCAGATCGGCGAAACTTGGAAGTACGACTGTTTCCCTTTCCATGGAAATTGTTCCCAGAAGAAGAAAAAGAAAAAAGGTTGGAAGGACGAAGTTCAAAGGGCAAGTGGCGAGACTGCCTGCTGGCATGGATTTGTTGGTGCATGCATCTGGCCGCTGTAGCAAAGGTTGGAGGGCCAAAAGGTGAAGTGGGAGGTGTGCAGATGGCTTTCGTTTTTCAAACTCAGGGGCCGGGGCGACATGAGTTTGTGGTGGCATTGGGGACTGGCCGCTACGCTGAAATATTCTGGAGAAGGCACTAGCTCTACAACAAAATGCAAGTCACGAGGCTTGCAACTTGAGACGACTTCAAGGAATGCAAATAGGTAAAGTCACGGCGGATAATGCAAAGAGGAAACTGAGAGTGACGGATGAAACTTCGACAATGGAATTCAGTTGTAAATAGAACATGCAATGGGATGTTAACATAAGAGGTTAAATTGCACCAAATTAGGACTCCTCGCAATAACCAACCCCCCCCCCCCCCCAAACAAGCTTTATAATTGCCAAAGTCAACTTACTTTGTGACAAGTTGGCAGAATCAATAAATGTAGGAGAAATAAGAGAGTATAGTGAATGATGTAATCAATACTACAACTTCTATCTTCCTTCACTTTAACAATCACTTGCATGGCTAATTCAATCTTCTATAATACTCACTAAAACTTTCATATTCTTTAATAATATTGTTAAGTAAACCTGCAATGTGCATATGTCAAAACCATAACAATATCTTTCAATATATAGCAGTTATCCACTATTCAAATATTGTTTTACACATGAAGTTTTGAAGTGTAAAGCAACATTAGTCCAAATAAATACCATAAACTACTAATTCCTTCTAAGCTTTAATTTTCTAGGTCTAGGATGGTAAATTGGACAAGGCTCTAAAACACTTCATGGGTGATTGCAAGAAACACTTGTCCTATTTTTTGTCCCCTTGACCTCCAACAGGTAGTTTTTTGCTCATAAATTTTGCATAATTTGCCCTATCAACTTGAAATTTGGAATGAAGGTGCACACAAAAGTTTTGTATGTTGTGTAATTTTTTCAATTTAAAAAAAATTAGTTTACTATTTTTAAATTGCCCCCGATTTGCTGTCTACCTTGGCCATTTTGGGGGGTTTTAGTCCTATTTTGGACCCAAAAATGCAAATTTTGAGCTGAAAATTGGCATGCAAGGACCTCACCTAAAGTTACACAAGACCTCAAAGAGATTTTTTGAAAATACTATATTGTTCAACCTCCACATGTCATCAAAGTGGCTGACTTTGCACAAGTGTAGAGAATAGAATTTATTTTTTCCAAAGATGAAATTTGTTGGAAAAGAAAGACCTTTACTTGAAGAAAAAATGGATTTTTCATTTTCATTTTTTGAATTTTTTTACTATTTTCACCAAATTAGTGAAAAAAGAGCTATTTTCATTGTATTTTCCATTGTCTATAACATTTAGAGAAAAAATTTCTTAGGTCTGAATTTCAAGAGACATAATATTCTCATTGCTCTTCAAATTATACATATTTTTTTCAATTTAAAATTTTTTTATTTCAAAGGGTCACAGGACTCACAGGACTCATTGGTTTTGAGCCATTTTGAGCCAAAACCGGTAAGTGTTTCTTGCAACGACCCTCATATGTTTTGGACACTAATGGTCGTCAGTATTGCTCTAAAATGACCCATATAGGGATATATAATCCATTGTAGAACCTTATTCATTTTGAGACCTTCTATCTTACTGCCTATGATTACTTGAGGAATCTTCTTCAAATGATGAATAAACAATATTGGCAACCTTACAAGATGACTTCACCTTCACCTCATTAGTTTTAATGTCTTGTCATTTGTCATTCCAAACATTTAAGAAAAGCCCATTTTAGATTGTTTGTATTGGAAAATAAAAAACACCTAAGAAGGAAATAAATTTCTTGCTTCATGGAGTTTATTGCACAAAATAAAGGTAACATGTTTGCAAAAAGTAGAATTTGTGCCTTACTCACACGTTGACATCAATTCACTTTGAGTTAGTCTCAAATCAATGCAAATCAATTCATTTCAACAACAAAAATATGTAGTTGAAATTGAGATCATTATACATTAGATGTAAGTACTAAGTTGGACACGAGTTGGTAGAAGACCTACAATAGCTATTTTTTTGATGCTAGGCATATCTATAGGCTTTTATAGGAAGCCTAAGGCAACACCCTTCTATACATTATTAAAAAATCACATGAAGTCCCAAAATTAATTTTTCCAATTGTAATATTGTTTTTTATTGCTTGTCTACCACTCAAATTATTCCCACATTTAAAAAAAGTAGTATCATGCTATACTAGTCATTTTATTAATTTATCTATAATGAGGTATTTCACCTTATGTCTTTAAGTTAGAAGGTTTATTGTTTCTAATTACACGTTAGACAAGAATAAACTAACTTTTAGTGTATATAATTGATTAGTGTCCAAAGATTTTCTATTAGGCTTGTAACATATATAAGGTGGATACCTTTGAATGCATACCATCTTCATTTAGTATATATCTCTAAAAATCAAGGTTGACACCATCTTCACTTAATCGCCTAAGCTCCAAATGGATCAAAAAGCATCTTTGTTTTTCAAGTCTTGTAAAGTTAAATGTCAATAAGATATGAAAATCTCAACCATACAATCTTATAGTGTGCATGTTGTAGATGATGTGGATCAAATTTGGAGTCATTTGGCTGCATAGATTGCAAGATTATAATGTTTTAGTCTTGAAAAAGATGTTGAAATTTTCCTAAAAACACATGTGGAGGTGAAACCTCAATCCTAAACCTACTCAAATGAACAAACTTTAAACTACAAAGTGATTTGAAAACAAAATACAAATACATTGGTGAAAAGAAATTTCATTCAAATGCTTTGAAATAATTGCAAAATGACTTTAAAATGTAAAAAACACATCTATGATTGCACCTCCTTCTACTAAAATGCTTCTGAGTCACTCATAACTTCTTGGATTGATATGAAGTCTTAGCCGCAAACTAGACTACAATGCACAACTTTTCCAACAAAAATGATTAGAAACAAACATTGTATTAGGAAGAAAGAAGCCGCCGAAATTCATTGTAAACAAAAAATGTTTGGCTTTTGAACTTTGAATTTCTCCCTAACATTCAAAACAACTTGGATTTCCACGAAATTTGATCACAATAACTAGACTTCTAGAAGAACATAACCCAACAAATTTTATTGAAAAAAAACATTGGATGAAGGATATACAAGCCCCCAAAGTTGCAGCCATCAACTATAGTTTAGTGAACTCAAAATGAACCTGTGAACTTCGATTGGTTCCAAAAATATTTTTACTTCTTGGATTGATCTGAAAATTTTACCAAACAAACTAGACTTGAATGCACAACTTTTCCAATAAGTTTGATTGAATTTGAACATTGGATGAAAAAGTTAAAGCAATTTGAATTAGACTGCCAAACTATGTGAGGATACTTTTTGTCCCTTTAGGTGATGAAGGGTTAATCACACCTCCTTCAAAAAACAAAATTCTATAAAGTGAGAGAAGTTGGTGAGAGGAATTAAAGAAGGATCAATGGATTTCCATTGTGCATGAAGGTGTGACCCCCCTTTTTGTTGTTTGGAGTAGGGAGTATCAAGTCTTGGAGAATGCATTACCTGTATAGTTGAATGGGAGTACTACAAGCCATGTGCAACCAACCAAAATAAAAAATTCTTCAAGAACATTTCTTTACTTCCAAAGGAGAAGAATCGCCACTTAGAATTCTCAAAGAATTGGAGCTCCACATGCCATGAACAACCAACAAAAAAAAATGCAAGGTGTGCATTCTCCAAGAATTGCAATTGAGGTGAAGGAATTAGTGACTATCCATACGGTACATCTCCAAAACCAATCATGTGTCAGTGGAAGAAACAATTGTAGAACCAAACTTTGTTCCTTCAGGAATTAGTGACTACCCGTAAGGTACATCTCCAAAACCAATCATGTGTCAGTGGAAGAAACAATTGTAGAACCAAACTTTGTTCCTTCATAACTTTTGCATAGGATATCCAAATCTCACGTTCTTTGGTGCGTTGGAACCTCCTTTCACTTACCAACCTGAAAATCAATGAATATCTCATCAGTCTACTAGTAATAGTAACGAGGCACAGTACCAGAGAGTGGCGGATTTGGGGGAACCCACCTTAAGCGAATTTCAGGTATCGGTGGCCCGGCCTGGGTACTCTCAACATCCCCGAGAACTCGTGATCCACGGTAACCCATGATTAGCTAAGCCTAGCTTTCCCAGCTATCTGCAGTTGGTTCTGGCTGCACGAAACTCCAAACTAGTTCAAAACGAGGGTAATTCGATCTCATCATACAACAATACCGTATTTTAGTTTCAGGCAGACCCTGGCTAAGCACTAAGTTAAGTTTTGTACTGTACCGCACTGCACTGACTGGAGGGGAAGGGAGGGAAGGGGAGGGGAGGGGAGGGGAGGGGAGGGAAGGGGAGGGAAGGGTTGCAGCGCAGATCATCGACGACTCAGTGGAGTGGCTGCCTGCGGCCTGCCTGCCTGCAAGTGAAGCAAGTCTGCACCTGAAGGCCGCTCTTCTGGATGCTTCAGCAAAATCATTGGAAACTTCAACATCCCCGCCCTGACAAAGGCATGCTTGATATTCTGCCTGTCCTGTGTCAGCCCTGAAGCTCCAACCAGCCCTGATCGACGCCTGGAGCTGATGGAACTTATATCCCTTAATTAATTAAGCTAACGCACTGGGCTTCAGAGCTCAGACACGGCAGCACTGCAGCAGCTTTGGTGCAGACAGACCATCAACGGCACCCAGAAATGTGGGAGGTCATTTGGGTGCCGTGCGCTCGGTCACTGCGTGGCTCCGGCCTTTTCTTCTGTCTGATCGAGCTGCTGGCATGGTCAGTGGTTTCATTGGGATTGCACGCCGCTCGAGGGGAGAGGAAAGTGGACAGGAAAGGAAGCCTTTCGAGGGAGGGGAAGGGCCGAGGAGGGATCCACTTGCATTGCGGAACTGGGGGGGGGGCGACGGAGGTGCACATGGCATGATGGGGTCGGTCGGTCGGGTCGGGTCGGCTGGGGTGCCAAAAATGAAGGAGGGGCTTGAATTTAGGTTGAGGAACTAGCTTAACCCCTAAGCATCTAGACTAATCTCTAGAATTGCTGATTTGGGAAAAATCATTATAAAGCACTACTTGGAAGAATATTTTGGAATTGAGTTGCAAATGAAAATTGCAGAGTTTGAGTTTTAGATTATATCCATACAATTAGATGCACCAATGCTATCACAAATATTTTTCTATAAATTTTGAAAGGGGAAATTCTAAATTCCTTCTAAATTGAATTACAAGCAAAAATATTGTCATTTTCTGAGTAAATTTAGTTGGAATGAATTTGAAAAAAGGTTCTCTTGATATGGTGATTTTTTGAAATTTTTGTGTTATTTGATTCTTTGACCTTGTTTTTGTGACTCCAAGTTAGAACTACAATCAATGCAAGTCAACCACTTGACATATTCCCACATTTGTAGTTTTAGAAAAATATGTACTCTAATAGCACCAAATCCAACCCTTGGATAAGACAACAACTTCCAAAAGCATCTCAAAAAATTAGGATAACTTTCATCTAAGCTGTAATGAGAAAAAAAATTGGTTTTCAATTTGTACATCATCCAGGTATTGGACATTGGAGCATTTTGGGGTTTAAGGGAGTTTGCTCTTGAAGTGACCATTCAAGAATGGATTTGCCTTTCCAGGGAAGCTAAATATATTCCTTTCAAAAAAAAATTGTAGGAACAAAAATGGAATTGGCTTTGAATCCAAATTGTATCATATTTTTTTGGACCTTTGTAGAATTA
Source organism: Thuidium tamariscinum (assembly GCA_947034885.2). Classification (NCBI taxonomy): domain Eukaryota; kingdom Viridiplantae; phylum Streptophyta; class Bryopsida; order Hypnales; family Thuidiaceae; genus Thuidium; species Thuidium tamariscinum. The sequence continues at coordinate 14,883,634 of OX344751.2, forward strand.
GTTATGAATTTTTGAAGTTGGAATGTAGTGGTCACCAAAAGTGCCTAGCTCTTGAAATGTACATTATTAGTACATTGAAAAAAGTAAAATATTTTCATGTGTCATGATTGCTTTTAGAACATAGGTGCTTTTAGAACAAATTAATGTAAGCTAGAGCATGCCAACTAGGCTTAGAAAGTAGATGAACCTCTTAAGACATCATCCAATTTGTAAGGCAAGTTGGTATTAGGGCTTGAAAATAAGTTCATTTTGCAAGCTATGCTAATGTGTGGCTTGAAAATAGCTTGCTTCAATTGGTTGGAGGATCTTTTTCCTAGGAAGGACTTTAGAAGGTAGGACATGCTTACAATTCAAAAAACCCATGGAAAAGGAACTCAACCTATATTATGTAGCATTGACTTTCATTGAAAATACTTTATTCAAATTGAAAAATTCAAATTCAAATTCAAAAACTCTGGCTCAAAAGGACAATCTACCAATCGATCTCAACAACTCTAACCTTACAGGTTATGAGCAATAAAAACAAGGTTTGAAAACTTGTATTTAAAGAGCGGACAGATAATTTACTCCTCAAAAATGTAAATTAATTTTGATAATGGAAAGAATTGATGATACATTAGACGATCAAAACACTTGATGTCAAGACTCCAACAGTGAAAGGTGCCACAAATTTCAACCACACCCTTCTTGTTAAGGGTAATCACACTTTCTTCACTACTCCATTTTTTGAAGAATGGGGGCATGGAACTTATGAATTGGCTTTCCATAGGCTATAAAGAGCAAATTATTCTTTCAAAGGTGAGTAATGGACATTGTGAAGCATTCTTCAAACAATTATATTATGTTCCACTTTTGCCTCTCTTCTCTTGGTTGGTTCTTTCTACTCTGTTGCTCCCTCCCCCTTGCTCGTTGGTACCTTCCACTACACCTTTGCTGCTTTTGCGTGACTTTCGGTCTTTGTAGCCTCCATTTGCAATTCATGTGCAAAGGGTATTACACCTTCTTCATGAATCCATAATCCCCATTGACTCATCTTTTTTCTCATTCTTAGGAGAATTTCTGCACAGTGGATGCAGCCACTTGACTTACAATGTGGCGAAAAGAGGCAGCCGGCCTGGTTTCCAATTTCCATAACCCCCCACCTCATCAAAAAATTGTGAACCATCAGATTTGAAATTTAAAAAATCTCACCTATCCCTAAGGAAAATCAGCAGCCGTTGATACATGTACTAAATACAAATACAAATACGGATACAAATACTGGATATGAAATACGTGGTATATCTGTGTGATATAGATATGGGTATAAATATTGAATACGGATACGGGTATGTGTACATGTACGGGTATGAATACTGAATGCGGATACGGAATACTGGTACGTGTACAGGATATGAGATATCCCATATGGATTGTAAGAAGGCCCACCTCTCAAAATTATAAGAGGGGGTGAGGTGGGGGTCAGATTTAGAAGTTTCTGAAATTTAAAAATTTAATACTTAACATTTAAATCAGATTGGGAGGGGAGGGGTCTCAAAATAATTAAAATTTTAAATTTTTTTACTTTTTGAGCTCATTGTGACACAGTTTGTCACAATGACAATGAGCTCAAAAGAGGCAGTTACTGCCTCAGCACAACAAATGGTACTTACATCCATTGCTGAAAGTCTTCTTGAATGTCGGTGCACTATAAAGTACAAAATTGTGAGCATGGTTTATAATTGATGACTTCATGTGTTCATTAAATTTTTCACCACATCAGGCCTTATTACCTACCTCTGTGAAGTGACACAACTTTTTGTCGATCAGCTTTTACACGGTACAAACCTTGTTGTCCATCTCCATCTCCATAAAACTTTGCCCCTCTCACCCTTTGCAGAATACAAAGTTCGCTGTCTGTCACCCTCTTCAAAATTTTGTCAATTAACCTCAGCACAGCTATTGTCCTCTCACTTTCTACGAAGTACAAATCTGCTGTGTATGACTGACCCTCTTGTATTTTACACCTACCTGAAGTCCTTTGGCGCTTGCTTTCGTAGCTCTCAGCCTTTACACAGCGTTAGCTCGTGTGTCATGTAAGGCTGGAATGCGAGCCAAATTAAAAAAAGGTGCATAGGAAGCAGAGATCCTGTAACAGATTTCAAGTCACAAGCGGAGATTCCAATAAAGTGGGGGCAAATGACAAGGAGACAGAAAGTTGGCAAATACACAATTTGAGGAAGAGAATTTTACTCATTTTTGCAAATTTGTGGATTAAATGAGACTTCAGCATGTACAGATTGCGGGACGGATTGTTTTTAAAGAATGAGCAGAACAAAAAGTATCGCCTACCAAAATTGCATTGCCTAATTACATCCTCGTTGATACTACCTCACCATAATGTTACAGAGGCCTGTTACAGAGGCCTGTTACCGGCGGCCTGAGTTATGTGGAGAAAATAGTGGTGACCAGGATTCAATATTGGGTTTCATCCCCCGTAGTTTCGGCTAATCATCATCTAATTACATTCCATTGAAATCTCCGATCTCCTTGAGTCCGCTTCACCCATTTCAAAACGGAAGCGACCGCTGCTGAGTTAGTGAAAATCCTGCATGACACAAGCCTTGTTAGAAAACTGACTAATCTTTTAACAGATTGAAAAACAAAAATTCAACTTACGTAACAACTGCTTCACGAGTTACAAGTTCGGCCAAAATTTGTACCTATTTTTAACCTCGTAGTATTTCAGTATCTTGCCCTCTTTGTAGCTGGCGCATTTGCGAGCATCGCTTCCGCTCAATTCAGAGGGATAATCTGGGCGACGCCAATATTCTTTCCTCAGAGCTTCCAAAATCTTTTCCTGCACATTATCACGCGGAAAAGTGGCTTGAACTATGTTCTGAACTTTACGTAGTACTTGATCTGAACTTTTCACAGTACTCGACCTGACCTTTTACCCAGTAACGGATCTGAGCTTTGAACAGTACTCGCTTTGAACTTTACACAGTACTCGACAGACTTCAATAATTCCAATGATGGTTGTGGGCGCACTTGAGCATATCGTGATCTTCCATATCGACAAGTCAGAGGTTTCAAACTTACCGTAGGCTGAGAAGCGTCAATCCAGTGGAATTGCTTTACATCGCCATGTTGTTCGCTCCGAAACCATGCGAGTTGTTTTTTCACCAGGCTTCTGCTAAAGCAAAAACAGACCATTAATTTACGATTGCAAAAGCTGTATACGTAAACAAGGAAAACGTAATCCAGGATGTGCCAACCGATCTAAGATCGCACCGTGAAACATGTTGAAAATCTGACAGAAAAGCCAAGAACTTCTCCTCAGTTGTATGCCCTCCAGCTTCTCGACATTCCACCAGAAATTCCATTGCCTGACATAAAAATATCCACCACTTGTGAGTAACGTTAATTTACCCTTCGTGGATCGCTGCTGTCAAGTCTAATTCCAGCAATAAGGAAGAAACATGCCCACCAACTACACAACAGGGTACATCTGACATATGACGAATTCACCATGACCACAATTAAATTAACAGTAGTATCGCCTGCAACTTACTTCCTGGTAGCCGATTCCACGAGATGCGGAACTGGTATCAGGCTTTAACCCGAGATCTAGGAGCCAAGATGCCTCTACCAGCAAACCCTTTCGTAGATCTGCAAACATTTCGAATTCTATCATTTTTCAAACCAAATAATCGGCATTTTCATGAAAATATAGTAGCCACATGGCCCAGACCAGCCCTGCAGAATATGCTGGCAGAAACTGCAACGTACAACTAATTGCATCGCCATACCTGCAAGCATCTGTTCGCAACGGTAGTCTATCCAATGATACAGTTCTGCCCGGTGCTGGTACAAAAAGTAGCACTGAAAATCATAGTCGTAGTCCCACTCGGACCCGTCCATGTGATCTAGCGTGTAGTTAAAGGGCTTGGGAAACGCTCCCCGAGGCTGACCAGAAACCTGCAGCAGCAGCACCACTCCAAACTCAGCCCTGTGTCAAACTTTCCGTCTCACTTTTAACTGCCTAACCAGTTCAACCAGACGACCATTCCTCATACCAGGGTAGAACTGATCAACTTAACCTCTTTGAAAAGACCAAGAATTCAGAGTAATAAAATGAACCAATGCAAATGCTGCAGAAAAATATACAAAATCGAAAAACAGAAAGTCCCCTACTTACGAACCTCAAAAGTGGTAAGAAAAACATGAGACTCCACTTGGTCTTTTAGGGGCATGCACTTGTGGGTGAAAACAAGGAATTGTGAGAGGAGGCGTTTTGCGTTGTGACAAACCGTGATGACTTCGAGAGCTCGATGAAGGTGATACCAATCGTTGGGAGACAAGTTGCTCGCTGTTGTAGGATCCCCCGCTTGCGCGAGCTTGTGCACAGCAGTGTCCCAGCCGTCGGGGAGACTGGCCAAGCGCCGAATCTCGTTGTCGATGGCGGCGTTCACTTCAGGAGTGGCTTTGGGCGCTCCAGCTTTTCCATTCATGTACCTGAAAATGGGTCGATCATTACGTTAGGAAATTGTGGCAAAGCATTGAAGCTCCCCAAACGCAACTGTCCACAAATTCCTGAAGGAATGCTTGCGCGCCCTCGCACCGGTGAATGCTTGAGCTGGTAGGCGATGGTGTCCATACCAGCGCAGGTAAGTGCATGTGCCTCCCACGACGATGGGCACGCGCTTGCGCGCTAGCACCAGCTCCGTCGCCGCTCGGGCGTCCTTGAAAAATCGGCTCGCTGAGTACTCTGTCCCTAGCAAATCAGAATCGGTAAGCGATCGAAGCAGCGGAACCACAAAGTGCTTGAGCAAATTTATATACCAGTCTTTCCACATCTTTAAAGAATGCACCTCCAATTTCTACAAACTTAAAGAATGCGCTTACAATTTGGACAAATTTCTACAGGCTTAAAGAAATTTGTAAGTTACAACTGGCAGGCATCGGTCACTAACCTTCTGTGGGATAAACCATGTCAAGGAGGTGATGCGGAACGCCCTGCACACAGTGATAACAAAAATTTCAAAAATAGACTGAGCAAAGATTTGAAGACAATCGTACTTCGGACGGTCGATCTTCCCATTAACCTTGACAAGAATTCAAACCGAAGAAGCGCAGCAAAGGTACAGCACGAAAATGAAACCGATCGCGAACCCACCTCTCGCTCCTTGTCCGGCGTTTTGGCACTTCCGACGTCCATGCCTTGATACACCTGCAGTTCAAAAATTGTTCACTTCAGGGGCTAACTCAAAGCCTGCAACCCCTCGACCTTCTACAGTGGCGCACAAAATGGAGTTCCAACCAGGAAATTCTCTTCGGCGGGAAAGAACGAGTTGCTTCTACCAAGCAGATTGATTCAATTGCTGGTGTGCTCGGGTGGACGGTGATGAAAGACAACAGAAAAGGAATTGTGAAACACGCATTCGTTCAAGATCGCGGAAGCCCGCGTCCAACAGAGTGATTGTCGTGACATTCTTGAAAAGGACATCAAACTTGCAAACACAGAGTGGCGGACGACCTAGCTTCGACATCCACATTGTGTGATTGCTCGAGCAGTAGTGAGCTCGAAATTGGACGACGCACAAACAGAGGAAGTAGGAAGTGGACTCCAAGTCGAGAGTGGCGAAGGTTGCGAGTTATAAAGAACTGACTGATCAGCAGGAACCCCTGTTCTGAGGCATTGAGAAAACAAGAATTTCTATGGGACGCAACAGAAAGATCGAAAATGAGAGGACCAGCAGGCTAGGGACCTGTATGGAATCGGCACTGATGATCTCGCCCCTGAGCTGCTTGGCCAAGGCTATCGCGATTCTCGACTTGCCGACGGCCGTCGGCCCTGCAATTACCACCACGCGCCCTTTCTGCGTGCCCACGCCCGTGACCTTTCGGTCCGCATTGTCCAATCTCCCAGGAGCGAATTCCAAGCACCCCATGTTGTTGTGGTGGTGGTTCTTCTTCTTCGTCGTCGTCTCGCCGCCTTCTGTGAACGTCCTCGCCTGCCTGCCACCATCGCCCACTGCAACTTTTGCCACCATGGTGAGTCGCACCAGCTGCTGCTTCTTCTTCTGCCGCAGTCGCACCTGTAGCTCCATCCGCCGAAAGTCCTTGCATTGTGGCTGCTGGCCCCCATTCCCCCGTCCCACCACCAATTCCCCGCCTCGACTGGACCAGCAAGGACATGCTTTCTGAGTCCACATGTAGCTCCCCTCGCTCGCCCTCGCCGCAAGATCACCAAGAAAATGATCCCCCAAAGATCAAACGCACTCGCAAACCCAAACCCAAACCCCCAAAATATCTCAGAAAACTCAGAAATCAATCCAATCGATCCCCAATGATGCTCCCCGTCCACAGCCCGTCTGAATCCCACCCAAAAAGGAGGCGCTAGCTCATTACACCAAGCACGAGATCAGCAGCGACCAACTGGGAGGCAATGAAGGAGAGTCTGCACTGGATCACACTCCCGAAAGAGTCTCTCATCCCAAAGAGATCAGCACTGTCTTGCTCACGCACTCCCTCACTCGCTCAGAAAAAAACATGCGGTGTGTAAGTTTGGTTCCCAGTGCGCGCAGCTTCTGTGCGGCCAAAGAAGAATAATCAGCAGGCCAGGGAATGAATGGAGGAATGAAGTAATGAATGAGGAGGGAATGAGTGGCAGGAAGCTCCAGGTCTCCTCCAGCCTGCTATGACTGCGCAGACCTGCCCTGCCCTGCACGAGCAGAAGACTGCTAATCAATCAACAGTCGTAACTTAGCAGTAGTCCTTCGTCTTCTTCTTCGTCCAAGTACGATGGCATTGGCAATTAATGGACGAGCAAGGAAGGCTGGGGCAAGTGAAGGAGGAACCAATCAAATAAGCTACGAAGCTAATAAGGAGGCGCGTGCTCTTCCTCTGCACTGGCAGGCCAACGAAGTGGGAGTTCGCGGCCTGAGAAGCCGCGGTTTGTCCTGTTGTGCAGTGGAAGCTGAGAGGAGGCTGAAGCCCAGCAGTGAACCCAGGAGTGAGGAGGCGCTAGAAGGAGGCGGGTCCCGTTGGCTTTCATTCCAAAGCGGCTGACTGGCTGCAAGGGCGGACTTAAGCTATCATATTGGGTGCGGCAGTCGAGGCCCCGAAAGCTGCTACTGCTGCAGCAGCTGCTGGTGCAGCGGAATCGCTAGACTGATGACATGAGCCTCGAATGTGTGCGTTGGCAAGCATTGGAAGCCTACTTACTCGTCGTCGTCATCTCCCCACCACCCCCACCCCACCCCACCCCACCCCCAAGTCCCCAACGCCACGCCAGGCTCACACTGGCGTCCTTGTTCCCAGGATTTCCAGGGACTTGAGGGATTTCAGGGACTGAAGTCACTGAACTCCAGGGACTTGAGGGACTCCTTCCTCCTGTCCAAGACTGTCTGAGCTAAGATAGGAGGCCAGCAACCATAGCGGCAGGAGTACTAATAAGTTATCATAGCACCGTCCTCCGCCGCAATGGAAACGGACCGTCTCTTCGCCTCCCTGGCTGTCCTGCCTGCTTGCCTGTTGGAGTGCCTGCCTCCCTGCCTGTTTACCTGCCTGCCCGTCCGCGATTGATCCCTGTTGCCGTGCCTCCACTGCGACTCTGCAAGCGAGCGAAGGAGGCCACGCCAGTCCAGTCCAGTCCAGGAGGGTGGGGCCTAGATTTGCTCCTCCTACGTTACTGCCCCGTTATTTAAAGTTCCTCGTAACGAAGTGTAGTGTGGGAGTGGGCGACTGGGTTGGTGTGGCGCTGGGGGCGTTGGGGGCGTTGGGCGGTCCTACCGTCTGTTCAGTTCCTGTGTTCCTGTGTCGCGGCGTGACCAGCGTTGTCCTATGTTTCTGTGCTCCTTATCTCATGGGCCGGGTACGCCCCCCCGCACTCATGCGCTGTTGCACTGGCACTTGCGGCAGCGTCCCACCCTGATTTCTGGAGAAGTGCAATAGCCGGGACTCCGGGGAGGGAGTGTCCTTCCTTGCTGCTCATGAGGAGAGAAAGAGAGTGAGAGAGGAAAACAAAACTCCGATTCAAGGCCGTCAGTATGTTTCAAATTCTTTTTCAAATTAATCATTTAATCAATCAATCAATTGAAACTCCGATTCTGAAATCTAAAAATCTTCCGTCGGTTGGTTCAATTTACTGTTTCCCTTGCAATGGAAATTGTCCATTTGGTTCAAAAAAAGAAGAAAAAACTCCGATTCTGGCTTGAAGGAATCATTCCTTAACTTATCTTAGTTGGTAATTATCTTACCATGTGAGTGAGTGCATCCTGTCCTGTCTGCGAACCACTTGGACTCCGGACATGCCGGATACCCGCCACTGTCAGCCTTGCGACGCTTAACTTAGACCTGTTGCTTTTTCTTCAGTGGGGGCAGCCGAATCCGTCTTGTAACTTACCATTGCTTTGGGACAATTGGGAGGGAGAGATATCGTACGTTGAGGTCTGATTCGGCAACGAGTTGCCGAAATCATTTAATTTTCACATTTCAACAATTTGGCAATCTGTTTCAATTTTCCTGGTTTTCTCTTATTTTCAAAAATAGTTGAAATCTTCTCAAATCTTCTCTTGAAATTTTTTCAGGTTTTCAGAAATAGTTGTAGAATTTTTTTTAATTTTAGACACGAACCAAAATTGGCCTAGTTATTTACAAAATTGGCCTATACGTACGATAATTAGAAGGGAAGGGATGAAACCTTGCCCTCATTACTAGGGTGACTACACCTAAAATTGCACAAACCAGCTTTGTGGCACAACCAATGTATTGCAGAAACTAAACAATGATTCTTGCACATTGGTCAAGGACTATGAATCAAAATGCAAGTGGTCCCATAATTTTTGGGTGCATTGTGATTCAATTACAAATTTTCAAAGATGTAAGGTGGAGGGTGCTAAAAATGTCAAGTAGGTGATGCCAAAATGCATCCTGATGTGCATGAAGAAATGACACTAGTAGTATCAAAACCATGTCATAAGAAATTCATACAACGAAAAGTGTACCCTTGGTTGAATTTAAGTAAGGTGGCCCCCTCTACAATATTATAAATAGAGTTGTAGACTTTTCAAAATAGCCATTCATTCCACCTTTTACTTGTCCTTGTAATGTGTACCATTTTGAGAAGTTTCTTATTTATTTCTCTTTCAAAAATAGGATTTGATTTTGACAAGTGGTCCATTTTTAGATGTAGCTATGTTAAATGGGTATTTTAGAGCCTTTGGAGGAGGGGTGTAGAAAGCTCCAAGACATTTTACACATAAGGGCCATGCCAATTTATTGTGGAAGAGGCTTGAAATCCTTACTTGTGATTAGACAAAAGGCTAAATTTGGTCAAAATCCCTATACAACTTGAAGCCATGCCAATTAGTTGTATGAGAAGCTTGAAATCTTTGTTTGTGATTGGTCAAAAGGTTAAAATTGGTTCAAACCCTTTTAAACCAAGTGTAGGGGTCAATTTGGTGGAACAAATTTTTTATTCAAGAAAGGCACGATTTAATATAGCCTAAGCTCAGAAGCTCATTGAATTGGGTGCATCAAGAATGGAGGGTCAACTCTTGGCATTAGGGCCAATGTCAAATTTGGATTTTAAAATTATTTTATAAAATATTATTTTTTTCAACAAATCAAATGCGTTGGATTTTGTAGAGATGTACTTGACTTTTTGGTCCCAAATGGCAATGAATAGAGAAGAAGAGAAAGGAACAAAAAATTCTTAGGTTTTATTGAACTGGCTTAGCTTTTTGGCCTTCATGCCTTCATATATGGGAGAATTGACCCTTCTTATACTCTTATTCTTATGAGTAGTTGAAGATGGCCTTAAGCCTAAATAAAAGTGTTCTCCTACTTTCAATAGTTTAGAAGCTTACACAATCTAAACATCAATTATAGAAGACTATATGTCAACAAAAATAAATCTTTTTATACTTAGCATGCTTAGCAGGGATTCTAGTTGATGTCATTTTCATTCATATGATTGTTCTTTATTTATTCAATATAGATAGTATGAATTTGTTTTCCTTTTAGTAATTATCATTTAAGGTTTGTAAAAGTTTATTCAAATTGAATAGGCATGTAATATTGTTTATTTATTTTTATCAATGGAGATTGTTCTAATGTCCTCGTCATTTCTTTTTTCACTTATTAAGCCCTTTGGGGTTTGTTGAATTCTTGGTCACTCTCTGCCTTACACATTGCATTTTTTAATTTTTTGGGTTTTCTTCTAGCATTTGGATTTTCTTCTTTGATTCATCTTTTGGCCTTTGGTACTTTCCTTTGAATGGATTTTGGGTCATCTCTTTTCTTCAGTTGGTCCAAAGATTTGCACAACCTATGAATGTTGTCCTTATACTTGTACAATGCTCAAAATGGCTCTTTCATAGTCATGGTTTTACTCTTTAGCTCATCATACACACTTGTTCTCAATAATTTAATTTAGTTCATATCATGTCACCCCCAAACCCTATTGTAAATAAGTATTGAACTCGACTTTGACGACATTGTTTATTAATATTAATATTCTTATTTCACTATGTCATGCGATAAAAGGTCAAATTTATTTAATCTTTGGAAAATTGGCAAGTACCTATTTTTGAAAGCATCTTTTGAATTTATTTTAAAATATTTTTTTGAGTTTGCTATGTAACTAAATACAAATCAAAAGAATAAAATATGAACCAAAGTATAGAGGATTTTGTCCCGATAAAGTTTTTTTCCAAATAATTAATATTTTTCTAATAAAAGACAAATCTCCAACTAAATCTCCAATTAACTCTCATTTTAATGGTACTTAAATGATGTATGGTGATACGTGGATGAAATACAAGAATCAAAATGCATTAGCATTTGAAATTCACAGCACTTAGAAACCTTTGATTTCATTTGATGTTTTCTTCATGACATTGTATTTTGAAACAAGTTTACATTTCAAATTGATTTTTCACATAGTGTTAGAATGAAAGCATAGAATTTATAAGCCCATGAGCCTATAAGATTATATTATAAACACCTCAGTCTATGGTTTTAGATGTCTATATTATAAGTACTTATATTATAGACTCTTTCCATATTATAGTGTACCTTTGTTATAGTTACATATGTTATAAACACCTTCAAATGTTTCCATATACATACCTGCAACTAAATTCAAGTCTTATAGGTTCACATCTCTATATTCATATACTAACATTGTTGGATTTTTTTCTGAATTTGAGTTACAATTTATTATTTGTTTCAATCCACCATTGTTTAATTTCATTGAACATTGGACAAATTAGTAAAGAATTTAGAATCTAAAATTCATCGTAATTCTTTTGAATATAGGATACGTGATTCCATCATTGGTTATCATTTGGCATTCACTTATCATTGTACACCCTAGGACCCTCCTCTTGCATTTTTGATTTGAATGGGAGCCAAATCTATACTATTCTTGCAATGTTCTTTAATAAATATCAAGAAATGATGATGAGAGATAGTGTCTAGAAGAAAACTTGACTATATGACTTACTAATTTGCCACATGTTGAACCTTTTATTTTGGGGATATTGAATTCAATTATGAGTCTAAGGCTTTAAATTTTTAAAGAAATATTTTAGCTATCCTCAAAATACAACACTCTATAGCTTTTCCATTACTAACTTGAATGGAATATATTAAGATTTTTACAAAGATTAAAATATGTGTCATAAGAAAAAAAAATCAAAGAATTATATTTTGCATTGTTGTTGTTGTCTAGGCACATCTAGTATATTGAGCTTAGAATTGCATAATATTTACTCCTACTTAAGAACCAATTAAAATAAGAAATTTATTCCAAAAAAGTTGATTTGTTTTTTTCTATCAAAAACAAGTTTTTATACAATAATCCAAAAATTGAGACGAAGGAGCTTGTCCAACTTTCATTTGTGCCCTAAGGTTAAGGTTAACAAAATTTTGACATTAAAAAATATCTAAGAAAATCTTGGAAAATGTAAACATGGGGTGTTTTTGTACTACTGTTATACTTAAATTATTTCATTTGGACCCTCAAAAATTATGAGTGTTTAAAGTTTTGGCAATGGTTGTGTTGGTTGTGGCAACAACTAGACAACTCATACAATGAGCTTAACAAATCAATTTGGATTTCATCCCTCTATTTTATTCAATCCCTGTCTTTTGCTTGTATGATAGATTACAAAAATGTAAAGATTTCAAGAGGGGCTTTGAAATTTATGAGATTGCAACTAGTCTTATGAAATATATTAGGAACACAATCAACACATCATATGCAAGATTTTGAAATAAACAAATAACCAAACAAAAGTTTGACAATTTGTTAAGATATTGAATTTTTTTAATTTTAGAGTTCAAAAATATTTATCTTCAAAAGTATAGGAAAGGGCCAATGAAAAATTGAGAGATGAAATAGTCTACCTTGGATCTTTTTGAGACCTCTACAATTTTAAAAATACTTATGAAGTGAAAATAGGTACTAGGCATTTGGAAGTGCTAAGTGAAAAATTTGAAGATCTTTGATATGGACTAATTTATATGTTTGAAGGGTTCATGTGTATCATATTTGGATTGCTACAAGTGCAAAGAAGGATCTCAACAAAGAAGGCCACGATGAATTTCGATTTAATGAATGACTTTCATATGCTCTTCCAATCAAAAGAACCCAAGTGGACTTTCATATGCCAAATTCATTAGCTTTGATTGATAAATGGTAATACATTCACCTTTGCAATAATTGTTGCATGTTATAATATAGTAGATTCTAAACTTGTATTGCAAAGTAATTGATCACCATTGGTAAATTAAATAGATTGTAAGAAAAAATTTCAGAAATTCCAAAATAATTCCTTCTATTAATTGATAATTTTATAATTATTTAGATTTTGAAAAGATATTAAGAAAATCATAATCTAATTACTAGTCAATATAGTGAGGCAAACAAAAAAAATAAAACATGTCATTCAATAGATGTCTTAATGAAGATACTTTTGATGAATAACATGCCTCTAAGCAACCTCAACACAAGCACATGTAACCAGTGTTTTTTTATTGGCTAAAAATCGCCAAAATTCACCCACCGTGCATGTACTTTGATTTTATTATAGGAATTTAAGGAGTAGAAATTATGGTTTTTTGCCTAATTTCACAATCTACTAATTATATTTAGCCATCTAACTTCTTGCCAAAAGATAACATCGCCACTAAATTCAATAAGCACAAGCTTATAATTGCCTATTCTTTTCTCATTATGGCAATATATTCCAAACAAAGTTGTAAGATCTAAGTCACTAGATCACATTTTTAGTTCTCACTCTTATACATCTTCTACAAAAGACAAAACCAAAATTCAGTATTGTTCATCTGTTTAGCAAAATTGTTTTCTCCCTACAATGAACAAAAGTAGCCACTTCATTGAAAGTTCATTGAAAATTATTGCCAGTACTTCAAAAAAGCTAAATCCCTAAAAAAACACTACATGTAATACAAATGCAACAACTTCAATCTTTGTCTTTGTGATGGTTATACAATAAATTTATTACCAATGAATCTTAGTCAATGGTCGACAATAAATCTGTAAATAGTCATGCTAGATATGAGTCCACTAATGTTGTCTATTGGAACCACCTTATTGATTGTTTTTCAATCACTTGTATGAAATGAACGATTGATATGAATTCTTTCATTACCATGTGGTGACTATAAACCTCTAGATGTACAATATGCATATTCACTATTGAAATATCTAATATGATATACAATGCCACCATCTATAAAACTAATCTAATTTGGCTACTATTAGATCTTTTATAGTAATTGACAATGTTACCCCCATGATGTAAGTCTTATATTCTACCTATGTTGGCAAGATAAATGATAATCAGATAATGGTCTTCACAATCATTTCTAAATGACACCATAGGAATTAACTCACATAGCAATTAAAAACATCAAAATAAGCATGAATTATACAAAATAATATAAGTAAGTCTTAGTGTTAAATTGCCTTCTAGAAAAATAACTTCAATTATGCTTCAAGCACTTGATCTCTCTTCAAAATTGGACATAAACTCAACTAGTCTCAATAGCTATTTTTTTAATGCCATCTTTGGACCTACCAAAGTTAATTATTTTAGATTTGGTCACCCAATTAGACTAAAAGCAATAAGTCTTAATCCACATCAATGCCCTCAATAATAAATTTCTCATTTTATTGAAGAGTCTTCTTTACTGAGGCATCTCTATTATGGAATGGTCAAATCTACACTAAAAAATATTCAAGTTGGCATAACTGAGGTGATTTAATATTTAGACAGATTAGCCTTTATCTTGTCATGCCATGCAATCACACCAAGTATAGATTCTTGGAAATCTTTTTTGATTTTATTCTTAGATGTCGTTTTGGTTGAAACTTCTTACAATTCATTTTGTCATCATTGGTCTTTGCCAAAGTATCTTTGGTTTTGAGGCATGGAAAAAATTGAGGGGCCATGTATGATGAGGTCCCCAAACCATTCAACAATTTAGAAAGTTTTTACTATACTAGACTATGTTGCACTAGCTACCTTAACCAACTACCAAATTGATATAAGGGATTGAGGCGGCGATGCCTTTACAATACCAATTATCAATGTTTGGATGAAGATATTTGTTCCAAAATCAAAAATAATTTGACTCAAGGTTCATACTTGATTTCTACTATGGTTTACTTTACTCATAAGATGATGATTCAATTTGCAATATTCGACTTTGCTTCAATCTAATGTGAATGCAAATAATACTTCTTGCTTTTGATACAATTTGGGATTCTATTGGTATGTTAAGTGTTTGAAGAATAGTTTTCATATTTGAAATATACTAATTTAATTTACAGAATACAACAATACAATTTACATATTTCAAAAAGTCCAAGCATTAGGAAAAATCTCCAAACATCATGTAAAAAAATAGGCTAATGGGAAACATAAAAAATAGACACACTTTTTGATATCATTTCCATAAAAACAATTTCTCCAATTTGTGTGTTTACTTATAAAGAGTAGACTTTGAGAATATTTGTAAAATATACATTATAGTATTTTATAAATCATTTGCTGGTCTTCTTGATTCTTAAAAGCAATTCTATATCTATATTTTTAAATCCCAATTTACTACAATGTGAGCCTAGAAGACTATATACCTATTGTGTAAGTGTCTTCACTAAAGAAATCTTCTATGATTATAGTGTATTTCCATTATAAATATCAATATTATAGATATTTATGTCATAAACATCTTCAATGGTCATAGTATATCTACTCATTTATATACCCAAGGCTCACATGCTCACATTTTCATGCTCACATACTGGCCCCATTGTTTGAAGTAGCCTTTAAATGTTTGTAGAGGATCACATTCATCTTTTACCATATTGGATTCTAGAATATTAACTATGTCCTCAAAAATGGCAAAACACGCACTATTGAATCGATGATTCAATAATTAGCATCTTTCATTGGGATGTCATTTTAACATCTTAACTGCATGATGCTCAACTATAAGACCATACAAAGTTAAGTATTTGACTACTTTATAGCTTCTTTAGTATGTAAGAGACAATAATGATCCAAATTGGGAATGCCATGTTTCGTTAGATCCATCACAATGTGAGAACAAAGTCTGTCAACAGTAAGGTGGATACACCCAAAAGTGCAACTAACCTTAAAGCACCATCCATAATCTATATACATTTCCAAAATCAATCATGTATACAGGCTATAGATGGCACTTCTAGAAACAAGCTTTGATCCTTAATAACTTTTGCATACTATATCCAAATGTTGTTTTCTTTGGTGCATAGGAATGTGCTTTTACTTGCCATCAAAACTATATGAAAATCAAAACACCTTTATAGGAGTAACTAGGCACATGTCCAATTTGTGGTGCTTTTGAGTGTACCCACCTTAAGGTAAATCATCCCATGATAGACCAAATGGGAGTAGACCCATTGTGGGTCAAATTGTACAGGGGTGTACATTTAAGAACTTGAATGTTCACCTCTACTATAATCTGACCCACAATGGGTTTGCTCCCATTTATTTTGTAATGGGGTAGTTTACCATACAATGGAAACACCCAAAACCGTCCAAATAAGGAACTCAGCATAGTTGGAGGCAATGTTTTCTAAAAATGATATTTTTCTAGTATTAGCAAGTGAAAATCGTGAATATTATTAAAAAAAATTAGATTTTTTAGATATAGTATGTAATTTCTACAAACTTTTAAAGTGTTGGCCCCCTAGACCTGTGGAACCATCCTGTAGGTGCCTCCCAAACTGAACCCTGCGAAAATTAGTACTCAGCCAATCAAATTTTCCTACGTATCCTTTAGTTGTGTCAGCAAATTACAATCATACATGTGGCGAACACATTAAGAAAAGTCTACTGACGCATTTCGATGAATCTACAGTTCATTGCAAGGAACAAGTGCGAGAATGGGTGTTTTGCCCTTATATACCTTAATTTATGCACCTTTGATGTCAAACACACAAAAAACACCATGGTGCAGCACTACTCGGGTTCTGCAAACGATGAAGGGCTCTCATCTCAATCACGCCCTCCAGCCAGCCAGCCAGCCACTACCCAGTGTTAACTTAGTGAAATGAGCGGCGGTGGCGGCGGAGTCGAGTTAAGGTATAAATCAATTCTGTATGTGATCATTACCTGGCCTTTCGTGGCAGCTCGGTGAGCTCCGTTGGTGCAGGTCTCAATCATCAGTCCGGCATGGGTCTGGAGCCGTACCGAGGTCCAGCCTTTCTCCCCAACTTCAACTGCTCTTTTTCCTTTTGCAGGCCGAAGGAAAAAAAATACAAAACTCAAGCCATGTAAGTTAAGTGAAGTAGCTGAACTTGTAGCCGAGCGGAGCCAAGGTGCGCACACACTGCACTAAAATGGTGCCGGCTTATAAAACAGTGTGCTGCCCAGCTTTTATATCATTGCCTTCGTCCTGATAAGGTTTGTGCTTGTCAGCAGCTACAAGTACACTACAATACCATTGAGAGAGGGAGAGAGAGAGAGAGTGTCACCGCTTAACTTGTTGGAGGTCAATGGAAGAAACTATTGAAGTTGAGTTAAGGTAAGGTAGTCTACTCCTAAAGTGATTGTTTAATCCCTCAAGGCCTGTGGCAGAAACATGTTCAAAAACATCGTAGCTTTTGAAGCCTTATAGATCTAAATGTCACTAAGCTATACAAATCTCAACTGTGCAATCTTGTAGTAGACATGTTGTAGATGACATGTACAAAATTTGGAGTCATTTGACTGCATAGATTGCAAGATTATAATGTTTTAGTGCTGAAAATGGATGTTGAAATTTTCCCGAAAACACATTCAAAGGTGAAATTTGATTTCTAAACCTACTCAAATGAAAAAAATTTACACTACAAAGTGATTCAAAACTAGTATACAAACATATTGGTGAAAAAAGAATTCACTCAATTAACTCATTGTGTCTACAAAACAACTTTGAAATGTCAAAAATTAGCAAGAAAAACTACAAAAACTACATCTAAGGTTGAACCTCCATTTACTAGAACGCTTCTCAGTCACTCATTACTTCTTGGATTGACATGAAACTTTAGTCACACAAATTAGACTAGTATGCGCAACTTTTTCAACAAATTTTATTGAAAATGGACTCTATATGAAGAAGAAACAACCCGTCAAAGTTTATTATATTTCAAAAATGGCAAGGTTTTGAACTTTGAATTGCTCCCAAACATTCAAAACAACTTGAATTGACACGAAAATTTTACCACACAAACTAGATTTCAAGGGAAACAAAATCCAGTAAATATAATTGAAAATGATCATTTGATGAAAGAGAAACAAGCCCCTAAAATGGAGTTTCTGAACTCAAATTGAACCTGTGAACTTTGATTGGCTGCCAAAAAGTCATCACGTTTTGGATCAATTTGAAAATTTTACCACACAAACTAGAAGACAACATGCAACTTTCCCAACAAGTTTTGTTGAGTTCGAACATTAGATGCAAAAGTTATAGCACTTTGAATTTAACTAAAAACTTTGAAATGCGCTATTTGCGCCCTTGGGGCGTTGAGGGGTTAAGAGCTGATTGTGTTTTGGGGAATCTAGATTCCTTGAAACAATTTTGAGTAAATTTTGATAGGAAGAAAAATGGAATTGGCATCTTACTCAAGTTGTTTTATATTTTTTGGACCTTCATGGAATTAACTTAGTTACTAAATTTTGAAGGTGAAATTGTTGTAGTCACTAGCCCCTAAGCGCTCAAGCGACCATTTTCTGGTCGCTGCCTGACTTCGGGCAGAATTTTCGAGCAAAAAAAAAACTTTTTTCAAATTTTTTTTTTTTTCAGTTTTGAAAAAATTGGGTTTTCTTTCAACATTGATATTCAAAACTAAGATCAGTACGGTCAAACAAAAGTTATAGCAAAAAAAAGGAGAAATAGTACAAAGTGTCTAAAATTGCTTAGTGTTGAAAAACTTACTATTTGGGGGAATTACTGATGCTCTCATTAGTAAATACTTTTTATTTTTTTACAAGTCAATAAAAACCATAATTTTGACCAATCAAAAAAAATTTCAAATCATAAAAATAGAAAATGTATTTTTGGTGAATTTTTGAAGTTATATCGTCAAAATTCATTTGAAGAGAATCTATAAATATTTTTTAAATTTTGATCATATGTATACTTTCTGCTTTTTGTGCTTTACATTATCTTCTTTGATGCTAACTTCAAAAAAGTTGTAAAGCTTATATTTTATAACACATTTGTATTTTGTCTTAATCCCTTGGGCTTTTAGAGGTTGAATATTTTTCATTTTTCTATAAATCAATAAAAAACACAATTTTGACCAATCAAAAAAAAATTCAAATCCTAAAAATAGAAATTGTATTTTTGGTGAATTTTTGAAGTTATATCTTCAAAATTCATTTAAAAATAATCTAAAAACATTTTTTTTACTTTGACTGTATGGATACTGTCTACTTGTTGTGCTTTACATTATCTTCTTTAATTCTAACTTCAAAAAAGTTATAATTCTTATATATTATAGCACATTTGTGTTTTGTCCTAACCCCTTGGGCTTTTAGGGGCTAGTAGCGAATCCAACTATGCTGAATTTCTTGTTTGGACAGTTTTGGGTGCTTCCACTGACCATCGGGGGACCTGCTTTTGCATGTTCTGGGTACACTTGCCGTAGTGCGGGCACATTTTCACATCCCCCATTCATGGAAGAACTGACTGAAGGGGCTCTCCAATCGACATTCCATTCCGAATATTTGTACTTGAAGCAACTGAAGGCTCATGGCCCATTGCACCTGGATAGCGCCCATGCAACGCACCCTTCAACGTACATATGTTATTAGTTTGTCGCACTCTTACTGAAATCAGAAAGCATGGCCTCACATGGAAATCTAATCTTAGCGCACCAACATCCACCAATTTCATACTACTACTACAGACCACTACCAACAGTGAGTCAGTACGTACCCATTACCCAATATTCACCACAGGACCACCTTGAGTTCTCTCAAATTTCACGAGGATGCATGCCACAACATTCCTCCAACTCCTCATTGCCATTGTGACATTCTTTACCAATGACGCAGGGGTCTCTTTTGCATCCTTGAAAAGGGAACCTCTACAGCGAACATCCACAGTGAACAAAATTGTCTTACGTGGCTTGTCAGCCAACACCAATTCTTGCATTAATTGATTATTCCTCCCAAGTATCTAGGAAAGCATAATTATACCTGTCCAACATGGAGAGGACCATTGCCTAGTTCTACAATGTTGTGGGATCTTTATGCAGTGTCAGAGTACAGTACCGTTGAGTCCAATAATGAGGCTTACAAATTTTGTTCCCAGGGGGATTCTACAGAAAGTTTCATAAATTTGAAAAGGTTCTACACTTCTACCATGCTCAAAAATTACTGAGGAGGCTCGAAAACCGCTCAGGCTCCAAAACCGCTCACCTTCCTAAATGTACATCCTAGGTATGTGCTGCTTTTTTATCTTTAAAGTGATGTACAAACAATGTACATTTTAGGGGGTGGACAGTTTTCGAGCCCTATGCCTTACTGACTTCAAAAATTCATAACTAATTCCACAAAGCTTCAAAAAAATATGAAACAACTTGGATTAAATGCCTATTCTAGTTGTCTTTCAAGAAAAATTCACTTAAAAAAAATATTTCTAGATGTTTCATCTCTCCAAAATTCAGTTCCAGCCCCTAGATGGTCGGTTTATGGACCTCCTACCCCTTAGTAGATTTTCAAATTGCAAATTGTACTGGAGTTATAGTGAAACCATATCTACCTACAAACTAAAGTAGGAGGATCATAAACCGACCATCTAAGGGTTGGAATTGAATTTTGAGGAGGTGAAACAATTGCAAATATTTTTTAGTGAATTTTCCTTGAAAGACAACTAGAATAAGCATCTAACCCAATTCATTTCATGTTTTTTTGGAGCTTTATGGAATTATTTATGAATTTCTAAAGTCAATATGGCATAGGGTTCCAAAATTGTCCACCCTTTCAAATGTACACTATTTGTACATCATTATAAAGATAAAAAAGCAGCACATACCAAAGATGTATATTTGGAAAGGTGAGTAGTTTTGAAGTATGAGGGATTTTTGAGCCTCTTACCTTAGAATTTCTCATAACTTTCATCCCATTAATCAAAATGGAATGATTCAAAGTTTTTTTTATGTACATATAAACCTAAATTATCAGTTTGAAATTTTTATTTCTTAAAAAAATGATTTTTGAAGAAGTTTTTTGACTTGCTTGGGCTTTGTGCCAAGCAATGAAAATCACATGTTGTACAATAACTCTTTAACCATGTAGTCAACAATTTTGAAAATTGTTGGATTTTAAAGCTATTCTATGAGCACATGTTGTGTGAATTTTTCAAAAAAAATTAAAGAAAAATTCCATTTGTAGTAAGCTGCCCAAAATCTCAGTGTTGTCAAAAAATGTAGTTTGGGCATTTGAAGGCTAATGTGGATCCTTGATATTAGACAACTTGTCATCAAGGCTTTTTTTAAAAAACTAGTGTCCTCTAAACTAGCTTTGTTGCACTAGCCAATTTTTGGAGGGACCATTGTTGATTCATCAAATTTTGACATATTTGGCAATATTTTGCCAAGATAGGCCTTGCTTGTCATTGGATGAAGGTACCCTGAGTTTGGGGTTTAGAGTTTATTTGGGACAATGTTTGCGTTGTATTGCTCTAACAACAATCCTATTCTTAATTTAAGGTGTTTTTTGTTTGGCCCAAGGAGATCACTTAATGTATTCAAAACAAATTACATGTGTTAAAATGATTTTTTGATCTGCTATATATTTTTTAATAAACTATGATTTCAACCTATAATTTTGAAATGTGCTTAATAATGACCATAGGTTTCTATTGCCAAAAATTTTGAACTCAAATAACATTATGAAATGATTTCTAAAATAGATTGTAAAATGAACTAAAATGGAATGTTTTTCAACTCAAATATTTATAGAAAATGCATTTAAATGACCATGGCATCAATATTCAAGAAAATTTAATTTCCAATGAAAATTTATTTTCAGCAATTTTTTGTTCAATTTTTAGACAATTTTTTCTTATATAAAATAGGGGTGTGAAAGTTATTTTCAACTTTACATTATTATTTTTTTACTTCAAAAATTTGTAACTAATTATAATCAATACATAAAAATATCAATAATTCAAATTATCGACTTTCAAAGTAGGAGAATTTTTTTTTTTTTCATTTAAATTTTAGGACATAAAATAGGAGGTCTAAAATCTTAACACACGTGGTTACTAATAGACACTCTAAGTAATCTCCCTGAGTTGTTTGGTTAGTGGCTTTGAATGCAACTAAGGTTAAAGTAGAATAAGGCTTGCAAGAGTTGCACCTCTTCTTTTCTCCATGGTTTTGGGCATTTGGTCAAGGGCACTCACATTTTTCTCTTATTTGGATCTAAAAGTAGGTTAAACAATGTATTGTATATTACAAGTAATTATATTGCTTTATAATTTATAAGTTCATTTTGTATTATCTTGTTGTGAACATGTTGGTAGGTATTTGCTATCAATTGCAAGTGTAGCTAGTCTCCATTTACATCTTTTGGTTAATTATTAGAAGGAATATTTTAATTGTATCCCATACAATATGTGATAGTCATCAAAGTCAAGAAAGTTTATCCTATTGTAAACTCATTTAGGGGGTTGTCTTGCTAAACAAGCAGATGCAAGATTTGAACACCAAGCCCTTTGTTTAGCCATGTAGAAAGTGGTAGTAATATGCATAGTAATGATTGAGTGATCCTAGAAAAGCTACAATATGTGAAGCCTGGGTGGATCACTCCTTGCAGTTTAAAAACCACATACGACATAATATAGCATGGATTTTATTGTTTCAAGGTAAAATTTATAAAGGATTTACAAATAAATAGTAGCAGACTTTCAAAATCAAAGATGCATTATAAGTAAAATAGGTAGCTAAAAAATCTCAAGTATTAAAAAAATTTATATATAATTTAAGGATTAAAAATTAGGATCTTGGAAATTGTATTTAGCAGGGTCAATTTTATTTAGAACTGGTTTAGGATTTAGGATTTTAGGATTTAAGTTCTATGGCATGTAAAAGACAATCCCTTCTGTTTTTTGAGTCGTACATTCAAAATTGATTCTTGTTTAGAACCCATGGATGACATTAATTTTTTCTCATTTTTCAAAGCATTGCAATTTTTATAAACTGTGATTCTATTGTTTGCCTTTCATGCATTGTCAAACTATGTTTTTTATGCATTGCAGAAGTTCTTATACATTCAATTTTTGGATTTTTGTATATTGCAAGTGATAAAATTGTCATACTAGTTCACTTGATTGAATTCTATATACAAAAAAAGGGTGTGATAGTAGAAAAGAATATTGAGCCAAGTAAACATCCCAACTTTTCATGCAAATTTCCTTGATCTTCTCTCTAACCTTCTTGCTTTTAATTTTCTCTTCAATTCACAATTTTTCCTTATAAAGAAAATATCCTAGAAAAAAATACTTTTACCTACATAATATAAGTAAATATAGGGCACCATAATATAGGACATTTTCACAAATTATGTAATTATAGATGACCATTTATTCAAACCTTCGAGGTAAATAGCCCCCCCCAAAAAATACCCCCTCACTACACGGGGTGGGGGTGGAGTATGAAACATACAAAGAGTGATCCACCTAAGATGTGAAGTTTCAAACAAATTGTAAAGTCTTTACCTATAGCCAAAACTTAACTCAATGCATCAATCCTAGTTGATGGCTTTATTTTTACATGCCTTGACGGTTACAAAGCTAAAAAAATTTGTGCCAAACTTTTTGTACATAATGGCATGAATATGAATATGCACTCTCTTGTGCAACAATTGTGGATTGCACCAACAACATGGTTGTAGTATTTTCTAAGATGTGCTACAATTTCTTGTATGATGTAATAGGCTCACACATTTAGGTCATTGAAGAATGAGTGTATGTCTTATAAATTAAGCATGATGCTTAATTTGCTTAGTTTTATATGGATTCAACAATTTTGATGTTGCACTTTTTAATTCTAAACTAGCTATGTCTTTTGCATTATATTCTTTGGTTCTGTTGTTGAGCTTATTTGTATATATATACTATTGTAAATGTAAAGAATGCTAGATGCCCTTCATTGATGTCAATTTTTTTCTACTCATTGTATATTTGTTTATTCATTCAAGTAGAATATTACATATTTGACATTTACATATGTTTTATTGGTCTAGATAGGAATTGGTTTTACAAATGAATCAAAGTACAAAAACACGTAGCTAGAGGAGGCTAATAATTTCTAACTCCTTTTTGAAAATATGCCTATTTAAAATACCCTCTATATTCAAAGGGCTTAAACTTTACAAAGGATATCTTTCCAAGAGTCTATGTAAACCACACCTTAATGAATTTGTACAATGTGAAGTGCATCAAGGTAGATTTGAAGGCAAGGGAAGGATGTTTCAAGGTCATTCTCCTGCTTATTCCATGTGTTGTCTTGAAACAATAAATTAACCTATAATGTTTCAATTTTCAATTTTTTTTTCAAAAATTCTAAAGAGTGTTAAGAAATTTAAAATTGAATTCCTTAAAATTAAAAAATATATATTCAAAAAATTAAAATTAAAATTAAAATTAATTTTTTAAATCACTATTTTCTAACGTGGCAGTGTCTCGACTATGTTAGACTATTGATTTGGCATGTCCCTATAGCCCACAAACTCAAGATAACTTGTGGTCTTCTAATGCCCTAAAATCTTCACTAATGGATTAAGCACTAAATGTCACATAACGTAATACAATGTAGTTTTTAAAAGGTAGTATAATTGAAGAAAATATTGTGGCAACATAAATGAAGAAGAGTTACATCCACTAGAACAATTAAGTCAACCATATATGCTAAATGTACACTTTGTTGATAATCAATAAACATGAGATTGAAGACTTTGAAGTATGGATTAATATTTATTTCATGCAATAAAATCACATACCAAACTAATGTAGTTATACTTAAGATAATATGAATCAATATTTGAGCATGATGTATATTATTAACCTCTAAGCATCACAAGACAAACAGCGAAAGTGAGAAGTTTTTTTTGAAAAAATGAAATAATTTGAAATTGCTGCGTTTACTAACTACATTGTTAAATTTTGGAGCCAACTACTTGATGAACGTGAATGTGCAATTTCTTAGAAAATCCACCGTGCAAATATTGACATTACAATATTTAATCAACAGGTTATTTCAAATTTTCAATGTCCAAAAAATGGCCATTGTGACGTTCAGGGGTTAACCTTTAAAAGACATTTTATATTTCTACTTTGTCAAGCTTCATTAGTTTTCTATATCAAAATACGTATTACAAAAAATTGATATTTTTTCATATTTTTTTATATATTTGAAATTTATCTCCATTTCTTTTGTTATTTAAAAAAATTAAAATGATTATTGTATATTTTTAATGTTATTTTTCTATTTTCTCTAAAAATCATAGTAATTAAAAATATCTAAAATGAAATTTTGAATAAAAATGGAGATGATAGTGACTAAAATTATGGTATAATTGATGTGCTACTGAAGGTCAAATTAAGGCAACATTAAAAGAAGAAGTTCAAAAGTAGTATATTTTAACTTGTAAAGGATCAAATTATTGTTGAATGTATACACATGAATTTGAATACTTATTCAACATATTGCTAAAGTTTTGGCATCACTATATTGTTGTTATTTGGTTTAAAATCACTTGCAATCCAAACAAATGTGCTATATACAACCTTTATAAACTAATGTATTGGATTTGAAAAGATTTGTAGTGAAAACAATCATTTTGGTTGCTAAATATAAATAATAGTGATTTGTATTAATTTTATATTACAACAAATATTGTCAAAACTATTTAAAACACATGCAACAACAACTCAAATTGCAACCTATAGATCTTCCATGATTGTAATTGACAACTTGAGTCTTTGATTCATTAAAAATCTTCAAATTCCATTCAAATTCAAATCATCTACATTTTTTGCTATATATATAATTTTTTAAACGCATATGTATGTTAACTATTTAAAATACCAATGGAAGTGGGTTTAAAATGGTGTATTGCAACATGAAAAAAAATATTCAAGTCATTGAGGCTCAAAAAAGAAGCCTAGGCAATTTTTGGACTAATAGTATAAATCCAGCCTCAACAACTAAGTCTATGATCGGGGTGGTTAGTTTTGGAATTCACTTACTTCCAAACTGTAATTGCTTTTTTGCTTTGAGCTTTTTGTGGATTGTAGTGCACAAAGGATACAACAACATCTGTGTTTGTTCATTTGCATTTTGTCCACTCAAATTCAACATATGATGCATAGAGTGAAACAAAACCAAGCATAAACTCAATTTTTGAAATCACTATACAAGCTAATATTTCAAATAGTGCAAGTATAGGTGTATTCAAAATTGACTTAAGATTATAGTAATTATAGGGTAGACATTTAAGAGATGAATTCAAATGATTTAGCTTTAGAGACAAGGTCAATATCACAAATAGACATCTAAAAGATGGGGGTACATTTGGAGCCAAAGTTGTCAAATTATGCCATTTTTCAATATATCTTGCAAAATAAATATAAAATCTAAATTTTTACAATACAAAATTACATTAAACTACTCTAAAACTATGTGGTCTATATTCTAAAAATACAACTATTAGTCCACCCAAATATACAACCCTTCTGCAAAACTTTATTTTCTAAGACCTAAAACAACTCCAATATGAATGACAACTTGTAATTTTGCAAGCATGTTTTGCAAGACTAGTGATCAAATTCTTTCTAATAGGTCCAAATTTGTAATCATCCTTGCAAAATTGATGATTGGCCTAAAAGAATATGAAAAAGACTAAATTAAATATAAATGCAACGATTTTGTCCTTATCATTGTGTCTAGTAGGATCCTTCCTTCCAAATTCAAAAATCACTCCTACATCAATTTGTCCTAGTATTAGTGTGTGTTACAAACTAAACTCACATGTAGTTAAAAATATTTATCAAGAACAAAAACTTATAGCATTTTAAAAATTAATTAGAGTGATTTTGATTTTAAGGGTAAATTTTTTCTTAAAGTATGAAATCCTTTTGAAACCTATTGTTGAGGAGGGAGAAATTTTTTCTTCAACCTTCCCTATGCTACAGATAGGCTGAATTGCTTAAGAGGTTGGAAACAGGTGATCATCTTGATGTTTGTGTTAAAGAGTCTTCATAAACATCATTGGTAAAAACATTCTTCCCTTAGATGGTTCCTTTTGCAACACGAAATTGATATTTGTGTTGAAGAGACTTCACGATCATCATTGGTAAAAACATTCTTCCCTTGGATGGTTCCTTTTGCAACAGTAATTTGATATTTGTGTTGAAGAGTCTTCATAAACATCATTGATAAAAACATTCCTCCCTTAGATGGTTCCTTTTACAACACTGATTTGATATTTGTGTTGAAGAGTCTTTGTGAACGTCATTGGTAAAAACATTCCTCCCTTGGATGGTTCCTTTTGCAACACTAAATTGATATTTGTGTTGAAGAGTCTTCGTGAACATCATTGGTAAAAACATTCCTCCCTTGGATGGTTCCTTTTGCAACACTAATAATAATAAGCCAAGTGGCTGGAAGAACTTTGAAGCCAGCCCCACTCCTTTGACTTTCCAAAACCCTAAACTAAACTTCATGTAAGCTTAGAATGCACTACAAAATGTGGCAAGCCGCAAATGATGGAATAAGTTAGAATATGGTACGACAGACGACGCAGCCTCCTTGTTAATGCAGGGAGGGTCTACCCAACCAACCAAATCGTGATTGAACCAACATCCCGGATTCAAGGAATCAAGGGGGGGCGGATGGGATGGGTTCTTGTCCCGAGCTTCCGCCCCAGAACATTTCAGGAGCACCCCACGATGCAGTGCATAGGAGGAGCCTCCGTCCAAGAGAGAAAGACCCACCTCGTGTGTCATGTACTTGCCCTAAAGTATGAATTTCCAGTTCCCTTACCCAAAGGCCTTGGGCACAGCGGAGGCCACCTAGTAGCCTAGCGCAGTCTTTAGAACTCCCTCACACGTACTGAGTGTACAAGCCTGGCTTTCGTAGGGTATCAAAACCTGACATAAGTTCCAAAACAATTTGAAAAAATTGAGAAAAAAACCTGACACATGCTGCAAGCTGCCTTTGAAAAAACTGGAGCCTAACCTTGTGATTAGCTTTAGGAAAGCAGGCAATGGTCAGCCACGTGCTGGGAGGGTATTATGCTTTGGTAGATGCATGGGAGGGAGGGAGGAAGTACTGTAGGAGCTAATGGAAGGATTGGGATGGGCGGGGCGGGGCGGGGGAGTCATGTATAAGATAATTTTGTTTACTGTAACGGTTCTTTTTCAAGGATGCAAAAGCAACCCCTGCCTCATGGCCTCATTGGTGAACATTGGGAAGAGAAGGACTAGCGGACCTCTCATGATTGTACTATGTTGTACCCATTGGACAAACTCTCTGGAGAAAGTGGAACGATTTGGGCTAACACTCATAATTAACAATATACGGAATGATGCGGAGGATAGAAAGTGTAGGACGGATGCTTTTGTAGTGTGTACATGAAAACAAAAAGTGAACTTTTTTCATGTGGTCAATGGATAATTGCATAGTTGACGATCATGGGGATAGGAACTTTGTTTTTAGAGGTATTAAAAAAAACTCTGGTTGAAAGGGTAACAACATTGACAAGTATTTGAATTAGAGTTTGAGTAAAGGTTCCTATTATTGATTTACAATTTTTTTTTCTTAGATCTTGTTGGTAATAAAAATAAAAATAAA
The DNA here is from genome assembly GCA_947034885.2 of Thuidium tamariscinum. Taxonomy (NCBI): domain Eukaryota; kingdom Viridiplantae; phylum Streptophyta; class Bryopsida; order Hypnales; family Thuidiaceae; genus Thuidium; species Thuidium tamariscinum. The sequence goes on from OX344751.2 coordinate 14,912,048, forward strand.
ATCTAAATTATTTTAAAATGTATATTTTGAAAATCACATAAATGATCAATAAGGTTTCAAATTGCTGAAAATAGGTGTGTCAAAAATAGAATCTAAGCTCTCTTGGATGAGAGTTGTGTATATTAGTCAAGAAACCTTCAGTTATTTCTAGAACAGGAAACCTATAAAGTATGTACATCTATAATCAACATAACCCAAAGTGTGAGTCAATTATGTATTTAGACCAAAGAATCTATCTATTTCCTAGAAATTGGTTACAAAGGATGTATGTGATCTAAACATGAATGTATACAAGAGCCTAGCTACTATTGTTCTGTAAAATACAAAGAGAAATTCCTTTGAAAATTTAAAACTTATCCATACAATGTTCAAATAATGCATACTAAAGTGTGATTGAGTCCTATTTTAGTTGCCATTAAGATCTAATAAAATAAATTTATTTCTAGTACTAGGAACTATATTCAATTGTATTAGTTGTCATTTATAGGTGCATATACCTTTGAAAGGATGGCCAATTTAATTCAAATGCTAATACTTATAAAGACTAATAACAACTTTATTAATTGCAAGATAGACGGGGAACAATGAGTGGAGAATAATGACAATTTCAAAAAACATGAGCAAGCTTATTATAATGGTCTCCTTTTATTGCAACCATTTTCTTCACATCATCCCTACAAGAGGCTTTGAAATGTATATGTGGTGGCCAATGAATGAACTATTGATAATGTGGGAGCCAATGATAAGATTTGTTAAATACTTGTTCATACTTCTCCAATGGATATAATAAGAGCTAGGTTGTGTCCAATTTCTAACTAAGCAGATAGTTTTCCATTGAAGTTTTTTTAAATGAGAAATAATAGCCTAACTACTTCCTTACGGAAACTAAGAAATTTGAGATGATAATTGACTTTAGCATCCATTTTAGTTTTGATAATGGTTCCATTTTGGAACTTTTTCTATTACATTCTACATGCTTTGATGTTTATTCTTGGCAAAGCCATATCTTTTTTTAGATTGATCATCTTTGGGTTTTAAAAAGGATACAATTAGGAATATATCCTTTGGGCAAAGTTCTTCCAAAATTCCTAAGTGATTCACAAATGCTCCAAAAAATATGAAACCACTTGTATTAGACTTTGCATCAATTTGTCTTCAAGTGAAAGTATAGGAAAATACTTTCATGCATTCAAAACCAATAAAAAGGTCAATGAATCTTCAAAACATTATTTTATGACTATACTACTTTAGTTGACTTTGTAAACCTATGGAAGGGTTGTTGCAAAAAACACTTATTGTTTTTGGCTCAAAACAACCTATTTTGGTAAATAATGTGACTTTCGGAATAGATTTTTCAAAGATGATTCAAAATATGTATAATTTATAAATCAATAGAAATAGTATTTTCTAGAAATTCAAACCTATACAAAATTATCTCCAAAAGTTATGCCCAACAAAAAGACAATGGAAAATGTTTTAAAAATGGACACTTTGATATTTGGTTCTTAAAAAATAAAATAATAAAATAAAATTTTGCCACTAACTTGAAGTTTTTGCTTCACAACCATTTTCATCTTTGAAAAAAAAATTTATGTTCTCAACACTTGCACAAAAATAGTGCACTTTGAGCACATGTGGAAGTTGGACAAGTGACTATTTTTAAAAATCTTTTGTGGGATTGTATAATCATGATAGAAGTCCTTTTATCCTAATTTTAAGCTTCAAATTTGTGTTTTTGGATTAAAAATTGTACTTCTTCTTCCCCTCAAATAATTTAGGCAGGCATATGATTGAGAAGTATTTAAACCCTAAATTCCTAGGCTTTTCCAAGTGTGTTTTGACTATAGAAAAAAAAAGCATTCAATAGTTACCTCCAATGAAGCAAATTGTTTTTTTTCAAATCTAACCATTTAGATGTTTATGGATCATGTTTATGGATCTTGTTTATGGAGTAGTATTCATACCATTTTTAAGTACAAAATTTTATAGGAGTCATAAAATTATATTTTTAGTATGCTATTTTTTTCCACAACGTTTTAGAAATTTGCATATAAATTTTTTTGAAGATTGCAAGTAATATGAACAACTACAAAGAGTGTTAGCACACTAAAATTCACTTTCGAAAATCTGATTTTACATGAAAAAACTTCAAAATTGAATGGTAGAAATCATGAAAACACACCTTGCGTGTTTAAATTTTCAATGGTGGAAATCATGAAAACACTTTATTCTTTCCATTGGAACCATTCTCAAAGAAAATAGGTAAGTACAATTTCTTGAATCTCAAAGCAAGTGAAATTGCCAAGCTTTGTATAAAGCTGGGAAAGAAAGTAGAATTATCAAGCTTTACTCTCTACTTATGGTACATAACTACATAAATATGCCTTTGAAGACCTTTCAATTATCAAATATGTACTTTTTAAAATGGAACATAAAAGTTTTCAATAATTAACACTCAAAATTGCACAATTTTTTTTAAACGATCAAAGGAATTTAATTGCCCACATAGAAATGGGCCTAAAATTTCAGATTGACCACATATGGTCAATTAGGCATTAGTGGTTTAAAATAGTCAAAAATTTTGAATTTAAAAAAAATGATTGAATGTCTACATTTACTACATGTACTTTCATTCCAAATTTCATATAAAACTAGCATTTGATGCAAAAGTTATGAACAAAAAACCACCTATCCTAGGCCAAGGGGACAAAAAATAGGACAATGTTTCTTGCAATTACTTAGAAGTAAGTTACCCCTAAAGGATTTTCTAGGCTAAAATAACCTACCATTTAAAATACACAAGCTAGACTGCGTATTTACCAAATCTTAATTGAACAACTATGATTCAAAATATGGAAACTAAATTACTATGGAAAGACAAAAAGTATTTCGAGCAAAGACACAAAAATCGTGCATACAAAAAGTGAGTATTTTTACATATACTAGCCATAATCTAGCTTGTATATTTGTTCTAAAGGGGCCACTTATTTTTGGTCTTTAAGAATTTCAATACTTCATTAATTAGCTCATGTCAAATTTAACCATACTAAGGTAGTAGAGATGGGGGAAAAAATTAAATTTTAAAAATGTGACTTGTAAGCTTTATTCAATATTAAATAGAATAATGAGATTCTTGAATATAGAATCATAAGATACTAAGATTTTTCCAAAAACTCAAAATCAATCCAAAAAAAGGATGAATAATTTGTGTTACTATTCAATTATTGCAAGATTTTGTTGTAAAAATCTTAGCTCAGAAAAAACTTTTTAAAAAGTCAAACAATGTTGAATACATAGAAACTTTGGCAAAAACAATAGAATTCAAGGTGTACGATAGTCATGAGTACCTTATCTATAAATCTTGAGTCATTTTGAGTGTAAATAGAAAAGTGATAGCCAAAAAACACATTTTCATACAAGGTGTAATGTAAAAATAGGACAAGTATTTTTCACAATCACCCCTTGATTGTAGTAAATTAAAAAGAAAATTAGAAAAAATATTTTATGATGATAACATCCCTCAACAAATTCCAAGGCAATTCAACATTGATAGGTATCTAAAATGGCATCTTCTTTGAATTTAGGCAGAGTTTGAACAAAATTAATGTGTTGATTAATGTATCAAGATATTGTGGTATTCAAATGGGTCTAAAGAAGAGTCTTTTATTACCCTCAAAAACCTTTGGACAATCTAGGCAAGTCAAAATATATGTAAAATAAAAATTCCAACATCCAAGATTTTTACATTTTCTTGTCTTGATAATTTATTGGCTTTTGCAAACATGAATGACATAAAATAGGGGAATCCCCGTGGCTAATTTGAACCTTCTACAATCAATGGTACAATCCATTTGTCATTTGAAACTTTTTCCCAAAAATTAAATAGGGTCCAACAATGGATTTGATTTTTTTTAGTTATCATCAATAATAAGCTTTTAATTCTATAAACTTCTAGAAGTTATAATGAGGAGAGGGAGGCATTGGGAAAAGTATAAGATGCTACCCTCTCCTCTCACAAACTACCTCCATTTCTATTGTCAAATTTCTGATGATTTGTCATTTAAGTGTTTTGGGTCTAGTTTGGCCATTTTATGTCCATTTTGTATTTGTGAACATTGTGCTCATTCCTGTAAGTGTCTTGTAAAACTCTTTAAGGATACAAAGGGCCCTACCGTCTAAAGGTAAAAATTTTAAGTTGAGGAAAACAAGTTGTAATTATACAAGAAAAGACCTTTCAATTAACCCCCAAATGACCAACATGCTTTTTTTTGACAACATAGCGATTTTGGGCAGGTACGTGTGACTAGAGATTTCCATGTTTTGGGACCAAAATTTAATAGAAGGTGTGGATGAGGAATATCTTTAAAGTCCAACAATTTTCATGACTTTTGACTTCATGGCTAAGAAGTTATCGTACAATATGTTGTTTGTTTTTCAACTTGGACAATTCAAGCAGATTAGAAAAAATCACCTTTTTTGGAATAAAAAATTTGAAATTGATTTTATAGATTTATATATACATGGAAAGCTTTGAATCATTTCATTTGGATTAATGAGTCAAAAGTTATGAAGGATTCTAGTTTGTCGGTAGTTATGGATTCTCTACTCTAAAATAAACTTTGAAGTCCTCTATTTTACTCAATTTTCAATATTTTTGAAAAAAAATTAAAAAATTGGGTGTAGATTTTTATTACAACATTTGAAACTTTGGGATTGGCATTTTTCAATTCAATAAATAAATTGTTATCATTTTTGTATTTTGAATCATTCTCTACTTCTTTCTACTTCTTATTTTTTTGTACATGTTGTACAATTCCAAATCGTTTGAAAATTTCAAGCATGTAGCCAACTTTGAAGTGAAGAATGATTTCAAAGAGTTGCAACCATTTTGGACATTTTTTCATACAAATGTAGCCTTCTGAAGTGCAATTGCCCGTATTTTTGCAGTGGTAAAAAATGATTTTTGTAACTTTAAACACTAATATCTTGCAATCTACACAGCAAAAAAATTTGATATTTTTTTTACATCTTTATAAAATAGTGCACTAAAATATCCTATGGTTATATATGTCAAAAAATCTTTTTTTTGTGAAATGTGGTAGTTGTCCTAGAAATGATAGTTTTGGAGCAATTTTGGTGGAAACATAGTTGCGGTCCTTTAGGGGTTAATGCTTTATATGCATTATTGGTTAATTTTTTCTAAGCAAAAAACTTATAGTGTTGATAATCCTTTTATTCCCAAATGATCTTCATATTGGAGAAAATGTTTTAGAGTAAGGTTTAAAATACCATTTTAAAAATCCATTTCATAGTGTAAATAGAGTACAATGCAATCCTAGCATTCTAAAAACTTTGAATTTCAAAACCTTTTTTGAGGTATAATTTTCAAGTACTGAAAAGTGAAAAATTTTATGCATTTTCAAAAAGCACCATTGGGGAGTTAATTGTTGAGTGTGAAGTTTTCATTTTGTAGATAGTTAATATGGGCCCCAAACCATGTGTGGACATCCTAGAGCTTCATCTCTTTCAATTGGGCAACATTGAAAGAAAGAGATGTAAAAATAAGAAGATTCAACAATATTGATTGACTTTTTTTAATCATTTCATCTGTCTTTCAATCGATGTTTGCATAATGTTAATATTGCTTGGAGCTATTATGTTGGTTCCAAATCATAGCAATCCAAATCCAAATCTTGCTAATTTGCAATGTTACAAAAGTGCAACAAGAAGAATAGTGGGGGATAGAAAACTTAGGCCAAAAAAAATGATCATTTAGAGACAAAGGAGTAAGAAACATTAAATTTCTAGTAAATCAAAAAACAACCCCAATGGTAGGAATGCTAAAGTACACAATCCAAAGTCTACGATCCTTCCTAAAACACAAATTATAATAAATAAACCTAGAATAGCCACAAAAAAATTCATGCCTCCCACCAATGAAAGGACCTCATGGCGACAAGGCGGCTTTTACAACGAGGTTTTTTGCACCCAATTCCACCCTTCCGGGGTAACCAATGCCCCCAACACATTCCGGTCAACGGAAGACTGACTTTCGAACCTGGTTAATAAGACAAACCCACACACTTTTTCGAAACATTCCGAGGCGGGTTGAAGAACTGAACTTGAGGATTCAGCCGCTGAATGATAGAAAGGTCATCCACCATGTGCAAATCTTGAAATGAGGTCCACAAGACAACAGGGTCCAACTAAAGGAATGATTACAATTGGTAAGGTAGGTTGGTAGGGGTTGGGGCTCCTGAGCGTGGTAATGTACTTCGATCATGGACCCAAACAACACAGGATTTGCAGCACTAAACCCAAGGTTTGAGTGAAATGAAATTTTTTGGGCATTTGCACACCCAGCCATGCCTCTTTTTTCTTCTTCTTCTGTTTTTTTCTCCCCTATTTCACTAGTTGAGTAGGGCGGCTGATCACTCAACCACCCTTCAGTAGGTTCTGCAAACCTGAGTTGGATGGAGCTTGGAAATCAGGGGATGATGAACTGATGAAGCTGAACTTAAGCTATTGGTTGAAGCTCATGGTTCAGTTGTTATTTATTGGCTTCCATCCGTCCATGGCTCTGCAAGGCTGCATGTAAGTTAATAGTGTGCCTGGAGATTCCATTTTCCACTCCCTCAGCTACTAATTTAGCCATCCCACAACTCAGGTAAAGGGTGGAAACAGTAGGAGTAGTACTATCCTCTGCAAAAGTGCAAACCCTCTGCTTGACTTCAATTTAAGCTTATCCCCCTCCCCCAAAAATGCGGAGGCATTGATCTCACATCAGGAAAAAAATTCCCCACCCCATCCCACATGCTGTCACTCACAAAAATCCTGAGACAGAGATGATATTTTGTCACATAGATGATCTTGTCTGTCCCAAATGAATACTGAATATGGGTATAAGGGAGGTGCATGCAAGAGTGCCACGTTTCTAAGGTATGTGCACATGAGGACAAAACACCCATTCCCGCACCTGTTCCTTGCAGTGGATTGTAGATTCACCCAAATGCGTCAGTAGACTTCCCTTAACCCCCTAAAGGACCAATCTGCATTTTTTTGGCAACATAGCGATTTTGGGCAGCTCACTACGGATGGAGTTTTTATTTTTTTTTCATTGAAATTTTCACACAACATGTGCTCAAGGGGTAGCTTTAAGGCCCAACAATTTTCATAACTTTTGACTACATGGTCAAAAAGTTATTGCCTGATATATAGTTTTCATTGGTCGGCGGGAAGCCCAAAAATTTCTTATAAAAACTTTTTTTTCAAAATTAAAAATTTGAAATTGGTTTTCTAGATGTACATATATGCAGAAATCTTTAAATCACTCCATTTTGATTTATGAGACGAAAGTTATAAAGAGATTTAGTTTGCGGACAGGTGTGGATTCTCTACTCTAAAATAAACCTTGAAAGCCTTTATTTTCCTCAATTTTAAATATTTTTGAAAAAAAATTAAAAATTTGGATGTTGATTGTTTGTCACAACATTACAACCATTGGGATTGACATTTTTTTAATTCTATAAATAAAATTTTAACAATTTAGTATTTTGAATCACTCTCTACTTCTTTCTACTTATTAATTTTTTCCTATATGTTGTATAATTCCAAATGTTGCAAATTTTTTTAGCATATAGCCAACTTGCTGTGAAGAATGAATCCAAAGAAGCACCACCATTTTGGACATTTTTTCATAGAAATGTGACCTTGTGAAGTGCAGTTGCCCGCTTTTTTGCAGGGACAAAAAAAGGGTTTTTGTCAATTCAAATGTTAATATCTTCCCGAATATCTTGCAATCTATATGGTGGAAAATTCTGAAATTTTTTCCACATCTTTTCACACAAGTGTACTATAAGATCGTACAGTTACACGTGTCTAAACATGTTTTTTTCAAAAATTTGGTGCTTGAAGTAGACATGGCAGTTTTGGTGTGTTTTTGGTGAAGACATAGTCTCTGACCTTTAGGGGTTAATGTGTTCACTACATGTATGATTGTAATTTGCTGACACAACTAAAGGACACATAGGGAAATTTGGTTGGTTGAGTGATGATTTTTGCAGGGTTCAGTTTTGGGGGCACCTACAGGATGATTCCACAGGTCTAGGGAGCCAACACTTTGAAAATTTGTAGAAATTACATACTATATTTGAAAAATCTATTTTTTTTAATATTCATGATTTTCACTCGCTAATACTAGGGAAAATATCATTTTCAGAAAACGTTGCCTCCAACTATACTGAATTCCTTATTTGGACGTTTTTGGGTGTTTCCACTATACATTTCCAGAATCAGTCATGTTCACAGATTGTAGATGGTGCTTTCAAAAACTGACTGTGATTGTTAATAACTTTTGCACACGGTATCCAAATCCCACGTTCTTTGGTGTGTTGGAACATGCTTTCACTTGCCAACAAGATTGCATGAAAATCTGAACAAGCTAATATCAATAACAATATCTAGGCACAATATGAATAAGTGGCGCTTTTGGGTGTACCCACCTTAGATATGGGTACGAAATACAAATATAGATACCAATATGATTACAAAATTCAACTGAAATGTCCTTTATCGAATGCAATGGGAACTGACTTCCAAAATTACAAGTACAGTGGGTGCAGGGCCAGGGAGGGGGCCAAAACTTATGCACATGAATTTAAATAATAAGTGAAGAGTGGCATTCTCTCACTATCCACCTCCTGGAATTACTCGTGTACTACTAATTGTCCTGAAACTATACTTGAATGTTCTGATGGATTCCAGACTTCCGTCCCGAATCCAGACTTCCAGCGCCTTCCAGCGCCTTCCAGTGACGGAGCATTTCTCCATTCTCGAGAATCTCATCTATTCCCAAAGTAGAAGTTGGTTGGGGATTTCACACATCCCCCCAAAGCAGCGGCTGTGGTGCAAACTGAACCCACTGCAAACTCAGTTCCATCTCCACAGTCCCTCTGTCCACATTCCCCAACAGGAAGGAATCCTTCCACACAAGGTAGGTGTAGATGCTGGAGTCGCTGCATTCTAGCGCAAAACAGTAAGTATGGAAAATACTGGCTACGGGAAGGTAAGGGAGGAGGTCCATAAACCAACCATCTCAGGGCTGGAACAGAGTTTTGGGCAGGTCAAACATCTTGAAATATTTTTTAGTGAATTTTTCTTGAAAGACAGCTTGAATAGGCATCGAACCCAAGCCGTTTCATATTTTTTGGAGTTCTGTAGAATTAGTTATGAATTTCTGAATATGGCATAGGGCTCCAAAGCCGCCCACCTTCTCAAATGTTCACTGGTTGTACATTACTGTAAAGATCAAAAAGCATCATGTACCAGAAATATACATTTCAGAAGGTGAGCGATTTTGGAGCATGAGCGGTTTTCGAGCCTCCTCCCTTAATCATGGAACTTCTTCTCTTTCAGGCAGCCCAAGTTAAGGTAGGTTAGGGTCTGCTTCCATGTGCAATCACTGACCAGTTGGTGGACACAGGCTAAGCTGAAAACTGAACTTCAAGGAAAAACAGATGCATAGCTAAGAAGCTTAACTTAAGTTAGCAAGTCGTGACTCGTGACAAATTCCCTGGCACTGGAGAAAGGGAGAGCTGCCTGGACTAGAATTGGGTGACAGGCAGTCTGCAGCCAGTGAATTCTATGCACTTGGGAGAACTGGAAGTTGGAAGGCCAAATGGTATCCTTTTCTTCGGCGTAACCACTGGAAGGACGGTCCGGTAGCGGTGGAAATCATCCTTTGGCAACAATGTGAATCATCCACTTAAAAAAATTCCAAAAGCCAATATTTAGTGGAGACCAAACTATTATTCATGATCTTCCTGTGTAGCACAAAATTTCAAGGATGTATTATTGTTCTTATGTTTTGCATACAAGACTTCTATGTCATCCATTGGACCATTTTGGTCTGCAACATTTTTATAGGGTTACGAGCATCTCCATGCCAACATGGCCAATGGCTCAAACTGGGCATTTGGCTAGGCCAACCAAGTTTATTGCCCCATGGCACATAAAATAAGGCTTAACAAATGGCTGGCCATAGCCAAATTTCCCAAGCAAATAGGGAAAGGGAGTGTGCCCGACTTGGCTTGGTATGTGCTTTTTCTTAGCTTTTAAAGTACAATTGATGCATAGGAGGGCTTTCTCATTATGACAACAAACAAAAGGACCAAGCCACCTCATCCTTATGTCATGTTTATCCTAAAAGGCCGTTTAGGTCCCCCCCCTCTTGTCTCTTTTGCTTAGTTGAGCCGTGGGGTGACCTCCTTTGACATTGCTCGGCCACCTTTGTTTTCAGACCCTAGCCGGGCCAAGGTCCCCTCTGAGGCATGGGGATGCTCTAAAGGTATTTTTGCATTTGGCACTAAAGAATATTACTCCTTTGGATTTTAGGAACAAATTTAGGCCTACTTCCCAGATTCTTAATGTAATCTACATTAAAAACATCACCTCTAACACCAAGTGAGTGAATATACTTTAATGTAACTTAGTGTAATAGATGGCAAGAGAAACAAGACATGATGTATTTCTTGAAATAGAATTACTATTAACAATCAAGCTCAGACTAAAAGAATAAAAACCAAGAGATGTGTTGTCGAGACTGAAGAGTTCTTCAGCCTTGATCTTGTTATAAACCATAATCTAAAGTAAAAGGAACTAGAAGGTTCTGGATTTATACTTCTAATATTAATTCAAAGTATAAATAACTAGCACTAGAACTAGAAGTCATGTCTCTAACATGACTTTGTTGTCTAAGAAATTTTTTCTATCTTCTTATGTCTGTGACATCACCCTCTTTTTTAGCTCCAAGATCCTTCAAGGAGTTGCTTTGTTAGTTGTGTCTTGTTGCAGGCTTTGGCATCTCTGGGCGGCGACGATGAAAGTCTCGAACCTTCAAAGGTGCATAGGTTATATTTAAAGGTGTCTCCCACGTTCGTTCGCTAATTGGATATTCTCACCAATGAACAAAATACTCTAATTGTTCTTGCTGAATTCTTAAATAAAAAATGTCTTCAACTTCGTATTCTTAGTGACCATCCATCTCAATATTAGGTGGAGGAGCTTAGACTTTGCTAGGAAGGTTGGATTCTTTATAGAGTTCTAAGAGAGAAGTATGAAAGACAGGATGTATCTTCATAGTTACTGGTAAATCCAATTGATATGTGACAATGTTGATCTGTTTCTGAATGTGAAACAGTCCAGTTCCTTTGATAGTCAAGTTTGTCGCATGGACGAGAAGTCTTAATGTTGTGTCATAAAAGCCAGACCTTATTGCCTTCTTGAAATTTAGGTTGCTCCTTTATTTTAACCCCTAAAGCCCTGAACATCGTTTTTTGAGATTATAAATTTTTTGGGCAGCTCACTATGGATGGAGTTTTTATTTTTTTTCTTTGAAATTTTAATACAATGTGTGCCCAAGGAGTAGCTTTAAGGCCCGACAATTTTCATAACTTTTGAATTCACGATTTAAAAGTTATAGTAGGATATGTTGTTTTCTTTACTTGGCGGGCAGCATGGGCAGCTGAAAAAACTTCTTCAAAAAAACTTTAAAAAAAAAGTGAAATGTCAAATTGGTTCTTTAGGTTTATACATACATGGGAAGATTTGAATCAATCCATTCCAATCAATGAGTCAAAAGTTATGAAGATTTTGAGTTTGGAGTAGTTTGTAGCCAGTTTCAAAATCTCTAACAGTACAAAAAAAGTTTGAAATTCTTCATTTAATTCAATTTTTCATATTTTTGGAAAAAAATAAAAACAGAAGGTGTAGATTGTTTATTACAACATTTTTACCATTGGGATTGAAGATTTTCAATTCCATGAATAAAATGTTCACAATTTAGTATTTTGGCTCATTTTTTACTTCTTTCTACTCACTTATTTTTTCCTATATGTTGTACAATTCCAAATGGTTTGAAATTTTTTGAGAATGTAGCCAACTTGCATTGAAGTATGAATTCAAAGAGTAACCACCAGTTTGAATTTTTTTTCACACAAATGTGACCTTGTGAAGTGCAACGGCCCGGATTTTCGCAGGGATAAAAAAACAATTTTTGTCAATTCAAATGCTTATATCTTGCAATCTACATGGTAGAAATTTCTGAAATTTTTTCCACATGTTTACAAACCACCTTACTACAAGATCCTATAGTTACATGAGTCAATTTAAATGTGTTTTTAAAAAACAATTTGCACTTGTATTAGAAATGACAATTTTGGAGCATTTTTGGTGAAAACATAGTCAAAAACCTTTAGGGGTTAACATCAACTGATTTTTTGTACTGGACTTGAGCTTCTTTAAGACTTGATTTCATTATCGTTTGTAGTTCTTTCAGTCATGTTGCAAAATTCTCCATTACAACACTACTAGATTCTTCCCTTTCTAAGTTGGTTGTATATTGATTCTAGGATGATAAGTATAATTGGTGTAGAACGGCATTTGCTGAGTCGAGGCGTGTATACTATTATTATAATCAAATTTCACCAATGATATCAAGGATGTCCAATTATCTTGTTGATAATTAATATTACAACGCAAATATTGCTCCAAGACTTAATTTACTTGTTCAATTTGACCATCTATCTAAGGATGAAATGCCGATGAAAGTTTGATCTTGACTTGTAAGATTTCAAAAAACACTTGCCAGAATTTGAAAACAAATTGGGGACCGTGATCAAAGATAATGTGTTCAGGTAGGTCATGATGGCAATGTATGTTGTTGAGAAAGAGTTTTGTTGTTTCTTTGCTGATGATTGTCTTCCGACATGGTATAAAATGTGCCATTTTGGAAAATTGATCTACTAGTACACATATGGGTTTGAACTTCTTCGAGAGTGGAAGGTCTGTAATAAAGTCTATAGAAACAAAGGACCAAGACTTCTTTGGAATTGGAAGTGGTTAAAGCAACCCGTAAAGACAATGTTGAGGGTTCTTCGAGCAAGAATAGATGTCGCAGGATAAGACAAAATTCGTAAGGATCCTTCACATTTGAGGCCACCAAAAATTATGAGAAATAAACTCCAAAATTTTGTTGAATCCAAAATGTTCAACTATTGGAAGGTCATGTCGAGTTTGCAGAATTTGGAGGCATAGTGGTTTGTCAAGAACATAGAGACAATCTTGAAAATATATAAATTGGTCTTTGATGTAGACTGTACTAAAATTTTCAGAATTATTTGAAAGATGTTGCTTGATGTCAAGTACTAAAAGATCAGTGACAAAAGTTTTCTAAACTTCTTCTAAGAACTTAGAATCAGTTGGAGCAGAGATATGAGTTGCTCGTAAACAAAGGCGTTTAGGCTTCAGAAGTGTCGTTTGTTATTGATCATATGTTGCTTTACCTCAAGTTGGGACTTGAAACTCTGGGTCTATTTTTTGTGAATGTTTTGCGAAATTTAGTTTAATTATAGAAGAAAAATACATAAAAAGAGTGTTAGAAAAGTTTTGGTAGTAGTCTCTACCAAAATAGTGAAGAAGAATCTTAGAAGGTGAAAAATTCCTACTCTAAGAATTTTCATCATTCTAAGTCCTAGAAGTGAGTTTGAGAGAATAATTAGTAATTTCAAGTGATGTGAGGATATAAGAATTAGTGAGTTCTAGTGTTTGTCTATGCAAAATCAATCTTTTAAGGATGCACATGGCATATTAGCTAAGCCAATAGAGTCTATTATAGGTCTAGAGGATCTACAGAAAGTCTAAATTCAATTTTTGTGTAAATTGGATTTAACAGCAAAAAACATTACAAGTAACTTTGTAAGTTGGAGTACTAGAGCATTGAAGATGGTGGAATTTACAATTGAAGACTATAGAGAGGTGTTCTAAGGGTAGGAGTATGCCGGGAACGAACAAGAATCAAGTAATTATCCAAGATTTTCAGGTATTGGGAATTAAATTGTCTAATTAGGCAAAGTAATTCCAAATTATTACAAATAGACAAGTGTAAGTGAGAATGGAACTTATATTTAGAATCTAAAAATATCTTAGATGTTACCCAATTTATTTTAGATTTTTCCACAATTCCACGTGGACTCCATGGGAAGTCAACTACGGACAAACATATTCGAAAATTCCTAGAAATTATATGTGTTGCGGTAAAATTTCACTGAAATTTTTATCAAGTTTTTGTCTGCTTAATAAGTGCCTAGTCAAGTTTGAAGAGATTCTGACATTCCCAACTACCAGAACCAGCATCGACATCAAATTTCACAAGAATTTTCAACTTGGCGGCGGGTTGACCAACGCAACAGGAATGAATGATGTACAATTTGAGTAAATGAGGAAAAATTACTTTCTCTCACAAACATTCCTAATGACCTTAGCTTGACAGATTCATCAAAAAATGCAAATTCCAAAAGTTAGATTTTTAACTTTTAATTGGAGTTACCGTAATTCCAATTTGCGCTCACAAATGGCCTAGGAGTGAGATGTAAGCGGTCCGTTTGATTAATTGGGGTCTTTTGAAGACAATGGCGCAGACAGATTTCCGTTTCAAGTTGTTCCCTAAAAGATAGAGAGGGTCAGCTCTTAGTTTGACTTTTTTAAATTTTAATTACGGTTAACTGAAAGTGATTTTGAAAATATCTCTTGGAAAATCAAAGATTTGATTTGGTCAAGATCTCTTTCTAGCATAGAAATCCATCTTTGGACTAAAGAAAGACAATTTTTAAAATAACTTTTGGTTAATTTGCAAAATATCTAGGTAGATTAGGATTAGGTTCAAAATATCTTGGGTTAAGATCTTGGATTTGATTTGGCCAAGATTTCATTATCTAAATGGGGAGAGTTCTAGAGTTTTCCATCATTAAAAATGTATTATTTTGAAATTACATTTAGGTTAGTTTAGGAAAATAGTAACAAAGTGTTTTCACTAGCAATTTACTAGGGAGGGCCCGAAAACAGGTATATAAGGGCCTCCCTTGAGATTGTCAATACCCTTATTTCTCATACAATGACACTTTGTTCTTCTACACTTATTTCGTGCTAGGTACCGACATAGTCGGAGCACCGCTTGAACTAAAGATCTTGACAAAGTATGTTGTGTGTTTTGTTGTTGAACCTTGAAGGCTTAGGGCCCCTTCAATTGATTCTATTTTCTTATTTTTGTGTTAAAGGCTTGACCTCAACCTCTTGTTGGACATTATTTTGTGGAAACTTTAAGGTTTTTAGTACCAAAGTTCAGTTAAATACTATCATGTGTACCTCCTTTGGTTTCTAAAAATTTGAAGTACTAGTTTGCGGACATTTGAAAGATTGAATGCCAAAGTTTGGTTAAACACTATTATGTGTACCTTCTTTGGATGCAAGATTTTGAAATACTAAGACATTTTGGGAATTTAAAGAGAAAGTTCGATTAAACACTATCATGTGTACTTCTTTTTGTGAAAAAAATTCTTAAAATACTACACGATATCTCCTATACAGCGGAGCTATAGCTCTAGCTATCCTTGAAATTTGACCCAAAAGCTAAAAGGTTGAATAACCATTTGAATTATCATTCAAATTCAACCAAAGTTTAAATTAAACCAAGTTGATTAACTACTCCATTCTAACTAGATTTGGGGTAGGTGGGGGTTTGAGAGGTTTTAAACTTCCAAGTCAAAGACAAGTTATCATTTCTTGCCTTTTTTCCATCAAAAAAACACTCTTCCTTTTTATTTGCGTTATACCATAGATTGTTAGAATAATTTACAACCCTCAAAAATCTCAAAAATATTAGATTATCTAGATTTCTCCTTAATTTAGGCTTTAATTGTTTTAGTCTAATTATTTAAAATGTGTAAGAAAAACAAAAAAAACAAAATTCGAAGTCACAAGCCAGCGGACAGAGCCATCGAATTAGAGCCATTGAACCAGATAGCAAATGGAGGATAGTAGATGGAAGCCAACAGACAGGTGCCCAACAACCAACCACTCCCCACCACGTGGCACGAACGCCACATCCGCCAACACTATGCGGGGAAAGGGCTGAGAGTTGGGGTTTGGAGTCCAAGGGTTTGGGGATTCGGGGGAGGAGTCGAAGGAGTTGGAATTCAAAGTCTAGGGAATTGGAGTTTGGGTCCAAAGAGTGGGAGTGCAAACTTCAACTCACACATACAAGAGCTCAACTCAACTTTCAACATTCTAACAATTATTCAAGTAAGTAGACCATTACTAAAACTTCACATTAGGGTGGTTGCAAGAAACACCGGTCCTATTCTCCATCACAATTGGAGTGACGTTGTTCTTTTCTGCTATAACTTTTGAATTAAAATATTCAAGAATATGAAATAATTATTGGAACTCTCTAACTTGATGATTTTTACATACCTTATTTTTCAAAAATTATAAAAAATCATTTTATATTTAAAATTATTTTTTGTTAATTTGTCACAAACTGAGGTTTAGGGTTTTTTACTACATTAGGAGTACCCAAATTTAATGATCTAAAGTTGAAATTTTCACGATGCATTTACATAATAGGAAAGCATATTCCTATGGAAGGGAATCTAAAAATACATTATTTTATGTCCTCCACATGCGTACAAACAACACTCCCTTTGCACGCAATTTATAACCATTGATAATAGAATTGAGATTATTTTTTTGGTGAAATATCATCACCATCAACTCTTTCCAAATGGACAATTTTTAGATTCAAGAAAAATAACTTTTTCTATTTTTTACAAATTAAAATGTAAATACACCCATTTTCATGAGATTTTCCACTTTTCTAGTTCTCCTACTTGGAGAATTTTCCTAAGCTTTTCCTTCATAGGATACCTTCTTCTTTAAGTTTTATACATTAGACATATTTTTCATATTTTTTAAAAATTGATTTTCTAATTAAATAATACTCCCAAAGAAAACAGCGTCCATTTCCAAAACGCTATGGAAAATGGACAGTGTTTCTTGCAACAACCCATTAATAATCGATATTACAAACATTAGATTTTTGACCAAATTAGAAAGAGTTGGAAAGGGAATTCACAGCTCACAATTTTCGATTTTCTGTCAAGAATCTCACATTTGCAACATTCATAAGTCTTCACCAAATTTCTACAAACTCAAACGCCATAACCTTTGTCTCTCCTAACAAAATTGCAAAACATCCCAAATACAAGAATGAGGGGGGAATGAAGGAATTAGGAGGATTAAGGTTGCGGGAAGAAACACACGTAAAGGAATTAGTATTAAAAAACTAATTTCTAAAGAATAACACTGTTGAATTTGGTTCTTTATTCTTTGGCTTTGACCTTTGACAATAAAAAATTAATTTTTTTAGAATATTACTATTGAAATTGTTCTCATTCTTCGGGTTTGTTCTATATTCTTTGGTAGTTAGTTATTAACCCTTAAAGGACAAAACTGCGTTTTTTGGCAACATAGCAATTTTGGGCAACTCACTACAAATGGAGTTTTAATTTTTTTTCATTGAAATTTTCACACAACATGTGCCCAAGGAGTAGCTTTAAGGCCTAACAACTTTCATAACTTTTGACTACATGGTCAAAAAGTTATTGCATGATATGTAGTTTTCATTGGTCAGCAGGCAGCCCAAAAATTTCTTATAAAAACATTTTTCTTAAAATTAAAAATTTGAAATTGGTTTTCTAGATGTATATATATGTAGAAAGCTTTAAATCATCCTATTTTGATTTATAAGATGAAAGTTATGAGGAGATTTAGTTTGCGGGCAGTTATGGATTTTCTACTCTAAAATAAACTTTGGAAGCCTTTACTTTACTCAATTTTAAATATTTTTGAAAAAAAATTAAAATTTTGGATGTTGATTGTTTGTCACAACATTACAACCATTGGGATTGGCCTTCTTTTTTGTTCTATAATAAAATTTTAACAATTTAGTACTTTGTATCACTCTCTACTTCTTTCTACTCATTAATTTTTTCCTATATGTTGTACAATTCCAAATGATGCGAATTTTTTTGAACATGTAGCCAACTTTCCATGAAGAATGAATCCAAAGAAGCACCACCATTTTGGGCATTTTTTCATAGAAATGTCACCTTGAGAAGTGTAGCTGCCCGATTTTTTGCAGGGACAAAAAAAGGTTTTTTGTCAATTCAAATGCTAATATCTTGCAATTTATACGGTGAAAAATTCTGAAATTTTTTCCACATCTTTTCACCCAAGTTTACTATAAGATCTTACAGTTCTATGTGTCTAAAAATGTTTTTTTTCAAAAATTTGGTACTTGAAGTAGAAATGGTAGTTTTGGTGTGTTTCTGGTGAAGACATAGTCTTTGACCTTTAGGGGTTAATTAGATTTTTGGAAGGTTTGAATTTTTTTGGCTTTGTTTTATTATGCCTAACAAGCCAAAAAGGAAAAAACAAAATTGACAACCAATTTCTTTAAGAATTAGGGGAAATTAAAATTTTAATTAGATTTGAAAAGATTTGATTAGATTTTTAGATTATAAATAAATAAATTTGAATTTGAATTTAGGCTAGAAATTATAAAATGAAAAAAAATTAACAAATATCAACAAATTAGTTAGAATCAACAATTGACTTTCCTTTAGAATAGATTTATTTGTTGGAAATTTAAATTACTCAAGTTGTTAGGGATTCATTAGTGGAATAAATTAACTTGTGGTATTTTTCTAATTACCAAAAAATTAGGAATTAATAAAAATATGCAATTAATTTAAATTTCCATAACCATTAGTGTTTTGGAATTAGGATCATTTCCCATTTACCAACAAAAGTGGAAAATTATCATGAACTAGTTTATATGGATGGGCAAGATGAATCCAACGGGCACTATAAGAAACCTATGTTTTAGGTGACGGATTTTAGGTGACATCCAATGTAGCAATACATGTTTTTATGTCACCAATGATGTCCGCCATAACATCTTATGCTAATATCTTGATGTTATGGCGGACATCATTGGTGACATAAAAACATGTATTGCTACATTGGATGTCACCTAAAATCCGTCACCTAAAACATAGGTTTCTTATAGTGGGGGAGATTGCCGGCGATTCATATATATGATGATGTTTGATAACGGGATGATGGAGATTTAAACTGAGGAGGTAAGTTGACCCTATTTAATCTTTATTCTCATTGTTTTGTTGTTTAGTTTTATTTTGCCAAATGCTTAGAATTATTAATTAATTAGACTTTACGTTAGATTAATTGGAGAAGCTTAGAATTAATTAGAGTAGAGTAGTTGAAGTATTAGATTAAAATTTAGATTTAGAATATTCACAAAAGAACCTTAAACTACTAACCATTACTAAAAATGAGTGAAATTAGTGATTTTTAGGATTAAACCATATATTATTAAAGAATTCATTGCTTGAAAGGCACTCTTTGAACACCCAAGAGAAACTGGTAGTTGATTAAACATGAAACCTGTGTGCTAGGTACTAGCTCAAGGGTGGAATTAGGACTGCTTACAACCTTCCTTAGGAATAAGGTTAAAACGTCGAGATAAGGCATCTGATAATCCTTGTTGTTTTTTGGGTCGATGGATAATGCCAAAGTCAAATTTGGATTAAAACATATTCCAACGAGCTTAAGTTCTTAACAACAATTTAGATCATAAGTAGACATGAAATATCAAGATTCTTGTGATTATAATATATTGTTACCTGATGAGTAGCACCTTCAAACAAGTGGCTCTAATCTTAGAAGGAATCCATATTTGCAAGTAGTTTTTTGTCATGGATTTCATAGTTTTTTTTTGCGGCATTGAATTTTTTTGAATGGAAAACAAGAGGATGGATTTTTCCACCTTTGTCTGGTTGGGATAACACTGCATTTAAAGCAAAGTTTGAGGTGTTTGTCTCTATAAAGAAAGGTTTTGAAAACTCAAGATGAACCAATATTAGAGGCATTGTAAAGGCTTCTTCAGGTCTTGAAAGGCTTTTTTTGCCTTGCGACTTCAATCAAGGGTCTCTTTACAAGTAAATCACATGAGGGGAGCAGTAATTTGCGAATAGTTTCTAATAAACATACGATAAAAATCTACAAAACCAAGAAAGCATTGAACATCATGTATAGTCTTGGATGTTGTCCAATTTTCAACGACTTGAATCTTCTCTGAATCCATCAATAGTTCAATATTCCATTGCTAGAAATAATATAACTAGGAAACTCGACTTAATATGTATAGAGAATGCATTTATCAAGCTTTGTATACAATCCAGCATCTCAAATTTTATTTAAGAACAAGCCTCACGTGCTCTTCATGTTGGCTTGCGTCCTTTGAGTGTATCAAAAATATCCAAAAATTCATGAAAAATGTCGTTCATTAGATGTTGAAAGATGGCTAGCGCATTCGTCAACCCAAAAGGCATAACATTATGCTCGAAATAGTCATATCTCGATCGAAAAGCAGTCTTTCATTCATCGCCTTCTTTAACTTGCACTAGATTGTAAGCTCCTCTTAGATCAATCTTGGTATAAATTTTGCTTGGCCAATTGGCCTAGTTGATCTAAAAATCTACTTATAAGTGGCAACGGGTACCAATTCTTGATTGTCATCTTGTTGAGTCCGCAATAGTCAACACATATGTAAAGACTTGTTTTTTTTCTTCACAAAAAGAATAGGAGCACCGGTTGGAGACTTCAAATGTCAAATAAAGTTCTTCGCAAGGTTCCTTATAAAGTTTTTGTCACAATTAATTTTTTTAACAAGGTAACCTAAGATTGAGGAGGAGTGTTGAGATAACAATCCCAATTATTTAGGTTAAGTGAGACTTAGGTTAAAATAAAAATAGTACTTCCAATGTTCATAATGATACTATTGAGGCTATGGCCCTTATATATATGTGATCATGTAACCCTCATAATATATTTGAAAGTTATCAGTATGATTGTTTCTCTACTCTATTTTCTTTTTATTATTCCATTTTCTATTTGCTTTTAGCTGCGATGGCCACACCAAATGCAAAGCACCCTAGGGAAACTAGCTCTTGAGTACAACCTCTTTTGTTCGATGCTTTGGAGGCGGATGGTAGCTACATTATGAAGTGGAGGATCAATGTCAAATCATATTTTTACGCGTAGGAATTGGAGGACGCGTTGAATCATGTATCTGAGGTGGACTTTCCAACATCATTGAGATGGAAAGCATTACTCATCCATCATCATCATCTCAACATCTCTCTTCGACAACAATACATTCAAGTTGATGTGAGCCCCCGATTTGTCACCGGAGACTTGTGGTGTTTTTTTTTAGATTCCTACACAATACAAGGTACAATTAGGTCCATAGAACCCATAAAAGAGGATAAAACAAGTATTGGCATCTTACATGCCAATACACTATTTGGTCAATAGAAGGGGTTTAGGTAAGTTTGTATTCCAAATGGGCTTTGCTTTGGTCAAATAGACGACAATATAAGAGTAATGTGGGGGTTTAGGGTAAGAAGCCTAAAAAGGACCTTGTTGGGTTAGGAACTCCCCATAGGAGAGTGTAGGATGAGATTCCCCACTCCCTATAGCATCGAAGAGAATACGGGATAGAATACTAACTTTGGATTGTAGGTACCTAGTGTTTCCCTATTTTTCAGCGGACGCAGTGGGGATGTGAGTCCACATTGACTTGGGAGGATCCTATGGGAGGTCCCCTCCAAAGTTTGGGAATTTCCCAAGTATTATTGGATATTTTTCCGGGCGGTCAACTACAGCAGTCTTTGAGTGGAAATTCGCAAGAATATCCCAAGGTGTGGTAAAATTCCACTAAAAATCCGGCTAGAAGGTCTCACACCAACGGAGCACTCTTCTAAGTTTCAAGGCATTTTGATAGGCAACAGACCCCGAATCAGCAAACTCCCTCGACATTTGGCAATTTAATGGACGGTATTGAAAGTTGACCGACATATTGGGAGCATGTGACATCGGATCGGGACCTAATTTAGGTCTATTCCTACTCCATTATATCTACTTGAGAATTTGGTGAAGGAATGGGGTCCAAAAAGTCAAACTCCAAAAGTTGGGAATTTATTCCAACTTTGACCCCAGCTTACACTAGGTTTTGTGGAGATTTGGAACATAGTTTAAGAGGTAAGGGGTTTAATATAGGCTAATTAAGGCCTCCCGGATCCAATGGCACAATCCATTCACAATTTGGAGTCAAACTCCAAAAGTTAGAGTTTTGGGACAACACATATTGGAAGAAATGGGGTTTAGGGCCCCCTAATGAGAATTTGGGGGATTGGGGCCTCAATGGCTGTGGGAAATGTATGGAGAGCTTCTTGAATACATAGGAGCAAGTACAACCTCAAATACAAAGTGGAAGAAGCTCCAAGTGCTTGGTATAAGTAAATTTGAATTTGAAGTAAAAAGTAGGTGGGAACACATGGGAACTATTCCCATGTGGAAACTTGTAGATTTTGGAAAGGTAAAAGGAGGTAGATTACAAGTTCTTGTAAGGATTAGGTAAGATTTGAATTCTAAATTCAAATTACATAGATCCTAAGCAGATAATTAGATTTGGAGAAAGGTCACACGTACGATCCATCTTATTTCTTTAATCTAGTTTTTTTTAGTAGATTAAGGGTGTATATGTATAAGCTCCATTTTGGGTATAAAATGGACAGCATTCTCCTCTCATTCTCTCTCTCTTTCTCACTCCCTACATTTTGGGGGGAGTACTATTGGGCTCGATTTATGCCGGATTTTCTTTGGTTTGTTATGTTAAAGAAGCCTTTGATAGTTTTGGGGTTTTTACACCCTTGGCACTTGTATGTTGCACCTTAAGTACTTGAGACCACCCCAAGCTTGTGTCATACTTAATGCAATCAATGTTGAAGGAACTTTGTGTACTTGTGAACTATTGAGTGGTGTTGTAGGAGAGAACTCGGAAGAATTGAGGGGTTACTAGGGAGGTGACTTATGAGTGTATGTAGCTTTTTTGTACCACCTCCTCTTCCCCCTCTTTTCTTGGTCACGGAGTTGTAAGGATTCCATGCATGATAGCAAAGCTTTGATTTCCCTATGTCTTTAAGAAATCAAAAGTCTTAGTCAAGTGTCAAAGTTACCAATCTCATGACGAAGCTTTGAACCCCCTAAGTCTTAGGAAGATGTCAAAAGCAACTCTCTTTGAGCTAGTCTCAACGTTTAATTTCCAACATATTGGAAACTAATGCAACGTTTAGTCTCCAACAATTAATGCTAGTTAATTGTTGGAATATGTAGGTGTTGGTGTCCAAGTTTTGTATAGCTTTGCATGCCCCATTAGGAAATAAGGCAAGTCCAACACAAGGTTGATCTAGTCAGCCAAGAGCCCCCAGTCTACCAAAAGCTCCTAGTCTGCCGAGGAACCCCCAATCCGTTGGAACCCAGTTGGACCGCCCCGCTGAGTATCAGGGGTTGGATCGCTTAGTCAAGGGTCAGGCGCTTAATCGGAGGCCGATCGGCTTAGTGGGGGGCGGGCTGCTTAGTTGGGAGGTTGGACACTTGATCAAGGTCTAGAAACTAAAATAGATAAAAAAAAGGGTAGTTATGAGGTGTAGTTAGGGGCAAGGGCCAATTTGAAAAGATAGTCTAGAGGAGATAGATTAGGAGAAAAAAGGCCATTTTAGAAGGGTTTAGAAGTAGAAGTCAATCTATAGGAGAATAGTTTAGGAAAAACAAGACAATTTGGAGATTGAAGTCCAACTCACTCAACAAAGGAAGAGCTACGGGCATAGAGTGGAATGGGAGAGACCTGGAAGGTGTTGCACACGAATCCGAGGTAGGCTCCTAACTCTAGCCTTCATGGATTTAATTTGACTATGAAATTAGGGGATATTTAGGGACAAAGGACTAGTGATTTAATTACAATTAGTGAATGGCAATTAGCGAATTAAGGATGGGTAAGGTGTGAGCTCCCAATTCGTCACTTGGGACTCATGTGGTTGTTTTTTTCAAAGTTTTGTAATTTATACTACAAATATTGACAAAAAGCCCTAAAAAGAGTGTAGTACCAAAATTGGTATATTACATGTAAATATAGTATTTGGTCTCAATTGTACTTTTATCCATAGAACCACCCTAAAACCCACTTGTAAATAGGTTAAAACCAATAAATAGTGGGATTTTACAGGTTTGAGGGTTCTCACCCAAGAGAGCCTAAAACTCTAGATACATGTGACCTTGCAAGCTTGATTAGGTTTAAGTAGAGTCCGGGCCAACCCCCTAAGGAGATTCCTTAGAGAGGTTTCAATTTCTCCATTCCTTCGACGAAATAGTAGAAACCCCAATTGTTAGCATGCAGGTGTTACTTCCTCAAGATCATATGTAGGAGAATCTACAACCCACGGATTGTGATCTTGGATTGGAACCATGCCAGGGTATCGGAAGCGAAATTGGTTCGCAAAGATTCCTTTACATGTAGAAGATTCCCTAACTATCGGTGAATTCATAGAACGAGCGTTGTTGCCATCCATACCTAGACTTTGCAAGGGCCACTATGGACTTGGGTCTCTTGGGGGACTCCATCAGAGGTTCCCTTAAAAGTCTCGGTTTTTTTTAATCATCCCAAGATCTTTTTCCGAGCAATCAACCGCCCAAATTCAAGATGGAAAATTCATAGTAATTACTGAGGTGGCGATAAAATCTCACTAAAAATTAGAGTAGCATCTTTTATGCTAATAACGCGCCCCAACAAGTTTCATGGGATTTTGATAGCGGGTAGTCCCCAAACTGGCAGAGTCTATTCCAAATTATCCACGTGGCGGAATTTACGGAGCGTTGATCGACATCCCAGGAGCATACAAAGTCAGAATGAAGTCAACCAAGAGGCTTTTTTGGCTCCCAAGAACCTTTTGGACAACCTTGGCTAGTTCCCCTTGGCAAAAAAGGTGACCTCCAAAAAGTAGATTTTTAACATTTATGATAATCATGGTTGGCACAAGATTAGGGGAGGATTCTTGCGGAATTAATAGGAATTGGGGGATCTCTTAGGCTAAAATTGGCACTCTAAAGCCAATGGCACAATCCATTTCCAATTTGGAATTGATCTCCAAAAGTTAGAACTTGTGACTAGCATAAAACCTAAAATTTAGATGAAAATCGACACTACAAGAGAAAGGGGTGTTTTAAGTAGTGTCCTAGACATCACGTCTTTTAAGTATTGTCTTTTAAGTAAGGTTTTAAGTAAAATTATACTAAAAAGACAGTCTTTTTAGTAAAATCTTACTTAAAACCTTACTTAAAAGACAATACTTAAAAGATGTGATGTCTAGGATACTACTTAAAACACCCCTTTCTCTTGTAGTGATCTCAAAAGATAAGGATGCAAATCTGGAAAGATGAGGTTACTTGTAGTAAGTTGAGGGGGTAGGTGGTCCCTTGTATTCTATTTAAGGGGTCCATTTTCCCTTCTCCAACACCCCCAATACTTGTTTTGAGTCCATGGGTCTAAGTTATCTTGGAGATTTTGATGTTTCAAGCCAAAAACCTCTACGGTGTTTTTGGAGCACTTTTGGCTCCCTTTATTATGCAGCTAGGTCAGGAATAGCCATTAGAAGACATTTGAGGATAAGGGAGGGCCGTTTCAGGGCCATTTTCTTGCCTATTTCTTATACTATCTTGAAACAATAAATCAGCCCATAATGACTCAAATTTTGAATTTTTGAATTTAAAAAATATATATTTCTATTTTTTTCAAAAATTTCAAAGGCTTTAAAGGAACCTAAAATTAAGTTAAAAAATATATTTTCAAAAATATTTCAAAAAATAATTCAAAAATTCAAAAAATATTATTTTCTAACCTAGCAATCTTTCGACCACATCAAATTGTTGATGTGGCGCATTTCCACAGTTCAAAAACTCAAAGGAACTTCTAGTCTTCCATTACCCTCAAGTGTCTTCTAATGATGAATCTTTTGCTATAGAAATGCTTTGTATACAATTTCTTCTAAAACATAATCCCCATATCAACCCTTAATATATATCCCAAATATCCTTTTTTCTCAATCCCAATACTCAAATTTTCACAATAACTTAAAAATTAGCATAGGTTGTTTAACCTAGAAGAATTGACAAAAAAAAATTTGAATGGTTTGAAACTTTGCCACAAAATAGATCAACTTTCAAAAAACTCAAATAGTAAATTTCACCCCAATTTGAGATACTTTCAAACTTTGAGAGAAATTTCTTCATTGTAACTAACTTAATGGCCTTTCCAAAGATAATCTAAAATTGATATAGTTAGCTTTGGCGACCTGACGTAATTCTTGTATAGTCACTCAAAATGTATTGAAACTTTGGTTTAATGTAGTAAACTTATCACATGTTTGCATATCAATTTACATTGTAATCTAAGATGTTTTCCAAATTTGGTGGACATTTATTCACTATTGACTTTTTGCATAGTCACAACTTTAATCCCCTATTAATTGTATTTTATTCATAGTAAAAGGTTCTATGTCTATTTCAACCAAACTTTTGACAAGGTGGTTGACTAATTAAAAAAACTACCTTGCAAGTTTCATAAGTAGATTACAAATACTCAATAAAATTGATACTATCTAATGAATCCTTATTTGTTGCTACAGATTCTAAACACCTTAGGTTTGATGTCCCATATCTCCTACTATAAGAAACTTTGTGTTTTTGGTGGTGTTTCCAAAAGACATATATTATGTTTTGAGATGTCACTTAGATTGGACACTAAACATTTGTGAGAGTGTGAATTCAATGTGAGGTTGTGGAAAAGGTATGCAACTAAGTTGAAAAACAAGTAGATGGTGTGAGCAATTCCAACTCCACCCTTGTGAGCCCTCGAGATGGCACTCAGGACTCTGGGTCTATTTTTCGCGATTAAATAGCGAAAATTAGCTAAAATATACAAGAAAAAGAACATAAAAACAGTGTTGAAGGAGTTTTGGTGTCAGTCTATGCCAAAATGGTGGAAAACCAACTTAGAAGGTGGAAAATTCCTAATTCTAGGAATTTGAATCATTTTAAGTCTCTAAAGTAAGTTTGTGTGAAAACTTAGTAGTTCCGAGAGAAATGAGGAATCGAAAGTTAGTCAGTCCTAGTGTCTATCTATGCAAAATCAACCTTTTAAGGATGCACATGACATACTGACTAAGCCAAAAGAGTCTACTACGAGCCTAGAAGATTTACCAAGGCTTAAATTCAATTTTGGAACAAATTGAATTGAAAAGTAAAACAATTACAAATGACTTGGAGAAGTGGCATTTCACAAGATGAAAGATGGAGGATTGGAGATTGAAGACTACAAAAAGGTGTTCCAAGGGTAGGAGCATGTCAGGAGCGAATAAGAATTAAACAATTGTCCAAGATTCCCTGGCATCGAGAATTAAATTGTCCAATTGGACAAAGTAATTCCAAATTACTAAATTTAGACTAGTGCAAGGTTACGTGGAACTTACACTAAGAATCTAGGAGTGCCCTAGATGTTACCCATTTTATTTCAGATTTTTCCAAAATTCCACGTTGACTCCATGGGAAGTCAACCGCACATAGAAATGTTCGTAAATTCCTAGAAGTTACGTATGATGCGGTAAAATCTCACTAAAAATTAAGATAGGTTTTTGTGTGCTTAATAAGTGTCTAGTCAAGTTTGAAGACATTCTGACATTCCCAACTACTAGAACCGTCATCGACATCGAATTTCAATGGAATTTACAATTAGGCAACGGATTGACCGGCGTATGAGGAGCAAGTGATGTCCGATTGTCGCAAATAAGGAATCATTCCTTACTCTCACAGACATTCCTAACAACCCTAGCCTGACAGATTCATCAAAATGCACAAATCCTAAAAGTTAGATTTTTGACTTTTAGTTGGAGTTACCGTAATTCCAATTTGGGCACGCAAACGGCCTAGGAGTGAGGGGTAAGGGGTTACTTAGGCTAATTGGGGTCTTCTAAAGACAATGGCGCAAACGGTTTTCCGTTTTGAGTTGTTCCCTAAAAGATAGAGAAGGTCAGCTCTTAGTTTGACTTTTTAATCGTTAATTGCGATTAATTAGAAGTAATTTTGGAAATATCTCTTGGAAAATCAAAGATTGGATTTGGTCAAGATCTCTTTCTTGCGTAAAAAGCCATCTTTGGGCTAAAGAAAGACAATTTTCAAAATGACTTTTGGTTAATTTGCAAAATATCTACGTAAATTAGGGTTAATTCCAAAATATCCTGGGTTAAGATCTTGGATTAAGATCTTGGATTTGATTTGGCCAAAATTTCATTAGCCAAATGGGGATGTTTTTAGAAATTTTCACCATTAAACAAGTATTATTTTGGAATTACATTAGGGTAGTTTAGGGTAGGAAGTAACAAAGTGTTTTCACTGGCAATTACCGAGAGGGGCCCGGCCACGAGTATATAAGGGCCCCCCTCGAGGTTGTCAGTACCCTTATTTCTCGCACCGACACTTTGTTCTCTTCCGTTCTACCGACGTGGTCGGAACACTACTTGGACCAAAATTCTTGGCTAAGTCTTGTTACGTGTTTATTTGAAACTTTGGAGGCTTAGGGCCCCTTTGAAAGTTCACATTTCCTCACGGTCATCTAGACCCACTTCAAGCTGTCTTCTAAGCCTCTTTTCTCTGAAACTTGAAGAATTTGGTACCAAAGTTCGGTTTAAGCACTATCATGTGTACCTCCTTTGGTCTCCAGATTTTAAAGTAATAAGTTTTGGACATTCTAAATATTTTCCAGTGGAAGTTCGGTTAAGCACTGTCATGTGTACCTCCTTCTCCGCCTAAATACTTGGAATACTTAAATAATTTCCGCGTTAGTTAAAAGTAGAACTATTGGAGAAACCGCAATTGTTTGCATTTCAAAATACCAAAGCTTTACCCTTCCACCAAGGAATTAGACTACCAAATAAACAACCCTTGGATTACAAGTACACTTGAAAGGGAAGAATTTAGGGAGCTTGGATCTTCCAAATACTCCCATTCCAAGTATACTCTACTCAAGTTGATTTATACAATCCAGTAGTTTTCCTTATTAAAACAACAAACCCAAACAAACCGAGACATTATTTA
Source organism: Thuidium tamariscinum (assembly GCA_947034885.2). NCBI lineage: Eukaryota > Viridiplantae > Streptophyta > Bryopsida > Hypnales > Thuidiaceae > Thuidium > Thuidium tamariscinum. The sequence goes on from OX344751.2 coordinate 14,941,007, forward strand.
GAGTCATAGTCACTCATTAGAACTCCCGATTAGCTCAACCCTTCAATTAGTTTAGTCTTAGTAACCCAAAAATTTCAATTAGTTTAGTCTTAGTAAATTTCAAATTCAGTTTTAGTACCCCGAACACCTAGCTAGGCCATCGGCCCAGCCTGCAACGGCTAGGCAGCATCACTCAAGGGAGGCAGCGGTAAGCCCCGGGGGACCAATCGGGAGCCGCCACGCGGCCTCGAGCAGCCAGTCCGTAAGGCAAGGCCGGAAGCAGTCAACCCGTAAGGCAAGGCCGGATAGCCAATCCATAAGGCAAGGCCGAAGCAGCCAGTCCGTAAAGGCAAGGTTAGAGCAGCCAGACCAGGGCTGGGAGGGGAGATAGTGGAGAGTCCAGGCCGCAGCTTGACAATTTCAAGTTTGCCTTTTAAACTCACAATTTGGAAATCAAGGATTAATCATCAAGACAAGAAGTACAAGATCATTGGTAAGCCCACCAACTTGCCAAACACCTTTCAATTCATGTCCTCACAATTAAAAGTAGTTTGATGTGGTCTTGAAATACAATCTCTATAAAACACAACTCTCTTCAAAAACAAGTCCTTGACTCAAACTAAAACACACACCAATCTCACATTCCATCACATGAACTCTAACTTGTGAAAGATGCACTAAAACCTTCTCAAAAAGGAATGTGGGGCAACTAGGAATAAAATAATCTCTTGGTAGGGTCAAGGTGTGAGATTTTATTCCTTTAACTATTCACATGGGGAATTTCGTTAAAATGGCGGTATTCCACATGCCATTTTCACACCTTGACATCTAGGACAAGTATACATTGCTAATATCTAGGACACTTTTAGATTTCTGAAATCTATGACAAGCATAGATATTAGACCAAACAATCTAAAAATCTAGGATTGGTATAGATTTCTGAAATCTAGGAGAGTTGTAGATTTCCAAAATCTAATACAGGTGTAGATCCTAGGATAGAAAAAACGGTTCAGATCACGCAGTCTAAACTGCTCAAAAGCGCCAATTTAACGAAATGGCGCCATTTTAACGAAATTTCCGTTTCACTAAATTGTTGGTTAGTTATTAAATTGATTCTTAGGGAATTAGGGACTTTGGAATGTTGTGGCTTTTGTCCTATTAGGCCTAATAAGTCGAATAGTATAAAACAAAAGTGACAACTAATTTCTTTAATATTGTTGGGAATTAAAAATTTAGTTTAGATTTGCTTTGGATTTGATTAGAATTTAATATTCCAACCTTGTTTTATTAGGGCTAATAAGCCAAAAGGGAAAAAAAATTTGACAACTAATTTCTTTAAGATTTTAAAATAATTAGATTTGAAGGAATTTTGGATTCTCGAATTTAGAAATTAAAACAAACAATAACGGAAAATCAATAATTAGAATTTCATTTAGTTGGATGCACTAGGAATTTGACCAAATAGGTAGACTATGTTAATTTAGGATATTTTCCGATTACCAGAAAATTAGGAATTGAAGGAAATATACAATTAACATAGCACTACATCACCCTTAATTTCTTTTTTCCTTTAAAACGGACTAGCTTTATTTCACCAACAACGTGAGAATTACTATAGATTAGATGGGGAGCCGGGATGATTTTGATGGCGAGGTCGTGGGAGAATATCTACACATGATGATGTTCGACGACGGGACTATGGAGATTTACGTAGAGGAGGTAAACCGATCCCATTTTATTTTCATTCTCATTGTTTTATTATTAAGTTTCTTTTTATCGAATGCTTGGAATTAGAATTAGGTACGATTTCAATTAACAAGTAGATTAGAATAGGAAAGATTAGTTAGATTCCAAAATAGGATTAGGAATATCTACCACGAGGACTTGAATTAACAACGAACCGGGTAGAAACATTGACACTCAAAAGACGTGACTAAAAGAGTTCATTGCTTGGAAGGCTCTCTTTGAACACCTAATTAGAGAGAAAACTCAATTAGACACAGGACCCGTGTGATAAACTTTTAGCTCAAGGGTGGAGTTAGAAGCGCTCACAACCCTCGAGCTTAAAATCTATCACATGAGTTCTGTGTCTAATCAAGTATTTTCTCTAATTGGGTGCTCCAAAGAGTGCCTTCCAAACAATGAACTCTTTTAATCACGTCTTCTAAATTCTAATTTTTCTAAAAATTTCAAATGTCTTAATTCAATTCAATTACTATATTCTATCCTATCCTAGGTTGTCATGTCAAGTTCTATTTAAACCTAATTTCAAACATTTGGTAAAAAGAAACTTAACAACAAAACAATGAGAATAAAAATCAAGTGGGATCGATTTACCTTTTGAGCATAAATCTCCATCGTCCCATGATCAAACATCATCATGTGGATGTAATCACTCGCGATCTCCCCCGTGAAATCATTGTGGCTCTCCATTTAATTCATGATAATTTCTCAAGTTGTTGGTAAAATAAAAATTTAACCTAAACAAGTCAACACTAATAATTATGTAGGTTTGAATTAATAGTGTATTTCTTTTAATCTCTAATTTTCCAGTGATTAGAAAATACCGCTAGTTAATCTAACCTAACTAAATGCCTAATAATAAATCAATTGAAAATTCTAGTCAATTAGGTAATTTTTGTTATTGTTTTTTCTTTTTATTCTAATTATAAAAATCTAACCAAATTCCTTTAAATATAATTATTATTATTTTTAATTCCCTTTAATTGTTGAAGAAATTGGTTGTCAATTTTGTCCTTTTTGTTTGGCCTATTAGCGGAAATTATAATCAAATCCTTTCAAATATAATTAATTTTTAAAATTCCCTTAATTCCTAAAGAAATTGGTTGTCAATTTGTTGTTTTCCTTTTGTCTTATTAGGCCTAATAGGACAAAACCAACAAAATCTAAACCTTCTAAGAATCTAATTAATGACTAACTACCAAAGAATGTAGAACATTCTTAAAGAACAAGAACAATTTCAATAGTAGGATTCTTTAAAAAATGATTCTTTAATACTAAAGGTCAAAGCTTAAAGAATAAAGAACTTTATTCAATAGAAATATTCTTTGAATATTAGTTGTTTTTAATCCTAATTCCCTCACGTGTGTATATTCCGTGACCTTAATTCTCTTAATTCCTCCGCTCCCTCTTCATTTTGCTTCCAAGATGTTTTGCAATTTTGATGAGAAGGATGATGGCTATACGGACCAAGATCTCTTGACGTTGCAATTGTTAGATTTTTGGTGGAAAATTAAATTTAGGAGTTGTGAGTTTTCTTTGCAACTCTTGTTTAATTTGAGCAAAATTTAAATAATTGTAATGGCAAAGTTTTGGTGAGGATACACTTATTTGTGAGAATATTTTGGTGTTTGGGAATATGAGTTTTTGGAATTCCAACTCTCTAGACCCCTGCTCCCACAGAACCCCGTGTTGGACAATAGCTCCGGCTCCTACAGAACCCCAGTTGGACAACCCTCCCTGCCCCGGTGCCACGTGGCGACTCCCGGGTGGCTGGACCCCTGCTCTAGGCCGCATTGGCTTCCGCCACGTGGCGGGGCGCGATTGGCTAGCGTGTGTGTGTTGGTCGCTTGCCTTGCTCTCTACCAGTACTAACTGGTCTGATCGATCGCTCTTATTGGTCTTGGACTGGAATTGGGTCGGCATTCTTTGTTGGTTCTTGACTAATTTTGAAAAAATAAACTGGTTCTATAAACTCTACTATCACTTAATCAAATGGGAAGTTAACTTGAATGTTTCTAGAATAATAACTAATTCTAATTTAACTAATTTGTTTCTGAGCACAACACAAGGGATAGGTTTTTTGGCAATGGAAGGGTAAGACGTCTAAGGCATCAATCCTTTAACTATCAAATTTGAGGAAGTGTGGATTGTTAAAGATGGTTAGGTGGATTTTGCCATATGGCCGTGTTCTCGGGTTGGTTTTAATTTCTACGTTATAGGCATTTATGGGGTTTTATAGCTTTGCCGTGTGGAGATTTTCGCAATAGTATTTTAAGAATTCTTAATCGCAAAAGGAGGTACACATGACAGTGTTTAACCGAAATTTCACATTGAGTTCTCAAAATTTCTTAGTATTCCAAGATTTTGCCACCAAAGGAGGTGCACATGACAGTGTTTGAACCGAACTTTGGTACTCAATGTTTGAAATTTCTACAAAACAGTAGTTAAGAAGAACTTGAGGCTTAGCCTCTTGCACAAAAAAGAGAATGAGAATCAGAAGGGGCCCTAAGCCTTCAAAGTTCAACAAATAAATACAAAACAAAACTTGGCAAAGATCTTTTAGTCCAAGTGGTGCTCCGACCACGTTGGTAACACAAAAGAAGAACAAAGTGTCGGTGTGCAAAAGAAAGGGTACTGGCAACCTCGAGGGGGGCCCTTATATACCCGTGGCTGGGCCCTCCCCGATAAATCGCCAGTGAAAATACTTTGCTACTTCTCCCCCTAAACTACCCTAATGTAATTTCAAAATAATACTTGTTTAATGGTGAAAATCTCTAGAAACATCCCCATTTAGCTAATGAAATTTTGGCCAAATCAAATCCAAGATCTTAACCCAAGATATTTTGAAATTAACCTTAATCTACCTAGATATTTTGCAAATTAACGAAAAAGTTATTTTGAAAATTGTCTTTCTTTAGCCCAAAGATGGCTTTTTACACAAAAAAGAGATCTTGACCAAATCCAATCTTTGATTTTCTAAGAGATATTTCCAAAATCACTTTTAATTAACCGCAATTAATGATTAAAAAGTCAAACTAAGAGTTGACCCTCTCTATCTTTTAGGGAACAACTTGAAACGGAAATTTGTTTGCACCATTATCTTCAAAAGGCCCCAATTAGCCTAAGTAACCCCTCACCCCTCACTCCTAGACCGTTTCTGTGTCCAATTTGGAATTACAGTAACTCCAATTAAAAGTCAAAAATCTAACTTTTAGGATTTGCGCATTTTGATGAATCTATCAGGCCAAGGTTATTAAGAATGTCTGTGAGAGCAAGGAATGTCTCCTTACTTGCGTCAATCGGACATCATTTGCTCCTGATACGCAGGTTAATCCGTTGCCTAATTGTAAATTCTATTGAAATCCGATGTCGATGTCGGTTCTGGTAGTTGGGAATGTTGGAATGTCTTCAAAATTTACCGGGACCTTATTAAAAAACAAAAACTTATCCTAATTTTTAGTGAGATTTTACCGCATCATACGTAATTTCTAAGAATTTATGAATATTTTTATGTGCGGTTGACTTCCCATGGAATCAACGTGGAATTCCATAAAAATAGGAAATAATTTGGGTAACATCTAGGACACTCCTAGATTCTTAGTGTAAGTTCCACTTGATCTTTCACTTGTCTATTTTTAGTAATTTGGAATTGCTTTGCCCAATTAGACAATTTAATTTTCGATGCCCGGGAATTGTGGATAATTGTTTGATTCTTGTTCACTCCTGGCATGCTCCTATCCTTGGAACACCTTTATATAGTCTTCAATCTTCAATTCCTCCATCTTTCATATCTTGAAATTCCAATTCTCCAAGTCACTCGTAAACGTTTTACTCCTAAATCCAATTTACCTTAAAATTGAATTTAAGCCTTGGTAAACCTTCTATGCTTGTAGTGGACTCTATTGGCTTAGTTAGTATGCCATGTGCATCCTTAAAAGGTTGATTGTGCACACATAGACACTAGGACTGACTAACTCTCATCTTCTCACTTCTCTCGGAATTACTAAATTTTCTCTCACACTCATTTTAAGTCTTAGAATGACAAAAATTCCTAGAATTAGGAATTTTCCACCTTCTAAGATGGTTCTTCATCATTTTGGTAGAACTACCACCAAAACTCCCCTAACCCTCTTTTTATGTATTTTTCTTGTATTTTTAACTAAATTTCGTAAAACTTTTGTGAAAAATGAACCCAGAGTTCCTAGTGCCATCTTAAGGGCTTATAAATGGACATGGTCTTAACAATGTTCAAAAAAGAAAGTTTATGTTTTTTTGTCACATCCTAAATAACATAGAATGTCATGTCATTAAATAAACTCATTTTGACTATAGGTAAGTTAATGAAAATTACTATGGTCTATAGTAAAATGTTGACTATATGTGAAAAATTTGGGGAAAAGGCAACCTGATATGGTGTGCTTGGAAAATAAGAGAATGGATGGATGTGCATCATGGATGAAAATAGATTGTCTTTGTACAAGTTGGGTGGTAGTAAGAGAAACAATCCATATGGTATATGGAAAGTAAGAATTGTATCCAATGTAAAATGTTTGAAACCACATGATCAAGATGTCCAAAACAACAATCAAACGCTTGAAACAATGTTAACATGTACAATAGCTAAGTTGCCATATTCTAATTATCTTGTATCTTTTGTCTCATCATGGATAGAAAATGGACATAAATATGACCTCTCTACCCTTTATGCTCACTAACTTTTAATGAAGCAATTCCTTCATTTTGCTATCAAAAATTCTCTCAATGATAAATGGTAAGTTTTCTTCAATTCTTGTTGAGTTCAACAACTTTTCTTATTCATTTGAAAATTATTATTATTTTAAATAATAATTTTTTGTTGACTCTACCCTATGGATATAGTATGCAACAATTGAACTCTCAAAAAATGTTTGCATGTCTAAATTGAAGTCTAAGTTGACATCTAAAAATAATATATAAATTTTTTTAAACAACTTCGAAGTGTATAAACTAGGCATGGACATGCTAGATGATAAAATTTCCATGTGGCACTAATGCGGCATCCACATGTTGCACTAGTAGGAGCTTTGAAGACCATGTTCCTTGTGATGTTACAATAATAGGTTAAATTGGGCATATTTTTTCAAATTTTGTGACTTTCTTTGCTCTTCAATTAGAATGAATTTTAGACACCATCTACACTAATACCGTTCATATCAAAAAAAGTTCCTACATATTTTTTTCAAATGTCACAAAAATATGGGGTTCTTATTGTGCCCATTTACATAAGCAATATAGATTTGAAGTATAGTTTATGAGTAGATCACAATGCTAGAGGCTCATATCCAAAATATTACATTAATCCAACAATTGATCAATCTAAATACAAATCCAAAACTTAATTTTAACATTAATGCTTCTTTTTATACTGAATTGCCTAAAAACTTACAACTTAACATACTAAGTGCATTTGTCACTTCATTTCTAGTCAAACCCAAGAGAGAGACAAGACCAACCTTTGTTTTTAATTAGCCAATCCAACCCTAGGAAATATCCATTCACTAATCCTAACACCTTCTTAATTCCTTTAGAAAGGATCATTGTTGTTTTAGGGGACAAAATGGAATTTGGGTAGGCTTGTACTAATGAGATTTTTAACCCACTTTATAGTAATTTTCTTAAGAGAGATTTGTTAAGAGCTATCTAAGAATATAATTTTAATGACAATTGAATTTACAATTCAAAAACTATTAGTTACAATCTTTAAAGAATTTCTACTTTGTTGACCATAAGAAGAAAAAAGTGGCCATAGGCTATTTTCCAAACTATAAACCAACATAATACTAGACAAAATATTATATAATTTTAAAATTTTAAATTTTTAAATAAAATTTTTAAATTGAAACTATTTTCAAAATTTTAAAATTTTAAAATAGATTTAAACTAATTAATAATTAATAATTTATCATTAATAAATTTAATGGGAAAATAAAGTATAAATATAATCAAATAAATATTAATTTAAACTAAATTAAACTAAATAATTATAAAATAATACATTTTAAATTTAAAAAATTAATAGAATAATATCATCTAATGTGGCAAAATCCATGATATGTTAGATTTCAGATATTTGTAATTTTGGATTCATTTAACTATTAAATTTTTTTATTAATTCTCAATTTTCTTAATTATATAATTAGATTGTCTTACAAAATTGAGGCCTTCCAATTTGTTGATTTTTCTAGTGGATTTTTCTAGTGGTTTAGGATTCCCTACTTTCCAATAATTGACAACCTACCCTAGGCCTTATCCTTCTTTTAATGTGGGGTAGGCTAGTAGATCGGTTGAAAACCCACAATCATTGTAGATCAATCTTTAATTTTAGAAGGATCAAGAAGCCTTATATGACAATATAGCATACTGTGAATTTGGTATTTTGGTAGCATTTTACCAAACTAGCATTGACCAAATACTTTTCAATAAAAGTAACTTAGAAATTATGGTAGTACGTTAATAATTATGTAAAAGAAATTCGCATTCTATATATTAACCCCTACAGGCCCAAGGCCATTTTTCTGTCAAAAAACACTCAAAACTACCATTTTTGCTGCGTTCATCCAAAAGAACAAAAAAAGTATTTTTATAGAATCTAATCGTAGGATCTTTTACTTTGTTTGTTTGAGATCATGTGGTAAGAATTTTATAAAGTTTAACCGTATAGATTGGAAGATATGAGCATTCAAAGTTGGAAATTATAGTTTTTTTGAACACTGTCCTGCAATTTGAGATGACTTTAGTTTCCATTTGTTGATTTTTATACACTATGGACTTTGAATTTAAAAAAATTATGTTTAAGAATTGAGTTGAAAGTCTAAGAATTTTTTATTCTTTTTAAATGCTTGATTTTCATTCTTTAAAAAATTATTATGTAGAGGTAGGTCTAAGATTGAAAGAAAAATTAAATCATTAATAGCTTTAAGATGGAATTGAAACACAATAATTCCAATGTTGAGATTGTTCTAGCAAGAAAATTTTACCTTTTCAAGCAATTTCTTTTGAAAAAATGTGAAAATTGCATTTTGAAATGAATCCTACAAGTTATTTTTTCAAAAACTGCTCAAAAACAAGATTGTTCATAACTTTCACATAACTAATCCAAATGGAACGAATCAAAGCTTCACACATAGACAAAAATAATATATAAGATTAAAAAATTAAAAATTTTAATTTCAAGTTTTTGTGGATTTATTTTTCTGTCCGCTGAGTTAAAATTTGGGCTTTTTGTGGTATAACTTTCGCTTTCAGGCACCAATTGAAATAAAAATTATATTCTCACAAATCTAATCAATTTACTTATCTTATGAAAAAATTTCAAAAATATTCATTAAAAATTGAGGTCTGCAGGACCTGCCCAAACTCTAAATTGTCCCTCGAGGGGATAATGGGCTTTTAGGGGTTAAATCCTAATTGAAGGGTTATAACGTTAAATATGAGTCCTATAAATGGTTTCTAATGGTCTTTCAAGGGTTTATTAGAAGAGCATAAGGACCCTTGCTTGGAAGTCATTTGGTAGACCAATTACAGAATGCAAGTTCAAAGGAATGTTGTGGTAACTATAGGGCCACCTTTAGCAACAAAAGTTTTGGAAACATCTACATAGGCGATTGAAAATGAACAAATAAAATTTAAGCAAACTACCATACCTTACACCTTCACTTGTACATAGTAAGTTAATCCCATTTTGTGCTCAACAAATGAATTGTGTCAAATCCTCTATGTTGACCTTAGCCTTAAAAGCCCAAGCTCGTGCACTCTCCATCAAATACTAGTATGCCCTATGGTATTGTCATAGTCAAAATCAAGATCAAATTATTTTTCTAATTTATTGATTGTTCAAAACTTTGAAATTCAATAACCTTCTCACTATAAGTCAAAATGCTACAAAACTAAGCCTATGCACCCCTCTTTGCCAATAACTCACTAATGGTACTAAGAATGCAACCATGAGATGTGTGGTTTAGGAGATCTCAATATGAAAAACAAACAAACAACAAATCTTAAGGTATAGACTATTGTCCCTTGTGTTGTAGCCAAAATCAAAGTGAAAGTAATTTTCAAAATTTTTAGAACCAAAAATAACTAAAAAATCCATAACTTTTCCATCAAAGGTTAGAACACCAAATAACAAAGCCCATGCATCCCTCCTCACCAAGAGCTTTCCAACGGTACCAAGTATGTGACTGCATGACATACAGTCTGGGAGATTTCAATGTGACAAAGAAACAAATAAAGAAACAAAACAAACAAACAACCTATCTTAAGCTATAGATATTTGTAGAGTACAAATTTAATTTCATATCAAGCCTAGTAGCAAATGTCTTTTGGGAATTATGTGCTAGTTCAAGTCTTCATTTATCTTAACTGTTCTTTGAAAAGATGGCTTGCCCTATGAGAAATCTCTCCGTCCACCTTCCAAAAATTGAGAGTTCTTGATTTTCGTTAAAACGATTTGCCCCCACTCCAAAGCCATTGATTTTAAACAACTTGAGATATCGACACATATACAAAATATTGTAATATATATATATATATATATATATGATATAGATACAAATTTGGATATTGATATGAATATAGATATGGTATGGAATTGGATATGGATACAAACTTTGGCATATATTCTATATCAAATGCCAAACTCCATCCCACTTGAAAATTACAAATTTGGTGTGATGGGGTGTGTATGTATGTGAAAGAGAGAGATTCCAAATTAATTTAATTTAAATGATTTTTGAGCTCATTGAGGGGGCGGAGGTGGTGGTGGTCAACTCTTTTTAAAATGCCAAGGCAGATGTTTTGTGTCCCATGAATGATAAAGAGTCTTCCTTTGTAGCACAAAAGTGCAACTATTCATCCTTGATATTAGGGGTGGGAAGGGGAGATCTTCTAGAGGTCTTGGACTTCCAATAAGTATATTTAGCTTATTAAAACTAAAAAATGTTATACAATATCAAAATGCATGATTTCTATGGCCATTGGTCTATTGTTCAAGGGTTAATCAATTTTAAGAAAAAAATCTGATAACACTTTTGGGTGGATAGAAACCTCTCTTCACTATCACCCAAAATGACAGGTTACATGAAACTTAACTCCTAAAGGTCCAAATTGCCGTTTTTGGCAACATAGCTATTTTGGGCAGCTCACTATAGATGGAGTTTTTATTTATTTTTCTTTAGAATTTTTACAAAACATGTACCCGAGGAGTAGCTTTAAGTGCCAATAATTTTCATGAATTTTGACTACATGGTTAAAAAGTTACTGCACGATATCCATTTTCATCATTTAGTAGGCAATCCATGCAACTCATAAAACTTCTTTAAAAATCATTATTTTAAGAAATTAAAATTTGAAATTGATTCTCTACATTTATATATTTGAATCTATCCGCATTTCAAATAATGAGATAAAGTTATGAGGAGTTTTAGTTTGGGGTAGTGGGTGAATGCAAGAAACACCTGTACTATTTGTTGCGTTTTACTATAGTATTCATGACTTTTTCTAGAGTACTTTAAAATTAGAAAATTAATTTGAAATTTTTTTGAAAAATATGAATAATGTATACACCTCTAAGATGAAGGTTTTCACTGAAGGAAATTGATATAAAAATACTCTAAGTAGGAGAACTTAAAAAGCGCCAAACCTCAAGAAAATACATACCTTTATGTTTTAATTTGGGAAAAATATTAAAAATAAGTAAATACAAAAAATAAAAAGTGGCCATTTGCAACAAGTCTATGGAGATGGTCATTCACAAAAAAACCCACCAAAATAATATTTATATGTTTCAAAATTGAAGCAGAAAGAAGCTCACTTTGTAGACTTTCACACTACATAAAAATAACTTTTTTCAAAATCCCTCATGTGGAGAGATGTAAGTCTACAAGAAGACCATTTCCTCCAAATTTCATCTCAAAATCATTAAAGAAAGGTGCTTCTTAGTACTAAAAACCTCCAAATTGTCATTTGTGACATTTAATCACTAGTACTATTTTAACATTAAATTATTTTTTAAAATTATGAAAAAAATTATGTAAAGTGTATGATAGTCATGAATACCTTTTCTAAAAATCTTGAGTCATTTTGAGCAAAAATGCAAAAATTATGGCCAAAAAACATATCAGCGCTTAGGTTGTGACAGAAAATAGTACAAGTGTTTCTTGCATTCACCCTAGTTTACAAGTAGTTATAGAATCTCTACTCTACAAAAAAAGAAGTTTAAAATCCTTTATTTAATTCAATTTTTAATATTTTTGAAAAAAAATTAGAACATTGGGTGAAGATTTTTTTTATTATAATATTACAACCATTGGTATCAAAAAATTTCATTTCCAAAAATAAAAAATTCACAATTAAGTATTTTGAATCATTTTCTATTTTTTTCTACTTACTATTTTTTTCCTATATGTTGTACAAATCCAAATGATTTGAAATTTTTTGAGCATTTAACCAACTTGCATTGAAGAATGAATTCAAAGAGTAACCACTATTTTGAACATTTTTTTTATACAAATGTGACCTTGTGAAGTGCAGCTGCTTGGATTTTTGCAGGGATAAAAAAAAGGATTTTTGTCAATTCAAATGCTAGAATCTTGCAACCTACATAGTGAAAATTTCTGAAATTTTTTCCTCATCTTTTCAAACCATCTTACTACCAAATCCTGTGGTTACATGTGTTTAAAAAAATGCTTTTTTTCTAAACTTTTGCACTTGTATTAGAAATGACAATTTTAGAGCGTTTTTGGTGAAAACATTGTCAAAAACCTATAGGGGTTAACTACTAGTTCAGCTTAACTTCTTGGCATGAATTTCAATTCAGTGATTGATGATGCATAATCTTGAGTCTAGAGGACAGTAGAACATTTAGCAACAAAGTAGTAAGGTGAATAGGCCCCTTATTGCTAGAATGGTTGCTAGGATGCTTGAAAAAATTAACTTTTTGAATCACAAAAGGCAATAGCAATTGAAAGTATGATTTTTCAAAAATGTACAAGCTACTTGTAATTCTTGAAGTATGTTGGCCTACTAGCCCAGAAGAGTTACTATGTCACTTCAAATTTAATAACACTACATCCATAATGATCACCTAAAATAGAAGGCTAAGGTTTTCCTTAAATGCACCTTGTTTGATCATTATTCAATTTTGTCAAGTGTATTGTAGGTTAGCTGTTGTTGAAATAAAAGACACGAAGACAAGACTAAGTGGCCAATTGTAGCCAAGTCCGGTGAACTAGACCTCATTGGAATCCAACACGGTGTCCACGAGTGAAAAGAGTATCTCGGAGAGTCACTAGCTCTCACCCATTCCAACTTCATTCCATAAAGTTCTTGAAAAGAACTCATCAATATTGGACACACTTGATTCAAGACAATCCAAGTGAAGCAATGATCACAACCCAATGTTGCCGTGCCCTCGATTCGTTAAGCAACACAATCCATGGTAAAGCTATTCACTCGACATCGAGATCCTTGAGTTTTGAAATGTACGCTATTGTCCTTCTAATGATGAATTGGCTTATCCTACACACCTAAGTAGGCATGTGTCGGTAAGTGTGTCCAAGATGAATATGTGAGGTGTAGTTGTCTTGGCGACCTTGGTATTTGGGTACGCTATCCATCCTAAAAATCCTCAACGAGATCATTGAAGCTCTCATGCAGTTGAGATATCCGGCAACATGTTTAGTATTTAAATACCCCCGCCCTGCCGAAGCCAGAATTGACCGAGCACTCACTCATGCAGTTGCAATCTCCGGCAACGACGACACTCACGTCCAACAAAAGCCAAAGCCAAGGCCTGGCCAGCTGAGCGGAGTCCCATTGACATGCTGGAAATTGGTTGTAAGTAGGCAGTCATTCACCCATTCAACATCGAGGGCCTGCCCTGCCCTATCCTATTTGGTCCCTCCATGCTGGCATAGCTGACAACAGCAATTTACTGAGCAAAGTAAGGGGTTATGACTTATGACCCTCCCTTTGTGCATATCAGGAAATTGTTGCCCGAGGGTAGCAAATTTCTTGATATGCACAAAGGGAGGGTTGTAACCCGGCGTTAAGCACGTTGGGTTTCTTTTTCTTTCCAGTGTTGTAATGGTGTGATGCATTGTTGCACTTTCTCAAGTATTGTAATGCGTTATTACATCAATTATTTAGAATGAGACTGGAAACCCAAGTGCTTAATGATGTGAGTGATGGCCAGGGTGAACTGACCCCTTAGCTCGGCCACTTGGGAAAATGTTGGAATTTTTTATTTTTCACTCATGATAGAATTTGCAAATTCTGATTTCATATTTGCAATCAGAGGTCCAAAATTAGATGGGATAGGTGTGGTGGGTAAATTAATTGAGCACAAACTAGGGTTTAAAAAAAAACATTACTTGCACCCTTGGAATGACTTGGTGTGCCAAGCGAGGGGGCTAATTCACCCTGATTTGAATGATGGTCCAACTCAAAAGTTGCATGAGCACAACTTCACACCCACCCCAACAATACACATCTCAAGGGGGTGTTAACCCCTAAATGCCTAAGGCATTTTTTGAGCTTCTAGGAATTTGCTTTAGATTCAACCAAAAAAAAACCATTTTGATAAGCTTTATCAATTTAAAAAAAATGTAATTATACAAATTCAAACTAGACATGGTAGAGATCATATGGACAAAGAAAACACAACAATATTATTTATGAATTGAAAGGTTATAATGCTTGATCATGAGGGTGTTAAAACTGCAAAGGTGATTGGACATCTTTCAAAACTTTCTTTTCACAGGTCAAATCTAAAAATTTGGTCACTAAAAAATATCAGGTCAAAGGGTCTAATATGTATAACCCCAATCAATTAATAGCTTTTCAAAGTCTACTCTACATTTTTTTTAAATGAAATTTCTAATGTTGTTTTTTCTCCAAGATTTAGTGTACTTGAGGCTCATTTCCAAGAGCCCTCAACACTACAAAAAGTCAAGATTGCAATGGACACCTTTGCACAAAATCTTGAATAGGAAATCATAATCAATCATTTTCAAGATTGGATTTTTGAAGCTAAAATTAGACTTCAAAACAAACTTTTCAAAAATATAAAATACTTAAAATAGCAACTTGGTCAAGTTTCATTTAACTTCAAAGTTTTGTCAACACCAAAATTTGGTGCCTTAAGCATTTAGGGTAGAAATTGTGGAAATTGGCTATAAATTAAGCCTTGAAAGATGGATTGGTAACCATAGAAATCATCCATTTCAATACTATGGGAATCATTGATTTGTAAAAATCCAAAAGCACTCATTGGAAGTCAAACTACTATGGAAGATCTTCTTTTTCCACACAAAATTCTAAAGATGAGTAGTTGCATTTTTGTCCCACATAAAAAAATTTCCTATCATTCATTAAACACCAAACATTTGCCTTGACATTGAAGGGTTAATTCAATTCATAGTGATGTTGTTTACTTTAATAGAACATCTAAAATTTCAATTAAAAAGCCACTCTTCACATGGGTCATTGCAAGAAAGACCAACCGATTTATGTAGTGTTTTCCACAGTACTGCTGAAATTTTCGGGAGTACTATATAATTAGAAAAACAATTTTTAAAAAATGTGAAAAAAATGTTTTATGTATATACCTGTAAGAAGAAGGTACCCTAGGAAAAAAAAGTGTAGAAAAATTCTCTAAGTAGGAGAACTAGAAAAGTGCAAATTTTCATGAAAATAGGTACTTTGACATTTTAATTTGTAAAAAATAGGAAAAAGAATTTTAAAAAAAACTAAAAATTGGCAATTGGGGAGAACTTTATGATGAAGAGATTTCACCAAAAGAATGATTTCAAAACCATCTTAAATGTTCAAAAGTATGTGCGCAAGGGAGGCTTGTTCGTGCACATGTAGAGGAAAGAGAATAATTATTTTTGAGATTTCCTTTGGTAGAAACATGCCTACCTAGTATGAAAATAGGCTTCAAAAATTTCAGCTTTAGATCATTAATTTTGGATGCTCCCCAGTACTAAAAAACCCTAAACCGCAAAGTGTGACAAATTAGCTTAATTGAAATTTAATTATAAAATAATTTCTGAAAATTTCTGAAAAATGAGGAATTTTATTGTTGTCATATTAGACATCTTCAGTCAAAATTTCAAGTTAATATGGTTCATACTCTAAAAGTTATAATCAATAACAACTCCGTCATTCAAAGTGTGATGCAAAATAGTACCGGTCTTTCTTGCAATCACCCACATTCTAAATGTACAATATAGTAAACTATTTTCTTATCATTCAAATACTTCACCTAGAGTAAGCCTACCATTTACCTTACAAATCCAAAAAACAGATGGCATACCCTTCCAATTACCAAACAATAACCACACAACTCAACTACCAATGTAGTTGTGATTGAAATCAAATTTTGTATCACTATCCAATGACCATGATGAAGGGATGTAAGGATTTTTTACTAAATTTTATCTTCATCACCTTTAAATTGCAATAAAATTTATAAGAACAAATCTTTTTGCATTTGGTTTTTTGAACTTGGTGAATCTCAACATGACATTCAATAATCATACCAAATTTCAAAACATACAAGTCTCTATATTTATATAGAGAAAGATTTGAATTTTGTGTTTGTAGTGATTATCAAGTCTACTCTATGGGGAGTTCATTCTTTTTGAAAATATGTAAGTTGAGAATGATAAGTAAATGTTGAAACTCAAAGTATCCTTCAATTTTGATTCTCCTTAATCTATAAAGGACCAAAGCACATTTTGGACATAAATTGTGAAAATTGCCACTTTCTAAGACAATGCAAAAAAATGATTTCTTTTAAAGATTCAATGTACAAATTTGAACTAGCCTACTATAGGAATGTGTGGAAATTTTTTTAGAAACTTTGATTGTAGGGATTAAAAGATTATAACATTCAAAGTGAAAAGAAAAAGTTTTTTTTTGACCTAGCCCAAGAGGGACAACAACCTTCAACCCCTTCTAGAATGAGATTTTCACACTACACATGGTTATTTTTTTGGAAATTTTCATCTAACATCATATAATTTACATACTTGCCAAACTTTAGAAGTAATAAAGGGGTTTTGCAAAAGCTGCCCGAAGTTGTCTGAGCTGCTCAGAAAGTTCAAGGCAACATAAATTTTGATTCAAACACCTGATTAGAAAAAAAAAAAAAATTATAAAGGAGGTATGTGTTTTTACATTGTATTCAAATTTCAAGAACATCCTATCCAAAATGACTTTGTAGGAAGCTACCTGAAATTTCTTGCATACATTGAATGGTCACTTGGTCCTTTAAAGGTTAAGGTAGGAGCACCCATTAATTTTAGTGTGCTAGCTCCCCAGCTAGCTCATTGTTTGACACTAGAGTTTTCTTAAAAGTATCCCCTAAAGTACCTTAAAACCATCCCCATGCTTAATTGTGGGTGGTGGGCTTTGAGTTCTTAAGATTTTGGTGTAAGAATAAGGCAACTTTCCTAGGAAAGTAGATTTAGGTGCCTTAGTGAGTCCGACTTTGAAAATTCATAGAAATTAGATGTCTCATCTAAAATTCTACTTTTTTTTTAAAAATTCTTGATTTTCAGTTGCTAATACTCCACAAATATGGTTTTTAGAAAAAAGTGACTCCAACTTATTTAAATCAGTTGTTATGGGTGCTCCTACCTTAATTGATGTAGTAATATTAATAAGGTAGGAGCACTCTTTCCTGCTCATTTAATTAGTTTCAGCATAGTTGGACAAACCTTTTCCTAAAAAGAATATTTATGCAGTATTGGCAATTGAAAATCAAGAATTAAAAAAAAAGTAGAATTTTCAAACAAAGCATCTAATTTGTGTAAATTTTCAAAGTAGGACTCACTAGAGTACCTAAATTTGCATTATGAGTAAATTTGCCTTGATTCTCACACCAAAATCTAAAATAATCAGAGCCCACAAACCACAACTAAAGTTCCAAGGTACTATTGGAGATACTTTCTAGGGAACTCTAGTACCAAACTATAGATACACTGAAATTAATAGGTGCTTCTATCTTATGTTCTTATATGATGATGGTTCATGTTGATCTCAACAATATTAACTCTTAAATGTCAAAGGCTTGTTTTGAGCTTTTTGGAATTTGCTCCAAGTTGAACAAAATGCCATTATTTTGATAAGTTGTATTAATTTTTTTTGAATTGTAACCGTATGAATTCAAACTAGACATGTTTAGAGATTGTATAGGAAAAGAAAACACAACAATATCACTTATGGAGTGAAAGATTATAATATTGACCATAAAGGTGTTAAAATTGCAAAAATAATGTGAAGTCTTTCTATCCTCTTTTCACAAGTCAAATTTAAAAAGTTGGTGACTAAAAAAATACAAGGTTAAAAAGCCTAACTTGCATAATTCCAATCAGTTTATGGCTTCTTAAAATCTACTCTATAACTTTGTAAATGAATTTTGAATGTGATTTTTTCTCCAAGATCTAGTGTATTTGAGGCTCATTTTCAAGAGCTCTCAACACTACGGTAAGTCTAGATTGCAATGGGTGCCCTTGTACAAAATCTTTAATAGAAAAATCACCATCATTTATTTTCTAGATCGGATTATTGACACCAAAACTAGACTTCTAAAAGAACTTACCAAAAATATAAACTACTAAAAATAGCAACTTGGTTAGATTTTATTTAACTTCAAAGTTTTGCAAACACCAGATTCTAGTGCCTTGGGCATTTAGGGGTTAAAGAAGAGTGAGTGTTTGTCAAGATAGTTTGTCACACTAAGATCATCGCAACAAAGTCACTTACTAAGCTTGTCCAGATGTGCAATAAGGTAGGTACATCCAAAATGGCACCTGACCTTAAAGCACCATGTACAATGTGCATACATTTCCAAAATCAGTCATGTACCCAGACTATAGATGGCGCTTTCAGAAACAAACTTTGACTGTTAATAACTTTTGCATACGGTATCCAAATCCTCTGTTCTTCGGTGTATTGGAACATGCTTTCACTTGCCAACAATATTGTATAAAAATCTGAACAACATAATAATAGGAACTAGGCACAGTAGGAATAAGTGGCACTTTTAGGTGTACCCACCTTACCTTCAAGAAGGCAATGTAATTGGTATTTTGCAGCTCAAAATGAATATATTAAAATAAAAAATTTCAACTGAAGGCAGGTGGTGCTCAAGACTCTAAAAACCATCAAACCAAGAGACGTAATGTATTAATACTGAAAAGATTTCCGCTTTCTAACTGAATGCTTGATGTCTACCCAGCCATTTATTAATACTACCACTGTTGACAGCACTGAAGTCACTCATTTTACAGTGGAAACACCCAAAATCGTGCAAATAAGGAATTCAGCATAGTTGGAGGCAGTGTTTTCTAAAATTGATATTTTTCTAGTATTAGGGAGTGAAAATCATGAATATTCAAAAATAAATAAAAAATTCCGATATAGTATACAATATCTACAAATTTTCAAAGTGTTGGCTCCTTAGACTTGTGAAACTGTTTGGTAGGTGCCCCTAAAATTGAATCTTGCAAAAATCAGCACTCAACGAACAAGATTCTCTTATGTGTCCTTCAATTGTGTTAGCTAATTATAATTACACATGTGGCGAACACATAAAGGAAAGTCTACTGACACAATTGGGTGAATCTATGGTCCATTCCATGAATAGGTGCAGGAATGAGTGTTTTGCCCTTAACATGCCCCATTCTATGAGGCAAACTTAGATTGAACTTTGATTCCTTTTGTTGGTGCAATTGAAAGAAGAAGAAAGAATTGCAAAACAAGAGTACAGAGCCAAGCCTGACTTACCACACTTACATTGGATTGCACCTTCATTGAGATCTGCATGAGCCTGATCACACTGTTCTTTAACCTTGGAACAATTGGCTGGTCACGGTGGAAAATAATCATTGTTTTCATACCATGTGAATCATTTGCTTAAAAAAAACTGAGAGCACTCATTAGAGGTCCAATTACTGCATCAGACCTCCCATTTTCACACAACATTCTGAGGATGATGGAACATCTGCACTTTTGTCTTACATAGAAAGATTCTCTGTCATTCCTAGGCTGCTTTGGTTGCCGCGCCTTAACAAGGTTAAGTCTATAGCAAGGTTAAGATCTATGGTAGACTTGTACCAAACTGAGCCTCGACAGTGAACAAGTCTCAAGCCATGCACATGCACCATTGACAGACTCTGAATCAGTCGTACAGAATCTCCGCATCAGAAGACAATTAAAGAACACCCTATGAACTATGCAACATAATATGTTAATATAAGTGGAATGGAATCACCGTCAAATTGCTTGATTGCTGAGTGAGTTTAAAATGCTAATGAATTGCTGATCTCAAGATGACACTAGTCTGTTACATGGGACGTCAAACCGGTCTCATGAAGTGTAAATGCTGAAATTTTTTATTTTTTGCACAATTTTTATTTTTGGCAGACTCTGAATTTATATTTGCAATCAGAGACCCCAAATTAAAGACCCCAAATTAGCAAGGAAGGGTTTTGAACATACTCAAAAATACGGTAAAAAATAGGGTTTTTTTTTAACTTTTATCCCTAGATAACATGAGTTTCACCCTGTCGTAGAATGGATTTAACATCCTGCACCTATTAATATTAGATTGGTGGTCCTAAAGACTTGAAAAAGAAAGAAGAATAGGTATAGAATTTTTGAAAACCATACCTACCCGCAAACTAAAATTGCTCATAACTTTTGACTCCTTGATCCAAATGGAATGAAACAAAGCTTCTCATGTCTGTAAAAATCTAAAGAATCAATTTGAAATTTCACTTTTGAAAAAAAAGTTTTTTTAAAGAAGTTTTTTCAGCTACTTGGACTGCCTTTGAGTAAAAAAAAAAACATATCATGCCATAACTTTTTAACCACAAAGTCAAAAGTTACAAAAATTATTGGGCCTTAAAGCTACTCCTCGGGCACATCTTATGTAAAAATTTCAAAGAAAAAAAACAAAAAACTCATTTGTAGTGAGCTGCCCAAAAAATTTATAATGCCAAAGAATGCACCTCAGGGCTTTTGGGGTTAAAATCTTTATTTGACAATAGTAATCTTAGTTTTGAATATAAATTATATAGAAATATAAAATACTAATGTACATTGTGTAAGAAAAATTAAATAATTGGAAACTCTAAATCCAACAAAAAAATGTTGGGCATCAACTATGAAATGATTCCATGCTTAATCCCTATAGGACCAAGGTCATTTTTTTTTAAAACAATTTAAAAATCTAACTATAGAATCTTATACTTAACTTGACTGAGATCATGAAGTAAAAATTTCATGAAGTTTGACTATATAGATTGGAAGATATAAGCATACAAAGTTGGAAAAACAAGTTTTTTGAATTGTGGTTTGCAATTTGAGATGACTTTGACCACCATTTGTAAAAGAAGTTTGCACCACGGAACTTGAATTTATAATTTTTTTAATTAATGAATGGAGTTGACAATCTAGGAGAAATATTTCACACAAAAAATGGTTGATTTCCATTCTTTGAAAAATTATTAAGTAGAAATAGGTCTAAGATTGAAAAAAAAAACTAAATGGTTAATAATTCTAAGATGAGATTATTCTAGCAAGCAAATATAATCTTATCCAATTTTTTTTTAAATTGTAAAAATTGCATTCAGAAATGAATTCTATAAGTTATTTTTTCAAGAAGATTTTAGATTGCTTGAAAAACAAGATTGTCCATGACTTTTTCATTACAAGTCCAAATAGAATGAATCCAAGCTTCACATGTAGGCAAAAAATACTATTTTAGAAAAAATAATAATAATTTAATTTTGACTTTTTGCAAAAACAAATTTGCTACCCACCAAATGAAAATTTGGACTTTTTGTCATATAACTTTCCATTTTGGTCACCAATTAAAATAAAAATTATATTCCCATGAAGCTAATCAATTTTTCTATTTAATGAGAAAGTTTGAAAAGATTTCACCAAAATTGAAGTCTTAGGAGCTTGCCCAAAATCCATTTTGTCCTTCAAGGGGACAATGGTCCCTTAGGGATTAATTAGGGAAGAATAGCCAAGCTGTCAATAATAATTTCTAATCAAAAGCTACATGTTATTGTTTTTCCTCCTATCATGTATCATTATTTTCTTAAATTGAGTTTATCCAAAGGGTGGATGCAAGGTTTGGTGTCTCACCATTGTCTAAGGTTGATTCACTTAAATTTTAGATTTAACAAGGGAAAGTCATCTAAATAAAGCCTTTATAACTTCATTCATATATATAAAGATAGATTTCAAAAGTGGCTAACCAAAAAATATGACCACTTAGAACTTCAAATATATCATACAAGAGAAAGAATTAAAAAATTTTAATCCATAAGAAAATGACTTTCTAAAACTAAACCTAATTTTTTCTATATAAAAGTTCAAAACTATATGAAAATACAATAATATTGGCACCAAAGAATTAATTTTTAGAAAAATAATATTTTCATTTATTCCTATATTAGTCACTATAAATCAATTCTCTATGTTCATGTATTTAAAAAAGTCCATATGTATCAAACTTAATTGTTGTGATAGTCCAAACATTTATCTTTGACCCCTAAAGTCCTAAATTGCATTTTTTTGTAGCATAGCAATTTTGGGTAGTTTATAATGAATGGAGGTTTTTTGTTTTTTCTTTGAAATTTTTACACAACATGTGCCCAAGGAGTAGCTTTAGGGCCCAATGATTTTTATAAGTTTTGACTTCATGGTTAAGAAGTTATTGTATGATATGTAGTTTTCATTACTCTGCAGACAACCCAGACAACAAAAAAACTTTTTCTTAAATCATTTTTTTTAAAATCAAAATTTTAAATTTATTTATTAGATTAATATATATGTGGGAATCTTTGAATCATTTTATTTTGATTTATGAGATTAAATTTATGAGGAATTTTAGTTTGTGGATAGTTTGTGGGCAATTATAGAATCTCTATTTTGAGATTAACTTTGAAATTATTTATTTAATTCAATTTTCAATATTTTTGAAGAAATATAAAAATTTAGGCTTAAATTTTTTATAAAAACATCACAACCATTGGAATTGGCAATTTTCATTTCTATAAATAAGTTGTTCACAATTTAGTATTTTGAATCATTTTCTATTTTCTTCTACTTACTATTTTCTTACTACATGTTGTATACTTATAAATGATTTCAAATTTTTTAACCCCTAAAGGACCAGGGCCATTTTTCAACCCAAAACCACTCAAAACTGCCATTTCTGCTCCATTCATCCATGAAATACAAAAAAACTAAATTTTTAGAATCTAACCATAGGATCTTGTACTTTACTTAACTAAGATCATGTGGTGAAAATTTCATGAAGTTTGACCGTATAGATAGGAAGATATGAGCATTCAAAGTTGGAAAACAAAGTTTTCTTAAACTCTAGTTTGCAACTTCAAATGACTTTGTCCTCCATTTATGTAATTTTTTTGCACTACATACCTTGAATTTAAATTTTTTTCTATTGAGAAATTGAGCTAAGAGATTAGGATAAAAAATTCACAAAATAAAGACTTTTTTTTCATTCTTTAAAAAATTGTCAAGTAGATGTAGGTCCAAGATTGAAAGAAAAACTAAATTGCAAATATCTCATAGATGGAATTGAAACACAATAATCCCGATGGTGAGATTGTTCTAGCAAACAAAATCAACCTTGTCCAACAATTTTTTTTGAAAAATTGTGAAAATTGCATTCACAAATGAATCCTATAAGTTATTTTTTCAAGAAGATGCTTAGATTGCCCGAAAAACAAGATTGTTCATAACTTTCACATTATTAATCCAAATGGAATGAATCAAAGCTTCACTTGTAGACAAAAATAAAATATATAAGAAAAGAAAATTAATTTTTAAATTTTGAATTTTTTATAGATTTTTTTTTCTGCCCGGCGACATGAAAATTATGTTTAAGATGGCATAACTTTTGCTCCCGGTCACCAATTGAAAAAATAATAATATTCCCATAGAGCTAATCAATTTTTCTATCTTATGTGAAAATTTCAAGAAAATTCATTAAAAATTGAAGTCACAAGTACCTGCCCGAATTCTTAAAGTCCCCCGAGGGGACTCTTGGTCCTTTAGGGGTTAAGCATGAAGTCAACTTGATTTGAAGAACAAATCCTAAGAGTAATCATCATTTTGGACATTTTTTCATACAAATATGAGCTTGTGAAGTGCAATTGCCTGATTTCTCTAAGGTTAAAAAAAAGATATTTGTCAATTCAAATGCTAATATCTTTCAATCTACATAGTAGAAATTTCTGAAATTTTTTCCATATCTTCTTAGATTATCTTACTACAAGATCCTATGGTTATATTTGTCCAATTTCAAAAAAATTTAAGTTGGTATTTGTATTAGAAATGGCAATTTGGGAATATTTTGGTGAAAACATAGTCAAAACTTTTTATGGATGAAGAGTCAATAAATCAATATTGAAAGGCATTATTGACTATCAAAAAATATATAAATGTCTTTTTAATCAAGTTCTTATGGCTTTTTATACAAAATATCATAAGAAACTACAATTTTTTTCTATGATATTTACTTTGAAATGTATACCCTTTTTTGAAATCAACCATGTAATATGTTTCAAGTAGTTTGGCAATAGAAGAGCACCAATCTAACTCTAAACCATATATACAACATTATTTCATGAAGTACACATATCATAAATTTGGAACACGTGATAAATTCAAGATGATGAAATTCAAAACATAATGCATTGTGACATTTATGACATTCAAAGCATAATGACAAAAATATCATTAAAATAATGATAGTGAAAACTTCTCCATTAAATTTTAAATTTTATCAAGTAGAAACCTAATTCCAAATGTCAAAAATCCTTGTTTATAATAGTTGAGGTAACAATGCAATCTAACATTTGGCATTTAGAATCCTAGCCATCATAAATAGTTGAGGTTATAATAAAAATTTGACCCCTAGCATCATTAGAATTTTTTTTGGGAAGAATAAATAAGAAGTAAGAAAATTTAATAATTTGAAAAAAAAGCTAGGGGGCTTGATTGGTACCCCCTATTTGAGAAATTCTTTGTATAGTAAGTTTTGAAAATGTCTTGTACCCATTTTCAAACCTATTCAAAATGTTTTTTTCTTATGTCCAATATATTTCGGATTGCGCAACCTAAAATCTAAATTTGTCATAGATTTTAAAAATTTGTATGTGTCTTAGATGTCTGATAATCTATACCACTATTAGATGTCAGTTTTTAATTTAGATTATATGGAATAATGGAAAATGGAATACCGACATTTTAATAAAATTTTCCATTTATTTAAACTAATGCATGCAATGTTCTTCACTCAAACTAATGAAATAATTAAGATTATCCTTTCTACAATATGATCAATCAAAGTCTACAATTTAAAATTATGAATTTTAAGGAAATTAAGAGTAGACCACCTTATTTATAATGCAAAGTGCATCTAGAGCTTTTGTCCCTTGCCATTCCAATTGCCAGCATACTATGTAGAATGATTGAGTAGAAGCTTGCAACCCATTTTTGACTATTTAAAGAAATTAGTATAGCTCCTAGCTCAATTTGAGGGTGTGTATGTGTGTTCCTATGTAGAAAAATAGATTTATGATAAATTTGGAATTTTTTCATATTTTTTTGCTCAATAACAAAATTACTATGAATTTTTTTTGTTAAGATTTTCTAAAGCCTATTCTTAATATATAGGTGTGTTTAATTCCAACCATAGGTTGGTGAGGAAATCTGAAGCTCATTATGCATCATAATGCACTATAATGGATTAGTTATCCCACCTCCTATGTTAAAAAATAGAACAACCTTATGAGACTCTGAAAGTGGGGGGTGATTGGAAACAAGTTAGCTACTTTATATGACAAAACATTATAGGAAGCATAATGTGTTTAGTTAACAAAGCAATAATGATCATTTCAACTTGCCAATTATATTGTATTGGTTGCAATATTGTACAATAAGAAGGTGACATTGTTTTGTTTTGCTTTGTTTTTTAAACAAATGAAACAAAATTTCCTTATAGACGAAAACAAAACACACTAAGGCTGATGTTTTAACCCCTAACTACTTGAGCAACCATATGTGGTCGCTCGAAAATTTTAGGCTTAAACTTGAATGGGTAGTTAAATTCCTTTGACTGTACAAAAGAAATTGGACAATTTTTAGGGTCAACTATTGAAAACTTTCAATTTATAATATTTTTTGAAAAAAATAAAATTATAGGATGTAGATTATTTATGACAACATTCCAACCATTGGGATTGAAATATTTTAATTCTACAATTAAATTCTTTAAAATTTTGTATTTTGAATCATTTGCTATTTCTATTTACTTCGTCTTTTTTTCCTATATATTGTTTAACTCTAAACATTTGAAATGTTTTAGGCAAGTATCCTATTTGGCCTCAACAATGAACCCAAAGACGAACAACCATTTTGGACCATTTTTCATATGATTTTTATTTTTTGAAGTGCAATTGCTTTATTTTCTATACAGTAAAAAAATGATTTTTGAGCATTCAAACACTAATGTCTTGCAATCTACATTGTGGAAAACTCTGAGTTTTTTTGCTTGTATTTTCAAAACAATTTACTACAAGATCCTATAGTTATAAATCTCAAAAGATGTTTTTAATAAAAAGAAAATTGGTATTGGTACTAGAAATAACAGTTTTTGATCATTATTGGAGTTAATATAGTCAAGGAACTTAAGGGTTTAAAATTTGTTTAACCCCTAAAAGACCATTGTCCCTTCAATGGACAAATGGGATTTTGGGTAGGTATCTACAATCTCAATTTTTGTTTAAATTTTTAAAAACTTTTTTGAAGATAGAAAAATTAATTAGCTTCATAGAAATATTATTATTTTTTCAATTGGTGCCTTGGAACAAATGTTATACCCAAATAAGCTCAAATTAGAGGAAAAGGGGCAGTCCAATTTCTTTTTTATAAACTTGAGTTTCAAAAACCAAAAAACTTTCTCATAGATTTTTTTTTCTACATGAAAAGCTTTGATTATTTCAATGTCGATTTGTTGTGAGATAGATATGGACAATCTTGTTTTTTAGGCAAGTTGATCTTTTTGAAAAAATAACTTGTAAAATTCATTTCTAAATGCAATTTTAATAATTTCTCAAGAATAAAAATTATGTCCTATGAATGCATGTAATGCACAAAATCTACATAAAGTGCATCCTTAGAGGATATATAGTTATAAAGTCATTTATTATGGTGAAGGCACCCATTACTAACGGGCACTCCATCATGAATCAATAGGGTGTTGTATTTCCAACTAACACTGGAACGAATTTCCATTTTTTCCTTGGAATGTGCATTTTTCACTTTTTTCAAGGTTTTGACTAAAGTCTTGACCAATAAATTCATGAGACACAAGTGAGGAAGACAGTAGGAAGCAATGAGCATGAAAGTAGTTCTTGAATGATTGAAATTGGATAAGTCTAGACATTGGCTATAAGTCCAGCACACTCTTTGCCTTCCAAAATTCATAGTAATTTCAATTCAAGCGATAAAATTAACAAAATTTTTGCAATATTGGTCACTTCTTTGAATGCACCTTTGAAAATATTTGCTCTGCTTTGCACTACCCTAGATCATGTCTAGAATTGCTTATTTGATCAATTATGGGTGCCTTTACTATATTTCTCTTGTGAGATGTTGTGGGACCTCATATGAATACTCTTAATTCACATTAATCCAATAATAAATGGAGTTCTTTCTCTATTTGTGAGAAAATTGATCTTTACTTTTTCTAAAATTATTGTTTGAAAACCTCAAAACTTGCCCATTTAATGCATTGGTGTACAAAAAGAGGTTGATTGTACTACAAATTCATTAATTCACCCATTTTTAGCTAGATACAAAATATAAATATATGAAGGTTCAAGGTTTTATTGGTAGGTCTCCTACAATTGACAATTGAATAAATATTTAGGTGGTATCATAGATTGGAATGTACACACACAATATATATATATATAAAATCAAGTATTCTATAATTTCAAATTTCAAATTACTAGAGATTTTGAGGGCTCCTATCTAATTAACCTTGAAACATTAAGATCTCAGGCCAATTAGTATGTAATGTGATCAAACATAACTTGTTTTTACTTAAAAAACCAATGATATTAATCCAATTTCTTTTTAAGGTTAGAACCTTAAGTGTATATGTAGTACTTGGTAGAAAACCTTTCATAAAAGAAGGGGCATAAGTGAAGATCAAGATGAGTTTGTCTTTGCCAAGTATTTAATTATTTATGAAAAATAATTTTGACACATGCTAAAATCAAAATATTCTTTAAGATCATTTTTTCCTTACAATTTTTTTACAATAGAATTTTCTAAAATTTTGGCATCTATTTATAAAATTATATTTTTGTCAAATTTGCCTTTAAATTACTGTATACAATTCTATATTGAAAAAAAATGCTAAATCCATTGATGACAACATTTGCAACACAACTCATGATTAAAAATTCTAGCCTAAAACAATATTTTTTGAACTCAATCCAAATTAATGAAATGGGGCTCATTGGATTTAGTTTTACTCTAATCTCAAAATTTTGGAAAGTTCCCAAATTAAATATTTTATCACATTGGGACTTTGGATCTATACCCACAATTCTACTAAATTTGTAATTGTTGGGCAACACCAAAATTTAGTTTGCACCACAATGTTTTACACCATAAAATATATCTATGGTGAATTTTTCATATATGTGTAGCTTATATGTCTTTGACAAGAATTTTTTCAACTTTTTGTCAAAATGTCATGAGAGCTTCATCAAGTTTCCAAAAAGAATCTGAAATATTTAGAATGTATAGAACACATGTGGGGTAAGGCTATGGCAGAGACAAGGCTCGGTGATTTCACCTCTGAATTTAAAAGAAAGAAAAATTTGATGGATTCAGTTGCAAAATGGACATTACAGACCATGAAAATACAGATTGTGAGTTGGTTGAATAAGTGAGAAAAATGAATGAGAAGCAACAATCTAAGCAGACTCTCCATAAAAAAAACACTCTACTGAAATATGCAATGAATGTAATTCAAGCTGATATACCAGATTAAATTGAAAATAGAATTCAACAGCAGATGATCTACAATTATGTAGACAAAAGTTTGTACATCCATCCTCCATCATGATGGACTAAGGTTCAAAGCTAAAACAAAATTAATCCCTAAAAGATCAAACTGCATTTTTTTGGCAACATAATGATTTTGGGCAACTCATTGAGGATGGAGTTTTTGTTTTTTTTCTTTGAAATTTTTACACAGCATGTGCCCAAGGAGTAGTTTTAAGGTCCAACAATTTTCATAACTTTTGACTACACGGTTAAAAAGTTATGACATGATATATTGTTTTCTCTACTCAACGGGTAGCAAAGGGCAGGAAAAAAAACTTTTTTAAAAATTACTTTTTTTTAAAATTAAAATTTGAAATTGGTTACTTTGATTTTTATCTAAGTGGAAAGCTTTGAATCATTCCATTTTGATTAATAAGTCAAAAGTTATGAGGATTTTTAGTTTGAGGTACTTTTGGCTAGTTATAGAATCTCTACACTACAAAAAAAGTTTGCAATTCTTTATTTAATTCAATTTTTAATATTTTTGAAAAAAAAATAAAAACATTGGGTGTATATTGTTTAACACAACATTACAACCATTGGGATTATCTTCTTTTAACTCTAAATAAATTGTTAATAATTTAATATTTTGACTCATTTTCTACTTCTTTCTACTTACTATTTTTTTCCTATATGTTGTAAAATTCCAAATGATCTGAAAATTTTCAAGCATGTAGCCAACTTCAATTGAAAAAAGAATCCAAAGAGTTACAATCATTTTGGACATTTTTCCATACAAATATGGTCTTCTCAAGTGCAGCTACTTCAATTTCCACAGTGGTAAAAAAATAATTTTTGTCACTTCAAACACTAATATCTTGCAATCTACACGACGAAAATTGCTGAAATTTTTTACACAAATTTTTTAATTTGTGCTCTAAAAGATCCTACGACTAATTTTGTCCAAAAATGTTTTTTCTTAAAATTTGATAGTTGACTAAAAAATGACAGTTTTGAAGCGATTTTGGTGAAAACATAGTCAAAAACCTTTAGAGGTTAACAATGTTATACAGATCGTCAGCCAGTCCTACTTTCCTTGATTGAAATCCTCTGCGACACTATGCCCACCCTCAAACAAAATAAAAGCTAAGAGTAAGCCTACTTTCCAGCAAAGGTAAGGAACCTGCTCCACATTCTAAGTTAGGATGTATTCGCTGGTGTGAACTTCAAAGAGACACTGTTGACACAATGCCTTGCATCAGTGGGATTATTGTAACCTTCGCCCCTGAAGACGTGGCCCAAGTGACCTCCACAGGCTGAGCATGTAATTTCTACACGTCGACCATCCGCATCAGGCTGAGGCATACCACCCAGGCATCCATTATCCGGTAGGTTTTGGGTTAGTTTTTCATCACTCTTAAGACAAATTCACAAAATTCACTGCTAGTGACTAAGTATGTCAATCAATTGTTATTACACAGAAAAACCCAACCCCCTGCTACTTACATCAGTTATTACACATCCAAAGCTAATTATGCAAAGGTTAAATGGAAAAGGAGGTCAAACTCAAATGACAAGTTAGGACATGCATATGTACAGTACATACAGTCTCATTGATGGCACCAGGGATCCCCTCAAAGAATGCAGGCCATCCACAGCCCGAATCAAACTTTGTGGTCGACTTATAAAGAGCTGTTCCACAGCCTGCACATCCATACACTCCATCGTCTTCGGTCTTGTTGTACTCACCAGTACCACGGTACCTGCGCAATGTTCAAAACGATGAGAAACGCTGCAACCCTAAACCCAAACCCTAAACCCTGTCCTTTGCAATGAAATTCCGTTTCATTTGTATAAAAAATAACAACACCCTAAAACTCTAAAACCAGAAGAAGTTCAGAGTTGGTGGCCATAACGAAGAATCCGGTTTGAACTCAAAGAATGTGGGACGAATTGCATAAGTGCTGCCCAGCTGATGCCACCCCACGAATAATACAGTGGGTGACTCCTGAGCACTTCATAAATATACCGGTAATCAAATCCAGCAAACCCTGACGATGGTTTGTGCAGCCACGTTACGCACCCTAAGCTAGTACCACGTTACTCCCTTGCTCATGAACCAATTCGCAACAAGCCGATCTGCAATGCAAGAAGAAATCCCAAATGCCAAGATTAAATAAAACCATTTCAAACACAGCCTTCAAACCTTTCGAAATCCCGTGAAGTGCAGACAGGAACCTCGATACACATTATAAATTACAAGGCACATCACGCTGACTTGATGTGAAAGTCAAACAGAAACTGAATTTCTCAATTAACAAAGATAGCCATGATTGATCAATCATGGCTGTTGATATGCCGTCTTGAAAATATTGCAATATAGACATACCACTGCAGCAAGTAGGAGTTCACTCTTAAGGGACATAGCATATGACCATGTAAAAATACTTCAATATCTTTCACTCTATGTGCTCTAGTTTACCACCATATATGATTAAGATTTACTATTCATATTTTTCACAAATGAAATCTCATGTCTTCTATAAGTCATAAGAAATTCAATCTTTTTTTGGTGAAGACTTGAAGTTACTATGAGTTCTTGAAAAAAAAATGAAGAAAACTCATCAAATTAAAAGAAAACTCAAAACCTCTCAAAATCTTGCCATCACTACGTGAACCAAATTTTATGCCATTCTATATTCAAATACAATAATAGAACCAAAACTTCACATTACAATAAAACAACCCTATTAAAGAAATTTTAAAGACTTAAAGCTTAGAATTAGTTAGACTCTTACACTTCATTTTGTTAGGTTTGTTCAAATGCAAAAATAATCATTTTGAGGGTTGAAATCAAGTCTCATGAATCAAATCCCAAGAAAATCACTTAACCTTGAAACACCAATGCAAAACATGCCTTGCAAATGAAATAATGGTGTTCCATCCAATTTCTATTTTTACAACTTTGCTAACCTCTAAATACTCCAAATTCTGCTTCAAGGCAATGTTTTGTCCAAACAACTTCTCTTTCATCCATAGCAATACTTTAATCTTCAAATGCCAACCTCCTTTCATGAACAATTTGATGACTTGTGAAAATAATATACTTGTGCGACAATATCCACAAAAATGAGCCAAAAGTCAAAAAGGATTTAGGCACTAAAGAATTAATGGTATAACCACATCCTAAATGAAGATAATTGGCAAAAAAGTCTTGAAAGATTCTTAAAAATGTGTATTTGATTACAATTTGAAGTTGAAAAGCTATCACTACTTTCTAAATGTAGAAATACACATAAATACACAATTGTGGTTTATCCTATGGTATTTAGCACAATAAATAAACTCATATAGAAAGTTTAAGATTTTTTAACATGTTTCATATTAGATATGAATTTTTCATTGCTTTACCTTCAAAAGTTCACAATAATTTCAAATCTTCACCCAAAAGATTGAGAATTTTTTACTAGTCGCATACTATAGTGGCAAAATGGACAATACAAAGTCAAAGATCTTATAGATTGCCTTCATAATTTGATAAGCCTACCTTCTCAAGATTGAAGAACTTGGAATTTACTTCAACAATGTAGTATACCAAATTTTCATACAAAAATTGGATGAAATTCATCCATAGTTCACACAAGAACTATTTCATCATTCATAAAGTGTTTTTAGATCAGGCAACAAACCCCAAAAGCCTATCTAAAAATAAAAATTATACTAAGCAAATTGATGTTAAATTACAACTTGCAAAACTTACACTTGTTAATATACTGGATATAATTTATTCTTTTTATTAGTGTACTTTATGACTTCTTTGAAATTTTTTAATATAATTTAGTTCAACTTGTATACTAGTAGAAATGAAAGTGGGCCACTTCTAGCATCATTTAGTTACTGAGCAAATAATGCATTATGGTAGTGAACTCCAAAAAAATTAGTACCTTCAAAAAGTCACTTACAATTTTCTGTAGTCCAAACAAGGTTTCACTAAATTGTAAACACAAAAATGACTAGCTCTCATCACCTTAGTAAGTAAACTTCAGATAGTTACAACATTTTACTATGAGATGGCCTACTAAATTGTACAAACCTCTTCTAATGCTCATTTACACACTGTAAAAAAGTTACTCAATACCAAAAAAAAATAAAACTCTCTTCAACTACGCCTATGTGTGCATTAGTACATCTTCAGCTCTGTGCATTCATATCCCTATAATAAATTCAGCTCTGTGCATTCCTTGAAATAAAATGAAGGTTGCGAAACAAAATCAGCTCTGCGCGTTCCTTGAAATAAAATGAAGGTTGCAAAACAAATTCATCTCTGTGCATTCCTTGAAATAAAATGAAGATTGCGAAACAAAATCAGCTCTGCGCGTTCCTTGAAATAAAATGAAGGTTGCAAAACAAATTAAGCTCTGTGCATTCCTTGAAATAAAATGAAGATTGCGAAACAAATTCAGCTCTGTGCATTCCTTGAAATAAAATGAAGATTGCGAAACAAATTCAGCTCTGTGCATTCCTTGAAATAAAATGAAGATTACGAAACATGTAGAAATACTCGAAGACTCGAAACTGATAGGCTCGTCTACAGTACACCAGCACTAGAGTACCATTTCCTACACAGACATCCTTTCCCAAATCCCGAACAAGAAACGCCATATATACAGTACTCCACCCTAAATCACAAGCACCATCGCTTCGAAGGCCAAACACAAAAAACGCAAGCTCTCATCCAAACATAGCGAGAACCACACAAGTGATGCCGGCAACCTCTTGGAAGAGCCTACAACGCGGAACATCGTACGTCACCATCTGGAGCGGCGTCCTACGTTACAACCGTCGTCAAAGAGATCGAGAGGAAGCACAAGAGAGCGAGTGAGAGAATTAAAGAAGTCAGAGACGTACTCGGTCCCTTTCTGGCGCAGGATGCGGAACTGCTCGGGGCTGAGCACGGCCTGCCACTCGCCGTCGCTCTTGTGCACTTTGGTGGTGGGAGCTCCAGCGGCCGATGCCATAGCCACGCCGGCTTGCTGCGAAGTTGAGAAGTGAGGACGGAAAGGGAGTGGGAGCGCACTCAAAGCACAGTCAAGTCGCAAAGTGCGAGGGACGATCGATGGTGCACAACAAGTCGGAGAGAGAGACCTGCTGTACTGTACTACTGTATACGTTACTGAGGGCCGGCTTATATGTGGAGTTGGGGCCGTGCACCTCGGATCGGTACTCCATAAGCAATGAACGGGGAGTACCGGCATTTAGTTACAAGTTAGCCGGTTGAAATCCAAAATTTCTGAATGAAGTTCAAAATTTCAGGAAAAAAATCGATCATTTTAGAGGAAAAAATAAGAATATTTTTTATTTTCTTAAGGCCTAGCTGAGAGTATTCTCCAAGCAACTGGTTGGTGCAAGAAAATGTAGGATTTTAACCAGTTAGGCTAAAATTTCTTCCCAGACTATGACTAGAAGAACCAGAATCCCATTCCCACTTAGCATTGGTGAGATCCACAAGTCTTGACTTCACATGTAAGCCGGCTCTAAGGTATTGATTGGTACCTAAAATTGTCCACATAAGCACGTGAGCATGTTGGCCTCTATGAGTATAGCTTTATTTATAAGGTAGAAGTACCGATAACAGATAACTTAAGCATTTCAGCATGTAAGATTTGGGAAATTTAGTGTGAAATCAAGTTCAGTGTGAGCAAAATTAAGGATGAAGAACAATGCAAACAAAGAAGAATTTGTTTCCTCAAAAATGAATATTTTATTCAATATAAATGCTGATTTTTCATTAGGACCCATTCATAGGCTCACCTATTACGATTAGCTTTGGCACTTTTCCCTAAGCAATAAAGAAAGAGAGATGATTAGACAAGAAGGTACAAACAAAGAATCTTTTTCAATAAATAGTGCTAGCGTTCAGGAAGTTTTTTGAGTTTTATCAGCTATTTTCCTTTAATTCCCAAATTGAAACAGTTTTTCAAGTACAATGTCCGGTTATTTTCATTATTTTGTATGTATACTAATTTTTTTTAGATTTTTTTACCGGTTTTTGGCCAACTTTATTGAATCGCAATTGGTTTTTTTTCCAATTCGACCGGCTAATTTTGAACTAGCTGCCGGTTCTTCCCGGAGACTGAATAGTGCATCCAAGTGTTGTTCACAATAGATTAGCATATCAATCCATTGAAAGGGGTTTGTCTGAAATAGGTACTTCTACCTTAGTATTGTAGAGGTGTCAACCTTACAAGAGGTTCAATTTGAATACACCTTGTGATGTTTTAACCCCAAAATGTTCAAGGTCTTCTTTGAATTTCTAGGATTTTGCTCCAAATTGAACAAATAGACAATATTTTGATAAGCTAAATCAATTTTAAAAAATGCAATCCTATAAATTCAAATTTGATGTGACTATTAGAAATCTCTTGGAAAAAAAAATACAAATAATATCACTTATGGATTGAAATATTGTAATGTGTGATCATAAGGGTGATAAAACTACAAAAGTAATTTGAAGTCTTTCAATCTTCTTTTCACACATCAAATCTAAAAAGTTGGTCACCAAAAAAATATAAGGTCAAATGGACTATCATGTATAATCCCAATCAATTTTTAGCTTATCAAAATCAACTCTACAATTTTTAAAAACAATTTTCTAATGTGATTTCTCTCCAAGATCTATCATCTTTGCACTACAAAAAAACAAGAGTATAAATGACTTGTGCACGATGATTGTAAGGATAATAATGACTACAAAACTGTCATTTTGCAGCCATTGTTGTCTTTACAATCATCGTGCACAATCATTCATACCCTTGTTTTTTTTGGTAATGTTGAGGCTCATTGCAAGAGCCTTCAACACTATGGAAAGTCAAAAGTGCAATGGACACCCTTGCACAAAATCTTGAATAGAAAAATCATAATCGACCATTTTCAAAATCATATTTTTGATGCTAATACTAGACTTCAAAAAGAATATTTCGAAAATATAAAAAAACTACTAAATAAATAGAGACTTGATTAGATTTTATTTTAACTTCAAAATATAGTCAACACCAAAATTTGGTGCCTCAAGCCTTTAGGGGATAATTTCTTTTCTTTGACATGTTTTGATGCTACTAGTGTCATTTTTTCATGTTCATCAAATGCATTTTGGCATCACCTACGGGACACTTTAGTACCCTACACCTTGTTCCTTTGAAAATTTGTAACTAATTCACAATGTATTCAAAATTATAGAACTACATGCATTTTGATTCATAGCCCTTCACCAACGTGCAAAAATGTTCTTCATTTTCTATTGCATCCATACTTTAAGTTAGGCTATCTTTTTGTTTTGTATATTTGTTACATTGAGATTTTTTGGTTAATTTGTCTCCTAGTCACATTCTTAGTACCATCAAAAAGCTCTTGGCAAAGAGAGGGGCATACAAACTTTGTTTTATGGCATTCCAACTAGTGGATGAAAAATTATTGCATTTTGAAGTTTTGCAAATTGCAAAAATTAGAAAATTACTTCTACTTTTGCTTTGGTTGTAGCAACAATATGAGCTACACAAGTAGTATTGATTATACAAAGCTCATATGTGTCATACTTTTAGGTGTAGTTACCTTATTCATACTAAAATAGGAGTCCTGCACCAACTCCGTCTTGGATAAGGATGAGGAGTAATAGAAAGAGTAGTAGGAGTCCTAGTAAATGGATGTGGTTGGATAGCAACAACACAAGGCAAGTTTTCTTTTAGGAAAATTAAATGCCCAATTTCCTAAAAACATGGGCAACTTCAAGCCTATAGAAAAAAAGGAAGTAAATTTGTTTAAAAAATGCCAAACTATAATCATGGCCGTACACACCATTACCACAATTCTTTAAAATTCTCAATTCATCCGTCATGCAAAGCCAATGCATAAAAGAATTGCATACAAAAGTTACATATTTATAATTGCATACTCAAAATTGGCCTCTTTCATATAAAATTCATGCATAAAGAAGACGGAAAACTTAAAACCTTCTTGAAAGAAGGCCACACATCCATTTGTCTGAAAACCAAGAAAAAAAACACTACCTTAAGAATTGTAGGACAATCAATGTAGCTAAGGAGAGCGCCTCTGTTCCAATGAACGGGGAGTACCTGTATTTAGTTACGACCTAGCCGGTTGATTTTAACGATTTTCGATTGAGATAGAAAAGTTTCGGCAAAGGTTCCCGATGGAAAAAAAAAAAGGAAATGGACCGGGTAGCAAAATAAAATGTAGGCTTTTTTCTGTCCAACCTAGGAACATGTCCGAAAAGTACCGATTCAAAATACATAATTTTGGTTTTTAGCCGACTAGAATTATACTTTGTAGGAAATTTTTTATATAGTAGACTAGGTATATATATTAGTCATACTACATATAATACATAAGAGTATAAGAGTATGACTTTAAGACAGTAAATGCCTCTTACTCTCTTAGCTTACTTGTAAATCTTTTTGAGATTTTTCAAGCTTCCAAAGAGTTTCAATTGGTTTTATTTTGTACTTACCGTTATAACATCCACTATTCCATTCCATCTAGCGGCCAACACCTCAGCCTGTATACCAGTAGTCCAGTCACATACTTACATTCAGAAAATGACAGGCACTTAGTCTGTCAGTTACTCACTCAGGGTTTCACTTCCACACTTTCACTTTCACCATTGGCGGCTTTCAGAGTTTCACTCATAGGCTCACTGCATGTGGTCAGGGTTTAGGAGTTTTACAAAACTCACAATTTTGTAGTCTCTGCACTTGTGCGCCTTTAGCCGGCCTCACGAATTGCGATTTGCAAATTTGTGATTCTTCTCTGCGTTTCTTGCTTTACAAGCACAATTCAGAAAATCAAAAGTTCACATTGTTGTTTCTCGGTTTAGAGTATCTCCTTTGCAGTATTGCAGAATGCGCATTCTTAGCTTTGGGTTGCAATTTTGTGGTCGCATTGCTTGTTTGCACCTGCTCTTCTGAGTTTTGGCTGATCAACTTAATTACTCAAATATTCATCGCTTCATCGGCTCGTGGTTGAAATCCAAGCTGCGATTTTGAGAAATTTGAACTTCTTGCATGTGCATTGCGCTTGAAGCTTAGTGACACACTGCACGACTTCACCTTCTTTGTGCTTCCTGGCTTTTGAGTTTCACCAATTTCGCCAATCATCTCAATTGCTTGTGTCACCTGTAGGGCTGTAGTTTCAGAAATTTTTACAACCTGCATTCTTGCATTTGTGATTTGAAGCTACATAATTTGGTAAGACTTTGTGGCTCAAGGTTTTTGGATTTTGCTTTAGTGCTTTCATATTGCTGAATTGTGATTGTATATTAGTCTTTGTTTTTGCAGCGTTTAGGGGGGTGGGCTTCATTCGTCTCTCCATTTTTTTCCAAGATTGTGCTTTTGTTTCTCACCGTAACTTTGTGTTGCTCCCTATAGGTCTCATGGCAAAACGGCACAAGTTTTTGAGGGACCATTACTTCACGAAGTCACGGAAAATTGAGATTGTTGATCTCTTGTCTTCAGACGACTCTTATCCCGAAACTGTTGCTTCAGGGGTGGATTGATCTCTTCCTTTAGAGGCAGAGATTGTGTCCAGTCAATGGAAGGAATAGTAGTGTGTCCAATTTGATTGGCTTCAGTTTGATCCATTTATTGGAAGGGTATTCTGCAAGATCTGTAGAGACAAGGGTGGGCGGTCATTGTATGCCAAAGATGGAGCCCGAAACCTTGAAGTAAGTGCATTTCAAGATTACGCCCGCTCTAATGAGCACAAACGCCTTGCGTGGGCGTTACAAAGTGGTAGAAAGGTCATAGAAAAAGCAATTTTAAGCAACGAGAAAGCGTACAATGAAGTTGTGGCGTCTTTGGTCCGAGCTGCCTACTTTTTGGAGAAGAATTCCTTACCCTCTTCAAAACTCCTTGCTTTGTGTAAATTGTTGCTAACTGTGAAAGCTCTAATGACCTTGTCTCTCTATCAAGATGAGAAAGCATGTGCAAATTTAATGATGTGCATTTCAGTTGTGATTCAAAAGCAAATTCTTAGCCGTGTTAGGAACTCACCTTTTTTTGGTGTCATGATAGATGAATCCACTGATATTAGTGTTACAGGGCACCTTGTGGCATTTGTGACCATTATCGAGGAAGGGGTGCTGGTGAGTGTTTTCTTGGGCCTACTACCAATCGAAGGCGGGAAAAAAGATGTAGGGATCATCTACAAAACCCTGATTGCTACTCTGTAGCATTGGGGCATGGACTTGTGGAAGTTTCTAGGCTTTGGGTTTGATGGTGCCAGCACCATGACAGGCTCCCTCACCGGAGTGGCTACACAATTGAAAAAGCAGGTAAATCCTTACCTACTCGCTGTACACTATGTCACCCATCAGACCAATTTAGCAACGCTTGATGCTACAAAGTCCCCCGCTTGCAAACTGCTTTCAGGTGAGATTAACTCCCTTATAAATTCTATTGCTATATTTTTTCACAAGTCGTCTAAACAAAAGTATGCTTTGACTGCTTTACATGAGGAGCTTTTTGATGCCAAAAGATGCATGAAAAGGTACCACAAAATTCATTGGTTGTCTCTTTGGCAAGTTGTGAATATCCTCTGTGAGTCCTTAGAGTCAGTCTTATCTTACTTTCGTAATGTGAAGGATAGCCACTATAAGAAACCCGTGTTTTTTTTGGTGTCAGGCCAAAAACATTATATGTTTTATAGAACATTAGGATGTCCAGTGAATGAAGGCTAAAAAAAGGGAAGATTTAATTAAATGTTATAAAAAGCATGCTAAATTATTGTCACAACAAATTGGTGTTATCCAAAACAATGATGTAGTTTAAAACATGGTTGTTAACATAAAAATGTTTTAAAAATCATCCAAAAAAACATTCATAGCCACGTCATCATTGTTGGTCAAACTTAATTAAAGTAATTAACAAAATATTAGTTCGGTCAGAGGTAAAATGACTGACCGTGATAAAAAAGATGAAAACGGGTAGATGGTGTCGAAAATTATGTGACATGGCATCTGACGTGGATCAATGACGTGGAAATTATGTGACGTGGAAATTATGTGACGTGGACATGGTATGTTGACGTGGCATGCCACGTCAGCAATAATAACAGACCTATGTTACAACTTTGAATGTTTCTTCAAATATCATATTAGACATAAAAATGTTTTTAAAAACATCACTTTTAGCATAATCGTTATTTACTGTTTGCAATCGTAACATCAAAGCAAATGTTAATCACTATGCAATTCATAACATCAAAAAGGATAAGCAAACCTTATACAAGCTACTGGAGATGTCTTCTTTAATGTAAGCATGACTATATCAACAAAGGCTTTCATGTGTTGTAAACATCCATATTTTTTTCTCTTTCCTTTTGTTGAGCATATTTTTTATTTGATAAAAACATTTTTTTCCTTGTAATTCCAATTCCGATAGTTTTTGGTAAAATAAGAATTTTTTTAATTTATTCATGACATTATTTCAATTGAATATTGTCATTAGGAAATCTAGGACACTTATATTCTTTATATTATTGTAGTTGAGTATTTCTCTTATTACAAGATTAGAAAATCCCATTTTCTCTTTTTTTTTTTACTACAATTGCATACGAGGGCTCTAAAGAAGAATAACACAATTTGTATTTTTTGCACTATTAATTACAATTGCATATTTTTCTTGCACTAATAAAAACACCCATATTTTTTTAAATCAAAGGTTAGTATTTTCTTCAATATAATATTGGAGAATTTCAATTTCTTTGTTTGTTACAATAGAAAATTCTCTTTAAATGAAGAAGCACACAATTCATATTCTTTTCACTATTTGAAGTTCAATATTGTCTCTTTACAAATCTAAACATCCATGTTTTTTTAAATTATTAATTACGTATGAATATTAGTAGCACCTACATTTTTTTATATGCAATAACTTTAGTTTATAAGATTCAAATCATGTATGCCTTTTTCAAAATTTCAATACATAAAGTAATTAATTTCTTCAAGTGAATACAATAACACCTATATATATTTTTTTTCTTAAGGCAATTTCTAGGGCAATTGACCTTTTTTGTTAGAAGAATGAGGGGATCCAAACGATCTTTTCATTATTGGAGTTAGGCTTTTCCTTTAGAAAATACCAACCTTCATTTCTTTCTCATTGTTACAATTGGATATATCTTTACAAGACTAAGACACACTTTCTTTGTAATGAGGGTGGAATAGATTTTTTCTACAAAAAATTAAGACTTGCAGTATTTTTTAGTCTCACAATTGACAAAATTTACCTTTAGTTACTAAAATTATAACATTTTATATTTCTTCCTTTTCTTAGATTTGACAATTGACTACAACTTGGGGAGTTGGGGTGAAGCATTGTTGAAAAATATAGGAACAATGTGTAATAAAATATAGGGTTTAATATGTTCATTTCACGTAAAATTTGTAAAAAATTATATTTATCATAGGGTGCTTTAAAATTGTGAAACATGCATGATTATATAACTATAGTATTAGACATAATACAATAAATTATGTGAAGACTGAAGAGTACATATAAAATAGTATATACAAATGTGAGTAACTAAAAAAAGGGTTATAGATTACCATATGAAGCTTTAAATGTATTCATGAATGGGATGATTTGTCATAAAATTTTGCCCATATTCTAAATAGAGTACTTCATTGCAAGGTACATATGGTATATGCAAAAAATACTTTAAAACTTAGTATCTAAGGGAAAAAAATGGTGTGTAATCTTGAAAAGATTGGGGTCTATAGGAAAATAATGAGGTCAAATCCCTAAAGAACCAAGGCCTTATTTTTTTGTTAAAAAATTTAAAAAAAAATTCTATTTCTATAGCAAAGAGTAAAAACATTTGAAGACTATTTTTTCTCCAAATCTAACTATAGTATTTTTAGTATGAGAGCATGTGGAATAAGTTTCAAAATTTTGAACAACATAGATTGCAAGATCTTTACATTTAAAGTGAAAAAAACAAGTTTTTTAGCACATTGTGAGGTTTAATTTTTTTGACTTTGAGCCTTAATAACTTTAATTTTTTGCACTATAGAGTTTTGAGCTTTAAATCTTTGAAATATATAATTGAGTTGAGACTCTAGGGAAAAAAAAAGTACAAAAAAACTTAATTTTTATTCTTTAAAAAAGTGTTGTATAGAAGTAGGTATGAAACGGAAGGAAAAGTTAAATAATTAACATCTTGAAGGTGGAATTAGAATGCATTAATCCCAATGGAGGGATTGTTCTAGCAAAAAAAATAAACCATGTAGCAAATTCTTTTTAAATAGTAAAAATTGCATTTGAAATTGAATCCTACAAGTTATTTTTCCTTAAACTCAAATTTTCAAAATTTGTTTTGTTGCCTGATCTCCCTTATTTTGAGCAATTTTGAATATAACTTTTATTCCTAGGCATCAATTGAAAAAACTCTATTCCCATGAAGACAATAAACATTTCTATCTTCAAATTTAAAAAAAAAAATCAGGATAAAATTTGAACTTGTAGGTACTTGCCCAAAATTCCATTTGTCCCTCAAAGGGAAATGGTCTTTTAGGGGATAAGTAACATATTATATTTTAAAATGCCCACTAAAAAAATTATAATCATCAATACGATGTAATTATTTAATCACCAACATTTATCTTTAATTTAAAAAATACTATGTCTTTTCATGAATTTTGCAAGGTAAATAGTCCCCTTTTAAATAAGTCATTATTGTAGGTGTATGCAAAATATAAGAGAGAGTGCCACTTCTTAGGACTATATAAGTCTTCAATAAGAATAAAAAAGTTCACATTGTTTTCTTTTTTCATAATTATTTGAAAATTGATTTTTAATAGAGAGTAATTTTTTGCAATTTTTCATTCTTGTTTATGACAATATTTTATCTAACATAATAATGTATGAGTGTGATAGTTATTTTTAATTCTATAGTGTATTCCTTTATTCCAAAACTTTGTAACTAATTACATTGAATAAATAAAAATATTGATAATTCTAAACATAAACTTTTAAAGTTGTAAAATCTATTCATATATAGATACATATATATATATATATATATATATATATATATATATACATATATAGATACTTATTTACTTATATATACTTATACATAAGGAGTACATTTAAATGCTTGACAAAAATATAAAGAGAATGTACTACTTTGAAAGTTTATGTTTAAAAAATTTGACATTTTTTCTTGTTTACAATAATTAATTACAAATTTTTCAAGTGAAAAAGATACTTATAAAGCTAAAAATAATTTCTTCATCCCTATATTATATAAGAAAAATGTTTAAAAATTCAACAAAACATTCTAAAATGTAACTTCATATTGAAAGTTTATTTTCCTTAATTGTTGATGCAATAGTCATTTAAATGTGATCTCTATAACTATTTGAGTTAAAAAAACATACCATTTCAATTCATTTTTCAATCTTTTCTAAAATACATACCACTTGTTATTTGAGATGAAAGTTTTTGGCACTAGAAACTTATAATTATTATTAAATGAAGCTCAAAATTGTAGGTTGAAATTCATATTTATTAAAAAGATATGTCTTTTAGAATGTAGAGATAAAATTCTAACACAAATGCCTTTATTTGAATGTTGTGAACAACATGAACATGTCCATTGAGACATCATGTACAACATTCTAACAAGGAATGTCATGTCTTCTACAACATCGCTAGTTTTGAAAGGATGTTAGATTTTATGTCAATGAAAATGTAAAAAAAAAGCCAAAAAAATTGCCCCTTCTAATCAGCCTCTTAAATTTGCCCATAACTTTTAGTTAAAGACTTGGAATTTGAAAAAAAATTTTGGAGATGAAACTTAGCTTAAATCACCAACTTTTCTTAGTTGAAAGTATTTTGAAAAAAATTGCTCTACTATGCCTAAATCTGGTCTGAAAATGCACTTTTAAGCCCAATTTTTGCATTTCAAGACAATGTCCCATATGGTTTGTCTTACCTTCCACCCTCGAACATGTATAAAGAGCTTCAGTTTTCCTCACATATTCAAAGGCAAATGCCTTTTGAGGTGAAATATGGTGTATATTGTAATGTGTAAATTGTATGGAGTATTAAGTATGGTGTATGGCATGTGTATGATGTATTGTATATGGTATATGAAATATTGTAAGTGATGTATGAAATTTTGTATGCAGTGTACAATGTATTATGTGATGCTTTAGTCGACATGACATGCTTTAGTGGACATTATACTTGCATTGCATATGTAC
Organism: Thuidium tamariscinum; assembly: GCA_947034885.2. Classification (NCBI taxonomy): domain Eukaryota; kingdom Viridiplantae; phylum Streptophyta; class Bryopsida; order Hypnales; family Thuidiaceae; genus Thuidium; species Thuidium tamariscinum. Next base: position 14,985,174 of record OX344751.2, read on the forward strand.
TTGGTGATTATTTTAAAATTCATATGTGTATTAGGGTGGAGAGATGGGACTATACATATTGACACCATGTTCCACATTGCATTCAATGACTAGGATGTCAAATGTGACATCTTTTTTTTACCTGAATCAAATAAGACGATCCAATATGCATTTCTTAAGAAATGTCAACATTTAAGTGAACATTGCAAAACATCTTGATGTTCAAGTTGATGTCTCAAAAATCATTAAAATGTCTAAGTTGATATCTCTAAAAATAGTTTGAAATTTTTAAGTGGCACAAAATTGTGCTGACGTGGCCTGCCACCTCAACATATTTGGGTGCCACGTCATCCAATTTTTCATTGCCACGTGGCATGCCATGTCATTGCCACATCATCGACGGGCAATAGATGAAAAATCTTCCATGTTGACATTTTTGTGCTTAGGTGGCAGCCACATGGCAAACTTTGAGGCCCCTGTTGACTTGTGTTTTTTTTTATGTTCAAGGCTTAATATGTCATGTTTTCATTAGCATAGCATGTTTTTGGCACGTCAAATTTAACGCAAGTAAATCAATGTCCGTTTTGATGTGGTAAAACATCACACCTAACATTCCTATGTCAAATCTGTTGTTTTTCTTGACACCAAAAAAAACACAGGTTTCTTATAGTGAGCTTTGCTGCTAAGGCTGCGAGTATTTTGGAAAAGTTGTTGTAGTTCAAGATCATTTATGTTTTGTTCTTTTTTCGTGATATTTTGAAGTGCTTGGCTATGCTATCTAAAGTCTTCCAATGTAAATTTGTAGATGTTACCTCTGTGGGCAACATTGTGCGCACAGAGATAGCACAAATTTGGATGTTGTTTATTGTTGAAACCACTGATTTGAATGCTGGTACTTTTAATGAGAGCACAAGGTTTCATGTACTTCCTAAATATGGCCTTTTTGGAGGTCATTTGAGAAAGTTGCCTAGCCAAATATGGTGGAATATGTTCATGATATTGCAATGTCTAGGTCTAGACTGGGAATTGATTTGGAGGAAGCTCTCCAAATTCAGCGTTCTTTTGCTGAAGCAGTCTGTGAGGGTTGAGAAGCTCAATTTCAAGACAATGACCTAATTTCTTGTTTCAAAGTGTTGAAACCTTCTAACATGCCGTCCAAACAAGTCAAATTGTAAAACTAGGGTGTTTCCGAGTTGGACAGACTGCTGCAGCTGTATGGAGAGGACCGGTCACATTTAGGTTTTTCCTTCCCTCCACTTCTTGATGTGCAAGCTTGTAAGCGGGAGTTTTTGTCTTTTAAATTATAATGTACCACTGAATGGGGGGACAAAACCTTTTGGGATTTGTGGGGCATAATCACTTGGATTCATGCCCTACAAATCTAGTTTTCAAACTTACTTATACTTGCTGATATAGCTAGAATACAATGCGTTTCCACAGCTACTTGTGAAAGAGCTTTTAGCATTCAAAATCTAATTAAAACTCATGTTAGGAACCAATTAGGAAGTAAAAATCTGGAGGCTTTGCTTAGAGTTGCTTAGAGGGACCAGAAGAAGACTGTGATGGTATAGTGCAAGTCTGCAGAATGCCATACCCTTGTAGAAACATGAAATAAAATATAAATATTTTTATGCTAATCCTTCTAGTTATTTGCCTACTTCAGCCACGGGTCCTAGTGCAAGCAATGCATCTTCTTTGTTTGAAGATGTGCATCAGTAGGGGACAATGTTGAGTTGATAGCTTTCTATGATTTGTATGCATTTGTTGCTTTTTTTGTTGCTCATGTTCTTTTCATTATTTTTCAATAGCATTGTGTACACATGTTGGTTGGTATGTTACTCACCCCATTTTTTTGGTCTCAAGTTGATTTGATTTTTGTAAATGGTGGCTTGATCTCACTCCTCTCCCCATTTTTTTGGCTAATGTTGTTTGATTATTGTAAATGTGAATGTTGTGGGCATGTCATACAAATAGCCTCCTGAAAATGCATAGACCCTCTTTTGGATCTATGCATTTTTGGAAGGCTCAATCCCTAGCCCTAAATTGGTAGGGGCAATGCCAGGTTCAAATTTTGCCAAGGATAATGCTTAAAAAACAACTTTGAAGCAAAACAAAGCTGCTTCAAGAATGAAGAAAAAAACTAATAAAAATTTACAACCGGCCAATTTAGCACCTTCAAGGAAATTTTTTGATTGGAATTGGACAATGGCAGCAATGCCACCGGGAGAAAAAAAAATTCTAGAAAATTGACCGGTACATTTTGCAACCTCCTGGCACGCTTCTGGCCATTTTAAAAAAAACCCGGGATGGATGAAAAGTTGACGGAAATATACCGTTTTTCCCATAGAACTCCCCGGACTGTGCTTTGTTCTCTTATAAACAATGAATGCATGTTAGGTAAAGTCAAACATTTGGGAAGTTTCTGAAACTAAGTTACTTCTAATAATTTTCTTCCTTTTTATAAGAAGGGGCAAAGGGTTCAAGGGCATCCATTGCATCCCCTCCTTAATAAAATCTCCCAATTCATTTAGTTTAATTCCAAATTCTCAACAGCCACTTTCTTTCAACTTCAAAATTGAAAAAGCTACAATTTTCCACTTTCAAAGACATGATTGTTTTTTGAAACTAAATTCCAAATTCCATTACATCATGTAGATATGAACAAAAAAACTAGGGTTTGCAACTACAAGCAATCCTTTAAGAATATGAGCCCCAATTTATCTAGGTACTCTAAGCCTCTCAACTGCCAACTCTAAAATAAGTGATAACCTTGTAGTCCAAGAAAATACCCTCTTCTAGCAACCTGGCAATAGTGACCAAATTCATTAAAATTTGAGATTATACATTCTTATGTGAGACACCTCAGTGCTTTTTGTCCATAGTTTAATCCTGAAGCGCTCTGAACTCCACTTTCTCGACAATGTATAAAATGAACATCAAATTTCTTTGTCATTATAGCATGGATGAAAGCCATCCTAATTTTTAGTGGTACTTTATGAAGTTGTGGTCATGTTCAAGGGTTGGATTTGGTATTACTAGAACACATATTTTTCTAAAATTAGAAATATGGAAGTATGTCAAATGGTTGACTTGCATTGATTCTAGTTCAAACTTAGAATTGCAAAAATGAGATCATAGAACTAAAGAATACCAAAATTCCAAATAATTACCATGTCAAGAGAACCTCATTTTAAGTCCTATCCAACAAAACTTATTCAAAAAATGACAATATTTGGCTTGTAATTGAATTTAGAAGCAACTTTTAATTTTTCCTTTCAAAAATTATAGAAAAATATTGGTGATAGCATTGGTGAATCTAAGGCCCTGTTTACACTAAAAAACTTTGGGTTGGGGCTCAAAAGAATGGAGTATTTTGATTGAAAGATAGCTATGGTACCAACCCAAAGTTCCAATCAGAAGACTCCATTTTCTTGGGCCCCAACCCAAAGTTTTTTGGTGTAAATAGGCCCTAATCTTATGGATACAATCTACAACTTGTATTTGCTTCGCAATTCCAAAATATTCTTCCAAATTGTACTTTATAATGATTTTTCTAAAATTTGTCTAGACACTTAAGAGTTAAGGTCCAACATCTTAAGGTTAAACAACTTTTAATGTAGATGGTTCTAAAAGCGACACTTGAAGGCTGTTGAGCCTTTTTGATGGGTTTCAAATGCCCGGATTTTTTTTCCACTTATTTTTCACTTGAAGAAGAATTGATGTGGAATCTAACCCAAGTGGTTTCATATTTTTCTACCCATTTATGAAATACTTATGAATTTTCAAAAAAGTGCAGTAGGTACCTATTTGTGTCTTATAGCCCTTACAAAAAACCACACATGTGGTTTGAAAAAAAGATATGACATTACCCAAATCAAGCATTGCAGCATGCATATAAAGTAATAGAGAAGGTTCCTAAGTGTGACCCTTTCTAAAACTTAAATAAAAGCTTAAATCAATTAATATTTTCAGATTTTTTGGCATACTTTAAATAGTTGGGCCATCATTTCTTCTTTTTTTTAAATTTAATGAGCAACTATTCACTTAGTTAAAAATGAACCCATTGTGGCTCTTAAACCAACCATTAATGAACTATGAGCCAAACCTTATCATTAGTTACTACACAACCATTAGTCCATTCTCTCATCAACACATATCCATTTTAGAGCCTCCTAGACGACGCTTTGCAAGGAGGGTCTGTTTTACAGGCACCCACTATATTGTGACTCCAGTTGAGAAACTGAACAATGTTCACGAATGTTGACGTGTTGAGTTCTTGACCACTAGTTAGAGTCGTTTCAATCTGCTCGGAAGAATGCACGAAAAAGACAAATCATCAGTCAGTTGAGATTTACAACAGAAACCCTTTACCACGGCCAATTCAAGCCAAATATCGTAACTATCAGGGCGCCGAGAATTCGGACACAATTTTAGAGTTACAGGCTCTTCCAAATCCGAAGACAAAACAATACACCTAGTCTACATAGTTTCCTAGTTCCCGCACTCCAACTGAGGAGACTATGGTTTCTACGTTAAGGTACACCGACCAGAATTCTGAAATTCTACACTATGTTGTCAAGTATTAACAAGTTCAGACGAAGACAAATTCAACCAGATGAAGAGATTATGCACAGGAGTTCAAAAATGAGACAAAATTGGGTCTGTGGGCGGTTCCCAGACATCATTGGCACGTCTCGAGAAGAGCATGTGCACTTCGCCTCTGCAACAATGGGTTTGCCTCGCGACACTTCAAAGCCGGTAACATCGAATCTTAGGTGCTCAGAGGCAAAGCTATAAAACCGTGAGTCAGCGGAACTGATCAACCAAAGGACGATTTCTCTTGGGATTGCGCCGACCTCCAACCTCAACGTGCGCTTCGTCATTTTCATCATCTGACTCGTTCGCCTTCCGACTTTGACGGCCTCGATTTCTTGAGATTTTTCTAATTGGCGTCCCTTGTGAATGTTGGGATAATGAATCCGACGCGTGCAGTCGATCAGGCATTAGCTCCGCTCCCGCCACCAAGTTCTCCTGCATCATCTGTAAAGAAGACATAAATCACTGGCTGTTACATGCCGTCCTAAGCAGGGTGAGCAGAGTCTATGTCTTCGAATGTAATTGTAAGCTTAAAAAACAGTATATTGCCAACTCAGTCAGCTTTTTCAAGAAGTACTACCCAAAGATAGTAGAGTATAGTATATTGATTAGAATAAAATAAAATAAATATTAGAGTTCTACCTTCCAGCATGTCCAGTCATACCGAAACACGAACTGTTTGTTGGTGACCTTCCCGGTCTGGCGATCATGTGCAGTTGGGGCATTCTTGGGAGCTGCAAACAAAATCATCGAATGTTAAATACATCGGAAAAACATATGTTGAAGCGCTCTTTGAAGCAGTAGCGATCATTCCCAAGCTCCAATCACTAAAGAAACGCACGAACGTACTCAAAAGGGGCTCAGTAGGAATAGAGAGGATTCACGGCCAAGAAGTTCAGGCTGTACCAACAAAATGTGTGCCATCAATGTCGTACGAGATTGCCACGCGACCATCTTTGACGAGAAATGAGAGCGAAAAGATGTTTTCCACAGTTTGTGAGAACGACTCTCTATTTAAAACAAGAGCATCCAGTCGAGCACGCTTGACTTTTCTGAGAACGTTGAACATGGTCTCCATATTTGAATCAGTCTCTGCTTTCGCAGCTGCTTCGGATTGATCCCTTACCTGCATAAAGTTCCAACGTCTCGGTCACAATCAATTTAACACTTCAAGTTACATCACTAGCAAGCTGTGTAAAAATCTGGAACTAATTTCTTCCTGGTTAAGCAGACCTCTGACAAAAGAAAGAGACCAAAGAGCAGAAAGTGGTCCACTCTGAAAAGGACTTTTTAAAAAAGTTCTCGTCTTTATCCTGTCTAAAAGCTTTGCCAGCTGATCAAGAACTAGATTCACCTCTTCAGCTCGTGTGGTCTCTGTTGGCCTAACCCTCTTGGGCCTCGGTACATGAGCTGGTCGCACCTTGGGTTCAATGTCCATGGGTCCGAGCCTGTAACATCAAAGGTGACAATTATGACAAGAATCAAGATTCTCGTGATTGGAGATGTGATCCGAAAAAATTAATTCCACATCTAAAAAAAAGTACGGGGCAGGAACTCACATGGTCGCTACTCCAGGAGCTTCTCGAAAGAAGCCTATGGCAGCCAGACCTAAATTACCCCAGTCAATTTCCACAGGTGACTCATCATCTGCGGCGACAGTTCGGTTGCTAAAGGTGGCTAAGATGGCACCGACGAATGCAGCAGGGCTGGTTCCAGTCTTGCGATTGTTTGCCTTCACGCTACATAAAAACCCATTGGTAAGGTTCATGACCGCCTCGGCGTCAGCAATCTGTTCCCGCGGTTTTTGCACTGCAGACACAAGAGAACCATCAGATCACTAGACGCGGCAACATGTGCTCGAAAATTTGATGAACTCCATACACAACTGCTCTCAGAAAATAACCAATCATATCTACCCTTAAAGGTCGAAATCGTCCTCATACCAACATATGACTTGCAAGTGATAAATAACTACCTTCTTGGTGGAGATCATCCATCCTCTCAACAACCTCGTAAAACCTGTTCGAGTCCAAACGACCAAGCTCCTCCGCTCCATCTGTTTCAACGAATACATCACAAAATCCCCCCACAGCACTTAGTGTCCCACTGGAAATAACACACCGAAGCTTATAATTTCATCTCCAGACACCTCCCTGAACAGACTTCCAGGGCACGCTCCACCCGTACAACCCAACACTCACAGATGTGAAGACGCGTAAAAACACCAATACATTGTCCAATATTCTTCGGTGCGGTAATGCGACGACCAAAACCGCAGGTGGTCACAACACACAGCAGCTCAAGCGACGTCACTTAGAATGAAGTTCCTAATTCCAATGTTACCCTGACCGGGATAAAACCCCACTCAAACCCTCACCAGCAATATCCTGCTTAATCTGCCGATACTTGGACCGAAGCACTCGCCGCTGCTCCGTATTCTGCTGCGACATCTCATTTTCCTGATCATGCTGAGACGCGACCGCCCTCTCCGCGGCCCTCGCCTCCCGCCGTCTCCTCCTGTCGTCTTGAGTACTCATCGCTACAACTCCAACCACACCACCGCCACAACACAAACTCACCACTCGTCCAGAATGCGAATTCAAAACCGCGAGTACGCGAATCCACTACATCCCTCACAACAACGGGCATCCTCCAACAGAAGCACGGGAGCTCGACCAATCCAAAACGCCGAAATGGGGATGCGGGGAGCGAGCAAACGCTGGCAGGAGTAGTGTGAGGAAGCGAAATGGGAGGTACGAGGAAAGGAAAGGGCCGAACTGGAAGGAAGCGTTGGAGGGAAATTTGAATCCCCGAATAGAAACCCTAACGACCTGTAAAAGGAGAAAGAGACGGTCCCCGTGGCATTCCGTGGATGGGAAACGGGTTTCGGATCTTCTAGAATTAGTTAGTGGAACGGCGATTGTCGTCGTTTCTGGTGGAGATCCCGAGAAGAAGGGTCAAAAGGGGATAAGCGGGTGGCTTCAAACCGAAGCTTGGTCGATCAATGAACTCTGTCGATGATTTCCTTAACTCTCTACTTCTTTTTCATCCTTCCACTTGTCATGAGGGTTTTGAGCGAAGGATATTCCTCTATGGAGGCCTTGGCAGGACTGGCATTCTCTCCAAAATCAAAGGAAGTTGAGGGGGAGGGGCAGTGATCCCCAAACTGGTTTGTGGAATCTTGTGCAATATGCTACTTTAAAACAAACAAGCAACACTTTTAGGTACTTTGAAAGTGAGTAAGCTTAGTATAAAAAAATAGAATAGAAAGGGTTTTGCAAGTTGAAAAGAATTATTGAAAATATCATAATACAAAACTAACTAAACACTCCCTATGTTCCACTAAAAACCTCTAAAAATCTTCCCATTGAGAAATTCACTGTATTTTTAGTCATAGTGCTAGCAATACATGCATTTAAGAACAATCAACCCATCCCTTAGATCTATGCAAAATGTCTAGTTTAAATGCTATCATTTAGACATCCAAAATCCATGTGCAAAGTATGATTTTTGAGCATAGTTTTAAATGTTGCTGCTTCTTTTATTTTAAATTATTTAAAGGGTGGTGGCAACACTAAGATTCTAAAAACATGTTCCTTAACTTAAATATCCACAATAAAAAAAACTAGTTGACATTATAGTCAAATTTGCATAGGAATGAAGCGGTCATTAAACACATTGTTAAGACTAGTATTTGAAAGAACAATTCATACAATGAGCTTTAAATGGGCAAGGCCAAGCTTGTAAATCTAAAGGTTTGCCCCCACATTGTTTCACTTGCCCTCACAAGGTCATTCAACACAAAAAACTTGAAAAAAAACTATTACTAAATGGTCAAAATCAAGAAACAGAGGTTTTTAGAGGAATGAAGATTCTACCTAATTTGGAGTTTTTTAGTGGAACAAAGGGAGGAGATGTTAATTCCATTGTGGAAGAAGTTGCAAATTGGCTATCAAATTTTATTGTTTATTCCAATTTTGGCTTAAATGTCTACTTCAACTCCTAAATGCCCAATTAATTGAAGGTCTTTTTAGAGCTCGTAGGAATGTGCTCTAAAATGAACAAAAAGCCAACATTTTGATGCGTGGTATCAAACTTTTTTAATTATAATTGTGCAAATTCAAACCAAGCATGTTAAAGATTACTTAGGGAAAAAAATACAACATTATCATTTATGGATTGAAAGATTATGATGCTTGATCACAAGGATGCCAAGACTTTTGATCCACCTTTTATATGTCAAATCTAAAAAGTTGGTCACTTCAAAAAATATGAGTTTAAAAGGCCTAACATGCACAATTCCAATTAATTTATAGCCTCTCAAAAGCTACTCTCCAATTTTTATTAAATGAATTTTTAGTGTGACTTTTTCTCTAAAATTTATTGTATTTGAGGCTCACTTCCAAGAGCCCTCAATACTACATAAAGTCAAGATTGTAGTGGACACCCTTGCACTAAAACCATAATCAATCATTTTCAAGATCAATTTTTTGACGCTAAAATTAAACTACAAAAAAAAGTTTTCAAAAATATAAATTGCTAAAAATAATAATTTGGTTAGGTTTTTCTACTTTCAAAGTTTTGCAAACATCAAATTTTAGTACCTCAAGCATTTAGGGGTGAAAGGCCCTTTTCACAATGTATAGTAATCGTAGCATTAGGATTTTTTTGGGTTGAAACTCAGCTAATTTTAGCCAAGTGGAGCTTCCTAATGAGGGATCTTTCTTTGTTGAATACAATATCACTAGAAAAAAAATTTAGAATGTGAGTTTTTTTAGAATTATAGTAGCCATTAGAGTTGGATATTTGAGATAAAATACTAAACTTTGCAAGTTGACATGCACACTTTCAAGTGCTTATTCAAAATTGAGCTCTAAAAAATCTTGAAAATAAGTAGAATATCAATTTAAGATGTTCAATTAAAATTCATTAAAATTAGGGTATGGATTTAGAAATCTCCTCAATTAAATGAATATGCAAAAAAATACTAAAGAACAAAAATTACATTAGTAATCTCTAAATTTTTTTGAAAATCAAGGAAAAAAAGTGGCATATGTATATATATCTATATGTATGTGATGACATACAAACAATTTTACATGGAAGTAGTTGTATGTATAAGAGTCTCAAAATACTTATCATTTCAAAATACCTATCAAAATAAAAATTATGAAAAACTCCATGATTATAATAATTAAGTATGAATCATGAAAATGACTCAATCAAGTATAAATTATTAAATGGTAATGATATTAAAAATATTCATTATTATAATGAATAGTGAATGATCATAAATCTTAGATTGATTGATCATAATAAATAATAATAATTATTAACCATTATTCATAGTACTTATCAAATTGAAAAATAAAATAAAAATACAACTATGAATTTTGTATTCTTAATCTTTTAGATTTTGAAGAAATGGTCAATAATAAAATCAATTCAAAATTATGAAAATGATCCAATCAACTATGAAATATTATCCCTTAAATGTCCATGGCCCCAAAATTTGGTGTTTGCAAAACTTTAAAGTTAAATAAAACTGAACTAAAATGCTATTTTTTAGAGTTTAAATTTATAGAATTTTTTTTTGAATTCTAGTTTAAGCAGCAAAAAACCCGATCTTGAAAATGATTTATTATAATTTTTCTGTTCAAGATTTTGTATAAGGGGGTCCACTACAATCTTGACTTTTAGGAGTATTGGGGGCTCTTTGAAATGAGCCTCAAATACATTAGATCTAAGAGAGAAAATCGCATTCAAAGTTCATTTAAAAAAATTGTGTAGATTTTGAGATCCTATAAATTGATTGGGATTATCCAATCTAGGCACTTAACCTCATGTTTTTTTAGCAACCATTTTTTTAGATTTGACATGTAAAAAGAAGATTGGAAGATTTCAAGTTGCTTTTGCAAGTTTTACACTCTCATGATCAAACATTATAACCTTTCAATTCTTGAGTGATCTCTAGCATGTTTGGTTTATATTTGTATGGTTATATATATTTTTTAAATTGATAAAATTTATTAAAATGTTGGCTTTTTCTTCAATATAGAACAAATTCCTAGAAGCTCAAAAAAGGCCTTAGACATTTAGAGGTCAAACAATAAGGCTAAAAAATATTTTTTTATATGATCATAGATTTCAGATTGATCAATTATAATTGATTATCATTGTTAAGAATGTAATATCTTAATATACTTCCTACAACAATTTATTGTAGGTTAGTACAGTGCACTATAGTTATAAAGGCAACTAGAGATAAGATTAGAATCTTTTGAGCCAATAGTAGAGAAAGAGGATTATTTATATTCTCTCTCTTTAGTATATACTTACACACTTCTATTGAATATATGAACTTTCTTCTTGCATCTTTGATTTTGCATCCTGTGATAGTTTTGTTTATCTTCTATTCTCAATAATAATAAAGAAGAAGGGAGAAAAGTTATATACATTAATCATTAATCATTATTGATAATATTTAATATGAAAATGAAAAATAAATTAAAGATATAGCTATAAAATTTTAATTTGTTAGATTTGTGTGAAATGATCAATAATATAATCATTTCGAAATCATGAAAATGCCATTGAATCAATAATAATATCAAAATTTAAAAACAGTAATGATAAAAATAGTAATAACTAATAATGACTCATCTTTGATCATTGATTGATTGAGAAAGCAAGCAGACTAAACCAAAATTGAAGAACGATTTCATATTTTAAAATAAAATACAAATATAGACTTTTTATTGTCTAGATTTACATTATTATTGACAAATATGTCCAATTATAGTCTTCATATTAAACTTGTGCTATTTCAAATGCAATTGGGTTAGATTCAACCCAAATATAACTTGATATAATGGTTTGAAATCATTTTCCAATGATGCAATTGTCTTAGTGAATGACCTTCGTTCATTCTAGTTATATAGAGTTTTTACCCACCTTCAGCTACAAATTTCCATTAGTCTATCTTTGAATCAAAGTTAGCATAAAATATTTCTGCAAAATAGATGATGAAATTTTTGGAAATTTGTTTTTTTTAATGGAAAAAATTTGAGTTAAAACTAATACTTTTATTTTGAAGCATTTATCAACTTTAATCATTTATTTGGTAAAAAAATGCAAGCCTTGAACATAGAATGTAGTATCTATACCTTGAGACAAGGTGTTTGTTTGTTTTGTTTGTTTGTTACAATGAAATCTCCCAAATCATGCATATTCTTTGTACTGTTGGAATGCTCTTTGCAAGGAGAAGGGTTGCATGGGCTTTGTTTCATAGCATTTTGACTTAAGATGAGAAAATTATGGATTTTTGACTTATTTTTTATTCTGAAAAATTAGAAAATCACTTTACTTTAGTTTTGATTGTGTCAACAGCACAAGGCACACTAGTCAATTTTGATGTTTAGATTCTAAAGAACTAAAGAGCCCATTTTAGATTCTTTTTTAGAATTGAGGTAGGTTCTATTGATTTTATAATTTTGAATATTTGCATAGGATTTTAAGTGTGGATGCTATCAATCTATCATTGATCATTGCCTTCTATACATGAAGCTTTGTTTCACGTCATTTCAGTAAATACTACAAGAACTATAATTTTTTATTTAAAAGCTATGAGATGCTTTATTTTGTAGCCAATGGAGGCAAAAATAATATATAAGTCAATAATTTTAAATGTGATTTTGAAAATTTCTAAAAAAAATAAAAACATAGGGTGTATATTGTTTATTAAAGCATTCTTACCACTATAATTAATAATCGTCAACTTTTTGTCAAAGTTATTTTCAATTTTAGTTATTTCTTTCATCAAGCCCTACTTTTGACTTGTGATTTTTTAAAGATGAATTATGAAGTTTTTTTGGTGAAATTTTTTGTCACGTAACTTCAACCCATTTGAACACATATTGGATTTAGTGCAAAAGTTACTAGACATATGTGTTTCTTTCTTTAAATGTTAAAAATACATAAATATCACCTTTCAAAAGGTCTAAAAATAGATTTTTGAAGTTTAGGCAAATTAAACTTGCAATTGGTAGGTATTTTTACTCTAAAAGTTGGAAACAGTGTACTTGGATAAGTAATTGGAAGCTCTTACAGATGAATTTGTTAGAAAATAAATAGAATTGAAGATTTTAGCCTTTCTATGGAAACAAGTATTTTGAAACAAATTCGGGCTTTAAAAACACTGCATTATTTTAGAAGCTAAAAAACAAAGTCATTTCTGAAGGTTGGTTTATGGCCATATTGGTAACACAAGAGCTTTACATGACAAATGTTGGAAGGACAAATGATTTTGGACACTTTTGTCGATAATAATTATACTAAAATAGTACAAATTAGCTTGCATGTTATACATTATTAAATAACTAACAATTTTATTGAATCTTATTAATAGTTGAAAGAACATTTTAGATTGTACTAGTTTCTACTTATTAAACACTATATAAATAAACTATGATAATTACAATGTGGATTTTATTTGTATTTCAAATCAATCCTTGGCTTTTAGATTGAGAATTTATTTATTTTAGGTAGTATGAAACAATGTTTCAAATGTTGTAGAAACTAACTATGCTTACATTAATTGAGACAAATTTTTATTAATATGATTCTTTTGCAAAGTTGCTTTCTACTTAGGATGAAGCTACAAAAATCAAAATATCTTGTGTTTTCCATTGCTCAAGAATTTAATTTTGATCTTAGTTTCACCATTGAAAGTGCTCACATAATGTTCAATGTTTGATGTTTTTGGCTTGGTTCTAAATATGAATGTGTCATTAAAGTGCACTTCCACAATGCCATTCATTTAAGTCTATTCACATATAAGGGAGAAACACCCAATACCCCAATTGTACCTTGCAGTGGACCCTAGACCCATCCAAAATCATTCCTAGACTGTAGTAAATGTGTTCGCCAAATGTTGGACTGTAATTTGTTGACGCAATTAAAAAACACATACAAGAATTTGATTAGTTCATTGTTGATTTCAACAATGTTCAGATTTGGAGGCATCTATTGAATGGTTTCAGTGCTCTATGGAGTTAACATTTTGAAAATTATAGAAATTACATACAACATTTGAATAGTATATATATTTTTGAGTATTCATGATTTTCACTTGCTAATACTAGAAAAATATTATTTTTAGAAAAAATTGCCTCCAACTATGCTAAATTCCTTATTTGAACAGTTTTGTGTGCTTCCACCGTATCTAGAAAAGAATATTTTTACTTGAAACAATTGTAAGCAAATTTTGTTGGTACTCAAATATTCTTTGTCTTGCCTTTGTTTTTTTCTATTATTTGGCAAACAAATTTATTCTTGTCAATCTACCTTATATCTTCATTTCTTTGTTCTCATCATAGTGAAGTAGGGCGCTCTAAAAGTGAACCTAATTTAAATGCAACCTCTAATGGTCTAATAAAGAAGTACAATTTGCTTTCTTCAATGTACTAATATAATATATATTAGGAGGCATTGCATTTAATGACCTATGTATTTCAACATCAAAATTTGTAACTAATTCCATAGAGGTCCAAAAAAACATAAAGTGACTTAAATTAAATGTCAACTCTATTTTTTCCCTACAAAAAATTGAAAAGTGTTTGAAGGATTTTAGCCCCTCCCCAGGCAATTAGCACTTAAAAGGTTGCTTTTAAGAGCATATACTACCTTACCATATACTCCGTGACTTATATCTACATCATTGATACACTAAAACAACAACACAAAGTGTATTTTTTATGCATAATGTACATTGCAATGCATGTATAGATGCATGGAGACTAGCAATGGAGGTTAGTGATGCCCAATATGCAGAGAAATGAGGAAATTTTGAAGATGTATAAAAAAATTCGAAGATGTATAAAAAAATGCTATTCAGAATAATAGTTTGTTGGAAAATTTAGACATAATTTGTTATGGATGAATCATATCCATGAGGTTAAACCTATTTCCCCTTTAACCATTTAAACCAACAATTTCAATAAAATTGGAAACCAAAAATTAGAAAGTCCTTTTAAAATTGAATTTAGATTTTAATGTGTATAATTTTTGTAAGAATTTATTCTTTGAATTCAAATTGTAAAGTTTCAATTATTGTAATATTCAATGATTTTTATTTTACATATAAATTCAATTTATTTATGATAGATTATTTCTTGAAGAAGAAAAGTCATTTTTAAAGATTAAACATGTTAGGGACGGACTTAAACATGACAGAATGGACAGAGAAATCTCC